>CM057780.1:14800000-17200000 GCA_030064435.1 Trapa incisa | reverse complement strand
AACAGGTGGTAGGGCTTGAGAAACCAGTGGTAGACGCCGGCTCATTTGCAATTCTTGACATTTGCATGGTAGACACCCTCCACCCAGTTTAATGCTAATATAAGGCATAAATGTCGATGTGAATAAATAAATGGTCATGGAATCTAAAAAAGAGAGTAGTAATAACCCTATAATACTAGAAAAATGGTTAAATATATTTGTGGGTATTAATTAATAATGATACAATTATTAGTTTATAATTACTTCTTATATTCCCTAAAAATACTATTGGAGTGGAAAGTGAAGGTATCCTCAATCATGATTTCATTAAACATCGCATGCACTATGCACTATGCACTATGCACTATGCACTATGCACTATGCACTATGCACATGCATGGTCAAAGTATCCTTAAGCCCCAAGCAAACTTAGTATCTTGCATGCCTATCCCGTCAAGTCATATGCTTACGGCGTTTGGCCATGGACAAGCCAAACATGACGACATGGGCATGGGCGTTCACATCTTTTGACAATACTATAAATGTGGACTAGATTAGGTCTTATCTAAACAAGGGGTGACAATTCACTCATTCAATTATGGGCTTGCAATCAAGATCTAAAATATACCATGTTAACCAGTAGATTCTAACTATACAAAACTTATTATTTATTTAAAATAAAAATATTATAAAATAAATAAAATTTTAAACAAAAGAAATATATTGAATTGAAATTTTTTCATCAATTTTTATAATACAATATTTATATTTTAAATATATAAAAATAAAATTTAAATTATTGTTTTATTCCTTCTCCGTACCCCAAATGTATGTATGTATTATTTATACAAGTACATGTAAAGCTGGTGGGACCCGGTATATTCAATCTTATATGGTATTTATTATTGCCCAAAATTGAGAGAGATCATCAAGGGAGGATTTAGATCCTTCCTATTCAAAGTGTATTATTCTCCAAAAAACTTAAATTAAACACTAATCTCAGTAAACAATAAAATATAAGTAGGACTATTTCTTATTTATACAAGTACAATATGGTATTAATTATATAATAAGAAAAACAATTAATGATAATTATATAGCATAAAATATAATGCATAGTAAAAATATATACTAAATAGGTTTTAAATTTTAATATATATATATACATGTGATTATTTAATATTTTATTTAAATTAACTAATAAATAACATAATTTTATTCTTTTATATTATAATTAGTGTATTTTTATTAATTTACCCAATTATATATCATTATAATTAATATATATAAGAAAATTGTAATTTTTAAATAGGGTGTGATATTAAAAAATACGGTTTTATTTTGACGAAACGTAAAATAATTATACTTGAAATGGAAGCAATGATCAAAAAAGATATAGAGAGAGAATTTGGCAGGACCGCCTCGTAGTCCGTGCGATTGGATGACGTGGCAGTCAAGCGCTGGCCTGGCCGAGACATCTGTGGAGGAAAAAAGGCGGAAGAACGGGTCCTACCAAGACACGTGGCAGTGGGTCCTACCTCGTCATCTGCTACTTCCTTACTGACTGATGAAAATCTTTCCGGCTGTCCTCCATGCAGTTTCAATGGCGGACGCGAAGAGAAATCGCCAGAAAATCGTAGGAAATCTGCAGGCGGGGGCGTCATTAAGCGCCGATCAGAGCTCATTTTTCGGTTTGATGCTGTAACTCGCGGCGTCGCTCTCCATTCATCTTTCTACACGGTCGTGCTCGTGAACGGCGGAGGAATTTTCCCGGGCGGAGAACGATGGGGGTCCCGCAGGCGATGGATAGCCTCAAGACGAGAGCTGCATCAATAAGAGAGTCGCTGCATAAGAGCCAGACCATCACCGACAGCATGGTCTCCATTCTCGGTTCCTTCGACCACCGGCTCTCTGCACTCGAGACCGCCATGCGCCCTACGCAGGTGCACACCCTCTGCCCGACTCTGATCTTACCATCAATGGAGTGCCCTCGAATCTTCTACTGTCCCATCCCTTTGTCGATTAGCTTAAAAATAGGGAGAGTGTGGATTGAATTCAGCCAATGCGTGAGCTTAAGGTCTGTGATTTTCGTTGTCCTCTGGCTTTTCGACTAGATTCGAACGCATTCCATCAGAAGGGCTCATGAGAACATCGACAAGACGCTCAAGGTGACGGAAGACATTCTGGCCGAGTTTGAGCTCAGTCGCAAGGTCCGTTTTCCATAATATCTTCATCTTGTCTGCCTGAGCATTTGAGATATGTGATTCTTGATGTGGAATGTTATATAACAGTAGAATAATACTGAGTTAGATTAGATATATACATGATTTAGGCTGAGGCTAAGATACTGAGGGGGCCACACGAGGATCTCGAGAGCTACTTGGATGCGATCAATCAGCTCAAAAGAAACATCAACTTCTTCAGCAAAAACAAGGGTTTCAAGAGCACACATGGTGTTTTTAGCCACGCAAACAACTTACTTTCGAAAGCTATATTAAAGCTTGAAGATGAGTTCAGGCAGATCTTGTCAAATTACAGGTCCATTACCTACTAATTCTCGCTCGCTGTTAGAAGAATTCCTGTTCCTGTATGCAGGTTCAGGGAAATTGATGATGCTTTGGTTTCATATTCAGCAAGCCGATCGAACCTGATCGTCTTTTTGATTGCCTTCCCAACAATCTACGACCTTCGTCATCAGTATCCGGAAACCATGATGAATCTGGCGGAAAAAAACAATCTGAGCATCCAGTTAAAGGCTTAGAAAAGGCAGTTTTCACCACCCCCACTCTCATACCGCCAAGAGTCCTTCCGCTATTGCATGATTTGGCCCAGCAAATGATCCAGGCTGGACATCAGCAGCAGCTTTTCACCATCTATGGGTGATTCTCAATTTCCCCTTAGTTGAATAAACTATGATTGATATATTTGAGTTTAGATAATGCATTGAGTTAAAACATATATTTTCCAATGGAAATGGGTGCTTGATGGCCTTTGCCTATGCTATTCTTCTCACTTTTGTTGGTCTTACTTCATTTATAGTCGAATTTTTTTAGTTTTAATCACAATCCATGATTAGATGCTGATAGTCTTCTCCTGCTCATAACTGATGATAATGTCTTCTGTGTTCTGGTTAACCTGTGCAAGGGACGTGCGTTGTTCAGTTGTGGAACACAGTCTTCGGAAGCTGGGCGTGGAGAAGCTCAACAAGGATGATGTGCAGAAAATGCAGTGGGAGGTTTTAGAGGCCAAAATTGGAAATTGGATTCACTATATGCGCATCGCCGTGGGTATTCATGCACAATCCTCTTCAGTAATAGTCTGCAGTTCTTGCAATATCATTGGACTTCATTTTGTTTTGGACAGGTCAAACTTCTCTTCACTGGGGAGAAAAAAATATGTGACCAAATATTTGAAGATTCAGATTCCCTTAGAGAACAATGCTTTGCTAATGCGTCCATGAACAGTGTGGCTATGCTCCTAAGTTTTGGAGAGGCCATTGCCAAGAGCAAAAGGTCACCTGAAAAATTGTTCGTCCTTCTTGATATGTATGAGATAATGAGGGAACTTCAGCCAGAGGTAAGGCATGAAATTTCATCTAAGTATGATAGAATGCCTTCATTTTTAGAAGAAGATGTTTTATCACTGGCCTTCCTTTTCAAAGATCCAACAGTATGAATGTTCCTATGAATCTTTCTATATCTCCTCAGTGTAGACTACTGATGCTGATATTGTCCTTTGGAGCAGATTGCTATACTTTTTGCATCAAAACATTGCACAGAAATGAGAGACTCGGCTTTCAATTTGACCAAGCGCCTTGCTAATACAGCCCAAGAGACTTTTGGTGATTTTGAGGAAGCAGTTGAGAAAGATGCCACAAAAACTGCTGTTCTTGACGGAACTGTCCATCCTCTAACCAGCTATGTGATAAATTACGTAAAATTCTTATTTGAGTAAGTTAGTGTGGCCTTTCTCTTGAAAATTTTCAATCTCATAATATTTGGAACATTTTCTTTCCGTTGTTTCCTCCCTCTTATTATTTTTTTTTATGCCAAATGCTTGCTTGCAGCTACCAGTCCACATTGAAGCAACTTTTTGAGGAGGTTGAAGGAGGTGATCCTGAGGCCCAATTGGCAACTTTGACGACAAGAATCATGACCGCTCTTCAAAACAACCTCGATGGAAAATCTAAGCAGTACAAAGATCCTGCATTAACCCAGTTGTTCCTCATGAATAATATTCACTATATTGTAAGATCTATTAGGAGGTGAGCTGATTCCTAAGACCAATACCATCTACCACTGTATCATGGTCATCTTGAAAATACCTAAAACTGCAGGTCCGAGGCTAAAGACTTACTTGGGGATGACTGGGTGCAAATCCATAGGAGAATAGTACAGCAGCATGCAAACCAATACAAGAGGATTTCCTGGGCAAAGGTATTGCTGTCTTGGTCATAACCATTTTCCAGTATTCCCTAGAGATGTTATTATGCTGCGTGGATAAAAACTTAATCAGTGTCGTTGAAAGATGAGTCTGTTGGCTATATCAATATCCTGTGGTCCTTCATTGCGAGATGCAGATTCTGCAGTGCCTCACCGTACAGGGAGATGGAACTGGAGGTGGAAATCTCTCGAGAGCAATGGTGAAGGACAGATACAAGACGTTCAACGTCAACTTTGAGGAGCTCCATCAGAGGCAGTCGCAATGGACGGTTCCAGACAGCGAGCTTCGAGAATCTCTAAGGCTTGCAGTTGCAGAAGTCCTGTTGCCTGCCTACAGATCGTTCATCAAACGCTGGGGGCAAGTCTCTCTCCAAACAGAACAAAGATAGTCCACTCTTCCCTTCTTGAAACTGGTTTCTGCCTTCCTCCGTGCTGAATGCAGTGTCTTGTGTTACAGGCCACTCATAGAGAACGGGAAGAACCCCCAGAAGTACATCAGGTACACCCCGGAGGACCTAGAACGAATGCTGAATGAGTTCTTCGAGGGCAAGATCTGGAATGATCAGCAGAAGCGGTGAATTCCTTCAAGGGGTTAGTTTATCAGGGTCTGTAGAATCTGTTCCGGCAGCGTTTCCTCCAGTTTTCTTGCATTCAGCAAAAGCTTAGATAGCAATAAGAGATGACAGGAACCTCTTGGGGACAATTTTGTTGCATGCCATGAGAGATGCTGATAGTTCTTCACTGGTCATGATCAAATCCAGGGCCTTCTTCCACATCCAATATTAGCTGTGGTGTCCAGTCATTGAGCTTTCTAATTAATTAGTCCCAACTTTGGATGGTGGGAACTGACAATTTATTCTTGTCAAATTTACTTTCTTTTGATTGTAGGCATTGCTAGGTGAACCAAAATCAACCATCTGTCTGTTCATCTCTCATTCACCCAAATTAGCAGAATCATTATAACCCTTCTCAGCATAGTCTTATCTCTTCTTCCTTGCGTTAATTTCCAGTTCATCAACACCATTTTGTCATCCATTCTTCCCTCTCTATCTGAATCCCAGCTTAGAGAGGGAGAGACAGCCGACAATGATGCCATCTTCGTCTATCAGCTCCGACCATTCCACGAAGCCTGCGGAGCCCGACAATGGCTCCCCCGAGGGCCACTCGCAACCACCTCCTCCTCCCATGATCGGTCATCCCCAGTATTCCCATCAGCAGTACTACCAACAACCATACCCACCAGCCGCCGGATACCCTCCGGGCCACCATCCATATCCTCCGTACCCGCCTCCCAATTACGGCGTATACCCTAATTACTGCAGTGCACCGCCCATGGCCCCGCACCCTCACGGCGCTTACTACTCGAGCCCTGCCCACCCCCCACCGCACGGACGGCCGATACGATCGCCGGGGATGCTGCTGTTAGGGTTCATCCGGGGAGTCCTCACTGCCATTATGATCCTCTTCCTCATCTCGGTCTTATTCAGCATCCTCACGTACATTATCTTACGGCCGCAGCATCTCAGGTTCCAGCTGGCCTCCTTCTCGGTCACTGATTTCAATATCTCCGGCGGAGCTGTCAAGGCCAGCTGGGAGGCGAGGCTGATCGTCGAGAACCCCAACGAGAAGCTCGAGGCGTACTTCGACAAGGTCCAGAGCGTCCTGTATTACAAGGAGCTGTCGAACTACCTGGCGTACAACATGGAAGGGGCGGTCTCTTTGGGGACGATGGCGAACGGGACGATGGTGTTGAGGAACTCGATGGCGAGCAGCCAGCAGCGGCAGGGGCCAGTGGTGGAGGAGATGGAGAAGGAGAGGAAAGCCGGGGCGGTGACCTTTGGGCTAGCGATAAGAATGATGGGGATAATGAAAACGGGGACGTCCACGACAATGCTGTCGGAGCATCTGCAGGTCTCCTGCGAAGACATCAAGGTTGTGTTTGGGGCTGGAGCCGCGTCCGTGAACGGAACCCTAATCGCCGGCAACGAGCCTAGAAAGTGTTCCATTTACATGTGAGTTTGTGTTGTCGGTAGATTATTACTCCTTTTTTCCTTGCATGTAATCTCTCGTTGAGATTCATTGATCCATTCCATGGTTTTCATATTCTTCCGAAAAATATTTCAATATATATATTGAAGTATAATATAAATAACTTAGGTGATGCCTTAATTATGTTGCCATATAAACTAATTCTGATATTGTGTTAAAAAAGATCAATTTTGACAAAAAGGTAACATTAAATTAAAATTTTAAGGGTAAAAATTATATTACTTATCTATACAGATGATGATATATCTTTTCTAAAATTTTATAAATTTTCTCTATTTTAATTAATATTATATAATTAATTCAAAAGTACTAATAACAACCATTTATGTTTGGCTAATGAAAACATTATTATCTTATATCTGTTTCAATTTACATTAATTTAAAGTTTCACATTTTTTTTGCTAATGAAAAAAAATCATATTTAAAATCCGTACACATTGTTCGCGTGAAAAATATATAATTAAGTGATTATTAATAATATATCTAAAATCGTATATAAAAATTCAAACCAATTCTAATTATTGATGTATAAACATATTAATATATATAAATATTAGTTGTTTAATAGTTTAATTTATGTTATCTAACCCTTTAAAACTTTAAAATATGTAATGTAAAAATTAATAAATATAAGGGAAGAAAATATATTAAATTTTTTCATTACTTTTTATAAATTATGATATATATGATGGACTAATCAAATATCTTATTATTTTTCTATCATTTAAGAATTTAAATGTAGCTTATTACTACAATTGTGTAATAAAAATGGAAGATATTACCTTTAAATAAGGGGTCATTTTTATTGTTAGTAATAATTAATGTTCATTTTTCTATAATAAGTGGATCAAATAAATTATATAAATTAATTTTAATAAAAAAAATTTTAAAATCACTTTCAATTATTTCGATAGTTTTATTTGGTTTATTTCTAATATAACCTTGTTACTATTTGTTATTCAATCGAACTTATTATATTTTCGATTATAGCATTTATTGTACTGATATAGTTTATTTTATTTGTTCCATATTGTCCAATATATTGTGATAAGTATATACTTTATTATTTTGCTTTTATATTTTTCCTTTTTTAAATTAAATAACTAATATTCAATACATTACAACAAATCAACAAACTACTTAATTTTTATCTTACATATTATAAATTACACTAACCTAATAAATACGTACTTAAATAGTAAATAATATATAATTTTAATTTTATCATGAAACATTAATTAGAAATTATGAATTTATTCAAAAATAAGTTGTTATTAACAGATAAAATATTTTATATTACTCTTAATAAAAAGTTTATAATCTTAAAAATATAGTTTATATTTCATTCTATAGTTCACATTTTTTTCTTATAATTTATTACTTAAAAATAGCTAATATAAACTTACCATATTTTTTATCTAATATAAAAAAATAGATAAAACTTACTAGTTTATTCCCAACTTTATATCAACTTATTTTCTCGAATAAAAAAAATGAAGGTAATAGTTAGAATAACTTTCTTTTTTCACGTAATTATATATATTTCAGTGTTATTTATACATAAACTTCTATTAATAAGTATAAATACTCAGATTTTATTAATTTTTTTCGTAATTTATTTAATGATCAAATACTGGATGAGAAGAGTATGAATCCAATTGTTCTTCAGGTTTGATTCCTATTTTCTATCTATCAATTTATACATTTAATTTATTTTACCTCCATATAAACTTCTCCATAACTTGTCTCATTACTTCACTTCATTAATTTCGGTAACTTCCACCTACTTAACCCAGGGATCTTTTTTTTTTTATCACTATAACTACTCAATCAAAATTATTATAATATATGAGAGCAAAAAACAATTCATAGTATAGATTAAACAGTAAATTTTATAAAAATTTCTCCGTAATTTTGATAACTAGGTCAATTTCTATCATCAGAGCTTCCGTTTTTTTTATTTAATTTAAGAATTTGAAATTTTTTAAAAGTTTTTTATGGTGTCAAGAATATGAGCTGACATGTATGCATAATTGGATTCACCAACCCATATGCCTAAATTATTACTAATTTTTTATTTAGTTGAAGTACATGTGTTTGCAATAAAATGTAAAAAAAATTGATTAAAATGATCTTTTTTTACATGAGTTGATACAATATTTACGCACGCGATATATATAATGCACTAAAAAATAAATATAACAGTGGGACAATACCGTCCGTATATTATAAATTTGACATAATTGAATAATTTCTGGCTATTTTTAATGCATCTTAAACTCATTCCTATCAACAATAATATTTGTAGAACCCACCTATACTATTTAAAGTTTTAAGCTAATAAATAATGTTATAACGTACTTTTATAAAAAAAAATATAAGTTATTAGTTAATTCCATATAATTGGACCAAAGCCGTCAAATTATGGAAGAAGGCAGGAAAATATGCAATTTAAAAAATAAAAAGAGTTAAAGTTTGGCAGCTTACTGGATGATGTTGCAAAAGTCAATTCTGGAACGAAAGCAGAGAAAAAAAACTAAATATATTATTTTTTACTACTTACAATATTGGCTTGACCATATAATATAATATATAACTAGTAAAGGATGCATCGTGGTCAATCAAACATTAATTACCATATCCGACCTTATGTACATCTAATTGATTATATAGATATATGAATTTTATATCTTATCTTGCATAATAGAAGAGAGAATAGTTGTATATTAATTAAATGATATATTTTCTTATATAATATAAAAGTTAGTATTCTCACACAAGGTTGGTAAGTTCCAATTAAGTAATTAAATTTGTTTTTTTTTTAATTTTCAAAACTCTAGGGGTCAAATTGATATATGGATAGTGGTCTTTAAAAAAATGAAAAAAAAAACTCCTATTAGTCTGCTCTCTGATAATGAAGGAGATCAATCAGATTAAGACCTTCTAGCTTCATGCAGGCAGTGTCCCATAATGCAAGATTTGTTGGATTCCGACCTTATTATTTTCTTGTTGCCATGGTGCAGTTCTGCTCTCTGATAAGTGACGAGTGGTTGAGTGTAATTGCAGTCTAACAATGGTGCATGTGTCGAGTCAGCCTTAGTCATGAGCTGTGACTAAGAGGCAGTTGAATAATGGGAGAAAAATACTTTGGGTGTGTCAGTCAACAATTCCATTTATTATGTACTTTTAAAATCCAGTCTTTTTCTATTGCAAAAGAAAAGCAAGTATCCTTGTCAAAAAAAAAAGACCGGACCCGGCCAGGTAGTTGTCGGGTTCGGGTTCAAAGAATAGGATTCTATAGTTTAATTTTTTTTTAATTATTGCAAAAAGGGCATTCTTTACCGAATCAATTCGAACTTTAATTCAATACGGATGTAGATCGGCATCACCCAATCAAATTCAGATTTCAAGTTTGGGTTTGAATGGTTGGACCCTATCGAAAATTACTTGGGATTCGAATTTGAGGACAAAGATTCGGTTAAAAAATGAATAAAATATTTAAATTAAATTATTATTTAAAATTTAAATTAAATTTTAATTTTAAAATTTAATTTAATTAGAATCATAATTATACAATTAATTTGTTTGAGAATATTATTATAAATTGAAATAAAATAAAATTTTGTTTAATATTTATAAATTTTAAAATATTTTATTATTTATAAATTATAATTTTTAAATATAAATTAGTATTAACATTTATTGGTTGAACATATATTTTCCTATGATATCACAGCAAATTACACGAACTCGCATCTAATTCAATAATTTAAATACAGATATACGAGTATAAAAAAAATATTAAATTCAAAATAATTGTTTATATTACATAAGAATAATAATATAAGAGTATAAAAAAATAAACAATTCAAGATAATTATTTACACTTATATATCATAAAAATAATAATTGAATCGTATATAATTATTAAATACGGATTTAAAATTATATGTTATAAGTATATGTACGTTCAACTTAAAAAAGTATATTTAGTTGTAAATATTTTACTAATTATAATAAAAATTTTAAGTATATATTAGATTCAACACTTTTATATATATATATAATCAATATATTCTCACATTATTATTTATAAAATACTTAAATTAAATTATTATTTAAATTCAAATTAAATTTAAATTTTAAATTTTGATTTGATTACTTATCCGAATCGAGTCCAGATTCGGGTTGACCGGACTTCCGAATGTTATGACCGATCTAGCAAGGCCTCCCAAGATAGTTACAATGACAAAAGTAATGGGCAGTGTCACACTGCAATATGCTCAAATATTACGGATGTTGCAAGGGTACTTCCAGAATAAAATCCTGTGGTGCTTACTTTTTCATCAAGTGTCTTTTGCCAGCCTTGCACTTCTTGGCGGAGTCAACGTCAAACAAATGGTTGGATCCACCCAATTGCATGTTACCACGTTTTGAGTTGTTAGATCAATAATGCATAAAGAGTCGCATATCCATCTCCCTCTACTACCTTCTTCTTCTTCTTCTTCTTCTCTCTAATGGTAACAACCACCAGAAAACAACAAAAAAGAGCTAAATAGAACCATAAAACGCCATGCCCAACAACTAAATCCTTACCATTAGTTCATCCCGCGTCTGCACTTTCTTCATTAGCAAGGTTATATACTAATACATCCACGCATCTCTGCCCCAAATTCACAATATAACCCTTTAAATTTTCATGACTGTACATGCTTCTGAAATTGGTAGGTGTGAGGAAGGAAGGTGAGTGAGGGATTCCTCTCCCTCCATTGTTAGACTACTACTAGGACTAGGACTGGGATTTGAAGAAGTACATCTCTGTGGTCTCCTTTTGTCCCTTTTTGGTAAATCACAAGGCAAGTGCTGTTTGTATTGGTAACTCAAAAGAAACCAACTCTGCAGGACTGATCATGTCCAACTCTTCTGTCATGTTTATTAGGAAAACACGCATTGATCAATTTATAAGCTTTTTTTTATTAAGATGGAAAGCCATGTAATTGCCCATTAAACACTTTCTATGTCCATTATTGTACAAAAAAAGAATGCCTTAAGTTTAAAATTATATGTCATATTAGAATATGTTTATTTGTTGAGATAATAATTTATATTAATTAAAAATAAAAAAATCATTATAATTTTTTCTTATATGGGTATTAATTACTATTAATAATATTTTAAAAAATATTCATATATAGGATTTTAATTATATAAAATATTAATTAAATTTAAAATAGTTAAATTAATAAAAACCTCTCATCTATACTTGCAACAATCCTTCTCCTTGTACTTCCACTCATTTTTATTATATTTTTTATTCACATAATTCATTATAATTAAATGTATAATTTGTTGTATTATATTTATTTTATACTTAAAATTTTACTTTAAAATCTCCCCAATGAGTGCATGCTTAGTGAATTTTAAAGGAAAATAATTATCTTAAAATAGTTAATAAAAAAAGGAGAGAGAGGAATGATAGACGGCAGATATGCACATGAAAGTTTCTTCTCCAGGTTTTCTCTATACCCTTCCCCCCCCTCTCTCTCTCTCTCTCACTCCTGAGTCCTTATATTTGGCAGCCCATCGCCTCCATCTCCACATCTATTCTAATCTCACACTAGAGAGAGAGAGAGAGAGAGAGAGCCACCGCCTCCCCCGCCAGAGAGTAACCAGAAGAGGCAGCTGGAGAGAAAAAGTATAACCCTCTGTTGGTTTTGAGCTATGTCGGGGGACTGCGGGAAGCACGGGCACTGCCGGAAGAAGGTGCTGTGGCGGATATGCAAGGGGCTGCTGATATTCAATTTCCTCCTCCTGATCGCCATCCTCCTGATCTGGGCCATCCTCCGGCCGCAGAAGCCGCAATTCATTCTTCAGGACGTCACCGTCTACGCCTTCAACGCCTCCGTCCCGAACTTCCTCACTTCCAACTTCCAGATCACCCTGTCTTCCCGCAACCCCAACAGCAAGATCGGTATCTACTACGACCGCCTCGACGTCTACGCCACATACAACAGCCAGCAGATCACCCTCCGTACCCGCATCCCTCCCAACTACCAGGGCCACAAGGAGGTTGACGTTTGGTCGCCATTCATTTATGGCACGGACGTGCCGGTGGCCCCGTACAACTCCCAGGCCCTCTGCCAGGACCAGTCATCCGGCCTCGTCTACGTCCTCATCAAGGTCGACGGCCGCGTCCGCTGGAAGGTCGGCACCTTCATCAGCGGCCACTACCACTTGTACGTCAGGTGCAACTCCGTCATCACGTTCGGCAGCCAGAGCACCGGCATCACCGTCGGTGATCATGCCGTCAAGTACCAGCTCGTGCAGCGCTGCAGCGTTTCCGTCTGACCGATGTGACCGGAGACCACGCCGGCGACGCCCTACACCGTCTTTTTTTTCCTTCGTATAATATACTCACCCCATCTTTTTGTTCTCTCCTTGCATCAGGCGTCCAACTTTAGGTACACGCGCAATTAAGTCATCGGAATCTCTTACCCAAAAAAAAGTCCTCGGAATCTGTAGACCATTTTGCATGTATCATGTGGGTTGATGATAGGGAATGAGCGGAGGAGACGACAGATGGAAAAAAAAGTCTGACAAGCTGTACACTTTCATTTACTCGTGCAACGAAAATGGCGTAATAATATTATTATTGTAAGTGTATGAATATCTCCATGATGACGCTGAAATTCATGGATTCCCTTCATCTTCAAACTCATATGAAATCAAATCTTTGTTGGGACATGACTGCATGCTGCGTATCTGTAAAAAAAAGAGATGAATTTATAAGCTCAAAGGGCTTATAAATTGGTACTGTGTTTGGCACGAGGTGAAAAGAGAAAAAGAGTACAGTAAGATAGAGATGATGGTCCCAAGGCCATAAGCTCAAAGGGCAAACCAGTTACCAACCGGTTAGCAGCATCATTGATTTGTAAACAAGCTGTCCACAACGCATCTTTGATTTCTACTACAGGTTGGTCCGGTCCGCGTAAATCCCTAGGCTTGTCAATAGACCGACACCAATCAGAATAAATAATAAAAATTCTTTAAAATTATAAAACTTTAATAAATAAAGATTTAGAACCAGTGCTACAATTTTGTTCTTAATAAATATATTCCCTCCACTAAATTTTCGTGTATGATATGTAATAAATAAATAATAATATATTTTTTTAACTATAAAATTTTAATAAATGGAAATTTAAGAATCCGCTACAATTTTATTCTTAATAAATGCATTCACTCATTTTCACGCATGCTTGTCAATAAACACAGTCTGGTCTCATGCAACCTCACATCTTAATTAATTAATTAGGTGTAATTTATATCAATATATAAAATACTCATTATTTTAAAATTATAAATAATATATTATATATTTAAAAAAGATAAAAATTATAAATTAGAATTAAAAGAATTATTGCAAATAGTATAAAAATTCTACCCTATAAAAATATGTTTAATTAAACTCAATATTAATTAAATTTGGTATTGGAAAATCCAATCCAATCCATACTCAATCGATGTTAAATTCGAATCGGGCTATATTCGACTCCCACTGCAATCGAACTTGTTCCGGTTTAAATTCCATTTTGCAGACCCGATTGAACCCGAAACTAACTCGTTATTTTGACAAATATATCGTACGGCGGATAAAAGTGAACAAGGTAGAAGGGGTGTCTGAATGAATACCGTGGATTTAAGGGGTCTTATCGGCTAAACTTCAAACTTGGAGGATGACCTTGTTACTTTCACAACAACTGGACAAGGGCCATCATCTCAACGGCGCCGGAACTAGTCTATATATGCCCGGTGCACGTGCGCAACAGGGAGTACACGTGTGGGACCCGCTTCATATCCTTATTAGGATCATATGCGCCCGCTGTACTCAATTTATTAACACGTGGGCCCATTCCAACGTATCAAAACGATGCCGCTTTTGCGCTCGGGTTTCTTTCGTCGGTTTCAGGAGCCTAGAGTCCCCGGACAATG
Source organism: Trapa incisa (assembly GCA_030064435.1). Lineage (NCBI taxonomy): Eukaryota > Viridiplantae > Streptophyta > Magnoliopsida > Myrtales > Lythraceae > Trapa > Trapa incisa. Next base: position 17,185,538 of record CM057780.1, on the reverse strand, counting down.
GAAGGCGATGCTACAGTGGTCGTCGATCGTCTCGGCTCCGTTTTCGCCGCCAGAGACGGGCCTATGCCGCCGAAGCTTGGCCGCGACTACTTTCTCGGTAGTCTTTACTAAGCTCACTGTTTCCCTCCCCTTCAACTCTCCTAATGGATTTCAGTCTTCCCTCGCCGGCCCGCCGGATCAACCGCAGGGGTTCGTCTTCGCCGAGGCCAGCCTGTCCACTGCTCTTCTCAGAGAGTCACCGATCACGTCCCTCACCTACACCTCCCACAGATCTCCTCCTGCGCCATCAACTCCCCCATGACGGCCTCCTCCGCCTCCTGCAGGTCGGGCTACGAGATCTCGATCCGTAGCTCCCTCCTGAAGCAGGAGGCCTAGGCCCACCTCCAGTCTATGTTAGCCTCTTCGGGGTCATCCGGGTCCAACTCCCTCCGACGACTCTGGCTCCTCGGCCGATCAAAGGACCCTTTGATCATACCGGTGGTTTTGATTTTGTGTTACAGCCGTTCTATTTCTTCTTGCTGGGAAGGAATAATACTTTCTTTTGACAAAGGAGGAATGGATTTTGGAGAGACAAGATAGTAGAAATAATCAACACATATGTTTAAAGTTTCTGAGATATTTACAACATTCTGGTCTTTGTACAGAATTTATAGCTTACTGGTCAGTTCACCTAATAAAGGCCGGGACTTTTGGTCACCAGATGAACAGCTATTGCTGATCTAGATACATACCTGGTTATAGGCGCTAGTGCTGCTGTCTCCTTTTCAATGTAGCATGCCCTTTTTGGCCATCAACGAGATGAACTTGCACGTCTTCGGGTATTGAAGTCTGTGACATTGCTACGCTGATGGAGGTAGTGGGAGAGGACGAAAGTCTTCGATTGTTTGTGTCCTGCGAATTTTGGTCAACAAGGTACAAGTTTATTCACTTCGTTGAATCGGTAAAACTATCTTGTATTGAATTCATGGCCTGCTTGTGGAAAAACTGGCTAACGCCTCTACTGGGTGGAGGAGCTATGGCTGCCACAGCATATCAAAGAAAGATCATGGATTTAGACCTTGCTTGAACTCTCGTTAAACTTCTCCGAATGAGATGCGAGGAACCGAAGAAGCTCAACTAGAGCAGCCTGCCCTAATATTGCACAGTAATGGCAGTAGAAGATGGCTAGATCCCAAGCCTTGCCTCTCCACTCTGTCAGCTTAGTTTTGATTTTGTTCTCATGCTGTGCAACAAAGGGATGCAGAAAGGTCTCGTACACATGAGCTGTTCCCTGTGAAAATCAGTAATTGGACATCACACGGCTGATATAAAGATCTGTAAAGCACAATATTTGGTTGATGGAAGACTCCTAGTCTGCTTGTGGTTGGCTACCTTAGTTTTCGGGTGCCACAAGTATAGGATGAATGCCAGTTTCAATTCGTTGTACATTGGTGACCTGCACACAAGTTGGGACAGGATAGGACACATGAAGGATACTAAGAACCTATGAAGAAGGCACTCTTACCATGAAATGAGAAGGTCTGTAATTCTCTCCAAGATGGTCACTAATGCCATGATTATCCTGCAGAAAAAAGATCACTTAATCCCTCATGGATTCACAAGTTACTTTGAAGCTAGGTTGGCTGATGAAATGAAAACATGCCATGTGAAAGAGTTGGGCTGATGAATGATGGTATTTGTTGAATGGACATTGATCACAATAATGGGAAAGAATTGGGTTCATGAAGAATCAAAAACAGGATTAAGATCCCTACTGGTGTTACTCATGGAATGTAAATTCGAAGAAAATGGAATATGAAGCAACTCTCACCAGTATCTGCACCAGAATTGGAGTTCTTCGATATTGATCTGGTCCTTCTCCACCGTCTTGAAGCAGTGGAATGCCGGGTAGGCATACCCGAACACCATCCTGTTCCATCAAAGAGAGCTTTATGAGAAACTCAAGAACCAGATGTTTCTGCTAATTAGGCAGCAAAGGAAAAATGGAGATGGCTGGTGGCCTACAGCAAACATCTGGTGGCAAACTCTCCCAACATTGCTGGTTGGTCCCTTTCTTAGGATATCAATTGATATGTCCAGCCTGAGTATACTGAATATGTGCAGAGAAAGGTGGGAGGGAGGAAACTAATGATAGAAACTAGAGGGGGACGCAAAGTATTGCCTTATGAAGTTGCATGATCCGGAGATTCTTTGGGAACTACTTGGGTTTAAGGATAGTCTGATTCCCTCGAAGAAATTCAAAATGGAAATGAAAAATAAGAGAGAGAAAAAGTGTTGTCAGTGTTGCTTATAATAGTTTATTATCATCATCAACTTAATCGCCTTATTTCAGCTCACTCAGCTCACACAGTATTTAGCCAAAAAAGAGGCTGGGAGTGATTCTTCTGCCAAGCAGGAATATGGTATGAACTATTATACTGGTCCTCTTTATTGGGCTAATGTAGGGCCATTGGGGCAGTTTCTCTTAGCTTCTTATGCTGGCCCATATGGATTCCCAGGTCTGAAAATATGTTGGCTAATGAACTCAACAAAGCATTGCAGTGTGCCTGTTTCTGTACAGAATGAGATATTCTTTATCTATGGAGTAATGAGATGAGATGGCCATTGGTCGTTTGTTTGGCCAAATATAGCCACTGGGGGTCGAGAGAGGACAAGATGAACCAACTCCAACTTGGTCTGGCTTATCCTTCGAGGGGCCCGTCATGTTTAGTGGTCATCTCCATCACAAGGTAACAGAAATGGAGAGGTTTGGTTTGTAATGGCCCGTGATCCCCTCACCTAATAAGAGGGAAACCTCTGCATGTGCTCGACTAAATGCAGTATATTCCAAAACATATGCACAGTAACAGTTGATGGAATGACATGTTAAGGAATCCAATACATATGGTCGGGTCCGTCTCTCGGCAATAATACTGCACCTGTTGTCACTTGTCATCATAGCTTATCTTGTTTCATGCAGCTTCTATTGTGTCTTTTTATGATGGGAGTTGTTAAATGAGACCGAAGGCCGGCAGATTTGCTGATACCTTAGAAATTTTTGGGGCCCCCTCTGCAAACATCCGACAAATTTCTATGCATCCATTATCTTGCCCGAAATTGAAAGAACCTTGCCTGATTGCTTGCAGTGTCAGATTTTGGTGTTGGGTGTGACATCATATTCAGTTCACTTTATTCAGTTGGCCGTGATTTTGACTGTTGGGTTACACTCTCTGACTGGTTTTGGACAGCCAGTGATCATCAGCCACCAGCTAAGGAACTATGACTAATTTACTTACCGTGATGGATTAACGTTGCAGAAGGACTGACAGGTCAAATCTTTCATGTGTTCGTGGGTGTGTGTGTATATATATATATATATACATCTCCCCAACTCAAACTCATAGAGCTCCACAGCTTATCTCTCTTTCTCTGTCGAGAAGAAAAATGTCACACAGTCACAGCAACAAGAGGAAGCTCATCCTGAGCTCGGCGGCCGTAGATATGGGTTGCGGCTGCAGGAAGTCCGCGAAGCTCTTCAGCTTCCTCCAGGCCAAGCCCAAGTTCACCATATCCACCTCCTCCTCCCCTTCTTCCACCGCCTCATCCTCCTCCCTCTACCGCCACGGATTTTCCGGCGAGAGGAGCAACTACTCTCTCCGCTACCTCCTAGACGCTGAGACGGCCTTCAAGGCCCCTGCCATGCCTGTGAAGGGCTTCGGCCGGATCGACGACGAGGGCATCGCAGTGGAGAAGGACTCCGACGATCCCTACATGGACTTCCGGCACTCCATGCTTCAGATGATCCTCGAGAATGGGATATATTCCCAGGACGACATGAGGGAGCTCCTCAACTGCTTCCTCCAGCTCAACAGCCCCTACTACCACGGCGTCATCGTCGGTGCCTTCACCGAGATCTGGAACGGCATCTTCCCCGTACGTTAGCCGCCTCCCATCTTCAACCAATATCATCATCAGCCATATGTTCCAACGGACCGGAAGTGGTAACTCCATCCCTCACGGCGGCTACTACAAGAAATCTTCATGGGAGTGTTGAACACACGAATCCGACCCTGAAGGAAGAGCTGAAATGAAATGTGAATGTGGTCTTTGGTCAAAGTGACATACACACGCATATTATATGTCAGTTTGCAAGTCCTAAACATTTATAATAACGTGCAAATAGTTCTTCTTCTTCTTCTTCACTTGAGCTACGGCCCCAGTAGTTAAAAGATGGACTAACAACCTTACTACCATCCCAATTCATGGATGCCCGCTTTTCGATGTGGGATATATAATTAAACCGGACCATGCTTCCTCTTGGCTAGCCATGCTAGTCCCACGAGAAGCTAGCCGGGTAGTATGCCATGGCCCGATGATGGCCGGACAAGTACTGCAGCCAAGGACAATAAGACATGTCACGTGAAGTAATTCAAATGTAGTTAGAACTTATGAAGGACCAACTGAAACTGAAGATATGTGAGACAAGTTGACTGACATATGGACCACATTTAGTTTTTCCTGTCCTTCTATGGCCAAGTTGGGCCATTAACAACCTGGGCTTAGCCTTAAGGTTGTTTCCAAAATCTTGAAGGGCCTCCAATGGTACTGTTCTTCTAATCTCCGCACATGCCATGGTGTCCATCTCCTCCCCTTTCATTTCAACATAGAGTAAAACCATTATGGGAATCATGTCACCATTGGGAGGTTGCATCAGCTGATGTCTCATATTGAACCGTGAATTAATGATAACCATCTTAAATTGGGCATTGAATCTTGTAATTCGGCCCCCACAAGCAAATACTTTTTTCCGCATACCAAGTTGTCACACAAAATAAAAGATAAATAGGGGAATTGACAGATTTAAATTATTTAATCTTATGTTGGTGACCCCATAAGATATTCATTAAAAAGATAAAACTTTTCATGGGTAAATGTGAATTGTGGAGCTCATCAAGTTCCGTGCATCTTGTCGTGTCACTTAGACCTGCAACTGGTTAGAAAATAAGACATTTGATTGCAGAGTGAAGTGAGATGCAATCATTTGACTTGACTCTCTAATATAAAATCGACCCTCTACAGTGTTCTTCTTCTTCTAGATATTTTTAGCTCTCTCAAACTTGTATGTGGAATACGCTGCATTATATAAAAAGTGTAAAAACAAAATTGCGATGCTAATAGCCCAATTCATCAATGCATCCACGGTGCTTGATTATAAATGTTATACATTAATATATTATCCACATACAAATGTCTTGTACGTGCATGCACATGCCGCACTAATTATATGCATATAAAGCAACTAGTGGCCATTATAAATGAGTCAATCAACTCATGACATTATTAACAAAAAGGGTACCCTAAAATCAATAATGCAGAGCCTAATCCATGCAGGCACTGTACTTAGGGTTGTCTTGTCTCTATGTGCCATTTAATTCCATCGGCCAGCAAATCAACATTTTTTACAGTCCTACCAGCTCTTTCATCCATCAAATTTCTCCACATGAGTAAATTAAATAAAGCATAATATTTTCCCGTGGATTTTGTAATGCATGTTGAGTATGGGAGGCAAGTGGCAAGAGGATTATTGGAACCTTCATAAATATATTAAATTTCATTAATAAAACTATAAATTGGGGAGACAAAAGCGGGCCCAATTGATAGTGACTGTGTCAATTTCAAAATTCAACGCGAGGCCATTGATGATTTGCACCGGAAGGGATGGATGGGTAAGTGCAAAGGAAACCTCAGACCAAGTAAAGTCTGCAGTAAATTGATTAATGGCCGTTGAAGCAATGGCTTCAGCACTTTAGTCCCCATAGGTTGCGTCCTTTTGAATGCAACTTTCCAGTTTTCCCAGCTAGAATCAACCATCTAACAACCTTTGATCATGTCGGATGGAATCAGCAGTTCAACACATTTTCCAAATATATTTTCTGCTTATTTTTTACATAATATGCAAGAGATCATGAAGTCTATGGCAAAGAAAAGAGGGAGAGAATTTTTAGATGTTAGTGGTAAGTAAGAAGAAAGGGCATTTTAAGCGTTTATAAGTCTTATGAAGACGAGGTTGACGATGACGAGATCTGATCATCCCTTTCCGGTCTATTCTGTTCTGCTTTTAACGGTGAGGATTGGTGTCGACGCCCCTGTCTGGAGTTGAGGCCGCCGCTGCCGTTACTCTTGTTACTGTTGTTCTCCTCGGCCTCCCCCGCGATCGAAATGCAGCACGGCGTAGTTGAGTGGAAGTCGGAGGAGGAGCGGCACGAGGACGAAGATGTATAGAAGGACAGCGGCGAGCATGGAGTAGATGTCGTGGGGGGATTGACGCCGGCCGTGTCCCCTGGTTCGCCGCATCCGGAGCAATCAGCGGGAGCTGCTTCAGGCCTGCTGCCTGAGCTGAGCAGCAGGTCAACGAACGCGCGGAAGATGTAAGCGTGGTTGCCGGGGTCGTTGACCCGCAAGTAGCAGTGAAGGAGGTCCTCGAGTGAATCCCACTTTCCCGTCAGCGAGTGAGCCTCAACCATCTCCTCCATCGACATCCTAAAGTCTCTGTAAGGGTCCCTTGACTCCACATGCACGCACATGGCAACCCCCTCCTCCCCTAGCTCGCCGCCGCTTGTTCCATCCACCAACTCCACTGCAAGGACGGAGCTCGTCTCTCCGGCGGGCTCGAAGAACAGGCGGCCCTCCGTTCTTGCTCCATTGATCACCATTTCGATAGAGTTCTGGTCGTTAATATCCCCCTTGTCGTCCTCTTCGTACCCTTCCTCCTCCCCAGCGTCGGAGGGGTGGAGGAAGGCTGAGTTTACGGTGCGGAAGAAGTCTTCACCTCCTCCGCCGCCACCGCGGAACGAGAGTGTCTTCGGGCGGTGGCAGTAAGCTTGCCACGACCAAGAAGACGACCGTGATTGGCTAGTCATCGGCTTCTCCGTCCTGGTCGGGCCATTTTTTGAGAGAGACGGGAACTTCATCCTTCTACTCCCAGCTCCTTGGTTTTGAATGGACATGTCACTAATATGTTGGAGGGGGAGATTGAATGTGAAGATGCAATGGTGGAATATGAAGGGCTTGCTTCCGTGATTCTTTTATGGCATGAACGTTGTATGAGAAACGGCCATTAATGGAGAGTTAGTGACCAGCATAGAGAAAAGTGAGGTGAGAATCGTGAGATGAGAGTGAAGACAAAAGGAGAAGGAGAAGGAGAAGGAGGGAATGGCTTCTCGGAATGAGGATAGGCGAGGCAGGGACAATGCGGGTCCGTTTAAAATATATATATATATATATATATATATATTACCTAAATTCAAGAACAAACTAAGCATCATCATCACTTAAGATTGTTGAAGGTGTGTTATCCAGTTGAGGTCTATGATCAGTAGCTTTATGACCCTCGTTTACCTATCACATTTGCTTGGAACTCCACCTGCACCCTCTTTTCACCTTGCCCGGCTTTATTAGAATTTGCGCAGAAGCATGCCCGCGTGAAAGTCGGATTCATCCAGCGCTACCTCCCAATCTGTCAGTTTGTGAAAGGAAGCATCTGCAGAGGTGTTTTAGATGGCTAATGGGATCATGCACTTCCCATCAGAGGTTGAATCGCCACATCTGATCAATAGTGATTCTCCCAACCTGACCAAGTAACTGTTGATGTTTTCTTCCTCTCTTCCTTTTCCCTCCACCAGGAATATGCGACAGTGGTAAAACCTTAACACTACTGCTGACCGCATTTTCCGGAAATTTCAGACCCACCTGGGCCGGCCTGGCGTCAGCCTTCAGGGCGAAGACTCCTTTCCCCGACCGTTGTGCTTTCGTACTCCAGTGGCATGGTGGCGAATCCTGATCTAAAATCCGAACTACTTCACGCTTTTGTCGATACAGAGACAAAATATGAATGCGGCAATCAAGACATCATATGAGGTGGGAGTCTACTTGGGCGGAAGTTCAATCTTATGATGATGCATTCAGAGTGTGCATGACCCTGAGCAATATATTTTGATATTTTCACATGATTTTTCACTGTGAAGTGAAGCACAGACGGTGAAAGAGAGACGACCATCAAGGCCATGGAAGAAAGAGACTTCGGGCAGCTTCAGTTTGGTCTGGTCCATTCAATTCGTCTCTTTTTATCATGTCACTTACCGTTGCAAGGACATCGTAAAACCAGCACGAAACAACACAAAGCAGATGTACCATTCTGCAGACGACAATGAGAGCCCGAGAGATTCTTTAAGCGGGTAAGTGGAGTCGTGATCGGCTCATCAACCAGTTTTTTTCACAATTTAATGAAATCTTCTCTCCGGGCTCAAGAACAGCAGTGACAGTAACAACAGCAACCTTCTCATAGACTTGATCGAGCAATCTGTGATCCGATAGCATAGTGTGGATGGAGCTCCCACACAATACCACGTAAAAACATGAACTCAATCAAATCAATTGGGGTTTCGGACAGAGGTATTTAATGCATCCAACAGTATGCTTAGTTTACAGCTAGAGGGTGGTCCTCCTGATAACCCTCTTGGGTCCGCCCAAGGAAAAGAACAGTTTAAAGACTCTTACGGATCCACATGTTCATATAAAATGTACTGTTTATTTGTCCTATGAACACCAAAATTAGCTCCAGCAGAAGTCCATCAGTAACATAAAAATTGTGGTCCTTGGGCTAGAGTGCTCGCAAGAACTCCATGGGAAAACACGCAAGAAGATAGAGATGGTTGTTATTATTCAAAGAGATATTCATTTTCCCAAGGGTTGACAGCCACTTATGGCGTGGAGGAGAGCATGCGCAAGTTTCATTGAATGTCTGCTTCGAACTTCCTTGTAAAAGTCAAAGAAAAAAAGTCCAAGCAAGTTTTCTGCTAACTTGCATTTGTAAGTTGTGTGTATATGTTTGGATTGAGGATGAAGATACTACTGCTTTTAACCTGGGTTTATCCTTCATATTTTGTTTTTCTTTCTATACCTTTCCGACATGTATTAGCCTTGCTATGGAAGAGCCACATGGAGGAAGATTCCGATTGGGGTGTTGTCGGGCCCTCTTATCATCTCCCTCAAGCTTGGGGGCCATACGTCGTTTCTTTTTGGTGGTTTACATGCTACCCTGAAACTAGAGATGGAGATACCACATGACATTCAGCTGTCCCACGGAAACCACGGGGAAATTGATCATCTCCTGTTATGCTGAAACATTGTAGAGACAGACGTGTCTTCCTCATCTATTAAGGCTAAGTTGTTCATCTTTCTATGCTTTGACATTTATGAAGCGCGTGCAATAAGGAATTTGTTTATAAATAATCCTTATCTTAATTGAATCAAACTAAAAATAAATGAATTATTTTAATTAATTTGATTTCTTATTAAGTTTTTTGTTGCACTAAATACATGTTTTTATTAACTTATACCAATAGTGTAGCTATTGGTAATTGAATACCCACTTATCACATTAATAAATTTATTGAATAAGTCTATTAAAATAAGTTAGGCAAATATTTATTTTTTCAAAATTCGAAATAAATGATTGATAACAATATAGTTTCAATAACCTAAATGAAAGATTATTTTATTTCCAAGAAAGGGTATTGGTATCTCAATCAATTGTATATAATTTGGTTGAGTGAGATCATATTTTTTTTTGGTAGAAATTATTTATATAAATAATTTGGTTGACCAAATTAAATAAATTTATATCAATAAAAAAACTAAATTTATTCTAATTTTCATCTTGTATCCAAGTTCTAGGGCGGATGAGTTGTTTATTGGATTCTCTAATCATTTCTAATTTCTTCTATAATTCTCTAACCCCTTTTGAAACTCTATTTTGTTATGACCCCTCCAATTCATTGAAGTTGTATGTTCTATTTTGGTTTCTTCGTTCAAAATTAACCTAGTTTTTGATGATTTGTCAACCTCCTCCAACTTAGTTTTAAATATTATTGTGCTATCTCCAAATACTTGCTTGTTTCCTCCCTTCTACTACACTATGCATTGGAGTACCTCATCTTAGTATCCACCTCTTATTTGGTATTTGATACCATGACCAACTTTTTCTATGATATTTCAATTGAATGATTTGATTTTAAATTATTATCTTGAGTTCCAATCAAGTCAATTAGGCTTATTTGAATTCAAATCAAATTAATTTAAGGTAATCGAATTAAGTTGGTCCATTTGAGTATGAGTTAACCAATTTTTTCGTTTAATTTATTGGAATTTAAAATTTGGGACATTATTTGTTTGTATAGTTCGAATACATATCAAATCAATATTGAGATTCAATTCGGGTTGTTTTACTTGCTGTTGACCTATTTGGATTAGGTTAGCCTCGCTCGTGTTTAAAATTTGGGATATCATTTTTTTGTTTAGTTCTTATACGAATCAAATAAATGTAAGAGACTCGAGTTGTATTGACCCATTTAAGTTAGTTTAACTCATTTGAATTGAGTTAATATTTATGATTTTAAAATTTAGTATATTATTTGTGTGTTTAATTTGGATTTTAATTAAAAAAAATATAAAAAATTCAAGATAGGTAAACATGTTAAAAGTTCATATCCGATCTGGTGCACTCAAACCTACTACTCCAAGTGCCTCGACCTGTACCCACAGAGTGCTCGAGTTTAATTTGAACACGATTAGGTCGTGTTTGGTTTAAGTCAACCAAATCGAATTTTTTGATAATCGTTTGACTTATTTAGGTAGGGTTGATCTATTTGGATATGAAATTCATGTTGAGTACAAAACTTACTAATCTCGTAATTAAGGGGTTCATGATTTGATTTGAAATAAAATCATAATTTTAAACTAAATTAAATTATATTTTTCATTCCATTGACTTATTAGTTTTAAAATTGAAAAGCATTACTATTAAACATAAAATTTTATATATATTAAGTGAATTCTTAAATAACATATAATTGATATTTTTATTAATAATTTAAAATTTTTAAAATTTTTAAAATTTTTTAGGGATAAACTAATATAACAATTCTAATACATTTAGGTTTTAGGTTTTATTGGACTCAAACCCGAAGATGTACGAGTCTGTTAGCATTATTTCATTCCTACAAGCGATCCCTATCTAGGATTATAAGAAGTGCTATATGAGTACTTTGATATCAAATAGAATATGTTTCTTTTCATTACTAATGAACCACTTATTTCTCCTAAACAAGAAAGAGCTATGCGTATAGAGCCTACATTTCCTCGCTCCGGGTTCTATATCCCCAGCAAGTTTAGGTATGGTCCGGAACGAACGACCCTACGTGCGCTATAGAGTAAGCGAAAGTGTTGGAAGCGAAACGTCCCAAATAGCAAGCGTAGCCTTAAAAGAGCGCAATAGTGCGCATTCCTCCTAACTAACCTCATATGGTATTTGTTTAAGTTCAAAAAAATGAGCTTTTTTTAAATTCAATTTTTTTGGACCTAATTCATATTTTATTTTCATATCAAATTATAATTTCAAACCTATATTAAATTTTTAATCTCAATACAAATAATTTAACTCGTTCCGATATTAATTTAATTTTAATTCAAAGTACACATAATATAAAGGTTAAGGTAATGGCTTCTAATTAATGTGAGATTATCTGTAACCATGATAATATTGTCCACTTTGGTCATAATCTATATGAGTTTGTAATTCAAACCCCAAGATAAATAACATAGTTTGGAATAGCTTCCACATGAGATTTTGTTTAGTTTGGATATGAAACACGCTTATTTGTTCTTAAAAAATGCATCTTTTTAACATAATGAGTAAGTTTGGTCTATATAGAGAATTTAAAAGCGTTTGTTCCTTATAAATATAGTTTTATTAGTGCCCATTATAAATGAAATTCATAAGATATTTGGAGGACAGAATCCTCTTCTAGGAATCTATCTAGGAGGCATAATCTTGGAGATGTCATGTCAAGTTGTCAATCTCTATATCTTGTTCTATAGGGTGTTCGAGTCAACCCACTAGACAATGATAAATTACTTCATGGCCTCCAATCATGGTTCAATCATGCAATAGACAAATTCAACTACCTAAAATAATAAGAAAGAAAGTCTGTAGGCCATGAAGGAAAGAAGGTGATAATTAGTTGGGTAATCATGTTTGAGAGATAAAACAGATCTCTAGGCTCAATCATCTTTGTCTGGATCTGCAACTTCCATAACCAAGAGGTACATAAGATAATAGAGGCCCACACCAATAGTCTGCAGTATGACATCGATGGGTGACCAAAAAACTGAGATATTAGACACAGCCATCACCATGTTGTCTCTTGATACTACATATGAAATAAAGAGAAACCCCTTTCTCTGCTGTGGAGGCTAGATGATATGGATCAGTAAACTGTACGTCAAACTTCAGTTCTTCGTCATGTTTGGAGGCTCAATTATGCATCAAGAATTAAAAGATCTGTTTAGCAAAACAAAATCTTAGCCTCATGAGTGAAGAACAATGAGAAGACGAAGAAGCATAAGTACAAAATGGGAGGCTGTGCTTCATCAATCCCAGGATCACCGAGCCAATTCCAGTCTATCTGAATAGGAATTAACTGAGGCTGATCCTTACTCTCTCAATTCATTTTACTTGCCCCTAACAAGCAACACACGTGACATTCTTGTCATACACATTTCGGGTCAAACAAATATACTTGGTACCAAACCATAATTGTGAGTTTATCTTTGACAAATAAATTGGCTTTCGAACTATTATTGAACTTGCAATTGGATATCAATGGCAAGCTTGTTGCACAATAAATAATAGCATGATTGGTTCTTGGATGGCAAACTAGGGAACTCTACTTTGACTACCTATTTTACAAAAAAATAAAGACTATTTGAGATGAGTTATAAGTTTACTTGCAAAACTTTGACTATTTGGTGCAATAACGGATTCTAGTGATCTTGATACATATAAAAACTCGAATATTAATGAAGTTTGATAGCCCAAATAAAAAAAAAAAAAGAAACATAAAATCGAAAATTCGGAAACCCATATATAAATTCAATCGTATCCAAAATTAATGTTGAAAAGTAAATGTTAACCCAAAAAAAGGTTTGAAAATTGAAATAGATTGAAATTAGAGAGTAAATATAGACGATTGATAAGTAAATGAAATTAAGAAATATAATTGTGGAAGGTTGACCAAGATGAATGAGAGGTAGAACAAAGACAGTGACTTCTTTTGACATTAACGTCAGTTATAGTTATAGGTGGCTAGAGTTGACCCAAAGGGTAGCAGGAAAGCAAATTTCCTATCTCACACTATGGTTGGATTTGACCCAACTTAGTGACCTTTATTCTTAAACTTTTTAAATTTATAATTTTTAACTCAATAATTTAAATTATACCTCTATCTAATCGTGCCTCACCCAAACTAGCTTCCCAAAAATTCAATCCCGACTCCTTATTTGAGAAATTACTTTCAATTCCGATCCGATCCATTTTCAATTCCCCGTTTGAGTTCCATCATTTGTTTATTGTTTATATTAGATTTTCAATCCATTGGTGTCCAATTCTACAATAGGGGAAATCCTGATATTGTATAACTTATACAAGATGATAATCATCTATCCTAATCCATGTATCATGCTCACAATGTCTACTCTTAACACATCACATGAATTTCAATTAATCTATAATCCATGGTGCATATGGTATGATAATTCTTACTTTCTATAATCTTCTATTAAACTCATGCACACCATTAATGCTATAATGTCATAATATAATGTCTACTATTTTGGAAAATCAATATATATGTTTATCTATATGTAAGTTTACCCTATTTACACTTTTTTTTAATATAATCATTAAAGTTTTTTACTATCCAATCAAACTCCGGCAGAAAATCCCACTCACTTTATATTTGGAACTTATAATTCTCATTAATTGTGCGATCTCGTTTCTCTATAAAAAATATTATCATAATATGATTAGTTAGGTATACCATATTACATTAATATTATTTTCAAAATTCTAAATTTCTGGTTATTTATTTGCAACTCAACCCCGCTCGTACTAGATAGTATAACTTGACTATGCGACCCTTTTTATATTTTCATAATTCCTAAGGTTTTCTCGCCTTTTCTCCATTTACTTTACTAGCCCAAACTTTTACAATTTTACAAATTAAACTTTAATTTTTTTCTAAATTACCCTTTTATCCCTTAACTTTCATAAATTACTCTACTACCTCCATTTATTTCTTTCATTTGTGGTCTAAATTTTAAAACTTATCCATTTAGCCCCCATTATGTCCCTTAGTCTCATTTAGGTCATCAATTATTGAAAATTATATTTTTTCCTCAAACTTTCTTCTAATTATCATTCTACCCCTAAACTTTACCTTATTTACAATTTAGTTACTAACCTTATTAAACTTATTATTTTTACCCAAAACTTATTCAATCTAATCATTCAGCCCATTCATGGTGCAAAATGACCATTTTGTATTTTTTAGGCAAAATTATCAATTTACCTCTCATTTTCCCAAGAATGACTATTTACCTTTACACCCCGAAAATTATTTTCGACATCTCATTACTTTCTAGCCTCTCATGCTTCCCTTATAGACCATTTTGTATTGTTTTTCCTTATTTAAAACTAGCCCTTGAACTTTCTAAATCTTGCACTTTAGTCCCCAAACTTTGAAAATATCTACAATAAATTTCAAATTTCATAACTCCACCCCCAAATACCTTCATTTAACTACTAAGTGCTCATTAGAGTAGTTGGAGGGTCTAACCCTGATCGCATTTGGCTGAATTTGGTCGTTTCCCAAAAATGATTGAAATTATGCAAATGGGGATTGGGTCAGAAATACTCACCAAAGAGTGCACCACTAGTGGCCGAAGGGCAGACGTTTTGAAGCAAAGGAAGAGGCGACTCATTTTATTGTGGCATCCGACCAAGTGGTTGTTAGAGCTGGCCAAATTTGGCCTAGAAAAGTGTTGTGGTTGGACATTCCAAAATAGACCCATCGGATGAAATCAGCTCAGTGGCACCGCGTAGTTTCGTTGTCTCGTGCCAGAGTCAGTCAAAAAGACTCTCATGTGGAATTTGTCAGGCACTTTCTAGTCAGATCTAGACCATAGACTTCAAGAGTATTCACTTACGGCATTTTGACACTAAATGCCCAAATTTGGTGGTTGGGGGAGAGAGAATTACCGCTCTAAATTTTTAGGTGTTGGGAGAGTTTCTACAACTGGGTTTTCAAATTTTGGGATTCAAATTCGATTTGATGAGGAAGAAAAAATACAATTAACTTCACGTGAAGGTCACTCAATAAATTATCAATGCATTATCAAGACTGATTTCGTATAATTTGGTGAGAAATCAAGTCAATTTTGCATGTTTTTACAACATACCAACTATAGAATTCGTACGAGAGTGGTTGAAGGGTGCGAGTTGGGTCGAGTAGGGCGGAGCGGAAGCGGCCATTAAGTGACACTATAAAGATTAATGTGAATTGCTCATTTGATCCATTAACAAGAAATGTAGGTACAAGAATCATAGTTAGGAATGAACAGAGCTCTCTACTGCGGGCTAGTGGCTCCCAGTTTTATTGCACATACGCATTGGAAGCCGAGGCACGAGCCATATTGGAAGGACTAAAATTTGCACTAGAACAAGGATAACCCAAAATTATACTTGAATCTGACTCTCGTATACTATGTGCTATACTTCAGAAGTAGTAACTAGAAGTTCCATAGATTGTCCACCCTTATATTGATAAATCGTTGCATTATATGAGGTTTTTAGAGTGTCAAGTGACACTAGTTAAACGATTAAGCAACTCATGTGCAGATGCATTAGCATGTTTCTACAGGAAGAGTCGAGGCTCAAGTGGTTTGAATACTACTGTACCCAATAATGTTATATCTATTATTGAAAATGAGAGAATTATCTCATTTTCATCTTCTTGTGCGGATATTGTATTTGATTTTATAAATTAATAAAATATTATTTTATTAAGCAAAAAAAAATCTAACCCGACTTGGTGACCCTCTTTCTCATCCTTTCCAAAATTTCACTTTTTTCCATTCGAGTTCTCTTGGTAATTTAAATTATAATATTTTCCGATCCCGACTCATCCAAACTGACTTCCTGAAAATCCAAACTTCTTGTCCAAGAAATGACTTCTGACTCGATTTGATCCCTAATTCCCAACTCGGATCCCCATTCCTAGTTCATTGTGGATTCCGAGTCCATCTGTGCCACATTCTACTATTAGGGAAATCTTGGTGTTATAGAAAATTTGTCTTAATATGGGGATTGTGATAAGGGGGTGATAGTAGGTACAAATGGAGATAGTGATAAGGGGGAGAAATATGTTACTTACGGGGTTGGTGAAAATGGTGTCATTTGTGATTCGGGGATGCATTAAATTATTATGACTGATTTGATGAATTTTCGTATGAATCATACAGAAATCAGTTTGAATTGAAAATTATTGATTTGAGACTTGACAAATATATGTATGAGCCCCACCTCTTAAGGGCATTTAGTCTTATTAAATGTGTAAGGTGAGGATAATGAACCTCCATGAATGAAACTAATATAAATATGATATAAATGGGGAAATAGAAAGTGATAATAGTTAGAGAAGAGTTTCCAACCAATTATGTGTGAATAATATGTAATAATAGTGGGGTATGTTAACTCTTAAATAGCCTTGAAAAATGAATTAAAAAAAGGAAAAGTATTATAAAACTCTGTGTCAATTATTTTTATTTTGAGTAGAAACAATATTAATACCATGATGTTTGCACTTATTACCCCTTTCCGTAATACATTTTTTAAGGATTAGAGAAGTAATAGAGAAAGAGAAGAATATCCTGAGCGCCAAAACACAACTTCGACCAATGTTGATATCAGGTAGAGATTCTAAAAAATAAGTGTACAAAAACTTTCTATTTAATATTACATGATTTTTCCATTATTTCAAATGGTTGTAAAATTATACTTAAATTTATGAAAACTTTAATTTTTTTAATGAAAATATATATTTTATATTATGAGTCTTTTGTTATATCGATTTTATTGTAGTGAAAGTACAAACTATTGTAATATTGAGTGAATTTCTCAAGTTGTTATTGGATCCCGACCTAAGAAGTTAGATCAAGTTGTAACAAATATTATTGATTTTGAAAGAAAGATGGACATTGACCTTATATCACTTTAAAAATGACTAGTGACTCACCTTTTAGATAAATGAATGATATTTATATGTATTATTTGAGTATAGACTTGATGAGTTCATTCTGAACTATTGATTGCAAGAATAAGTTGATGAGAGGTTAACGCCTCATTTTTTTTATAAGTGATATTATTGATTATCAACAAGCACCTAGTAAGAGTTGTGTTGATCGTTTATGGGTATTTCTAATATATAATGATGAGTTAGTTTAATAGAGAAAGTTATGGAATTTCCCTTTATATACGAATGACCCATGAATGAATATCGAAAAGTGGTATTGTTATTGGTAATGATGGAAATATCATGCTACGTACATCTAACTACTCAGAATCTAAATGACAATTCCATTACCTAAAATAAAAAATACGTCTTTTTTGTGTGTAAGTGCTTTGATAGTATCTAATTTAATTTGTTATTACAGTGTGTGCCTAGATGTGCTATAATAGATTTTTTTACAACATTAGGATAATTATATAATAAAGCATAATACTAAAAATTAATCTATATTTAAAAAATACTAAATTTTAATATTTTGATTAGAGTAGGATATCAAATACATGAATACTCTGTTGTCACTAAATTCACTCACTTAGCATTAATTTATACATCACTCACCCATTCAATTGAGTTAAACCAAAGTTTTGGTTGTAATTGTGCATTCTAAATAAGAATTTTGAAAAAAAATTACAAAAATATATAATTATCTGTAACTTTTATTCCCGTGAAATTTAAAAAATATTGTAAATATTTATATTTAATTTATAAAAGTTTTAAATTTTATTAAATATTTTAGTAAATATTTTTATCATAATACATGTAAAAAATCCTAAAAATAACGACACAGATCTTACATAATTAGACATTGGTAGTTGGCTGCAAATTAATTTTTTAAACTAAATTAAGAGCGAATGCATTTAGTGATATAAATAAATGTCAATTTTGAAATGATATAAATAAACCTTATCAAACTTGTCACAATAAAATTATTTATTGTATTATATGTTGTAAGTGATGTTTACAATAAAATTACCACTTGCCGCCACCATGTGCTTAATGCAAATATGTTTTGGCTTGTCATAGCTCATAAATAAGGAATCCCTATACTAGACAATAACAATAATAAGGTGCAATGCATGCAGGATGAACTCAAGCATACTTCCAGCCAATACTCTTTATCTTTTTCACTTCTTCTTCTGAAGTATGGAGTTCGATTTGACAACTTACCGTGCAGAGAAAGATCCATAAACAAGTGGGTTTTGCCGTACCCAACTTGAACATACATAAAATTTTTAACCAAGTGGACTTCTGGGATAGAGAGGAAGAGAGGGATGGATGGTATTCCACTTGATTATATAACAGGGCATGATTGAACCCAATAATTCTCAGCTGTCTCAATCAGCCCCCTTTGCATTTATTTCCCTATTTATTGATCATCTCTTTTCCCTTCAATCTTCTTTCTCACACCCTTAATGTTATGTAGCTTTTTTTTCCCAATTTGCTCGATGTTCTTTAGCTTTCGTTGTATTATTCTATGTGGGAAAGCCAATGGTTTGGAGGCATGGAGAACGGACAGAAGATCCTGAAAAGCTCGGGCCTCAGTCCTATGATGTTTCTTGGTCTAGCCGAACACAATGGGCCTTTTATCTTATTGTTTTTTATTTGTGTCTAAGTCATCTATATCCAAAATCACTAATTAAAATTTAAGAAATACTATTTAGTGGGCGCTATCTAAAGAATAATTTATATTTGTAGTTCTTAATGTCAATTTTGAATATGAATTTTAAGCAAATTGAAAAAGGTGATTATATTATTTTTTGTATTTGTAAAAATATATTGTATACATTTTATCCATATTTACTTGAAAATTATTAATACTAATGGTTAGAATATTTTCAATATTATAAATTAACCAAACTTCTCTAATTTATTTAATTTGATATATTATTCTCAATAATTACACTTAAACATCGTGTATATACTTTTCACTTTCAATTTTAAAACTGTAATTAACAGCTTTATATATTATAAGTATTATTATTCTTGTGTCGGAAGAAAATTAAATTTATAAAATTAAAAATATTATACTAAGATAATAAATACACTTATCAGTAAACAATACCTTATTCACACGTCCTAATACTTTTAAAATACAATAATCCAACTAATGTTTGTGGGCTTATGTGTATAAATATATATAGATACAAATGGACATTATGTTATGAGTCTTGCATCTTCATGCTTGTAGGCATTTGTCGATCTTCTTCTTGTTTCTGTTGTTGATGCTATTATTGTACTTGCTGGTCTCATGCTGGAAGCTGAGGAGGACGGTGCTCTTGCACCTGGGGCACTTGGGGTCGTCTTCTGAG
Organism: Trapa incisa; assembly: GCA_030064435.1. Classification (NCBI taxonomy): domain Eukaryota; kingdom Viridiplantae; phylum Streptophyta; class Magnoliopsida; order Myrtales; family Lythraceae; genus Trapa; species Trapa incisa. Next base: position 17,166,004 of record CM057780.1, on the reverse strand, counting down.
AGCATGACGTACATGAGGCAGCGAGCGCAGCCCATTAACACCATTGAGGTCTCCTCTGGGCTGCTGCTGCTCGAGATGTGGTGGCGGCTGTGGTCGTGGCGATGGAGGTCTGTCCCGTGGACTTCAGATGATAGGCATGAATTAGTCGACCCTGAGCCGGTAGGACTAAGGGCAGCGTCCGATCTCGGACTGTCAGCCCGTGGTGGCGATAGGTTCAAGTTCAGCTTGAGGTCAAGCTTTAGTCCTGCACCGCTTCTCTTGCTCATCCTTATGAAACATCCAATCCAAATAAGTCGGTCTACTTATTTTTCTATGATCATACATGAGTAAATGAATGTGGTAATTGAGAGTTCTCCATATGGCTTGCACAAAGAACAAGTCTGTTTTTTTAAGCACAATAAAAAAAACATGTTTGTGCATAGTAACTCATAAGCTTTCAAACCAAACAAAGAAAAAAGAAACAAATATGATGGAGGCTTGGCAAAGTCTAGTTCTTTTATATTGGAAGGTCTGAACAGGAAAGGCTTCAATTTCAATTACCTTAAGATGGAGGCTTCCGATTTGCTCTTCAGGTGGTGGTGATGGAGGGCCTAGAACTAGCTAGAAGGTAGTTGCAGGGAGGAAGCGGTAGAGGGTGATCAACCATCAACAGCAACCACATGTTCTTGGTGATGGTGGGTGAATTGAACATCTGGAACCCATTATATGTGTAGAGAGAGATGGGGTCCCTTTCTCCAAAATAAATGTAGTACATTCTAAGAGTTAATTTAACTCAAATATAGATCAATGGTGGCTCTCAAGGGTTCTATGGATTTAGAAAAATAAAGATTAATGGAGAAAGAGGTGGAGAATATATGGGTGAATTGTACTGTACACACATGTTGAATTGAATTGGATTGGATTGCGGGTAGAAGATGAACATCATATATGAGGGTAGGAAATAATGGATGGTCGACAGTCACCAAATATTGTGTTCCAAAGAGGAAAATATTGAATTGACATCTCTTCATGGAATATAAAGAAGCTTATCTATCAAAGTCAAATCTTGAATATCGTAGTACAAGTCCCATTAGTCTATTTTTTGGTCGTGGCAGGTTGTAAGCAAAGAACATAAATGGTCCATGCAAAGGAAAATGAGAACAATAAATTGATAGATCCCTCCAACAAATTCAATTTCAATATGGTCAGGTCACTTATAAGACTATTTCAAATGGAATTTTTCTTTGCTCACATTTCTCAAATTAAATCTTTCTTTTTTATGCACAATAAAATCTAAATCTTTCAATTATATAGAAAAATGACCAAATCATCTTAATCAATTCAAATGGGATATGGAAGGCCATAAATCTCATAGGCAATATAAATATAAGTTGGTCTGCATATAATTTGATATTTTCCTTTTAATGCAATTAAAAAAAATTTGCTAACAAATTAGTATTTTATTAATTTATTAAATCAGATATAATATTTGTAAAATAATAATATAAAAATTAAATCATTCTTTAATTTTTAATAATAAATTTAATATTATCGGATAAAATAATATTCAAATAAATTGATTAATTATAACAATTTATGTAACTTCTCATTTTTTTCTTCTAAATTATAGTAAATAGTGTGAGTGGGAAATTAAATTATAATTTTGTTCATTTCTAACTATTATTAATATCACTGTATTTTTTATTAAAATTAATTTTTACATTGCCAATTAGAAACGCTCGCTCACATTTCGTATGCTGATTTGGCTCAAGTATAATGCGATTTTGATACAACTACATATTTTCAAATTGAACCCATCATGTGATATAATTTTAAATTCAAGTTATATATTTTTTATAATTTTTTAAGAATACTCGTCAGATTTAAAATTCAGCATTTGGGGCACAAAGAAAGAACGAGCTCTAGGGAAAGCCCAAAATATCTAGTGCCGCTCAAAATATAGCCTAGTTCTAGGCTGAATCATGACCCAATCAAATGCTAGCACTAGTCTCGGTAGGCCGCCTAGTAAATTGCCCGTCAAAGGGTTCGGTGGAAGAGTGTGCCATTTTGGGCTATTCATCTCAGCAAGGTTCGAGCAAGTGCAGGCTCAACATGATCGGGCTCCTGAAATGATCCATAGCTCATTGAACGTCGTGAGTAAGGGGTTGGTTCTTCACGGCTTAAGATAATTATACACCGCGTGTTGGGTGCATTTTCTGTCATGGCTTTCATGAACTTTCCACTGATTTTGATGAAATGGCGTAAATCATTCATCTTCCAGTTTTCTAAAACCGAATCACAGTCACCGTAACATTAGATTTTATCGTTCAAGACTACTTCAGGTAAAGTAGACAGCATAGTCTTTAGAACCATACTGAAGGACTGGTTGGTGGTGCTATAGCCTCCGTCCACCACAAGGTTCAGCCCATTCACGTACTTGGCCTCCTCGCTGCTCAGGTAAACTGCCGCCTCAGCCACATCCTCCGGCCCCGGGACAGGCCCCTTTAGCACCGCCGACGCGCACACGACCTTCTCCACCGCCTCCTTCTTCAGCCCCATCACATTCGTCAGCAGGGGAGTCGCTATAGCACAAGGGGATATGCAATTAACTCTAATCCCAAACTGCCCCAGCTCAACACACAGGCTCTTGGCAAGCCCCACAATGGCATGCTTGGAGGCCGTGTAGGCATGGGGTGACTCGCCACAGGACACCGACGCCACGCTCGAGGTGAAGAGGATGGTGCCGCTCCTTGCCGGAGCCATGACCCTGGCAGCATACTTGGCCCCCAAGAAAGCTCCGTAGACATTAACGTCGAAAACCCTCTGGAAATTCTTGCAGTCAGCCCCTACGATCGAGGGGTCGAGCTTCCCTGGGATCCCTGCATTGTTGTACATGATGTCGAGCTTCCCGTAGCGAGAGACTGCAGTGTCGACGGCCTTTTCCACGTCGGCCTCCCTAGTTACATCACAGTGTAGGTACGAGACTGTCTCCTCAGGGCCGAGCTCCATGCAGAGGGAGTGGCCGAGGTTGTCTTGGACGTCAACCACTAGGACTCTGGCCCCGTGTCTGACGAACAGCCTCACAGTGGTGGCCCCTATGCCGCTCGCTCCGCCTGTGATTATCGCAACCTTCCCCTCGAGCCTGAAACAACAAATGGAAGAAAGTATAAGTCAGTAGATCACCAACACTCACTGAGCACTGTGAGGCTGTGATGGTATGTATTAGTACCTTCTGTAAGGAGGAGCAGAGGAGGAGAATCCATTGATTTTTCTCCCAACAGGTTCCATAGATCTTCTTCTTCTTCTTCAAAAATGGAAACTGAGGCATCCTCTACATGTTGGGGCTGCCCTTTATAGGCCTCTCGACACCCTGCAAGCACTCATCATCCGAATAAGAGATGCTTTATTATTAAACAATTGCTCACTTTCAAACATGGAAAATCACACTGATGCAGAGGTTGATGAGAACCCATCATGTAAAGGTCAAGTTCGCATTGAATGGACCGGTTGAAGGACAATGTTTTCTTACAATCATTCAATGAACAGTACCCGGCAGTTGTGAATGAGGAATGGTAGTTGTTGGGCTAAAATTTTTACACTGAGAATTAAGATGATAAAATTGAGAAGTGGATGGCAGGTTAAATACTATTAACACATAAAATTCTAATTTTAACTAATATTTTTATCTCATAATATAATTTTAATTTGGGTTCATATAAGCACAGTCTAAGTGAGAGTTGGTGCTAAAAGTTAAAATTGTCAAACTATGGAGGGGTAAGGCTCCTCATGAAAGCAGGCATCAATTTCCTACTCTTGAACATTCAATGTAGTATTGATACTCTTTGCCATAATTTCCCTCTTGTTTGCAGCAGCTACAGTAGAGCATTTGGAGGAAAGGAGGGGATTCCTCATGAAGAGAGGGGTCAATTGGGGAGGCTCCAACTGCCCCCAAATAAATCTCTCAGATGGCTCCAGAAATAAATGCCTGATCTGGAAAAAGCTTGAAGATATAGCATTTCAAACCTGGCCATGGAAATGGAGATATCGTGGGCAACTTGCTCTCCCACGAATGGCCACTTTTTTTCTTCATTTTCTTTTTCTTTTTGGTTGCATAGATTTAGAAATGGCGGAGGAATAAAAGGGTCAGTACTCAGAGGTGCCATTTAAGTACCAAATATATAATAGGCTGAAATGGTATTAAAATGAGTATAAGTTTACATAGCATTTTACTATGCCAATCAGTGTCAAAGGAATCGATTTGACTAAGGAAAGAATTATCAAAATCGTGTAACTATGCTACATCTAATTTGACAGAGATTCCAAGGTATACTCACAATGCCATCAGGTACGAGGGATGAATTCTCATCGATAACATCCCATCTATCCGGCAGGCAAGATTCATCAGTATAAGTGCTTGCAGCGAGAACCAACCGCACCAGAAATGGCGTTATCTTGCTTACCCCTTATAAGCACCGTCTTTAATGTTTCCCAGCACGAGGTGAGCACATAGGGAGAGGGAAAGGCTCGGTTCAGGCCAACTCCTCGGTTGTTTCTTTTGGATTTGTTTCTACGGCCTCAAGTTCCTTGACTTTCTCAAGCTTTCTCAGGAGATCCAGTCTTTCAGGTCCGTAAGTGGATGGTATCTGCCAAACAGGAGAAAGCTCAATCATGGATCAGTTATTATTGCCAACTTTTTTGCAAAAGTGGAAGTTTGATTACAGACCAGCTGTGGTACATATCTCTGAATGGCAGCTAACATAGCTGCATGGCCAACTGCAGTGACCTGTGAGAGAATTCATATGTTGAAATAAAAGGGAGAAGGGTATTATAGCATCAGATATATCCAAATGAACAAAGCAACCTTAGCAGTGAACATTTAATAGGCGACTAACCGGAAGGAGCATCAGAACTCCAATGGGGACAACTGATGCCAAGTCTGTTAGAGTTCTTTGAAGAGATTTCTTTTCTTTGCCTGTTAGTTCATCCCCTATGAGGACCCTTCTAAGCAGCTCCAATGAAGCACCAACATCAATAGCAAGAAGTTGTGTGCCTTGCCAGACATCCTGATGTACATAACTTGATAAATATTAGATGTCATATCAAGATAACAACACTTGCAAAATCAGAAGGCATTATGATTATTATCTTTCCCTCCGGAAAACAGATCGCCAGTACTTGATTTCCATCCTGAATTAAAGAAAATATTTTTTTTATTTACGCTTAAAATTTGCACATGAAACTTTTGGGGGTGCAGAAGATGTACTGCTGCTCTATAAACTATATCACTGTCTGAAATATTGAAGCAAAGGTGTATTTGGGTCCAATATGATGTTCTATTGTCCATCCAAACCAAAACCTGAACCATATATTACAGTGTTTGATTGCAAAATCTGTTGTAAAACAGTTGCATGTATTAGAACCTTACAAGTGTGGTTGTAAAATTCATTGTAACGAGAATTCACATGACAAACATATAGTAACATATTTTTACACATTAGCAAATGAAATAATTTGAATGAGACTTCCATTGTGATCTAAATTTTCAGCAATCTAGCAATACTCAATAAATAGTTCATAAAGGAGCATAATAAATAGCAGATACTCATTTATCCAAAACAAAATAATACAGTGGATGTTCAACCAGATAATATGACTATCCTTCAGGCCCAACGAATTGATAGTTTAGCACCTAGAAGCTAAAATTCTTCTGCTAATGAGTTGGGAATAGAAGACAGGCTTACCCTGCTAGTATTTTTCAGTTTTTCAAGTGATTTCTCAATGATGCTTTCTTTCTTCTGAACCTGGACCAACTCTGTACCTCCAATCCTCTCATCATTTTCATCACTTTCAACAACAGCAAGCTGGATAATCTGAAATTTTAAAATTTCAACCAAGTGTGAATTTGGTAAAAGAAAAACAAACAAGTGTAAGATTGTATATAAATTACTCACAGTAAGCAAGGATATAAATCTTGAGTATGGAGACAACCAGATGTTTAAGAGCATACAATATTCGTCCAAGAATGCAACATTGTCTAATGTCATAACATATCTTTGGAATTGAAAGGGAAAAGGCCTTTCAGCATTCTATGTACTTATCTCACTTCACGTCTTGTAACAAAGAAATAAGAAAAATAAGCACATACATCATCGGTGTCAGAATTTCTTGCACTTCTTTGAACTCTTTTTTCAAGTTCCATTAGCTCACTCCTCAAAAGTTCAAATCGGCGAATTCCACTTGATTGCGAGTCTTCTAAATCCATATTCACATTGCCTTCCCTGATATACCCATCATCCTAGAAAACCAGACACAGTCTACATAAGTTACACATAGGCAGAAGCTTCGTCCCTAAAATAAATAAAAGAAACAGAGAGACTGCAATATAGGGAAAAGAGATAAAGAATCTCTAATGAAGACAGAAAGCCAATTCAATTACATGTTCAAATGCATCATCATCTTACTAAATAAAACATTTAAGGAAAAAAAACATAATTTCTCTAATGAATTAATGACACAAGAAGGTCACATATTAAATTTGCATAAAATTAGATAAGGCAAATCAATGGCCGAGGAAGACATCAAGTCTGTTGGGAAGAGTAATTTCATACAGTAATCAGCATGGAAATCGCTACTTTACATACATAATTTCAAATGGCAAAGAAAAAGATTTTAATCCACGCTGCAAAATATATCAATAAAAGGAAAATACATCACATAGGATGCACAATAATTACTTCAAACAATCACCAAAGATTACAACATTATGCAATTTATGTAACATGCCTAACCAGTTATGCCATGGTGGATAGAATAAGGCATACCAATCCATCCAAAGTTGGCAGATCTGAATCAGGAATTTTGGGAGGCATCTGCTTAAAGATATTCCAAAAACCACGAGAATTACTGCAAGTGGGATAGAGTGACTGTCAAGTAAGATATAGTGACACTGGGGATACAAAGTTGTACAAACTAAACATTCACTGAAATGGAGCTACAACATAGGTGAACAAGATGCTGTATAGCATACCTTTTTCTGCTATCTCGCATCCAAGTATCTGTATTTCTATTTTTCCCTTTCATAAATTGATTCTTCCCACTAACAGAAGAATTAACACAACCATTTCCATCACCCTACAAACGGAAAAGAAGAAAAATAATTAATCAAGAGGAAATCTTCGCCAACAACATAGATGCTTCACTGAATCTCATCGACGCAAGACTAAAAGGCACTGAAAGTTTCATTCTGTTATTCTATCTCTACAGGAAACATAGATGATATTTGTAAATAAAATAGGGCAGTAACATATCACATACTGCAAGAGAGGCATCATGAAAGTAATCCATCCACATTCTTCATAACTTTATGGAATACTCTAGAATACACATTTTTATCAGTATTCTGGAATATGCTTTCTAGTTGACGCAAAATGATACCAGTTACTAATCAAAACAGACTATAGGTTGCAAGAAACAGTAATCAAATCCAACCAGAATCAAATTTTCTAACACTAATAATATCGTCAATGTAAGTGAATAAACATAGTACATCATGTATCTGCGGGACATAAGTACACCTAGACATGCATAAACTTTTGGATATGATCTATTCAACTAAAAATACCTCCTGTAATGAAGCTGCTTTTGCTCTGAAAGATGCCTCAAGAAATTCAGCTTCTTTCTTGAGTTTTCTTATTTTCTCAAGGTCAGAACAAGCAGCTTTCAAATACTCCTTTCCAGAGTTAGAACTTGATACATGCAACTCTTGAAGCAGCTTCTCCAATCTAATTAGAGCTTCTTCCACACTCTCCAGTGCCTGCAACCAGAAGAATGTTACAGCACTAAAGTCATCAGATCTAAGCAATGGAACATGCATCAGCAGACCTTAGTCACAATTAATTGCCATTTACAATTATTACTGCCTGTACCAGAAACATAGTCACTTGGAGCATGATAATAGAAGCAATATTTATCGAACATCTAGGCAAACAATTATAGGTCAGCAATAACCAAAAGGTTGGAAGTCAACAGTCTCCTTTTATGTTTGATTACTCTGTTGATAATAGGATCAGTAACATGCACAAAGTACATCCTGGATAGCTTAAATTTAGCAAGATGAGAGAGGAGTCAACCTTGTCAATAGAATTAGCCTCGATTTCAGAGGTTGAATATCTTGTAGTTACAGTCTTGGATGAAATTTTTGGATTGATTTCCATATCATCATCCCTGAATAATGTGTCAGATCAGTACAATACAGAAATGGTAGCAGTGAAGGACTAAATATGCAAAAAGTCCATTAATGATGTCTAATGAACTGTCACGAACAAATTGAAGATCACCATAAGCAAATATAGGGCTGAGAAGTACAAGAAGTGAATAAGATATATTTTTTTTAATATGATGGCTTTGATTTGGCAGAAAAAAAAACAAGAAGATGAGTTTGTCACGATAAGTTTCAACTCCACTCTATTACAACCAAGAAGATTAGAACATGAAAGTACATACTGTAAAGAAAAGTGGGGCCACAAGCACCGAAAAGTATAGCATATTGGATGCAGCATCTGAAGCTAGGCCCTTCTGATAATAGTGAAAGATGTTTGCAACCTAAAGCTTTGTTATTAAGTGCCTGTTAACACAGGAGGAAAGAGACTATATTGCTCACTTGCAAATTCCAAGGTCCTCCTTGCATTCCATTAGCATGTTGTGCCTAATAAATGAGGTTTATGACATTGGTTAAGACACAGAAGGGGATATGTAAGAGCCTAGATAAGTCATCTGAATGGAAGTTACCCACCCCCTGGAAAGAAATGTTGCCGCCTTGACGTTTGAGGGGTTTTCTAACCATTTGCTGTACTTGATGAAGCTTTGAATCCAATGAGAGCATACACCAAATGCTTGAGGGATAGCTTTGGCATTTGGAGGAAGTTCCCGTTTACTTTTGTGACCATGCAAGACTTTTGGATAGTCAGCTAGACCAGGAAAAAAGGGAAGCCAATCAAGTTCCTCGCACACCACCTATAATATCAAGAAAGTCTGCCAGATTGTCAAATACCCAAGTTTAACTATAAAAAGTTCACTAGTGAGTAAAAAGAACAGGTGCAAACCTCCACAAAAAGCTGATAAGAACTTATTGATGAAAGTTGAGGATAGAATAAAACACTGCCTCCTATGAGATACCTGTAATTTAACGGGGAACAGACAATAAAACACAGAATGCGAGAATATACAGAAAGTCTTATCGAATGTTGTTTTATACCTAATAAAACTTTCAATAGGATTTCCCAGAGCATTAAAACCATTTGCACACAAAAAGGCCTGCGTCCTTCTCCCAAGAGCAATGAAAAACCCAAATATAGCCAAGTCTCTCACCAACACCTGCAGGAAACCAACAGCTAATTTCACAAGCTACCATGCTTAATTTGTGGTCCATGGAAGCCCAGAATCTGGGGGTAATATTGAGAATTTGTGTCAGATGATCAGGCAAATTTCATCAACCTTTTCCACTATAGGCTAGCCAAAGCTAACACTTGAGCACGTTACCATACTCACCAAGGGGAAACGAAGTCTCTTTTATCATTTACTTGCAACACCTTATGTTCACAATGATAATGATCACCAATGAATTCGACATATATCCATGAGAATAGACATGGAGTTTTTTGTAGAAGTTAAAAAGCACAACTCCACAAATACTAAACTATGAATCCCTACTTACTAACCTCAATGCTTTCAGATGTAGTTAGTCTTGACCATATCTTCTCCCTATTTATAGCTTGTTGTAGCTGCTTCTGTATAATGTTCACCCAAAATGAAACCTCCTCTGCATCACGATCATTTCCCACTCTACATGATGCAGCCCGAGGACCAAAATGGAGAAGAAACTCTTGACGTAGACCTATTTTCTTTACTAACTGATATACTTGCTGTACTGACATCAAGTCAACTAGCATGTCCATCAATCGGCCAGTAGCATCTGGAATCATGGAAAAGAATTGAGGAAAAGAAACTTTTGTCGGACCAAGCTTGGTGATTGCTGCTAAACAAGTTAATGCTAGCATAAGGAGAGCTGTATCATTTGCATTTCCTGTCTGCAGAGCCATCCCTTTACCCCTGGAAAATTCAAAGAGGATGAGGCCTCTAAAACACTGAAGAATTCTCTTTCAACTAATCAACAATGTTACCGTAAAAAAAGAGAAAAAAAGTGATCAATGATGGCCTCGTACAACATACATAATGGTAGCAGCAGTGAAGCGTGAATCCTCTTCAAAGTAATTAACAAATGATGTCGCCACAGCTGGAACTTGCTCTGACCAAAACCAATCACAAGTATCTGGTTGTTTGTCCAACAATTTATCCCTGATCACAATCTCCAAGGGAGCATATTGCCTCAATAAACTGCATATAATAGCCCATAAAAAATAATCTGAGAAGCTCTAATTGTGTATAGAGAGAGCAAATACACCGCAACAATCAATACTTGTTGTAGAGAGGTAGTATGAGAAAACCACTTGCAGTATTTAACCAATCACACAAATAACGAGAAAAAATGATTTAGTACCTTCTTTGCACAAAAACATTAATGTCCCTCTCCCTCTGATCCCCTCGAGATGAAATTTCACTTGCTGCTTGTAGTAAGGAATAAACCGAGGCCTGAGAAGCATATTGTCCAATAAAAGAAATCATAATGGAAGGATGAAAAAATGACAACCGAAAGAGGAAAAAAAAAAAAAACCTTGGGATATGTACCATTTCAAAATCACATGTTCAATGAAGCAACCACGTGTCAATGCACTACAATAAGTAAATCTCATAATTGAAGACAAACCTGGTAAGCCAGAGTTTTCACCCATGCATTTCTGTCAACACCAAGCCAGGCAGATGTAAACCATGATACTCTGGAGAACGAGCTATGTTTCTTGATTGCTAACTCAAATGTACGTGCAGCATCATGAAGTGACTGGATAAGCCCATCATTATAGCCTTCATTTTGCAGAGTCTGATCAAGTTTGGCTCTCATAACCTCAACATCACTACCACCGGTGCCTGCCTGTGGACTCCCATTCACCGTAACTCCATCATCAGCAGATGCAAGGATGGAAAATCGTTCCACTCTCCCTGGCTTACATAAGCTTACAGAGCTTCTCTTTATGCCCAAACAGAGGCGATTCAAGCGGTGGCATCTGCCATCTAGCAAACTGAATCTCACGGCAGATCTGATCCTCGAATATTTCCAATTAACGAGCAAGTGATCCCAGGAGAGAGCATTTTTTCGGGAGGAACGAGTTCCAATGGATCTTCTTAAGGGACAAGGATGTGGAGAACTGCAAAATTAAACTTAGCATCAAAGAGAAGCGCATGAATGCCTGAAGAACAATTAAATTCCATCTTTATCAAGAGTGTGTACAAATAAACACCACCCAACTCAAAAACCATGAAAAAAACGGCTGAGAAGAATCCGTCTGCAATTACAACCGCATACTTGTTATACTTCCAATTGCATCAAAAGCATAAGCACAGCATATTTAGCACAGCTATTGGACAAGACAAGCAGGTCCGATTATTCCCTCCACTACGGCCAAAGGCAATCGGATAGCATCTCCTGACCCCTAATAACTACCAGCTTTACTGAACAGAAACTGAGACAATAAGCTCAGAGAACGGAAAACTGGTGACCTTGAAGAAAAGTATAAACGATCTTGTAACTTCATCGCCATGAACGAGGACTTCCGAATAGAATGGAGGAAACTGAGGTGAGGTGAGAGAGAGAAGCCGGCGAGGAATAGAAGAAGATGACGTGGCTGGAAGGATTTATCCACAGACGTGGAATCGCGGGCTGTCACAGAACAGTCTTCTGGCCCCTTACTTTTTGCTAGTAACAATTCTGCCTATGTAAATTCGATCATCGTTATGAAATAAATTACAATTATTGGCAAAAACCAGCTGAAAAGGTTGCTATAATTTAAGCAAACGACTATATAAATTAGATATTTTTCATACGAGTATTTTTCCGAAAATATTGAAAATAGTGTAATACATTCATTATCGTATATTAGGTCTTGTAATTAGGGATGCTATAAAATTTGACTCCGCCATCCCTATTTGGTGAGATTCGATTTATACATTGTTATAGTCCAGTATAAAATATAAAAGATATTAAAATTCAAAATTAATTTATATTATAATTTCATTCAATTCGAACCATAATCCACTACACTCATCATTATTTTAAATCTTATTTATACAATCTATTCCAATTTGTAAGACAGTAGACTCAACTTATATTGATTTCTTATTAATTTCTATTTCAATCTTACTCATTTTTAATCTATTTAGTACACCACTATTCAAATAATAATGAGATTTAAGTTTTATATTAGACTTGATATTGAAATTAGTCGTATCCGATCTAGATTTAGCCTAATTCCTAGTTGGTGAAATGAAATCGACCAATTATTATCTCTAGTAATAATATTAAATATTAATAATATATATTTTTATTTTAATAAATATAAAATTAATTAATTATATAGAAATATGGTTTACAAAATGGAAGTGGAGTATTTTAATACTATCATTTAACTCTTTATAATATTTACAAAATCTAACATATAACTATAATATCCTAATAACAAAATATCTATATATAGAAAATCTATCATGTACAAATATACTTCTTATAATATATATATTTTTTACTAGTAAAAAATAATATGCACAACCTTATAGTATATATATAACTACATTTTAAGGTTATAAATTTTCTTTATAGTGTAAATTTAATAATTTATATGTTATAACAACTTATTTTTTTAGTAAATTGATAATTTGTAATTTACATCTAATTTGTGATGAAATTGAAATTATATATCATTTACTAATTAAATACACATGTACTAATTGGTGTATCATGTATTAATTAAATGCGCATGTACTAATTGGTGTGTAATGTCTATGATAATAATTGAGTAGTTTGATAATTTGTCATTAATCGAATAGATTTAATCTTAGTTATATAATTTAAAATAGAGAAATGATGAGAGTAAGCGATTAAGTATAGATTTAACACAATGTAATAGGCTATAGGAAATGAACGAAATATAACTTTATTTCTATAAAATCAGTTACAAGTTGAGAAATTGATAGGGAACATTATACGTTTGATTGGAGAATATACATGTAGAAATAAGAAATAAGATTACGCTAGATATGAGTTAAATCCACCTACGAAAAATTATGGAGCATAAAAGCGATCCCCAAGTGAAATTATGAAAATTAATGTAAGTGATTCATTTGATACACTTACAAAATATGCAGAGATATGAATTATCACTAGAAATGAACTGCGTGCTCTATTGTGAGCTAATTGCTCCCAATTTTATTACACACATACATTAGAATTCAATGTACGAACCATATTGAAAGGCTTAAATCTAACACGAGAACATAGTTGGCACAAAATTATATTTCAATATGATTTTATTGCATGAGAAAAATTGGGATAAAATGTATCATGAAATCTAAATTTTCAAGAAGAGTAAAAATTTTGTAATTTTGCCAAAACTTAGGAGTATTTCGATAATTTTAGAAAATAGAGCTTGAAAATATTTAAATGCATATTTGGGACTTTAGAGTACTTGAGTGACCCAAATGAAAAATTTGGGGAAGTGTTAGGTACAAAAAAATGTAAATTATAAAGTATAAAGATAAAATGGTAAATTTACCTGAGTCGATGATAAAATTGTAATTTTGTGAAAATTTTGTAATTTTACCAAAACTTAGGAGTATTTTGATAATTTTAGAAAATAGAGCTTGAAAATGTTTAAATACATATTTGTGATTTTAGAGTATTTGAGTCAACCAAATAAAAAATTTGGGGAAGTGTTAGGTACAAAAAAATGCAAATTATAAAGTATAAAGACAAAATGATAAATTTACCTGAGTTAATGATAAAATTGTAATTTTGTGAAAATAGTAGGCACTTCATTGTGTGATGTTCTAAATGATCGGGTTACGACCGTTAAAAAACGCTAGAGGAAAGGCTTGAACCTTCGACCTTGTGGTTAACAATTGTGTGTTGTTCTAAATGATCGGGTTATATTTGTGATTTTAGAGTATTTGAGTCAACCAAATAAAAAATTTGGGGAAGTGTTAGGTACAAAAAAATGCAAATTATAAAGTATAAAGACAAAATGATAAATTTACCTGAGTTAATGATAAAATTGTAATTTTGTGAAAATAGTAGGCACTTCATTGTGTGATGTTCTAAATGATCGGGTTACGACCGTTAAAAAACGCTAGAGGAAAGGCTTGAACCTTCGACCTTGTGGTTAACAATTGTGTGTTGTTCTAAATGATCGGGTTATATTTGTGATTTTAGAGTATTTGAGTCAACCAAATAAAAAATTTGGGGAAGTGTTAGGTACAAAAAAATGCAAATTATAAAGTATAAAGACAAAATGATAAATTTACCTGAGTTAATGATAAAATTGTAATTTTGTGAAAATAGTAGGCACTTCATTGTGTGATGTTCTAAATGATCGGGTTACGACCGTTAAAAAACGCTAGAGGAAAGGCTTGAACCTTCGACCTTGTGGTTAACAATTGTGTGTTGTTCTAAATGATCGGGTTACAAAAAACGCTAGAGGAAGGGCTTGAACCTTCGACCTTGTGGTTAACAGCCACACGCTCTAACCAACTGAGCTACTCCAGCTTATTTAATTTTTCTATATATATTTTATTTTTATATTTTCAACTTATTAGATTTTAAAGGAAAAAATATTGCAAGACCGATCGATTATGAACATGAAATTTTTATTTTCGTCCAACTATAGTCTTACTAGAATTTTTTCCTTTTTTTTCTAAATTATATATATATTTCTATATTTATGAGAAATTGTCTTTTCATACCATAAATTCAGACGTTCCTAAGTTCAAAAAACAATCTTTCAATTTAATACAATAAAACAATATATGCATCACAATTATTGATTATTACAATTCTATTTTTTTGCTTGTTCTATTTTATTATATTAATACTATTAACTCTTCTTATTTCTTACCCAAAGCAAATATGAGACACATCCAAATATCACATTCACTATGACTTACCCTGGAGAGTCAGACCCTTCAAATAGCCATGACAGCAAGCACCACCGTTATCAGGAGAAGCACGACCGCAATGAAGGATCCGACAACTGCCCGGCTCGCAGAAATTCCCCAACTGCTGATAGATGGCTAGCCAGTTGGTCTTCTGGTTGCGGTTGTGGGCCAAGTATACTATGACTTCAGCCCTATCTAAAATTCAACAACCAAAAGAATCAAACATACACACACTTCATAACTCGTTAATATATAATGTGAAGAAATATATCACATAGAGGGTGAAGAAGGGTAAAGGTCTCCTGGCCATCGCGGCCATATCCTGAAAATGAAGTAGAATATCGCAATCAAGTCCATGAACCAATGTCTATTCCTCTTCCTTCAATGAAGTTCGGCTTGGTTCTCTCTTGTCCAAGGCACAAGACTAGTCATTCATAGTTTGACATGGCTCAAAAGCATAGATGCATTCATACAAGCCACAGTTCCATATAATTAACATCAGTTGCAAATGGGCACATGATATATGATCAAGAATGTGAAGCTTCCGAGCTAATCTTCATGTTTGGAAAGCTTCAAAATCAATGTTTCTACATCAGATTCAACCGACTATCCAATCGCATAGCATATCTATGTCGTCCGGGCATAACATCTGTTCGTCATTGCTGCAGCCAGCCATCTGATCACAGTCGCCAACTTCTACGAACGAGGAAGAAATCTCTGGCGATGAAGAATCGACGAGCATTCTCCTTTCCACCTCCAGCAATGGATTAGTATTATGATTGCATGTGATCTGATGATGATGCTGATAGCGGTGGCCGTGATCATACACTGGAGTTGCTGTGATCTTCACGAGATCTCCGTCAAAGACCAGTTCTGAGATGTTGTTGTTCGAGGGTCCAACGCCCACAGTAGGCCTCCGGTCGAACGCGCGCAGCGGGCTCTTGGATTTTTTGTAGACCCGGCACAAGCTGTACTCTTGTCTCAGCTGCTGCAAATAGATCACCATGACTTGTGACTATTGGAACGTGCAGATAACCGAAGCAGAAACTCGAAAAACTGGTTATCGGTGGTGAAAATTCTTACATATGGTGGAGCTGCCGATGGACATTCATGATCGTGGGCTTCTTCGAGGACCATGTACTCGTTCATCTTCCAGTTTGTTTTGATTCCACTGGGAGCTCTTCCATTGTAGAAGACCATGGTCCTCCTAAACCCTATGATCCGGCCATTGGCGGAAGAGTAGACATACCCCGGAGACCCAGTTGCTTTCCAGTACCCGAAATTCGTGAGCCGGTTCGGCCTGCCGCCGCGAGAGTCGCTGTCCTTTCTCGGGATGAAGAAGAACCACTGCTCGGAATCCCCTCTGCAAACCTCACCTGAAAATCCTGGAGCATGGGAAAAACAGCAGCCTAATAACATATCACGTCTTCTGAAAACGATCAAATAACAAAGGACTTACGTGGGAGGTCCCATGGATTGAACTCGTAGATGTCCATGGTCGGGATGATTCCGTCGATGTGCCTGCTCAAATCTGCCTTCATCCCGTCCAGCTTTTTCCTCAGATAGAAATAAACCAACTCTTCCTCAGTCGGGTAAAACCGATATCCCGGCGGCAAATTCTCCATGAACGATGATCTTGCTCTCCCCTATCTATGTTATGGTGATAAACAACTTATGAGAGTATATTTCTATTTATATATACAAAGGACCGACTGATAGCAGAGAGGAAGAAGACGCGAACATTCGTGTAAGGAGAGAAGGAAGACCTGGACGTGACTGATAAAATGAAGAAGAAGAAGACAGAGATTGAATATAATTGAGAATCTCAGAGGGTTTCAGCAGTGAAACTTCCGAGCTCCCGGTAACACTCTAATGTGAAAATTGCATAGAAAAAAGCTTATTACTATTTCCGAACGCGGTTGGTCTGCTGGCCTATTCAAGGATCTTGCATTTTATCCCTAGAAATTGGAGTTCAAGGGAACCCTTAAATTTGTATCAATTGAATCTACATTAAAGCAAACAAAGGTGTGATGATTAAGAGTCTATTAAATATTCACCTTTAAAATTCAAAGATCATGCAAATTTATGTATAATCATGTGCATGGACCAACATTAAAAATTGAAAGGTTATTTAATAAATATATATATATTTTTTAAAAAATAAAATTTGCCCATTTTAATACCATATCACCATATTTCTATTTTTTTCTCTAAAGAGAATGTGTAATTGAGAAAATCTCCCAACATAAATTATATTAATTATTTTAAATATTTTTTTAATATCAAATATTTGTAAAAAGTGAAATGAGTATCAAATATTTCAAAACTTTTATTTCTATGTAAAATATCTGATAACATGTATTAATTTAGTGTAACAAGTAAAATTTATTTATTTTACAAAATATTTAAAATTAAAATATTTTTTAATATTCCATACTAAATTTACATTTTATGGCTATTTAGTACTATCATTGAAATTTAGTCTAAATATTTGACATTGAAATGCCCATTTTAATATATTTGATAATAAATTATTAATTTTTATAAAAATTTACCAAACCTTGATCGCCTAAATTTCAAACTCTCATAATTTGTTTTTTTAGGGTTGACTTGGTATAAAAAGTAGAGATTTTTTAAAATATAATAAATTTCCATTTATTTAATAATATTATCAACAGCGGAAATTTAATTTAATAATCAAATCCAAGTTGTGCAAATGTGAAAGTACAATAACTTCAAGCTAGCTAGCTTGTCTATATAAGACTCACAAGTTTTTTCATTGGTTAGAACTTCTTTGCCTCCTTGTTTTCTCCCAATAATCTGACCCAAGTCTGTCAAATTCAACGCGGTGGTCTGCCATTTTGGAAAGTTATATGCAACTACTTAAGCTGGCACCAAATTTTTTATGGAAATGAAATATATTATTTTTTTCCATTCAATTAAATTTTAAATATTTTTAACATTTTAAATAATACTCTTACTTTTGTTTGTTCAAATATAACTAATGAAAAATATTTTTTATTAAGTAAATATAAAAATTATTTTAATTTAATAAGAAACTTTATGTAACACCCTTTATTTTAAAAATTACTTTTTATCACTTATATTTATATAATGATTTCTCACATTATATCAAAATAAAATGAAAAATGTTATGAGATTATAAAAAAAAGTGGTATACAAATAATTATTATTTTAATTGAAAATAAACTCAAACAATGATTCTTACAATAATTTGTAATTTTTTAATTTATTTAAAATAAAAATATAAGATTTTCGAGTTTGTTCAAATATAATTTTAAAATGTGTCAAGGACTTATTGACTTGCCATTTATTTGAAAAGAAAAAGAGAAAGCCATTAATCAATTTTCCATTTAATAAATGAAGATGATTTATTTATTTTTTTAGTGAACACGGTCGGTTCAATTAATTTATTGTTACGTGAAGAACGGTCGAGACCGGACTGGAGAGGGTAAGTCAATCGAGGAGAACCGAGTGATTGACATAGTACGGTACGGACAGTAGGCTTCCCTCTGGAGCGACGTGCGCGCTGACTACACGGAAGGGCCGGCGTAGGTCAGCCCTAGAACTAGAAGAAACTGAGCATCTCGTTCCCACGTCCCTGGGCTTATATAACCGGGTGTATGCACGAGATTGGTGTCCACCAAGGACGGGATTATGCGATGAATGGGCTTAAGCATGTATAAGATACCATCTTCTGAGTATGTCTACGACTAATTCGGCCCACGGGCCTAATACTTCTTCTGTATCGGCCCAATAACATGGATGGCTTAAAAAATACAATAATCAGAGTAAAAAGCGCTAAAAAAGCAACGTCGTAAAAAATGACGGAACAATAATTAATTTTCAGTGAACTGAAGTTTTCTCTCTCCGACGACCTCCGTCCGGTGACTGTTATTCCCATCAGCGGAGAGGAATACTGCAAACGGACGTCTCCTTCCCTTATCGTTCGGCTGAGGCCTCTTCTCCGATTGCTACTTCGATCTTGCAAACCTTTGACGGTCCGTTGAATCTTCGATTCGAGTAGATTCACGGTGTCCCGAATTCACTCCATTGGATTCGGATTCGCGCAAAGATGGATCATCAGCAGCCGCCGTGGAGCGTCTCGGGTTCCTCGCAGAGCCCCAGATCTCCGTCCTCGCAGCCCTACCTGCACGTCTCCGTCATCGATCCCGTGAAGCTTGGGAATGGCGTTCAGGCCTATATCTCGTACCGTGTCATCACCAAGGTATTGTCCTACATCGGCTTCCCCTAGCCTATCCCCTGTCTAATCACCGAAATAATATGGATTAGTCTGGTTTGTAATTGGATCTGGATGTACAGAATCTAGCAGCATTACTTGTTCTTATTAGCTATCTAGCAAGACCGATTATGATGACAAAATGAAACGGTACTTTCTTCAGATAGCATATACAGTGACACGACAAGAGGATATGCGGAAGCAATAAAATTTGTCACTGTATGCTTTGTATGGAAATAAAACATGCACTAACTGTACTGGCATTATTGTGGGGGAATATCCATTAACACTAGATGAACTTTTCATCATCCACAATGTTCTTGGCTTTTTTATTTGCATTATTATATGAAGGTTTCATAGTTAAATCTATATTCAGCTTATGTCATCCAAATGTTTTTTATTAATTTGTGACCCGAGTAATCTTCCTAGTTATGTAATATTTTGTGGCGTAACTCTAGGAGCTCATAAATCTTCAGATGCTTTGTGCTGCAGATATAAGGGATAGGAGAGATATAGGTTCTTGAAATCAGCTTGTAACATAAACTAGGTATCATTTCAATGATTATTTTCCGTAAAATCTAAAATATTTACAATATATAAGGCTGTTTGCTAGTCTGCCTTCACTTGGTGGTAAATACCCCAGTGGAAGATTTCTTTGCTTGCCATGATATGCTTGAGCTTCCAAACTATTTACTATCACTTTGTAATCTATTCTCAAGTTTCTTCTGAACTTGTGGCAGACTAACTTACCTGAGTACCAGGGACCAGAGAAGATTGTTATTCGTCGATATAGTGATTTTGTTTGGTTACATGATCGTCTCTTCGAGAAGTACAAGGGCTTTTTTATTCCTCCCTTGCCTGAGAAGAATGCTGTTGGTAACTAATCAAACAAACCTCCTTGCTTATGATTTGTGATCTAGAGAGTGCTTCAACTGCAGTGCTACTGCTAGAATGGTATACCTGACTGCTGGCCAAAAAATGAACCTAATTCATATTTCTTTGGCACTGCAAGCCATATTGTTGTGGAGTAATTTAGGTTGCATAAACCAGGCAATCTAATCACAAACTTTATGTTTCATACTAAAGTTATGCTGTCATGCACTTGCAGTTCCTGGAAATTAGTTACCCACTATTTTATATATAATATACTGGCTTTTCTGAATTATGAGTTTAATTTGAGTAATGGGAAGTCTATGTTTGCAGAAAAGTTTAGGTTTACTGCTGAATTTATTGAAATGAGGCGTCTAGCTTTGGATATATTTCTCAATCGGGTTGCATCTCATCACGAGCTTCGACAAAGTGAAGATCTAAGAACTTTCTTGCAAGTCGATGAAGCGGTATCACAAACTTGTTTATAACTTCCCACCATCTAAATTACCTACTCTATTGTCAACAACTCGCATGTATTTTTTGTCCTGCTGGAATGTGTGTGGATGCCCACCATGTTATTAACTTTTCTCTGTTTTTTTCAGGTAATGGAGAGGTTGAGGGCCCATGAAAATGGCCTCTTCAAAAAGCCTGCTGAATTAATGCAGATTTTCAAGGTAATGAGCATAGGTTGTAAATTGTAATGATCAGGGTACAATTAATAAATGCTAGTTCCATACTACTCAGGATCAATTACTATTCCTCCGCAGAACTGTACCAGCAGGTTTAACAAGTGCATGTTTGAAGGCCTATGCCAAAGCAATTAGGAGAAAGAACTATAATATCAATCTCCAGATTAACCAATTTTTCGAATTAAGTTCTGCTACTTTCAATGCCCTTGTTAAAGAGGTTACTCTATTTATCAGGATGTGCAATCCAAAGTGAGCAATGTTGTACTTGGGAAAGAAAAACCAGTGGAAGAGTCAAATGCTGAGTACGAGAAGCTCAAGCACTATATTTTTGAGCTTGAGAACCACCTGGCTGAAGCACAGAAACATTCTTACAGACTCGTGAAACGGCATAGGGGTGAATAAAACTATATTGTTTCTACCCTTCTTTGGTTAATTCTTCTATATCTTCTCTCTATCAGGTTTAGCCTTTGATTTGCAACCTTTCTGCTCCTCTAAATGCAGAGCTTGGAAAATCTCTCTCTGATTTTGGGAAGGCCATGAAACTGTTAGGATCTTGTGAAGGGGATTCTCTTGGCAAGGCCTTTTCAGAGCTTGGAGCAAAGTCGGAGGTTGTTTCTGTCAGACTGCAGAAGGAGGTGCTCTCATCAAAAGTTTCAGATCTTTATAGTGATGGAGTGTATCATTTTTGTTCTATTACTCCAATGTTTCATCGTGTTAAACATGCAGGCTCAGCAGCTCCTGATGAACTTTGAGGAACCTTTAAAAGATTATGTGCTGGCTGTCCAATCTATCAAGGTCAGCTTATCGGATAGTCTTCATTGATATAAATTGCAATTTGGACGGGCGGAGGGAACCCTGTCCTCAGTCTGTTCCTTGTTTCTTCTCCAGTTGATCTTGCTACCTTTTGTATATTTGAACAGGCCACAATTGCAGAACGTGCCAATGCATTCAGGCAACATTGTGAACTGGCTGAAACTATGAAACTGAAGGAGATAAATCTGTATGCCTCAACATTTTTGCTTTTGATTACCCCTTTTTTTCTTCCAAGAGAAAAAGTATTGAACTTATTTTCCCATCTCTCTGATTTTCAATTGGCAGGGATAAGCTCACACTGACCCGTTCCGACAAAATGAGAGAAGCAGAAACCGAATATAACCAGGCAAGTTACTGTGCTTGTATTCTTCTATACCTTTAATGAAATTTCCCTCTTTTTCTTCTTTGACAAAATAGCGAGCTCACTGCAGCTGAAGCAAGCAAATGAGGAAGCAAAAAGGAGATACGATGACATGGTAAGACTGATGAATGAGGAGATTGTTCGGTTCCAAGAACAGAAGACCTTGGACATGGGAGTTGCTTTCCACAATTTTGCAAATGGACAGGCTCGCCTAGCGAATAACATCGCGGACGCATGGAGGAGTCTCCTTCACAAACTGGAATCCTGCTAGCTTTTCTTGAAATTTATGATAAAAGGATCACACAAGGGCAATTGACATGGGCGGTCAATCCAAAGAGCAACAGGAATATATATAGGCTTAGGCTTTGTATCATGGTACTGATGTGTTGGGTGGGTGTCTAATGTTTATTCGCTTTTCATAGTTACTGTTACAAGCGCAAATAAAGGCAACAAATTTCTCAACATTTGGTTTATATTAGTCTTGTAGGTGACCGTGGCTATTAAATATGCATTCATAAGTTGTTGTGGACGTGTAAGAGAATATTGTTGATTGTATAAGATATTTTTATTACATATTTTCATCATAAAATAGACAGTTTGGCCGAGTGGTCTAAGGCGCCAGATTTAGGCTCTGGTCCGAAAGGGCGTGGGTTCAAATCCCACAGCTGTCAATTTTTTTCTATTTTAAATGGACGACTTTTGTTAATTTTTGCATTTTTTGGTAGACTTTTTTTGTTGGAATAAAATTACAGGTGAACACATATGTTGGCATAATCACATTTATTAAATGTATGATTATACTTATTTTTTAATAATTGAAGCAAAATTAACACTAAAATTTAAATTAATGCAAAATATAAAAGAAAAAAATGTAAGGGCGAATTGAAAAATAAAGTGTTAAATAATAAAATATATATTTTAAGATTATATATAAAATAAATTAAATTATTTTAAGTTACAACTTATTATTGTTATTGGGCCGAAAAAAATTAGGGTTTAGTTGACATTTTGTCTAAATGGGTGTGATACGAGAGATTTCATGCTTTATAAACGATGTCGTTTTTGCTTCGGTACTCCAAACCCTAGTATATATTATTCCCTGTGCTTCTCTTCTGCCTCTCTAGTTACGCGCAGTATCCTCATCTCTCAAAAGTCAAGGCCTTCTTTACCGTCTCCTTCGATTTGAAAATGGTAATTATACATCCATGTATTTGTTTTTGTTTGTTATTTTTTTATCAGATCTTTTCCTATTACTAGGTATTGCAATTTCCGTGAGGAAAAAAATTTCGTTTTTTTCATTAGTTAGGAGGATTGATGTTCTTATAGCGAGAGGCATTCCTGATGCATATTTGTTTTTTTCTTTTTGAACAAAATCACGATTTTTGATGCTCTATAGTGTCTGATATTCTATTATTTTTATCTTTTGTTACTGTGATTTACAGTCTAAGAGAAAGGTAAGAGAGCCCAAGGAGGAGACCGTCACCCTTGGACCCGCTGTACGTGAGGGAGAGCACGTCTTTGGGGTAGCTCATATATTTGCTTCTTTCAACGACACATTTATTGTAAGCACCAATTTCTCCATTGTCCTGTTTTTTTTTCCTTCATCTACTATTAACCCCCTCCTATTACTAACAAATCATAATAATGTATGCAGCATGTGACTGATTTATCTGGAAGGGAAACAATGGTTCGGATTACTGGTATTGATTTTCTTGTATCTTTTTATTGATATTATTTATTTCATTAGTGTTTTTAGTTCTAGTTCTTTTGTCAGATTGAACTCTAATTGATGTTTTGGAAGTAGTGTAATGTAAATATGAGGATGGATTTGGGTGAAATTCTACTGCGATTTAAAGTAGGATTGGCTGGTGTATTGATTATTGTTGCAGTACGCAGTTTTTCATAAAATTGGAATTGCTATTTCTTGCTCCTAATATATCTGTTATGATTGTTGATTCTGTTTTATTGTTGCCCATATGTGATGCAATTGTGAATCTTATTTCCAGGTGGAATGAAGGTGAAGGCTGACAGGGATGAATCCTCACCCTATGCAGCTATGCTTGCTGCCCAAGATGTTTCTCAGCGGTGCAAGGTGTTATTCTCTTAAACCACATTGGGTCTGCTTCAAGGTTTTCATTCTTCCCATGATTTGGCAGTTCTATTGCTAAATCTTGAGTTCTGTAACACTGCAGGAGCTTGGAATAACTGCTCTTCACATTAAGCTTCGGGCAACTGGAGGGAACAAGACCAAGACACCTGGTCCTGGTGCTCAGTCAGCACTAAGGGCACTTGCTCGTTCTGGCATGAAAATTGGTCGCATTGGTAGGCTATTCTTCCACCTATCAATTTGTTTCATTATCTTACTAATTGCTGACTATTGGCATCTACTATGTGGGGGAATATACGATATGACCATCTCCAGTTTACATTCCCTATTGAACTCCTAGCTTAATTTTCATCAATTGAACTCTTGCTCATATATTTTCTGGTATTGCAGAGGATGTAACTCCGATTCCTACTGACAGCACTCGCAGAAAGGGTGGAAGAAGGGGAAGGAGGCTGTGATTTCTCTACAATCTCTGTTTACATGGGAGCTGCATTTTAATAATAGTTATGCTTTAAGATTCCATTCCTTATCTTTTGTTTTACTTAGTTAAATACATTCCATATGCTATCCTTTTTGGAGTTATTCTGGATACCAGAAAGTTGAGGCAATCTTTCTCCCAATGTTTTACTTATTAATGCACTGTCTTGCTTATGCATTTTCAATCCAAGTCTTGTTCATTTTATCTTCTGGTTATCTCTATCACTTACCTTTTTTGCCATTGAATGCTGATCTCCAGTTTACATTCCCTATTGATATAGCAGTCCATGAATTCATGCTTTCCAATCAAAGACCCTTTACTGGACAGATTGATTATTCTGTATAAGAAAGATTTAAAAGGCTCAACTTGGAAAATTGAAGTAGAAAATCTACAAACTTAAGATCCAAGGCTTTCCAATCAAATTTATCTTTCTCATGTTGGCGTTCATTCTCTAAGCCTTGAGCTTCTCGACCTTGATGACTGATGATGACCAAGTTATCATCTGCAAATTAAGTATTGAATGGCTGCCCTTCTTGGAGGGTGAATTTTTGTGGAGTTAACTGTAGATTTTTACAAGGCACCTCAGTGAAAGCTTGCCATAGCTCACGTACACATCCAATTACCCATCGAAGGCTGGCTGTGAGCAGCCCTCCATAGCTCAGAGCAGAGGACAACTTCGTGCCTGAAGAAGACTGGTGTGTATTTACACCCTTCGTGAGCAGATGATGTGGCCTTTCCCCCAGGGGTCGAATGGATCAGCAGCTCTTATTGCCTCTTAAGGGTAGGAGAATGACAAGTCAACCCTTCATTATCCTTCAGCACATACACATACTATTAATCCATCCAATCAGATTCACTTACCTGAGCAGCTCTTATTACCTTTACTTTCGCATATTTACACTGCTTGAGAGTGATATTGGTTAACTCAATCTTGTTGCCTCTAAGGGTCTCTATTTCTTCAACCGGCCAATGGACCAACTATTTTCCGTTTCTGTCTAGCCACATGGTTCTTGGAATCGCCTGGGAAAAAGTCAGAAGTCCAGGCATCAAAAAATGCAGAACATAGTCATTATTCATTGAGATAATACCTGAACTCCAGTGATGTTTTACCTGGATTCCAGACCATCCTTTAGCAGTATCATTGGCCTGAGAGTCGGACTCATTAACGCAACCCCATAGAACTCTCCCGTTCTTGCTGGGATTGAAGAACGTCTTGGACGCATAGAAGTTGCAGTAGTCCAATCTCAGACCATCCCATCCATCCACGGACGTATTGTCTGGAATGTACCTGTCAAACTTCCTGTCATAGGTAGCCATGGTGTAGTACTGGTGCCTCCTCATGGTATCCAGGTTGATCGCACCCAAGAAGTGTGCACCCTGTTCTTGCCCTTCTTCAAAACAGTGAAGAAATCGGGGCACTCCCAATTCCCTGGCAAAGTATAATTCATAGAATCAGTTTCAGACAAACAAATGACATCGGTTTTATCCCAGAGTTCACTTATGTTAAACTTTTTGGGTTTGAATTTCAAAAATGAGTCCATCATTTTACATTAAAAGATGTATGGGCTGACAAAATTTGTCAACATCATTAAATTTCAACATAAATTGTAAGGATGTAAGATAGACATTAAATGAGGCATTTGGCACCCCATCTGTAATTGAGCCTATTGTAAAATCTTCTTATTGTTAGCAAATATATTAAAGCCATATGAAAATAGTCACCTCACCTGTGTTAGGGACCGTGTGGAAGGGGTGCTTGGCCTTGACCCAATGGAGGAAATCCTTGCTCCGGTAGAGGTAGGCTATCCCACAGTTGAAGTGGCCGCTGCCATGATTGTTTTTCAGTAGCCATCAACCAACCACGCAGTGGATTGGTCGCGGAAGAAGCTGGCATTAACACTCCTTGTCGAGGCATGTGTAGAGGGTCACCGGCCAATCTCCTGGAATGCAGTTTCAAAGCTTCATGCTCTTCTATCTTCTTCATGTACAGGGTTGATGAGCTCTGGAACCAATATCTCCTTCACTTTTTGTGTGAGCTTTGGGCATGTTATGCCATCAGTTAGATGGTACTGTCCTTTTACTTCATGTGAGGAAAAAAAGAGCATACTTGTTAGCTGCTGATAAGGCTTTTTTCCATCTCTAGGCTTGCCAAGGATCTCAATGACTTCGTTCATTTTAGTGCTGGTATGAAAAATATTTGGAATGTAAGGATCTCATCAGTACCGCCCATGTCACATATAGAATTGCCAAGAGCATAACCAGAGGGATTCCAACTATGTACAAGGCATTAATAAGTAACCATGCTTTCTGGAACTATGCACTTGATTGTTGGCAGGCGAACACCTTGATAGCAAGTGGATAGATTCTATTTAATGGCTATTAATAGATTACATCTTAAACTCCCTCTTCCGCATCATGCAGAACATAGTTTGTATCCGGGACATACCCAGCCAACTCCAATATCCCCATCAAATTCTTGAGGGCTGCATATATCTCATCAGCCTGGTGGTGGGATTGATCTCCTGCCCCGAACCGGTGCACCTTATCTTCCACTTCAATCCAAGTCCACCCAGGAAGCTTCTTCAGCTTCCTACAAGCCATGAGGTCACGGACCCGAGCCATCTCCTCCCACCTGCCTGCACTTGCATATATGTTTGAAAGCAGGGCATAGTGTCCAGGGTTGTCTGATTTCATCTCAAGGAGGGCCTCTGCTGCCCTCTCTGCTAGATCTATCCTCTTGTGTATCCTACATGCCCCAAGCAAAGCACCCCACAATCCTTTATCCTTTTCAACATCCATTTCTTCCATAAATTTCAAGGCCTGTTTGAACCTCCCAGCTCTACCCAACATGTCAACCACACATGTGCAGTGCTTGACATCAGGATGGACATTGTAGACATCACGCATCAGAGAAAATACTCGGAGCCCATCCTCAACCAAGCTTGAGTGGCTACAAGCGTAAAGGAGAGACATAAATGTTATCTTATTTGGCAGTATCCCACTTCTCAACAAATCTGGGAGCAAGTCCAGCGCTCTCCTGCCTTGTCCATGGTAGCCATAAGCAGCAATCATGGTACTCCATGTGACTACATTCTTATCCTTTGTGCTATTGAAGACTTCCCTTGCAGCATCTACATTACCACACTTGGCATACATGTCAATCATTGCAGTGCTCAAAATGGTGTTGATCAAGAAATTATTCTCTATTATATAACAATGCACTTCTCTAGCTTTATTGAGAGAACCGAGTTTGGCACAGGCATTAACAACTGTGACCATAGTGATTCTATCCAGGACAAAACCATATTTTCGCATTTGGTTGAACAGAGCCAGAGCTTCGCCTGCATTCTCTTTCTCTGCATAAGAGCCAATCATCACTGTCCACGTGACAAGGTCCCTCTGGGGCATTTCATCGAATAGTTTCCGAGCCATTTCAGCCATCCCGCATTTTGCATACAGATCAACAAGGGCTGCACACACGAAGTAGTCCAAGTTCAAGCAGTTCTTCCAAGCAATTCCATGAACTGCCTCACCTCTCCTTAAGTCAGAACAAGCTCTACAAGATCTTATGACAATAGGAAGCATAAAATTATCGAACGGGGCTGCACGGTACCTTATGAATTCCCGGAAAGTCCTGAAACTGTTTGAATGATCGTCGAATTTGGCAAAACTACCAATCATTACCGTCCAAGAAACAGTATCTTTTTCTATCATAGTGTTGAAGAGGGCGCGTGCGTCTTCCAAGGCACCGTAGTAAGCGTATATGTATAAGAGCTTGTTCAAGACAGTAAGGTTGCGGAGCATCATCCCATTGTGGGATATTTGGGCGTGAACCTGTCTGATCTGGGAAACGTCCTTGCAGTTCAGAAGGGTCACAACGCAAAACTTGGGGTCCGACAATGGAGGAAGACGGGGCCGTTCAAGTCGTTTATGAACCTGCAAAGCGGGATCCAGGTTCGACCCTGCCTTCATATGGTGGTGGAGGTGAGGAAGGACGGCATTCTCAGTGAGGATGGAAACCGGAACTCGAGAAAGAAAGGAAGCACGCATACCATCGGAGCGCCAAAGGTTGAATTTTGGAGCTTGCTCATGAGAAGAGAAATATGGCGGGGTGCAGAGCTGAACTAGCATTGCAGACTCTGGGCGCCAAAAATATCCATGAATGTATAAATATTAAATAGTTTAATTATTTAATTTTTTTTAATAATTAAATATTTAAACTCTTAATTTACCAAATAATTTAATATACTATACAATTAAGACAATAATATTTTATATATTAATACTAAATATTCATAATAAA
Organism: Trapa incisa; assembly: GCA_030064435.1. NCBI lineage: Eukaryota > Viridiplantae > Streptophyta > Magnoliopsida > Myrtales > Lythraceae > Trapa > Trapa incisa. The sequence goes on along the minus strand of CM057780.1, from coordinate 17,137,047 downwards.
TATAAACTTAATATATATATATAAGTTGCGTACAAGAACCACCAAATCAATGTCGTTTTTCTTTCAAAGCTCAATTATATTTTTTTCATGGATTTATATTCAAATTATAAATTATATTTTAAAATTATTTTCTCTCCAAATATATATTATTTATATTTATAATATCCAAATTTATACAAGGAATAGGTAATTTATTATATATATGTATATTTAAATTTGGAAAAAATATGCATCACATATGAGAAAAAAGAATCTCATAGGAGATGCGTGCACAACTTTCAATGCTCCCATCAATTACACGCGCGGAACAAAGTACCTCATCTGGACTGTGATAGTGACGCGCGTGGGAAAAAAAGTGCACGCAACACAAGGCATCGCAGTCACATCTACAGCCATTCCATTAGTCTGCAGACTGCATCACCTCACTCAATCCAATCATCTCAGGCTCTCTCCTCCCTCTTCCGGCTACGATGTCCGGCTATTGGAGCCAGAGCGATGATGGATCGCTGCTACCGGAATCTCAAATTCGGCCGGTCGGCGGCACCGAGTACAGCTGGTGCAAGGCCGTGCCAGTCGGGACCGGCGTCACCGTCCTCGCCCTCCTCCTCGCTAAGCCCGTCGACTCCTCCCTCCTCCTCTCCGCCCTCCGCCGCCTCCAGGACTCTCGTCCCATCCTCCGATCGAAGCTTCACTTCGACGCCGCCACTGCCTCCTTCTCTTTCCTCACTCCTCCGCACTCGGACCTCGGTATCTCCGCCTTCGACCTCGAATCGACTGCCCGGATCCTCGAGGGCTCAGGTCAGCTCGACGGCCCAGCACCTTCCCGATTCAACCTCATCCTCGAGCACGAGATGGGCCGGAATACGTGGCGCGACGTTGACCACTCGTCGGACCGTGACTGGGATCTCCTCCACGCGAGCGTCTACTCCCTCGAGGAGGCCCGGTGGGTCGTGGTGGTGCGGGTCCACACCGCCGCCTGCGACCGCGCGGCGGCGACGGCGGTGATGAAGGAGCTGCTGCCGCTGCTGCTGGTGGGTGGCGGAGGAGCTGCTACGAATGGGATCGACGGGGAAGAGAAGAAAGGGGTGAATGCAGAGATAGAGAAGCTGATTCCGGCAGGGAAAGCCGTTAAGCCCTTCTGGGCGCGCGGCGTGAACTTGCTTGGCTACTCGCTGAATTCGTTGAGGATGTCTAACATTGACTTCATTGACCCCACCTCTCCCCGGATTTCCCAGGTTGTCCGGCTGCAGATGAACTCCGACAACACCAGAAGACTCCTCACTGTAAGTGAGAAAAAAAACAAACTACTTGTTAGAGAAGATTGGGAGCAGTTGACATGCTCTTTTGCACAATTTCTGGAATTAAAGTTGTCTGCTTAAATTGAAACCTAACCTCATTCCATGTTAGGTGACTAAAAAAGCTCATATTTCTGCAGGGATGTGAATCGAGAGGGATAAAGCTATGTGGGGCTCTGGCAGCTGCTGCACTCATTGCCGCTCATTCGTCCAAGAACCTTCCGGCTAATAAGTGGGAGAAGTACGCGGTTGTCACTCTCACCAACTGCCGGCCAATCCTTGATCCTCCTCTGCCTAGCAACTCAGCCGGTGAGCCTGATTGTATAGTCAGTTGTACAACTACCATGAAGCTAATTCTCTTGCATTTGGATCAGACTATTGATTTTCAGTTGAAATGAGTGAGTGCTCATATAGTCCTCCATCTTCGATAGGCATTAGCAAGTTCAAATGAAGAAAATATGGAATTGGCATCCAATTTTTAATGGGTGAAATCGAAGCTACATAACTGCAATCCCTTGTATTGAATTCGCAGGATTCTACCACTCGGCTATCCTAAACTCGCACGACATATGCAGAGGAGAGAAGCTGTGGGAGCTAGCACAGAGAACCTACGCCTCCTTTGTAGACGCCAAGGACAACAGCAAGCACTTCTCTGATATGGGAGACCTCAACTTCCTCATGTGCAGGGCCATCGAGAACCCGGGCTTGACACCCTCGGCCTCCATGAGGACGGCCTTCATCTCTGTGTTTGAGGACAGCGTCATCGACGAGTCCAGCCCGCTGCAGCAAGAGATCCGACTGGAGGACTACATGATCTGCTCCTCCGTGCACGGTGTCGGCCCATCCATTGCGCTTTTCAACACGGTGAGGAACGGCCAGTTGGACTGCGCCTGTGTGTACCCATCACCTCTCCACTCGAGGGAGCAGATCGCGGGGCTGGTCAATGAGATAATGAGAATACTGATCAACTGCGACGAGTCTGTAAACTGAGATCAGTGAGGGCTTGTGCCATGCATGGAAGATCATACCTAATCCTCTATCAATGGATGAAAAATGTATTAGAACTCTGCACAAATTCAGAGGGTGGGCATAGTCTTGCATGCGACCTGCGACGAATCGCAGGTCGTCGGTTGGTCGGTCGGAATACCCGGTGCTTTACCTCCCCAAAACTTTTATTTCAATTTACCATATCACCAAACAAATGAGCTCGAAATCCATGCACACCAGTAAAAATCTGAAGAAGAATATCTTTGATACCAAAGAAGGTTGACGATCTTGGCGAGAAAAAAACCAGTCCCTTGATTCATACCCCCCTTCTTTTCCTTGAATCAAATGAATTCCTCGACTAGGTCGCCGAATTCGAACCTCCCATTGCAGCACTCGACGGCTTTGAGGACCTCCTGGAAGGTGGAGACACTGCAGGGCACCACGAGGCCGTTCCTCTGGCCCAGGCCGAACTCGTCATGCGCCTTATCCAGCAACATCTTCAACAGCGGGTGAGGCAGGAACCCTGTTGGGACAACGAACCTCCTCCGCTCCTCTCCAACGTAGACAGCGAAGAACCCGGGCGGGGTGCCGGAGGACTTCGCCGCCGGCCCCTCCTTGTGGTCATGAGCGGCCGCCTCCCCTAGCAGAAGCTCGCGGCGGCGGCGTTGGCAATCGTCGGAGCAATCTGCAAAGGCTCTCACCCTCACCTTCCTCGCCAGATTCTTGATAGAGATCTTCCCCAGCGTGTCTGCCCCTGGTGAGTACAATCAAAATATAATTCTGGATCAATTAAAAAAAAGTCAGCAATAATCTTAAATCAATATAATAATTAAACACCACACTTACAATACTCTGATCCTGATTAAACACGCTTAATCTTCAGACCACTACTCAAACAATGCAGAAATCCATTGGATTTCTATGTTGGATGATTTTGCTTATTGCGGCTGCTAACCTCGATAATTAGGTTAATATTAACCTAATTGAAGCAAGGTATATGTTTGGGCTTATGAATTTGGGCTAACACATATCCTAGGGAATCCCAGCACACTTGGAGAGAGAAACCCTAATGAAAGCTAAAAGAAGAGAGCTGTGTTCGTTGTTGTCTGCTCGAAGGGGAGGCATTAATTATACTTATACGCTATAGCTATAGATGCTATGGATGAAGGTTGACCTTGAGAAGGATGTCCGTGGACAGGTTGAGTCGTTCATTTGAATCTTCAACGCAGGGATTGAGTCTGCTTTTAAACCCTTTTGTTGGCATTTGCCAATTCAAAAGAACCGCGGAAGGGGGTGGGGAGACATGGCGTTGGAGGACTTCGGCCGACCTTGTGATGAGACCCTGGAGATAGCCTGCCTTACTTGGAAAGTCATCCTAGACTTTGGAGTCGACGGATTTGCGTGAGTGGACTTTTGGAGATGTCCCAGGTCCACGCATGCTTCCATTAACGTTTACACGGTGCAGGGAAAAGCTCGACCGGGACTTGTCGACCATGGCCATCGAGCTTCCTGTTCATCAATTATTGAAAATTAAAGGACAAACTAAAGCCCTTCTCATGAGGCCCAATGGGCCTCTATCCCATAGTGGCTCGCCATCTTCCTCCCTCGCCTGACTTCTCTGCCTTAGGGTTTTGATTTAGTGAGTCTCGTTCTCGGAGAAAGCCCTCGACCACTATCCACACTACGGCGTTAGCTCTCTCCGAGTCCGGTGAGTCGCAGGGATGAGCAGGTCCGGTCAGCCTCCAGATCTCAAGAAGTGAGTGTTGCTTATTGTTCGATTGTTTCGCCTTGGTTCCAATATCATCTGTTCATCTTGTCTGACGTATTATTTCTGCTTTCTCTGTCGCGGCAGGTACATGGACAAGAAGCTTCAAAGTGAGTTTTGTTCTTCCTTTTTATGACATCCCACGTACCAATTTATCTGGCGCTGCATGTTTGTTGACGCTGATCTTAAGCTGATATACCTCTGCGGAATACTGTTTGTATAATTGCGGTTTTAAGTTGAAATTTGCACATTATATTCGATGCATAAAAGCTTTATCCTTTTATTTTTATCACTGTTGGAATAGAAGAATCTTGTACTCAAGTGCGATCTAGTAGTCTATGATCTACTGGAGAAGGATAATGAATGGTTCTTTTTTATTGTGTGTTGGCTCTGAAGGAGAATGAATATAGAAATGCTTTTGATAGTTACCTTTTTCTCTTATTATTTGTCGTCTGTTTCTTCCAAATGAAATTTATGGTTTCTACCTCGGCAAGTCTCTTTTCTTCTACAGTTTTGTTACTACAGTATGCACTCATGAGCATGCTACTGAACTCAAGTGTACAATTTTGGCAAAAATGTTCTTTTGTGTGCAATCATGATAGAGAGTTTCTATCCATCTTTCTTTAGTGGCTAGATCATGTCTTCCTTGTATTATTCAGTAATGTCCAAGTGAATGTGTGGTCGCCCTGAATTTTCATATTACTTGTAGGAATGTACTCTATCATGAGTTGATGATGGTTTGAGTTGTTGAAAACATGTTAGCATGGTTAAAAGGATATGAAATTGATTTTTTTATATTGGATGTCTCTTTTAGGCATTGCCATCTCTTTATGAAAGTGGTATGCTAGTTGAAATTACGGATGGATTTTGTTGCAGTTAAGCTCAATGCAAATAGAATGGTCGTGGGAACCCTACGTGGGTTTGATCAGTTTATGAACCTGGTGATCGAGGACACACTAGAAGTGAATGGGAATGAAAAAACTGACATTGGGATGGTGGTAGGTTCAACGTTTCCTCTTCGACCCACTCTATTGGCTTGCATGTTTATATGATTCTCTTGCCTCCTTGCTCTCTTATTTGTTTCTCAGCAAGTCAACTGTAAATGTTTGTATTCCTGTGGCAGGTGATTCGCGGAAACAGTGTGGTTACTGTGGAAGCCCTTGAACCAGTAAACAGATCCTAGATTATTTTCACCCTATCATGTTGGACAAGTAAACTCTCTAGTTGTATGTAGTTTTTACATGCTGTTGTAATGCCAGTGCTACCATGATTAAGAATTTACTGAGTTTACCACCTGGTGTGCATTTTATTAACATAACAATTCCTAATGTCTGATCTTGGAAAGCCCCCAAGAACAGGCATGGAAGTTTGCCTCTTTAAGCATCTTTAATTTGGTGAGTTTTACTACCGAATCAAAATTAGCCTGTTTATTCGTGTGTATAGTCTACTTGAGCCAAAACTTTTGTATAATTAACCAACTTGAATGATGTGGTTGTGAATGAAATGTTAATGGACCTATGGTGAATATATAAAGGCCTGATCTGGCATGCATTAGGACACATGAGCACTTGCTCACTGGTGATTCGAGCCAGCCCGAGGGGGACTGGCTAGACCGTAGAGATGAGACGGGTGGGTGGGGCAGAGCAGGTCCAGATAGGGCGTTGTAAAAAGCCCCTACTTGTTCGCGTCGGACTAAACGGGTTCAGGACTTTTGATATGCTTACGTGATTAATCGGACGTGGCACGATCAACGGCTGTAAGCTAAAGAACACGAGGCATATTGTAGGACGCGGAACACAACGCCGCCGAAGAGGATAGAACAGTCGGATTTCTCCGACTTAGCAGTGGATAAAATGAAGCACGGACACGGGGAGATAGAGCCCTTGAGGGCATCTGAAAATTTTCGAGGATTTTACCGGCTTCCATGGAAGGTGTTCGCCTTTCAACGGTCGCTTCCCGCCACTTCGCCGCCTCGTCACATTCCTTCTCCGCAAATAGAGGCGTCTGCGCTTTACCATGTACAAGAAAGCCAGCCAAACTGAGCTCCTCCTCCTGGACCAATGCCAGCACTCAATCTTCGCTCTCTTCCAGGAATCCCTTCACGGTAAGCCCTGTATAGCATGGTTGGACTGAACCATTTGCAGCTGTGTTGAATTCATTTTCTGCGACTAAGCTGAGGAGATGTGATTACTTCAGTGTTGGATTGTTACCGTGCTTTTCTCTTGATTTTTGTTTGACTGCTTACAGAGAGAGGTATGGGGATGGCTGAACGCGAAGAGTGTCACTATTAGAAGAGACATGCGCGGGGTTGTGAGAGCAGAGATGTTTGGACAGTTGACAAGTGGCTTGGAATCAGCTTGGAACAAGCTTAAAGGAGAAGGTTTGCTTTAGTTCCCAACTTGTCTGTTCTCTATCTTATATGGTATGATAATAACGGTGGTGAGATGATCAGTCTTTTTTCCCTTTTGGGGACAAGTGATTGCTATCATGACTGGTCAATACAGGAGTTCCATTGTGGTCTTCACATTGCCCTAACTTTCCTACCTGAGAACATTGACTCTAACCTTCTCCAATATTATACCAGTGGAGAAAGAGTGTCAGCAGTCTTCAAATTCTTAAGCACTTGATCAATCTTCGTCTTTCTATGCTTTTCCTGTCTATGACTTACTGAGGGTTCCATGTGTTGTAGAAACTCTGACAAAGGAGAACATTGTGGAACCTATGCGAGAAATAAGGCGTGCCCTATTAGAAGCTGATGTAAGTACCCGTGTTTAAATGAGTGAAGCTTCATGCATTCCTCTTCATTTAAAGCTATTTGGTTGTGACGGTTAACTTTGCCATGTTAACAGGTGAGTCTTCCTGTAGTGAGAAGATTTGTGCAAGCAGTCACTGATCAGGCTGTTGGTGTTGGCCTTATCCCTGGAGTTAAACCAGATCAACAATTGGTGAAGGTAGTGGGCTCCTTTACATGAACCGGTTGCATTATAACTTTAGAAAATGTTGATTACCTCAACTTCTAATAATAAACTTACAGGTTACTGTCCATCTCCCCCTCTCAGGAATAGGATTAGGAATCATCATGAGCATGAGGTTCTCTATTTCATATCAGATATTTGCTTCATCCTCCAACTTGAAAATTTATTTTCCTACCCTCCCACTCGAGGCTCTCTATCTTATCCTATAGAAATAGTCTGGTATAATTTGTGGTCTACATTTTGACACTGGCTCCATCAAAAAAGAAAGACAATATGTTATATGAGTTTCTATGGCTGCTGAGGAAAGGTATAAGAGCTTTTAGTCAACTTTAATTGCAGATAGTGCATGACGAGCTTGTGAACTTGATGGGTAAAGAAGTCTCTGAGCTGGTTTTTGCAAAATCTGGCCCTACGATAATTCTTTTGGCGGGTCTGCAAGGAGTTGGAAAGACTACAGTCTGTGCAAAATTGGCGTTTTACTTGAAGAAACTGGTAAATATCCATACATGCTTTATCACTCTCCTCCATGATCAATTTATCTTGTCCATACAGTTATCTCTCAGAATATCTTGTTCATCTCTTTTGACAACAGGGTAAGAGTTGTATGCTTGTTGCTGGAGATATATATAGACCAGCTGCTATCGATCAGCTTTCTATTTTGGGGGAGCAGGTACTAGATTGTAATTTTCCTTACATTTTTTAAGGTCTAAGTTCATATTTGAATCATCAGGGTTTGCTGAGGGACCTATAGTTTTGAGCTTCACTTAGTTGTGAATCCAGCTGGGATGCATGTGACTACTATATAATTTCTTTTTACGTGAAGCTGGGTAATTTACATCTATCAAGAGACGGTGATACCTTGCATGGAAGAAGATACAAGAGTGTGAATTTTGCTAGGGATGCCATGGCATTATTCATATTATTCTATACTATCTACATGCTTCAATTTCTGTTGGATGGCTATTGTATATCATTTTATGGCCAATTATACCTTGTCACAGGTAGGGGTGCCAGTTTATACCGCTGGGACTGATGTTAAACCTGCAGACATTGCCAAGCAAGGTCTGCAAGAAGCCAAAAGACAGAATGTAGATGTGGTCATAGTGGACACAGCAGGAAGGCTTCAGGTATACCTCTTAATCCTCATCTTAGAAATGTGTATCAACTGCAAAAAGAAGCGTCCAGCTATCCTTGATCCCACAACCTGTTGATTGTCAGACACCCAGTTTGTTGATGGTCTTTCATCTATTAATTCCTCTAAATAGATTGACAAAGCAATGATGGATGAGTTAAAGGAAGTTAAGCGCGCTATAAACCCAACAGAAGTATTGCTTGTCGTTGATGCTATGACTGGCCAGGAAGCTGCAGGTATTTTACTTGTAATTTTCATTTAGGAAGTCCCTTTATGGTGCTACCATATTTTGTCTTTGTTTGTAATGCATTTATTGTTCATTCTTTTATGTTTTCATGACTTGATAATAGATTTATCCATATACAGCTCTTGTCACGACATTCAATCTAGAGATTGGTATTACTGGTGCCATCTTGACAAAGTTAGATGGAGATTCTAGAGGAGGAGCAGCTCTGAGTGTCAAAGAGGTCTTGCTGTTACAGCTCCCACTCTCTCTCTCTCTCAACAGTTCAATATATATACACACTCTCTATATGACCCAAATTTGAGAAGCTTTGTTCAATAATGAATTTGAATGTCTTTTGATAACTTATATGATTGAATCAATGGACTAATATTGGTGACTACGGATGTTTAGGTGGCTGGAAAACCAATCAAACTGGTAGGGCGTGGAGAGCGTCTTGAAGACCTGGAACCTTTCTACCCTGATCGGATGGCTGGGCGTATATTAGGAATGGGAGATGTTCTGTCATTTGTGGAGAAGGCACAGGAAGTTGTAAGTTCTTTAGAGAACATTCTGACCGTGTTAAAAATTAGCCAGAATTTGTTGAGCAAGTGCAGTGCATACACTATTTCTTTTTCTCTCTTATGGAACTCTATTTTATATCACTCCTTTCCTGGAAAACTTCAGAGAATATCAACTTGATAAAGTTTTTACTTGTTTGCTTGGTTAGATGCGCCAAGAAGATGCTGAAGACTTGCAGAAGAAGATAATGAGTGCAAAGTTTGACTTCAATGATTTTCTAAAGCAGACTCGTGCTGTTGCACGAATGGGTTCTGTGAGCCGTGTTATTGGGATGATACCTGGTATGGGGAAGGTATGTAATGGCCTTGGAAATCCTTGAACCTTCCTCAAGCTTGGATATGATTTAGAAACATTGCCGATTGCCTTTGGTAGTCTCTTTTGACTTGTAGAAAATGGTAAAATTTCACCATTATAATAATTGGTTTATTCTATTATTTAATATGCCAACTAGATGCTTAAGCTAACTCCCCAACTTCCTAACAAACAGGTTACTCCAGCACAAATCCGAGAAGCTGAGAAGAACGTGAAAAATATGGAGGCAATTATTGAAGCAATGACCCCCGGTATTCTACCTAATCTTATCTGTTGACTATTACTGAGTTCCGTGATCATGAATGTTCTCTTCAGATCTTCTTCCCTATGATAATATAGAAGCTCTCTTCACATAGAGATGTGTATGATTATCAAAATGAATGTTCCAGCATGGTAGGGCATATTGGCATGTCATAAGTTGACTATTTTCTTCATGAATAACATTTTCTTTCCAACTCTGAGTTTTGTTTGAGGGTTGGTTCTTCACATGTATCTAAATATGTTTTTGTGAGATGTCAATGTTCATTAATCTCTTTTTTGTTCCCCTTTTAATTTTTTGGTAGAGGAGAGGGAGAAACCAGAATTGCTGGCTGAATCTCCTACTAGGAGAAAAAGAATTGCACAAAATTCAGGGAAAACAGAACAGCAGGTACTGGGAATTTCTGAACTCTAGTCCTTTTGTCCATGCGCTGGGCTCACAAGTGAATTCTCTCTTAAGCAGTGTAGTAGTTGGATCACAGTAGCTCATGTTATTCATTGTATCCCTACTAATATGTGACAGGATCATTTATTTAGGTGAGTCAACTTGTTGCTCAACTCTTCCAAATGCGAGTTAGAATGAAGAATTTAATGGGAATGATGGAAGGTGGATCAACTCCTGCATTGAGCAATCTCGAGGATGCACTTAAAGCTGAACAGAAGGTGATCCTCAATTTCTGATCTTTGCATATTAAGTCTCTTCATCATCCTCAAAAATGTCCCCGAATGCAAAAGGTTGGCAATCCAGGAGGACCGTGTTTCTACTTTTTCTTTGATTATATCCTGAAACAATTTTCCTTCGACTCACAGGCTCCTCCTGGCACTGCAAGGAAGAAAAGAAGAGCAGAATCGAGAAGACAGTTCTCGAACTCTGCCTCTTCAAGGCCAGTTCCTCGAGGATTTGGAGCTAGTAATTGACTGGCTAAATATTTTGAAGGAACTGTGGGGACTGCAGCAAATGGAATCTCATCTTGAAGCAACAGTTCTTACCAGAACGAAGAGATATTACCATCAACTAGAAGGACCCTGCAACTCGGAATGTAGGAGTGGCTCATCTTGTGAAATCCATTCCAAAGCCTTATAATATGAACTTTGTTCCTTTCCTCTTTCATTAATAGTATCAGTCACATGTGAGTTTGTCAAAGATTGAGCATTGTGAATTGTAAGTGTTTTTTGTCAGAAAAGCTTCAGAACTTTGAGATTGGATATCTATCTAGTCCAGTGTTCTAGTCAATATGTATGCTTGGAAACATCTAACAAACAGAGATCCCATTTCATGGAACATATGCATTAATACTACACACTCCGAGCAAAACTAGGAGCATGCATCAAAGAATCCCAATCTAATCACTAGAATTCCTGGGTGAGTTTGGGACTAGACCCACACTTCCCCCTCTAATGGGTATACTGAAAGGGTTAACTTATATTGACAGGTGGGTATGGATTATAGCATTAGCTGCAGAGGGGACAATGGATCAGCCCATTCTCATTGCACTCACCACACTTGACGTTCTTCTTCCTATCCTCACCCAAGACCTTGCAGCTGCCATTGCACTCCATGCACATCACGAACCTTATCCCTCCACACCCTTCACAAACACTGATCGAAGCCCTTGGCATGCCATCCAACAGGAGCCCCAGCTTCCCATCCTCCTCCAGCTTCATAACCTCCTCCACCCCTCCGACCATCCTCCCCTTCACAAACACGGCCGGAACCCTCGCCTCCTTTTTCCCCATCAGCCCCCTCAGCTCCTCCTTCAGCCCCGAATCCATCGAGATGTCCCTTTCTGAGAACTGGATCAAGTGCGAGTCCATCACCGACCTGACCATGTTGCAGTCCTCGAACGTCTTCCTTATTCCCCTCAGGGTTGTCGTGTAAATCACCACCGAGTTCTCCCCTCCTGGTGGGCACTTCTTCTGGAACCTCGAGAGGATCGATTCGGATGACTCCTTAGAGCCGTTCCTCAGTTTCTTCTTGATCTTGGGTGAAGGCGTGGCCATCTTCTTGATCTGCTCCTTGTGATCAAACATGGGGCCGAGGCTTCTCCTCGACGATAGCTCACCATTGTCGCTCCCAAAGCTGTTCCTTTTCGGAGTCCATAAAGGTGGGATCTTCATCCCTAATGCCGCCTTACATGAACTGTGCGAGTTTCCCGGCATAAATTCCGATTTCACAGGCCCGACCACTTTCGGCCCTGTAAAGCTTCCTCCCCTGTTCTCCTTACCTCCGCCCGATAGACGCCTCCCTTTATTCGGTGACATGATGGTGTTGCTCAGGAGCTTGAAGGGAGTCGATAAAGCTCGCAGCTTTGGGCTACTCCTGTTCGATCTCGAGGCCGGCACGGCCTCTTCCAGGTCCTCCATGAGCTCCCACGCGTTGATGACCTCAGGCGGCTGCTCCTCTCCCCGAAAAGGGGATGACCTCTGCTCGCGGCCAGCTGTGACGCCATTATCACTCTCTGTGGCTGGTACGACGAGAGGGTCCTTGATGACATCTTCAGCTGTTGCTGCTTCCACGACGTCGAGCTTCAGAGCTCCGTAAGTGCTCGAAGTGAGGGAGACAACATGGGTCGGGATGTGGTGACGAGTCACATTAGCCGCCGCTTCCGCCACCGCCACCGCCACCGCAGCCTGTTCTCTTCCGATCTCCTTCCGGACATGCTTTGAGGAGACGCAGCCCATCTACAGGAGCCGGCTCTGAGCTTCTCTCGCTGTCGCTGTCTCTCTCACTCGCGCTCTATTGGGTCCGTGTCTGTCGAAGAGAGCAGAGATAGAGAGAGGTGAGATGACAGATGAGGGGGCTCAGAGGGTGACCGTTGCCAATCGGGACCAACGGTCATAAAATTCGAATAGGTTACTCCCACACGGTCAGATGGATGACTTATTTGATATTTTGCAAAATATTTGGATGACTTTGCTATTTGAGTAAAGTAAATAAAAAGCAAGTAATATTGCCATTGGGGCTGACAGTGCCAACGAGGGGAACCCGAGCTGGCAGTTCGCACGTGGAACATCTCCCGGCACGAGAGTTGCAGCAGAGCAGGGGTCAGTCTCCGACCAAACCCTTTATGCCCCTTCGATCCACATAGCGCACAAACTCAGCAATCATCGCTCACCTCCCTCCGGTCACCGGAAATCAACAGATCTATCCGATCGTCAACGGAAATCAAAACTCAATTCGCTGTTTCTTTCTTCCTTCGTCTGGTCCCTCTAAAGTCGTTCAGTAACTTCCCGGATTCCGATTATTTGGTGCGTATGCCGGACTGGTCCGACTGTTTCTTGGTTTTCTTCGAAGATCATCTTCCTTCCTTCCTTCTCTCCTGTGTCCGATTGGTAAGAAACTGCATACACATATCTGTCCTTTCACTGCTATTAATTTTCTTTCTGCTATACGTTGTGCTTCCGTTGAACCAAACGATTGATTGATGTATCCCCCTTCGTCGTCCTCGTATTTTCAATCGCTCAATTCATATCGCAAAGAGAGAAACCTTTGTTGATGCCTGACGAGCCATCGTTACGAGAATCATTCAGAGATTCCTCAGAGCCGGAGCTGATATTTCCTACGAAGTTCTTTGGCTTAGATATCCATCTGGATTTTCCCATCACAGCCCAAATTTCGGGTTTTGAGGCATTTTGTGGGATGAACTTTTTTTGCTCTATTATAGACATATTTTGCTTTTGCAGATCTGGGATTCACCCTGCTATTGGGCAGGCAACAGTCGTCATGGAGAACCTCCCTGTTGAAGTTATTGGGAACATACTCTCGCGCCTAAAGGCTGCAAGGGATGTGGTGATAGCATCGATAACCTGCAAGAAGTGGCAGGAGGCATGGAGGAAGCACCTTCACTCCCTTTCTTTTGACTCCAATGACTGGCCTGAGTACCGTGACCTCACCGCAAGCAAGCTTGAGATTCTCATAACCCAGACAATCTTCCAGACTCGAGGGCTCCAGTCACTCTCTATCTCGATGGAAGATGTGGACGAGTTCTCAGCAGCCTCTGTGATTGCGTGGCTCATGTATACCCGAGACAGCCTTCACCGCCTCAATTACAATGTGAAAACAAAGCCAAACGTCAACATTCTCGAGAAGTGCGGGAGACTGAAGCTGGAGGTCCTCTCTCTATCCCACACTTCCATTTCGGGTGTGGAGCCAAGCTACCAGAAGTTTCCTTGCTTGAGGTCGCTCTCCTTAAGCTATGTGAGCATCTCCTCATTGGATTTGAGCCTGTTGTTGACCATATGTCCGAAGATTGAGTCGCTCAGCCTCATAAATCCTGATGTTGCCATGTCTGAGTCTCAAGCGACTATGGAGTTGACTAGTCCGTCCTTAAAGGACATCCATATAGAGGCAATAAGCTTGGATAAGTTCATTCTTGAGGCTGACAGCCTCGAGAGTTTGAACCTAAGGGACTGTACCCTTGAGTACTTTGAGCTGATTGGGAAGGGCACTTTAAAGGTCCTCAAGATTGACGATGTGAGTGTCCATGACCTTGACATAGGAGACAGCATAGGGAGCCTCGAGGTCGTCGATGTCAGCAACTTCACTATCATATGGCCTAAGTTTTATCAAATGATCTCAAAGTCTACAAACATGAGGAGGCTTCGACTCTGGGGCCCTGTCTTTGATGATGAGGTTGAGGTCATGGACCTGGAGACAATCTCTGTGTGCTTCCCACGACTGAGCCATTTGTCATTGAGGTATGAGCTTGTGGAATCAGTGCTCCTTCATGGGCTGCAGGGCTCATCCTCTCTGGAGAATGTGATTGTGCTTGAACTTGGATGGGCTGTCATTAGCAGCCTCTTCTCAGAATGGGTAGCTGGTTTCTTAGAGAGGTGCCCCAGGTTGAAGAAGCTGGTGATTTTCGGGGTCATCTCAGAGACCAGGAATGCAGATGACTACCGAATGTTGGCAGACTTAACCACGTCATTGGTTCATCTCGTAAGGAAGTACGCACAAGTGGAAGTCCAGTTTGAATACGAGTGAGACTGCTCAGCACCTGGACAGAAAGACCTTATGAAGCATCTCCCCACTCTGGAATTTGCTTTGGGACCATCAATTCGATCGGAGCTTTGTTGTTGATTGTTTTTGTCCTTTTTCTGTCATAAAAAGATGGAGTTGCTGGTGCCAACATAATATGCACGAGGAGAAAATCCCATCTCCTTCTCTTCCATATTCACTGTTATGTACAAAGAGAGGCAGTGGTTTTATCCTGTGGCAGATAGATTGACTAGGGGAAATGTATTGTTTGTGAAGTATGTCATATCCTTATTGCATTCATGGTAGTTGTTTTGCGGATAGCCGTTTATGCAACATGTTATGATTCATTGTAGGTCAACTCCTTTCTCTTAATGTTGAGTCATCACCTTATGAAACACGTTCCCTTGTGTATATTGATAAAAGAAAAAAAATGCTTATCATTGGTAGGGATTTTGCATGATAGGTTGTGTTGTGTGCTTGTCCGCATTTTTACTTGTAAGTTGTTTTAGTTTTATGTTTCCATGATCAGAGGATTCCCAGTGTTCAACATGCTTCTTCAGCTGGTGGAACATGCGCTTTTCAGTTCTGATGAGGAGACAATGTTCTTATGTTATGTTTCTCTCATCAATGGTTTGCCTGATCTGCAGAAGGAGCTGAAAATAATGCAACGCTCCGGTTACTTGTTTGGTCTAAATGCTCTCTCTTACAACAAAAGAGCATGGAAACCATGAAAGATTCTTTTTTTTAACCTTTGTAGTCTATTTCATTGGACCAATGCCATCCACCACTACAGAAGTTGGTTTCTTTGGATTTTATGGCTCTAGTCAAGAGACTAATACACCAAACAAGAATATTCTTTTAACAGTAGGCCAGAGATAAAAGACCGTTCATAGGAGGTTGCTGAGTCACTAAAGAAGACAGATCTGGAGGAGAGGCCCATATCTGGTTGGGAACAGTCCCACATAGAGGACCAGACAGAGGCTACTGAATATGCAGAGGATGCCTGAGAAACGTAGAGGTTGGCCGGAAATTTCTGTAACTTTTGTTTTTAAATTACTGCAAGCTAAGAGAGAAAATTTTAGATGCTGGATTACAGGTTGCCTGGGGCCGGACTTACTTGTGCTGTGGCGCTGCTGTGGGGGACGGAGGCGGAGGCTGTTACTGTTAGGGACGTGAAAGGTAATAAGAAACATAATATTTTAGTTATTAATAGTACTAATTCTCATATTACATAGACATACAAAATAAGAAAGAAACCAGACATATAAGACTACATGCATGAGAAAAATCTGTGAAACCTCTCCAATATTGTATCGTCTATCAAATACAAATGCCTCTCTTCTCCACAACATTCCATCAAATGACTTCTTACATTCATGATGATGAAGATTCCTCTTGCAGCTGGGCATTACATTCAATCAATCTGTAGCTGTAACCTAAGATTCTCCATATACTAGTCCAAGAATAGAGCCATATGATGATCTCATTACTTGTTCACTTCGTTTCTATAAGGTTCTTTTAGTTGAATAAAATGAACAAGGAATGGTTCATTTATGCTACAGCTTGGATATACTGTAATTGTTGGCACTTACGCATCTTTTTCTACTTGTTCTAACAGGTAGACTTTTTTAATTTCTGCCTGTTGATGATACCATGGAATTTATACCTTAGAAACATAAGATAGACCACACTAACTACAGTAACATTGAGCAAATCTATGGGATTTACATGTGACTCAACTTTGCAGCATTTATTTTTATTTTGAACATTTGAAAATGTACTATCTTTACATTTGGAGTTTCCATTCATGGTAGAGGGAGAAAAGGTACTTCTGCTGGGCACAGCAGCTAAATAATGTTGCGGTTGCTTCAAGTGGAACTAAGCCTGGAAAGAATAGACATGGCACTTCACTATGAAAAAATGAACTATGATACATCCTGGAATTTTATGCTCCTCCAGTTGTTTGACTTTTGTTTTAAGAAATCTTCTCTCTCCTTGTGTAAAGTTATATGAACAAAAAGTTGGATCATTGTATAAGGAGGCAGAAAGAGAGGCTGATGAATTTAGTTGGTGCCACTGTTGATGATGATAGAAGCCATATGAACAACTGCCCCGAAGACCCAAAATTCTCAAACACTAAAATCTCCGCAGAACAAAAGGAGAATACAACTCAGAAACACCATGTTGACCCAGTGAAGCATGTCCTATGGTATCCTCGAACTAGAGAAGCTACTACCAATCTGAGCAGCCTTCTTAAGCAGGCCATCAGGTGTTTTATCTGAACATCCTTTGATACATCAGTCAGGCATCCCTAGGACTAGACGGGTTAAGTTTTGATCCGGAGCCAAGGCTGAGATGAGCGAGATTGCTGGTAATTGAAGAATTTGAGTTGTTGGGGTTTTTGGCGGCTATGGAGAGCTTCTGCTTCTGCTTCAGCTCAGAGAGAAGGGCTTGGTTCTCTTGGTTCAGAAGCTGTGCCTTCTTCTTCAGCCGCTCATTTTCCTTCATTATGTAGCAGTTCTGCAGGTAAATGTCCGTGTTGATCTTCTCCATCTCTATATTCTGCTCAAGAAAATATTCCACCTGTCAATAATCAACATCAGAAAGTACATGGAAGAAGAGGAAAACAGAGCAAACACAACCTCGAAGAGAAAAGACTAAGTCTGATGAATGGAAAAGGTGAGCTAAGATATAGAGGACAGACATGGGAAGCTTGTCGTCAGAATTTGGGCTACCCTTAGTTGAAGAAAGGTATAAAGATCAACACTTGACAGATTTTGCATACTAAAAAAATGAATGGACCGTGTCTCAATCACTGTCTGGGTTGTGGGGACTGGAAAAGGGACTATAAGATATCTGAGGCATTAACAACGCTGGGGAATGAACTTGCACGTTACCTCCTGGACAAACAGAAACTTTCTCTGGGGATGTTCGCAACCAACAGAAAAAGAAAAGTGAAGAAGACACCCAACAAAACATAAGAGAGCCGGGTTCTTGGTGTTCTCAAGAAAGATTACCTTTACAGAGTTGCCAGGGAGCATGTAAGAGAGAGAGAGAAGGGGGAGAGAGCTTCGGAAGAGCTGCTTTGGAAGCGAAGCTAGCTTTAAAAGCAGGACACGGGACACTAATGACAGAGCAAGAAAACTGATGCTGCTGCAAGTGTGAGCAAAGAGAACAATGGGAAGCTGCTGAATATATAGAGGATGTGTGCAACAAAGCTGCTGCCGGCATTGCCCTCTCTCTCCTTTCTCCCTATATCTGTCTATTTCCCTGTACTGTCTGACAGAACAATCATGGGATGAGGAAGCAAATGGAAGGTGGCGACGCAGAATTTAATTGCCAATGCAGATTTGGGCTTCAGGGAAAGATGGTGAATATCAAAGGGGGCCAGGGGAGTATCCTCTTATGGCGTCATGTCAGGGATGCCATGATGCCTTCAAAGACCCAAGGTGTTTGATATTGATTACGCTGCAGAAACGTCACTCTGGAACCCAACTCTGAACCGAGAAAATTGAGGCACATTTTCATTTTGGATAATCTTCTTGCAGAGGATGGAGAGACAGAGCAGTAGTGAGGTCCAGTGTGAACAAAAATGGAGTAGGGGGAAGATCTGCAATGATGGGTAGGATTGACTTACATCAATCATCAGAAATGGATCTTCATCTTCTCCGCTGATTGACTTGTAGGCAGAGGTGTAATAAATGAATATGAGAGCTCAAGATATTTGGATGACTCACCTAAAGATACCATCATCATCAACATCATTCATCATCATCATCTGCACAGGCTAATAGTTGCCATCATCAACAAAAAGCTATAAGCAGGAAGGAGGCCATTGCACAGGTAGGTGCCATCATCAGCCAAGTTTGAAAATCCTAAATAAAAAAAATAATTTCTACTAATTTATATGAGTGCACTATCATCTTAATTACTTCATATTTTAAGAATCTAATCATTCATTTTCTTGATATTATTATTAATAATTTACTTGTCAAAATTTATAAGTTATCCAATAATAATACATTATTTTAGTCCATTTAACTCAATATAAAATGTATTTCATTATATTTTCTACCAATATAAAATATATTAGATTATATTATTTTGACTATATATAGAGAGTTATTTAGGGTTGGTGCAGGTGACTGCGAACTCCCACGCTGGTTCAGCCGCCGACGGCCCTAACGGATGCGTTTCTGCAGGGCCCCGGAAGCTCATTATCGATACGGACCCTGGAATCGGTGACTGCTTCCATGTCAGCTCGGCTTTGTCCTCTTTTGTTTCCCGGTGATAGCTCTATGCTACATTTTTGTTTAGAAAGCAAAAAGGGACACATTTCCGGTCCAAAACTCTGAACTTTCACTATTCTATAGGAGTTACCTAGGTCTGTACAGTTAGGTCTCTTTCCAGTTGATACTTTTCATAGGATGTGGGTGACTGCTTCCTAGCTATTATCATGGCAAGGATTCAGGTATTCACTCTTTTGATTGACCGTCCTTCGGTTCAGTGGCAATCTTGATGGCTCTCCCATGAGCAGGGTGGAATCCCATGTATTGCTGACTTTTTTTCACGGAAAGGATGGTTTGGGAAACCATTTTTCCCGCCTCCAAAAACCAATAAGATTGAGAAAAGTGCAGCAAGAGTTCTTGGTGGAAAAGGTTTCTGAATTCCCAGGTGAGGTATATGTGCCTGCACTTGTGACTGATTTTCTTTTTTCTTGGACATGCTATTAAAAGGGAGGGATACTTCCTTTGCAAACAAAGTGAAGAAAGTGGTCATTCTTGATGGAGCTTTCTGTGCGCTGGGAAATGTGTATCCTGCTCTAGAAAGCAAATATGATTCCTGCCGTGAGGCAGCTTTGTATTTTGATAGAATGTGATTTGGGGGAACTATTTTGCATGTTGTTTTGTTTGCAGATTTAAGGTGATCCTGAGGCAGCCAAATACTGTCTTCACATCTGGTGCTGACATTGTTGTTGTGAGAATTAACATAACTACCCAGATCAAATTAACAGGTAGAGGAGTTTCAGTCTAGGAAATTTTCTGTTTGTAATTACAAAATCCTTTTGCTAATTACCTTATTTCAATAAAGATGAGGACATTCAAAAGGAAGATATGCTCAAGTTCTGGGTGAAATGCGCAAGTCCACCAAGGATTGCCATGTGAAATCAGATGGTGTACACGGTAACCAGTTTTTTTTTTTTCTCAAAATTGCTTCTCTGTTGGAAAACTCTTGGCATAATCGATGGAAGTAATTATCATAGCCTTACTTTCTGCTCACAGGGATTTTTCCACACGGCCCTATCATCAAGAAAGTGTTGATGAAATCTTGAACTCTTCTTCTGTACTCCACTGTCAAAGGAACAATGTCAATAATATGACCGTTCAAGTTTTCTTCAAGTTGGTGGGGGGAGAGATCTCATGTTTCCTGCTTTAGCAAATGATAAAAGCCGGTTCCCTTAAAAGGGTTACCCGTCCATAATGATTGTTAGCTCAGATGGAACTTCTACATTAACCAGTAGCAAGGAATGAAAAGGAAAAGCTGGTGCCTTCAATGCTTACAGTCCAAACTTCTGATTCGATGTGAACCACCAAATTCTGCACAATATTCCCACTGACATGCACAGGGATAAAATCCACAGCAGTAGAGGAAGTGGAAATGGTCCCCAAGTGGATTTTTATGCACTGTCAAGTGGGTCATGATGCATTTCTGAGACTTAACTTCATGATCACACCGTGGTATCATCAGATGACTCAGACATTTGCCAGAAGTCAATGGAAGATGTGGGCCTTATTTTTTGCAACTACTGCATAAAGAGGCAATCTGAAGTCTCCATTGACTCATTCAAAATCAACTCCACGTAGAGGAAAGGCAATGAAAAACGACCCCAAATAAGTCAAACGGATGCCCGACAGAACAGACCAAATCCATTGTTACACTGTGGACTTCCTTGTACCATTTATTATTATATTGATGCTGTAATGGAAAATGGGTTAGAGGTCAAGGGGTAGTTAATGTTGATGAAAATTGTCTTGTGGTTGGCAAGTGGAGGAACTGTTTCAACTCCCTACTACACTATTCTATACTGACTCCAACCACCTAATCAATGCACCCATCATTTGGAAAGAACGCACAGAGATGTCCATGGTGCACGATTTCTCCTTATATATATATATACACGTCTCCACTCCCTCGTCCTCAACCTCAAGAGACACACAGAGACTCGGCAATGGCAGGTGTTTCTTCATCGATGGCGCTGGCTGAGCATGTGTCATGGTACTGCACGCTGCTCCTGGCCATGATGCTGGCGCTGAGCTGCTGTGAGCGGAGCAATGATGTCCTCTTGGTCACTCGAGCGGGTCGGGAGTTTTTCGACACAAGGTCAGGGATGTGCGATGAGATTTACGTGGTCAGGGAAGGGGAGACCCTGCAGACCATCAGCGAAAAGTGCGGGGACCCATATATAGTCGAAGAGAACCCGCATATCCATGACCCCGATGATGTCTTCCCGGGCCTAGTGATCAAGATCACTCCTTTCAATAACAGATAGGGGCTAGGGATGACTCCTTGATCCTTCCATCTTATTCTGTCTAGAAATGTAAATCGCTGCCATCCCCATCATATTATGAGTTTCTCTTGTAATTGTAAGATGGGAGCCCAGCAAAGTTGAGAGATCAGCAATTTATATGATGTTCTTCCTTAGCCGAAGAACTTTTCAGCCTGGAGATTTTAGGATCCCCAAAAAGAAGTTGAATCCCCTATCTGATCGGGCAATGGGTGAACAGTGAGTTTTAGGATCCAAAATTCATGGCCCCAAGCTCTCAGTCTGCAACAGCAGCAGAGAAAATGTCCTCGTGTCTTTCCATGTAACAAAGCATCTTATGGGCATCTTTTCTCTCTCTCTCTCTCTCTCTCCCCCTTCCTCTTCTTGTATATTTAAAGGCAAGTGATCATCCACTCAATTCTCTGTCTCAACAACAGCAAGCAAGTGAGAACAAGCCATGCAGAAGATCGACATCATGCCGTGGAATAGGGCCTCGTTAGCCTTCACGTTCGGAATGCTTGTTGCTGCCACGGTTGTCCTAGGATCCACGAATGACCCTGCAAGAAAGGTACCAACACAATGCAGCTTCCGGCACTACTTGGGCTTCCTTTAAATGTATAATTGTCTTGCAGGCTTACATCATTTACATGGGAGATGTGCCGGAAGCAAGTACAAACGTGGAGGACGATCACAACAGCCTACTTCTGGATGCCATTGGCGAGTATGTACGAGAAAAAACTAATACACTACTGAAAACCGTAATTTGATGCTGTGACAAAATCTTATGCTTGTGTTTACTGGTGCGGTGAATTGTCTGTCAGTGCACATACAGCCAGAAGCTCCATAATTCACAGCTACCAGAAGAGCTTCAACGGGTTTGCAGCAAAGCTGCTGCCCCACGAAGTGCAGATACTGTCCGGTAATTATAACCCAGAAAGGTTATACATCATACTGTCATGGAAAATCTTATTATTCAGCCTTCTTGCAGAGGACAAGAGAGTGGTGTCGGTTTTCCCTAACAAGAGAAGGAGCCTTCACACCACAAGGTCATGGGATTTCCTAGGACTGACCTTGCCGTTGCAGAACAAGAACCTGCAGATGCAAAACAATATGATAATCGGCCTTCTCGATACAGGTGGTCTCTGCTGGTCCGGTGGCTCGTCTGTTGAATCGGGTGTGATCCAGTTTTTCGTTAACGGGTTGAATTTTGCAGGGATTTACATGGGGGCTCCCAGCTTCAGTGATCAGGGCTATGGACCAGCACCAGCAAAATGGAAGGGAAAATGCAGAGCTGCCTTTAACTTCACTGGCTGCAACAAGTACATCTCTCATCCCCTCAAATCACCGGCATACATGTCCTCTTAGGAGAAGGCTTGACGAAAATCTTCAAACTTAAAATTTGCAGCAAGGTGATCGGTGCAAAGTTTTTCAACCTAGACGACATGGACGACGGGGAAGAAATGAGCCCCATCGACGAAGACGGCCATGGGACCCACACATCCTCAACCGCTGCCGGCGTACCTGTCTCTAACGCGAGCTTCTACGGCATTGCCAATGGGACCGCGCGCGGCGGGGTCCCATCGGCGCGCATAGCCATGTACAAGGTATGCTGGGGGATTGGGTGCAGCGACATGGACATCCTTGCCGGATTCGACGAGGCCATAGCCGATGGTGTGGACATGATCTCGATCTCGATCGGTGGACCCTCAAAGAGCTACTTCGATGACCCAATCGCCATCGGGTCTTTCCATGCCATGAGGGCCGGGATACTGACCGCTTGCTCTGCGGGGAATGAAGGGCCTAACTTGTTCACCGTGCAGAACGTTGCACCGTGGATCTTGACGGTTGGCGCCAGTAGCATCGACCGGCAGTTCAAGGTCGCTGTCAGCCTCGGCAATGGAGCCAGATCTTCAGTAAGTATTATCCATTTCATATCCATCTCCTCCACCTCTTCATCCTCCAAACACATTAAAATCAGTGGTCACAAGTTCGTTAAACTCATGAGTGGAATTCCGAATTCCCCAGGGGGTTTCCATCAACACATTCTCTTCAGGAAATCGAATGCTGCCTCTTACAAGTGGTACCCTCGCCGCAAATTCCTCCAACACCCGTTATGGAAATGCAAGGTCTGCGAAAGAGAAACCATATGGTTGCCAAGCTTCAAGTAAAGGAACTGGCTGTTATTGAACTATTGCAGAGGTGGCGAGCTTTCTCACTGTTTGAGGCCCCTTTATTGCAGCGTGTGTGATTATGGCACCTTGAGTCCAGCCATGGTGAAA
Organism: Trapa incisa; assembly: GCA_030064435.1. Taxonomy (NCBI): domain Eukaryota; kingdom Viridiplantae; phylum Streptophyta; class Magnoliopsida; order Myrtales; family Lythraceae; genus Trapa; species Trapa incisa. Next base: position 17,113,717 of record CM057780.1, on the reverse strand, counting down.
GGGAAGGTCGTGTACTGTGTGGAGAGCATGGACCAGGAAAACACAATCAAGAAACTTGGTGGGATTGGCATCATCACCTCAACTGACCTCCAAAGCGATCTTGCTGATACATCGCTCATTCTAGGGACTACTGTGAGCTCCAAGGACGGGATGAATATTGATCGATACATTAGCTCTTCAAAGTAATTTAGTCTAATTCTTCCGTGCATTTAGGAATCCATGATGCACAAATATACTGCTCCAAATCCAAGGAAGAACTGAACCTGATACTGATACTGGGGATGCATGAATGTGCTGCAGAAAACCTGAGGTTTCCATATCGAAGACGAGAGATGTCAGGGTGCTTGCTCCCTTTGTGGCTTCATTCTCAGCCAGCGGACCCCAGTCAATCAGTCCCAATATCTTCAAGGTACAAAGCTGTCTATTTATACTTGCTTTGTTGTACCATTACCTGCTAACATTGCGCCATATTCTTCATCATCCTCGTATTGTTTTGTGCTTCCTTTGCCTCAATCCCGGAATTCAGCCCGATATCTTGGCACCGGGGTTAGGCATACTAGCTGGTTACTCGAAGATCCCATCTGTGACCGGAGATCCAACCGACACTCGACATTCTATATTCAAGATATTATCGGGAACCTCAATGGCCTGTCCTCATGCTGTGGCTACTGCAGCCTATGTCAAGAGCATGCATATGGATTGGTCACCCGCAGCAGTCAGATCTGCTCTCATGACTACTGGTGTGTTTCTTGAAATGCCCTTTTATCAGGAACTTTGAATTTAGATTAAATTTGGCATACTAACCCAACCCTTCCTTCTTCTCAGCCACCCCAGTGAAAGTCGAGAACCGTCTGGATGAACTGAGCATAGGATCAGGCCAGATAAATCCTGTAAGGGCATCAGACCCTGGACTGGTATACGACATCGGCATGAAATCCTACATAAGTCTCCTATGTTACGAGGGCCACGATGACACCATGATTGGCCTTCTAATTGGCGGTAAAACGAAATTCAGCTGCTCCAGCCTCAAGTCTGCACATGGGGTGGATGGCATCAACTACCCTTCATTGCACATCCAGTTGAAGAACACGAGCAAGGTGTCGGGGGTCTTCTTTCGGACCGTGACCAATGTCGGGTCGAGTAAATCCGTCTATACGGCTACCGTAATGCCTCCTCAGGGCCTTAACGTCGAAGTGATACCGAGAAAGCTAACATTCGATCGGCCGGGCCAAAAGCAGTCGTTCAAGGTGATAGTAAAGGGTGCCATAAAAAACAGCCGCAAGAAATCGGAGGTAGTCACTGGATCCATCGCGTGGAGCGACTCCAAGCACGTCGTGAGAAGTCCGATATTGATTTACGTAGGCAGATAAGTGATTAGGAGATGCTCTATCGATTTCTTTCATAAAAGTAGAAGCTAGGAAGTGGATCTCAATTTTGTATTCGGGTTATAAGCTTAATCTGAATAGAACAATACATTTGCTTTATTTATTTTATTTGTATAAATTGGTGAGAATATAATCGGATAAAATAAAGAATTATTTAGGTTTATAAGATTGAATACGTTATAATATTTAAAAGTTAAAACTTATTATTGCGATATTTATTTTATCAAATTTAACCCCTAAGGTTTAATACTTGTAAACACTTATAAAACGACATTTTAAACTCGTGCCGTACTCAGTATTCGGAAATAGAATATGCCCGATTTAGTGAAGATAATGTAATAAAGTATTATAAGTTGGGGTTAGTGTTTTTTTTGTATAATTTTTTTTTGCACAATAATTGGATTAATATCTATTTAAAAGTCGAATATAGTAAAATTTTCAATATTATAAATGCACATTATTTATTTACTTTATAAAATATTTAATTGTACGCACACTAATAATATATAATTTTAAAAACATACTCAATAAATATTTACTAACCGATTATTACAAATAAAAATCAGACACTATTTAACAGGCTCGACCCATCCTCGCATGGGGCCAGTTAGGCGCTCCCATCCACCTACAGAGTCGGGTCCAGTGGTCCCGTTCCAAACCCCAAACGGGTTGAGATAAACCATTGGCATATTTTTGACAAGAATGAGAAAATTGTGAGATGCAAAGTGTGGGGGACCTATCTGGTTGCTCGCTCCCATGTCATTGTATGGATCGTGGAGAAGGGACAAAAGAGCCCAAATCACAATTATTGAGCTGCCCGTGGCTCTGACCCATGTAGATGAGGCTTCTGAGCGGGTAGGCCGGGCGGCTCTCCCCCTTTTGCCATTTCAACCAAAACCAGTGAGTGAGAAGTGTGCCTAAATAGGGGACAATGCCCTTCTTTTTAAGGGCGGAAAATGGGGGGTTTCTCTTTTCGAACGGATATTGCTAGTTATGTAGCAGAGACTATCTATCGGACAAGTCAGTCTCAATTAGTAAGACAAATAATAACACGACAATCCCTGCCCTTCCAAGTTGGCCGAAAGCAAAAGCAAATAAGTAACTACTCATCGGGCGTGATTTCGTAGGCCGTGCTGGCCCCCCTACTGTATCGCCCGCCGCGGTCACTGTCCACCCTCACTGGCGTAAGCTTTGTTTAGCCGTTGTCGTACAATCAATGCGCATATATAATAATAACACGACAGCGACAACGACAACAACAACCTGTGATGCTGTTGGACATGAACTTTGGTAACGCTAATGTGAGGATGATTAATTCGTGAATGGTCTCTTTTTGTTCTTAGGAAAATCGAATATCAGTGGGAATGAGTGTGAGTGCCCTTCCATGATTGCACACAGATGGGTGGATTGAAGATTTTAGGGGTGGTGGGGCGAGAGACCGGACCGGCAACCTGCTGGCTGCCATCCCATCCATCCCACGTCAAGGGCCCACCGACTTTCTGCCTTACGAAATGACGCTTTTGTCCCCCATACATTTCTATTATTGCTAGATTTTTACCTCATAATAATTTCCTCGAGATCAAAAAGCTTATTAAAATTATGTATTTCTTAATTTAATTCAATTTATAATATATTCTAAAAAATCATAAGGATTATTTATTATTTATTTCAAAAAATAATCAAAATTATTGTCACGGTTATTTAGAAAATTCTATTCAATTAATATTTTTCAATAAGAAGGGTACCTTAGTGAGTTGGTGGCAGTTTGGTCATTTCATCTGAATTTCTCTAATTTCCAAATCTTGCTTAGGAAAATAAAAAATTAAATAAATAAAGATTAGGTGGATCTATCTCTCTTTAAAGCCAGCCTGTTCCTTCAAGCAAGATTCCTTTCTTGCCTCGAATCGCCTCTATCTCATCCACGAAGCGAAAAAGCTTGAGGCTTTGATTTGGAAGCAGTGAGATTTACTTGACTCAGAGAGAAGTAAGGAAGTAGGAAACCTGGGTTGCTGCAGAGGGGGACCGATGGATACTATCGAGCAGCCGCCGTCGTCGACGCCGCCGCTCCCGCCGCCTCATTCTCAGGCGCAGCCGCCGAGGACGCAGTTGAGCCAGCACCTCTCCGGCAGCCTGAGCTTCAGCAGCCACCTGTCGATGGACGACGAGGACGTTTCTAGGTCGGCCCTGACCACTTACAGGGCCAAGGAGGAGGAGATCGAGAAGAGGAGGATGGACGTCAAGGAGCGGATCATGTCTCAGCTCACTCGCGTCGAGGAGGAGACCAAACGGTTGGCCTTGATCAGAGAGGTGTGTTTAAGCTCTCGTTTTCCGAACTGAACCAGCTAAAAAATCCTCAGATCCCATCAGATTGGCAGGCCAATTAGGTTAATTAGCTCGAAGATTAAGATTTCCGCTGTTAATCTCAAGTTTGCTGTCGAGCCAGGTTGAATATCTAAAATTCAAGTTTGTAGATCTATTTTCAAAGATGTGACTTGAGATGTTTCTAGAAGAATACTTTTATTGCTGCAAGGCCGCGATCTGACTGCTCTGTTACTTGAGGATTTGAGAGGTTAACATGTTATGGCCGGGCATAGCAATCTTGGGTTTACCCCCAATGATACTTAAGACCCACCATGGACGCACTGAGATTTCCTTGTTCATCTGATGCGGTAAATCCATGTTTTAATTTGACGCTCCACTTGTTGCTTGAAACGAAACATTTAGGAGCTCGAAACTTTGTCGGATCCAATGGGGAAGGAAGTCACTGTCGTCCGCAAGAAGATAGACACCATTAGCAAGGATCTGAAACTCCTCGGGCAGATCTGTCAGAAGAAGGTTCTACTTCTAACATTTTCTCTGAATTAGCAAGACAGTACATATGGTTTATAACTGATTTGTGTGTGATATGCATCTCAGGAGAAAGAGTACAAGGAGGCGCTTGAAGCTTTCAACGAGAAGAACAAGGAGAAGGCAGTGCTCGTCAACAAGTTAACAGAGGTAAATGCATTCATCCATGAGCTAACTGCTGTGAATGTTTGAGACATACTCTGAACAATGTAATGTACTGATGGTTTTTGAATTGGATTGGATTGGATTGGTCTTGTTGCAGCTGACTGCTGAAAGCGAGAAGTTGAGGATGAAGAAGCTGGAGGAGCTGAGCAAGAGCGTCGAGTCTCTACAATGAGAGGCCGATGGATGACATAGCTGCTGTCTCAGGGAATGGATGACTGATAAGTGTAGGTTGTGGTGTGACTGTATATAGAATAGATGATATTGTTGTCTGCGTTTTATCTTCATAATCAGATGGGTGCTGTTCTTTTGGGATTTTCTCTTTTGGTTGGTTGGTTGGACTTTCTGTAATCTGTAGTGTAACAATTTCATGTGTCAATCAAGCATTTAACTAAATTTTAGGTTAGAAATGTTTCCCGTGGGATTACAGCTCTCTTGCTGGGTGATTTTCTTTGTTGATCCAGTTGATCTCTCCATTGTATGATCATGTTGGAGACCTTGGTGAGGTGAGGGGCCTTGTACTTGGAAGTCAAATCTTTTAAGGCTGATTCCAATGGAAAGCTCAATCAATCACTGCCATGAAATTTGCTTAGATTGGATTTACGAGGTTGGTTCATGTTCCCTTTAACCCTTTTTCAGCATTGTCTCACTTTAAAACTTTTGGGGTTGTCCGGATAAAGATACTGCTGTAGCTAGAGACCAGTAATGTCCTCTGTTCTCCTTCCTTCTCCTTCCTCCACTTCCTCTCCGCTCTATTAGAAAGTTAGTTCCAAAACAGACCTTGCAGAAGGGATTTTTCACCAGAAAGAAAACGATCTTCAAATCAGTTTGTCTCTGGTTGTTTTCATGAGATATGCATGCAGTAAAGGTTAGCTTGCAGGTTTCTGAGTTTGTTGTCTATTCTCTGTCCATGGAACCCTTTGCCACCATGTTTATACGAATCATCTGATCTCCAATGTCGAGCCATATCTTTCGTTCTTAGCTTGGGAGGATCTGTCTGATACCCATTGGAAGTCCCACCATCATATGATTGAGCTGATAGTTCAAAATCTGCCTATCTGATGTGTGCTCCCTCCTCATTATTGAGCTGATAGTTCAAAATCTGCCTATCTGATGTGTGCTCCCTCCTCATTCAGATTGACTCAAATGCCTGTGGTCCCTTCGTGTTTGCTGTAAATCATCTGGCAATATCTTATCTTTCTCCAGTTTTTAGGTGATTGGATGCTGATTTCTGTTGCAGTCCTTGTCCCCCTCTGACCCGTTTGGCAGATTATATCTGAAGCCTTGGGTGGACTTGGACACTGTTCATAGCAGAAGCTTGCATTGATGACATTAACTGTCCCAGAATAGCTTTTTTGGACCTTCTCCTTCCTCAGCTTCTCTAAATTGATTACAGTTTACAGACCACAGCAAGTTATTCTCATATAAACTAGGAGATGAGTATGATGCCAGATCACAAGTTCTGATACCATACAAAAGTATCTTATAAATAATAATAAAAAAAAAAAACAGGTGGCCGTATAATTTTCATTTCTTCACTGTCGCCCTAACAGCCTTCTTATTGGCTTCCCCTTCCTTGAGATCAGCTGCCTCTTCTTCGGGAAGCTCGACGGTTACGGTTCGTACCTTGAACCGTTCAAGCCTCAGTTCACCCTCCGACAACCCCCGCGACCGAAACGCCGGCGGCGCTGAATCTGTCCGATCTCCTGCTCCTCTTACAAGTAGCCTCTCATGCAATAATTGACTTTTTTGCTTGATGTTTGGTCTGTCGGAGTAAAAACGTCACTGGTTGCGTCAAACACCATGGAAGTTCCTTCCCACTTCGATGTTCTTTTTGCCTTGGAGCCACTCAATCAGTTAGTTGTGGACAAGTACTGTTCACATGCACTGACTCAGCACCCGATTATTTAATTGAGGTATCAGTCAACCATGAGCATCCTTTTCATCTACGCCTAACATTTCAACCCAAACAACACTAAACAAATTCGAAATTTAAATCAATCACAAATCTAGAGGAGATGGCCCATCTCCAACTAGCACATGATGTGAGGGGGTACAACCAAAGATAGATCTTGGATGGCTGGTCCCGCCACCTGCCCCCATCCACCGTCACTTTCCCTGATCACCGCCCTCACTGGACCCGCCGGCGGTCGCATCATACAGCACTATCCTTCGTGCTTTGAGCCGATATTATCGAATTGCGTGCTTTTTTTTTTCCGGAGGCCCGGATACATCCACCACCGCTAAAAGTGAAAATGGTTAGCCGGCCAGAATCAGTTCTCATTTTCCGGCTACGACCGGCCGATTTCGATGGACTTGAAGCTGGCCGATGCGAGACCCTTGTACTGGCCGGGGGTCACCCTGTTCTCCTCCTCCGCCAAGTACCCCTTCACGCCTCTCCGGCTCCTTCTCCACCGGTAGAACCCGAACCCGAGCACCGTCCCGACCAGAGCCAGCCCGATCAGGACCCACATCACGATCCCGACGCCGTACCCGACCCGGTAGCCCTTCGCCCCGTGATCGCTCTGATCACTCACCTTGAAGTACCCGATCTTGCCCTCGTCGCCGACGTTCACTAGTGTCTGGATAGGGTAGTCCATCACGTAGCAAGAGCCGGAAGCATTGTTGTATACAGCGCCGAAGCAGCTGCAGTTGCTCTCGCAGATGCTCTCGCACCGCTCCAATGACGGCGCCGTCTGGTACCGCATCAGCTCCTTGTACGGCAGCTCCACCCCTTTCGCCCGCAACACACGAAACCCAACGTGGAGCCTACTATTCGCCGCGCATAAGTCAGCCAGCCTGTGGCCGTCGCATGGGCCCGTGTGAGACCTGTCCGGATGGTCCATACACGTGCAGCTGCCGTTTTCCGGTGAACACAGTCCGTATGGGCCGCAGGTGCTGGGCAGCTCGCAGATGCCCGTTATCGCCCGGTAGTCCAATACCCAGTCTGATCCGTTCCAGTGGTAACCTTTCAGGTTACCGTCGTCTTCTAGGCGGAGTAGAACGAAAGAGTTGATGAGCCTCTGGAAACTGCTGAAAGTCTCCACATCCACCGGCTTGCTACTGTTTTGATACATTGCTAGGTACCCATCCGGCTCGACTCGAGCGTAGATGGGACCGCCGCCGTTGACTATATCCGCCCTGGCCTCAAGAGCCTTATGCTTCCAGTAGATCTGATCTGCGCCTTGCTTGAAGCTACCGTAGAGGCCGATGAAGTTGTCGCCCATGCGCATGGAGTAGAGGCCGTTTGAGGAGAGTAAAGACATGTCGGATGTGAAGTTTTGGTTCTCGACGAGGGTGTTCGTCGGAAACTGGAAGCTCCGCCAGAGGACGGCAAAGGCCGGAGGGTCGCCGCCTCTCTGAACCTGCAAATCAGAACTGTTGAGGAGCACGAGCCTGTCCCCGTCCGTGTGGGTTGACCAGAGCACCCCTGCGAATGGGTCCAAAATCACGAGGCTGCCATTGAAGGAAAGCTCCGTGCGGTCCGACCACCTGGCTGACTCGGCCAGGTCTGCTGACCAGAGAGGCAGGGACGAAGCCACGTGGACGACCGCCAGGGCGAGCCTCGACTCGTTGACACGCAGAAATCCAAAGGAGAATTTGCCCGTTGGATCTGCGAGGACAGGCTGGAAGGCCGAATCCGAGCGGTTTGGCGTTGCCTTGAAGCCTTTCAGAAGCTCGGTTTCCACTGCTCCGGCCGCCAGGAGAGGAAGAATCCATGAGAGGATGGCCACTGATGCATGAAGACCAGCCATTTTTTTAATGGGTAGGAGCCTTTGACATGAGCAAGAGAAGAGGTGAGCGATGGGGGTGTGTGTGTCCAATTTTAAACCGATTCTAATCATTATTTATAATTAGTAGAATATTTTTAATTTTATAAATGAATAATATTTTTATCTAATTTTTTATTAAATTTTAATTATGCTTAAATAGTAAAATTACTATTAAAACGTACACATTTAAATAAATATTTAATAATTATATACTGATTAGATATAATTCTTCATTTATCTATAAAAAAAATTTTGAGTTAAATATTTTTTAAATACTCGAATAAATAATTATTTAAATTTTTTATATTTGAAATAGTATATAATATTTAAAAAAAATTGAGTTAAATATTTTTTAAATACTCAAATAAATAATCATTTAAATTTTTTATATTTGAAATAGTATATAATATTTAAGTTAAAGATCGAATTAAATTACAATTTTGAACGAATAATAATAGAAAAATATTGATTGGATAAATTCGGTTCAATTATAATCATTACAATTATTAATAAAATAAATTTGAGTAAAAAATATTTATACTAATTAATTTAGCGAATATACAATATACTTTAAATTTACTCGAAATAAAAAATATCACTATTTATTTATAAAATTATGAAAAAATAATTAATTAGTGATAGTTAATTTTCACTATATAATGAAAATTATATCATATAAGATATAAATGTTATGGCTAATACTATATTACTATCTTATCATACAAAATAGTACAATCTCTAGAGTGAAGATTTTAAGGTGGAGTTAGATAACCCCAAGCTAGCTGTTGAATAGCTATAGATACATAAATGGTAAAAGAGTAAGGATTGACAACTGACAAGATGAAGGAAGATTTCAATGTCTTAGCACCCCTTTATAAGACATTTCAACATGTGCATATTAATAAATTAATTGAGATTTAATATATTTTTATATGCTATATTAATTATACCAAAAATAGATTGTGGGTCCATAAAAAATATAATTTATTTATATTATTAATTAAAATAATTTGATATTTAGTTTGAATCTTTGTCATACCAGTATCATAGGGTAGGGCTGATGGGTGAGATCTCTCTATCTCTCCCTCTAGAAAATTAAATGAATACTTATAAGGGAGTTGACATGCACCCACCACAACCTTTGACCTCGTAGAGATCATTGCATATAATTTAAATGTATATACGGGTGCGCCTAGGGATATGTGTGTCCATCCACCCCTCCCGATTTGGTCCTCTACCTAAGTCCACCCAATCAGCACCTACCTCTCATCCAATCATCCTTCTCCCCCTTACCCAACTTAAGCATAAAAGCTGTAATTTTTAAATTGAAAATAACTCTAATATATTATTAATTTACCATCTTTTTTTAATATGTTATTTAAATTTGTTCACACCCATCATAAAATAATACAACTCACAAATTAGTTGTTGTGTAACTTATTAGTATGCCTCAACCTATAGTTTATACATGAGATAGTAGAATAGACTAGTTTAGCCCAACCTGATGAGGGAGAATAGGGTAGTTATGCTTGAATGAAGTCATGGCCCAAGCAGCATGCTCCGTGGACCCACCAGCAGAATTATCCAAGGCAAGTAGCTATGATCTGTCTTTGCCATTCTGCATAGACCTTTTATGATATACGGGCCAATGATTAATGGGTCATGAGTAATTCTTTGATGAACATATATTAATATGTATGATCAAGGTTATAGTTATAGTATATCTAAATTTGTTTCACAGCAAAGGAAACTTCACATGACATCTTAATTAGGCTGCATTACAATGTTGATGCTATTCAATGACATGGAGTCCATATGGCAAGGAGGTATTTGCATGGATGATCTGATTCTAGTCTCACTCCATTTTAAAAGGGGGGATGTTCATCAGGAAGTTCATACATGCATAAATGAAGAGAGAGCATTTGGCATGCTGTCACATACTCACAATAACACTTTCTTGTAATATGGTATCCCTCATGCACATATATCAAAAACCTTAACCTTTTAAAAGAAGAATTACCAGAAGAGCAGTTGCCATATGTATAGTTTCCAGCAGGGCTTGTGACATATGGACATATGTATATTTTGACTGGTTCACAATCAGACTTGGGGTTAATGCGGCTAGGGCTTTTGACATGTCACCTTCTTGAAGTTCCATAGCATATAGTTCTCCAAAATTCTGGGAGAACTCTTTAATATTTAGTTTGATTGTTGGAATTTCATCAAAATCTTCCAAGTCTGTTCTCTGGCTCGGGTGATGCAGGTTCTTCAACAATAGGTTGACAATTATTGCAATGCAGTCAAAATATAACAAAAACATCAATTTTTTAAATTTTTTGTCAGCCGGGTTAGGTTAGTTCTATGGCTTGGATTTGCCTGAGACTTCAACTTCCAGTTCCCAGGATAGAAGAGTGCCTTGTACTTTTCTCCACTAGAGACCATATAAATAATCTCTTTGCATAAAACAGGGAGATAAAAAAATCCTTAAAATGGAAAAAAAAACCCATGAAGAGTTATGGGGTTTTGATTGGGGGTAGAGGCCACTGTGATGGGTAATGCTGCCACTTCCTGTGTATGGGCCTCTAGATTGTGTATCTGCCCAACGTGGAGGTAAAAAAAATAGAGGTTTTGTCTAAATCTGACTGATAGAGGTCAATGAATGTGAAGTTAGTCCTCAAGAGTGAATAGCACAATGGTTAAATGATCACCCAATGAACATGAGAAGAACAGACAGAAGCTATGATTCTCCTTTTTCCTAGCAAAAAACAAGGCAAAGTTGCTAGGAAGAAAAGCTAGTGTACAGACAATAACGGGTGGATCTCTCCTACAATTTGATATCCTTCATGGCGTTTCAAGATCAAGTGCCTACCAAATAAAAGTCTCAACACAGCTGCTAATAAATATAGGGCAATATCCTCCAAGGAACTAATTTCCGGTACTCAGACCATACTTCTCTGTATTTCTCAGTGCAGCGAGCTTCATCCCTTCTTTCTCTCCATATGAGTAGAATTAGAAGGTATATGGGATAGAAGTATGGTACGGGGGAACTGCAGGTGAGAAAAGTTATCATACTCAAAACCGAAATTTTTGTTATCATAAAAGTAGGAGTAGAGATAGAGGGCATATGATTCTTCACCTTATTCCGCAAGGCAAACTGAATGAGAGTGCAAGTAACAAGTCCCCAAGGTAGTTACAGTGCCTCGCTATCCCCCTTCAAACCACAAGGGCAAATGAGTTATGGATTCCCCAAGGATCATGGCATGAACAAGATTTTCATCTTACCAGTAACCAGAAGCTAGCAATTTCCCACCAATGACCTTTGGAGGCTGGCCCCAGATAGGAGCTTTTGGGTTCCTTTTGAACATGTGCTTTTGCTTGTTAGCTCCTCGAAAAACCACATACCTGTTCAGTACATGTTGTGTCAACAACACTTTTTTCGGATGCCATAATAAGAAATTCTAGGTTAAAGATCACAGCGATAAAAAAGAATATTGAATTGTGTTACCCGAGAAGAAATACCAAACAATTTGCTACAACAGCAGCTGTTGTTAGCTCTACCTTGTTCTTCAAAAGCCACCAGCCCTGCATCATAAATGCTGTTATTTATCTGATAGATTGAAGAGTTTTCTCTTCCTTTCCTTTTTCTGCTTATAGTTACACACCTGAATGCTAAAAGTGAAAGGGATCCACACTAGATCTCCAAAGACCAGCATAAAGCCCAATCTCTCTGCAATGATATCCCATCTGTGGAGAATGTAAAACATCGAGCTTAGATTTTCTCCAAAAGAATAACAATTCGTAGGTGAACATTTTTCTTCAAGCAAAAGTTGCTGGTAGATAATATCAGAAAAAGGATGTTCCAAAAAATATCCTAAGATGTAACAGGAAAACAGACTTACGTGGAGGTCATGTACTCCTCGTAGATGAAGTAGTCCATGATATAGAGCTGGAACAAAAGGTATTAATTAAATTTTGCAAAAGCTGAATGTTTTGGATTGAGTGAAATGGTAGTTCATCTTACTGTACAGAAAAGCTGGTAGAGGATCATAGATCGGTTAAAATCAGTGCCTAGAATACTTCTGGCTAGAACTGATAGATTAAGAAGCAGCCACCCCATCATCCCCGCTCGTACAAAGAAGAATCTGCAAGAATGACAGATGGGTATCATATTCTGCCAAGTCAGATTGACATACAGTGCATCCACAGGGATATTCTTGTTTGGGGCCTGATTGAAACACATACTTGAGGTCTATACCCATGAATTGAGGATTCAACTGTATCCCAAACCACCTGTTAGAGAGGTAAAATTTTATTATCAGTGGATATACTACATAGATCTCTTCTACAGAACTACACAATGAATAAATATTAACAGTTTAGAACATAATATTTATTTTGTTGAAGGTTCTTTCCTAATATGTGAAACATCAGGCATTCCAACAATATAGAAAACAAGACCCATGGCATAGATTTCAAGTGTGCCACTGGAGGCGGCCCAGTAAATAATCTATGAAAAATAAAACAATCTTTATCCGTCAGAGCAATACAGTTATAAAAATGCAGTTATAAGGAAAGGTCAAATTGACTGTATGTAGACTCTCTAATTTCTTAAGATTGGTGCGTTCTTTTATTAGGAGACAAAATAAGCCATTTAATTGTGCATATGATTCTCATTTAAGCTGCAATAGAAAATTATTAATATCTCAATCTAATTTATATATATTTGAGATACATGAAGTACCAATCATGAACATAATTTCCCGAGACATGGGGCTTCAGTGAAGAACTCTGACTTCTCGTCCTTATCCCAACAGCATATAGGACCAATGCCACCTGATATTTAGAAGAGCACCTTAAGCAAAGTGAGAAAATTAATTGAGAGCACATTAGAAACAGTACCTCTGATAGTCAAGAAAGAAAGCACTGCAGTACAATTGTCAGTTGATTCTAATTGGATATATTCTTCACAACAATTCAACATCGCAAATATGAAAGTGAAAGAGAGAACAAAGAAATAAGATAACGATCAACATCACCACATCTACCCATTTCATTTCAGTAGTCAAGGATCAAATACAGCTTTCTAGACCGACTTGGTAAATATACCATTTTTCTAATGAAGGACATAGGTTCTGCATTTTTTAACTTAGCTAAATCAGATTATAAGATTGAAATTTTCTCTTCTTTCACAAGGAGGCCATTTGCACAGATAAAACCATTGAAAAGAAAGTTTCAAACTTCTCTGTTACTTACAAGTATGCTAAAAATAAATGTTGCTGAGAGTAGCTCAAGACCTCTTTCTGCTATTATCTGCAAAAGGTTCAAATAGTGAGAAGTATGGCCGACATATGCTCTTCAATCAACATTGTTGCCTTGACTTGGAAGAAAAGCATAAATAAGATTTACCTATTCTTTTTAGTCAGCAATTTACCTAGTTTTTTTCCAGAATCATACACTCATGGCTACTTAATTTGAATAGAACAATTTAAATATGGGGATGCAGTCTCTATTGCAGTTCCACAACACATATCTTGTTTGAAAGGAACTGTATCACACATTGATGCAAACTAGAGCAGCTAGATACCATGCCTTAAAAATTCAGAAAAGGAAAATATCGGAATGCGATAGCAGCTGAACCCAGTTTTTCTATTAGACTCTTAAAGATGGACAGGGCTAAAGAGATAAAATTAGCTTCTCAACTAAATTCAACGAGGAACTTCCTTTAAGCATAGGGTGACCACGACAGAAGGTGAAAACAACCAGTATGATGATCCCCTTTCTATCATCAAATTCATTCTTTACATCTTGTGTACATCAACAGGAACATTAACTGATATTATACATAAAACATGTAAAAAATGAAAAAAAAAACAGAGGATGTGAAATTTCCAACGATTACATCTCATTATAATCCTACCATACAGAAGAGCCTAGTAGTTAAGTTAACAGGTTCCAGAAACTGAAACTACCATCTCATTAGTTCTGAATAACTAAACCTCGCGCACTATATCATGAAGCTGTGAAAGTGCAACTGCACGAATGAAACACATACAGTTGGATCGATGAAATTCATCCAAGACACGAGCCCAAGTATCCCAACCAGCAAAAGGAGTGATAAGAGCCCTGCAAAGTTAGCAATGCCACGACAGTCAGCCATCATATAGGGATAATATCATCAAGAAAACATACTTCACACATTAACAACGCAGGGACGCCAATCAGAAGAAGAAGGCAGAAGAAATCCCAGCAAAGGGAACATCTTTCACGGATGCCCTTGAAGACGAAGAAGGAACACGAACCGTTACAGCGATAGTGGAGTCGGGTCCCATCCTGCAGCACAGCACCGGGGACAACCTTCCCAGGAAGTACGGATCCGAGAACCGCCAAGTAAGCGAAGAACGTCCCGAGCAGGGCAACCTAACACAGTGTCGGAATCAATATAAGCTGAACAGAAGAGAGGTGATGAGTAAGCGTTAGCCCAGAGAGGGTACTCACGGAGGTGGGCGAGGGGATTAGAGAGTGAAAAGTAGAGAGATGCAGATCCATATCTTGACGAGATTTGACTGAATCAGTGAGCGATGGATGATGACGAATATTTCACCACCCTGATCAGCCAAGAGGCGGATAATCATCGGGTAATACACTTAAGTGAATATCTATATTATATTCCTAATTTTAAAACAAAGAGCAGGTTTGCCCGAGTGGTTAAGGGGGAAGACTTAAGATCTTCTGCACATAAGTGCGCGTGGGTTCGAACCCCACAGCCTGCATTTTTGTGTATATTATTTTTTTATTTCTAAAAATTTTATAAAAATAAACAATAAATTAATAAATCTAAGAAAATTTAATTATCAACCGACTGATATATGTCTTCATTGCCTTGGAAAACTGTCTACTCCTCGTACTCCTATGAGTGCACATTACAAGAAAGGAAACTCGGTGTCTTGTGTATGGGTGTCTTCTCTGGGATTCAGAGAGACCCACCCAGACCCGAATCCGGCCACCTCAGGTGCAGTCGCTCGAACCACAGCCACACTAAGCTCCTGTGCTGAATCAACTATATACCATGAATGTTGTGCCCAGAACCTGCTCCAAGGCACCCAGCACCCTCCTATCCTTCGAGCAGCAGCCAGCTTTTTCTATGCATTTGGGACGAAAGTGCCTACGTAGCCAAACCCCGTGATGAAGAAGGCTATGGATTGAGCATAGAGGTAGAAGAAGTAGTGGTTTTTGCCGAAGGCGAGATCGTAGCACCCGCAGATGAAGAGGTAAGCTCCAACCCCGAGCTCGAGCAAATGGAGCCTGTTGATTTCATCACCCAGTTAAAAATTGCATGATAACACACACAAAAAAGAGATAATTTTGTTGCAGCTTAGTGGATATATAGTATTGAGATGTACCTCTCTCTGAATCCACGGCGAGGCTTCTTGTGGGCTTTGTTGGCGGCCTTGCCTGCCTTGAGGGCGTCCCCGAGCTTCTCCGTCACGATCCACTCGTTGACACGACCGGCTTCCAGCAGGCCGATGAAGGCGGCTTTAGACCGGTGGAGGGACATGACGTTCTCGAATAGGATCCAGAAAATCAGCAGATGGAGGGACCTGAAGAAAGATTGCAGTATGAAGGCGCAATCCGATGGATTAATAACGTTAAAATGAGCAACGCACAGTATACTCAACAGACCTCGGAGTCCCGACCGCATTGAGGATGGTGATGATGGAGGGGATGTAGACTGAGCCCCACTTCGGAACGGTGACCTCAGGGACAAGGACAGTCGCCGGAAGGACGATGCAGTAGAACGTGAACGTCACGATGTGAGCTACGATCTTCCTGACGATGAAGAAGCTGTAGATGACATGCACCTTCTTCCACAATGACACTTTCTGCAACCGTGTAAATTCAATATGCTTTAGCTATTCTCGAATCCATGGCGATCATGAAGGGGACATGATGGGGTTACCTTGTTTCTTATGATCTCCATCACCATCTTCCTAAAAAGATTAGCAGGGCCACAGGACCACCGGTGCTGCTGGTACCGGTATGCCTTGAATGTGCTGGGCAGCTCATTTTTCACCTGTCAACATTTCACAGGTATTTTACACTTCCATGGCCCAAACACATGAACGAAAAATCATAGTATACCATATACCTTTACGCTACTGATGTAAACGAATTTCCAGCCCTTGAGGCTGGCCCTTACAGCCAAGTCCATGTCCTCCACCGTGGTGCGATCCTTCCATCCTCCGGCCTCGTTCAGCGCCGAGATCCTCCAAACACCGGCGGTGCCTGCACCGGATCAATCAGATCAGATCGATGGTGGACTTATCACTAATAATTACTGCCGATTAATCTCGCGTGTCCGTGTATTACCGTTGAAACCGAAGAAGGCGCAGGTGGAGGACCCGACCTCTTGCTCGACGGTGAAATGGTAATCCAGCGACATTTCTTGCATTCTCGTCATCAGACACTCGTCGGAGTTCACTGCCAAAAGACCATGGAAAAAGTTGGTGAGGTAAGGTAAGGTAAATCTAGCTGGTAAAGTATACCGACACACTGGGCGCCGAATGATATGAGATCATGAAGGGCATTAATTCCTCCACAGAAGACAGAAGACGGACATCATAACAGTACGGTCCTGTTGTGTGAATAAATGTCGGCGATGGTGGAGGAGGAAGAAGACAGTGACACAGTGACAGAGGATGATGAGGTCCACCATCTCGACCAATCTCTGGCTATGGGGCCATGGGCAAGGGCGCCTGACCCTAACCACTGACAGTTTTTCTTTAATCGCCAGAGCAAGTCTCAATTTTAGTCCCTTTTTATGCGTACACAATGGCTTAGTGCGTACCGAACTTCCAACGGGCCTGAACGAGGGAGACCTGCGGGTTGTGGAGTAGGAAGGGGATGGTCCGGCAGAGGAAGTCGGATTCCGGCTGGAAGTCGGCGTCGAAGATGGCCACGTAGTCGCACTGCTTGACGTAGCTCCTCTTCATCCCTTCCCTGAGCGCCCCTGCCTTGTACCCCTTCCTGTTGTCTCGAATCTCGTACTTCACGTTTATGCCTTTGCTCTCCCACCTCTTGCACTCCATCTCCACCAAATCCTGCACTCACCATATCAACACACATGCGGATCGATGCTGTTGATGAGAGCTAGGGGTGACTGGCTATGGTTTAGTACCTTGATCATGGGGTCGGTGGAGTCGTCGAGGACCTGTATGATGACGCGGTCCGACGGCCACGAGAGGCCGCAGGCTGCCCTGATCGAGAGCTGGTAAACCTGCATTAGCCCTCTCTGTTCAGTTCTGTTGTTCTTGGTCTATCAATGATATGGTAATTTATAGATTCATGAGTAGCTATGGAAAATGGAAAATGGAGCATGGAGTGACGACCTCTTTCTCATTGTACATGGGGATTTGGACGAGGACCATGGGATAGGCCGAGTCCCCCAGCTCGATGTCATCCTTCTTCATCTCCCATTTGTACCTCTTCTCTGGTCTACTCCCGATTAGCTTCACCAAGACGATCACGACTCCCATGTAGACCCTCTCCACGAACAGCATCAGCGACATGCAGAGGCAGACGACCACCGCAAGCCTCAGGAGAGGGACGATCAGGGGGGTCTTGATCTGATCCCACACTGTCCACAGCTGCTGCATGGACATGTCATCCCTGAAGAGGCTGCTGCTGTAATTCTGGTCCATTCCGAAGTTCTCCAAGTGGGTGCTGCTACAGTGTGGAGGCTTAGATCTTAGTGGTGTGGGTAGGAGGAGAATGGTCAGATCCTTATCGGCTTATAAGGGGGCCGGGAAAGGGTGGAGGGAAGAATGAATCTTCAAGGAAGGAAGGAAGGAGAATTGCAGAGGGATGATTTTTACTTCCTTTTCAAGCAAGACAATAAAGAACAGAGCTGGGATGTCAGTGAGTGGCAGCTTAGGGATTGAAAGCTGAAACCAAAGCCCCGAGTAAAAGGCTGAAGTTAGGTGGAAGCAACCCACTATGGGTGGGTGGAGCTCATGAAACCTTAAAATGGGACAGGATGGCAGACTTTGTGGAGCAAGGAAGGTGGCTTTTGATTGGGCCAATGTGCTTCTAATATCTCACTCTACATGGAATAGGAGGAGAAGAGTCTACAAGCACAAATGGTGCAAAGGAAACAGATTTGAGAGGTGGATAGAAAGATTACTCGAATCTGATGTATCTTCCGTGCCTGAATCGAACCACACTCGAGCTCGGGTCAGATTAAGGTTCAGCAGCACGCGCTCAATTTTCGTTTTTGTGCGAGTTGAATTCAAGTTTGATTGTATTGATCGGAGTTGGGTGTGTTACTCGATCTCAGGTTCCAATATAATTGTACCTCAATTTGTAATCGAAATTATTTATTTATATAATATTGATATTGTATTCGTGTACAATTGCTGTATCCGATTTTACGGATCTGAATTTGAGTCGGGTTTGTGTATGATCAAAATTACTTAAAATTCGAGTGAATGCTGACCCGATTTTGATAAATCGAGTGTATCCAACTTTTTATATAACTAGGGCTAGAGGGTATATATAGTTTTTTTATTAAATATATAATTTTCTTGTAAAATTTTTAAATTAGTTATTTTGTTAAATTAAAATTTTTAATAATAATATTTACCTTATTTTTGAGATAATATCAACATACAAGGTCTTTCTCTAGGTTTTACTACCTTTTATAATTAATTTCTTCAATAACTTATTATAAATTAATTAAAATAAAGAAACATCATTAAATTATAATAATACGTGATACACAACTTATTAAATTAAAATTTTAAGTGTAATTGAATATTATTACTAATAAACGATATTTATAATTATTTACTAAGTTATGCTTTTAAGGCTCCAATAATAAGAGTTTATTTCGAGTTTACAACAATTATTTATAAAAATAAGTTTTAAAACTATTTTTCAATAACAAAACTTATTAAAATTTATCATAATTAAAATATTGTCAAAAAATAATTTTATATCCACAAACTAACAAGATTTTTACTTTCTTTTTTTACCGTTTTCTCTTCTTCTTTAAGTTTCCCTTTTAAATAAAAATAAATTAAACCATGTTTTTTATAATAATTTTACACTTAAAATTAAATATTAAGTATATGCCGAAGTGGTGACACCAGGGCAGCCTCCTTTGTCTATCTACCTGCAATTTTCTTTTGCTTTCTTTGTGGCACTCATCTTCTTTAATACCAACTTCGTGACGCAAATGGCGATCAAAGACATTCACAGGCAGGAAGAAGATGACAGAGGAATCAGGTAATCTTCCTTCACATAAATCAGTTTCTGCTTACAATGATACCATGTAAAGCTATGCACCCTTGTGACTGCCTTACTAGAAATCTAGGGATTACAGACTTTGAAACTACTAAGAAATGAAAAATACATACTCTTAGACTCCGTTTTTATTCAATTCAACATACCCTTTCATGTCCTAGAAAACGATCCGATTCTCATTCGCAGTTCACTTCTAAGCTTAGAAAAAAAACTATCCAGCAAGAGGCTTTAGTCATAATATCCACATTATGTTGCTGTGTAGGACAACGTTTCAAATCCATCACTCCTTCCTTAGATAGCTCCCGTGGAAAATGAAATTTAATATCAAAATGCTTGCTTCTCCCGTGAAGAACGGGATTTTTTTGACAAATTGATGGCAGAACTACTGTCACAAAATACAGTAGTTGCATTCCTTTGTGTTTGGTTTTGGTTGAGGTATACAAAAATTGTCTCAACCGCACACTTGACAAGCACATAATGCAGCTTCTACAAACTCTGCTTCCGTGGTAGGCCTGGAACTTTGGGGTTGTTCACAAGCTTACACTCCTGCATCCCAAATCTTTCAATAATCTCCTTAGCGTATTTAGTTTGACCGATAAAGATCCCTTTTCATTTTGTACAAACTTCGACCCCTAAGAAGTATTTAATTCTTCCTAGATCGGTCATCTCAAATTCTCTGCTCATAGCATCTCTAAATTTTATTATCATCTCTTCACTACTCTCCATATAGATCAAGTCATATATATAGATGCTTACAACCAGTAGGCACCCTTCCTTGTTGGACTTAATAAACAAAGTGTGATCACATAGACTTTTTTTGAAACCTTGCTGAATAAGTATGTCTCAATTATGAAATACCATGCCCACAAAGCATGTTTCAAGTCATACAATGTCCTCTTCAATTTATAGACTTTGTTTTCATCTCGCTTTCTCACACACCCTTTAGGTTGATCAATGAACACTTCCTTAACCAGCTCATCATTAAGAAAAGTGCTTTTATGTCCAATTCATACACACTCCAAGCATTACACGCAGCTAGATCAAGAACTAACCTTATGGTGTCCCACCTAGTTACCACTGCGAACACCTCTTTCCAATCTGGCCTTGTGTTTGATTATAGTTCCGGTTTTATCATACTACATCTTATAAATCCACTTCACTCCTATCTTATTTGCCCCATCTGGTAGTGTAGTCAACTCTCATGTCTTGTTTTTAATCTATAGCTTTTATTTCCTCATTCATAGCTACCTTCCACTTGGGGTCTTTATAGCTTCAACATAGTACATATGGTCGGTAACCTCCGTGAACATTACATAGTCACGAAGCCAACTTGGTTTTCTACGTATCCTCCCTTACCCCGGAATGTTATGGGGCTCATTTTGATTTCTGATCGAGTCATCTGACTCACTTTTAAAATGAGTTCATGATTATGTTGAATCATCACTGCTTCTGCCCCTTGCCACCTCTTCAATTTATGGTTTTGATTTGTTTCCACATACTACCATTTCTTCTTCTCTTATCTTCTCCTTCTGATTTCACTTCCATTCATTGTCTTCATCATATACTACATCACGACAAATCACAATTTTCTTGGAGTTAGGATAAAAAAATTTGTAGGCCTTAGATTCTTCGCTTACTTCCAAGAATATAAACTTGAAACTCTTGTCATTGAGTTCCATTCTCAATTGGTCTGGCACGTGTACATGAGCTACATAATCAAATACGCGAAAATAACTTACCGAAGGTCTCACCTCACTCAAAGCTTCCTGAGGTGTGACATATTTGATTGTGGCAGTGGGACTTCAGTTTAGTATGTGCACGACCCTGTTGGCTGCCTCTGGCACAAATTCCTTTGGAAGTGTTTTCTCACATAACATACTTTCACACCATATCCACTATGATGTGGTTTCTTCGCTCAACCACCACATTTTGTTGTGGGGTGTATGTTGTAGCCAATTGCCTTTTGATTCCATTTTGGCTGCAAAATTGATTAAATTCATGAGAAGATAATTCCCCTACTCTATTTGTTCGTAGGCAACCAATATATTCTTCACTTTCCCTTTCCATTAATACTTTAAAACTTTTGAAAATCGTGAAGGTCTGAGACTTTTCAGATAAGAAGTAGATTCAAATCTTCCTACTAAATTCATCGATAAATGTCAAGAAGTACCTCTTATTCCCATTGGATTCTGATTTAATAGGGTTACATATGTCTACATGGATTAGTTGAAGTCTCCTAGAGGTCTTCCTTAAGCTCTTCATATGAATCACCTCCCATGATTGTTGTCCAATTAGGTAGCATGTGCACACCTTCTTCATAGTGTGCGTCTTAGGGAGTCCATTAACCATCTTCATGTCGTGTAGGAGCTTTAGTCCCTCGACATTGAGATGCCCAAAGGATTTGTGCCATAGTTTGGTGCTATCTTCGGATATAGACTGCAGACACGTTGAGGGGCCTAAGTGTGAGTAATTCACCGCGACTAGCATAGGGAACATCCTATTAGAGTAATTTTTTATTGCATATTAGACCTCTTACAGGATGACGAATTTCACACACACAACCTTGTATGGAAATGCTTGAATCCTTCTCTTGTCCTAGGCCCACTAGATTGTTCTGAAGATTGAGAACATAACACACATCATAAATCACCTTGATTAGATGATTAAGCCTCAGTATGATGTTTCCCTTCCCCGTGACTTGCATTGATGGGTCATTTCCCATCTTTACCGACTGTCTGAAGCTTTCATTCAAATCAGTAAACCAGTACTTATTGTTGCACATGTGATTACTACACCCAAAATCGAAAAACCAAACGTCATACCGGGATGGATCACTTGCTCTTCCCTTTACCATTAGCAGCATTTCCTCTTCCTTTGTGTTTCAACAAAGTTTGCAATTCGAGAATCAACAATATTTGCACTCATGAAATCATCCAGGCACTCGTATTGAAAATGCCCCAACTCATGGCATCTAAACCACTCAATTTGAGCCATATTATAGGATTGCTTTGCTCTCCTCCGACCTCTACCTCTGAAGCTGCCTTTGGGTCTTCTTCCTCGACCCTTGTAACTTGGGTTCATCGTACTTTCAAATCTCTCCACTGATAATCTTTAATACCTGCACTTCTTCTCGATGTCCCCTCACATATGCTGCTTGTGTAGGAGCATGCTACTTTGTAGTTCATCTACGGTCATCACATCAGTATTATTTGACTCCTTGATTGAAAAAACCAAATAATCAAACCTCAGAATGGTTGATCTTAGTATCTTCTCCTCACTTACCCGTTGTTCAACCTTTTCCCCATTAATCTGTATTTTATTCACAATGGCCAGAGTTCTTGAAAAGTATTCGTGCACTCCTTCACCATCATTCATTTTTAACACTCCAAACTCTCTGCGAGGGCCTTATAACAAGGCTTATAGTGAGTAGAAAGTTGGATCTGCATTGGATCTTACCTGAATCGCCCCATCTATCCTCCTGAGGAGGGGTTTGGTTTCAAACCCGGCACGAGCAGGAGAAGTACGCCATGCTAATGTGCCTTGGATGGTCCACATCTCAGGGTCAGGCGCTGATGAGCACATTGAACTATCCATGTGGCTGAGAGCCCTCACAGCCCAGGCACAACGACGCAATTATCAGGGGCGCACTCTACCACTGAGCTAATAGCCCGGCGCACGGGCCTCCCGCCGGGGCCGCTATGTCAAAAGCGAGAGAAACACCATCCCCCTCTTTCCTTTTTTCGCCCCCGCGGCGCCACGCAGTGGAAACGCATGGAGACGTCAAAAAGGGGTCCTATCAACTTGTTCCGACCTAGGATAATAAGCTCATGAGCTTGGTCTTACCTTCACCGTCGAGAAACGAAAGAAGACTTCCATCTCCAAGTTTAACTCAGATGTAGCTCGCCTCTTTTTGGGTGTAAAGCAATGTAAAACCAAAATACCCAACAAGCATTAGCTCTCCCTGAAAAGGAGGTGATCCAGCCGCACCTTCCAGTACGGCTACCTTATCTCACTTTTGTGATCCTTGAAACTTCTGTTTCATGGATTTCCAGATACTCTTTGATGTTTCCTGATTAAGGATGGTCTCGATCACCGTCAATGGTCTGAAATAGGTACGTTTTGACTTCAATATTCTTCTTTTCCAATTTTCAACGAGTTTCAATTTGGCTTTGGTTGCTCCCCCACCCGGTGCTTCATCCACAACCAGATTCTAAAGTCTCTTAATCTAAAAAATGTTTCCATTAACATCGTCCTATGATGATAATAACCATTGAACTTAGAAATGGATGGTTGTACAAATCCAGCTCCTTCGATAGACATATTTGCTCTGTTTTCAGCAGGTAACTTCGTCCTCAAGATACGGTATTTTTTATTTCTTGCGAACCGAACTCTGATACCACTTGTTATTTTCAGCGATCTTGCACTAGAAGAGATTCAAACACAACCTCATACTCACCCCTCGCTCTCTCTATGTTTCTCATCGGTGCTCGCACTCGACAGAAACATGAAAGAAGAAATTAGGTCACTCACTCTATCATCTTCTTCACAGGTAAGAAGAAGATGACAGAGGAATCAAGTAATCTCCCTAACTGCTATACTAAAAATTTAGGGATTACAGATTTTGAAACTACTAAGAAATGAAAAAACAGACTCTCAGACTCCTTTTTTATTCAATTCAACATCTCTACGGGTAATGGCTTCATGGTCCAAATAGGCTGCAAAGCGCTTGTATGCCTTTATGTAATTTTGCACTGGAGTGCAACTGTTCATCCTAGAAGGGTTTTCCTCATGGGATGGCAATAAAAGGGGGGTCTTATAATTTTTCTCTTTTTTAATCCCATGAATAAAGATTCTTGTGCTAGATGTGCCAAGTTACTGTGTCAGTTACCTGTGTGAGTGGCTTCGTCCCACTGAATGTTGAGTTTATTTAGTCGTGATTCAGGTTCAATGTAGGAGTGAATTCATATAATCAGTTACTTCTTGTTCTGAATATATCAGCAACTCTTTTTATATGTTAGAAAAGAGAGGGAAGATCAATGTGTTAAGGAGTCCAGATGTTGCATCAAAGCTATAAGAAGGAATATAAGAATGCTTCTTCAAAAGTACTTTGCTATTATATTAACACAGATCTGGAAACACATTGATGCAAAAGGAAACCTATTCTGCTCTTTCAAGAGTTTTATTGCCTAATCCACCAAAAACAAAGTTTTATTGTTGCCTATATTTGGACTCTACAATTTCCATGCCTTTCATGGATTCTACACATTTGAAAACATGCAAGTCATATATTGACAGAAAGTGCTTATGCTGCTGATAACTTACACGGTAATAAATTGATTATCCTCCCATATGAGCATCTCCAGCTCATGAATTTGATTGCTGGTTACATGCTTTCTCTTCTGAAGAACTCAAATGAAATTTTCCTTACCCTCAGAATGATGCATACCGTTGCATTTTCCTCTGGGAAAATTACTAAGATTTAGCAGGATGCAGGACCAATCTTTCCTTCGAACTCAATGATTTGAACCTGGCATTTGGACAAGCCTATCATTGTAAGAGTGAAAGGTCCAAGAAATTTTTTATGCACCTCCATTGCAGGAAATTTATTCCCTAATACGTTGATCTTCTACAGAATCCCTGAAGAAGTGGAGTTGAGTCCCTCCTCTGGTTGAGGTTGAGCTTATCTCCAGTGTAACATGAAAACTGGCTCCCTTTGGTTCCATACTGCAGCAATAAGATGATATCTTGGAAGAGAAACTCGTCGCATGGAATGGCCAAGGGACCATCCTGCTGGTGCCCATACTCCTCATAAGCCCAAGTGAGGAGCTGGTGGAAGGCCCTATGGTTCAAGTAGTCTGCCCTTATGACAAACCTCCTAAAAGCCTCCCCAACCAGAACTGCAACATGGCCTGGTGGTACATCAGAAGGCGGTCTGGCCCTTCTGTAGCCTCCTCCTGTAAGTTTCCTCCAAACAGAAGCCATCTTTTTCAGCTTTACAATATTGGATATATCACATCTCGAGCTCCCATTTGGGGAAGAAGCCATGGAATCAGTTCAGGATTGCTGTGTTTTGGGTCACAAGTGATTGAGGTTCCAATGGTCACTTTGGTGGGTATTTATCAACCCTTGACAGGGAATCCCATGTTGCACGGCCCCTGTACTACCAATAATTAAAGCACTTCATTTTAATTTGAAAAAGGAGAAAGTATCTCTGACTTTGATTAGTTTTGGATTACCATTAGACTACATGATTTCATTGCCATAAGAAACAATGTATGGTCATTGTGTATCTCTTTTAAAACAAGGTACGTGGTGGTGGGACTATTGTCATCAATTAGAAATAAGCATTGCTCGATTGTACTTTAGAGAATAAGTGAAATTGAGTTGAGGTGCCTTCTAAGCTCAGATGCATGTGAAATTGAGAGAGAATAAGTAAAAAGCAGACTGTGGTCCAGGGTATTGGAAGAGTCCATGCTTGTGATTGGCCTTTACAATGAAATGTATAGACATCTCATTATCATGTATCCCCTTTCTGCTGCTCACATGCAACAAGTTATTAGAAATGTATGATGACAACAGATGATGTTTGGCCCAATTCATGAAACTGAAGCATTAGATCCACACAAGGACAGGGCACTTCCATGGTGGAGGATGGTTCTTTTGATATTGTAATCAGAGTATAGCACCAAATGATACATGAAAGAAAGTGTCATCCAGAAACAGCTCAAGATGGGTTTGACATGGCTGATCTGTAAGCAAGACCTCTCAAGCAAACCTTAGGTTCAGCTTCCATGCTTCCTGTTCTCAAGACATTAATCCGATATTCCAATTGTGATTCCTAACTGAACTTTGGCTTCCCTTCCATGCTAATTGGCATTACCTGAAAAGCATATGCTTGCGGTACAGAATCAAGAATTGCACTTTGGAACTCATCTTTGCTTTTGCCTCCTAACTCTGTGTCCATGTCCATTCCGGAAATGGAGTATACTTTTTTGTCATAACCCATGGCCTCATGATGTGACACGAGTCAGTTTCATCCCCCAAAAACTGAACCCACATTGGATGTCTGGGACAAATTAATTTCTCACATAAGGCTTTGACAGAACTCAACTATCCTATCTTGGTAAAAATCATCCACTTATCATTTAATATTGATGTCAGCACTCTCTACACTGAATTACAAGCACACTAACACAAAACAGAGCACAGCCTGACATTGACAGATCTCTTCCACCCTAGATCCCAGCCAATTATCACTGCACAGGTATGAGGATTACATACAAATCAAGTACAATGAAATCTAATGCTGATTATCGTTGGCACTGAAACTTTAGCCTGGAAACTCTTGCAGCCTCCCCAATTACAGCCTCTATTGAACACGCTAAATCGAATATGATTGTTTATTCCATGGGTTTATCTTCACTGGAGATAATTGGGCTCAGGGCAGAAGGTAGAAGATCCCGTGCTGTAGATGTGGACCATGGTAGATAGCTCATAAGCTAAACTCTCTCCGCCTGGTCAATTAGTGTGCCAACTTGATCCCCACACAACGCCCTTGATATGTTCCCAGGATTGAGAAGATTAAATACCACAACTATCAGAAAAGTAAAGGTTATCATCAGAGTTTGAAGATCCTATTGAGGAATATAAGGGGTTGAACCTATGATGGAAGAGATTAATTGCATCAGCATGATGGCCAATTGATAGCAGATGGGAGCACTAGTAAAGAAATCTAACCAGGAATTCCGTTGTCTTCACAGAACGTGATTGCCATCATATCCATGGCAGTGGCACCCCTTGCAGTCAATTCCCTGAAAGAAATGTGCTCAAATGTAACATTGTTGTCCTGGGAGTTGCAATCATAAACACCATCCACATTGGTGCCTTTCACAAGTGCTTCTGCGTGAACTGCACAAACAAGAGTACTTTCAATTTGAACAAGGACTTTAAGAGGAAACGGCACAACAAAGTATATCCGCTGCATTTTGGGTAAATATAATTTTCTACTATAGGCTTTAGTCAAATTTCCAGATCTAACACAAACTGATAACACGCAACTCATAACATGGGCGTTCCGATACACACGTCATAAGGTATCTAGTTTGAGGGAAATTAGAATTTAGTTGCATAGTTAACATATGAAGGCAAAAAGGAAATATATTTTCCACATAAAAGCGCATAATTCCCTTCCTATAGGAAAGGACTTTGGCAAGTTAAACATTTAATGACAAGAACTCTTGCAGAAATGAAGAACAGTGGGAGACATACTCTCTGAAGCCCGAAGAGCTGCTGCAGTATCTGTGGAGAAGAGAGGATTCCCGGTGCCAGCACCAATGCCACCAAAGATAACAACCCGGCCCTTCTCGAGATGTCTAATGGCTCTCTGTCTGCTATATGGCTCAGCAACCTCCTGCATGGGAAATGCAGACTGTACACGACACTGAATACCCATCTTTTCTAAAGCTGACTGGAGCAGAACAGAGTTCATCACAGTTGCCATCATACTGAAAATATTACAAAAAGTTAAGATACACATTAGAAATATCGGAAAATATAATGCCATATGGAAGAAGAAAATAGTTTATAATAAGACTCAAGTAGTAGAAAATTCCTCTTCGGTATTCAATATCAAATATGATGAAGATTTTGCCAGTGCCAGTGCAGCTAAATCTGTTTAGCTTCCCACTTGAACAACTATAGCATTTACAGATACCAAAATATGAACCAAACAAACAACCAAGAATCTCCAACCTCTACATAACTTCACTAACTTCTTATCTTCTTAAGAAGATAAAAGAAAGAATAATGTCTTCCACATTTCAAATAGTTTGAAATCTAATCTCCTATTTCCAAACTAATCACGTCCTATTTAGGCCCTTCACTTCTAGGCAGGAGGAGGACAATATGGTATCATAAGGGATTTTCCTTTTTATTTGATTCGTATAGAATGAGGTACTAAACCTTAGTGACGAATAGGAAAATTCTGATTTCTTACTTTCAACCAAGAAGATTTTTTTACACGAAACAAGTCAATATATACTATCTAAAACATTCAAGAATAATCTGATGTAATGCAAACTGCAGTTCAACACATTACCCAATCTGATAAGCGGTGCATCTTTCTAGCCCCGTAGCAGTAACCCATGATTCACCACAAAAGAAATTGCTACCTCCTACAACAATTGCTACCTGAAACCACACATTGGACAATTGTCCACACCAGATCTCAAAAGATAAACAATGTTGTTACACAAAATACAACCCAAAAGACCAAGTACCTCTACACCTAAGCGACAGGCAATCGCAACTTCTCTTGCAATCATCATCGGCACCTGATGATACCAAAAAGTATAAAAACAAACACAACTGTTAATTTGAGGTGCAGCAGAAAAAACCTTATCAGATTTAATATAATCTGGAGGAATGACTAGAGACCTTTGGATCTATATTATTAGGCCCACTTCCACAGAGTGCAGCACCACTGATTTTGAAAACAACTCTTCGCCATCTTGGACTTGACATTGATTTTGACTTCACGTTGATTATAGCCCCAGCAGGTGAGGGAGTTGCTGCTGCATACCTACGAAACAAATCACAAAGTCCAATAAGAGGTTATAAGTAGTTTCACAAGTAAATAATGATAAAGCAAGAAATATGGTTCATTTATATTGTTGCAACTGTTATGTTACTACAATGAAATACACCAATAAACTGATAGCCCTAGCAATAAGTCATTTCCAGCTATAGAGTATAGACAATATTGACTGAGATGATAGCAGAGAAAATCTCCAAGATATGGGATTCCCTCTGCTTAGTAGTGAGCTTTGATCAAAACAAAGCCACGAAGAACTCCATTCATCTACCAATCTTTCATTCTTTAGAAAGATCGAGCAAAACCCAAAATTCAGAAATCCGAACAAAAAATTGATAGGCTGTGGTGGCGATTGCATCCAAGAAAAAAAAAACATTTTTACCTCTTAGATTGCCTGGTGGAGCTCGCAGGAACCACGATGGCTTTATCTTCATCGGCTGTGGCCTTAGAAGGGAGAGAATTGCCGACGATCTCTTCAAGCATCTTGAACCAAGGCCAGTGGCTCGATGATAGGCCTCCATTGGTCATACGATGCCTCTCGAGTTTGTACCGCTTCTTCAGGTTGTCTACCTTGTTTTTACACTGCTCCACGCTCTTTGTCTGCTTGTCGCACCTCTCGCTCACAGTCGTAGCCACCTCCTCCCAGTCCCTCCCCCTCAAATTCCCCCGATTTAGCTGCATAAACTTCTCCGTGTACGCTTCCAGAAGGCATGCAATTGCAGCATCGCTCCACTCCTCCCGATCCTTTCGGTACTCCCCTCCGGTCGACGACGCCACAGCAGATCCGCCCCCCACGCTGGATGGCTTCTTTCGGAAGCTATAGGGAGTGCCGCCATCGCTGAGCTCATCCTGGTTCTTCCGCTTTTCTGACCGCACTTCACCCCGGGACTTGCCCGGATCCGACCCTGCAGGGTTGAAAGGGTTCGAATTCTCGTCGTTGGAGAACGGGTTGACGTCGTGGAAGGCGGAGTCACCGTAATCGTCTCCAGAATCATGGACATCCGCCCGGACCGACGGGGCAGCGAGCTTCTTGGGGCTGATAGGCTGCTGCTGGGGCTGCGGATGCTGGATCTGGACGGTGGACTTGGCGTTGAACCGCTGCGGTGCGTAAGTCTGGTGGAGG
The DNA here is from genome assembly GCA_030064435.1 of Trapa incisa. Lineage (NCBI taxonomy): Eukaryota > Viridiplantae > Streptophyta > Magnoliopsida > Myrtales > Lythraceae > Trapa > Trapa incisa. Next base: position 17,083,534 of record CM057780.1, on the reverse strand, counting down.
TGGTGGGTGGCGTTGAGGTGGTGAGGGTGGTGGTGATGTTGCTGCTGGTTAGGGTTTGGAGGGTGGTGAGAGTGGTGGGGATCGTCGCCTAGGAGGGCGAAGTCGTCATCACAGGACGCCATGGAAGGAACGTTAGGGTTAGGAATTCCGGTAAGACGACGTTACGGATGGAAGATGGGACGGTGTACCGATTGGGATTGATGGCGAGATAGCATATTAACGGAAGGTAAGATGGGCCGTCACGGATAGTAACGGCCCTGTTATCATGCCACCAGCAATACTGACAGACTTGGATGCTTTCAGTTTATTTACACTAATATTCTGTAATTATAGTTGACAGTGGTACAAAGTGGAAAGGCGCCGGTGGTGCACGGCAGCCCTATTTCCATAGTAAGTGATCATCATATATTAATTAATTAATTATTTATTTTATTATAATATAATATTATGTTTTTTAATAAAAAATCATTATTAATATATAGTTCGTTCAATTATATATTAATTAATTAGTTAAAAAGAAAAAAAAACATTAGCCGGTCATTAAAGGCTCAGAAGAGTCAGAACAGCATCTTCTGGGAGTGCGCTCTGCTGGCTGCCAATGGCTGGCGTCATCTGTCCACGCCTCCATATTTGATTCTCTCACTTGAGCAGCCTCCCTCTCTCGAGCAGCCTCCCTCTCTCCAAGATATAAGTCTATTGTGTCTTTTTCCCTTCCTTTGGTTCAATCGTCCAATCTCCGATCAATTTCCGATATTTTGACTCCGCGAGGATGCATTCGAGCCATCTGCTTCTCGAGGAGCCCATCAGGATGGCTTCGATTCTGGAGCCTTCCAAGGCGGTAAGTGTCATATGCGCTATTCCTGCTCCCTCTGATCCACGATCCGTGTTCGTTTTTGTTGTTGCGGAAGCCTTGCCTCAGCTTTTTGGCCTGTAAGTGACTGATTGTATTTTGGGATCTGTGATTTGAATCGATGGGCAGAGCTTCTTCCCCGCAATGACGAAGATCGTCGGGACCTTGGGGCCTAAGTCTCGCACCGTTGAAGTTATCTCTGGATGCCTCAAGGCTGGAATGTCCGGTCAGTCGACGATCGTGCAATGAAGTTTGCTAATTTCGTTGAGTTTTCTTTCTGCTGAAGTTCGGTCAGTTTCAGCTCGTTTTATCTCTGACTCTAACGTGGTTTCCATGGAATAGTTGCTCGGTTTGACTTCTCCTGGGGTGACGCTCAGTACCACCGGGAGACTCTGGAGAATCTGAAGGTTGCTGTCAAGAGCACTAAGAAGCTATGTGCTGTAAGTACTCTGGACAATGCTTTCCTCCTTGCGACGTTGAAAATTCTTAACCTTTGAAATGTGCCTTTTGGTAATTAAGTTCATATACTGCAGCATTACACTTGTTCAAAACTGATAGAAACCTTTTATGTTTTTACTCTGTTGTGTTGTTGCTTCAGCAGGACAAAGTTGTCCGAAGACACTTTTCTGAGTGCCAAAATGATCTGATCAGTGAATTTTCTCTCTTTTGTCTTCAGGTTATGCTGGATACGGTGGGAGCCGAACTGCAGGTGGTTAACAAAAGTGAGAAGCCTATTTCACTTCAGGCTGATGGTATTGTCATACTGACGCCTGATCAGGGACAAGAAGCCTCTTCAGAGCTGTTTCCAATCAACTTTGATGGGCTTTCCAAGGTTTGCACACTATATACATGTCACAACTTGTACTCTGTTTATGGAACATTTCTCAAAACCTTAATTCATGTGGATACGTGAAGGACTCGCTTCATATACTTTCACTGCAAAAATCCCATCCTGATATTGTTCCTGATACTGACACTTTTGAATATAGGCAGTGAAGAAGGGAGACACAATTTTTGTTGGTCAGTATTTGTTTACTGGAAGTGAGACAACTTCAGTATGGTTGGAGGTGAGGGAACTCTAATTTCTACATCATATTGTGTCTAGATAACCATCATGCTGTGCACATTAAGATTATTGTTTTCCTCTTGAATGCTAACCTTGATGGTAAATAGAATGCCGCTAGTCTGAAGTATAATATATTTCAACGGCCTTTGATTAGGTTTCAGAAGTGAAGGGTGAAGATGTAGTCTGTGTGATAAAGAACTCTGCAACTTTGGCTGGATCTTTGTTCACCTTGCATGCCTCTCAAATTCGTATTGATCTGCCTACACTTTCTGATAAGGACAAGCAGGTAACTGGGACTCGTGCTTGCTATCATTTCTAATAAATTTGTGCATTCTGTGATTTTTTTGCTAATCAAATGTTATGCCTCTTTTTCTTATGCTTTGGCATAGGTGATAAGCTCCTGGGGAGTTCAGAATAAGATTGACTTCCTTTCACTATCCTACACTCGTCATGCAGAAGATGTTCGTGAGGTAAGGATCTTCTGAATTAATACTGTACAATTTTTTATTCAATTGTGATTTTAAGTTCATTAATCCTTCTTGGGCACCCTGTGAACATATGGAATGTCAATATCTCAAATTAAATACAGGCCAGGGAATTCCTCTCTAAGCTTGGCGACCTTAATCAGACTCAAATCTTTGCAAAAATTGAAAATATTGAGGTAAACCCGAGTTTTTTTCAAATTGAGAAACTTTCATTAATGATATCAGTTTTGGTTTACTAACCCATGCTTGCCCAATATGGTAGGGCTTAAATCATTTTGATGAGATTTTGCAAGCAGCAGATGGCATCATTCTTTCTCGTGGCAATTTAGGCATAGATCTTCCACCTGAAAAGGTACTGATGATACATTCTTTATCAGGGACTTGTTAAACTTGTCTACAGACTCATCTTTCAATGAGAAAAAAAATTAAAAAATTTCATGTACTTCCAGATTGAGCACTTGAGGTTTCCATTTTCTCTTATCTTGATACATCACAGATTATGGCTCTACTATAGAAAAATAACTGATCTATTGTGCTTGCTTAGGTGTTACTTGACTATTCGTGGATTGTGCAGGTGTTTTTATTTCAAAAGGCTGCAGTATACAAATGTAACATGGCTGGAAAGCCTGCAGTGGTCACTCGTGTTGTGGACAGTATGACTGACAACCTGAGACCAACTCGTGCTGAAGCAACTGATGTTGCTAATGCTGTCTTGGATGGTGAGTTATTATTTCCTTATTTTTAACAAATCCAGGATAGATGTCATCATTTACATCCAATTTTTCCTATTGGTCAATTAAGATTTCTTAAAAGTTCAAGAAGCAGAAGGTATAATAATACTGTAATATACGCCCCTAGTGTTAATGGGAGAGATTCATACCAGTAACTGAGACTAGTGTGCTGGGGATGTGAAGGGCAATTTGTCCGTTGATATGAATTTTGTGTTTCAGCTTATTAGTGTTTCATAGGTAGCCATGATTAAGTGATTATAACTGTAGTAGTTTTATATTTTAAGGCCAAATTGTGGGAGACCTTGGTGACATCTCCCACTTTATCAAATGCAGGAACTGATGCCATTCTTCTTGGTGCTGAGACCTTGCGGGGGTTGTACCCTGTGGAGACTATATCAATTGTTGGTAAAATCTGTGCAGAGGTAGGTTGTACACAAGTCATCATTCCTAATTGGTGCTGGTGGTTGTTTATCCATGTTTCATCTCTGGTTAAATATTTGAAATCCATATTGTTCCACATCTGTGTTCTTTATTTTCATGGTTTATATTCCATGAGCATCCTGTAGTTGTAAGGACCTTGTGCATACTAGTGAAGCAAGCACTTACGATACTCATTGCTATATACTTGATTTCAATAGGCAGAGAAGGTGTTTAATCAAGATCTATATTTCAAGAAGACAAACAAATATGTTGGTGAGCCCATGACCCATTTGGAATCTATTGCTTCTTCAGCGGTCAGTACTTGCTGATTTTTGGTCTAATTTGTGTTTATTCCCTTTTCATTTTCTAGTATCATGTTACCTCCGATAAGCTTCTTTTAATATGTGGTTATTTATTCAGATTTTAAAGCTCCCTATTTCTTTTTGTAGGTTCGTGCTGCCATTAAGGTGAAGGCATCAGTTATTATTTGCTTTACATCTTCTGGAAGGGCTGCAAGGTATCTGCTTCTTCTATTGGTCACTGAATATCCTTGTCATCTGGAAAATATACTTTAACAAGATTGTGTAAAAAACAGTATAACTAGTTAATTTGCTGCTGTATGTATATGTCTTAGATCTTCTGCTCATGCGTCCATTCAACTGCAGATTGATTGCAAAGTATAGACCAACAATGCCAGTCTTATCTGTTGTTATTCCTCGACTCAAGACAAACCAATTGAAGTGGAGCTTTAGCGGAGCTTTTGAGGTACTTCCATATGTTGAATTTTTCACCCGATGCGTAACTTTGATATCTCAAAAAGGGGTGCTAACATTATGTATTTAGTTGGTTCTTTCTATTTGCCATAAGTTGATCTACTATTGGCTTTTCATGTTCTCTCAGGCGAGACAGTCGCTTATCGTCAGAGGCCTTTTCCCCATGCTTGCAGATCCTCGACATCCCGTGAGTTGTTTCTTCTCTTAATTCGAAGATGATCATTTATCTTTTGAAAGTTTTTCTGAGGATATTAGGAAATCAGTTAAATCTTCTGCAGTCTGTGAAGACCACATTTTTCTTTAGACAGCTGAATTGATCCGTCCTTATTTCTATCTGGCCAGGCTGAGTCAACTAGTGCAACAAATGAATCCATCCTGAAGGTCGCCCTTGATCACGGTAAAACTTCTGGAATAATCAAGTCGCATGACAGGGTCGTCGTGTGCCAGAAGGTCGGGGATGCTTCTGTGGTCAAGATTATCGAACTCGAAGATTAAGTCGAAGTAGATTCATGATCTCCTACTTGGTGGTTTCCTGTGTGATTCTTTTCCCCCCCTCATAAATATCATGTGATGTAGGCTCCTTTTCTTGGGGGAAGAAAAGCCTTACTGGGTTTTAATTTACTGTGGATGGATGATCAATACATTGCCGGGCAATTCATCCATGTTGTTCATGGAGTTGCATTGAAACACAGATTATTTTCTCATCAAATGCACAGCTCATCTTTGCTCAGTAACAGGATGGTGAGCTTGGATTATGCCAATAATATGAAATTTGCAGTCTTTCTGTCACCTTCATGTTTTGATTATAATTTCCATTAGCTTACAATCAAAGTTTCAGTGCAAAATACACATTGCAGGGTGAAATAGCTTACAAGAAGATCTTTCATTTCACCTTCCACCTGCACTATTCTATTCTATTACCGTATTAATGTACCTCGGCCCTATTGTTCGTTCGATGTATTATGCTGCTGTGGATCGAGGAGCTCGAGCTCCTTCTGCCTTAAGAGTAGCAGCATCCTCTGATTCTCAAGCAACCTCCGCTCATTCTCCAGCCTGGCCCTCTCCATCTCCCTCTCCTTCTTCCCACTGAACTTCATCCACTTAAGCTTCTGCCTCGCTAGCTCGTAGGCCTCGCTTCGGTAACCAACATGCTGCTCCTCAAGTTGCAGCAGCTTCTCCTTTACCCACTGCTTCTTCTCCCATGGACTCTTGCCGGAGTCCTGTGTGACTCCCGCCACTTCTCCATTCAGCTGATGCATAAATGCAGGAGAAGACGGGTAGGAAAGCTTCCTTGGCCTCTTGGGAGGATACTCTTCTTGCTCATCGTCATCATGTGACCCATCATCATTGTCATCGTGTGACTCATCATCATCTTCCTCATCCTCGTCATCATACTCCTCTTCTAGAGATCCACCGCCCCTGTGGGGGAGGGGGATATCCTTTTCCCCCAAAGGTGGATGACTCTCCCCAGCATCATGGATGCACCTCTGCTGCTGCTGCTGATTCGACAGCGGCTGCTGACGCTCGGAGGGGCTATGGGCCCCACTAGCACCAGCCACTCCATGGCCACAGCTTGTGTGATAAGCGCACATCTCCCGGAAGAACAGGTGCTTGGAGTTGAGCAGCTTCTTGGCCTCATCCTTCATCTTGGGAGACAGGTCCATTGTCTCCAGCAGTGCCTGATTCTCCACCACCTTGCAAGCAGTCCCCTTGCCCAAGATGTCATTGACCCTCTTGTACCTCTTGTTGAGGTCATTGAACTTATCCTCGCACTGCTGAGGTGAGACAAAGAATCCCTTCTCCATCATCGCCCGAGAGACCGACTTCCACTTACCCTTCTTCTGAAGCAAATTCCCAGTCTTCTTCTTCTGGTCGTTCAGTTCAGCACCACCCTCATCCCCGATGTAGAAAACCGCCATTATCAGCAGCTTCACCATCGTGTCCGTCCATTTCATCCTCTGCCATGGAGAAGACTTGCTGTCGCTGCCATTCCTCTTCGGGTCCCCTCCACTGCCCTCATCAGGATTACACCCCGGCTCGTCCTCATCGCTGAGAGTCAGCTGTTGCTTGGATTTGGAGGAGGAATAAGGGTACCCAGTCGGCTTAACCTGCTGGGCCTGTGGGTGATGGGGATCATAACCCACCATTTGAGGGTGCTGAAGGGCTTTTGAGTTTTGGAGATTCGGGGGGTTTGGATGAGGAGGCTTCTCCAGGCCTAGCATCCCTGAACTCATACCGGAAAACATCCCTCCACCTAATCCACCACCTTCCATTAATGAAACAGAAACCTCAACCTCAAATCCACAGGCCAATATGTACTCCACTCAACACCAAAAAGGATCCAATTTTTCTAGCAACCAAATTCAATTAGCGATCGCCAGAGTCTTAAGAATCAACCCAAATACTTCATTTGGACTCAAAGGAGGAAGGCAAATGGGAATGGGTCATACCCAGAAACTCCATATGCAGTTGCAGGACCGGAAAAGCCTCACAGCGAGTACCACAATGGAGATAAAAGCCAGAGAAGGATGGTGAAATGATGGGGGGGAAAGAAGAGAGAGGTAATATTTTTGTTAGGTGCAATCTAGACATGGAAGAAGAGGCGGTGGTGGAGGAGATGGGACCGATGGTATGCAGAAATACATAGGCGGGAGCAGCCGGTTTCGAGGTGGCGGTAAAGGAGATGGAGGCTGAAGCAAAACTGCCCATGGTTTTTGGGGAAGATGATGACATTGACCGGCTCTTTTTTCACCCACAGGATTTCCATTCAAAAAGCCGAAGTGAAGACTTCTTTTCTAATAACACTATTGCCCCTAAGTTTTAGTTTATATGCGATCTAGCCCCTAAGTTTTCCCTTGGACTTTATACATAGATACCAAACTATCCTTGGGCAGAAATTTTAGAAATTATTTTTTAATTCTTAAAAATATAATAAATAAACTATAAAAAATATTTAATGGTTCACTCTCCGTTTCCGTTTCCGTTTCCATTCCGTTCCGTTCCGTTCATCAATTCCTCCCACAGGAGTCACCTCCCTACTCCAAAAGTTCCCCGGGAGCAGAGCGGAGCCCCCTCCCGATTCCCATTTCGGGTGGCTGTGTTGTGCTTGGCTCTCTTTCTATGGGGGCGTCGCTCTCGAACCTGACGGAGGTGGCGAACGGGTCGGGTATCAGCCCAGGTCTGGGGGATATATCGGAGTGCTGCGTGGCGTGCGTCTCCCTCTACCTTGCGCCGCCTTAACCGCGCCTTCCGCGGGGCCGCCTCCTCCGACACTGTCTGGGAGTCGAAGCTTCCCTGAAACTATCAAGTCCTGCTCGATTTGATGCCTCCCGAGAGGTACACGAGCCTCTCCAAGAAGAACATATTCTCTCTCCTTTCTCGGCTCATCGGCTTCGACAACGGTAGTAAGGTGGTTAGTTTTTCTTTTCCTTTTACTGTTTCCCCCTTTTTTCGCGTGTATTCCTTGTGTTATGATAATTTAGTTTGAAATTCTACTATTCTTTTTGAGGAAAATTTCGAGTTTCTATCTTTTGTGATCAGAAGAATCGATATGATGGAACTGACCCTGGAAATTTGGGGTTTATGGGTTAGAATGATTTGATAAAGAAATCTCGTCAATAGTCTTTTGTCCCTCTGGTATGCACCTTAGTTTGAGCCTGTATTGCTGAAAATTTGATCTTGAGTTGCTGTGCCTGATTAACTTTTGCAGGAGGTATGAGCGGATATAGTAACTGGGAGAGTTTGCATGTTCATATCTGCTAAATCAATGGCAATAACTGGGATTGAAGATCGGAGATACTGGAATTGGATCCCTACAGAAGAATCCAGGTATGATTTATCGTGGACTCTAAATGATGCTGTTGGAGGATTAGTGGTAAAAGACAGGGTCCCTCTGTGTTTGTGACTAGAATCCTGGTAGAGGAATGGTATGTGTTAATGAGGACTTATTTTATAGACACTCTCATGGGCTGATTTTTCTACTTGTCTGGTTCTGGTGATGGTAGATTTTTCTTCTGCTTGTTTTGAGACCCCTGCATAGATGTTTAGATGCCAATTGCTGAAGTCTCTATAGTTTTTCCCCTGATAAAGAGAGCTGTTGCTCTGTTTTGGTATATCTCATGATAGGAAACAATTCAGAACTTTGAAATGATTCTACAATCCTTGAGGATTTCTTTGGTTTTTAAAGAGGGTTATATACCCATTTAACCGTGTTTATTTCATACTTATTAATCCAAAGAGTTTGGTTTAACATTATGTTTAAGAAGCTTGTTGCTCCGTCCAAGTAGACAATCTTTGCACAATTTGGTTCTGTAATAGGTTGAAGCCTGTTTGTTTTTCAATATTCTAGAGCTTGACAGCAGTGATGATCCCTTGCCTTTTTTTTGGAATTAAAATAAAAGCCAATGGATCATCACCGCCGTCAAGATAGTTTGGCATTCAGCTATCATGTTGTTGATTACTGATTCCAACTTGCTAATATTACCTTTATTTAAAGAGCAGGAACCGTCTGTGTTTTGGTCAAGTAGCATGTATGATATATTTCTTGTATGCTGGAACTGAAATGGAAGAAACTTTTGTGATGATCTTTCATGTTTTATATTTCATCGTTTCCGTAATATTTTTCGTACTGCCATTTCAGTGTTATGAATCGTTGCCAAATGGTACATAAAATGTTGCTTCTGATATTTCAGAGCTTTATATTTTTCAGTATTGCATTATGCAAACCATCTATTTTGGAATTAGGCCAATTTTTTCTTGTCTTTATGTTTTGTCATCAACCTCAAAATATTTACATGTTATAGTCCAATGCAGAATTTTCCTTTTCTAAGTTTGTTTTCTTTTTGGAATTTACTGCTGTTGCTCCTCTGAACCTTGTTTTTAAAATCCAGGTTCCATGAGGTGGCTTATCTTTAGCAGATATGGTGGTTCGAAGTGGATGGGACTATAAAATTCCCTTTGCCTGCCGGTATCTACACTGTCACCTTCAGATTGCATCTTGGTAAGTTCTCCAAGAGGATGGGTTGGCGGGTCTGCGGTTTTGAGCACACTCATGGTTGGGACATAAAGCCAGTGCGTTTTGAGCTATTCACTACTGACGGGCAGGAAGCATCATTTGAGTGCTGTTTGGATGAGATGGGACAGAACGAGATTAATGGAAATCATAAACGCAGGTGTTGGATTGACTACAGAGTTGGTGAGTTCATAGTTAGTCACCCTGAACCTGCTACAGAAGTTCAGTTTTCAATTAGGCAAATTGATTGTACCCATTCCAAAGGGGGGCTCTGTGTAGACTAGACTCTGTATATATCATACCAAGCAACTTGAAAGATGGCAGAAGAAAAGAAGAGGGGTCTTAAAGTAGTCTCTTGGTTCAGCACAGCAGCTTCTTGTGGTGGGAAGATTCTTTTTGATAGAATCAACACTAAATACATATTATACCTTTGACATCTTTTGCCCTTTTAGGTATGTATCCTCTATCACTTGTGCAATCTATCTCATAACATGTACATGGTAAAATGGTTTTCATTGGCCATGGTTATGCTGCAGATTATATTGGAGAATATGCTCTGTTGAAGGTGCTTCTGCTTAGACTCTGTTCTTTTTAGTTAGTAAAACACTATTCGGCTTTATTACAATTTTGTATAAAACATTTATACACTTTTGCATTGAACTTTTGAACAAACCCCAAATATTTATAGCATATGAAAGATGTAATTCACCTTAAGTAATAATCTTTTAAATTATTGTATCAACATCATCAATCTAGATATAATGAAAAATTGAAAAAAAATAGAATAATTTTTTATTCCTAATTAAATTTGTGTAATTGATTTTAAATAATAAAGTTAATATTTTAGTTAAATACATTTTCTGTTCTTTCTATTAACATCAAAATGTCAAGTTTAAATTATATATTTGTATGATATATTAATTTTTATACAAATATTTTATTTAAGTTAAATTAATTATATATTTAAAAACTTATATATAATTAAAATTTATTTAAATAAATTAAATATTTTATATAAATATATTTTTTATTATCTATAGTAATAAAATTTTATAAGTAAATTATATGATATTAGTATTATCAAATTTAAATTAACTATTTGTATGATATTAAATTTTATATATAAATGTTTTATTTTATTTAAATAATGTATATTGTTATTGAACAGGACTCAAAATATATTTTTAATAATTTAAAAATAATTTATTATATAAAAATTATATATAATTAAAATTTTGTATAATCAATTTTAAATAGTAAAGTAGAGAGTAAATTATATAATTTTAGTAATACTTATATATAAATTTACATTAAATTTGATATGATATTTTAGTGGTAATAGAAATAATCATACATATTTAGTATGATGTTTACTTTACTCTTTCAAATTGATTATACAAGATTCTAATTAGCAATAAAAAAATTTATACTATTTTCTTTATTATATCTAACTTGATAATGTAATGTTAATGTCAAAATTCATTAAATTATAATTTAATAATAATTATATATTTCAAGTTGATTTGTTATAATTTGCTAGTTATGATATTGACTTTTATCCAATATATTTGATTTCCTCCAATATAAATTTTATTTTAAAATTATGTATTTATTTACATATATTTAAAATTTGTTACCTATCAACACTTTAGCAAAAAGGTGGTATATTATCATGACAAATTATTATATTGATTGTAATTTAAGTGAAGATAAAATTGATAGTAAATTATTTCTTTTATAAATTAATAGATAACCCTTAATATTTTGGTCCAAGATTTTGTCATTAGCTAAAACTTTGAACTTCACAAAATATAAAATTTTAGTTTAAATATTTTAATTTAATTTAATATATTATTTATAAGAAGGGACATAGATCCACTTTTCACTCTTCCATTTAATGAGATGATAAAAGATGATTTTTTTTTTATTGTTGGAGCTAAAAAAAACACGCCAATTGTATTAGCCATGCTTTTTTTTACCAATTATCCATCTATTGTTTCACTGAAATATGTGTTAATCATTTGTCACCATTTCTTCACTTCACATTTGTTAGTCACTTGCTTCATCTTGACCCGTGCCCCGGAATTCTCTTTCTGCCATATTACTTCATAGTATAAACTTCCTAAGTTGGGATGGAACTCTTTTCATCCATTTTGAACCAAATGGTATTTGATTGTTACCAAGGCTCTTGCTCTGCCATGCCATGGATTGTTGATGATTCTACTAAGGATGAAAATTTGTTTTTGCAGAGGCTATGGAGTTTGAGATTGGTCGGTCCCAACTTAGTCTTCCACACTCGTGAAACATTTACTGGTAAGAACTGGGAGTTTACTATTCTTCTTGAAGGCCGAGAACTGATCAGTGCAGTGGGGATGCCTGATTCTTTTCATTTCCTTCTCAATAAAACCCCCTTGCTCTGAACTCCCTTCTTCGTTTTAGCTCATGAACAGTTCCCAAGTGAGCAGGGACAGATCCTCTCCTCCCCACCCCTCTCTACTTTCTTCCCCTCTCCATCTTCAATTTCTGGTCTGTTCTGTTCTGTTCTGTTCCTTCTGTAGGGGGTGGTGATAGCAGTAGTAGTACTAGGCCTGACCTTTTAGGACGGCTTTGACATCTTTATAGGCTTGTGCTTTCTAAAAGCTCCCACTATTTATTGCCTTGCTGCTGCCATTGGACCACTGCTTTTCACAGTTGCTTCATTCACCATTACCCCTTTCCCTCTGTCTAATATTCCACTGTTTACTGTACTGGTGGTTGTATACATACCAGTCAAGCCTCTTCCACTAATAATATGTTAAGCCATTATTATGAGTTGGAATCATCTAAAGTTGCTTCTTGGACTATGATCTCAAGTTGACCGGAAGTTCTTGGCTCCCTTCTAGGCATGTTTGCATGTGATTAAGAACCAAGCCTGGTTCTTAGTCATTTGCATGTCCTTTATTTTGAGATTAATGGATTAGAGTATAGTTGATGTCAACTCGTGTGGACCATGTTGTGTTGACTGTCTGTTCAGCTGAACCAGATGCCATTGTATAGCATGGAACCCCTTTATTTCCTTCAACTACACCTCGTAGTTTCGAAGAAGGAGAGCATGGTTTTGCTCTTCCGAAGGAGCATGGCACACATCATCTCGTAGCTCCAACAGTCATGGCTATGGCTAGCTAGCTAGCTAGGTTAAGGGACCATCCTGCATTTAACTAGTCAGTCAAATTCAAGGTACCTCCTGGCAGAAATTTATTCAATTATTGCCTATAGGCTGCTCTATACAAATCAATGTACTGGCAGCTCACCCAGAAAGATGACTCAAAATGTTTTAAAAAAAAATAAAGGAGTTGTGACATGTTTGGTTGGTGCTATTATCATTGTTACCATTTTGTATACCATTTTGAGAAAGATCCTTACGTTATTCATCATCCCTGTCTCTCCTACAATACACACTACCCTCTCCCTCTATCTCTCTCTCTATACCTTTCCATTAATGCAAATGCAATTTCTGCACAGGTGCATAGGAAAGAAGAAATTAGAGATGAGGCATGGTGTTGGGGGAATCGCCTTTTCCCCCATCTGCTTTTACCAGTGCGAGTCAATCAATAAGAAGTGGGTAAAAAGGGAATCAACCGAGGGAAAAGAGGGCGAAAATGAGTAGGGATTAGGATGATTTGTTCACGTAAGATCCGATCCATCCGTTGGCTAGTTAGTGGCCATCTAGTGAATTTCATTATGTTCCATGGGATGGGATGGAGGCAGGCATCGTTTTTCTTCTTCTGGGGTTGAGTGATATGCAGGTGTGCAAGTAAGTGTGTGGCCCCTATGGAAGCCCTACTACTTCTACCACTCCTATTCTCCCAATCTTGGCCTCGTCCTCGTCCTCGTCCTCGTCCTCCGGTCCATCCATCCTATCCTTTTCAACACTGCTCATGAATAGTCGAGTCAGTCTTTAAACCCAATATTAGATATTGTACCTGTCTAGATGATAGATGATCAAACACGCAGTCCAATTATTTCTTTATTTTCCACGTGAACCAAGTGTTCTCCCAGAAGGGTCTTTTGCCATCATCATAGGTTGAAGAAGGTGTGTCCCCCCTACCCTCAACACTTTGACTACCGCACTTAATATTACCCATCTTTGATCTTCTAATTCCCAACTCGTTCCATATATATATATATATATATAACGATCAGTCGCGGGTCACAGCCACACCCTTCGCTTGATCCGATGCTGAAAAGCAACTAACTGACAGTCTATCATCATGGGTGTAGTAAGCAAACGCAGGCACAGGCTAGCTAGGAGGAGCAGGGAGTGACATTGTTGCACCCTAAAAGGGAATTAGAAGAGACAAAAAGATGCAAAGCTCTTACCCCCTTCTATATCTATGTCTCTCCGTGCACCCAAAAGATAAAAAGTGAAACTGGAAAGAAAGAGAGAGAAAACAAACTCCCAGTAGGAGTGCTTAAGAGACTGCCGCTGCTCTCCCTTCTCATCAAAGCGGTCCAACTGCAATACTGACTTATCCCTTCTTCCTCTTCTTCTTCTTCTTCTTTTTCCTCCTCCCCGTGTCCTTATATCAACAATTAAGGGGTATGGATCACTGGGATGGCAACAACCTGTTGAGATCATCATCTAACTTCATCAACACCAGGCCTGACTCGTCTCCGGCCCTCGGCAGCTTCCTCTTCAACTACAGCTTCGACGGACAGTTCCCTCCTCCCGGTTTGCATTCCCCACCCCCCCTTCTTCATTAAGCTCGACAACCTACAAGAAGGCTAGACCTTAATAACCCACACTGCAGGTATGGAGGTCAAGCATCCATTGGCAACATCCGACGCGCACCATATGATGGTTGATCAGGGTTTGGACAAGTTCGGCTTTGGCGGTCAGTCGGATCGGAAGAAGAAGCTGACAAACGACCAGCTAGATTCACTTGAGAGGAGCTTCCAGGAGGAGATCAAGTTGGACCCTGACCGGAAGATGAGGCTGTCGAGGGAGCTGGGTCTTCAGCCACGCCAGATCGCCGTGTGGTTCCAGAACCGAAGGGCGAGGTGGAAGGCCAAGCAGCTCGAGCGCCTCTACGATTCTCTCAAGCAGGAGTTCGATGCCATCTCCAGGGAGAAGATGAAGCTCCAGGAAGAGGTAAGTGATGATATTAACCCAATTATGCCCAAGTGTCTTTCCCATGCAAAATCACGTAAATACATGCATAGTACACACCTTAAAGCCACTGTAATTGTAATTAAAGCCACTGAGGCTGTCTTTGCAAAAAGGTCATGAGATTAAAGGCCATGATAAGAGACCAAGCAGCAACGGCCACCAAGAAGCAGGTGTGTGCGTTTGGAGGTGGCTACACTCAAGTCTCCGGCGAGGAAACGGTGGAGAGCACCTCTACTCACATTCAGAGGCTCCACATCAACAGGCCGACCAGAGGATCGTCCCACCAGATTGTTGCCGATCATAATTCGAGCTACTTACTAAGTGCGCTCGATGAATATAATACCGTGCAAGCGCCATCCTGGCCCGGAGTCCCGCCTTCCTATCATCCCCAACAAACCTTGCTTTGAGTTTCTTATAATAGCTCCGGCAGTGTTGAGAGCCCTTGTTGAGGTCACCCGAGTGTTTGTCCCCAACTGTTTCCTCTCTCTATCTTCCTTGTCACAATGTTCTTGTGTTCTTCTCAGGGCGGCAACCTTTCTTGCTGTCTGAGAAATATAAGCTGCCTCAGTATGCTTTTCAAAGGATGGAGATGGAGATGATTCTCCAACTTGATATTCTTTCTACTGCTTCGTGCCCAGTGAGGCAACAAGTACAAGTCCCCATGATGAGACAGTGACATGACCCCAATCTTTAAACAGACACCCAGACAAGGAACACGACTGCCAAATGAGATAGAGAGAGCCTGTCTGTATGTTGTCAATAGCATGCAGCCGAGGCCGAAATACGGTCGATAAACCGGTGATCTTTCCGTGCAATTAGCATCTCACAAAGGCCATCACTATACTGTAATTGATAAAAATGTATACTTTACATATTAGAAATCCTAATTCAATTCCATCATTTCCTTCATCTCTCCACCTAAATTTTCTCCTGTGTGACAAACAAACACTACTGGCCGCTGCAGAAGCTGAGGAAGCCCATGAACTCATGCTTCTCCATCATCACAATGCTATTCTCAATGCCGATCATCCCTGAAGGACAAAACAAATGATGTATCAGTTCGATCAGGTTCACCGTTTCCATGATCTCAGGTTAGTGATCGCTTACCCATCGTCAAGGCACTGGCGAAGATGACCCCTGAGAGGATAAAGACGATAAGGGAGGCTCTCTTCAGGATCGCGATCAGCTTCCTGACAAAGAACTGCCCCCAGAATCCGGCCATTATAGATACCGTCATGAGGTATAGAGCTGCAGGAACACCACAGGTTTCTTAGTGTAGACATGTGATGATGGTCAGTTCATGACAGGTGATGAGCGTTGACTCCTGGCAAGTACGACTACGTACCGTATGGAATAGGGAACCGCTTCAGCAAGTAGAACTCGACCACTGACAAGGATGCAGAGTACATCATCACAAATGTTGCCGTTGCGCTGGCAACCTGTCGACATATTGAGGACGGAAAATCAGTAAACGAATCTCTCCTGCAAATGAATCAGCAAATGAAGATGATAGTTTCACTAGTTAGAAAGTGGCAGTCTCCAGCACCTGTGGAATGACTCCGATCTCGAGGAGAAGTGGACCCAATATGAACCCCCCGCCGGATCCGAGCAAGCCCCCGACACAGCCTCCGAGGATGCCACATAGCGCACAAAAGGCTATGTGGGTCGCCGTCCACTGGATAGTGGCCTCGCAGATGGCTTCAGTGTTCCCGGCGGACGTCCTTTTCTTGTCTTCTCTATACAGTTTCATCGCTTCATATCCAAATACAGCCACAGCAATGGGAAACTGTAGGAATCAAGCAAAGGTGCAGAATGTCAACCTTCACTGTCAGTTATGCAGGCTGTAATTTTAGAGGATTATCTAAAGGAAGGAAACAAACATAAAAGCAAGTGGGATGCTTCATCATGTATATGTTTCTCAAACTTTTTTATACCTGCAAGGAGAATAGCACCCAGTACCATGCACTGCATACTGCCACACCATTCTGCAAGTTATAAAATAAGAACAGTCAGTTATGAGTTAATTATTGCAGATGGGTGAAAGAATGGAGTGATTGTCAGGGAAGAGAATGGCTTAATGAATAATTAACTTGCCTTGATGACTTGAAGGAGAAGGAAGGAAATCCAAACCAAGAACAGCACCAACATCCTTTTCCACTTGAGATTAGAGCAGACAATTTGCTGGGAGGATAGCCTTTTGATTTAGTCTCTTCTAAGTCCTCTAATCAATTAAAGGTTAATTGTTGCTATATACATGCCTAAACTAAGAATGCTCATGTCAACAGCTCACCATTGCAGACTTCTCCTCTGCTGGAACTAGTGGGCCATAAGGAGTGCTGACAAGCACTGCAACAACCAAATGAAACTTTAGCCAGAATGGCATGATGTGATTTCAACTTTAGCCATAAGGAATGCAAACTAATGATATCCTACCAGAGTTGACTGAATCTTCATTTTGCTTGTCCATCTCCTTCTGCATTCACCGGCCAACCAACCGCAATAGGAAAAGAAAAAGGTGAGTGCAAAAAGAGCAAAGCTGCTTTGTCAATATTGTTTGCAAGCTAAATGCAAGATCTGAAACTGACATTTAAAATGGTCTCTTCCTTCCACATCTTCACCCCCTTGGAGAAAGATCTAGACGAGGTCCCTGCATAAGTTTTAGTAGCAAAATAGTCTAAAAATGCTTTGTAGATATAGTTAGTACATAGAAAGAGAGTTAAAAGAAGAGATAAAGAGTACCAAAGAAGAGAACAATGATAAGGACTGTGATGAGCCAGTAAGGGAAAACGACACTAAGGGCAACACCAACGGTGACCCCAAGCATGAGCATGGGCTGGAACAAAAGAGCAAGATCATAGTCTATGATGGGAACTTCCTTTGTCGGATGAAGTACTCTTAAGTTGTACCAGACTGATGATGCTGACGCCCCCATTATCATACCTGAAAACCATATCCATTTCCTTCAAACAGTGATCAACAAAATGGTTCTACCACATCTGACTACTACAAGTTTCAGTTTAAAATATACCCATTCTGCACAGCCTCTCTATTTGATGATTACAATCTAACAACAATTTGCACCTCTTGTTGGATAAACACCATTTTTCTATATTAGAGAACTCATCCCAGATAGGTTTCTACCGTTTTAGTACTGATTGAGAAAGGTTGTTGTAACTGAAACATGCAGAGAAGTTAGGTGGATTAGCAAGCCTTGACCGAGCTTACACTTTGAAAGAGCAGCGGCCGACTTGGTGTCGAACCCGACAATGAGAGTGAGCATAGGAACGAAGATGCCTCCGCCACCAACGCCGCCCACGGTGCCACACGCCGACCCCATGAACCCGATAACAGTGGCTACTGCAATTCTCCAACCGAACTGCAACTCCTGGTCCAACCACAAGAAAGAGAAAATGTAGAACGGTCTAAGTTTCAAGGAAGATGGCTAGTAACGAGGATGAAGAGGCACGCACAGGCCAGACTTTCTCCGTGCCGGGTGGTGGTACATCAAGCGGCGAGTGGACCTTAGCAAGAGAGGGACGAAACAGTCCCGTTGGTGGGTCATTGCCGAGGAAGAACACCGAGAGGACGGCGAGCGAGAAACCGGAGAGAAGATACAGAACAAACCACTTCGTACCCATAATAGTGCACCCGGGTTGTAGGGGGAAATCTCCGACTCTGAAACCCAGAAAGATTGGCTTCAGAAGAAGAAGAATGAAAACCAAGGTCGTAACCCATGCAGTGTTTATATAGGATGGATGCCATGGATCAGTCATGTCTCTATGATCTTGCGGCACGACACTTCATCAGATACCGATACCAATAGGATTTTCGAATCCAATATCACAAAATATATTATTTACCCCGTTTGACATAAATGAGTTCTTGATAGATTTAAATTTCCAAAATTGGACAAAATAATTTTTAAATTGATTTTCATTGAATTAGTGC
Source organism: Trapa incisa (assembly GCA_030064435.1). Taxonomy (NCBI): domain Eukaryota; kingdom Viridiplantae; phylum Streptophyta; class Magnoliopsida; order Myrtales; family Lythraceae; genus Trapa; species Trapa incisa. The sequence goes on along the minus strand of CM057780.1, from coordinate 17,065,101 downwards.
TAATTTGGTATTATTTTTGCTCACAAATAAATCATTTTATTGTCCATCCAAGGTTTAATCTTTTGACAACTTGGTATCAAATATTCTAACAATTTGAATTAAATTCACATAACTATAATTTTAGCAAAATAATATTTTGTACAAAATTTAAATGATAAAAACAATTTCATTATTTAGAGTGTAGGATCATTCAAATTGCAAATTCATATTTGATTAGTTGAAAGGCCAACTGACAATAACTCATGGCCAATAGTAGGTTCAAATATGCTGTGCTGCTGCTTCTTCTGCTGCAAAGAGATTTTGATTGATTAGCTTCAAGATATGAGGTCGAACCCTTGCCCGAGTAGATCTCCTGCAAGTATCGTGTTAGCCGCTTCAGAAGGATGGAAGCCGTCCCAGAAGACATATCCAGTAGCATTCGAGCACGTCCCCACAGATCTCGAGTTGCAGAGGAATGATGTCTCCAAGGTCCCCGTTCCACAGCAGGCCCTCCTCGTCTCAAAGAACCCTGCAGCAGAAGAAGTGATTTTCACCAGCAAAGAACCTTTATTTTTTTGTTCAACCGGTTTCCCCGTCATCTGTTTGATGAAAGTTACCATAATTGGCGGGATTCATGACCAAATCCATAAGAGGCTGGTATATGTCGAAGACGACCAGCTTGAGACCAGGCAGTTGCGTTTTCAGGTTCTGAGATGTGCTGTTGAGCTTACTGTTGAAGGAGGCTGCATCATCATTCAATCTCTCCACGCACTGATTGCTCCCCAATCCGAAGACCGTGATCGCAGCCGGCAAACACCCCATCGGAGGCAGACTCGTCACTCCGACCCTCCTCGCCCCGAGTACATACAAGTTCTGTTAAGAACAAATCAGTTAGCGTTCGGCCATAAAGGTCCCTTTTTTAAGAGGCGGTAATGAGGAGGGCGAATACCCAGATGGGTACCTGGATGAAAGAGGAGTAAGATTGGAGTAGGATGTCGGAGAACTGATTGGGGGTGTAGTGTTGGTTGAGGAGGGGGTTGATGTAGTAATTCTGTAAGAAGTCGCTGCTACCGGCGCTGAGGATGTGGATGGCGCCGGAGTAGATAGCGTTGGCCTTGCTACTGCCCACTTGGGCTGCCACCTTGCTCTGCCACTCCTTGTAGTAGTTGAGCTGCTGGGGCAATGAGACTGCTCCCTGTAACAATTGCAGAAATCAAGACTAATTATAACATTATATCCACAGGTTTCAGATTATGGAAGGCGAAGTTTACTTTTTTTTCTTAATAAGCAATATATAATATTTAGTACTTTAATATATTTCAGAATAAGAATTAAAAAAGGATGGTTAGATGAGTAGAATAGAAATGTGTTTATCTGCACTTACATAAGATATAGCTGTTCCCAAATAAAAACCAGAGCCGCCGGAGGCGAAGTTGGCTCCGTTCAGCAGGTTCTTTCCGGCGGCAACTTGGCTCAGGTAAGCCGGTTGGTACGAGGTAAACCCCAGTAACTCAGCTGTGTATACACCAGACAGACAAAAAAGCATTATTGAGTCCACCAATAATGCAGGACCTCGGTTATGAGAAAGAGACCGAAGAAGTTACCAGTGAAGTCAGTGGCTAGCTTGCCATTGCAGAAGCGGCCGGTGGGGATGTGGTTGGGGAAGTCACGGCCGTAGGGAGGGAAGTTGGCCTTGATGAGGGTGACGAGGCCGTTGTTGTTGCCAACATCGGCCACAGAGTCCCCGAATATGCACAACGCCGGAACCAATGAGTCCGCCCGCACTCCCGGGACTGACTGCAGGGTCGCCACAAGCACCGCTACCACAAGGAAGCCGCAGCCCCATCTCGAAAGTGATTTGTTCGCCATGTCTTCCGCCTCGTGGCCTTCACTTTTGCCTGAAAGGAGAGAGATGGCAACAGAGCAATGTGGTGAGGTATTGATGACTGTGATGTGGAGGTGGTAGGAGATGAGACGTGCTTTAATAATTAAATGGCAGGGCAGGGTAGGACAGGGTTACAATGTTTTGTGCAGCCCTCTTAATCACACTAGGAAGAAAAAAACATGTATCCCTCATAGTTGTAAGATTCCATTGCACAATACCCAATGTCGTTCTAAACTTTACGAGGGTAGTTGGGGCGCAATGACAATCAATACCAATGAGAAATGGAAGAACTTGAATGCCCATCTGAAGAGGAGATGAGATACTGAAAGGAGGAGTATCGTCGTACAGTGAGTGGAGTTAATGCTGTGATGTAGACTTCTCGGAAATCTCACATTTACTTTGGTCTAAGCAAGGATCAGGCCATCCACTTAAAGAACCATAAAACAACGCTATCAATGTTCCATAAACCTAGAAAAAAAAATCCAAATTAGTCTCCCCAGCACATTGAAAAACAAGAGATCCCCTTATTAAAATCCAAGAACGTACGAACTCCTCTATGTTCTTGAAAATCTGATCAGGCTATAAGAAAGAAGATGGCGCTTATTATTTAACTGACTGCAACCTCCGCGGATAGAAAATTGGGGTGTAGAGCGGCCTGGTTAGAGGCTTTGCTCTTTGAGAGCTTGAGGACCTGCACGGCTTCTTCCACCTTTGCAGCTAGAGACTCGGGCGACTCCAGAAGAAGTAGAAGCTCTGAATTGTCCATCTCCAGGAGCATCCCGGTGATCTTCGCCACAAGATCAGGCTACATCCAATGCATGTATTTATTACACAATGAAACATGAATCGACTTTGAAGGATCTTTCTCACGTAAATCGTATATATATGTATGTAGATGTATACATTACCTTATGCTTCTGCACAAGAGGATAAAGACGCTCCCCAAGTATCTGCTTCTGCTTATCTGGAGACGCAGCAGCTAGCAGGCTGCTCAACATCTCTGTTCCTTGAGGCCTTGCTTCAGCATTATCAGAGCCTCCAGGTAACTTGCTCATCTCCCGTGAACGACCACTGGGCGCATACCTGTGTTGTGCGATCCGCTGCAAGTCACGGTTCAAAAAGGTATTAGATAACTTTGGAGAAAAAATAGTGTCTTAGTTCGTCGGATTAAGAACAGAACTATTCAGATGACATCCTTGATGATGCTGTCAAAGGTAAAGTATAACCTGCAGGCTTGGATCTTTAATAACTGAGACTGGTTGAATTGGCTGTTGCAAATGTGGTATATATGTGGCTGATGGAGCTCCACCTTGAACAATAATATGCCCGTTTATCCTGCCTCTGTCGTGCCTACCCTCTAGTGGAACACGGGGCATCTGTATCAAGTTCAAACATCAAGCCAAATCAGCTCATCAGACAAATGGTTGGATAAGACAAAGTGGCAATGTATATGAACATGCTTACAGGCAGCGATGCTGTAGGAAATCCTGGTCCAATAGGGGGAGGAAGGGTATTTCCTCTCCATCCAGGCCGCATTCCCAATGGCTGGTACATCAGCCCTGGGCGACTGGGTGCTTGAGGTAAGAGACCAGAAGGGGCGGTGTAGTAGTAAGGAGGGTATCCTGCAGGAATTACAGCAGATGAAGCTCCTGCAAGTCCCGATATTCTCGGGGCATATTGAAGCTGCAGTTGTGCCGCTCTATCCTCTTTTCTCTGAGCAATAGCCACATATAGTGGCTTTCGATGAAACATATATCCTGTAATATACGTGATTTGGGTAGTATTATAAAAAAAGCCCAGTACACTTGCTAATAAAATATATCTAGTCTCAATCAAGGATAAATATTAGAAAAATCAGCCTACCATGGAAACTGTTTACAGCTCTACTGGCCTCATCAGGGTTGGAAAAGCAGACAAAACCGAAACCCTTACTAATTCCTTTGTCATCACGCATGATTTTTGCAGAAGTGATGGTGCCACACTGACTGAAATGTTCTTTCAGTTCATCATCACTGACATCATCATCAATGTTCTTGATATACACATTCGAATCCTGCAACAACGAATATAAAGTACATATATATACATAGAAAAGCAAAAGCATAATCACGAAGAAATCAACAAATGGAACAAGACTGGAACTTCACCTTGTACTTGAGGATGCACTCCTTTCGCCTGTCCTCAAAATGACAACGCAATATCTCATCACGCTCTGCTCGTTTCTGTGCCCTTCCAACATAAATAACCTTCGAACCTATTGAGAGCACCGACGTCAGAGGGAAAAGATTTAGTAAGGTCTCTGATGGGTACGTATCTCTGAAGCAGAAAATAAAAGCATATAATACCAAGTTGTGATCCATTCATTGCTTCTGCAGCTCGCTTTGCGTCATCAGGGTTATCAAAATTTACGAACCCAAAGCCCCTTGAAGTGCCGTTTTCATCCTTAGCAATGATCAGACTGGTAATTTTCCCAAAGCCAGAAAATTTCTCTTCCAGTACCTCTTCCGTGACATCAGTATCGAGATTCTTCATGTACAGATTAGTGTATTTAGCATTAGCACGAGAAAGGACTCGATCACTTCTTTTAACAAACTTTGCCACATATCTGGAAAATCAACAATCAGATTTAGCCATTAAGTAAACTCCAAAGAGAGAAAAGACTACATTTCATTATCAAAATCAAGGGAGAAATGAGCACATACAACTGCTTGCCTCCAACATTTGAACCATTCAAGTTGTCTATAGCAGCATTAGCAGATTCATCAGAATCAAATTGAACAAAGCCATAGCCTTTACTCTTCCCATCATCCAAAGTTGCCACTTTGCAAGATAAGATATCCCCAAATGGCTTAAACAGTTCTTGAAGCCCCACGTTATCAAGAGAGTCACTCAAGTTCTGTTTAGAAAAAAAATCCAAGAAAAAGGTCTGATCAGAAAGCCCCATTTCACATCTATTATAAAAAGCTCGGCATAAAATTAGTTTCATCAGAAGATACAGTAATGAAAAAGCATCTTACCTTAACGAATATGTTCCCTTTTCCAGTTCTCCTTGTATCAGGATCTCGACAAGACCATGCCACTCTTATGACTTTTCCGTGCAATAGAGTATGATTCTTTGTCTTAATGGCATTTGCAGCTAAAGAATAACAACATATCAGAGCATTGAAGAACTGGAATAACAATGGTGATTTGACAATATGATATAATAATTAGTTAAACAACCAATGATTTTGGGATAAATGAGTCAATGGGAACACTATTTTTTTAGGAGGGCAATAATAACAGGAAAATAGGATGACACTTTCCTTCAGTACAATCAGTTGTATAAGCCAATATAGTAACAACATTATAAATGGCACAGGTACATGTGCATTCTAACCGTTCAAAAAACTGGAAATTAATTTATTAATCAGTTCTTCTGCAGTTAATAATGCGCTGATTCTTACGTGTCAAGCTCAAGTCGAGATGACTGTTTACAAACCCAATTCGTTCTACTAATTATTTATCAAGACTTGAAGTATTCGAATCATCGTCCAAATGATAAAATGCATATACGTAAATTGAAATCCAAGAATGGTTGATTCTAGTGGTAAAAACTACTAAAATCAGATAAGATTAACGAAAGGATGCTAGCGAATCTCATCAATGGAGCAGAATTTCATTGCTTAATAGAAGTAAGAAATGAGGAGCAGCCGTTTAGGCAGAATAAGCAACACAATCCAATCGTCCAGCGAAAATCCAGATGCGACCGAGAATCCTTGAAGCATCAGATTAGTTCTAATCAGACTAGGCCAATAGATAATGTGCCTTGTCTACACATATCAGTGCGTGCATATAAACGTACCGTCTTGAGGAGACAGAAAGTTGACGTATCCGTAACAGAGGGACCGACCCGTGGATGAGTCTCTGCAGATGCGGACCGACGTGAGGCTCTTAAACTCCGTGAATGCCTCAAAGAGTACTCCATCAGTGATATCCGGGTGGAGGTCACCGACATACAGTGACGCCGGAGAGGTGGCGGCAACCGTCTGAGGAACCGCCATTGTCTGTGGCCGAGAAGAGACGCTTTACGTTCAGAGGCAAGCGACGATGACTGGCGATTCCCTTCACACTCCGGAAGCTTCTCACGAACGTTCAGTTTCCGTTGCTGACAGAGGAAATAAATGCGGATAGAGAGACGGAGGAAAGTTTCCGTCAAGAAAAACAGTAAGAATGAATATTTCAAAGCGATGAATCGGTAATATTCTATGGAGATGGGCGAGAGAGAGAGAGAGAAATAGAGAAAGGTTTTATTTGCATGGGCGCAGGAGGTTGAACTGTTCTCTCTGCAGGAGAAGGATGCGGGGGGATGGAGATGGCGAGAGTGATGCGACTCTCGGAAGAGGCGCGTGCATCCCAAAATCTGAAAGGAATATTTTTTTATTAAATAAAACTGAAAGAAATTACTTAAATAGAAATTAATCTCATGGCTTATATTTACACAAAATTGGTATGGGAAGTATGAGTTTTTTAAAGGAAATGAAGCACTAATCACTATAAATTTACTATTTAATTTAAATTTGTGAAAATTCAAACGATTATTCAAGGAAAGTCACTGTATTGCATCCATACATGAAATTAGTAATATAATTTATTAATTTATGGAATTGCTGAAAAATTAATATTAGCATAAATGAGTTAATTTATAATATAATAATAATAAAAAAAATTATCCATATATAGAAACGAGGGGCTGCATTTTTAAGGGATTTTTATGCACGTGACTTTAAAAGGTTAAGATGTAGTGAGCTGAGGTGGCACGGGTAGATATTGACACGTGATCAGGGTACCGGAAATGACGCATTCGCATTGGAGAGATAGACAATCGGGCCAAGCTCCGCCGGTAAAGGCCGCCTTTCCCCGCCACAACCTCTGCTACCTTCTCCAACGGGCTTCCTTTGACTCACTCTCTCTCTCTTTCCCTCTCTCCAAGTATTAGGACTTCTTATGCGTAGATATATCATTTATTCTGACTTGGATTTCATATAGAAGTTTTATTAGTAACATCAATAAAGGGTAATCTGCCTAAAAATGTCATACTGATGACTCCCTTTTTTGCTTAGGTGACAGATGCATTTTGCCAGATCTTAACCTAAGTTTTGGATGTTATATAGGTTGTTACATGGGAGAGTGATGAAGAATTCGAAAAATCACATGCTAGGATGATCTGATGTGGTGACACATGCCCGAAGAACTATTAATGCGCATGTGAGGGTTTTTGGGAGTGCTAAGCATTTTTTAGTTCCACCATCACGTGGCAATAGACTGCCCTAATAGGAAAAATGGGCACTCGTAGGCTATCCTCTTCTTCTACCTGCAAACAGGGACCTCTTCCTTAAACACAAAAGAAGAGCGATCGAATCCACCAGTGACATCGGAAGGTGAAGATTTGTCATTTCTGAAGGAATATGCCACTCCCATCTGTTCTTAATGTGAAGCCCTTGTGATCATCATCAAACTTCACAGCGCAGATAATGGCGATGATTAACCTGTAGCTCAAGTAAAAAGTTGATACGATTCATGGAACTAAATTATAATTGTGCCAATTATTTCGAGGGTTAGAGAGAATAGCTGAGTAGATAGGTTTGTGCTAATGATGTCCAATGGGTTAGGTACAATAAGTAATTGCACATTCTTTACTTAGCCAAATTCAATTTAATGAAATTTAAAAATGGCATTAGGCTTGGGCTTAATCACAATTTACCATAATTAAGCATACATGGCCCTCGGGTCCGAGTTCACGTATTTGGACCTTCACATTGTTCACACTCGTAGTCTAATTGCTAGTTCCGGCCCATACAAAAAACTAAAAGATTTCTAAAATAATAATAAAAATGTTAAGATGGTTCGACTTCATTTATTAAAATTTGAATTACAATCTATTATATATTTACTTATTCCAATCACAATTCACCTGAATGGTCACTATTAATGTATTAATCCACACTACTCATTCCTATTCAAATTTTTATCAACTTGAATCGCAAGAATTCATACATCGATCGAGCTGATCACTCATATTTGTCTACCAATCCATGCATTCTGCCATTATTTATACCTCAATCTACCCGACTCGCCATTATTCGAATTCCGACCTATACCAATTCGACCACGATCTACCCGACCCACTTCGATTTGAACCCGATCGACTTGCCCCATTCACACTCCGATCCATCATAATCACCGCATTCCTACCATAATCCATCCCATCCACCACCATTCATATAATAATGAGATTTTTTAAAAGTGAAATTTAACACAATTGACGGGAAATAAATGTTATATTGGGAATGAAAATTCAAAAATAAATATTGACTAGATTTTAAATTAATTTAAAACGGAATTGAAAATTTGTTAAAGTGATCTAAACAAATTCCAAATCACTCCTTAATTAAAATATAAGAATGGGGAGAAATATAATTTGAAATAAAAATTTTGAGTAAAAATTTAAAATTTTTTGAAAGTCAATATAGAACAACTACAATAAAAATATATGATTTAAGAGAATTAAAAAGAATAAAAAGAAAATTTTAGGACAAATGTAAAAGTTTTTTTAAAATTTTTTTTGCACCGATCCACTTAGATTTAAACCCCGATAGACCCACCACCATTCATGCAATAACGGGATTTCTTAAAATGAAGTTTAATTAAGGGGAAATAAATATTAAATTAGAAAAGTGAAGTTTATACGTAATTGATGAGAAGTAAATATTGAATTGAAAATGAAAACTCGAAAATAAATATTAATATTAAATGAGATTAATCTTGAAAATTTGTTAAAGTGATATAAACCAACCCAAATAATCCCTTAATTAAAATATAAGAGTGGGATGTCCTAACTTTATATATTTATATAGTATGTGATAATGATATATTATATATTATTGTAAAGATATACATATATACGAGTCGTTTAATCGTCATTAAACTAGCAGCACATATTGTGGATTGATAAGAGTTCGAGCTCATATATACTTAAAATTCATTACTTGTAAGTAGTGGTACTCTTCCAACGTTATAAACCCACAACACTTTTCTATTTTATCCAATGTGGGATCATATTCTCAACACCCGCACTCACGTGCAACGTGGATACAATAATCACGTGCAATTCTCAACACCATGATATGAGATACCTTCGGGACAAATAAGTCCTGAATACAGTATGAGTGTGATTTTTTATATTTAATATTTATCATTTTATAAACATTGGTTTGAATGCATTGGAAAGATTTTTTTTAAAAATATATATATAAATTATATAAGAGTTTTTTTTATCAAAAAACAAGTGATTTTGAAAAGTGGACGGAGATCAATAACTTAGAAAAGACAGTGTAAAACTGATGGTTTTAGAATGGGTGAGAACCTAGCCCTTTAAAATGAGCTAGGAAAGAAGGATATATTCCAAAAGAGATTAATACAATATGATGAATAATCTACAAATGGACTGTCACACCTTAATCCAATTTGGACGGAAAACTATGAATGAACTGTCATGTCACGCCTTGACCCGGTTTAGTTGAGATCATGTGATCAACTCGCCACTCTCCTATACCTCGAATAGGGACTGCTATAGGAGATCAAAGGGAGTCAGATGTAGTACATGTTATGTTTACCCTAGACAACATTAAAAAAATTGAAACTTTAAATATTTATACTTAGGATGGGGTATGGGGAGGAAGAGACTCGCGTAGTCACATTCCTTCCTGAAAATATTTAGAAGAAGGGAGTGAGTTCGACAACTCAGTGAGTGGGAGAAATCTTTTAGAAAGTATATAATTTAGCACTTTCAAGTGTTTGATATCTCATAAATAGTTCCTTCTCAAGTTTTGCACACAATCATCAACCGCCCTCCTATCATAGGAGGTATCACACATTTGCAAAACGGTCACTGACCATCCCACTTGTGAACTGGAGCGTCTATACCATCCATCCTAATAGAGGTACGTTGCCTCTACTGTCACGCCCTACCTCAATTTGGTTGGATCCTTGTGATTAATCCGCCGCTCCCTTAGTTTAAGAGGGGTTTCCCCTTTCTTTAATTAAGATGAGTAGACATAATTTAACCTTGTTCCCTGAAATAATATAAATCAATAAAATACGAGCTTAAAATAACTTTTAAGCATGCCTGACAAAGGGTAGATCCGAGTGTTTTCCTTAGTCATTTTTTCTACTTCTGAAAATGGATATAAAAAAAGGGTGTGTTTCTATAACTCAGTAAATGGATGTTGGGAGTGAGTTTTTATAAACAAAACAGTTTTAATCGGAGTGTGTCAGACTCCTTATTTTCTTTAAAAATATTTTTTCATCAAATTCCGATTTTTAAAACATTTTTTTCCTCATTTTCCACATTAGGTGTGTTTAACAGTCAACACACGCCCTTCAAAGCTCTATTGAATCGTGTGAAAGTGTAGGAATTGATCCATACCTTCAATTAGATTAATTAACCCCTATTGAATGACCAATATCAAATTCGGCTAGTGTGAAATGGGGGAAATTGGGGAAAATTTTGTAAAATTGAGGGACAAAGTGCAATTTTCTAAAATTGAGGTTTAATTGACCATAAAAAGATGTTGCAGGACCAAATGGTCAATTTTTAGAATTTATTGGAGTCAAATTGCCATTTTTGTAAAGTAGAAGCAAAGTTGTAATTTTTGAAAAGTTGGGGGCCAAATTGGAAATTTGAAAAACTTGAACCCCTTTTTTATTTTGAATAAATTGCAGACCCAAAGTGAATTTTAGAAGTTTTGGCATTCAGTTTGGGAAAAATTAGCATTAGGGACCTAAAGTTAAAGTATGCTTCGACCTGGCTTCGCCTCAATGGCTTAAGAAAATATTATTAAATTATGATAATTTTATTATACTCTTAAATGAGAACTTATTTACGAGATTTGACCCATTTTCCATTATTTTGAGCCCACTTGAATGAGTTTTCAAAAATGCGACCTTGGGCCCACTTCACTTTTCAAAATTGTGGTCTTGACTCCACTTTCATAGAACTAGATATAATCGACCATTTGTCAGTAATGGGCCTCACCCATACCCTGCACGGATGGTCGAGATTAGATAATCACCTGATGTGTATCCATACATCATACAAGGGTAGTCCTATAAATATTGTTCATGCTTTCTTCATAAATATATTCCAAAATGGGTTGAACAGTTTGACACAGTGAGTGGACTATATTTTTGAAAAATAGGTTTTCTAAGTAATAATACTTGTAAACTTACGATTAGTAACGCATCATTAGTTTAATCATACTCGATACGAGAAATCTAACTCACTCGAAAATCCGTTACTTGTTCGTCCCGTATGTATTTTCGATGCCTCTAGTTGGTCTGGCAATTGTAGGTAGAAAGCCTTTTTTTCACACTTATATTATCACATATATTAAACTTATCAATTATCCAAAATTTCACCTAAATCATCACTATGTTACCTTTCGTTTATATAAAAGTTTATAAGTTTATTTTATTCACAAATAAATCTCCAATTATTTGCTATAATTTTCTCAATTTACTTTATTTACAATTTCATCTCTAAATAATTTTATTTAAAATAAAATTATCCAAAATTACAAATAAAAGATTATATTTATTTTTAATTGTAATTAAATTCTTAAAAATTATTTTTAATTACAATTAAGTTAATAAACTTATCTTATTTACTAATTGACCCTCAATTTATGCTTATTAAACAAAAATCCTCAAATTTCCCAAAATCCTCAAATCGCCAAATTTCTTCAAAATTGTACTTTGACCTGAGAATTTTTAATTAATCAAATTGATCGATTAAACTCAATTAATTGCCTCATATCATATTACTAATCGTCTCTCCTATATCTCTATGATCATTATAAGATTTGAATTGTCCAATTTGGCCTATAATTGACCTCAAACGATATTCGCCGAAAAATAGTTTTAGAGAGAGAAAATTTTAATTTTTTACCGAAAAGAGCATGGTTGCCAATGCTTTTGATATGAGAAGCTAGCTCTTATCAAGAGTATACTTTCAAGATTAAATTTTGTCTCAATTGATAGATTGAGCAGTGATAATTTGATTACCAAAGTTTACACAGTTTTCTCTCTATAAATTCACAATTCCGACGATAATTGCTACCTAAAGGATTAGGGAGGATGAGTCTCGGTCATTGAGAGTTGTAGGAGGGTCGGCATAGCCTCAAAAGGTCCGAAGGTGGCCCAAATTCAACTTAAAAATTTTCGCTCAAACTCGACTATCGAAACGATGGTATTGTGCGACTTCACCAACGTTTTTTCGGTAACATTCGAGCTTAATGGAATATGCAACAAGCTAGAGAACTTTCTCATAATTCCAAAGAACTCAATTAAGTGTTCGAAGGTGAAGAAATGGGCCGATGTCGGAGCTCTAGTTCAGAGATGGTCGGAAATTGGACCAATTCGTCTTATTTTGGCTTTCGAGTGATGGAGAGAATTAATGGAGTGGTCTATTTATATAGGGAGCTTGCGGACTTCCATTCCTATCCATCCATCCTTTGGTCGACAATTGACTATTTGATTTACTCACTTGTCTAAGAGATTTAATGGCCACCAAAGTTATGAAGACTTTTGGGCTCCTCCCATGTTCAATTGGCTGAAGGAAAAATATGACATTATACATGCGAATGTGAGATTCGTATGTGCGGGCTACCACGTGGCGCTCTGTGATTGGTCGACTTTACTGACGCAACCTCCAATTTAACATTAGTATCATCCTTTGACTCGTTAACTTGCCACATGGCGATCTCTTATTAGTTGATTTCTCCTACGTGTGGCAGTTGACCGAATATTTCTATCCAATTAGTATCACATGTGGCGTTCTATTATTGACTGATTTAAATTAGTCAGTTTTCCCACCTTACGCACTATACCAATATCACGTGTGATGCGATCATCTTACATGGATTTAACACGTGTTAACTTTTGATTGGTAAACGGACATACTAGTGGGTCACTTACTTTATATTTATGAAAATATTCAAATTTTTATAAAAAAAATTGATATGTTTTATATTATAAGTATTATGTCATGTCGGTGAAGACGGAAACTATTATATTATCGAGAGTTAGTGACGGATTTCTATAGGAGCCCAACCCAAGAAATCTGGTCAGGTGTGACAATTCGAATCTCGATCCTCCCAGCATGCCTTCATTCAAACATCAATCCACCTAACCTTCCCTAATTCAGATCATTGATCCCCTCTCCCTAAACTAACCCTAACTCCAACCTTGACCCACCGCAATCCCGAACTAGCCTGCCCCAATTTCGATCCACCAACTTGTCTCGAATAGAATTTTCGATCGAATAAAATCTCAAACTGACCTGATCAGATGGAATTACAACTCAAATTAAGACACCTAATTTACTTGAACACTTGATTTAAATCACAACCCCACCTAAAAGAAATCATGTTCTTACATAATCCATATTCAACTTATTTATATTAAATACTGACCAACCCCAATGTAAACACTCAATACATTTAAAGCTCAATTTAAATTAAGATTCCGAACCAAATTCGAATATCAAATTTAAGTTTAGCCGTCTCTACCTATTTAGACCAGTTGGACTCATATCGGCATCTCTTATGTGCACTTTTTTTGTTACATATGTCAAAATCTATTATTTCTATTTTTTTTTCTATGTAAATCCATTTTTATATTATATTAATGAAATATCATAAAGTTATATTTGATAGTTTTGAGGAATTTGGAGGGGAGAAGTGGCTTATTTGATAAAAAAAAATGGAGGGTTTAAAATACAGAATAATAAATTCAAACGCTTACAACTCATTCATTTACACTATCGTATAATTAGTAATAGATATTTGAAGATTATATCTTTTATTGCTTAAATTAATTTAATATTATCAATTATTTATATTATTATTTATTTATTTTTATTCGTATATACTTTAAATAGATTTATATATTAATAATATTTTATGTAATATAAATATTATAAATAAAAATATTATATAAAATATTTTTAATATAATTTAAATATATATAATAGCTAATAAATTATTTAATTTAATTAAAATAATAAATTTAAATTTCTAATTTTTTTATTAATAATAATTACACTCAACTTTATTTACATTCAAACAATAAATTATTAAAAAAATTTAACATTTAAAAATTCATCAATTTAATTTTACCCAAAACACATTACAACACTTTAATTTTAAATTATTTTAAAACTCTCCATACAAATATATAATCTAAAAATTCCAAACTCACCAATAATGGAAAATTTGGATTTTATTTTCTTTTATATGAGCTAATGGTACTCAAATATATCAAAATGACAAGTGGGAGCATAGTCCAAATTTAGCAAGAGCACGTATTCACAAGGGAAGGTTCTAAGTTCCAACATACTATAAAACAATATACATTATATACTGTCCACTATTCTCCCTTCCTAATAATTAAAATAAACAAATAAATGTAATCAATACTAAAATGTCTATGGGGGTAAGGATGGCATATAATACACATACATATTATTTTATTTTGAGATCACCATTTTGATTCGGATTTGCTGGTAAAATGGGGAGACAGTTGTGCTTTTACTTTCCATGTAGCAAGTTGGTCTTTATAGAAGGCATTTCCCTATGTGCCAGTAAACCCGCTTCATCCATCCACACACGACCAGGTACTTGCTCGGCGCATTGGTCGGGTGAGACAGGAGCCTCTCTCTCGTCCAACCCTTCTTGTCACATTATACGATATTAATCTGTATTGGTAATAATAAATCCGAATAAATTTAATTAGTTGTTGCGTAATTTAAAATTTTATTTATTTAAGTTTTGAGAATATAATTTTAAATTAAATAAAATATATGAATATTATTAGTTTATAAAATTAAAAATATTACGCTAGTTATAATTTTTAAATATAAATTAAATTAATATTTTATCGGTTAAGAATACATTATTATTATAGTCAAATTTAATTTTAATAAAATTGAGCAATAATTCCACCTAAATACATTCATATTTACTCTAATAAACACATGTGAAATAGTGTAATATCACATAAATCTATAGTACCCAAGTGTTGGTATCTAAAGTTGTTGACAAAAAATAGTCTCATATACATACGTGCGTCGGTTTACATGGGTCTCGAATCCTCCTGGCTTATGCTATATTACATGCTGTTATCATGTAATAATAGTTGCCGACCACCTTAATTGATCGATCACATGTGTCTCCTTTGGTTACTTCCAAATTTTCGGTGAATGGGACCAATTCGATGGCTTAGCTAGCTAACAAGAAATAACATATGCATAATCTTTTGGGTGGTACAGGCTGTATTTTGCCGGCGACAACATCATCTAAACGTGAGCATGTGTTCAATAAAAATATTGATAATTTACATTTGGTGATATATTTTCTCGCCATGAATATTATATATCATAATACCCAAATATTAAATAAATTAGCTTCCTAACATATAAAATTTATTAAAAAAATTATATAAAATTTTCTGACCCGTATGAACAATATGCTCAATTATTTAAAAAAAACACCACTGTTGTCATGCGGTTGATTGACAAGTGTATAAACATTACATATCATGGTATTAATTCTTAATTGTCATTGAAGAAGCAAAAAACACTCATTCTAAGGCAAACTGTTGTGTGTTTGCTTGTCGATGTGAAATTGGTCTCTCCCTCCCTCGTCCGCATTGAAGTCACTCCTTTGTCAACAATGCTCATTGTAATTGAAGCGTGGAAGAATCTGCCACCTCACGGGACCCGCTACAGCTAAATCCACTGGGATATCTCCACGTGGGGATACATCCACATGGGTGCATCCTGTTTTATGATGTACTGAGTCCTTGGGTAGGATCGGCACAGAGTATTGTACCCCATACCCGACCCCAACGCCTACGTAAAGAGGCATAGTCTCCCCGCTCAAAAGGAAAAGATCCATAGTAGCGTATGCGCCAACTCCAGCCTAATTCCCTTCTCTCCGATCGGACGGTTGCATTCGCTTCTCGTAAACCAACTCAACTCCGGCCGTCAGATCACCCTCAAGCCATCCGTCTCTTTCATTTGTCATGGTCATATAGCTCAAATCATTCCATCTCCTACCTCTATTGCTTGATCGGATCGGCCTGCGCCATTCCCTCGAGGAGGGCCGCAGGAGGGTTGGAACCTTGGAGGAGCGATGGCCGCGCCGCCGTGGCTGGAGCCTCTGCTGAGCACGGAGTTCTTCTCGGGGTGCCACGTGCACGGGGACGCTCCGAGGAGTGAATGCAACATGTACTGCCTCAACTGCAATGTCGGCGCCTTCTGCTTCTACTGCCGCTCTGCCCGACACAAGGACCACCACGTCGTGCAGGTGAAGCATCGTCCGTTTTTTTTCCGATTCAACATTGCCGGTTGAGCATTCGCGGTCTCTGAAATCAGAGGTTTTTTATCAGATACGGCGGTCGTCCTACCACAACGTGGTGCGGGTGGCGGAGATTCAGAAGGCGGTGGACATCGGCGGCGTTCAGACCTACGTCATCAACAGCGCGAGGGTTATCTTCTTGAACGAGCGGCCCCAGCCCAAGGCGGCGGCGTCGTCGGGAGCCGCCGGAGGAGGAGCTTCCGCTCACCACCACCACCAAAGCCACGCCTGTGAAATCTGCGGCCGGAGTCTCCTGGAGCCGCTCCGGTTCTGTTCACTCGGCTGTAAGGTTAGCACCCTGCCTGAGAATCTCCATCTCCCCCAGAACTCATCAACATCACTCACAGCTCATGATGCCCACGAGGTGACATGTTCGTTGATGACATTAATGTTGATTTGGTAAGCCATACAATCACAATGCATCTCCACCATCATCGCCATCCATCACGACCCCACATTGCCATCGCCATCACTAACCAAATTTCACAGTTTATGCCCTCAACCCACCGCCCATTTAATACAAAATCCCCCATTGCCATTTCCACCAAAGAACGACTGAAGGGCGAAATTGGCCGTGAGCAGATTTCCCAGCGATGGGTTCGATTACTTTACAATCAAGACGACTGCTTTCTGGATTTGGATCAATAATAGCAGCTTAGAAAGAACCCTACTCATTTAATCATTGCCTTCTCTATTGTGAAATGCTTAGCTTGCAGGGGTTAAGAGAAACGAGAACGCAAGCTTTAACATGGGAGCTAGGGATGATGAGATGCCCAGCGAGAGGAAAGGAAAGTCATCATCGAGGGAGGAACAAGAGACTCAACCCTCGAGGAAAACCCCATCGAACGACGCGCCGCCTCTATCGACCACCCGCAGCCGGAGGAAAGGCATCCCTCGACGTGCACCCTTCCGGTCCTAGCCGGCTACGCCGGGCTGTGGAGGTTGTCAGTATGTCTTTTTATGGGATGGTGATTGGTGGCAGTCGATACAAAATGACAATGTAACTCATGTCTCTTCCTTTTCCTCATAATTTTTAATACATCACTCTCTTCTGTTAATAAGACGTAGTTTAGTGAAAAATACCCAGTTGAAAAATAAAAGAATTTAAAATGGGTTTGATTTGATGGGTGCACCGCTGTGTGTGGGTCCCACGAGCCACATGGGCTTTTTCCATAAACAACCAAAGCATCCTCTTTCCCTCTCCACACATTGCACGGTTGTCTTTCCATTAACCATTCCTCAAGAACATGCTTACAATTAGACAAATCAACTTTTGTGCTCATGGATCCGATGATGTCTTCTTCCTTTTCCTAATTTGGGACGGTTGTCGAAGTGGCGCCTTCCCTCTTGCTTTGCATACATTCACCACTTTCATCAAAGTAATAATGTACTACAAACAATACAAGATCGCTTTGTCAGACTACTGCTTCACTATTTCACTGGGCATGCATCTTAAAACTGGCCCAAGTTTTGGTTTTTCCCAGGAAAAAAAAGTGGGCTCTCTTTTGGTGTTTGACTTTAGGGAGGGAGAAAATCTGACTGCTACATTCTAACCAAGTTGAGATAATGGTAAACTAAACGGTTACAACTACGCCATTGTTTCAACAATGGTGCAGCTGCTGCAGTACAAAGGTGAAGGTGAAAGAATGAGGGGAAGATGATGTCATCCAGCTAGCTCGTCATGAGGGAATTTGGACTGACCCAGGAGCAAAGGATCGGGTAGCAGAGTGCAGAGTGGGTGCATTATGATGTTTCAGATGGAGAATCCAAAGGGACAAAAGGGCTATAATGTCATATCTCAGTGCAAACATGACTGACTACAGCAACATACTAGTCATAATTGGCATAATTCCTATATTATTCAACCATTAAAAAACCTTTTATTAATACAATATATTATATCGTAAAGTCTTTGAATAGGCCCATTATGCATTTTATAGAGGAGTTGCTGAATTATCCTCTGGGCATGAGCAATGTGGGACAAGTGAGACAATGATAAAAGCCTAAGAAGTCTATAAATATGTATTATCCATCTTACATATTCTCCTGCAACTCCCAAGCCCAGCAGCTCATCGATTAGCCCCGACTGGCCCACCTCCCTCGCCCGCTCCGTGCCTTGAGCGGCGGCGATGACTCCGGGATCCCCATCGCCATCCCAAAGCCGGATAATGCCTCTGCCCTCCTCGGCGGCGCCATTTTCTTTCATTGTTCAAGTGGATGAACGAGTACGGCTGGCTCCATCTACAGGTTCGTTGCTAGGCCCAGGAACTTCGCGGTGGTCAGCGACTCGGCCATGGCCAAGCAAGCTTTCAGGAACTACGGGATGCATGTCAAGGGGCTCATGTCGGTGGTCTCTAAAATACTTGTTTGGATCAGGTCTCGCCAGTTGTGGACGGTAATGCTCCGTCTACCAAGTTTTTCCATTCATAACAATGAAAATGACGAGTTTTCTTGTAGCTCAAAATTTTAAATTTTCATTTTTTAAACTGGGCAGGCGAGACGTAGAGCTATGGTTCCTCTCTTCACAAGAAGTACTTGTGGGTGATGGTTGATGAGGTCTTCTCCAGCACTTTGCACCCAGAATTTATATTTATGTATAATATTTATATTATATAATTTTATATAAAATAATATTAATATATAAATTTATTTAAAATACATAAAAATAATATATATATATATATATATAAAGTTTTAGAATCATTTAAACAAAAAAAAACCTAAGAGCTCTTCCAAATCATAAAAGTGGAGAAAAATTATTTTAACTTAAATGAAATAGTTTGAAATTTTTTTCACCTATATAAACTAATTACCTTTATTTTATCAAAGTGTTTCCATTTCTTAACCTTTAGGCACATTTGGTTAATGAATATGTGCTATAAAAAGAACTATTATTAATATGTAACAACTGATCTAACTACTTTGTCTAGAATTAGTGATTATGGTTGAATTCGAAATTTTACTACTCTTCTACTATAATTGAGATCATTTATATCGAATTAGGTGAGAGTTAAACATGTTTTAAATCAATTTTGTTAAGTCACGTATTTTAACTTAAATATTATCTTTTTAATTTTTGGTATTAAGTCGTATTTAAATTTGTATAAGTTGGATTTGATGAATCTAATCAATTTTTATCAAACATCTTATATTTAAGTTTGGATTTCGTGGATTTAAACTTCGGTATCGGTCAATTGTACAAATTTAATTTTTAAATTTATTCGATTTAAATTTAATTTTACCTTTAAATTATCCGTTTTAATTCGAAGAAAACGAACTCTAATTTAAATTGAATTTTAGTAGTATTAAATTAATACAATCACACAAATAAAGAATAGTACCTGTAATAATGAATATATAATTTAGAGAATATTAAATTAAATATAAATAGATCATGTAGTATGCTAAGATAGATCATTAAGGAGTGTTATCATACTTAGAACTATAAAATACTAGAGTATTGAATTGAATAATAATAAAAGAAATAAAGAAAAATGGTAATTGAGAAGTACTTGAAATTTGTTATTTCTTCATATTCGATTAATCATCTATTTGAATGACAGTTTTGGATGAAGAGGAGTGAGACTTTAGAAAGTCAAAGTATCTATAAAGAAAAGACTGACTGACTGCCTTTTGTTGTTTTACCTCAAATTGAGAAGAATTGTAAGGCCCAAGCCCAATAAAGGCTTTTCTTGCACATACATGGGCTTATCAGTAGAATAGGAGCCATGTTATGCTAGAGTAATGTGCAAGAAGAACACCTTTTACTGTGCCAAAAAAAATCCTTCTTTGCTCACAAGGAACTACCTAATACAACAATTCAAAAACTTAATGATGAGCAACCAATTTACCATAATAAAAATCAACAATCTACATCAAATCTATACTTCTCATGTTGGGCGAATATTATGGGCTATAACTGTGGACAACTTCTAAAGGGTGAACTATTTATGGCAATTGATAGAGATGAGGAAGAGGGAAGAAAGTGCAAAGTTTACTAAAAGAGGAAATGAGGTAGAAGTTTTATTGTTGGGCCAAGAAATTAAGGATGAAGTTTGGTTCATTGACTAAGGGTGTCACAACAATTGACAATGTCAATGTTGGTTTGACCTAAATTTCAACTTCTCTCGAACAGTTTAAGTGTGGGAGAAAACTCCAATATCAAGATAGCTGAAAAAAATATAATATTAAATTGAAGATAAAGAAACATAATTTTTTATATATTTTTTCACGGCGTATGTTAATTATTGGAGAGACATTTGACCATACATTAAGGAAAAGTGTCACAAAATGCCAATAATCTAAGTTGAAATGACAATAAATAGGTTATTTATAGTAGATGTTGTGGTAATATTTCCTATAACTCTTATTCTTTCATGTATTACAATATTTTTTACAACTCTTATTCCTTCATTTATACCTATTATTACGGGTTATGAATAAAATGATAATTTTGTTTGAGTAATTATTTTGTATATAGTGGAAAAATAAGACTTAACAAATATTTTAAAGTGTTTTGGGACTTGAATAAAATTTAAGTAAATTTGAGCATTAAAGTAAAATATTTAAAAAATTTTAAAGTTAAATTAGAAGGAATTTTAACTCATAAAGGGTAAAATTATTATTTTGCCTAATTTATTGACCAAAATAGGATTTCGTGAAATTAAGGTACCCAAGTAGTATATTAAAAATTTCTAAATACTTAAACAGGTATAATTTCAAGATTTTATGACCCTAAGCTATTATTAACTAACCTTAGAATAAAGTTACTTAATAAATAATTTTTCGACAAGTAAGTTAGTAAATCGAGCCCAAGTGGTAAAAATGTAATTCGTTATGGAAATTACGGTGTCATATTTGTAGGTTTAACTAATGTACTTGAACGAATTTCTATACACTATTATGACTCTGGTAGAAAGGATACAAGATATCGCAAACTCAATAGCACAATAAATGGAAATCTATTGGAATTAAAAGAATTGATAGAGAGAAAAATATAAAATTACAATTTATCTTTCATATATTCAAGATATATGGTGTATAATATATATTTAGAAAATTAAATACGACACATTAATTATATTATAACCACTATCTTTTCATTTTTCATTGTAACTACAATCTCTATATTTGTTATTTTTGTCTTCAATATTATCTATATTATTCCCTAATCTCAAGAGAGGTATCTATTGAGACTGGATCTTAATTTGAAGTCGGAAAACAACTTTGAAACTGGTTGGATTTGCTAGCTTACTATAGCTAGCCCAAGTTAGCAAAAGGTGAAAATGTATCAAAATATTAACATAAAAGTGATTTCTTGCATGTGGAACTACACAAGAAAACACAAGCAAAGGAGAAGCCCGAAAATGGACTAATTAATAGAATGATAGATTGATGTGTATATTAGATTTGTAGGCTATATCTGCAATATGACTATCATAAATATTTAAAATAAGTTTGATCTGTAAAAGAAATGCAACCATATTGCTAGTTGTTTGGTAAATATGCCAAATATAATTTGTGATTATAAAAATATGAGATGAGAGTATCATAGAAAATGAGTAGTGTTTGTTCGAATGAGTAAATTTTGAAGGGTAGAAAAAGGAAAATGACATTGAAGTAATGAGAAATACTTAGTTAGATCAAGAAAAATTGTGAAGATATAATGGTACTTGAGAATAGGTTAATGATCAATATAGGAGTAGAGTTCGATTAAGGTGACTCAATTATAAAAAAGACATATGTGGATGGAGATACACAAAACATAGTCATAGTGATGGAGAAGTTGTTGTCAGAAAATCGAGATTTGAATATCCAACTAATTCAAGAAGATGATAACTTTTGGTTGTAGGAGATTTGGGATGTTATTGAGTCAAAATAATATAAAACAATGACTACAAGCATAAAATTGATGGTGAAATAAGATATTGCTACCTGGTCGGGCTAAAGAGAGAAAAATTACAAGGGTGACAGTGTATCAAGTGCAGTAGAATATGAATCATCATTTGAAAATGAGCATAAGGGGAAATATTAATAGAGTGAAATAGAGAATTCTAATTCTGAAAAGTACTAAGAGCATAAAGAGAAAAATGAAATTGGGCAAGAGAATAAAACATTTGACTTTGAATTTGTTGATGATAGTGAGGATAAGCTTGATTCCAATGACAAAGAAACAAATAAGTATAAGGAGAACCACTCAATATATAGTGCCCCCAAAATAAACCAGTCAAATTTTGAAGGGAGTGATGATTGTAACTTTAAGGAAAGTGAGAAATCAAGTGAAGAACAATAAGAGAGAACTTACTCCATACAAATTAATATTGGAAATCATGATGCAGCAGCGTTGCAGAATGGTACAAATTTATCGTGTATAGTTCTGATGTAAAATGATGTAGAAGACGATAAATTGACCAAAGAAGATGTTGCACTAGGGTCGAGGGCAGAAGGTGACAAATCGACCAAAGAAGATATTATGGAGTCGGGCTTTCACCCGATCCCCTAATGATCGTACTATTCGGAGTTTACTTAAAAGGCTTTGATAACATGAAAGAATTGATAGAGAGAAAAATATAGAATCACAATTTATCTCTCATATATTCAAGATATATGGTGTAAAATATATGTAAACCCCATACTTTTGAGTTTAGAAAAATCGGGAAAAGAACCGGTCAAACCGAGTAAGAAAACCGAGCCGATTTACATTTGAGAACACGCAATATGAAAATTTACAACTTCCGGGTGATCTAAAGGGTTCATTAATGTCACTCCTCGACCCGGTTTGGTCGGATCCCCGTGAACAACCCGCCACTCTTCCAGTTTATTAAAGAGTTTACTCTTATTATAATCCGTAAAGAGAAAGGCGTCCTTTAAACCTGCACCATTTCCTGGAATAGTATAATCAAAATTGCATGAAATTTTAAACTTTACATACCTGTCTTATAGGCATCTTAGTTTATGGTCTTTCAAGGTAGACTTTCCGAGATTTCTTGAAAGTGATATAAGGGAGGGGGTGAGTACGACTACTCAGTGAATGAGTTTTCAAAGGTCTACTTTTAACTTTTAAGAAAAATATTTATATGCAGTGTGCCAGACTCCTTTCTTTTAAAAAAAATCCCTTCATTTAAAAATTTGAAAATTTCCATTATTTCTTAGTTACCGGTGTGTTATCACCCAACACACATCCTTCATCATGAAGGTTACACACATTCGCAAGTCAGTATCACTACTGAACCCACTAGTGGTTTCCGAACGACTTTTCCTGCCACCCAGATAGAAGTACGACCAGTTCTACCCTGGGAATGAGTAGATGTACGTGACATCCGACCCACAATCCCGAAATCACTTCTTCGTGTCCGTATGAGGACAGAGACCTCATCACGTCCCCACCCAGGTCTTACGCGCTTGGTGCTACTCCAGATTTCGCACAGACACCTGGAACGACGAACTGCCCTTATAGCCACCAGGTCGTCCAGGTCCAGTGCCCTTAGGACTTATCACTACCCCTCATGAGCGTCTTGATGATCCCGTACTCACAGTTCATGCACAAACAATGTTTTCTTATATTGCCATGTAATATGTGGTGCCACTGGTCCAACGACCCCGACTCTCAACTCAACCCGCAGTTGTTTGTCTTGACTAGTCCGTCGACCTGTCATATCGCACTGCCGCTAGTTGACTGAGCATGTCAGTCCTATCTTGGTACTATGGCTAAACAATTCACTTATTAAGTTTTATGGCACATATATCATGTTCGTTTACGAGCTCCTGCTCGTGGCAACTGGCCTTGGGCCCACTATACGAGATTTTCAAAAAAAAAAAACTGGGCATTCTAGCCCTCAAGTTCCAAAATCGAGGCCCCCGGCTTATAAGAGCTGTTCAAGCTCCCGTCAAGAAGGTCTCCCAAATAGTTTAATCATTGGCACACAGTAATGGGAGAACACTTCCGACAAAATAGGTTTTCACTATCTATTATACCAACCGGTATAAGGACATCTCCGTTCATAACCGATGAACGGGTTTTCAACTTCCTTCGAGTAAGTCTCATCATACCAACTGGGTATGATCTACTTACAACCGGTAAATAGTTTTTCCGCATAATTTTCACATCACTTTCTCTAAGTGGTGATAATCATAATACCACTAAACAGTGGGTTTTTATACCGAGATACTTATCATCCCCTACCGGGTATGATATCAAATTTCCACTCACAACCAGTAAGTGGTTTTTATATTTAAGTTGTGCTCATCATCCCAACCGGGTATGATATTAGTAAACACACTCACAACCGGTAAGTAGTTTTTAACTTTAAGTTGTGCTCATCATCCCAATCGGGTATGATGTTAGAACCCACTCACAACCAGTAAGTGGTTTTTAACTTTAAGTTGTGCTCATCATCCCAACCGGGTATGATGTTAGTAAACCCACTCACCCATTAATGCTGTTAATTCCACTAGACTGGTTCTTTGTATTTACGCGAGCTTGTCCTTGCTGGCATTCCCGGTATTTTGCGTTCCTACATGATATGAACAACCTTGTTCATTATTACTCGGCATAATAGCCTTCATTCATTTCCAATGAATAAGAAAACCCAAACTTTTAGTTATTTGCAATTAGGTCCCTAAAGTTATTTCTCTTTAACTTTAAGTCTCTAATGTCAGTTTTTCCTCAAATTGAGTCTCGTAACTTTTAAAATTTATCCTAGGACTTCAATTTATTCAATTTCACCAAAAAGGGGTTTAATTTCCCAAATTTCCAATTTGGTTCCCCTATTTTTCTAAAATTACCATTTTGCCCTTCCTTTACAAAAATGGTAAGTTTTGCCCCAAAAATTCTAAAATTCCTCAATTGGTCCTCCAACATTATTTTCATGCCCAATTGACCCTTTGAATTTCGAAAATTGTATTTTGGCCCTTTAAATTTCGAAAATCCCTAAAATTTCCCCCCAATTTCAACTCTTCAACACTACCGAATTTGATTTCATCAAATTGACCGATCAAACACTTCTAATTATTGAAATTGGAGTTGAAATTGAGTTTCTGCATGTTCATACGATTCTAAAAAGTTTTGAATCGCAGATTTTAACGCCGGAACAAGCTCAAATGGAGTTTTGCCGGAAAATAGACTGTAGAGAGAGAAAGCTTCTATTACTCACCGGTGAAGGCACGACGGTCCGGGCTTTCGATCTGGGCAGATAGGTCTCGTCCTGAGGTTTATCCTAGAATCAAGAATTGCATCAATTGATACAGAATTGGATTAGAATTTTGTCATTGAAATTTGGTCAACTATCTCTCTAGCACCGATCGAAAATTGTAAAGGGGAGCCGAATTGGCTTACCTTTCGGTCCTAATTCGGCCGTGGAAAGGCTGAGGAAGTGTTGGGAGGGCTTGGTTTGGCCTGAGGAGGGTTTGAAATGGCCGATTTCAGCTTGGCCGAAATAGGGCAGCTTCAGTCCGCCGAAGTTGCATCACTATTCCATCATGTTGGCGCTTCTCCAACGATTCTCTGATTGACTGAAGTTTGCTATCAGATAGCTGTCTTCTCCCCGGTTCTAAAGAGCCCGACCTTTGTTCAAGTCAAAGCTCTGGTTTGATATTTTCCAGGAAATGGAGCAGTAGAGAGAGAAGTATTCAGATATGAGGAGAATGAAATGGGGATGATCTCTTTATATAGGCCTAAATTACGTGTATTAAATAGGCAAAATTTATTACTAGTATTAATATTGCCATAAATTATTGGTATTAATTCTAATAATTTAATTTTGTTATTAAATTATTTGTATTAATTCCAATAATTTAATTTAGGTATTAAATTATTGGTATTAATTATAATAATTAAATATATATTAATTTATGGTTATTTATGATAAGGCGTACATAAATATTTTTTACTGAAATTTCGGGTTACAAATAAAAATTCATACTTCCCAAGAGGTCACCCATCCTTACACTACTCTCGAGCAAGCACGCTTTACTTTAAAGTTCTTATGAAATCTAGTTCACCTGAACCAGTTTGGTTTTTCTTTTCTAAAGTTTCTTAAATTTCTTTTCCAAGGTTTAATGAACCATTTAGATCACCCGAAAGTTATAAATTTCCATATTGCATGTTCTCAAATGTAAACCGACTTAGTTTACTTACTCAGTTTGACAGGTTCTTTTCCCGATTTTTCTTAACTCAAAAGTGCAGGGTTTACAATTAAACATTAGAAAAGAAATTTATGAAAATTTAGAAGATAAAAACTAAATTGGTTTAGGTGAATAAGATTTCATAAAAACTTTTAAGTTAAACGTGCTTGCCCAAGAGCAGTGTGATGATGGGTGACCTCCTGGTAAGTATGAATTTTTTTTATAACCCGAAATTTTGGTAAAAAAATTTTATGTACGCCTTATCATAAATAACCATAATTTAATATATATTTAATTATTATAATTAATACCAATAATTTAATACCGAAATTAAATGATTAGAATTAATACAAATAATTTAATATTGAAATTAAATTATTAGAATTAATACTAATAATTTATGGCAATATTAATACTAGTAATAAATCTCGCCCATTTAATACACGGGTTTTACGCCTATATAAAGAGTTCATCCCCATTTCATTTTCCTCACACCTGAACACTTCTCTCCCTCTCTCTACTGCTCCATTTCCCGGTAAAGCTCGAACCATAGCTTTGACTTGAACAAAGGTCAGACTCTTTAGAATCGGGGAGAAGACAGATATATGATAGCAAACTCCAGTCAATACGAGAATCGTTGGAGAAGCGTCGACATGATGGAATAGTGAAGGAACTCCGACGGACCGAAGCTGCCCTATTTCGGCCAAGCTGAAATTGGCCATTTCAAGCCCTCCTCAAGCCAAACAAGCCCTCCCAACACTTCCTCAGCCTTTCCACGGTCGAATTAGGACAAAAAGGTAAGCCAATTCGGCTCCCCTTTACAATTTTCGATCGGTGCTAGAGAGAGAGAGTCGACCGAATTTTAATGACGAAATGCTAATCCAATTCTGCATCAATTGATACAATTCTTGATTCTAGGATGAACCTCAGGACGAGACCTATCTACCCAGATTGAAAGCTCAGACCGTTGTGCCTTCATCAGTGAGTAATCGAAGTTTTCTCTCTCTATAGTCTATTTTCCGGCGAATCTCCGTTTGAGATTATTTTGGTATTAAAATCTGCGATTCAAAGTTTCTTAGAATCGTATGAACATGCAGGAACTCAATTTCAACTCCAATTTCAATAATTAGAAGTGTTTGATCGATCAATTTGATGAAATCAAATTCAGTAGTGCTGAAGAGTTAAAATTGGGGGAAATTTTTTGGGATTTTTAAAATTCAAAGGGCCAAAATACAATTTTATGAAATTGAGGGTCAATTGGGCATGAAAATAATGTTGGGGGACCAACTGAGGAATTTTGAAATTTTGGGGGCAAAACTTACCATTTTTGTAAAAGAAGGGCAAAATGGTAATTTTAAAAAAATTGGGGGACCAAATTGGAAATTTGGGAAATTAAACCCCCTTTTGGTGAAATTGAATAAATTGAGGTCCCACGATAAATTTTAAAAGTTACGAGACTCAATTTGAGGAAAAACCGACATTAGACTTAAAGTTAAAGAGAAATAACTTTAGGGACCTAATTGCAAATAACTAAAAGTTTGGGTTTTCTCATTCATTGGAAATGAATGAAGGCTGTTATGTCGAATAATAATGAACAAAGTTGTTCATATCGTCTAGGAACATGAAGTACCGAGAATGCCAGTAAGGACAAGCTCGCGTGAATACCAAGAACCGGTCTAGTAGAATTCACAGCATTAATGGGTGAGTGGGTTTACTAACATCATACCCGGTTGCGATGATGAGCACAACTTAAAAATAAAAACCACTTATCGGTTGTGAGTGAAAATTTTATATCATACCCGGTTGGGGATGATAAGTACCTCGGTATAAAAACCCACTGCTTAGTGGTATTTTTAATCATCACTACTTAGAGAAAGTGATGTGAAAGTTATGCGGAAAAACTACTTACAGGTTGTAAGTAGATCATACCCGGTTGGTATGATGAGACTTACTTGAAGGAAGTTGAAAACCTGTTTATCGGTTATGAACGAAGATGTCCTTATACCGGTCGGTATGATGGACAATAAAAACTTATTTTTGTTGGAAGTGCTCCCCCTGACTATGTGCCAATGCTTAAACAATTTGGGAGACCTTCTCGACGGGAGCTCGAATAGCTCTGATAGGCCGGGGGCCTCGGTTTTGGAACTTGGGGGCTAAATACCCAATTTTGAAAATCTCGTACAGTGGGCCCAAGGCCAGTTGGCACGAGTAGGAGCTCGTAAACGAACATGACATATGTGCCATAAAACTTAATAAGTGAATTGTTTGGCCATGGTACCAAGATAGGACCGACATGCTAAGTCAACTAGCAACAGTGCGACATGACAGGTCAATGGACCAATCAAGACAAACAACTACGGGTTGAGTTGAGAGTCAGGGCCGTTGGACCGGTGACACCACATATTGCATGGAAATATGAGAAAATATTGTTTGTGCATGCACTATGAGTACAGGATCATCAAGACGCCCATGAGGGGTAGTGATGTGTCCTAAGGGCACTGGACGACCCGATGAGTATAAGGGCAGATCGTCGTTCTAGGTGTCTGTGCGAAATCTGGAGTAGCACCAAGCACATGAGACCAGGGTGGGGACATGATGAGGTCTCTGTCCTCATACGGACACGAAGAAGTGATTTCGGGATTGTGGGTTGAATGTCACGTACATCCACTCATTCCTAGGGTAGAAGTGGTTGTACTTCTATCCGGGTGGCAGGAAAAGTCACTTCGAAGCCATTAGCGAGTTCAGTAGTGATACTAACTTGCGAATGTTTGTAACCTTCATGATGAAGGATGTGTGTTGGGTGATGACACACAAGTAACTAAGAAATAATGGAAAAACCCAAATTTTGAAATGAAGAGATTTTTGAAAACAAAGGAGTCTGGCACACTCCATATAAATGTTTTTCTTAAAAGTTAAAAGTATACGTTTGAAAACTCATTTACTGAGTAGTCGTACTCACCCCCTCCCTTATATCCCTTTCAAGAAATCCTGGAAAGCCTACCTTGAAAGACCATCAACTAAGATACCTATAAGACAGGTATGTAAAGTTTAAAATTTCATGCAATTTTGATTATACTATTCCAGAAAATGGTGCAGGTTTAAAGGACGCCTTACTCTTTACGGATTATAATAAGGGTAAACCCTTTAATAAACCGGGAGAGTGGCGGGTTGTTCACAGGGATCCAACCAAACCGGGTCAGGGCGTGACAATATATATTTAAAAAATTAAATACGACATATTAATTATATTGTAACCACTATCTTTTCATTTGCTCCATTATAACTACAATCTCAGAATTTGTTATTCTTATCTTTAATATTATCTGATTTTGAGTTCTTACTCTGAAATACATATGTTGTTTGATTTTTAAAACTCATATAAAAAGTGAAAAATGACATTGATGCGTGCTCATTAAAAATAAAATTTTTAAAATTAAGAAATGAGTTAATATTCGTATAGACCGAAATAAATGAATTGTACTCAAAAGTTAGGATTATGTGAGTTCAGGTCTTGTGTCCAAAATATTATTACTAATGGGAGTTAGTCAATGTGAAGGACCAAACTCTGTGTGATATACTTGTGAATATGATACTTGACTACTATATTAGTATATACATGTTGCTTGTGAATATGAGTGTCCTCATAACACATATCAAGATATGAATGACATATTGGGTAAGAATGGAAGTGATGTTAAGGAGTGTGTAAGTTGTGCTTCAAGATCGCCTCGGGTTCCATGTATACTTATGTGTGTGGCAGTAATGGATAGCTAAAGTATGCGTATAATCGAGGACACATAGTTGACATATAAATTGTATGTGGTTTAGAACATGGTGAGATTATATTTGTTCCATTGGGATTAGATTATATGATTTATTGTATGTCATAATAAAATGTGACACCCTAAGTTTGAGTGACTAGAGCAAACTAAAACTTACCTAAATATAAAAATAATAAAATTACAATCTATACATAAATTTTGATGTGAAGCATAAGGTTATAAGTCATGTAGTGATTCGACATAAGTACATTATTTATTAAGTTGTGAGTTCGACTCCTCCACAAATAATTAAATGTGAAAACTGAAGTTTCGTGAAGTTCAAATTAGGAAATCACCTACAAAACAAGCTTGAGGTAGATTTCTAAACTCATGTATCAATTCTTAAATTATTTTTTATCAATTGCTATATTCATGGGATATTTGTATAACTTTTTTGTGCACACACATTATTAAAGAATAGTTTAAATTTTCGCTAAAAAATCGACGTAGCATTTTTATTTTCAGCCTTAGTTCATCCTATTTTATTTTGGTGAATGTACCCGTTATATTAACATTGAGTGTATTGGTGAATTGCACAGTACCATCGGCCAAGAATGACCCAGGGTACAATATTTTCTTATGATGATATCTTTAGTGGGACTATTAAATTGATTAGTATAATAGTAATTTTATCCATTATTGTGTTATTTGATGACTCAATACATAATTTAATATTAATTTAAAGTACGTATTTATTTTACTGTAATCATCTTTAGATGGTTTTAAATAAGATACTCGAGATTAGTTTTTTTCTTTCTCTAAGTATTTTTTATTAATTCTTGATTTTGAGCCATATGTTCGATATACATTTTTATTCATGTATCGGACATATTATTTTTAATTCATGTATCAAATATATTATTTTATAAATTTTATTTAAATATATATGAATGATATTATTATGACATGCTCACTGTAAACTATACGTTGCATTCTCTATGCCCTTAAACAAGACTCAATGGTCTATTTTGTCATAAGAGAAGTATATTGATGATACTCTTTTTCACGCATCCATGGTTGAAGTGCAATATCATCTCTGCTCTACTAGTCGTTGTCCTAGATTGCCGGTTCATATTCTCCATTAGACAACTAGTCGTTGTCCTAGATTGCCGGTTCATATTCTCCATTAGACAACTAATGTATCTATGGTCGGATTATAGGATATATTAAAAGTTGAGTCTTTTATTAGGATTCTGAAATAACTCGATGGTATAAACTCATTACGATCTCTATTTTTTTTTGTTGAATTCATATTATTATATAAATTATTTTTTATATAAATTGAGATATAATTCGCATTTTATTATTAGTCAATCTATATTTTTTAGAATTAATTTAATCTTTTATATTGTCAAAAAAATAATATATTATTTCCCGTTGAAGTACTAAAGCATTATATAAAAATTTTGGTAATGTTAGTAAATTTGGATCCAATCTTTTATTTAGTAACTTTACCTTCCTTTGTTCATTTCTACTAATTTATGGTGTGACAATATTTTATCTATACATTTTTTTTAATTTATTTTGTAACAATTTTTTATATATCTAACTTTCTAATAATCTCGTAAATATTATATTGAAATTAATTATTTTTTATTTAAAAAAAGGATTAATAACAGTAAGCTTGTTATCTATTTCATTCGAACCGATTATCAACCTTTTGAGATTAATAAGTAGTCTCGTGTGGTGTAATTTGTAACATTCCATGAGACATATGGATGGTAAATGTTTATTCATGCCAAGCACAATACTTATAGTGTTTTGACAACACAATTCAGCTAATTTAATCAATTATCAATAGACATTTATATCATTATACTATGAGTGTTGAGAAAACCACATTCCTTCATAAGATTGTCACATGCCCATGTGACTTCGTTTTATTTTGCCTTTGGCCTTAAGCTTTTAACATGCAGCTTGATATTAATGTTTTTAGTTTTTTTTTCCAAATTGCCTACAATACATCAATAATAAATAAAAATATATGTATAATATATTTTGTATTTATTAATGATTTTATCTTCCTCTCTATTATTCTATTGGTATGTATGGAGGACTATAAATTTGAAGTGGGGAAGTCAAAAAATTTATAAAAGATGAACTTGCTATTTTTTTAATTGATTTAAATAATCCATTAACTAATATTATATTAATTCAAGAGCATATAATTAAATTAAATTGTATTACTAATAATTATTTTATATATAATATAAAATATTGTGTACAATAATTTATATACAATTATATTATACACATTTTAATCATATAATCAAAATATATAATACATGTGATTCATTTTTACCATGTGAATGAATACTAATTCTATAATAATGTTATATATAAATATTGTATAATAATAATAAGAAAATTAATATATATTAAACTATATTATATATGTACTACCTTTATTTTTAATTTATTGTATTTTATCCTATAATATAAATAAGTGATTATTGTAATAAAAAATAAAATATGACTCAATATTTGCTAGCAAAGGCAAACTTATTCCCTATACCTTCATATCTTTCCCGTGAAGACTCAACGCTCGCACGACATATTGGATCAGGTCGGATAAGTTACGGTGGGAGGACCCACCCAATTCAACGGCCTTCCTTGCCATGGCAGCATACTCAACCGCCTTCATCCTCCTCTCAACACCTTCCTCGCCGCCAGACATCACCTCCTCCACCGCCCTCAGCACTTCTCTGTCCTTCACCAGCACACCGACCTTGGTCTCATCCCCGAACTTGACAGCTATCTCGACTCCGACCCGTACCCCGACCTCGAGGGCGTCCACCACCATCGCCTCGTTGATGAACTGCTCGCAGAACAGAGGCCACGTGATCATCGGGATCCCGGAGATCAGTCCCTCCAGGGTCGAGTTCCATCCGCAGTGAGTCAGGAAGGCCCCCACCGACCGGTGCGATAGGATGGCCAGCTGCGGAGCCCATCCCCTGATGATGAACCCCCTCCCTCCGGTTCTTTCCTCGAACCTCTCTTCCCTTAGCCACTTCTCTAGCTCTAGGGTTCCCTCATCCCCTCTCGTCTTGACTACCCAGATGAAGGGCCGATTCGATGCCTCGAGCCCCTTCCCCAGCTCGATGAGCTGGGCTGGCACGAGCCGGCACATGCTCCCTAGGCAGGCGTAGACCACAGTCCTCGGCTCCTTCGCATCGAGCCACTCGGTGCACCGTTTAACCTCCTCCGAGGCCTTGTTCCCCCGGTCCAACCGGTCTAACGTATTCTTGTTGCACAAGGGAACCGGTCCGATGCACCATATCTTCTGGCCGATCGCATTCTCGTACAGTCGTGTGCATTCGCCCTCTAGCTCGTCGAAGCTGTTGATGATTAGCCCATGCGCCGCCTTTTCCGCCTCGCGGACTTTCATGCGGAAATCGTCCAGATTAGGCTGAGCCTTGAAAGTGGAGGGCAATTGGGATTTGTTCAACTTAAGTCCACGACCCCTAGGCATGCCGGAGACCTCGAACGGCTCAGTGGCCCCCAACTTCAAGTAGTATTCCGGATCACTGCGGAAGTGCTGATCCACGTTATGGGAAGCTACCTGCGAAAAGCAGCTCATCCCGTTGAAGAGAAACCGCGGGATGCCGAACTTCCGGGCGATATCAGCGGTCCAGAACACAGCCCGGTCCGATATAATGCAGCTCGGCGGAGGGCCATTCTGCCGGAGGTGGGCTTCGACCGGCTCCTGCATCTTCTCGAGGGCGCAGTGGAACTTTCTCAGCAGGTCGGGTGATGGGAGGCTGTCGAGGTTCTCGCACCCATGGGGGAGTCCGACTACGTCGGACCGGAAGGGGATCTCGACAAGCCGGATGGGTAGTCCCAGCTCGCTGGTCCGAGCCACGGTCGGTCCGAACCGGGAGGCATTCATCGGGGTGGTGTAGATGGTGGTGAGGATGCCGCGCTGGCTGAGCATCCGGGCAATGTCGAAGATCGGGATTATGTGGCCCTGCGCCAACAGCGGTACCAGCACGAAGTGGAGCTGCTTGTTGAGTCTGGAAACCGCCTCCATGTCTTCCTCCAAGTGAGAAAGAAGAAAACTGGAAAATCTCAACAACGAGTTTGAAAATCGAACTGGGGCGTCCGAAACATACAGGCTTCGTCTGACACGTTCACCGGAAGAGACACACACAGGGTTGGTACATAAACAACAAGTTTTATGCTAACTTCTTCTGCAAAAGTATCTTAATGTTGACAGGATAAAAATCACTCCTCTGCCTGGATATCTTGATAGGTGTATGTCTGCATAGCCCAAAACGAAATTCCAATAAATAAACCCATTACCAGCCCAAGATTTTGAAAACCAGACATTGAAGAGGTGTTGATTTCTGAGAAACAAGGGGTAGGCGGGCACGTAATTTCCATTTTTCCGACATGGAAAATGGCGGTCCATCGCCCATCTATAAATAATAATGTGGCGCTGATGTAAATTTACCATTTCGTTTTATAAAGCCTGTACAAGTAAAACGTGCCTTGGACAATGTCTTGGTCTACGTTTCTATTTCTATATGTACAAACCTTCTTCACTTTACGAAAATACCCCACGTATATTATTTCATAATTATTAAGAAATATTAAATGAAGATCAAAATAATCAAAGTATAATAATATTTAAAATTAACTCCTCAAACCTTTTTTGTTTAATGTTTTAGATACCATTTTCATTTAACTACTAGAATAATAAATATAATTATATTTAAAAAATAAGTATGAACGATATTATTCTAATTTGCATATTTCTCCCTATAAAAAACTATTCAGTGTGAAAGTGGCGTCAGCGGTCATACACCATTAAAATTCCACGTTGTTTATTGCGTTTACGACGTTGACTTTGTCAACACAGGTGGGGGAATTGAATTTTCAGGGGTTGTCGTGCGCGTACCAGCTTGTCCTAACACGATGTGTGTATTATGGGCCGACGGACTTTAACATGAAACTAAATGGGCCCGAATTAGGACAAGTAACCGTCGGGCAATTACCCACAAAGAGCAGGGACGGTCCAGACCGGTGGGTCACCGCAGTTCGGTGAACCCGAATCAGGTTCACTCTATAAGTAACGGGCATTCGAAGGTGATTGTGATTGTAATGTACCGAGGAAACTTTGATCATCGACGGGACCCACATAAGGACAGAGTGGCTTGTGGCATCGACTGCCAAACATGCGAATAAATGTAAAAGGGTTTCATAATTGCGAGGAGAATAATGTTGAATGGCACATGAACCAGGGATAGCCTTCCCATACGAGAAACAGAGTTTCAATGGAAATTAACTATCTTCCCGATCTATCAATGCCGTTCAGTAGTGTCCTGACATGATGGATCATAAGGCTCATGTTCTTGTATGAAGAACCACCTTCTTCAACAGCCCCCTTGGCCAACTCCCCCATCTCGCAGGCCTTCCTCCGCCTCTCCTCACCTTCCCCTCCTCCACCCATCAGCCTCTCTATGGCCAGCTTCACTGCATCTCTCCTCACCAGCACACCGATCTCCTCCTCCTTGCCCCACGTCATGCACCTCTCGACCCCCACCCCCACCCCCGTCTGGTTCACCTGCACCACCAGCTTCTCGTTGTAGAACTGCTCTGCGAACATGGGCCAAGTGATCATCGGCACCCCGGCCGCCGCCCCCTCCAGTATCGAGTTCCAGCCGCAGTGGCTCATGAACCCTCCGACCGCATGGTGTGACAGTATCAGCACCTGCGGGGCCCACCCCTTGATGATCAGACCCCTCCCGGCCACCCTCTCCTCGTACTTCTCCTCCCTCAGCCAACTCTCGAGCTCCCGCGAGTAGACTTCCGGGTCTTTCTTGATCACCCAGATGAAGGAACAACCCGAGGATTCCAGCCCGATGGCGAGTTCTATCAACTGAGTGGCCAGGATGTGGCGGCAGATGCTCCCGAAGCAGACGTACAGGACCGAGCCAGGGCTCCTCGAGTCGAGCCACTCGAGGCATAGGCTCTCGTCAATGGAGGACTCGTTCCCTCTATGAATACCCACTCCATTCGTGTTGCAAATAGACACAGGACCGATGCACCATAGCCTTTTCACTACACCTCGATAGCCCTTCACGTAACCAGACTCCAGCTCCTCAAAGGTGTTGACGATCACACCATCGGCCGTCATCTCCGCAGCCTTGAACCTGTCCAAGACGCCGCCGTCCTTCTTGTCCGCGCTGAGCTGCAACTCCGGCATCTGGGCCATGGTGAAGGAGATCTCGTCCGGCAAGTCCGGCACTTGAAAGGGCTCCGTATTATCTGCAGCTTGCGGTAGCTTCCCCATGACCTTGAGCTTCTTTAACTTGTGGGAGCAGAGCAAGGTGAAGCAAGAGATCCCATGGAACACGATCCTCGGGAGGTTGAACCTGAGCCCCAGGTCGGCCGTCCATGGGAGGCAAATGTCACAGATGAGGCAATTGGGTCGGGGATCCGCCGCGTCGAGCCAGTCCTCCAGAGGGCCCTGCAGCAAATTGCTGGCGTCGAAGAACTTGGATATGAAGTCCGGAGATGGGAGGGAGTCCATGTTCTCGCAGCCATCGGGGAGGCCAGCTTCCTTCCCGGGGAAGGGGAGGACGAGGAACTGGATTTTGGAGTTCGAGTCAGCTAGGCTTTCCTTGGCGGCAACTGACGGCAGGAGCCGGATGGCGTTTCTAGGGGTGAGGAGTATTGTAGCAGTGTGGCCGCGGCCTGCGAGGAGCTTGGCCAGGTCGACGAAAGGGATGAGGTGGCTCTGCGACATGAGGGGGACGAGGAGGAAGTGAATTAAGTAATCTCCTTCTCGTTGAGAAGCCATTGGAGGAGGCGGTAGATGGATTGATGGAGGAGGGAGGAGGAGGGATGAGGAATGGGTGATGCTGATGACAAATGGATATAAGGGACGACAAAGTTTCCTTTGGATTTTAGATTGAGTGGTGAAGTAATATATTTTTTGGGATTATTTATATATTATTATATTTAAGAAAAAGGACACTTAATTGAATAATAACCACTAATACTTACTAAATATAATATAAATTATTCATTATATAACAATTAAATAAATATTTTTTTACATGAGCAGATATGGAACAAGATTATATAAAGTAATTTACATTTGTTTCATCATATTGGCTCTACTGCAATGACGGGCTGGTTCCTTCAGGAAGCAGAAAGTGCACGTGGAGATGTCCAAAGTCCAAACCCATAAAAGGAAAATAATGAGAAAAACTGTCAACCATACCATGGCGGGTCCCCATCAAGTTCTGGTGGAGTAAGGCTATCTGATTTTTTGTCAGCCTACTCCCATGCCTTGATAGATCCCTACAATGACAATGACTTGGGATAGAATGGGTTGTATCCCAAGCAATCACGGTTGAGTAATCTAATGACCTCTAAGTGCATATGGAGCACAAAGCATAATGACAAACTAATAGCCGTTGCACATGCCCTATAAAAATAATCAAGTGCACATGGAAGCATGCATATATAAGGAATCTCATTAAAGCATCATAAATGTTTTCTGGTGCTTATCCTAGCCGGTGACAATAAAGGTACAAGGATACAGCAAGCTCTAGATCATAAAGAGGTCTACAAGAGTATAAATTGATGATATATGCACCTAAATAATTTTTATCACAAATTAATGTTCAGCACAATCATATATCAATCCTTAAAGACCAAGAAGAACATGTTCCTATGCCTTCTTACATCTGATATAATATGTGATGGCAATACAATGATGGTGAATTTCCTCTTTCTCCTGTGGGTGACTGAGTTTAGCATAGATTTCCTCAGCTCCTCTCTCCAGGCAAATATTTGATTCCCCCACCTTTACCCTTCTTCATACTCTTCTTTTACAGCCATTGCTTCCACCTGTTCTCTGTTCTATGCTGCGGAGGCAGCATAGCACATGCAAGCGCAGACATAGAAAAAGCATAAACCTTATAGATTAGTAGAGATTACAGAGATTCAGAGACAAGAACAGATTTTGTTTATACCCAACAAAAGAATAAGAGAAGAAAAACAGACAGGGTGGGGGAGGGAGCATGGGATCATCCTCAGGCATGGAAGCAATTATGATCAAAATCTTGTCGACTTAGATATGTGTTTATAAATTTGAAAAAGTTATTATACTTAGCAAGTAGATTAGATAAAATAGAGGTGACGTGTCGACTTATATATGTGTTTATAAATTTAAAAAAGATGCACCACTTAGCAAGTAAATTAGATAAAATAGTGGTGACGTATGTTTATAAATTTGAAAAGATTTCATTACTTAGCAAATAAATAATAAGTATAAATGATAGATTCTCAAATAGTACGAGAACCATTGGACTGACCCGTACTCCACCCTATAAACTCAGCTTATGTTCATTCTTCTCCCCTTATATCATATTCCATCATATTCCTTTTCCTTGTGTTTTCTTTCTTCTCTTCCGCCAGGATTGGTTCTTTGACACGTGAAGAGAAGAACCGGTTCCACTCTTTTATTGCAAGACCAATTCTGAATGGAATGGAAATCGTTTCCCTCCAAGAATGTAGAGAGCATCTCCGTACCCCTTAAGTGATGCACAAGCAACCTAGGCAAATGAAAATTTGAAGTACACAGTAAATTATAATTTAATTCTAAAAAGTGAAAAAATGACTTGGAACACGTGTTAGTAATAAATATTCCTAAAATATATTAGAGTAGGGATGATTCAGAACAAATGTCAGTAACAAATATCCCTAAAATATATTAGAGTAGAGATGACTCGGAACACATGCTATTATCAAATATCCCTAAAATATGTTAGAGTAGACATGAAAAATACTGTAATTTAAAATTACTTTATTTTATTTGGTGGTTTATCATTAAACATATTTTTTTTATACATTAATATAATATAAATAATCAGCTTATACTATACTAATATAATATAAGTAATTAGCTTATACTATACACAAAATTTTGATTGAAAACTTTTCTTTTACCTTGCGTGTCAAATCCTTAATTGTCATACATAAGTTGATTGAATAATATAAATATTCCTTTAAGTAGATATTTCTATTTCCAGCACCATAATCCATATTAATAATAATAATTAATTTTAAAATATTATATAATTTATCTTAAGATCCAAAGTTAAATACAAGTAGATATTTCTATCTTCGACCACCATAATTCATATTAATAGTGGTAACTAATATTAGAATATTTTATAATTTGTCTTCAAATCCATAGTTAAATACAATGGCACATAATTATATCTTATTCCAAACTATTAATCACTCTTGTTATCACATTATAATTTAGTTTGTCCGATCAAAACTGGTAAGCAATCTATTATTTTTCTCTATTCTAAAATAATATGAGCTATAATGATAATAAATATAATAGAAAATCCTGAAATATGAACTATATTAACTTTTCCAAAACATAATTAACAAAAAAATTCTTGAAAAAATAATAATAATAATTTATTTTAAGGTTTATGTACCATAAATATGGTTGTGGTTTGAATTCTTACTTTTTGCGTTACCAAGATTCTGAAGGGATTCGGAGTAGGTGTGAGTTCGATAACTCAATGAATAAAAAAAATAAATATTTTATTTTCTTATTCATGATTTAACATATAAAATGACATGGTTGTATTAGTTTCACAATAATTCAGACACTTTTATCAATCATGGAATGGGTCACACAATTGCATAACACGTATCCTATCTATTCCACCTGTCGTAGCGACTTTACGAACAATTTTGATATAAAGCTATAACATGGACCACATGTCTCATTGGATTATAATGTGCACGCCATACCGTCTATATGAGCAGCATTACCTAATTCCCAGACATGTCGATTTAATTGTCCCCTATATATTACTAGACCTTCCAATTTTACCAAGTTTAATGTATATAGTACTCTTAGAGCTCGAGATATACTGGCCCAACGATAGCTTCCATATTACCAATTTTACTAACTATCAGTCCTTAACCATAACTATCATGTACCAGGCATCTTATGATCCCGTTTATGTTCATACACAATAAAAAAAAAGTCTTGGTTAAAACCCTTGTCTTTGTACTACCAGCCCAATGAGTTGAGATTCAACTCTGACTTGATATTATTTATTGGGTGTAACCCATTTTATATATCATAAGGTTTTTAGTATTTTGACATACTATTAGCCATTGATCATTTTGTTTAGGGGATTTGGCCCATTTCCATTTGCCTTATGCCACTAAACACATTTTTAAAATGTGGTATTGTGCCCACTTTAGCAATATGATTCAAACTTAAAACTAT
Organism: Trapa incisa; assembly: GCA_030064435.1. Lineage (NCBI taxonomy): Eukaryota > Viridiplantae > Streptophyta > Magnoliopsida > Myrtales > Lythraceae > Trapa > Trapa incisa. Next base: position 17,024,556 of record CM057780.1, on the reverse strand, counting down.
CATATTCATTTTTCATGCTTTGAAAAAAAATACATATTAAAAACAGTTTTAAGCAGGGTTCACACAATCACGAGACAATTGGTGAGTGGTTTTCATTTTAAACAAGTGTTTATCATACCAACCGGGTATGACGTTAGTAAGCCCACTTATAACTGCTAAGTAGGTTTTTAACTTTAAAAACGGTGCTCACCACCCCAACTAAGTATGATGTATAAAATGTCCTACTAAGAAATGAATTTTCATTTCAAAATGATGCTCACCACCTCAACCAGGTAGATTATAAATATGCCCACTTACCTAACGTGTTTGTCCACAATCAGCTTTTCAAGTCCTTTTCGAGCTCCTTTGCTCACGTATTTATCAAAATTCGTTCCTACACGGTTTAAGTATCATTATAAGCAACGGTTTAGCATGAATAGCCATTCTATTTTCATGTATTTACATTTAAGCCATTATTTTTACCTTATTGCAATTAGGTCCCAAAAGTCCATAATCTTTTATTTTCGGTCCCTAATGCTCAATTATTTTCAATCAAGTCCATGGGATTTCCAATATCCCTATTGGGTCCTTAATTTTCTCAAAATTGTAAATGGAGCTCAAATTTTCTAAATTTCTAAAGTGGTCCCAAACTTTTCTAAAATTACTATTTGCCCCTAACTTTCCAAAAATGACCAATTAGTCCCAATTATTTCAAAAATTGACCAATTAGTCCTCCAACATTTTCCTCATTGCCAATTGATCTTTAATTTTAAAAAATTGTACTAAGGTCTTCTAATTTTTTAAAATCCCCAATTTTCCCCAAATTTCTCCCCCAATTTCACCCTTTTAATTGTCCCCTATCATTATGCTATCGTTTTAGTTTAAAACGAGCTATAATAGAGTTTTGTCGAAAAACTAAGTATAGAGAGAGATTCGAGAACTTACTGTCGGAGGTGCGGCAGTCTAAGCTCTTGATTTGGGAAGATAACTCTTGTTTCCAGGGTTTTTCTAGGATCATGAATCGTTTCAATTCGTGTACTGAGCAGCAGGAATTTGGTTAGTGAAATTCGACACTTTCTCTCTCTAGAACCGAACTATTCCAATGAGAGAGGGCCGAATTGACTTACCATTTTCCTTGGGGAGGTTGAGTGCGAGCTGTAGAGGCTAGGGGAAGGCTCACTTTGGCTACAAGAGTTTGAATTGGCCGAATTCCGATAGGCAAAAACATGGTAGCTTCGGGACCGATGGAGCTACGCCACTGTTTGGACCCGCCGACGCTTCTACGATGGTCCTATAGATCCATGATTTAATAGTCGGATCACGAAACTTATTTTATACAAGTTTTTTTTCTGTTTTTAAAAATCTAGATTTTTTACTCAGTAATTAATTTTTAATTTAATTAGATATGGATTATTGGTTCGGATTCCCCTTACGAGTGTAATCTCGATTTTTAATTCGGTTTTATGGCTCGAGGCTTGAGAATTCCAAGGAAATGGTGGCTATGTTGCTATTGTTTTTTTAACCCAAACAATCAAAACAATAACTGATGTTATTTTATAAGGAGGCATAAAAAAAGACCATGTCCTTAGACCCGGACATGATCCACTAGTCGTGTTTGGATCCAATTGTACCATAAAAGTCAAATTAATAACCTCTTAATTATTAGTTACAGATTTTATAGGTTCACTAAACACTTCATTGAATTACCACAAGTGTGTTGATCATAAAGCTTTGCTTTTTTCACCAATGAAAAGCAGGGATGAATATGCAATTTAGATCTAGAGAGCGAAAAGCACCACTGCTGTATAGACTCATCAAGCATGTCAGCTCATTGATTATAAGAGTCTAAAAAAGGAATCAACTTTTTCTTACTAGAATTTCCAGGTGCCCAGCTATGCGCCAGGAGCCAAACTGTCAAACTTCTGTGATGTCTTCAATCTCCCACGACGTTTAAATCTGAAAATCTCCGACATGTCCCTCATGATCTCCTCCTTCGACAGTCTAATCGGCACTCTGCATAACTTTGCAATCTTCCTTTCGCAAGGTTTCTCATCCATTAGCACAAGTAGTAGGATCTTCCGCTCCAGGCACACCGATTTATCTTCCTGTTTCAAGTCCGGTGGATCGGCTCCATTAGCTTCCGGCACTTCGGCATCGCACGTCAACGTGTTTCCTTTTAGGAAGATGGTGGCCGTGGCGGCGTCGATCTCCTCACTGACCGTGGAAGAAGGTTTCCGTGCTTCTCCCGATGATATCGGGGCCGTCTCAGTACTCTGATTCTTTCCCATTTTTTCCTGAAACTCTTGGATTCGCTGAAGCGTTAAGGATTTATTAATTATGCACCATAAAAAGAACTACAGAGTAAGGATGATATCAAAACTGAAGATGATAATCGGTTAGGGTTTACTGATAAAAATCAATCGTTCATGATTATATCGAGCTCTTAGAATCCTAAATGGTCCTATTTCAAATCTAAGATACTTTCATATTAGGATCGTATATATAGTTCATAAAACAATTCAGAGAATTATGCCGGAATGATGTGATGATCATAACACTCAGACAGATCGAAGTATAGCGTGCGATCTGGGCCCATAATTTACTCACCGCAGTTCTAATAAGGCCGTAATACACACCGCCTGAACTGAGATGCCTCGACGGATCTTACGATGCGGAACAGCTTCCAGTAACGCATCCAGTCCTCTTACTTGGCCATCCGCCGTCTGTGGAGGGTGGATCTCTCGCTTGTTGAGCAGCTGCAGAGGTCGGCCCCTTCTCGCCTCCTTCATCGTAATCGAACTCCCTCTCATCCTCGTTATATTCACCCCAACCCAATCCAAAAACTCCGTCAGGCAATCCTCGCGGAGATTATACAGCCCGAACATTAGCCATTGTTGTTTGAGGACATTTTCTTGGCCATTCGTTGCTGTTTTTCACTCACCGACTTCCTGGGCGGAGAATCTCATGGGGGATGAGAGGATGTTGCAGGTTGAGGTCTTCCTGCTTTCACGATCGAGTAAGGAAGAGATATGGTGAGATCTAGGATTAATTTGTTTTCTTAAAAATTCACAATTTTTTTTTTATTTTACTCAATTTTAAATCATTATCTTAAAATTATATTTTCTTAAAAATTAATTTATAATATTTTATAAGAGGTTGACCATCCCACTGCTGAATTCCCATAAATATTTCACACAATCATATACAAGCACAGATGGTAAACAGACAATGGCACTCTTGAGTATGGTGCTATGGTAGTCCTTTGATTAGGTAGAAGATCACTACAGAGAACACGGTTTATGGGCTCACTAATCGAATGTGCATAGTTAGTTTCTTTGTCAGTCAGTCTCACTAATCGAATATCTTAACGACTAACAGGGCAACCAAACAACACATAGTTATAGAAAGCTTGAGAGGTCGAGCTCAGAAGAGTTGGGAGCTCATATGACCCACATTTTCCGCTCTAAAAGTAACAAAAAATGCAGAAACCAACTCTTTGAGCAAGGACGAGTAGTTACTTTTCCAAGCGACTTAAGTTCCTTCTGAATGGGTTCAACAAACTTCAGATCGACATTGATAGGCCAGACCTGTTGACATTTTGAAATCATATTAATGAATACTGCAAATCGTGTAGCAACCACATGAGACACGACATCTCAGTTGTGCAATCTAATCACAAGGAAAGTTATTACAAGGATCAAGATCATCTGTATTATTCACACATATCATCATAAAAGAAAATGCATTGACACTAAATTAGCCTATAAAGCAAAGTAAAAGACACTCACTATAAAGACTACAGACAAGTATGTCATAAAACTGCATAGCTAATAGATCATAGTGAAAGCAAAAGACAGATTATTGTGTGAAATTTTGAAGATCAATAAGTAACAAGTCCAGAAAATGATTGGCATAAATCAGCCTATTCCAGAGGTCTGAGGTGCCAAATGCACCCAACAAGAAAGTAATTCTGGCATAACTCATCCTTAGCATTCAATACCCACCAGAGGAACAATTTTCAGTAGCTGTTGCTCAACCATATTGGGTGAAGCAGGGCAGCCTAATGTCCATCAGACCTTAACGTGAATTCTAAAGTAGCACATGCCCTAAGAACATCAGCCTTAAATAAGCAAAATCTTCAATATTCCCACACCAAATGAAAACAAATGCCCACTAGTTTACAGCTTCATAAGAATGAGGGCATAATTAAATGGACTTGGTGCAATTACAAACTTCAAGATTATCGGGGTGGAAAACAGAGCCTTCAAAAAACAATCACAACTAAAATACAGAGACATCATCCAGAAAACAGCGTCCAACAGTAGCATGAGTACAAAAAAGTGAAGCAGTATGCACCTTAACACCGAGCAGCTTAACAGGAGGAATTTGACCGGGAATGATGCAATCGGGCCCAGCTGCCTCCACAATCGCTCCTGCGGCAGGTCCACTTCCGATTGGATTAGGATGCTGCAAACAAAAAATGGCCGTATTAGCACTAGTACGATAGGAGAGGAGAGGAGAGGAGATGACCTTCATGATGGAGAGAGCATAGTTGGAGTGGGACGATTGGGAGACTCGGAGTACGGGGGCTCTGGTGGATTCTGGGGATGGGCTTGGTCGAAGATGCCCTCCAGGGGACGTCCTTCTGCAGCGCCGTCCCTTTCTTCGACATGTTACAGGCCTTTGTCAGAGTTGGCTGGAGGACGAGGATATGGCAGCGATTAGAGGGAGCGGATTAGACGGATAAACCAGTCCGATTGGATAGGGGAGGAAAGGCCGTGAGATTTTCTGATTGGTTGTTGATTAATTAGTAATTTAATATTAATAATAATATTATTATTAATATTTTAATTTTATTTAATCGATGTAAAAAAATACTACTAATTTATTACTCTCCTCTCAAAAGTAAAGAAATAGTTAGATTTTATAAAAATATTATCTCTGAATATGAAATAAGATAAGCAATTAAATTATGATTAGTTCAAATTTTATATTTTATAAATTTTTGTATTCCATTTTAGTGTTACAATTAGCAACATTATGCAACTTTTTCTTTTAGATCTATGAAATAAGATTTCGTCCAAAACTGTTCATAAAGTTACTGACATGCAAACCTGAATTACATACCTACCAGTACGAGAAAATCAATGAAAAGCATGCTAAGAATCAACTAGTGTAGAGAAAGGGAGTAAGGCAACCAAGGCCTTTCATGAAGAACTCGGAATAAAGGGTGTAGAGAAAGGAGACAAAGGGAGTTACTTCGAATAATTTCTTCAATATAAATGATGAGGAACATCACAAAGGAGACTATAGTAAATGAAGAGAGAAATATAAGTGATAGTGGAATAAGATTCTAAATATGATTAATGAGCAGTGTCTTAGCATGGATGATATCTGGTTTGAAAAAACGTGTAGGGTTCTTATAAAGCACAAGAGACAACGAAATATGGAACTTGTGTAGCAGAAAAGGATGGTAGTGTGAGCGAGTATCCATATGACAAGTAGGCCATGGTGGTGGAGAAGGAGCAAGATGAGAACCCCTAAATAGACTAGACTGATTGCAACCATGTTGAATAAATGGATAAGAGAAGTAGTTGCAAAGCCCACTTAATGGCATCGTGGTAGGAGGAGGCCAGAGGAGTAAGCCATGCTATAGGTACAGAGCAGCAAAACTCCAACGAAAGGAAGGCAATGGGAGGAGGAAGAATATAAAAGTAAATGCAGGAGAAAAATGTTACGTACCTCGCCATTCCCCAATCATCAAATTATAGATCGGGCATATCAGAGGAAGGAAACTTCCAAGATTTCCTGAAGAGTTCTGCTCATATCTGACCTCCTTTTCTCTCAGAGAATTAAAACACACCAAAATTGGCAGGAACCCAGCCCCTCTCGGTTGCAGCTGCATGATCAGCCTACAACCATGTCATCCTTCTGTGCCGCAAAGTCGGTGAGCTTCCTTCACATTAGTTCCCACTACTCTTCAGTATCACAGGCCTTGCCTTCCTTCTCCTCGTACTGCCTCAGGCACTGCTCGAACAGCTCCTTGTCCATTTCCATGAACATCCTCCGTACGTTTGCTGTGAGGCCATTGACAGCTTGATTCCAGTGGGTCTGTGTGTTCTTCTCGAGTGCCTTCAAGATGATGGGCAGTATCACAGTTCAATTCTGAGCTATCAGGCTCACGATGTGCTCATTGTTCCACAGGAAGAGTGCTTGCTCTGCAACCTGCACATCAAGATGGAAGCTTACTATGTATGGTTGGAACAAATATGATTGCAAATGCCCAACACCAACTAAGGTAGGCAAGAGTGGAAAAATAAATGAGCAGACAGACAGCAAGACTGGAAGTAAGGCATGCCTTCAAAATCAAAGCTGGTCAATAATCAAGTCAGTAGTTCTTTATTCAAAAGTTAAATACATGTATTTTGATGCAAATATATGTTATGAGGATCAATTTGTATATAGAATGACAGAAATCACCATCCTAGAAGTTTACCCTCTAGAAGAACCTGAAGAGAGCAGTAACTACATAGAAATAATTAGACAGAAAATCTTCCTTATTAGCAAAGCACTAGTAAAAGTATCAAAGAAAGATGCCCATTTGTTGTTTAAGAACAGCATCTACAGGAAACACTTGCAACCTACTTATGAGTAAAGCAACTTTACGCCATCCCTGGTTAACAAATTGAATCATTGCACAGGAACGAAGTGCCACTGATAAATCCTACACAACCTTATTTACATTAAACATACATAAAATCTGAGAATTTTATTCCTACCCAAGACCTGTAAGGAAAGTGAAACTATGACAAGAGGACAATGAATCAATCAATGAACTATGGCTCCCATTAGACTGGAAGCTTCTTAGCTCCAGCATAATAGATCTAGCTTCTTAAGTAAAGTTATTTTCTTGGCAAACCATTCTTCAGTAAGTTACACAGCATCAAATCATTAATGAGCTAGTAGTATCCCTTATGAACGTATCCACCAAAAGAACAAAGTGTTCCATGTAAACCTGAAAAGAGCTATTTAGGCACCAAGCCAATTGTCTGAACAGAGGAACCAAGCACCGCTGAAACTCCACGAGCTGAGTTGCCTCTAGAATTTCTTCCAGTTCTCCAAGGAATAGGACTTCCTTCTGGCAGTTTATCACAGGCCAGTACTTCAACAGGCCCCTTATAACTGTATCTGCCAGCCTATAATCTTTCTCAACGAACTGAGTGATGCAGTAAGATAACTGCTGGTGATATACAGAAACAGATTTAGGCTTATGCAGTGGGATAAGAGCCCGAACAAGGAACAGCTTGTGCTCCTCTTTCATAGGTAGTGCAAAACCATTGATTATACTCCCCAGAATATCCAGAAGCTCGGCTACACCACTGTGCCTCCGAGTCTCATAAATAAAGTGGTAGAAGATGTTATTGATGGCTTTCCTAATGAAAGGGCGGTGCAACATGAACTTCCCATAGATGCGATAGAGGATCATTTTCAAGTATTCCCTCTCCCGGGGGTCCTCAGAATCAAACAAATCGAGCACCTTCAGCACGAAGGTATGGTCAATGTAACGCTTTGAAACCCTCGTTTCTGTATCAGAGGAAACAATATACCTCAGCAACAGCTCATAAACAAGCTGCAAATGAGGCCATGCTGGATGAAAAAATGGCTCATCTTCTTCAGGATCCGCAGCATCCTGCCCTGTATTTTCATGGGATGTAGGGGGCAAGCACCGGAAGATGTTCACCGAGATCATCTTTATCATCTCCTCCTGACACTGCTCAGTCATTTTTCCGGAACCCGACTGGATGAAGTCCACAAGGTCAAGGAGGGTCTGCCGCTTGATTTCCTTCTCTCGGGCCGATTTCAAGGTGTCTGAGAAATCGAATTGTAAGCAACATATCTGAAGCTTCCTCAAAAACAGGTTTTGACGATCCGGAGCGGGGACATCGCGGAAGCTCGGCAGAGGCTCAATGGTGCCCGAGGGTCGGGTCATGACAACCGTAGCTGTAGGTCCGCCGTGCAAGGAATTAACCCCCCCCCCCCCCCCCCCCCATCCGCCGCGTGAAGGGTGGTTCACAGTCACATTGGAGCTACCCGTAGGATTCTGCCCGGAGATGGCCGCATCATAGGCATCGGATTTCGAGGGCTTCTTGTGCCCTCCCTTTATGATTTTCTTAAACATGAATCCCCAATAACACGGTGCAACCCTAATAATCAGCACGTCAGCCCTCCACCGGATTAGTTAGCATGGAATCGGAAACCTGGGATTCGAATCAGCGGCAACAAAGTCGAATGCCTCCGCTGCGAGGAAATGTAAACATCAGAAGCTCGAAAGGGAGTGTACCGAATGCTGATGCCGGAACCGAACGAGTACTAACTCCAAGGGTGGATCGATACGGAGATTCATCAGAATCCCGATGCCGGAGTTGGCCGGAAAGTGAGGATCCAGTGACCAATCGTATAATAGACAGAGAGAGAGAGTAATGAAATGGAAGGGGTGCAGGGACATGACAGTTGTATGGGAACCACAGGAATGCTTCTCTCCACTCTCCCTCTCTCTTATTTTTCATTTTTTCCTGATAAAGAGCTTGGAAAAGCAATTTATTATTTACCAAAAATTTAAAATATATATATATATATAGATATATGAATATCTGTCATCCCTCGCTTTTTTTCCCAAGACCACACAAACATTCAAATCTCCGGAACCGATCGCCAGTCGCCACGGCAGAATCCTCGCCAGTCGCCACGGCAGAATCCTCCGCAGCGCCGCCCCTGCCTCCACCGTTGATGCCTCCTGGAACTTCCTGTATATATCATCCTGATAGAACTTCCTGGCCGGGTAGCCCAGCGCCGCCCCGATCTGGCCGAGGTTGTTGATCACCGCCAACCTACCTCCGACTCCGCACATGGTCGCGACGAAGAGAATCAGTATGTCGGTGTTGAAGACCGCCGGAAGATGGTGTAGTCCTTGCCCATCTCCAGCGGGAATAAGCTTCCGGCGCCGCGTTAATTACTCCACTAATTAGTCTCTTCCATGATCCCTAGAGAGAGGAAGAACATGACGATCGTCTTTGAGGCATTTCGGACGTGCTCGGATCGTCTTTGAGGCACTTCGGACGTGCTCATCCCCCTAAGCTCGTTCGATTTCTGGCGTTTACAACCAATATCATGCGGAGGAAGACAAGGAGACGACCATCCGCTTCTTATGCCTCCCTTTGACCTCTTTTTAATTAATATTATTATATATTAAGCAAACAATAAATATTAATCTATGTACATATATTATATCAATAAAAATTAATTTATTTAATATTAAATTATGGAATCGGAAAGACTGAAAAAAAAACGGTTTGTTGTTTACACATAACATAAGCCGTTCGCGCTCATCTGCATCAATGCCTGGAATATCGGCCGGCTGAAGATCGACATTCCGATCGGAAATGGCCCGCAGAATCTCCTACATCACCGGAGCACAGCTCCTGACTCTCCGGCGCCGCCCAAATATCGCTATCATTGACGTCAGGTGAGATTCTGAGCCTAGGTTTCTTTTCCTTTCTTCTATCAAGAAAGCGCATCTTGTGATGTGGATTCCGGGGATTTTCTTTCGGACAGGGACAGGAGAGGAACTGCGACGGCCATAATCCTGGATCTCTGCACTACGCGATCCACTCTTTCTCCCACAAGATCTCCGGTCTAATACAGACAGTGAAGGGGAAAGACACTCTCGTTTTCCACTGAGCTTTGGGCCAGGTCAGAGGCAGTGTCCTTCTGGATCACGTTGGTTTTGTTATATTACTTATTCAGCTAGTTAGCTTTGAGATTCGCACGCTGAGTTTTTTGTGATTGCACTTTTAGGCGACTAGCTGCTCATTAGCTGGAGGATTCAGTTACAAGCTTTGAACTTAAAGGCATTAATGGTTTCTGGAAAACTATGTTTTTCATTCTGCTGAAGAGACAAAAGATGCCAGAGATTTTCAAATTGATTGTGTGGAAATTGTTCAGGATTGTAGCACTTTGTTTGTCTGGAATGCCATTCTTGCTTTTTTGGATATGATTCACTCACTTCCTTGTTCGTCTGTAGTAGAAACGGTTGTCTTTTTGGTTTTCCATTTTACTTCTTTACTATAATGGTTTGAGTGCTTGGTTGGAATATGACTCTGTGATACCTTCTTGGCTCGGCTATTCCTTTTCTTTTTTTATTTGCCAATATTTTGTGCAGTTCATGCTTTAGAATGTTTTAATGCCTTTGCATTGTGTAGTGCCTGGGGAAAATGGGGAAGTTCTGATTATGTTTTTGAACCAAGTTATGTCTGTGTTATATGTTTCTTAGCATAATTTTGAGAATACAATCTATATGCCACAATATCTCAACATTCTTTTACCTAAAGTTGATGATGAAGGGGTCGAAGTGTTTCTAGAGTCACTTGCTTTCCGCTCTAAAAATGAACATAGGAGAACTTAGGGTTTGCCTACCTTATTGAGGTGATGGAGGTAGCCAGGATTGCTTCCTTTTCTTCCAGGGCTATTCCTTTCTGGTTGAGGTGATCTATGAGGAAACCCACTGGGGTCCCCGCATAAGAAGGTAGGTGAGATGCATTTATTTTGGTATCCAATGGATCACTAGACGACATGATCATCTGAAACAGTTATTTCTTGAATTCAGCTGTGGTGCATAAAGATGAACTGCACATCCCATGAAAATAACATTAACCATGAAAAGTTCGTGGCTTTATTTAAGAATTGACAGGTGAGAAAGCCCAAAAGCCAATGGCTCCATTCATTTAGGAGGCAAACGAACAAAGGTGACATTTCATAATAACACAAATTCCAAACATCTCCCATTTTTCTCTTTTGTTTTATATGGTCTTTTTTATTGACAGATTCTTGAACGTACTAGCCTCGGACGCTCAATGGCGATTAATGGGTGACAGCATCTCGATGGCACTCTTGAAGAAAGCTTAAGCGATTCCATTAGTGAAGAATGGACTCCAACGCCAGCACTCTGGTGTGAGTGAATGGTCCCTCTTGGGGTCCCAGCAGTAGTTATATATAAGGTATCGGCTCTGCACCCACCTCATGGCCATGTGCTGCTGGCGGGTCAGCCCCCCTGACCGGAAAGGAGAGGCCGACACTGGGCGGCACCAAGCAGGTGAATAGGCCGAGCAGCCACCTGCCCTGAAGTTCGTGTACTTTGCAACAAACGGCTGGTAGCTGTAATCCGCCCTGTACTTACCATCCTCGGTGGCCCAGGACGATGCATCCCATATGGACCCGTAGAGCCACATCGGCCTCAGCGGAAAAGTGGCGGCACTCTTCCTCAGGTACCTCCTTATCGGTACATCATCTACCAGGAACCTGAAATACATGAGTCTTATTTTTATAATATTATTCATCATCTGAATCATCTTATATCTACAAGGTGAACTTACACGATCTCCCTAGGACTCCAGAGGATGGCGTAATGGTGGAAGTCCTGAGTTGGGTCGAACCAGAGATGGAACTTCATCTCCCTCCCTATTATCGTCCCATCCCCGCTCCCCCTTATGTACACGTTCGTCTGAAAGACATATGGCTTCCCCAACGTTGTCCCTAAGAACTCGATGTCCACCTCGTCATGGTGCCCAGGATGAGCCTCACTGTTCGATAACTTTCATGACCCAACAATCCACAGTTTATTCCATTGAGTTTCTCAAACTATCTAGTACAATGATGGTGAATGATAAAACAAGTGCTCACATAAAAGGCTGTTATGACTCCTGCAGTATAGCCAGGGTGAAGCTTGATGGAGGCACCGAAGTAGCCGGACCGGAATGGCTTGACTGATTTAAACCCGCTTCCTGTAGCGAGACGGTTAACATGAATAAGGTGATGGATTGCAGCAGTTTGATATGACATCGAGTGAGAGTGTACCTGAAGAGCTGTCGAGCCAGATTGTGAGTGCATTTTGGTCAACTATCTGGTGCTGCGGGCCCCAAAGGTTGCGGAAGGCTTGGTAGAAGCTAATGGGTCGGAACCTTAAGCTCGGGCGGTACCCAGGCCAAGGTGGCTGTCCGGCGGTGATCCGGGAAGGAGCTACGGTTAAGATGGTGAGTATGCTGAGAAAAGCAATCGCAGAAGGGCACATGTCTCTGTTGGATTCCTTACTTCTCAGGAGCATGATTGTTGGGCGATAGAGAATATGGAGGGAGTAGCTGAGCAAAAGGTGGAGTGTCAACTCTAGTATTGAGGGTGATATAAAGAAGAAAATCTTGGTAGGTCCATGCTATCAAACTATTCAGAAATTAAATAGATATGAAAATAGTTTGATCGGTTGAACAAAAGAATCAGGCTAGACAAATAGACACATGATTTAACAAGATTCCGCGTCCAACTTATTGTTCTCACATTGAGAGGATCTCCTTGATCACAATTAGGGTAAAAAGAACATGGAAGAATCTTTGAAGGGAATGCAGCAATGGTGGAGTGCCAAGGATGGTTTGGTGTAGTTTGCATCGTTCTTGAGTTGAGACCAAGAGTTTGAGATGGTTTCTCTTGAATGTACCCCGGAGTGAATCAATTGCAGGTAGGCACACTGTGATTGTACTCTTATCAGATCCACTGTGCAATACACTATATGTCTGCATATTCTTTCTGTAGCCAGCCACAGTTGGATTGGATCTCCACTTGACAAGAAAGATCATGCTTAATCAAAGGTGATGGACCTCATCAGCTGATAATGACAAGGGTAGAGATTTTTCCATCTGTATTGGCCTGTAAATCTGGGGCTTGAACAGACCAGTATCAGTAAGGTTAAGAAATGATACGGATCTCACTTTATAACCCAACAAGTATTCAAGCATCTGGAATAGGGCGGTTGTGTGAAATGGGACTGTTTGTGTCGGTAACGTAGGCCGATGGTGACAGCGAGGGGCCCCGTTTTTCAGAAGATGGCTTCAAACAAACTGTGTCGGAGGGTGAGAGGACCCATCGTCTCAGCCATGCCCAACAAATCGAAGGGGGTCACAGGGGACGAAGCTTCAGGGATGGATGGATCTTCCGCACCGCACACCCATATATCACGTACCTGTGACTAAGGAAATGGAAGACCGGTCATGATCAACGAACGCCTTACCGACCAACCCGATCGATGGTGACGACGACGGAGTCGGAGGAAAGCAATGGACCGTCCTAGTGTTGGCTTCGAAGACTTATTATTACCTGTGTCGTGACAGTGCAGTGCATGCTTGATGAAGATGCTCATCGCCGTCATTGTCGGATCTAGAGGACCTGCCTTGACCCACACGGTCGACACCACCGACACTCCACACATTTCCTCCCATGTCTCCTAGATCTAAATAGGTTTTTGTGCACTATAATATAAAATAATTAGTTTTATAATTTTATCTTAACTTTTTGTTTTAATTAGTTTAATTTATATCTAGTAAGGGCATATCACAGTAGGACCAAATTTTATTTTAATCAATTAATTTATTTATTTATATATTTATTTTTGGTCGGAAAAAAAGGAAGCGCGTATGAAAATAAGGCCTACGAAGAACAATTGGGCCTAATTTGACAAAAACATTCCCTTAGAAGCACAATTGAAGCCCAAGCCAACAGCCTTATGGCGACCCTAAATCCTCTCCAGAATGGAATACCATGAACGAACTGGCAAGTGCAGAAGAGGAAAAAGAAATGGTTTTTTGGTGACTTTCCTAGTGGTGATGTTGATTCCTGATGGTGGTTGGCAAGGATTTGGTTCTGTGGAAGCTGCTACAGCAGATCTGTTCATGTTCCTATTTCAAATCTTTTCCTCCCTGAGGAAAGCCGAGAGCTTGATGAAGGCATAATGGCTTGTAGAAAGAAGAAGAAGAAGAAGAAAGAAGAAAAAAGAAGAAGAAAGAAGAAGAAGAAGAAGAAGAAGAAGAAGAAGCATGTTTTTTGGGAGAGCGATCCTCCAAGATGGTCGCCCCCTGCTTATGCTGATTGAATCTTGCAAAACTCTCAGACAGGCTTACCAAATCCATGCCCAGACCGTTGTCAATGGGCTGCACATCCACCTCTACTCCCTCAGCAAGATTTTCTCTCTTTTTGCCCTGTTTGGCTGCTCGGAGAGTCTCGATCATTCCCGTCTGATACTCTCGAGGACTGATGTTCCGAACGTGTTCATGTGGAATACCATGATCAGAGCCCACTCTCGCCAAGAGCTTCATGGCAAAGCGGTCCTCCTCTACCCTTCCATGATTGCCCAGGCGAGGGCCTTGCCCAACCACTTCACCTTCACATTCGTGTTCAGCTCCTGTGCGAGATTACCGACCCCAGTTCCTGGATTCCAGATTTATGGTCACGTGATAAAACGTGGGCTGGAGTCGGATACCATTGTAATGAACGCCTTTATCCATTTCTGCTGCGGGTTCGGGGACCTCCACTCTGCACAGAAAGTGTTTGAAGAAAGTCCCGTCAGAGATCTCGTTTCATTCAATACCATGATCAGCGGACTGGCGCAAGGCCGCAAGCCTCATGCTGCTCTGTCCCTTTTCACCGTGATGACCCGCTCAGGTCTTATGCCCGATCATTTCACTTTTGTAGCACTGTCCTCGGCTTGCTCGGGCCTAAATAATTACAGGCTAGCAAAACAGATTCATAATTTGGTCTATATGTACTTCGGGTTTGTTGACTGTGGTAGGAGTGCTCACTTAGTAGGTTCTGTCATGGATATGTACCTGAAATGTGGGGAAATGGAGATGGCTGAAAAGGTTTTCAACACCTTAGAAAATGTTAAGAGTGCTGCTGCTTTGAGCTGTATGGTTTCAGGATATGCTCGAGCAGGAAAAGTTGAGCTCGCTAGACAGATTTTTGACCAAGTGGATGAAAAAGACACAGTTTTGTGGACTGCAATTATTAGTGGATACTCCCAGGCAGGGCAGTATACTGAGGCTCTCTCACTTTACAAGGAGATGGAAGCTTCGGGCATTAAGCCTGATAAGATCACCATGGTTGCTGTTCTATCAGCATGTGCTGGGCTTGGAGCTCTCACTTTTGGCCAGAGGGTTTATAATCAGTGCTTAAAGAAAAGGCTCTATGGTCAGGATGTGATCCTAATAACAGCTATTGTTGATATGTATGCAAAGTGCGGAAAAATACACGCTGCCTTAGAAATTTTCCATGGCGTACCAAACTACCAGAGGACGACTCATCTGTTCAATGCTGTGATCTCCGGCCTTGCTCAGCACGGGCATGGTAAGATAGCAGTATTAGTTTTCGAAGAAATGGAAGCAGCAAAGGTAAGTCCGGATGAGATTACATTCACAGGCTTGCTATATGCCTGCAGCCACAGCGGACTTGTGGAAGAGGGTCGGAGCTTGTTCAAGTCAATATCTCAAATGCATGGCATTAATCCACAAATGAAGCACTACTGTTGCATGGTTGACCTTTTTGGACGGAAGGGGAACTTAGATGAGGCTTACAAGTTCATTCAGGCAATGCCCTTTGAAGCAAACTCGGTTATCTGGAGGTCTTTTCTGAGCTCTTGTAAGCTTTATGGGGATGTGGAGATGGGCAGGATTGCTAGCACCAAGCTTCTTGAAATGGAGCCAGATCATGGGGCTCGGTATGTGTTACTATCTAACATTCTGGCTTCCACAAAGCAGTGGGAGGAGGCTGGGAAAGTGAGGAAGGTAATGGAAGAGCGGGGGATCCAGAAACCATCAGGTTGGAGTTACATCGAATTATTGGACGGGACAATTCATCAGTTTCCTGCAAGCAATTACAAGTTGCATCCACAGAAGGAAGAGATTGCATCAAAGCTTGGAGAGGTGAATGGACGACTTCGAGCTGCAGGATATGCCCCCAGTACGGTCGATGTGGTGTTTGATGTAGATGAGGAAGAGAAGGAGATGATAGTTTCTTACCACAGTGAGAGGTTGGCATTGGCTTTCGGGTTGCTGAACTCGGGACCTGGGGAGGTTTTGCGAATCATGAAGAACCTTAGGATCTGCAGCGACTGTCACTTGGTCTTCAAGCTTCTGTCCAGGGCCTACAAGAGAGAGATCATTGTGAGGGATACAACTAGATTCCACCATTTCAAGAATGGTTTGTGCTCTTGCAAGGATTTCTGGTGACACACTAACTTGACTGTTTTTCCAAGGTAGTCAACTAAAATTTATTCTAACAGTCAATACCCTCCTAAAGATTGAGGAAATGCTCATGTTTCTGAATAGGGGATAGCCGTAGAAAATTAAGATTAAGTGAGCATTTCCCATTTCCCCTATTCAGTATAGGTGCTAAGTACTCTAGTGAGTAAGTATATGCTAACTAGTGTATTCTAAAATAATACTATAATATATAGATTGTTTTTAGTTGTAACCACCATTGTAACTGAATATAAATGAGAAAGTGTATGTAAATTTACCTGATATTGGAGATTGCTTGTTATTTGGAAATTGTCTTCTTATTTCTATTTGTCTCTCTATAATAACAACTAAGAAGTGTATGCACAACGATCGATTAATTCAAAGAGTGTATGCACAACCGATTAATTCATTACAATTAAAGGCATTTTATTATATTTTTAGTCGAGATAAATCCATCAATGCATCAATACAAATCTCACTATTACTCTTAAACAAATGGTATTAGAGCCATAGTAAACTCAAATAATGATTTCTTGAATTATTAATCTTTGCATCAACACAAATCTCACTATTACTCTTAAACAAATGGTATTAGAGCCATAGTAAACTTAAATAAATTATCGCATGTAGGAAGAAAGTTTTGTACAACCTAACATAAGAAAGTTTTAATGCTATTATTAGTGTTGGACAATACTAACGAAGAATTTTATTAGTTTTGTTTATAATTTAGTTTATAATCTATCTGGATATTTCAATTATATAAATAAAAAAACACACATTTCAAATAACTATAAAAGATGCAACGAAAAGATATAAAAGTAAAAAGTTATTTGTATCAAACTATTGGTTGTACCATTATTAAAACCATTTTGAAACGATACATTTTTAAAGATATTTAAAATATAATAAAATTAAGATATTTTGGTTCAACTAATTTTTAAGTTTTATAAAAAAGATTTTGAATTATTGCAAAAGAATGAAGTTTAGATGGTTGAAGTTTATTTTACACTCAAATAATGGGTCAAAATAATTTTTAAGATTTTAATATTAATGACAACTGGATTTAATTATATTATGGGTTACAAAATAATCCAACTATACATCTACTTTAAATTTAGAAGAATGGTAGAGTAGTTTTAACATTTATGAGAAAAAAAAATACAAATATAGAGAATATAAGTAAATATTACATATTATTAAACATAAATAGATAAATATGAGATATTATTAAATTGAATAAGATGACATGTTTTTTGTGGTGTAAGTAAGGAGTAAGGGAAGTATTTATGGTAGTAAGCACACACTAAATATTACATATGTCATAAATTTGAGCTTTTCCAATGTAAATATTACATATTTCAAAGGAAAAACTATACTATCGAGGAACTATAACAAAGGTTGAGAACAATAGAACTTAAAGTTTGTATTGAGCTATTTATAGTAATTTGAAAGTAAGGCATTTGGAGTGAAAGTGAAGTTATGTATTTAAAGTAAAGTGAGGTGAAAGATTATTAATAAAAAATTTATTATTTTAATTAAATTAAATAATTTATTAATAATTATATATAATTAAATTATATTAAATATATTTTATATAATTATTTTTATTATATATTTATATTATATAATTTATATAAAATATTATTATTATATAAATATATTTAAAATATATAATAACAATATAAATAATAAATAAGAATATTAAAGTAATTTAAATAATAAATTACACAATATCTCTTTATACCTCTAAAAGTAAAATGAGGTTTCGAAATAATTTTTCACCACTTCAAACCCCTCTATTTTATATTATTAAATAAGTGATTACTCAACCTCTTCAAATCACTGCCCTCCAAATCACGACTGCAATAATTACTTAAGTGGTTGTTTGAATTGGTTAAGTAATTTTTAAAAGATAATTCAAAACTGGCAGTTAAAGATAGAGTAAGAGTAAATTTAAAAGTAAATTGAATAATTCTAATTTTGACCTAAATATATTGTGTTATGGATTTAAGAAATAAATTGCTTAGTATTGGAAAGTTGATTGCAAATGGATATGTTCATATTCAGGTTCAAAGATTTACAAAATGTCAACAAACATCTATTGAATCCAAAGACATATTATGGCATACAATATATGAGCACTTAAACTATCAAATATTGTATAGTATGCAACAATTGTCTTTTTTTTGCACAATATATGCAACAATTGTGAAATGGGTAAACAATACAAGAAAAATCAACTGTAAGCTACTAAACAACTACAATTAGTTCATTTAGATTTATGTATACCTATCAATTATGAATCAAATAAAGTAAGAATGTATTTTCTTACCTTTATTGATGATTTTAGTCGTAAATATTAAATTTATTTTCTTTGTGAAAAATGTGAAGTTCTGAAATTTTTAAAAAAAATTCAAAGCTGTTGTTGAAAAAGAATCAAATAAATTTATTATTTGTTTACAAATTGAATAATGTGAAGAATTTAATTCCAAAGAGTTTATTGCTTACTACTCTACCAATGGACGTATACTCCACAACATAATGGTATATAGCTAAAAAGAAAAATTGAATCATAATGAATATGGTTACATGCATGTTAGATGATATGATTGTTCCTAATTATTATTTGAGTTGAATCAGCAAGATGGACACTGTATGTCTTACCCTATTAGTAGAAAATGTAACACATCAGGAACTTTTAGTAGTATATTTAAAGGTATTTGGTTGTGTTACCTATGCTCATGTAGCTGAACTTTATAAAAGAAAACGCGATTCTAGAAACATAAAGTACATTATGCTTGTAGTAAGTGATGAGTCAAAGGGTTATCGTTTGTATGATCCTATTGTTGATTTGTTAGTAGTAGTATGAATTGTTAAGAGAGAAGTATAATTGGAATGAAGGGAAGGATATTGAAGTTAACAAGTTGATATGAGATGATAATGTTTCTCCACAAGAGGTGAATTCTGAAGAAAGAGAGTCGACAAAAACCTACATGAATGCAAAACTATGTTATGTATCATCATCTGCGGATCTTATAAATTTTGAAGAAGACTACAAGGATACTAAATGGAGGAAGGGTATGGAAGAAGAAATCAATACTATTGAAAGAAATGAAACTTGGGAATTGATTGAGTTGTCATCTAACTTCAAATCAATTGGTGTTAAGTGAATCTAAACTAAACTCAATGAGTTTGATGAAGTGGATAAATACAAGGATACAAAGATATTAAATAAATTATTTTGAAGTTTTTGCACTTGTGGCTAGGTGGAATACTATTCAAACTCTATTTGTATTAGGTGCAATGAAAGGTTGGACAATCTTTCATATGGATGTAAAAGTGATTTTCTTTATGGGGAGCTAATAGAAGAGTCTATGTTCAACCTAAATGCTTCAATAAAAGGGGAGAAGAAGAAAAAATTTAAAAGTTAAAAAATGTACTTTATAGTTTGAAGCAAGTTTCAAAAGCTTGGTTTATTTCATTTAAGAATGTTTTATGAAGTGTGATTATGAGCATATTTTTTTTGTGAAATATTTCAAGTATGATTCAATGATAATCAGTAGTTTGTATGTTGATGATCTCGTAATTACTGGAAGCAATAATTATATGATCGCTAAATTTAAAGGCTATATGGAGAATGAGTTTGAAATGATAGATTTGGGTCCAATGAAACATTTTCTTGAAGTAAAGGTTGTTCAAACCGATGGAATTTTTATTTACCAATCTAGGTATACTAAAAATTTTCTAAAATGTTTGAAATGACTAATTGTAATTTAGTGACTATACATATAGTACTTAGGAGCAAACTTACAAAAGAAGACAATAGAGTTGAGATAAATACTATTGAATATAAAAAAATAATTGGAAGTTTTATCTATCGCTAATCAATAAAATCTTGATTACTCTATCTCATTAGCAAGTAAATATATAGAATCTACTATGAAAAATTATGACATAGTTGTAAAGAGAATTTTAAGATATTTAAAAGAGTACCATGACTATGGGTAAAAATGCAAAGTTACTGAAATGATTGATTTTATAAATGGTGACGGTGGGGATTTAAGTGGTAGTAAGAGTGCATCTGAATTTGTTTTTAAGCTGAAATTAGAATTGTATCTTGGACATCCAAGAAGAAACAAATAATTGCTTTATCAACTGCTAAAGTAACTATAGCCTATGAGCATGTCAATGTATATGGCTTAAACGAATTCTGAAATTTTTAGGTAAAGTATCATGATGATCCTATGATAATACTTCAACTATCAAACTCTTAAATAACTTGGTGTTACATGGAAGAAGTAAGCACATTGACGTGGGCATCAAAAACATTGACGTGGGCTTCCATTTTTTGATAGTTAGCCAATGATGGAGAACTTTATATGCATGAATGTAGAGCATGTTGTTGATATTCTAATTAAGCATGTGAAACTAGAATTGTTCGAAGCTCTAAGGGAGGAATGGGGTATTGTGGGCAAGTAAGATATAAACTCAATTCATATTAATTGAGTTTAAGGAAAAATATCTTAGAAAATTAAGAAGAATATATTGTGTAGCCTAGCTTAGCATAGAAGTATATGTAAATTCTAAATGCTAAGCACTCTAATGAGTAAGTCTAGGCTAAGTTATGTATTCTAGAAGAATACTAGAATCTATAGACCTTTTTGTTGTAATAACACAGTTTAATTGAATATAATGGGAGAAGTATATGTACATTTAATTGATATTGAGATTGTTTGTTGTTTGAAAATTGTCTCTATCATTTATACTCTACTCTCTCAGTTGCAAACAATGAATTCATTATAATTGAAATTGTGTTTGTTATATTTTTCATTGATATGAATTCATCAATCTCAATCGCGCTAGAATGAGATCGATTATGGAACATCAAAAAGAAGATTCACCCATTGATCTAAGGCATTCATATTTGAATTAGGAATTAATTCAACTGAAAAGAGAGAAAATATTCATATCTGAATTAGGGATTAATTCAGTTAAATAGAAAAAAAAAAGTTTCTCTGTTGTATATGCAAAAGAAGCCAACAGTCACCTTTTTCAATCTTGAGTTCTTGATCCTGAGTTCAAATCCTTAAATCAACACAAATCACACCATTATTCTTAACATATAGCTCGTTTCGATAGAGCCCAAATTTATTAGTTGCTTGGTTCTCAGCTTGGCTAATCCCCTACTGGCAGTAACTTACCTAGGAATGTTTGTTCCACAGTCTACAAGCCCTAAGGGGGAGGTGTAGCTAAAATACATGGGAAGTGGCAGTAAATTGGCTTGATTATCTATTATGTTATTGCTTAGTGGTACGTCGTTGGTGTTTCATCATGCATGAGCATGATGTCCGTAGGGTGCCAAGAGCATTCTAAGAGTAGTTATAAAATTAAGTATCGGATAAAAAATAGAAAAATATTCATGTTTAGTATTTTTTTTTGGTAGAAGTACGAGGTGGTTCAATGCAGGCAAACTTAGTGAGTTGGTAGCACACCTCATTCCAGATATTTTTTACTTCACCATTTTTTTTATACCTTTACACGTATAATTAATTATTATAATTTGATTGTTTATTATACATAAATGTTATTTTCTTCCTAATCATCCTAGATCTCACTTTGAGACACTCGAGTTCTCGTGCATCTATTATACATTTTATTTCTCATTGGCATTAAATAAGATTGGAATTAATTTCGGGTTGAAACCCTTCCACAGCCTATAAATATCGTACACCATTATCCTCATAATTTACCTTTATGCCCGGTTACTTTTACCTTTTATGATTAATTTAATCCAAACGTATTTCAAGGTCCAAATGAGTTATAGGACTTGGTAATAATCTCCAAGTCATTCATCCAATACAAGTTTTCCCCTTAGTGGTTTTCACGATTTTGGTCCTATATATCTGATGGGTAGGTAAGGTGCTCATAATTCCTTTCTCATTATTCTTTAAGCCCAAGTTTTAAGACCCTTATGGATCATCCATACCTTTCCAATATATAACCTATATTTTGCTTTCTTCTTTAGGGAATCCACTCAATCTAACTCTACTCGTCTTCCCATTTGTCTAAATTAGATTAGTTTATATTCCTTTTGAGTTAGACCCTACCTCGTTACAACTTTTAATGGCACTCCTCTTACCAAGGTTCCAAAACTTCAATTTGTTTTGATAAAATTTTAGTCGGTTATTTGTCGAGCAGGTCGAACACCCTTTTTATAGGTATACTTTTCTGGGTGTTTTCTTTTTGCACATTTCCATACTCATATAATCTGAAATATCATGTCTACTATTGTTAATTTGAGACAAAAAAATATGAGACTGACACTCTTTGGTCACAACTTCATCAATCTCTTGTAGTGATATCTGTCATCCTCATATTGGATTACAACCACGCATTTTTTTTGGTATACTTCTCCATATATATTTCACTTTCTATCACGGCTAGAAAGTCTTTATATTACTTATTTACACCTCAATATCTTTTATACAACACTTTAATAGACATTTTCATTTACTAGGATATTCATTATATTCTACATCAAAAATTTTTTACTCTTTCTAATTTCTTGAAATATATTTAATTAATAAGTCACAAGACACAATACATAATTCATCCTTACCTTTAAATTAGGAGTTTATATAATTTGTGAGGCAAACTTAGCCCTATTATTTCCGAACGTCTTCTCGTGGTAGTCTATGTACTTCTGATTATCATGCTAAATCACCTCTTCTAGATCTTTTTTGTTACTCAGTGTTACTCTTAATCATGCCACACTGCTTGTTACAATGTCATTCCTTTTGGGTCTCTAAAATCTGGTAAGTTGACTTTGGGTATTACTAGGATTTGTGCAGTGTTGAGCAATTATGTGGATACTGGATTCGGTGACATTTTCACTATTATGGCCCCATAATCCATGGGTGTGCACTCGCATACTTTAGACAATTGTATGGTACGTTATTCAATTAGTGTTACTTTCCGTTCTATTCTTACTTATAATAATATATTTTACTTGCCGTTGATATCTACTCATCAAATGGTTCTATTCTTATGTATGATAATATCTCCTACTTCCCATGTATTGTCTACTCGTTAAAAAGTTCAATTCTTACTTATGATAATATCTCTTATTTCCCACTAATTGTCTCCTTTTTAAATAGTTCTATTCTTATTTATTATAATATTTTTTACTCCCGTGGATCGTCTACAAATCAAAGGTTTGACTGAATTTTGGCTACATCACGTGTTATATGTTCCAAAATAAATCTATGGTAGAAAATTAGTTTGTAATAATCGAAAGTTTTATTGACAATTTTTTCTATTTTAAGATGAGTTGTAGTATTTTCTAGGCATATTCAAGTCGGAACTCGATCACAAATATCAATAGCACTACTTAGCGATATTTTTACATATAAATTCTCTTATTTAATGGTTAGATAAATAAGTATTGATTAATCGAGTCTTAAGTGAGAACATTTTTTGGAACATATTTTTTTAATTTGGGAGTAAAATTTTATTTGATATAAAGAATATAACTCAATCAATTGCAGAGGGATGACATAGTTGTCAACTCGATTTCAGAATTTTTTTTGCATAAAATTTGATAAAAAAATAAGTAAATTTTGTGTAGATTCTCGTAGGTGAGGCGGAAGCACCAATGATAAGAGAAAGAGGGACATCCGAGGTGATTTTTGAAATGAACTCGAGACAATTGTTTCAATAAATTAACGACAAAAGAAGACTTGGATTGGAATTACCTGCGTGTTAGTTGAGTACCCTTCCTGGAAATTTCATTGTCTTCACCATCCCGTCTCCTCCTCCACCTTCTAGCCTTCTCTTTACCAACCCTACCTTCTCGATTTTTCTTCCAGAATACTTCCAAATTCATGATAACATATTTTTTTCACATCCTCGCTCAACATGCCAATCCGATCGACGGAGATTGCTGAAGTCCTGGAAGAATTGCGCAGCTTCGTTTTCTGTCCTCTTGCTGGCTAGTGATCATCAAAGTTCAATCATCAGTATTGGAGTTGTAGATTTGCTCGATTTGTTATCCACGAAGCAATGGAGACCTATAGTGTGTTGCTTGCTTCCCGAGTTGACAAATATGTATTTTTTAAATTAACAAAAAATATTAATAAATTATAAAAAAATGATAAAAATTAATTATCACAAATGCAAAAATAACAAAAAAAATGGATGACAAATTTTAAAGAATAATATGAAAATATATTAAAAAAATAATTTTTATATTATAAATATATATATGGGTAAGTTTTGAAAATTTCCGTAACTAATTTAATAATAAATAATAATATAATATTTCAGCAGTCAAACTTATTATGAAAATATATTTAAAAAATAATTTTTATATTATAAATATATATATATGGGTAAGTTTTGAAATTTTCCGTAACTAATTTAATAATAAATAATAATATAATATTTCAGCCGTCAAACTTATCTCGGGATCGACCCTCCAAGGGGACAAATCAGTGGTAAAACGTGCGTTGTGACGTCAGCATCACCATCCATGGCTTCCTCCCTTTACGATGCCATGCCCATACATAACCATATCCCCCATCATCATCATCTTCTTCTATACATTCTCCCTCTTTGGCCTCCAGCTCCTCCCTTCAAGCAATCCACCCAATCACTCAGCCTAATCTATCTTATTTCTGCTGGTTGCTCAGCCACAAAGCAATGGGCGAGGTAATCACTATATCTCCGGCTTTATATTCCCAATCTTCCTCCACTCTCATCTGGTTCGGCTAATTTCGAGATCGATTTGCAGCATGTAGAAGGTGCGAAGAATGAAGGGGAGAAGAATGACGACGTCAACCTGACCATCGTCTTGAATATGAACATGCACTGCGAAGGATGCGCTAAGAAAGTCCAGCGAGTAGTTCGGAATTTTGAGGGTAAGCAACTGCGGAGCATACCAAACTGTATGCCTCATCATCTGTAATTGCGATGCTCCGCGGATTCCAATTAGAATTGAGAATCTACGTCAAATGACATTCTGAGCTCGATTTAATTTACGATTGTGCTCTTATTTCCGCCCTGAATTGATTCAGAGCAATGCTGAGCCCAGCGATTGGAGATGATTCAGTAGTAATTTTTCCTTTTTCGTATATTTTCATCGAAACCGATGAAGGATGGAGTGTGAATTACGTAAAGCTCACTGCGGATGGCGCTTGAGTGCTCGAGTGCGATTGGTAGTTGAACGGCGTGATGCTTACGGTAGGCCGGATATCATGTCAGAGCTAAAAGCAGATTTGTTGTTAGCAGGTGTTGAAGACGTGAAGACCGACAGCTCCAACAATAAACTAACGGTGACTGGGAAAGTGGACCCTGTGAAGATCAAGCAGCGGCTGGAGGAGAAGACCAGGAAGAAGGTCGAAATCGTCTCTCCTCAGCACAAAAAGGACGCCGGAGCCCCCGCCGGCGACAAGCAGCCGAAGCCGGACGAGAAGTTGCCCGCAGAGGAAAAGGAGGATGAGAAGAAGCCTAAACAGGTAATCGATTACCCGATAATCAATCCGCCATCAATGCGTTAGATTAAGACAATTCACTGTTCTCATTTATTATCTTCTTGCGAGAAATTGAATCTCGACAAGTGACATTGGACAATTCATCAATGCTGGATCTTCGAAGGTAATCTGTTGTCTTCTCTGTTTATGGGTTTCAGGCAACCGTAGTTTTGAAGATCAGACTACACTGCGACGGTTGCGTCCAGAAGATCAGAAAATTCATTCTGAAGATCGAAGGTCAGCGCGAGAGCTAGTAGGCCATAGATCTTAATTTGATTTGGCTTTGTTGGGTTTCGAATAGATTAAATCTTTTCCAGCTCGGTTCAAAGGTATAATCACATGATCAGATCCGCTTTCCACTTTGAAGAAGTGATTTCCAGCTAACTATTAAGTGGGTATTATACAATAATTTTTTACTTGATTATTATACTACGGATTCATTGACCGAATATCTTGATCAGAAGTGGATTCGGTGAGCATAGACACGGCAAAGGATCTTGTCACAGTGACGGGGATGGTGGATGAGAAAGAGCTCGTTCCCTACCTCAGAAGCAGGCTCCGGCGTGGCGTCGAGGTTGTCCCTCCGGCGGTGAAGAAGGATGACGCCGGCCCTAAAAAGGAGGATGGAAAGGAATCCGGAGATGGAGATAAGAAAGGCGGCAAGGTATCAGGAGGCGGGGGCCACAAGAAGGAAGGCAAGGAAGCTCTGGCTCCCGCGGGTGCGGTGGCGGCGGAGGTGAAAGGCGACGGAGCAGAGAAGGAGAAGAGCAAGGATGTCAAGGCCGAGGAGCCCAAGATGGAGTTCAGAAGATTTGAGCACCACGGCTACTACCCGTCCCAGACGTCCTACTGGTACGACCAAGGGCAGTCGAGCCACTACTACAGCCACGGCTACGCGGTGGAACCGTACGCCCACCACGGCAGCTACACAGCGCCGCCGCCGCCACCACCACCACCGGGTTACCCTCATATGGTCCATGAGGGATACTCACATTATCCGCCATACCCCATGGATCTTCGGCTGCACGCGCCTCAGATGTTCAGCGACGAGAACCCCAACGCCTGCTCGGTCATGTGAGGCTAACACACCGCAACCGCAAGGGGTGTGATTGAGACGGAAGCTAAACAATGGGGGCAGCATTGAAAATTCCGTTACATTTTTTTATTATAGTTAAGCAGACGCTGTACGTTGGCTCTGAACTATTAATTATTTTTTTCTGTTAGCCCTCCGCTAAGTAACGGCGTAGTCACAGGACAACGGAGTTTGGTGGAACAGTAACACATGTACAAATTAGACGTTGCATTCGTACTACTTGCTACTTGCCTAGGTTGACAGCCATATTCTGCCAGCCAAACATGGAAAACGAAAACCATGCACTCAATTTTCCAAAGCCTGTTTGTCATTAGACTTACAGCTTTGTCTTGTGCATACCTCGGCCTCCATTGCACGGACATCCAATATTATATACAAGTCAACCTGTGTGCCCCGTGGGCACGGAACCAGATTAAGATAACAAATTATTTGAAATAGAATACCATTAATTTAACACGTGGAAATATGGATATGAGAGAGGATGATAAATATAAAATTGATAGAAGTAATAGATAATAGAATGATTCCCAATCACATTTGTTGAATTTGACTTCGGGCAAGGGGGGAGGTCAGTTGAGTGATGGAGAGGCCAGGCCACCCACCATTGAGTCTGACTCAGCTCCAACTCTGACCATCAAAATGTTTTTAAATTGACGTTTCAATGGCATGATGTGGTTAGGTGATGAATGCTTGGTTATAGGGTCGAAGTATGTGTTGAAAATGTTAGGGTTTGTGACTGAGAAATGATCATACTTGGACGCCATGCAGATGCAATCACCGTTCATCAATTCTGGCAGAAAAGGAGAGTGACAATTCTTAGCTGCCAACCACCAACCGACATGGACAGGCAACGTGGGTCCCAGTCCACGTCACAAACACATGGCTCCACGCTGGACCTCATGATCATCTCCACCAAAAACACAACAACGATAATTCTGCGATAAAACGCTGACGGCGATATGCTTTTCAACTGTGCACCCCGTCGACCCATATGGTGCATGGTCATGGATTTGCTCATACTCCCATGGAGCTTTGTTCAATGATTCGATCCACCTGATCCAGAGTTCATCTCATATTTATGACAAATTTCTTGTTGGGCATGGAAGTATGACTTCTTGGGCTTATGGAAACCGTACAATGGACTATCTCCTTGACTGGATTCGTCAGATCAGACTTCAGTTCCATGAACTTCCAAGGGGTTCATCCGAGGTCAGGCTGAATCAACTGACAGGAGTCTCCCCTGCAGCTAAACTCTCCAGGGCAAACAAAAGACACATATGCTCTAACTTCTAATCAGATAACCATCAAATCAAAGCCATTTACAAGTTCAAAAGATGGCCATGGAAGCTCTAGTGCTAGAGACTGTAATTGAACTGATTGGAGAGCTTCCATATATGCAAAGGACGTAATTTCACGAGCTCTACGAGTAATAATCTTGATCAGTTTGTCTATTCAATTTCTCCTCAGAGGACAAGCTCTCGTAAGAGGAAGATGCAGTGGCACTGATTTTTATCTCTGTCTATATAAATGAATCCCCAACCAACACCTTTTCGTCATCCCCTCTCTCTCTTGTCTGTCTTTCCCTCTGATCCCGTTTTCCCCTTTCGTCCTCCACTGGAAGAATCCTTGAGGGGTTTTTGTTCAAGTTTCGAACTGAACATTGCAAGGCCTTCGAAGCTCTAGGCTCCCTCTAGTTTCCGTCCGAGCTCTATTCCGTTCGCTCTCCTGCTGATTCGAGCTCCAAGGCTCACACTTGTGAGTGCGACAGATAGAGGTAAGATCCAGAGTTCGCAGTCTGAATAGCTAGCTCTATAGCAGTCTAGGTTTTCTGTGGCTGGCCTGAATCTCCTTCTTCTATTAGAAGCGGGGAGAGAATCTGGATTTTGATGTTCAACCTCGCGTTACCCTAGGGTTCTATCTTCCACCCGCCTTGATCTCAGCTTGGAGAATTGAATCTTTATCAATCACCTTTTACTAGCTGCCCTTCTGAGATCACACTGATATGATGCTTTGAATATGAACAATGGGCGTGCAAATACACATCCGGACAATGAACGTGTTTCAGCGAGTAGAGCTGCTGTTGATGACTTCGGGCTAGCCGTGGCGAGGGTTGCAGTTGCTCAGGTATGTGAGAGCGTGGGGTTCGAGGGCTCCCGAGGTTCCACTCTTGACTCACTTGCAGACATTGCAGTTAGGTACATCCGTGACATAGGCATGGCGTCCCGCTTTTATGCTAACTTAGCAGGGAGGAGTGAGTGTAATGCGTTTGATATTATTAGAACGCTAGATGACTTGGGCGATTTTCAGGGGGTTTCGGGTGCCTCTGCTGTCAGAAACTGCATTGTTGGCTCTGGTATGATGAGGGAAGTTATAGGGCATGTAGAAATGACTGAGGAGATTCCTTTTGCCCATACACTGCCTTGGTTTCCAGTAAGTAAGGAGAGGAGGTTGATCCCAAGTTTTGACCTTATGGGTGAGACTCCACCTGGGAACCATATACCTTCTTGGTTGCCTGCTTTTCCTGATCCTCATACTTATGGAAGGAAACCCATGTCGAATGAGAGGAAGCCAGATCTGAGAGCAGAAAAGCTTGAAAAGGTGAAGCAGAGAAGGAAGGCAGAGAGGTCACTGTTAAATTTGCAACAAAGATTGGCAAATTATGGTCAGGGAGGAGCTTCAGCTTCAGGCTGTGCCCCTGAAGAGGATGTTAAAGGAATTCAATCCATCAGAGAAAACCCTTACCTTGCACCACCCTTGCAGATGGGGGAAGAAGATGTGCAGGTGTTGGTGTTGAATATGCCTGATGTACTTACTCATAGGCCTACAATCGATAACCATGGTTCTATTTTTAGGACTTTTGCCCCTGCAATAGAAGCAATGAGGAACCAGTTCTCTGATGATGCTAATGGAGATAAAGATGGTAGTGTCAGGGCTCTTCCTGACAGAAGGCATTCTGTTCAGTTTAAGTTCAAAATGAGCAAGAAGGTTCTTGGTCATTCTTTGGATTTGGACCTTGGGAATAGAATAATTGGGAAGTCGGGCTCTGTAACAGAATGTGAGGAAGAGCGAGATGACAAGAAGAGAAGAGCTTCATGCATCCTTAGACAATCTATGGAAAACCCAGTGGAGCTCACTCAGCTGTAAACAAGAAATATGGACTTCCTGAAAGCTGGAAGACTTGCCTCATGGTATGTAACTCATTCAACTGCAGAACTAAATTAAGCTTGAAAAGGAATAGGAGAAACTTGTAGTGGCATAATTCAACAGACTGTAACAGGTAGATAGATTATCATGGAAGGTAGAGATGAGAGGTGCACTGAAAATTTTCTTGCATCCACAGCATAATTTCTGGCAAACTTGAGAGGCTAGTTGGAGAACAATGAAGGACTAAGGGCAAATATCAGCTATCCCTGAAAGTCTCCAATTGGGACTTGTAAAGAAAGGGAAGATCTTTGCAGCAAAGACAGAATCAGTAAATGCCAAAAGCTTCTCCAAAGTAACATTCAGATGAAGCATTCCAACTTTTGAGAAAACAATTGAAACAAATAGAGCTGACAAAGAGCTACAAAAGTTGGAGACAGGCCCACTAGTCGATTATTCACCTTGCTTAGCATCCCCAAAGGAGAAATACCCTTGCAAGCTTTGGGATATCTCTTTATGAATGCTTCAACTTCAAATTCACTGGAGAAGGAAATACTCTGCCTTGGTGATTGAATATCATGAAACCAGATACCAAGCTTGATTTCCTACGAATATAAACTAGTAATACTATAAAGAGATGGAGATTCACAAAAAGGGTCTGAACTTCATGTTGCAGTTGTTGAATATTCTCCTCAGACTAATTATAAGCACAATTTTATGAAACTTCATTATTTCTAAAGGGTAACCATTTCCTGCTACTCAATTTGTACTGCCATGAAATTCCGGTTAATAGTTTTAATTGTTTCATGGAAGTAACTGCAATAATTGGTTCCGGCTAAATTCCTCCACCATTTCTGCATTCAGTGGGCGCTGTTCAAAAGTGCAGATGTACTAAAACAGACAAAACCAGTAAGAACAATTTTCTGTGTACAAGGAACTGATATGCATCTTAACCAATATTAAACCTGCACCTTTCACTTCTACATAATAACACCTAGGCTAGAATTGATTAGCATGACCTCGTGTCGAGTGCTTCCTTGTATATGTGACTCAAAACAATCATACAGAATATTTTTCGATAAAATTCCAACTTAAAAATGTCTTCCATTGATTAGGTTTCTAATAGAATTTTCACTTGTACATTCTTAAGGTATTAAAGTTAAAGGCTAACCTGCACCAAATTTTCAGGAAGTTTATCCAGTCCACCAGTACCAGACTTTCAACGACCAGAACATCATCACAGCATGGATGTTTACCTGACACTAGAAGGAGATGGATGGGACTGGTCCCTTAGAAGTTTTTACAATGTTCATAGGAAGTCTAATTGCCTAAATCATATGCTTCCTTATCTTGCAATTGGGAGCTTTACAGAACTTATATTCTATCTCCACCTCAAAAAATCCTCTTCCTCACAAACTCTAATGGAAGATCATACGTACCTATTCTCTTCGGAATCAGGTTAAATTGAAAGAACCCTTCCTGGCACAGTTATAGCTGCCCAGATGCATAATACCACTAGATCACCAATTCACCCACCACCTGCAGTTATTAGCCCAAAATAACAATAGGAATTATACTTCCACAAGCATGTAAAGGAAATCTAATCCAAAAACTATAATAAACCGAGACAGGGTGCATACGGTGACCGGAGGGCCATAAAACTCCTCCATGATCTTCAGCAATCCTCTGACTGAACGCAAAATGCAATATATGTATCTTTAGAAACATTGCTTGACCTCGGGAAGTGAATACGATCCCTAAAACTGGACTCCGCAAGACTGGGGCTTACAATGGATTGGTCGAATAAGCGACATGTGAGAGGATCAGAACTCCGACAACGCGGAATGTCAAGCCGAATCCCATTATTCGCAAAAATCCACACAAAAAACCAGGAGTCGTCTCAATCGACGAGAGAAGCTCTCAATAAACCGGAGCTCCGAGCAGAGGCTGAGCTCCTTCGGATCTGCGGTGGACCCATGGGGACGAGGAAGTAGGAAGGGAGACGATGGTAACGGTAATGCTGGTCGAGGGACGAAGGTCGTTTTAGCTAAAACAACAGTGCGCCGAACCGCCTCGGTCGGGTACGTCTGCTTCACGGGTCAAGACCCGATTTTGAACGGATGAAGCTATTTGTTTTTCAATTTCGACCCTATAATCTGGGATCATACCAGAATGCACCCTATAGATTCTTGAGGGACTACATTGAGATTTGAGACAGTTCGAATCCTACCATGGACTGAGATCTCCTCCATACTGCTGTTTGTGTTAATTCCACGTTTGCTTTGTACTTCTTTCGTTGATTCCTGATAAAGCTTACCGTTTACCAGAGGAAGGAACTGGCGCTTTAAGAAATGCGCCAGCTTTCACTGTGCTCAGCCCAAGAAAACTCGTTTCTTCAATTCTTTACATCGTCCTGTGAATATATTGAAGCTTCCTCCCAAAAAGCTATGCCTCCACTTCGGCAAGAGAGCTGAATTTCGCTCCGGCAGCCTATGAGAGGTTTTTTCTTTTGCTGAAAGATCACTGGGATGACGGTCTACCTAGTTTTTATATTGCTCTATATCTTTGATGTTCGTTTAATCTGTGAGTTGATAATGGACAGGTAGTTTTCTTGCTGAAGTTTATGCTGGGAATGCAATAGGAAACAAGGTATTCTGAATACTGAATAGATTATGATCTTTCTCTTGTTGGTTTTTCGTTTGATTACCAAAGTTGAAGGTATAAAGCTTAGACGAGCTTCCAATCAGAGTCTTGTGCGAATAATATAATGATTCGTATTGTGCCAAGTGAATTTAATTTCATGCTATATGCTCCCCATACAGTTGCATTGCAAACCAGTAATCTCTCAAGGTCTTGTTTTCCCCCTCACCAGACTAATTTGTGCTGGACATGGCTTACTAGGTAACTTACCATACCTGCAAACCCTTGGAACGTTTTCCAAGGAGAAACTCCTTGGAAAAGTTCTGCTCATCAGATTCGACATTGCTTTGCTGCTTCAGGAACATCATGATTGGAGAAATCAATCATTTTCAATGCTGTTTTCACCATCAGATGTCTACTTGAAGCCAGAGCTATAATTCTTCTTGTAAGTGATTGGAACAAGAAGATAGATTCAAGATTTCATCATCTTGAGTCCATTGCAGGTGTGAATATCTTAAGATGGTCTCTGATAGATGCTTCTGGCACTTGAAAATATTGATTCAATTTAATGGATTATATGCTACCCTAAGTTGTGTTTTAAGTATAACAACTTATATCTTTGAATGCAAAACAAGTTTCACTACAAATATTAGTACCATTGATTAACTAGTCAATACAAGGATAAATTCATGCCTTCTTTTGGCTCAAGGATAAATTCATATGGTTTTTTTCTCAAGGATAGATTTATGCTTATATACGCAAAAAAAAAAGTGCGAAATAATCTTAGGTTCCAGGGAAAGGATGTCAGAAGAAAGCTGCCCTCTACCAGTTATGATTTTCTTCTTTCTAGATCTTAACAGAGAAATCTACATTGCAGAGTACCTGTCTGCTGTTCTTAACTGCAAGGTAGAACCGACACCATGCATTTCTTTGAATATGGAAGGTCTTGAAAAAACCGATACCATTGTTTATGAGAACCTCTCTAAATTCAAAGGGGAAGTTGGCAATTCACCAAAATTGGTCGAATTACTATCTTCATGAGTCAATATTTTTGTTAATGATTCATTCTCCCAATCTCATAAGATGTTTGTATCAACTGTTGGTATTACTCGATTTTGTTATGCCTCTTTGGCTGGATTTCACTTTGAGGAAAGCTTGTACAAACTAAGGAATGCCTCTGACACTTGCAGGTAACCTTATATTCCTATTGTAACTTACTGCTGCATCTTCTCTGGAAATGAATTCTCCCACTATTTCATGGGATAACCATCTAAAACACACAAGTGCGCACATGCGCACACACACACAGCATATAATGTCTGTCTGGTCGCTTCTTCGTCCTGCACCCCCTCTGATATATTACTAATAGTTGCATATATAATGTAGATTGGAGGATCAAATCTCCTTAACAAGGCACCTGCCATACGCTTTTTGGCATCTATATGTGATGGGCTGGTTTTTGTTGACATGATGTCCTTCTCTGTTATGCATGCCCTTGATTTTCCTGTTCCTCTGAATATGATGGAGAAAGGTGCATGTAGAGGAGCTATAGATCTTATCCATATAGCAAAAGATAGGGAAATACCAGTTTTACGTCCAAAAGAGTTTTGCTGCACCAACTATCAGCTCCCAAGGCAAGTGGAAATATTTCCTTCTCATAGAATTCTAGAAGGTTAGATTGCAATCCCAAAGGGGCAGAAATAGTTACTGTTTTGGCTCACTCCCCACCCACCTTTTCTACTAGTGTCCATTTGCTAATGTTCTAATAGCAGTATCATACTTGTTGTTCAAGTAAAGTTGTATACCATGAAAGAATTGGTGAAAAGGTCCTTCACTTCCCACTGTATTAAGTGCAGATATACAAACTATTTATAGATTACAACACTGTGTATAAATAGCAACACTATTGAAATACAGTAAATACATTGCTTCTCAAGCAACCTTTGTTATCATTTCTTTACTTGTACAACAAGTATTATACTGCTGTTACCAATCATATGCACTTTTGGTAAATATCTTGATAGGAGTACAAACAGGCCAGTCTTGAGTAATGTGAGGTTCAAGACAATATACTTGTGCCATGATGACAATATATTTTGACTCATATTCCTCTTTTCCCATTTAGGTTCGGCCTGTGTCTTGAGTAAATATCATGATGACAAAATGTAAGGTAACAATACAACATTAATGTTGCATCTTGTTGCCTGGGACACTTAATAGTTACCAATGCAACATTAATATTCCGCTCTAGTCTCCACTTGTTTCAATTCAGGTACATAGGGAAGGCTAGGATGGCACTGCACGTATTGCTATTTGCTAGTGAGGCTACATCAATAATTTCATAAATGATTTTATATCATCCTTGAGGTCGATGTCGTCTTTATTTTATCTTACTTTTACTCTCTGCTTCTTGTGGCATGATCAATGTATATTCTCCTGACATGGGATTTCCTTTCTATCTTACTGTTAATGTCCGAACCCAAATTACAACAAGTTAGAACATAGACAGAGTATGATCCAAAGGCCATTAGTCGTAGCAATTGCTGATCTCCTATCATCTAATGGAAAGTTAAATCAATCTATGCCAGAACTTTGTCATTTGGACGGTCACATATCCTTAACCATGGTCTATGCTATAATAATATTTTCATTTTAGAGGATGGCCCGAAAGATTGTAGCATTCTCTTTCCTGAAAAATATGTCTGAGTTTTGCAGGAGAATCAATTTCTTTTTGACCCCATATAGATTATAACTCTTGGCTCATTTTCCTCTTGTGATTCAGGTGTTTCTTCAGTGGATGTAAAAGCAGTAGCAGTGAGGATGAGAGAACAGTTTTTTAGATATGACAAGGGTAAACTTGTTATCTTAAGGAGCTGGGATGATTTGAAAATCAACGGAAGATACTAGCTAAGAGAGAATCCATTTGGAGTTCGATCAGATTGGGAGAAGCATGTTCTTCAGAGTGAGATTGATATTCTCTAAGCAGCAAAGAATGAATTGGAAAAAGCTCCTTAATAAAATGACTGATATGTAAAGGTAGCCCGCAATTGCATCTCATGGATGAAGTACTAGTGAACATGGCTCAACAATAAGAAAGGATAGGTGCCACTAGAGGAATGGCAACAAGAATCCAGTAGAAGGATGAAATTGTACTTCTGTCGCCTTTTGCAGCTTCCATTGATTATGTTAGGAAGAAGCCTCTGAAGCTTAGAGATCCTTCCCATCACACCCAAGGCCCTCATCTTTCTAGTGTACGTGTCTCTGGTTTCATCTGTTGTAATAAGACTGATCAAATGTTTGTTCTCATGAGATGTATCATAGCAGTATCAACAATGAAGCCTTTGACTGTGATGACACAGTGTAAGTTCCATTGTTGTTGCTCTCTAAATCTTATGCATACTGAAGTATCGGTCCAACTTGAAAATCTTGCATTTCCTTTTGTGCCCCTGCATGTTATATCCTTGTAATTCCACCTGCCTCTCTTACTTGAATCAATATACCATCCCACATAGGTAACTGGGTCATTAAAAATAAGCCAATAAAATATGAAAAAGGCCACAAAGTTTGTATCTTTTGCTATAGAATGCACCTATATGTTCAATATGATATAACCTAATTGAACATGCCAATACTAACAACAGGTGGAAAGCATTGTGTTTTATGGGTAAAAATTGAACTTTAAATATAATCCCATAAAGGTGCTTTCTTTTGCTATACAATGCACCTTGAACTCTCTAGGGCAGACCAAAAACTCATCCTGCACTTGAAGTCCTCTCTTCATTTTTTTTTTCTGAAAAATAATTGAGTTTTTTATCAAGAATAAACCTCTGATTTTTGTTTTTTTCAATTTCCCCCAAAAGTAAAATTCTTTTGCTTTTCCATCTGCCACCACCGCCCGTCGTCGCCGGCGCCGTCGAGCTTCTCTTAGCGCCTGCCGGGAAATTTCTTGCGGCTTCTTTTCGATTCATCTACCGCGTTCGATTGGATCTATTTCCAGGTGCGTCGAGTTTTTCTCGCCTGCTTTGACTTCCTTGGAAATCCGGTGCTTTTAGATCAAATGATGAACTGGTGCTTTTCAATTTATTATATTCTTGTGCTGATCGCTTGCGATTTAAAAGTTCTAGCTGCTGCTCCGTAGGCAGATCGCCCGATTCCTTTGCAACTAGTTGAGCTAGGTTAGTTGCTTCCGCACTTTAATCAGGAGGATTCTGCTAATAAATCAAAAGGTTGGGATCAGTTTGAGAAAGTCTTGTTTCAGATCTGAATTTGTACACATCTTTTAGCTGTTCATAGTTTTAAAAAGATCATTCAGCTACTAAGCCACAGGGTACATAATCCTATAATCCCTGCATATGCTTGCATAGTGCAGAAAGATCATGAAATGTCGAACTAGAACCTTTGTATCAATCTAATTGCTGCGTGTTGATCAAATTTGGATCGAAATATATTGGATTTGATTTAGGTTTCTATGCAATTCTTTCTGCTTTCCAAGGTATTTCATTAGTTTCACTATTTTTATGAAACCAAGAATGCTATATTCGGTAGCTAGAGCCAGTTTTGAGGACTGATATGGTCATGTAATTTGTTGGTAAA
Organism: Trapa incisa; assembly: GCA_030064435.1. Classification (NCBI taxonomy): domain Eukaryota; kingdom Viridiplantae; phylum Streptophyta; class Magnoliopsida; order Myrtales; family Lythraceae; genus Trapa; species Trapa incisa. Next base: position 16,987,468 of record CM057780.1, on the reverse strand, counting down.
ATGAACATCCTCTTGGCACTCTTTGCGGCTCATAATCCTGGTATTTTCTGATTTTTATTGTCATAATAGGACTGCCTGCTTTTTATTGGTATGAGTTTTGTTGAAGAAACTTGAGTGTTGGAGCTGCCAAGCATGAAAATTTAAAGTTCTTCTGAGAGGGATAATCATGCAGATAGAACAAGATCCCTCAATCAGTGAGGCACACCTTCAATCTGAGGGTACTTTGACTTCTAATGAAAATGCAATTGCACCTATTTTTACATCTGATCACGCTATGCTGCCACAACCTGGTATGATATTTTATTTCGTAGGGCATTCTGGATTTTCTTTAGAATGAGCATAATAGAAAATTAGGAAGCTGAGGTTGTGATCTGTTTCTGTTACTGAAGCAGCTAAAAGAGCTACTCGCCAATGGGCTGCTTGGACTCGTGAAGAGGAGGAAAGCTTCTTCTCTGCTCTACGACAAGTTGGCAAGGCAAATTCAGTTGTCATATCTTGATTTGAATTTCTTTCCTTTCAATGAACTTTGCTTCCTAATTTTCATTTTTTACTGATCATATTTTGTTTGCAGAATTTTGAAAAAATCACTTGTCGGATCAAAAGTAAAAACAAGGATCAGGTTATTTTCTAGAAGTTTTCACGCTTGTGATTTTCGTCTGTGAACTTATAGGTTGCATCAGTTATAGAGCTCTCTCTTTTTGGTGATTTTCAGGTCAGACACTACTATTATCGGCTTGTAAGGAAAATGAACAAACTATTAGGTCCTAGATTATGTCTGAATGCAAAAAACTCGAAGGAGACTAATGCTGCAATGCTTAGGTGGTAAGTGAGCTTCTCATGCTCCACATAAGTTTCCAGAAAACATTCAGGGGACTATTTTTGTCCTTTATATGTTGGTTTGATAATTTTATTCCAAGCAGATATAGGCTTTCTTTCTTATCATCCTTGACATAAGATGCAGATTTTGCATATTCTTTTATTCAGTGTTGAGAGATCTTAGAGCCAATTAATGAACTTTATTATTTTTATCCCATTATATCTCTGTTATGTTTCTGTTGGCCTCTTCATCATTTACCTATTTCATTAATTTATGGCATTGCAATGGAATTGATTGATTATAAATAGTATTTTGAGATAAATAGAATGATTATTGTTTTATTTATCTGTTTTATAGGTGGTCGCTTCTGGAAAAGTACAGTTGCAAAGCCTCAAAACTTCACTTGAAACCTCGAAGATTTAAGATATTCTTAGAAGCATTGGTATGCAATCAAATGGATTCTTTGTTACCAGAATAATAGAATTATTCTCCTTTTCTATCCCTGCTAAAATTTCACAAAGGTTCTTAGAGTTAATAGCTTTTTTCCGAGTACATTTCATCTGGAAAGCATCCAATCATGTTTTTCTTTCTTAGCAGGTTCATTCAATTTATGCTAGGATAATTAGGAACATATTCAAGTAACTAAACTATTGATAAAATCAATCTTATTAGAAAGTTCTCTTAAACTTCTCTCCCACTACTAAATACTAACTTAGGAACTTCAGATTTGCACTGATTCTGAAATTTATACACAGAACTCAATTTTTTAGTTCAATGAAATATTGTTTATATAGATTGCTTTCTGCATACTTTTTATTAATCATACTACTTTTTTCTGTGAAGGAGAATCAACTACTGAAGGACAGGAAAAAGAATGTGAGAAAGCGTTCCCAAGGGGAAAATTCTTCTCCTTCTCCGTGCCCTTTTTCAAGTCAGAGCAGACCATCTGCTCATGATAACCACACTGTAAAGATGGTTCTTATGGACAGTCAAATCATTCAGAAATTAGGACCCGAGAAGCCTTCTTTTAAGAGGGGTATGAGCTTAGGGACTAACCGTGGTAATAACAAGGGAGAGTCTATGTCAGCAAAACAAACAAGGCAACGACGAAAACCTGGTATGAGATTTTTTTTACTAAGAATTTACCTGACAGTCTATTTGAATTTATGTCCCCTCAGTTGTTAAGTCCAATTTTCACTCTTTTCTTTTTTTCAATTATGCATTTTTTTGCTCTGAACTTGCGCATTTTTTTTTGGCAAAAGGTAAAATAGTGTCTCCTTCAAATTTATAAAATCATTTTCATATTTGTGAGGTACTTACAGATTTGATCAATCAGAAAGTTGTTATCATCTCTATCAATTGTAATGACAGACAGAAATCTCTATTAATTATGATTAGTCAATATTTCACAAAGTCAGAAACAGGATATGCAGAAATAAATCTTGTCCTTGTGCTTCTAACTGGCAAAACAAACCAGTGATATCTTCTCTAATTTTAATTTTTCTGAAAATTATAATTTTTACAATTGTTTCTAAAATGTATAGGACCACATTTTAGAGATTTTTGTTATTTTGTTATCAAATATTTTATTTAGAAATGCTTAACATGTTATGTTCCTAATTCATGTTTTCTTTTTTACTCTACAAATGATCCATTGACATTCAATCTTTTATCTTCTGGGGTTGCTTGTTCTTCTTAATTTTCAACTGAATAGTGTCTAGCATGAAATTTTGACTCATCATCGATATTACCTTTAATCAGGTCTTATCTCATCCAGTGATTATAGAAAGTGGGAAGAGGCTGCAATAGCTGGGGTTTCTTTGGTTGCTGATGCTGCAGAGCACTTAGAACGTAATGCTGCTGATGCAGCGGAGCGTATTAAGAATATTGTTGATGTTGCTAAGCCTGTGAATTGCGCTTCTGCTGCAGAACATCACTGCAACATTGTCAACAGCATTGGATGTGACCAGATTGTTTCTGGTGATTTATTTACATAAGTATTTGTTAGGTTTCTTTAAATTATTTATGATATGGATCCTTAAAAATGACTTATTTCCATTGGCAGGACAAAAGGGTTCAGATCTTGATGGTGGATCTCACCCACCTTTGCTTCCTCTCTCAATGAATCATGTTGGAGGTGGACAGCTTTGTAATAAACTGAAGCTCCAACTGTTCCCAATTGATGATGCCACTCGAAGAGCCTTGGAAATGGTTAGACTCATTCAGTTCACATTGAATAACTTGTGACCTCTCTTTTCTTGGGTGAAGTGAGAAAAAAATTGACCGTATTTATTACTTTCTAACAGGATAAACATAATCCACACCTAGAGCTCACACTTAGCATTCGAAAGAAGATATCTTCTGTTCTTGAACATCTGAATCGAAAGTGGGGGAGTTCAACTGCAGCTAATGGAGAGATAATGCTCTTTCCTTATGGTACTCAACGAGAAAATCTCATGAGCTGTACAAGGTGGACCCTGGATTCCATTTGCAGTGCAGCTGATGTTTATGCAATGATTGGAAGCCCTCCAGTGTTCCGATTATGGTCTATTTTCTCTCTCTAGTATCATGTTACCTTAGTTTACATATTTTGTATAATTTAACTGTTGAAGCTATTGGAGCTAACCACACACTCCCTTAAAGGTATGGGTGGTTTACAAATACCCGAGTACCTGGGGATAATTCACCTGTGGCTAGTAATTGTCTGAAGAAGGGTGGAGATGCACACGACAATCAGCTGTTTTCAATGATGAAAAATTCTGATGTACTGCATGGTGATGATGATATAGAGCAGGAAATAAATGGTTATGCTACTGAATCTGTAGCTAAGTCATGCTGTGTAAGAGAATATGGGAATGAGGGGGTAAGTTTCAGTTCCTTTCAATTGCTTAGGTTTTATCTCACTTTCTTTTGGTTCTACATGGTTCTTTCTAGTATAACAAAGCTGTTGTAAATTGATAACCATTTGGTTCTGCAGTTCTGTTCCCATATCTCCAACTTCAGTTTTCTTTCCTTGAAATTTTGGAAATTTTGATTACTTTGACTTCCCAAGAAATTTAAGTGCGTTGCAATTTGCAATTACTCGTCTCTTATGAGAAAAAATAGCAGAAAAGAAAAGAGAAAATTACAATTCTTATGCCAGTTACATGAAAATAAACATAACCTGAAGCTTATTGCCATGCCTACTCTACTTAAAATTAGAGTTTCACTTATTTTTTACTATTGAACAGGATCCATCGAGAATTTCCAACACTGCTGCTGATAGTCTCACTAACATTAGTGTCGATGACTTACTTTTGGAAGTTGTTCAGTATGAGGGAGTTGGGGATGAGGCTTCTATTCAGAAAAAATCTTCCTGTGCAGAACAATATCCTATTAGCTGTGACTCATTTGATGCAGCAATAGCTGCCCATATGTTGAAGTATCAAGACAAGATGGCATATCAACCAACTTTTGAATCCTGTGCATCATCATCCATATGGGATGCTGAGGGTACCTGCGATGCCTTCTCATTCCAAAAGAGCACTGCTGCACATAGAGAGGCTTTCTGTAGAAATTTATCTTTGGGAGCCTCAGAAGCATTGGAGAAAACAACTCTTGCAGACTCAGATGGTTTAGTTGAGGTACTCACGTCTTCTATATGCCAAGTCTTTCCAGAGTGAAATGGTTTTGAATTAACTGGGATGTTTATATATCATGCAGGAACCTGAGATGGAGATGGCTTTGAAGGTCCCTGCTGGTGATAACCCTGTTGAAGATTATCTGTCTGATGATCAAATAATTGTGGAGCATCCAACAAATGATTTTTCTGATCTAACAGATATATATTGGGTATGCCTTTCACAATCATTTCTGCTGAGCATTAGATTATTCATCTTTTGCCCCTCTGTCTTATGTCTGAGTTGTGCATGGCATATTATTGTTGTACCATCCTGGTTGACTTGTTTTTGTAGTAAAAAGATCCTTAACAGGAGAGGTCATAGGACAGATCATTAGGCTTAGACATCTATAAAACCCTATGATTACTGTGCCTCAAATCCTATTAAGTTCCTGCCTGTTGGATTGTATTTTTCCAGCCAGTGATTCTTGTGTATTATTAATTTAGTTCGGTCTCTTTGCATTGTAGCCTGAATCTTTGGAACCATTGAGTTTGGACATACCTGCTCCAATCCACTTCAGGGAAGATCTGATCTTAGGTGACAGTGTCAGCTGCTTGAACCGCCTGATAGCTAGTAGTCTTGATGCATTTCAGAACTGCTCCTTCTTCGGGGCAGAGAATAAAGAACCTGATGCGGGAACAGTGGGAGCTCAAGAGGATGATCCATTCACCATCAGTAGCTGATTCTACACCGGGGAAAGTTCCACATTGCAGAGTTTATCTCCATTCCCTGTTTGAACTCATCATATTAACTTTTTGGTCTGAAAAAACTCCCTGCAGGATATGCTCCTGGTGGTTTGTACATAAATAGTCATGACTGAAACTCATGCTAACAAGCATTGTATGTTAGGCATAGGCACATTTCACCATTAATATAACTACCTTATTTCTTTTTCTGTTATGTTGAATTTAGGGACCTGGACAAGCTTTAAGCCCCATGGGCCTCCCTTCACATATATGCTTGGACATAGAAATAGATGAACATGATTAGAGTAAACCAATTGTGGCCCAAAAAGAGACTCCATGGCCTGCTTGCTTAAGGGTTTTCCTCATCCATAGATGAACTTAAAACTCCACCTTCTCTTTCCCACTTGGGTCATAGGAACGAGAAAGCAAATATTCCTTAATTCAGTTACACTCATGGAATCAAAGCAGTATTTATTAATCCTATTGTCCATAATATGGACAACCAAAAAAGAACCGCCCATGATAATACAAACAAGTTGAATTGCATTCTGGGTGGACCATCCAACTTGGAGAACATTCTAGAATTTCACCTACCAAACCAAACCAAACCAAACCACGCGGTTCACACTCTCCAGTGAGCAAATCACCCAATCTTTGAGGGTCAATGCGCAAATATCGATAGTTGAGAAAAAGGAGGTCCCAAATTCTAAATAATTTGGGTCTAATTTGGAGAAATAATAAACGTTGGAGGGTGGAAAAGAGATTAAATATTTTTCTTTTCTCACAAGAAACTGTGACCACCATAAATATAATCTCCGGCGGCTCCTTCCCAGATCCCTGTAGCATCTGTTTATTGCGTAGTCGTCTATTCATCGTCCATCTCGGTCCAAGCGGAATCAAGAAATGTCGAACCAAGCCGAATCCTCCGATTCGTGAGCCCTAGATCCACCTCCACCTTCCCTATGACCCCGCTGATTGGAGTTTTTTGCTTCTTCGGTTTCACTTGATGGTTTGATTTGGCTGATCAGGTTATACTTGCTTGTGTGTTGGGTTTTTGCAGGAAGGGGACGAAGAGGGACTTCAGCACTGCGATTCTTGAGCGCAAGAAGGCCCCCAACCGCCTCGTCGTGGACGAGGCTATCAATGATGACAACTCTGTGGTGGCCCTCCACCCCGAAACTATGGAGAAGCTCCAGCTCTTCCGTGGCGATACCATTCTGATCAAGGTGTGATTTTTTGCTTTTCTTGTGTTTGAGTGCTTTTTATGTCAGTTCGTGGATGGGCTCCTTGCTTTTTGTTGTTTTATTTAATAAGGTCTTGAGAATACTGATGATAGAATGGAGTTAGTTTTCTGGGATAGAATTGGAGCTTATGTTCTCATCATGTTTGGGATCTGCGGGGTGGAGGTGGAATTGAATAGTATTGGATTAATGCTTGCTTTTCTCCAGCGTTCTTAGGGCAGTCCTCTGGGAATGGATGATCGTGTCCAACTAATTATATATGTTTCTTATGTAACTTTCAAATTAATTTTATCCCAATACTACAGTGTCACTGGAAGAGTTTGTAACCCATAAGAAATTCAAAGCTTATTTTTCCCCGATTCTAAGTATAAGCAGTTCAACTGATTCTCATGATACACTAACCTGTAAAGGCATTTGCGGTGAATCCTTGCAGTTATGTAACCCATAAGAAATTCACAGCTTATTTTTCCCTTCTTGTAACTGGTGAGCAGTATAGGTGAAGTTATGTTCTTGAAATAATTTCATGAATATGGTTCTCCTTTTCTGGTCATACTTTCTATTAGGTTAGATACTTAAAGTACTGTGTTTTTTTAGCTATATTGTAGCTTGCATCTACATTAAAGTTGCACTACAAATTAAATTTTGCATTGTGCGCTCATATCAAAATACTGGAAATTTTTATTATAATACTATTTTCTCATTTCCACATGGCAGATAGTCTTTTGTGGTCAAAATTTGATCTTTCTGGGGAGTTCATATTTTTTTAAAAAATGTATCTGCTTTGTATCTAACATATTTGTCATTTATTATTCAGGGAAAGAAAAGGAAGGATACCATTTGTATTGCACTTGCTGATGATACTTGTGAAGAACCAAAGATCAGGATGAACAAGGTGGTGAGGTCAAACCTGAGGGTTAGACTTGGAGATGTGGTATCTGTCCATCAGTGTGCTGATGTTAAGTATGGAAAGCGTGTGCACATACTCCCTGTGGATGACACTATTGAAGGCGTCACTGGAAATCTGTTTGATGCATATTTGAAGCGTAAGTTGGTTTTCAGTCCTTGTATATATAGAATTACTAGACAAATTTGCCTCTAAATGTTTTCCCCATAATGTCCAACATTCTATCATTTAGTCAACAAATTGGTGCAAAAGCTGATACAGTTGCCATTGGGTCATGAGCTTCCATTTGACTGCAAATCTAGGGTTACCACATAAGCTTTTGAACCAATTTTGTTAGTTAAATGTTGAAAATTTGGATAGTTTTTATTGAAAATGCTAGGGTTAAAATTGTTGCCTGAGTGAAACATCAAAGGCAAAATTGTAGGCCAACTCATATACAGCTAAAATGCTGCTTTTTTTAATAGGGAATAATTGACAATCAGAGTATTAAATTTGGTGCAATTTCCCTCCATATGGTAATGCTGCTGTTCTCATCCCATTATATGTTAATGCAGCTTATTTCCTGGAAGCATACCGCCCTGTGAGAAAGGGTGATCTATTCCTTGTAAGAGGCGGAATGAGAAGTGTCGAGTTCAAGGTTATTGAGACTGACCCTGCTGAGTACTGTGTTGTTGCTCCTGACACGGAAATCTTCTGCGAGGGAGAACCTGTGAGAAGAGAGGATGAAGATAGACTGGATGAGGTTGGTTATGATGATGTTGGCGGTGTAAGAAAGCAGATGGCTCAGATTAGGGAACTGGTGGAGCTGCCTCTGAGGCATCCACAGCTATTCAAATCTATTGGTGTGAAGCCACCTAAAGGAATTCTTCTCTATGGACCTCCTGGATCTGGGAAAACTCTAATTGCCCGGGCTGTTGCCAATGAGACTGGTGCTTTCTTTTTCTGTATCAACGGTCCAGAGATCATGTCGAAATTGGCTGGTGAGAGTGAAAGCAATCTCAGGAAAGCTTTTGAGGAAGCTGAGAAAAATGCGCCTTCCATCATATTCATCGATGAGATTGATTCAATTGCTCCAAAGAGAGAGAAAACTAATGGAGAAGTTGAGAGAAGGATTGTCTCTCAGCTACTAACCCTTATGGATGGCTTGAAATCACGGGCCCATGTAATTGTTATTGGTGCCACAAACCGTCCCAATAGCATTGACCCTGCCCTGAGAAGATTTGGAAGGTTCGACAGAGAAATTGACATCGGTGTACCAGATGAAGTAGGGAGGCTTGAGGTCCTCCGCATACATACGAAGAACATGAAGCTTGCTGAAGATGTAATGTGCATTCGAGTGATTCTTTCCTTCTCTTGATCTCCCCAACGAGGATTTTACTTACACTTCTCAAAATATTTTGTTCGTGTCTTGTAGGTTGATTTGGAAAGGATTTCTAAGGACACTCATGGATATGTTGGGGCTGACCTTGCTGCCCTCTGTACTGAAGCCGCACTTCAGTGCATTCGGGAGAAGATGGATGTAATTGATTTGGAAGATGAATCAATTGATGCTGAGGTGCTCAACTCCATGGCTGTTTCCAATGAGCACTTCCAGACTGCCCTTGGAACAAGCAACCCATCTGCTCTTCGAGAAACTGTAAGTCAATCAGCAGTTATTATTTTCAGTATCTTAAGCTACTTAATTATCTTGTTGTTCCAATCATTCAAATTTCTTAATTTTTTTATCCAATTTAGGTTGTTGAAGTTCCTAATGTCAGCTGGGATGATGTTGGTGGCCTTGAAAATGTCAAACGGGAACTTCAGGAGGTAATTTTGCTCTTCCACATGGTAGAATGCAACTTTTTATTCCCTCTTTGCATGTCTAACTTCTAATTAAGTTATTTTACAGACTGTTCAGTACCCTGTGGAGCATCCTGAGAAATTTGAGAAGTTTGGAATGTCGCCATCAAAGGGAGTCCTATTTTATGGCCCTCCTGGATGTGGGAAAACACTTCTTGCCAAAGCCATTGCCAATGAGTGTCAGGCAAATTTCATCAGTGTAAAGGGTCCTGAATTGCTCACAATGTGGTTTGGAGAGAGTGAAGCTAATGTCCGAGAAATTTTTGACAAAGCTCGCCAATCTGCTCCCTGTGTTCTCTTCTTCGACGAGCTCGACTCCATCGCCACACAGGTAATTAACTAAATGCTCAAAAACGCCATTGACTATTTGAGTGGCCGTCCACTTTCTATTTTTGTTTTAATCCATACTGTTCAAAGAATTTTCTTTTCTGTAAGTTGCAACTCTGTAATTGCTAGTTTGTTTTATGGAAATCAGAGGGGAAGCAGTGTTGGGGATGCTGGGGGAGCTGCTGACAGGGTTCTGAACCAGCTTCTCACGGAAATGGATGGTATGTCTGCCAAGAAGACAGTCTTCATTATTGGGGCTACCAACAGACCTGATATCATAGATCCAGCCCTTCTTCGTCCTGGTCGTCTTGATCAGTTGATCTATATCCCTCTTCCTGATGAGGAGTCTCGCCATCAGATATTCAAGGCCAATCTGAGAAAATCTCCTATCTCCAAGGACGTTGAGCTTAAAGCCCTTGCTAAGTATACCCAGGGATTTAGTGGAGCTGATATTACTGAGATTTGCCAGCGGGCATGCAAATATGCCATCAGAGAGAACATTGAGAAGGTTTGTAGGGTGATCTATATTTGGTTTTTTGGCTGGCCTACTGGAATGTTGATCATAATACTAGGTGTATTTTTTTCCTGGGTCAATTGCAGGACATTGAGAAAGAGAGGAGGAGAAGGGAGAATCCTGAAGCCATGGAGGAGGACATTGACGATGAAGTAGCAGAGATCAAAGCGGCTCATTTTGAGGAGTCGATGAAGTATGCTAGGAGGAGTGTCAGCGACGCAGATATTAGGAAGTACCAAGCTTTTGCCCAAACACTGCAGCAGTCTAGAGGGTTTGGAGCTGAGTTCAGGTTTGCGGAAACTGGGCCTGGGGCTGCCACATCCGACCCTTTTGCAGCCTCAGCTGGTGCGGCCGAGGATGATGACCTTTACAGTTAAGCTTGAGCCCTCCTTGGTTCAGTTGGTTTATATCAAATGCATCTTAGACATTTTTCATGAAATAGATCCCATGTCGTCATTGAGCTATTGCATGACTTGGGGCTTTGATTTCTTCATCTTTCGGATATTGATCCATTTACTCTGTGAAAGCTATCTAATTGAAAAGCGCACTGCTTAAATACTTTTGAGATTGTCAATCCTTTTGACTTTAGGTGGATTCATTTCACACCACCTTTCTGGGTTTTTGACCCAATTGAGGTGGCTGGGTCCAGCTCAACTCTTTCTAGCCTAATACATTAAGGGTTGTTCTCAAGGTCTAGGCCTGATTGCCCAAACTGTCACGAGATCAGGCCAGCTGGGTTTGTTCTAGAGGTGCAAGAAAAAATGGACAAAATGAAGCCATTGGCTTGAAAAACTGATATTTACAATCCCATTAATGACAATTTGGATGTCTTTGTGCACAGAGAATTGGTGCCAAATTTAGGATCCAATTGGGATATTGATTGGGAAACAACCCACATGACAGGAAGAGCTACTTGTTGAATTAAACCTGCCATGCCATCCTTTGTTATCCTATCCATACAATATTAAGTCCAATAGATATGGCGCAGGCGAGAGGCTCCATCAAAATGCAGGTACACACACTCCCATGGGCCATCGTGGAAATGCATCAGAGACGCATTAATTTTTTTTATTACTGCTAACGCATCAAATCAAAGTCGTGTCACAGACGCATACAATTCATCCATTGTACGTTTGCATGACACTGTGTAGTTCCATGATTGATTTATTGATCAAAAAAAGATCACCATCACTTCACCACCAGATCAACTTCCTTATCCTAGAAAAAAAATCTTCGTAGAAATATCTGAGTTAGTCTTCACACGGCACCGGGTTCACTGTAGAAAAAAACTGTTTTAAGTTGACCGGCGGCCGTCATCACCGTTCACGGAATTACTAGATTCTGGTGAGGAAGACAACCTAAGCTTTTTCAAGGAACTGAGGATGGAAAGCAGAGGATGTTACAGGGAAAAGAAGATTATATTTTCATGCTCATGCCCTCGATTCTTTTTTTCCCCTTTCACCCTTTTGGAAGATATGATCAGCGTCATCAGAGGCGATCAGATGGGGATCTCTCAATCTACGCTCACTTTCATGACTGATATTCTCTGCAGTCAATTTCTTCCCATCGCTTTTGGACGCACACGTGTGCCTGTTTCTTCTCTCTCCTCTGTTACAGAAAGTCCACCCAAGAATAATGAAGCTGCAGAGGGTGTAAAGGAGCCAGAGGTGGAAGGAAAAAAGAAAAAAGGACACAGCTTTGTTAATTGTAGATGCAGTAGAGAGCTCTCAGAGCCCTGTCAGAAGTTGCACGTGCATGTCCCATGAGCAGTGAATCCAAGTTGAAAATTCACACCCTTCCCCCCTTTTTTTTCTTTCACGTGAGGCTCACAGTTCATGAGTCAGCCTCTCCTTCTTCCACCTGTTTCTAGAAGACGACCGGCACCGGCTCATTCCATTCTACTGGTAAGGATTGACAGCTCCTCTATACGTTCAAACCTGCAAAATAGCTAGTGCAATAATGGATGTAGCAGAGACAGAGAAATTCTCTAGGGAATTTCTAAGGTTGTTGGCGGATTAGCTGTTGCAGAGGAAAGTCAGAAATGGCAGCAACAGCTGAGTGATAAACCAGGAAATTATCAGAAGCAGATGGTGATGATGGGGAAAAGAGGAAAAAAAAGGACTCGCACGAGTGGAAAAGCATCACCAAAATAGGCTGCTGCAGAAGTAGCCATTTTTACAGCAGCAGACTTAGATTTGGATGCTTTTGCCTGATGTCTGTGTACCGACATCTCTTTTTAGGATTCCTGCTGTCGGCTCTGCATTTGTAACTTTAGTGCGCGTGCATATACATGGACGATTACAGCCGATATGGTTTGGCCATATTTCTTCGAAGCAAGGTCGGATACAGGACCCGTGAATAGACACGACGGTGGGTCCTCCTGCAACATTTCAGAGATGCTGGTGGGAGCCTATACCCTCCTGTAAAGATGGTAAATCCATTATACACAGTCAATATGGAAGGAATTATCAATGAGAAGTACTCTTTTTTTGTCCATGAGTTGCACCATTTTGCTGTTCAAAAAGGCTTCTCTAAAAAGAAAAGAAATCAGTTCATCAAGATGGGCATGCAATAGTTGGCATGATAAGCACTTGATAGGCATAATCTCTGCTGGGTTCTCCCAAATATGATAGTGTATATGAATATGTCCCATGCCCTTATGATCCCTTACTCTATGGCTAAGGCCATGATGGTACCCCCAATGATGATTTTTTAAGAACCTTGACCTAAATTCTAGTGTCAATGTCATGGATTACGGGTCAATGATGAGGAATCCACGGCTCATCATAATCAAAGGTAAAAAAAATGGATCAACATAAAAAAGGCTTCTGAAAGGGACTACCAAAGGCCGGTGATTAGCGTGAACAAAAAAAAGGGCTAGTGGGCTTGAAATAGGAACGCAAACTAAACTTAAGAAATCCATCAAGTGCTCCGACCCAGCATGGAACGGCTCCCGTTCTCTGCTTCGGAAACAGAGACACCGTACACGATACGACATTGACTATCAAAACCATAGTTTCTTTTCATTAACGGTTCCCTCAGTACAAAGGGGTTTCTGGAAGCTGATCTTCAGTTTAAGGGCAGGCATGATGAAGTACCAAGTTTCTATTGGATTACTTGGTCCAAGAAAACAGACAAATAAGAGAATCATATCCCCAACCCATTGAAAAAGTGGTCAAATAGAGCTTGGAAGTAATATTATATATATCAAACAGGTACAACCTTCAACAACAGTAAAGCAACATAGCGGGCGGGTACCCTCTAATTACACTGGAAATGTTGCCCTTACAGATAGGAAGTTTTTTTTCCTAGGGATGGAGTTAAAGGTTCGTTGGTCGGTCAAGGGTCCTTGTGCTCGTCCCAGCACAGGAGCATGGTCACGCAGCGCCGGACGATGTAGAACTTGGCCCTCTGCTTCTTCACCAAATGACTACATTTCTGGCCAAAGGATCTGCAGGGATCGCATGCCGATTTCTCGAAACAGCTGCTGCTGCTGCTGCCCTTCTGCACCAGCTCTTCCTTCTTCCCTGCCATAGAAGTCAACTACTATCACACTGCACCTGGGATTAATCTCTTCTGCTTCAACTCACCCAACTAGACAACAGTCATGTAATGTGATTATGCACACAATGTAGAATGCATGTGCTGGGCAAGTGTTGCAGTGAACTATTATAAGGAAAGCAGAGAAGGAGAGCTTATGAAGGGTGTATGATGAGGAGGAGTAAGGCTTAATGCTACTACTGGGCTGTATTTGAACTTAAGAAGTATAGATAGACAGGCTTCTGAAGCCGCCCACCACCCAAAAGCAAAATTGATTGGGTCAGTGATCAGAAGAAAAGAGAGGGACAGCCCCACAAGCTGTCAATTAAAGGTCAGAAAGTTGCAGCAATTTTGCTCACAAGCTCTTGTAATTTCATTCAAATGACTTAGCATATATAAACCCCATTGTAGATAACTACTGCATGCTAACATATATGTATGGCAAGTGTACAATCTCAAATTGTCTTAGGAGAGAACCATCTAAAACACAATTCAAACCTAGTAGCAGCCCATGGTGGTGATTAATCCAGAGGGGATGGTTGCAGCAGGAAGCACCAGGCATTTGATATAAGCAAGCTTCTGCTAATTAATCAATTTTGTGGTCCTCTCGTCCGCGCTGACTTTCATTGCTAATTAATGGACTACTGCAACGTGTATGCCTAGTGCAATACTAATAACTTCACCACCTGAGGGGTCCTCAACAGTGTATGGGGAGACCCTTCACTCTCACTTGGATTGCCTGATGCACTTGCTGTAAAGCAATCATGAACTGCTACAGTTGACTCCGCCAGAAAAAAATGTAGTGTACTACTCACACTGGGAACCCAGAGTGGCCATTTATCATTTTCTCTATCTCGGTCCATATTAAGTCTATCAGCCCATATGTAGCCCAAAGTGAAAGTTCAGCTGAAGAACACCAAGAGAAATTGCAGTTTTTCCATTGTACTGGTGAATGTGAGAGACTATGTGGGTTAGATTGGGGCATGTAAGACTAAGCCCACTTTCTTGTCACTTTTTTCTCTTATTTAGATGATAGGTAGCAAAGACATTTGATCTTAGTATGTTCTGCATTTTGTGAAGCAGCTCTTAATCATATAAAATTAAAATTTTAATAGATACTAGAGTATTTTATAAATTTATTAAAAAAAGACCCAACCGGGATCGAACCAATGACCTCTTGATCTGCAGTCAAATGCTCTACCACTGAGCTATGGACCCCACACATATAAATATAAAATATTCTATCGAAATTTCTCTCCTTTATACTTCATTGGTTCATCCAACTTGCTCCAGAACTTTGAAGGTGGGTGGGAAAATCAACTTGGCAATGGCTACCTCGAGAATGATATGACCTTCGCGGCCTTCACGACACCGTCGTCGGCCGCCTCGAGGAGGAAGCTCGACTTACCGAAGAGGCTCCTACTGCAGCAGAGGAAGGCCGTCGGATCCACAGCGTCGTCCCTGCCCGTCAACATACCCGATTGGTCGAAGATTCTGAAGGGCGACTACGATGACCACGTCGACCACAGTCAGCACCGCGGCATGGACTTAGGAACAGGCGAGGACGATGCCTATTATGATTGCCCGGAGCACGACAGCGAGGGTTCTTCCATGAGGGTGCCGCCGCACGAGTACCTGGCCATGAGAAGAGGAGCTTCGTTCTCCATGCACGAGGGGGTCGGGAGGACCCTCAAGGGGCGTGATCTCCGGCGAGTGAGAAATGCTTCTGGAACAAGATTGGTTTTGAAGACTAGATCATTGATTGCGTGTGAATATATATATATATATATATATACAGTCCTTAGGATCAAGCAATACGACATCGGCTATATCTGGACCCAGACAGCGGGATGGTTACAAGGCCATGTGACATATTGTCACAGGCTATTTACTATGCTGCGATACTGATTGTTTATTTTATTAATCAGTGTGGGACAATTGATAAAAAAATTCAACTTTCAAACTTCTTCAGGAAAATAAGAAGATTCAGGGACTAGAAAATGAGTTCAAAGATGGGACTTATATATATATATGTGATAGTTTCAAATCCATGCATTTACACCAAGGTGTAATAAAAATGAATTGGACTCCAACTCCCCAAATATTTGGGAATGATCCAAATGAGTCAATAGAGGTTTATCTGGAGATGTTATAATCTTCAGGGTAGACAGCAAGTTTCTCCATCTCCCAGTTCAATTTTGGAGCAACTCTTTCATGGCATGGAATATACTCCTGAGATTATCAGAACACAAGTTTTTATGGGGTGAAATGGAAGTCAGGTATACAAATTAGGTAATTGTGATTTATGTTTTGGGATATACCTCCAACTTTTTGACCAACTCTCTCGCTGTTGGAGCAGAGACAACGATTTGGCGGGCACTGGGACTAATGAAACCCTCCTCTACCGCTTTATCAATGAATGACAGCAAAGAGTTGTAGTATCCATCCACATTTAGCAGACCCACCTGCAACCCAACAAAGGAATTATTAAATCAATGGTTCATGCTCACAAATCTCTTAAAAGAATGAGGAAATTGGATGATGCAGTACCGGCTTATCATGAATTCTGAGCTGGGCCCATGTTATGACTTCTAGCAATTCTTCTAGTGTATCATAACCACCTGCATAGATCACAATAACTGAGGAACAACTGATTGCTGCAATGCCAGAACCTTCTGGCCAACAGTGAGAATGATCGGACTTTGAAAAAATTTCAAAAGGTAATAATCACCAGGAACCATTAGAAATTGAAAGTGGAGGAGTAGATTTTCCTGTGATGGTTGCAGGTTTCAGTAGTCAAAGAACGGTTGGGTGAAAGTGAGAATTACTAACCTGGCAAGGCAATGAAAGCATCAGAATGCCTGGCCATCTCCGCCTTCCTTTGATGCATGACAGCCACTGCCTTTTCTTCCTCAACTGTTTCACCAGTTGATTGCACAATTATCCAATTTAATTTAAAGTGGCAAATGCATGCAGCATAATACATGCGCACTTCTTGATTCATGTCTTAAAGAATAATCCTAGTCCTGGGTTAACTGCAAAAATGTTCTTTTCCAGATTAACTATGGAGTTGGGGGGTCAAATGTTTTGTGGCTTTACTGATCTAAAGTAAGAGTTTAAGCCAAGAAAGCAGGGGAAAAAAAGCAGAGGAGAGGAGTGCACACATCAGAAAATACTAGTGCCAAGTGAAAAAAATCAACTTTCAACTTTAAATTTATAGTCAGTCAGAAAACATGCTTATGATCAGAGTCTTGCTTAGTGGGATTAAACCATTTTCGAAGGTCTGAGATTTCGTACACTCTGGCTGTAGAATCATTGGCATACCTCTCGAGGCATCAGTGTCTTGGGAATAATTCTGCAAAGACAAGAGAAACGGAGATGAAGGCAGAAATTTACATGTTGGTGTAGAAAGAAAGTGAGTGGGAGTAGAGGAATGAAACTAGCAATCTAGAACCCTTTGTTTCTGGTCAAATACAGCAGAGAGTATCCACAGTCATCCTCACCCAATAACATGCCTGCCGCCATCACGAACAGCATGCGACACCAGTCCCATGAGCCCTCTTCTCCCTCCTCCGTAAACCAGATCAATATTCCTTGACACCTTCGAAATCACCACCAGAAAACCACTTCAACGAAAGGAATGAGAAAGATATACAGAACAGAGGAGACCTTCACTGATAAAATCCCAATAAAAAATTGGGAGACTTTACAAGTGCAGCTAAGCAAGCTTTTCTTCATAATCCAGCATTCGGGTAAAATCACAGCCAAAGAGATGGGAAAAGAAGAGGGCATAAATATTATGCTACGAACCAGCTCACGTCCGAGCTCGACGGCAGCATCCTGGTGGCTCCTCCTCTTTCCCTGGCTACTCCCGCAGAAGACACATATTCTCTTGAACCTCGACTGCTTCATGTGGCTCTCTTTCTCCATCTCCCCCTTTCCTCGCTTTTTTTTATTGCCTCTGATCTTACCCTCTGGGTATTTTGCTTAAATGGGCAAAAAAAAGGCAACGGGAGGAGGCACCCTTCAAGTGGGAAGCAACAAAGGGAATATCCTGGTGCAGTGTGGGGATCACACTCGAGAGAGAACGAAAGAGTAGGAGAAGACAAGAAAGAAACTTTTGCATCCATAGTGGACACATACATGCACGAACAAGGACTCATTTGGCTCCGTCTGGAACTGGATATAGATGAAGCAACTCCTGCTAAAAAGGATAACTTTTATCTTTGATATTTTCAGAAAATGGTCCATATGTTCTTCAGATCTCTTGTTTTTCTTGGTCCAGAAGAGAAGATTATTGGGTTTTCCTATTAGGAGTGAAACCTCCTCCAGAACATGGGGAGTGGGACAAACTTGTGATATGGGTTTAGCCTCCATTATTCTTAGAAGTTACCAGACCTATATTCATCAAGACACATGCACTTTCATATGAGTAGTACATATAGTAAGATTAATGACCCAGATGAGCATACATATCATTGAGTAATATGGTATTTCTTTATATGCAATGTATAAATTGGGTTATTGTGTCATCATCATCAAGTGCATCCATGACAAAAGAACCATTTTGGTGTCCCTCTTCATCCATCGTCAACCTATGCCCCACAAGGCATGTTGCATCCATGGAGGACATTTACATCTTTTTTTTTTTATTTGGAGGGCCCCTCTATAATCAATCTTACAATAGTCCTCCCTAGACTAAGCATGTTATTTTACTCCAACAATTTCTACAAACTCTAACAAGTGTCATGTAGGCCCCCTTGTCTTCTCATCCGAGTGTTTCGATGTGCAGCATCATCCTGTAATGTACCATGAAAACATCCACTATTAAATAGATCTGTTTGCACATGCATGCCTCATATAGGAAGAAAAAAGTATATTAAGAGAAAAAAAATATTAAATTACCAAAATAATTGCATATAAATATATCATTTTATATTGTATTGGGTTAAATTATTAACCCATTTTTCTTTTTATACTAATTTTTAAATTTATAATATGGAACATTGGAAAATCTCAGGTTTTGTCGCTGATGAAGTTGAATATGCTGGAATATTGATAAGTAGCTTTTGATGGATGATCACTAGTGATGCGAACCTGCCAATATGCTGACGACACGTTACACCAAATATAGCAACGATACCAAGACTTTCACGACGCAAGTGCGAAAAGATGGAATATACCTTGTTTATATGATAAATAAGCCACACCCAAATCCTCTAAGAAGAACTCTTAAAAAACCCCGGGTGATAAGTCTTGATTGCTTGAACGCCACAGGTAAAAACCTGATAAGTTCAAAAGCTCTTTCAAGATTGAAAGGAAGACAAAACCTCACAAAATATAAATTCCAAAGTGTTTCTCTCCAATGCTGTAGAGTATACCTTTTATAGGCTCAGAAAATAACCGAATGACCCACATAATAAGCTAACCTTATCTAATCTAACCACTTAATATTATCCTAAGAGATTTATTATATTTATAAATCTCTCCTTATTAATTAAATTTGAACCTTCTGTTGGGCTCATCTTGGTCTCTTCATTTGGGCTTCTATTTGAATATTCAGCAATCTCTTTAATCAGCCCATATAAAGCTTTTGTGAATCTTTTAGCCCTTGACCTTGTGATTGGGCCCTCTTGAAGTCTCAAGTGATCATTTATCCTAATTGGTGACAAAGTGTTCAGCTCCATTGCAGGTTCGGTTGATTGGACATGTGAATTCGTAGTCTTTTTAGTCGGATTCACATCATTCTCCCCCTCTTGAAAATGATTTGTCCTCAAATCTTCTTTTCCTTCATCACCTTGTCTATACTCGATTACATATGGAAAAGTTTTGATGAAAACCACCAACCTTGCATGACGCTTCTTCAACCTATACTTCCTCTTAATATGCAAATCAAATACATGATTCATGTGAATAATAGATTATTTTTGCCTTAGCTGCCATATTTGTAGAGGTTGAGAAAACATAAATATCTCATTATCATAAGTATGATAGTTGAATGCTACTTTGCTCAACTTTTTTTGATACTTCACAATTAAGTTTGAATAATTTAGCAAAGTTAGGTAATGGAATAAAATGGAAACTAGTTAGTTTATCCCCTAAATATTTGAATATATTTTCTTGCACATCACATAATTTAAATAAAATATTATTTTCTAAAAACATAGTGAGAGGTAAATGACAACTATTAAATTTAGAAACATAATCTATATAAAAGTAAGTTAATCTAAGAAAACTTCTCATCTCACTTACCAAATAAAATATTGACCAATCTTGAGTTACTTTAATTTCCTTTTTAATTACAATCCATTTAGAAATAGTAACATATTGAGAAAATATAAGATTATTAATACCATATATATATTTCCTAAAAATATTTAAGGCCACTTTTAAATATATTTCATGTTCATATGAGGACATATTAGATATATAATTAGATATTATTATATAATCAAAATATATATCAACCAATTTTTCAATAAAATTATTTAAGAAATAATTCACTATCCTAATAGAAGTATAAGTTGCATTATTCAAACAAAATATCATAATCAACCAATCATATAAACCAGGTTTTGTCTTTAATGCATTTTTCAATTTATATTTATCTTTAATTCGAAATTTATTATATTCACTTTTAAAATTTATTTTTGCAATCAAATAAGATCCATACAAATCATCTAACATATGATCTAAATAAGGAATAGAGTATCGAAAATATACCTGGGTACTGTCAATAACTCGACAATCAATGTATGCTTGACAAGTCTTACCCCGTTTGGATAGTTGCACAACTGGTGGATTAATTCTCTTTGGTATAATTCTCTTTGTCATCAGCTTTATGACTTGGTGTTGAGTTTGATGCTTGATTCCTTAAGTTAGTGCTAAACCACGAGATTTTTTCATTACAGCATGCTTAAATTCTTGCAAAAAGGATATAATATTGCTCGGCAGATATCTGACAATGGGGTTAGTATTTAAAAATATATCCTTGTACATAGGTACTGTAAGGACATGTAAACTTATAAAATTATTTTTACTCTCCTTCTTTTCAATTATGACTTTTTTCTTTTCTTTTTCAAACTTGGCCTTTCTCTCTTCTGTTTCTCTTTCTTCCTTTTCAACATTGCCTTTTGTATCTTTTTTTTTCAATCATGGCTTTTATCTCTTCTTGTTTTTCTGCTTTTTTCTTTTCATTTGCCTTTTTCCTTTTCAATTGATCCTCATGTATTTGCTGTAGAGTCATAGGTACAAGAGATATCGATCTATTATGCATCACAACTGAGTACCTATTTGTTAATCTATCATGTGTAACTTTACGATCAAACTTCCAAGGTTGTCCCAATAGAATATGGCATGCTTGCATTGGCACCACATCACATAATACCTCATCCTTATATCTTCCAATAAAGAATGAAACCAACACTTGCTTAGTTACCTCGAGTTTGTGGTGATCGTTCAATTTTTGAATTTGATAAGGCTTCGGATGCTTCAGTGTAGGTAATGCCAACTTCTCCACAAGCTCGATGCTAGCCATATTAGTGCAGCTTCCTCCATCTATGATAACAGAACAAACTCTATTTTTCATAGAACAACGAGTATGAAATAGATTCTCACGTTGGTTGTCCATGACGTCATCAATCCATGGCCTTTCACTTGGAGTACATTGATTGATGCAATCGTGTTCAGCGCTATCACAATTAACTTGAAGATCTTCAAATTCCTCGAGTTCTTGAGTATCGAAACACCTAGATTGAAAGCACCAAGGTTGTTGTTCAACGGAAGTATGTTGATGTGAACGACGTCTCACACCTTCCTCCAAGCGATCCATTCGCGTGTGAAGTGGCTCAAATCTAGACTTTACAACTTGTTTCATCATGGCTTTCCAATCTAGATTTTGAACGGGCTGAGGGAAACTGGCTTCTTTCCATGTGTTTTCTCTTTGTTGAAAATTGCAATCCTGCCAATTGTTAGAAACAAAAGAACCTCGCAACTCTCCCTCACATGTTTCTCTCAAACACTCCTGTTTAAAACTCAAATGACTTTTTCTTAAAGATTTAAAACACTCTTGCCTTTTTCCACTCATATGTCTTCTTTCAATCTGAATTGAACTTTAAAAACAAATCGTTTTTTTACGAAGCAGTTCAACTTGAGAGACAATCAAGACATATCGATAAAGGTTTCCAAAAAGTAATTCCAAAAAATTTAAATGAGAAAAAAGAAATTAAGATGGAATGAAGTAATAAACTTAGATATAGCAGAATAAGAATGAGATATAAGATATAATTGTGTGCCTCCTTTTTTTTTCTTTTGCCTTTTTTTTTCCACGATTTTTTTTTGCTCTTTTTTTTAGCACGAATTTTTGGCTTTTTTTTCTCTGAAGAGAAGATAGAAAGATGAATATGATAATTTTTTCATAGAGAATAGAAACAGGTAGAGAAGATAAAAAAAAATTACATAAAAAGATGGGATGGAACTTGCCGTGCAACCGTGTGCTCTGATACCAACTGATGCGAACCTCGCCAATATGCTGACGACACACTACACCAAATATGGCAACGATCCCAAGACTTTCACGACGCAAGTGCGAAAAGATGGAATATACCTTGTTTATGTGATAAACAAGGTATGAGATATGTAGACGCCACACCCAAATCTTCTAAGAAGAACTCTTAGAAAACCCCGGGTGATAAGTTTTGATTGCTTGAACGCCACAGGTAAAAACCTGATAAGTTCAAAAGCTCTTTCAAGATTGAAAGGAAGACAAAACCTCACAAGATATAAATTCCAAAGTGTTTCTCTCCAATGCTGTGGAGTATGCCTTTTATTAGCTTAGAAAATAACCGAATGACCCACATAATAAGCTAACCTTATCTAATCTAACCACTTAATATTATCCTAAGAGATTTATTATATTTATAAATCTCTCCTTATTAATTAAATCTGTACTTCTGTTGGGCTCATCTTGGGCTATTCATTTGGGCTTCTATTTGAATATTCAGCAATCTCTTTAATCAGCCCATATAAAGTTTTTGTGAATCTTTTAGCCCTTGACCTTGTGATTGGGCCCTCTTGAAGTCTCAAGTGATCATTTATCCCAATTGGTGACAAAGTGTTCAGCTCCATTGCAGGTTCGGTTGATTGGACATATGAATTCGTAGTCTATTTAGTCGGATTCACATCAACTAGATTGAGATTTCTATTCATATTGCTCATATTTCCCTTGCTACAATGCACAACACTTAGCATTGTAAAAAACCTCCAATTTATGGGAATATTTATATGTGAAGTTCTTCAGGTCATCAATGTGGCATGAACTCTAAGAATATGTATAGTACTTTCGTGTTGGTGGAGGGAGATTTTTGGTCATGGAGGCATTTGTTCAACGGATGTTCATATCATTCCCTAAGGGACCCATCCATCAAGAGGGCAATTCTTTAGATCCTATAACTGTGGATGACACACACTCTAAGAGGAGTGGCTAGAAGAAAATTCAACTCTCCAACCACACACACAGTCCTTCCGTAAGATATCGGCACCTTCCTCAGATTCCATCCACATAATAGCAGATAGAGGAAATCCCGTCCTCATATGGAGACTATGGAGACTTTGGAAGACTATACTATCATTTCATTTCTTCTGCACATAGAACTAGAAGGGTCTCTCTCCATAGGTGGAGGATGCTTGATTCTGGACCAACTTCGAGTTGAGTCTCTGATGGAGTTTGTTCACGAACTAGCTAGCTAGACTCCCACCCTTAGAGAATCACCCCGCGAAGAATCGCAAGTAAGTGTCATCTTGATTCTTGGATGCAATATTGTTCATCTTTAGATGCCACCGTCTGATCGAGCACGTTCTCCATATGTGCAGTGCAGGCTGAACTAGTTTATCTACTTAGAAAATGGGATATGTTATAGTGGTGTCTGTGCCGGCCCTCCTGATAATCCTAGTAATTGCCCTGTCATGTTGCCTTATCGGCAGGGAGTATGGCCGCCGCCGATCAACAGCTCAGGATCTGCATCACCAGAAGCCACCTTAAGCCTGAAGAGCCCTTTATGCTTCTTCTTCCTGCTTTAGCTTTCCTTAGCCCCCCCCTTTGCGTTTTGCCCCTGTGAATCCTGACACTGCATTGCACAACACAGATTGACCCGTCTCTGTTCTTATGTATTCGGACGGATAAAAGCCATGACGATGTTTGTTTCTGTTTGGCCTATACATATGGTATGGTAATTTTGAACTGTCCATTGATTGATTTCAATACTATGGATTCTGGTTAATTCTTTTTGTGGTCAGAGAGGAATGTGGTTCTTGCCTTCGAACTCTCAACCTACCTCAAGATCGATCTTTTATTGATGATTACAGCAGATGCTCGTCAAGTGCAGTCTGAATCTCGGTATTTTTGAGATTTAGGTGCCTTGTCTCACGAAAGGATGACAGAAGCGCAAGTGACCGGAAGAGCAATACGATATTAGTTCTTGAACGGAGATGGGATAGTATTTAAAGTTTTGGGGTATATGTTTTTTCTTGTTATCGGATAAGGTTTGTTAAGTTACTAATTATATAATTAGTAAATTATATGTATAATATTGTCAATTTAATTATATATAATTATACTAAATTATTTAATTTACATAAATTATTTTTATGCAAATAACTATTTATATAATTAAAATTACTACATAAAATTAGAATTTTATAAATATAGTAAATTATTTATTATTAATAAATTGATATTACTATATATAACATTTGATTTATTAAAATTATAGATAAAAATAAAAATAATTAATCATAAAATATAGTAATTATATAATATATACCCTATTTTTTCAAAAAATAAGAATGTGTGAATGTAAAATTAAAAATTTTCGAAAATAAAACCGTATTTTAAAATAAATCAGAATAATTAATAAAAATTAAAATGAGATTTGAATTAATTTTAATTATTAAAGTTCTAAAATTTAAGTAAAATAATTTAATTATAAATTGAGAGTAAAAATTGAATGGATGGGAGGGAATCAAAACTTAATCTAAGAAAAATTAATTAAAATATTTATTTTTTTGAGTAAATAAATGTTAAATTAGAAAATTAAAATTAATATTATATAAAACATAAATTTATAATAATTTAAAATTTTTAAATTTTAAAAAATTGGTTGAATCGAATTTAAATCAACTGATTTTAAATTTCGAATGGTTGAACTCGATACAATTGAATTTGCTACATTATGTTAACGGCTAATGGTTGAACTCGATACAATTAAAGTATTATACGAATTGTCAACTAAAAAATTTCACGTAAATTGACAAATAAAAGTTTGATGCATGTTATTAGTCAATAATTGACCGAAAGAATTATAACTTGGAATTACCAACCAATCTGTATTCAGCAACCAGTTAGATAGCTACAGTGAATTTGAAAAGATTAAGTGGCAATAAAATAGTACGTTAAGTGGAAAAATTTATGTATTTAAATCATCTAAGATATGACAAAGCTAACAATTCGGTCACCTATCATGTCGAATCGAGCGAAGATTGGGAGCTCAGGGGCTACTTGTACGTCGATAAGTAAATCATTGTGCGCTTCCCAAGCTTTCTATATATTCAACCTTTAAACAAATGAACGAGAAAGCAGGGAAGGTAATTATCCAATTATGTCCCTGCTATCTTCAGTAATTGGCATGAAGTGAATTTTAGTTGGTTGTGTCATATCTTTTCCTAGCTTGATCACATCAGCCTTCTCAGATAAATGGTTGTATTTGATATGTTCTTTCTTATCTCAGTCCATCTTCCTATTCTTTTCCGGAGGCATTTGCTGAGATTCAGCATAATTAACTTTCAGAAACCAAATCTCTAAAGCCCGGGTTCTTCTCTACTATTTGGAGGCCTTTGATCATAGGATGAAGAAAAACAATACTCGACCACACTAATTGATTCTCTTAGTTGGTGATCTGTTTTTTCTATTTGTTGATAGTCTTTTTCTGACGTACATTTCCTATTTACTGTTGTGTTGTTCTCTCTATCATTTTTGTAATTATCCAGAAGCCATTTGTGTCCACCTCACTTATCTTGCACCAGTTGGTCTTTCCAGGTTTTATATTTACCAGAGTATGATCTCCCAATATTTTGTGGCAAATTCTTCTCTTCTTCCACAACAACCATAGTTGTACTATATTATGTGCTAACTAACACAGTTTCATGGATTGTTGTGATGGTGGTTCTTAATTGATTTTTGGCAGAGAATACAGAGAGAAATACTACAAGTGCCTCCTTCCTCTCTATGCTAAGTATGCCGATGTGAGAAAGAAAACTATACTATTTAAAATAAATTATTTTTCACTTCACATAGGAGAAAGCAGAGAAAGCTGACTACTTGGTGTTGGCTAATATAGTTTCTCTGCGGCTTTTACCTTAGGGTGGAAAACTCACCAGTGAGTCTGTAAAATTTTTCTCACCAATCGTCATATGGACAAGGTTCAGCACAAGTCTGTACTTGCATGATGTGCTCTATTTTGATTTCAAGGATTATCTCAAGGTTACTTTCAATTTTCCATTTCATTGTCCTCTTTATCATTCTTAGTTCTTCTGGGTCAAATCATTTTTTTATGTCAAAATCTATTGTGTCCTAGGCCTTGCCTCTTTCATTGGATTTCGGAGAGAATGAGATCAATACATCTGGAATTATTGCCAATCAAGAAGCACAACATAGATACCTAACATGGAGGGCAGAAAAGGTTTGCTTAACTTTTTTAGGCCCCTTCTAAGATTGAGGCATCAAATCACTGGACCCTAAACCAATGCCGACTTTCTCTCAAAGTCTATTTCCTTTTTTTTCCTGTTATGGCATGAATATGATTGATATATTCTATCTCAGGACCCAAGTTATAACCTGCTGAAGAGGTTAGTCGGGGAAGCAGAAGCAAAGGTAAGGGTTTTTTTTTTGTGTCTTGAGTGTGCTTTCTATGCATAGTTCAGAAATTCTTAAGTTCTTATGATCATACAGACTATGGTGAGGAACTTCCTCTTCCAATGAGTCAATACTTTGGGTAAAAAATCTTTCCTGGACTACTTCCCGGAGTACCGGTGTGAAGACTGAGACTATTAACGAGAAGCAAAGCATGATGGAGAAGTCGTTTGAGAGACGCCCATGGAACTCCATAGGAGAGTTCATTGGTAGCTAGCCACCAAAACCGATGAAGAAGAATTTACCCAATTTGGATAATGAATATTTGGACCTCAATTGATTATCTCCTAATTAATGTTCATCCTGGTTTTGCTTCCTTTAGAGATTGCTTTCATTTAGATCCTTCTCTGAACATTGTTTTCTGCTATCCAATTTTTTTATGCCTCCTATCATATATATATATATATGCACCATTTAACTGAACTTGTTGGTACCGTGTCATTTGCTGTGAATTATTGAGCAATGTCGACTAAAAACAAAAATGACCGATCTACAAGTAGTAGAACTTGTATTTGCATGGAATGGATGAGGTATACATAAAAGACCATAAAATAGTCGGAAAACCCTCCACTTTATATTCTAATTAATGGATCTAATAAATATATATAATTTATATTTTATTTTGCAGAATACATAATTTTTTAATTCAAATAAAAATCTTACTTATTTAGAATTTTAATGGTGAATAATATAATATTAAGAAAAAATATTATTATAAAAAAATAAAATGAAAAAATGATGGTGGTTCATAGATCAAATTTTTAAAAAATTACGGTAAATAAATAATATTTAATTTTTATTAACTTTAAATATAACAGAAGTTTTATAACATTAAACTCGAAATTAGAGAATCACACTGGTCGAGTTTTTTTGTTTTTTGTAAAATCACATTCCAGTCAATTTGGAAAGAACCTATCGGTCGGTTTGAAATTATCTTTCCAAAATAACTCGTGTCCTTTTTGAAGGGTCAATTTTGAATGACCCGATACTTCGTGTCCGGATCTGTTCGGGTCAGGTCCCCCTATTCAGATAGGTTCATTGGACCCGCTCTCAGGTTGGGTATAGGTGACCAAAATCCGTCCGACCCCAGTTTTTGACAATCCTAATAGTAAATCACCAATCAAATAATCATACAATTATCACCAATAATTTCGTCTGAAAATGGTAAATTGTTTACCCAAAGCTAATTAATATTCCAGATAAAAATTCTAAAATTAAATCAAATTTTATTGTTGGTACTAAATAAACTAGGGAAATTCAAATATAAGTGATTTGTCCTACGGCCAAATTCTACATTTGAAGGTCATATTGTTTTTTATTAGGCTGTTTACTTATGTAATATTATTATTTTAATATAATTTGATTAAAAATGATTTTTTTATAAATAAAATCTATAGACGCTATAAAATTAAAACTTTATAATTGAAAACTATTTTTAAAGTTTGAGAATGGAAGTTTAAAATCATAGAAAGTTTTAATATGACTGTTACACTTTGTATATAATTTTAAATTTGAGTAGACTAAAAATACAATCTATTATCCTTCTACTAAAATTTTGGAATAAAACTTTCATCCTCCCACTCGGCTTCCCTGCTAGCTGTGGGAAGGCAAATCTACATGAAGACTTTTCAATTCCTGCTATAAATGCTAACGCTCTTCCCTTTCCCTGTTTTCTGTTACGGTGTTTCCTCTTCACTATCCCCTCTCTGTCATTTTCTTCCTCTGCCATTGGTCTGCATTACAAATCAGAGCTTTTCCTTCCAGCTTCAAGATAATAGATTGATGTCCCTCTTCCCTTCTCCTCAGCTGCTCTGTCCACCGAACCACTTCACCCACTTATCCTTCTCTCTTTTCATATTTCGTTTTGCCTCAGAAGGTTGGATTTTTGTCTTGTCCCTATAGCTGTTGCACCCTTCTGTCATCCCTCCCAAGATTTTCCCATTTTCTACGCGGCCGAGTGGCTCACCTTAGGAAGGAAGATCTATATTTTATCAACCCATATCAGCGGGCATCGGGTTTATATGGATTCGTACAAGTTAGAAAATTCTAGATCAATGGTTTATGAGGGGAATGGAATGGTCTGTTCTTCTTATGATCAGCAACCATCCTTGTTCGTATGCAGAACCCAGTTACCCGCGCGATGAAGAATGAAGAATGAAGATGCTCTGGCTGAATTCGAGGAAAGGAGAAATTGAATTTTGGGAATCAATATAAGAAGATAGGAGACAAGAAGCATAATAAGATAGCGTAGCATTTATTTATAGAAGGAATTTGCATGTGCCATAGTTCATTCACTTGTGTTTAGTCTTTTGGGAGATGCAGTAGGTCCCCACCACACCATCTGCACTGCACCTTTCTGACCTTTCACGGGCGCACGCCCTCTCTTTTCCCTTCCAAATTCAATCTCCCAAGTGAAAATAATAATTGCCTTATCAGCCGCTGGAAGATTAATCTATTCATTAGTTGTTGCCATTGAAATGGCTCAATCCCATGGCTGAGTTCATCGAGGCCAGCTCTTCTCCACTCACGCCGAGGAAGTCCCTGGTCAGGCCGTTCTGATCGGTCCTGTTCGGACCATCCTGCAGGTGCAGTCTCAGTTGATGGGCAGCTTGGTCGAGGCTGCTGCTCGAGGTTCTCAACGCTGAGGACCCGAGATTAGGGTGACCCCCGAAACTCTCCTGCAAAGCCACCTTTATGTTCGGTACGAGATGGTGCTGCATTTGCTGGTGATCGTAATCGCTCGTTCGGTCTTGATGGATCAGTGCGGCATAACCTGATGTGCCTGAATTGGCCGAAGGTGAGCTCATCATCAGCCCGAAGGAGTTACCGAATATAGTCGACGGGTTGCTTCTCGTGGAACCCAGCTGGGCCGCCTTTTGCAGGAGGAACGTGGCAGACATGTCCGGTTTCGAGGACTGTGTGCTTGAAAATTCATAAGCTGCTGCAGAAGACGTCTCGACCACGTTCATCATCTTGTTTCCAACTTCTTCCTTTAGAAGGGATAAGCTTAAGTCTGCACCTCGTCCACTATTAGCACTTGGAGGGAACTGATCGAACCCTCCAAAGTTAGGCATCGGATCAGATGAGCCGAAGATATTGCTGGCCGACCCCATTTGGAGCATCTCTGGCAGCGCCATCGAGCTAGAAGGCGACCCGAAAAGATTAGAGCTTGGAAGTATTTCGCCGGAACTGTTGACTTGGGAACTCGCCTGATTCAACCACAACGACAATCTCGATTTTTGCTGTTGAGCAGATGAACCCAGAGAATTCCCTCCAAAAGGGGGCATGCCACCGGATTCCGGCCTTAATATGGAGCCTGATTGGTTAGCACCGGCGATATCCAGGATTCCTCCTCGACTGCCGAATTCGTGCGGTAAACACGACTGTGAAGAAAATGCACCAATGTCACTCCGGAAGTGAAGGTTCGAGGGTGTTATGGCGGTGAATCTCGTGCTTTCCTCCGCTAACGCATCGCAGAATGCTCGATGAGTGATGAAACTATCTCTCCTGATATACATGAAAAGGGCAAATCTTGCTGTTAGATAGCTCATCGGCTAGATTAACTAAAGGTTAAAATTCGATTGGCAACAACATGTTGAAATTGTCATACCTGGAAAAGAGGGTGCCACAGTCACACTTGTATTCTCTGGTGCCGCAGCTCTTCGAATGCGCCTTCCAATCCGACTGGACAGCGTACTTCTTAGAGCACCTCTCGCACTTCCACTTCTTCTCCCCGTGCTTCCGGCTGTAGTGCTTCTTGACTCCGGTTAGGTCTCCGAGGGCCCTTGATGGATCGTGGTGCACGCATGTCTTCTCGGGGCATATGTAGACCTTCTTCCTTATGACATCCTTGTTGGTCCTTTGCTTCAGCTTCCATGGAAGGTTGTGGCCTCTGCGGTGAAGCTGTAAGTTCTGCTCCCTCTGAAACCCTTTACTGCAAATCTCACAGATGAACCGGTTGGTGGCCATGAGGGTCTTCGGTGACAAAGCGATAACCTCAGCATCTGGATCTGCTTCCACAAACACAATAAAAGCTCAGCTAGTTAATGGAAGAAAGCGTAAAAGGGGGAAATTGATAGAAAAACAGCCGATGGTCAATGAATTTTTTATAAGATCATGTAAGATTAAGTTATCTATCCATCTTGACCAAGAAAAGAAGTTACAGAAAGAGGCTACTGAAGAAGTCGGCCATATTGAAGAAGGAGATAATGAAGGCAAGCTTGCCTGGAGTCCCGGCCTGATTCCTTCTCTTCTTGGCCCCTGAAGCGGGAGGAGGAGCCGGTTTAGGGTTAGGGTTTGTATTCGGGTCATCAGCAGAGAAGCGGGCGATGGAGAAAGGAACACCGGACATGTTCATCCTTGATGAGAGGTATTATCTGAGAATCCAGAGGCGTGTACTGACAATTAGCTTGCACCAAAACAACTAAGCTTTCCCATAAAAAAACAAAACAAGAGAAAAACGTTAACATACCTCTCTTCAGATGATGTTTTTACAGACAAACAAAAAGAGAGAGAGAGAGAGAGATGATTTTCAAAAAGGAGAGGCTCGCCCTCAAGGAAAAGCTCTCTTGTGATAAGAGAATAATGGTCTCTCTACCTTTGTATATAGGAGAGACTCGTCTGTGACTGCAAGTCCTTTCTTTTAAGCTAGAAGTTGAGTGATAAAAGAGAAGGCTTTTTAGTTTTCCATTTGGACGAAGGTGTGGAGAAGGTGAGAATCTTTTACTTACCAGAGCACTTTATTCAAAGTATAAGAATGATTGGAACATTATGAGTATGCGGCCATTTTTAGGGTTCTTTTTAGCTCCTTGTGAAACTCAATGTTAGGAGTGAGAAGTTCAACAAAAGGAAAAAATAAAATGAAATTAAAGAAGAAATGGTAGTAATGTTACATAATAAACCAGGGACTCGAATACAATACGGTGGTAGATTCTGCTTGAATTCATGCAGCTGGAAACCACTGTGGAGGAAACCTATAGGAAAATGACAGAATTTGATGGGGAAGCTGCGCAGTTTCCATCTCCAGGAGAAGGAGAAGATGATGCCAACTGATCAATCATTAATGCGACAAAGAGTCAGATACTGTGATAACTAGGGTTTTCCATATGGCATAATAATGCCATAAAAATGTTCTCAATCTTTCGCTCTGGGGTTGATGGACAGGACAGTTCCATCGAATCCGGTGAAGGAAGCTTCAAATTTTCTCAAAGGAATCTTCTCTGAAACTTCCTATATGACTCTGCACCGTACTAGACACGAAGCTCACAAGATGTCTTGGAATATTGCGGGTGTTGTGAGGGAGAGGAGAGAGAGAGACGAAGGTGGGGAGGTTCTTGAGTTACCCCGTCCGTGACTCCCCTCTGTCTCTGTCCTTCTCTCCTGAGCCAAATGACAGAATGGCCGTGGCCTTGGACCGACCACCGCTGGACCTCCACTGCCGGACCCACCACCCCTCAACTGTTCATAATAGGATAAGGAAAGTGCCCTAGGCTAATTTGGCTGGCTCTGTAAATGAACTACACATTCTCCAGGAAGACAATGTTGCATAAAGCAGGTGAGAGACCGACAATGTAATGTCGGACCAGTGGAGGGATCCTTGTGTTGGTCTCAAGACAAGTCAACCCAGAGACAAGGCAACGACTTCCATGTAGATTTTTTTATATAATATGAAAATTTGCTTTATTTTAATAAAGCGATCAATGTGGGACAATGTAATAAAGTAAATTAGATAAAAAAAAATAACCAAGTGTAAATTACATATCACTTATTTTAAAAAAAATAGTGAAAATTATCTCATTACATAACCTATAAGTATAATTTAAGGCAAAAATATTTGACTAATAATAAAATTTTCATAATAAGAGTTAAGTTGATCTGTTTAAGAAAATTTTCATAAAATTTGTATGCTTCTTTTGTCAATCTCAAGGACTATAGCTTAGGCTTACTTTTCAACAAGTCAAGTCTTGTCCAACAAGCAATCAAGGCAACGCCATTTCTTCCTTTAAATTTGCTCACTCCTTTCTTCCTACTTCATAAATAATCTTGAAGGATTATGGCATACATTGCTATATGTTTAATTAAAATAGAAATTCTATTCATTAAATGAAATGTGTCCATGAATATGGTTAAGCTAAGTGGACGAGAAGTATCTTTCCAAAAGTATGCATCAATCATATGTGGTGGGTAGGGAGCTCTCTTGGAACTTTTTTTTTCCCTTTCTTGCACCTCTTTGGCGTTACCTTGCCTCACATCTAAGAAGAAGAGTGTCTATGGGGAATATGGGTGGCAAAGCTCCCTATGGGGAGGACCAAATCCTCCTTATTGGATGGGATGATCGAGTTTGAGTAAATGAAAGTAAACTCGACATTAGATCATATAGTCTCGACATTAGATCATATAGTTCATTAAGTTTAAAATATTACCATATAATGCTTAACCCTTTCGGACGAACAACTCGCTAGAATTCTATCTAAAAGGAAGATTACTCTATTTTTCGGTTACATGAATTGCAAAGATCATAACTTTATTTATCGATAACACAATTGATTGATTCAAATATCATTATAAACCCACTTGAGTTATTTTTTCAACGCTATATATTTTTATCTTGTTATTAAATAGTTACACATACTTCAACAGATATAAATAAATAATCTACTTCTCGTACTATTTCCGATGCCCTGAATGGCTAAACACAACAAAAAAATGTCACATGTACATCTTGATCTTAGTTTTCGAACTCCATCAGCTTTGTGAGCTTTGGATAAGTATTTTAGTTAAATAAAATTTTGGAAATCTTTATTAGTCTCCACTCACGTCGAGTTGAGTAAAATAGAATTTGTGGATTACTCAAATATTATTTTGAGGTGATTCAAATGTACATAAATTACTTTGGGAGTCTATTTTGTAACTACACCAATACCATCGTTTGAGTCGTCGAACTTTCAACATTAACCCGATATTTACGCTATTTCAGCATCATTTAGAAAATGATATTAGAAGGTACTATTCCAACCAAATTCAACTAGGCAAGGATTACAATAACCTAAGAAGAGCGCTTAGGTACTTCATATTTAAGTTTCATAATTTTTTAAAATATTTTGTTAATTAACCAAAGTTGAGAATCAAAATATAATTTTGGTAAAATTAGGATACTCATTTGATAATAAGATTTATTGGAGCTCCTATTAGGGACTAAAAGAAGGTTTAAAAACCAATAAAAAAAGAAAGGAAAATGTTTTAGACTTAGATAATAAGTTTTAAAAGTTTAAGAACCTAAATGTGATCTTAAGAAAAATTTATGGACCAAAGTGTAAATGATAAAGATTTGGGGACACATAAGTGATTATTAGGAAATTAGAGATACAAATGAAACTAAAATAAGTTAATCTAAGAAGAAGACATGTGAAATCTATGGTACAAAATGGAAGAGTTTTGTGATATAAGGATAAAATGGTAATTTTTTTATATTATGAACCAAAATAAAAATTTAGAAAGTCGTAGATAATACAACAAGACTCTTTTGGTGGTTGGGCACTTTTCTCTTCTTCTTAGAGGATATCATTGAAGTTTATTATAACTATATATAACTAAGATAACGTCATTCTTTTTAAGGTATGCCATTGTCAAATATGTATTTAATAGTCAATATGATAATGTATTTATCTGATGAGAACCCACTTGTATAGTCTTGATCCATAAATACTTGTGTAAATCATATAATTTATTTGATATAATACATCCACATTTTGCTCGTGCTATCACAATTATAACACTCCTCCAATACTACGAAGATAGACATCAATATGTTGAATACAACGGAGATTCCTTATAATTCATTCTACCACTATTAATTTATTCATCATTTTCATAAGAAAGACAATATCCAACTCCACCTAATCGAGTTCATTTAGAGACCATCTGTGAAGGGAATTCCAACACTTGACATTTATGAAATTTGTGTGGCTATTGAAGACCAACTATGACTGCCTCTATAATTCTATAAGTCTTCGATCATCCACTTTAAAATAGGTACTAAGTGCACTTTAATCGAGTGTTGCCTTTCTCAATTAGGATTTTTTTTGTCTAGTCTCCTATATTTTCGAGTATCTTGTAGGTATAGAAGAGGGGAGTTTTTAATAGTTTCCACCATTCTCCTCTTATTGATTGATTATCCCAAATAATGGTCACCGTGTTCTCATTTATCCCTTAGTCTCTCTTCAAAGTCAATATATTAAAGGCTTAAAATGCATGGCACAATTTCTTGAGTAGGGTGTTGCTCTTTCACGGGAGCTCTACTCACTACATACAAACTTCTTCAGTTATATTGTCACGTTCCAATCCGATTTTCGATCGGTAATTCTGCATAATTCATCAATCTATTCAATATTGCAATGGTGAGTATTTTTATCAAATTAAGACATTGATGGACTAAAACTCTTAATAAAATAAAATTATTTCAATTTTTAGCGAAAATTAAATTTTTTTTAATAAATAGCATGCACAAAAGTTGACACAAACAAAACTAGAATATAA
The DNA here is from genome assembly GCA_030064435.1 of Trapa incisa. Lineage (NCBI taxonomy): Eukaryota > Viridiplantae > Streptophyta > Magnoliopsida > Myrtales > Lythraceae > Trapa > Trapa incisa. The sequence goes on along the minus strand of CM057780.1, from coordinate 16,952,442 downwards.
TAATTGATAAGCAATAAATTAAAACTTTTGTATGCTAGTTTCGAGATCTACCTCAATCCGTGCTCACTTTGTAGATGATATCTGATTTGTGCTTCATGTAAGCTTAACTTTCACCTATAATTGTTTGGAGAAGAGGGTGAGCTCATAGCTCAATGAACGAGGTAATGACGTGGGACGACTATATAGCTTACAACTTTATACTTCATATAAAATTTTTAACATGGAGATTTATTATCAGTTTTACAAAATTATTCAATATTTGTAGTTTTATCCAGTCTTTTGAGACTCCTATCTCGTGCCACATGGAAACCATAATTCTACATTATGTTGGGTCAAACTCACTGTTCCCTAAAGTCATATTAATATTTTATAGTATGCACACTATAACATAAATTGGCAAGTGGTGGCCCAATCCATACCCGAAAGTTATGTTATAATTTTGATCAGGTAAGATGAGAGCATGTGAATCACATGGACTCTCCACAATCAATACCACTCGGGTTCGTCTCTCATTTGAATGTCTTAGTATCTATGGTCATGACAATATCCCATCAATATCATGTATATGCCCTTACATATGCGACTCAATTCCACTTTTTATCATTGTATCAGTGTAGCCTTGGGACCACATATGTACATCATTCGAGGGTTATGAGAAATATGGAAGTACTACTTTCAATTTTCTAATTTCTCTTAGTATTAACACTATCTCGGCAGATGTCATGTAAACACCCCAAATTTTTACATACATGTATATTCCACAAAAATGCACAAATGCAACAATCATGACTATCATAATTCTCATTGAGTATGATACTCATTATTAGCATCTCTATTCTAGTGTAGGTATGAAATTATTAGGTAGTATGTATGATCTATATATCACAGGTAGTTTGGTCAATAACCCAACCAACTTAATTATTTAAATGCATGTACCAAGTTCAACAATCAAGTATCATATTCAAAATCTTATCAATGGAGTTTGGTTCATTATTCGACGAACTCTTATCAGCCCTAACTCACATAATCATAGCATGTAACTATAATTAATTTATGTCGGTCTATATGACCCTTAACCCGTTTCTTAACTTCTAAAAACCGTATTTTTTAGTGAGCATACATACATGTTCTTTTTCATTTCTTTAAATGATTTTCTAAATAATACATCATAGAATTCAAACTATTATCAAAAGTATTAAAATAAATTTGGTCGATCCAATCGAACTCATAATCATTACTTTCACTCACTATTTTTATCGGGACTTTTTTGTCACTACTATTATTTTCCTTTAACTCGGTCTATGTGATACACGTGCGTTCAATAACATAATTTATTCTATATAAATCGAATTATATAATTGGGTGAATTTATATATCAACTCAGTACTTATAAATAATATAGTATAATTTTTCAAAAATTACGAATTTAATTTTTGTACTTTTAAATCTCTCTACCAACATGAACCATCAAGACCATCATAAGGACAAGGTACTAGATACAAATGATTAGTCCTCAAAGTCAAAAAGTGAAGAATCTCCCACCCCACTCCCAATTAAGGGCATTTAGTTTCCAATCTTGAATTTATTATGTACTCATCTTATCCCAAAGTGTTCCATTATGTTAGTTATTTTTCAATATCTTTTATGTTGTTTTTAAGTGGGCTTGCTAGGGAGGGAACTGTAATTTTCAGGATTATATTTATTGTTGAAGAAAAGTCTTGGGAATTAATAGGGATTGTGGATTTTACCAACAGAGATATTATTGAAATAGTATAAGATATTTAAGGTAATTACGATATAATCTTGGTAATTAAGATTATATCATATATTCTATTTAAGGTAGTTAATAAATAAACATGTATATAATTGAGTTAGGGTTAGGAGAAAATAAGGAGGTTTCAATTTCTCATCCTCAATACCTCTCTATCAATATATTCGTTTTCTCTTTCCCTAATCTAGTTTTCTAACATGGTATTAAAGCTAAGGTTTTCTGCTATTTTCAAGGTTTTTTGATCTGAAGGCTCAAGACACGGCATAACTGAATTGTCGTAGAAGATGGAGAAAACAGATGCAGCATTAACAGAAGGGAGTTTAAGGAAATTTTAGAAGGTATGGCCAAATTGCTTGTAGGAAGAGACGATGTATCGCCTCAACATAACAATACTCTCAATCGAGATTTGAAGTTGGAATTACTCCCAATAGAGCAGAGACTTGAAGGAATGAAAAACTATTTGAGTTGGTCGAGAAAGATTAGACTCATACTAGAGTCAAAATATTTGGAAGACTACATTGACGACTCGTATGAAGAACCCACTGATACTACCAGCACATTATGGAAGGTGTGGAGGGCGACTAATTCTCTGGTGGTTGCATGGATAATAGGACCACTTTATCTTTCTATCGTGGGGTTGGTAGAAGGTATTAATAAAACATCTGATATATGGAAGATTTTGGCTACTCAATTCTCTGGTATTGGGAATATGATGACTGTGATTGAGATTGAAGATAAGTTGGATGTACTAAAGTAGGGGGAGCGAAGTATAATAGAATACAGTACTGAGCTGAAAAAGTTATGGTCCGAACTTGATTATTATGATCCATTAATTACATCTCATCCTTCAGATACAACTTCTATTAGAGCATGGATGGAGCGACGACGTGTGATTCGCCTCCTGAGGGGACTAAATCTAGAATATGAATACAAGAGAGCAATGATATGTCATCAGTCTCCAATTCCTCCGATGGAAGATGTTATTGCTGCACTAATTCATGAGGAGTCAAGATAAAAGGTTATGAACACTTCTAAGATATCAGCAGTACCAATTCGCTCTACTTTAGCAAAACCGATTATTGACAATTGACAATGCTATAATTGTGGGAAGAATGGACATATTAGCTGGAATTGTTTCTCAACACGTATTCCTACATGGGGTGGAACAAGTCATAGCATCAGAGGACGTGGAGCCCGAGGTCAAGGTCGAGGTTATGGATGATTTGGGGGACAAACCTATCGTGCTAAAGGTGCTGACATTTTAAACGACGACATGTGTTATGCTAATGCTGACTCAGGTATTATTGCACATGCATTTTCTTCTAAACTATCTTCCACAGAATGGATTATTGATTCAAGAGCATCTAGATACGTGACGGGAATATCACTAGAGTTTACTACATATACTAATTTTCCAACTTGTTCCCATAATAGAGTTCAAACTGCTGATGGCACATTTCAATCGGTTATGGGATTCGGCTCGATTAAATGCACTTCATCAATTACATTATCATTAGTTCTATATGTCCCATCATTTCCGGTTAATCTATTATCAGTTAGTGTAATTAGTGATCAATTGAACTGTCAAGTAATCTTCGATTGAGATTCATGTGTCATTAAGGAAAGAAATACCAAGAGAATAATTGGGACTGGACGAAGGCTTGATGGATTGTGGTATCTTATGAGAGATGAGTCTAGTGCAGCTTTAACCACTACTTTGTCTGAACGAGCAAGGAATGAATCATATTGGAGCATCATCGTCTTGGTCATCTATCGTTTGAGAATCTTAAGAGGGTAAGGCCTGACTTGATGAATAATGTAGAACGTAGCAAGCTTGTATGTGATGCCTGTGAGTTTGGAAAACATACAAGAACACGTTATTCTTCTACTAGTTTAAGAAGTATTTCACCATTTTTATTGATACATTCTGATGTTTGGGGACTATATCCAGTTACTTTGATTAGCGGATTCAGATGGTTTATTACATTTATTGATTGTTACTCAAGGATGACATGGGTATATTTGATAAAAAATAAATCTAAGACATTGGTTTGCTTCAAAGATTTTTTAGCTTTGGTGCAAACACAATATAATGTCAAAGTGGGTACACTTCGTACAGATAATGATACTGAATATGTTAATAGAGAATTCTTATTGTATTTATCTACAAAGGAGATTTTGCATCAGACCACATGTCCAGATACACCAAAACCGAATGGAGTGGCAAAACGAAATATTTACAATGAATATTACAAAATATCTATGGAGTGAGGCAGTATTGACGACATCATATTTAATTAACCGGATGCTTTCTCAGATATTAAACTTTCAATCTCCTTGTGAACTTTTGATGGGACGCAACATACATGCAGTCCGTACTCGTGTATTTGGTTGCGTATGTTTTGTGAGAGATCATCGTCCCACAGTAACTAAACTTGATTCATGTGCATTGAAGTGTATTTATGTGGGCTATTCTAGCACTCAGAAAGGTTACAAGTGCTGGTGTCCAAGCGAGAGAAGACTTTTTGTGAGTATGGATGTAACATTTCGTGAAAATGAACCCTTTTATGGTGAATCAACAATGTCATCCACAGTGCTAGATGATTTGACTGAAGCACAACATGGAAATGAAGAGAGAATTAGTGATAATAAAAAAGATGATGTCATTGTAGGTATAATCCCATGTCCTAAGAGATCGAGTAGCAATGAAGAAGGGACCAATGAACCAGAATTGAAGGTTTATAGTAGAAGGAACAAGAGTTGTGCTCAGGGGGAGAAAGATAAAGAAGATGATCGAGAGCGACAAGAACAGATACTTATACCACACTCATTGCCCCCATATGTCCTAAATACCCATCAATCTTCTGACGATTCCTCATCATCACCGGATGTCCCAGATACCCATCAATCTTCTGACAATTCCTCCTCCATCCAACTCGGGCAGACAATGAGTCGGGTTTCCATCCTCTGGTCGGGTACGAGTGCGAGTCCACTGGCTTTGATACCATGTTAGAGAAGGTATTGTGAACCGATAAGGGGTCGGACCCATATCTACTTAAAAGTCATGACTTATAAGTAGTGGTACCCTTCCAACCTTATAAACCCACAACACTTCTCTTTTTTATCCAATGTGAGATCTATTCTCAACACCTGCCCTCACGTGCAACGTGGATACACTTGCCACGTGCAATTCTCAACACCCGCCCTCAACACCTGTCTACGAGCCGGGTATTCCCCTTTCGGTCTCGAACGAGGGGGGACATAATGGCCTAGAGTTGGGTATTTTTTCCAGTCCTAGATACCTATCAATCTTCTGACAATTTCTCATCATCACCGGATGTCCTAGATACCCATCAATCTCCTAACAATTCCTTGTCATCACCAGATGATAATGAATCTCTGCCCATTGCTATTCGTAAAGAACCTAGAGCTAATGCAGGAAAACCTCCAATTAGATATGGTTATGAACATGATATATCTAATTATGTCTCATATGAATCTATTCCATCTACATACAAGACCTTTATTGTATCATTACAATTAGTGCACATACCAAGAAATTGGCAAGAGGCCAAAAATGATCCAAAATGGCTTGCAGCAATGCATGAGGAGATGCGTGCATTAGAGAAAAATAAGACTTGAGAACTGGCATTACTTCCAAGCGGAAAAAATGTTGTTGGATGCAAATGGGTATTCACTATTAAGCAAAATGTTGAAGGAAAGGTTAAAAGGTATAAAGTAAGATTGGTAGCAAAAGGCTATAGTCAAACGTATGTAATAGATTATGATGAGACATTTGCACCAGTTGCTAAAATGAGTACTGTCAGAATACTTATATCATGTGCTGCCAACTTTGGATGAAAATTAAATCAATTAGATGTAAATAATGCATTTTTGAATGGTGACTTACAAGAAGAGGTATATATCAAGATTCCACTTGGATTTGATACAATGAAGACCACTAGGAGGATATGTAAACTTAAGAAGTCTTTGTATGGACTCAAGCAATCACCAAGAGCTTAGTTTGACCGATTCCGACATGCAATAGTTAGAATGAGGTATCAACAATGCAATGGAGATCACACAGTTTTCTATCGACACTCAAATAGTCAAGTTGTTATCCTTGCAGTATATGTAGATGATATTATTATAACTGGAGATGATAGCGATGAGATATTGCGACTAAAGCAAAGATTGAGCAAAGAATTTGAAGTGAAAGATTTGGGTGCACTTAAGTATTTTCTCGGTATTGAGATAGTCAAGTCTAGGATAGGCATAGTGCTTTCTCAAAGAAAATATCTATTGAATCTACTTATTGAAACAAGGATGTTGGGTTGTCGAACTGCTACCACTCCAATTGAACCAAATCATAAGATATGTGTTCAGTCAGGGGATCCAGTGGATAAAGAACAATACCAAAGAATTGTGGGACGACTTATCTACTTGTGTCACACATGACCGGACATTACATATGCGGTTAGTATTGTAAGTAGATATATGCATGATCCTAGGACAGAACATTGGGAGGCAGTTATGCGAATATTAAGATATCTAAAGAGTAGCCTGGGAAAAGACCTTTGGTTCAAGTCTCGAGGTCATACTAAAGTTGAAGGATTTTGTGACTCTGATTGGGCTAGTTGTGTAGATGATAGAAGATCGACATCAGGTTATTGCGTGTTTGTTGGAGGTAATCTTGTATTTTGGAGAAGTAAGAAACATGAGGTGGTCGCAAGATCAACGGCAAAGGCAGAATATAGAGTTATGACTCAAGGTATATATGAGATAATATGGATAAAAAACTTATTGATGGAGTTATATTTATTAAGGAAAGAACCCATTAAGTTATGGTGTGATAATAAATCAGCGATCAACATTGCTAACAATCCAGTTCAATATGATAGAATTAAACATATTGAAATTGATCGATTCTTCATCAAAGAGAAACTTGAAAGCAAGATCGTGGAGCTACACTACATGAAGATTGGCGAACAATTAGCAGATTATTTAACTAAAGGATTAGGACCTAAAGAGTGGATTAATATTTGTAACAAGATGGGAATGATAGATATTTATCGCTCATCTTGAGGGGGAGTGTTGAAATAGTATAAAATATTTAAGGTGATTACGATATAATCTTGGTAATTAAAATTATATCATATATTCTATTTAAGGTAGTTAATAAATAAACATATATATAATTGAATTAGGGTTTGGAGAAAATAAGGAGGTTTCAATAGATAGGATCCCTCCCAAGCGTGTAGACCTGTGCTGGATGAAGCTCCTGCATTTTATCTAACTATGGAGGTGATTTGCTTTGGACATTTAACCATCTCCATGCTTACCACCATATAATTTGTGGAAGTTTCCTAGAGAGGATTTTCCATCTGAATTTTTAGTAATTCGTAGCTAAAAGAGAAAAAATTCTCAACAAACTTTCTTTTAGATCAAAACAACACATCTGATTCGTATGGATAGTTGCAAGTTTGTTGATGTTTGATGTATTTTCAATAATTAATGGTTGAAACTTATCCTATTCCATCTTTAAATTGCATAAATTATTAGAATTTTCACTGTATAATATTAGTTTTTGTAAAAGAAAGATTCTGCATATTTTATATTTGACTATATTAATTTGATTAGAAATTTATGAATTATGTTATGATGCCTTTTTAATGTAATTCTTATCTATTTATGTTTAATTGGAATAAGAAAATATTTGATGACTAATTTCGTTAAGTTAATGCTTCTCTTAGGAGTTTGGAACATAGAGAAGATGTGCCCTCAAGCTGAGTCATTTGGAATATGCTCAATAGTTCCTCGTGCTGCGTGAAGACCCTTATCATTCTCAAGCAAAAGAATAAGCCGGAAGATGCCACATTATTTAAATTGACTTGTTTCATAATCTTTGGAATATGTCTGGAAGGGCCTGAAGTTCGGTCCCCGGTCAAGTTTGGGCTTATTCACGTAGATCCAAAAATTTGACCTGAACTGATAAATTAGCATCCCTAATTTTAACCATTTTCTTATACTTTTTATGTTTTAAATTGATTTATAGCTCCCTTTTATTCCATCTATCTATTTTTGAATTTTTAATTTTAAATTAATTATGATAAATCTGAACAGGAATCATTTTTACTCGGCCTATAATATTACCTAGTACATTAATTTTATATTTAATATTATAAGAGAATGTATTATATACCTGCAGGGTGAGACCGTGGTCCTGTATCCCAACGTCTAGATTAATGGAACCCACAATCTAGAAGGAGTTTCACACTAATTTATAATTAAAATCCTAATGGTATGTTGTGATATATTTTTAATATTATAAATTTATAATACTTATTTATTTAATATTTTATTCTAAATCATTATATTTTATCTTTATTAATCAACAATGGCATAATACGTAATTAAGCATAGGAATCAACAGAATAAAATTTTAAAAACTTTTATTCTAACATGCTCTAATGTCCACTAGAGTTTAAATTCCACTTACATGTTTATTCTCCCCACCCTTCTTACTCCCAAGCTAGTACGTTTTCTCAAGCACACAAAAATGTTCAAAAATATTCCAAGTAAGTTCCTTCCTCCCACCACAAATGACTGTTGCTTTCTTTTTTAAGATAAGATAAGCACTTTGTTAATCCTACTTATATAAAATGATTTCCTAATTTGTTTTCTTAAACAAGTTGCTTGTGAGACCCAGATCACTCACTCAGTGTCAACAAGTCCTCACCATTGGCGAAATACCTTTCTAGGCATGGCCTCATCATTGGTAAAAAACAGAAACGTAGCACAAAACATTCATCACCATCCTCAATTTCAATAGTAATGGCGGGAGATGAGATGTAGGACCTGGAAATTACCCGTCTATAAGTTGGAGGCCGCTTCACCCTTCACCCTCCTCTTCCACTGTCTATGAAGTCAGAGAGACTCTACATTTGGCAAAACACAGACTTGAGCTACGAGAATCAGATAAAAAGGAGTAAAAATAGAATGGAGCAGGTGGAATCTTCCACTCATAAGATATGCCTCCCCACTTAATAATTTTCTACTTTCAATATTTGCATACAAAATACTATCATAAAACCTTACCTAACATATTTACATAACTTTCATATATAGATAGGATCAGATCATGTAAGAATAGGAGGTGCGGGTTGGGTCGAGTGGGGTGCTACATCTCCTATGCGTTCTTCTAACACCTCTTCTTGCTATTTTTTTTATTCAATAAAATAATATTTTATTAATTTATTAAATCAAATATAATATTTACACAAAAGATAAAAATAAGATAATTTTATTATTTTTAATAATAAATATAACATTATTAGGTAAATAATATTCAAAATAATTGAACTCTAACTTTTATTGTAAAAATATGCTAATGTATATATATATATATATAAGTTGTTTAATCGTTTAACTAATTTAACTTAATACTATAAAAATTTCATCTATTACATTAATTTCCTTTTATTGCTATCTATCATAATTATATTTTAAAATAATTTACCAAGTTTCTATATAGTTGTAACTATCCTAGTTCTATTATGAAAGAGAAAAGGATGTACCTAGAACAAAAATTCAATAACCTTGAGGCCATCATAAACTTATATCCTTCTTTTCTTTTACACAATAAAGATCATTAATGAATTAAATGAAAAAATGTTATACTTGTTACATAATTCAACATGCGAGGGAGACCAGTCTTGTTAAATAAATTCTAATAAAGACTAGGTAGAATATTAAATGAATGGCTTGACTCATTTTTTTTTTATTTGTTGACTATGGTATTTTAATTAGCTTATTATCCATACAATTAGTTCTAGGCTTCAATTTCACGAAATGGATATTAAATAGGTGATATATGAAACTTAGTTAATAGAATGAATTCACATCCTATTAGACTAAAATATCATGCAATCAACACATAATCAAAATATTTATCAGAGATATTATATTATTTTAAAAAATAAATTTATTAACTTTTCTCATATTTTTAAAATCTCTAGTTTATCAAGACTCTTAACTTTTATTTAAGTTTAGAAAATTTAGGCTTGATACTCCATATCTACAAACTCGCTTTTTTTATCTTTAAAGATATGGTATCTTTTGAAAATTTTAATGATTGACACTAATAAAATATTTTAACCATATCATATTGTATCTGTGATTAAAGTTAACCTTGCTGAACGTTGAACGATGTCTATACTGACTAGACCAACAAATTTATATGTTACATGCTATCCATCTCATATATATTTTCTTGTGAAAGGATAATCACAAATACACACAAATATGCATGGATCAATTTACTCATTATGTACATGTTTGCTCCATTATGAAAGGACAACACATTAGCATTGTACAAGTATTCTAATTTTTTTTTTACCTAACCACTAGTGCTTTAAAGCGATTTTACCAACCATCATGATTATCAAGATCAAAATCTATAAATAACAAATAATACGTACTAGACATGTGTGCATAGTTTGAGAGAACCATAAAAGACAACCACTTCTACCATTGAAGGATATTGACCATCCATTAACAACCAAGTTATGCACGAAGGGTTTTTCTAGGACGCTCATATCTCCTTATACAATAGTTCTAGTAGGCTTCCAAAATCATCATTATCTCGGCTTCTCATGATCACTTTGAAAATATAATCAATTTAATCAATAGTTTGTAATTGATATTTAACTTATTAATCGACCAATCCCTCACTATTGATACGATTCACCATCAAGCTCTATTAGGCGACCTATTTCTAAACTAAAAGTAATGATCTTTTCATTTTTCATATCACAATAATTTAATAATTTTATTATGAAGACGACTTACTAATTAATCAGCCTCATTTACTATTCTCCATGGGGTGACCCAAAGAGAACCCACTTCTTATTTTAAATTAAATGTTTATTTTTTAAAGTAATTGGAGTTATGACTCATTTATTTCAAAATATGCTCCACTTTCCTTATGATAATGGCCTAGGACCTGCTCCTTGATAAATGTGGGCTCCACCCATTTTCAAGGTTCTATTTTAAAAAAATGGCACAAATTCTATTTTTTATAAAGTAAATAAATTAGAAATGTGGATAAAAAATTTTCAAAGAATAGGTGGGTTCGATTTGAATTAGGTTCATGAAAAGTAATCAATATAGAATTGAAAGTGATTGAAAATGAGATAAATTTTACTAAACATTAAAGAAAATTAATCCAATTAGAAGTTGGAAGCAAGAAACAAACTGAACTATGGTAAATCGAAGTTAAACTGGATTAAACTATATCAAATCAAGAGTACCTAATTCAAATATTTATTTTTCAAAGTATCTCAAAAAAGGAAAATGATAAATTGAGATCACTACCGTATAAAAAATAAATTTAGAAATATTTATAAATTAAAGAATTAGTTAAATTGGGCTTGAACCAATCGAAGAACGATTTTGGGGTCACTAGAATCTAGTCTGATTGAACTGGTCAATGGTCGGACCGGGCCAATGTGACAAAGTCAGTTAATAGATCGATTTGCTTGGTTAGTGCCGCATCAACATGCGCAACCAACTAGCGGACACCACATGGAAAGCAAGTGAGCTGCCAGGAAAGTGATTTAAAGTGTTGACCAATTAGAGTGCAACATGTGGTAGTAGAAAACTAAAACGTTTGAGAAAACTGACTAATCACCGAGTGACACGTGTCATACTTACTTATATGTAGTGAAGGGTTGAGTGAGTTGGAATGCATGACATAACCAATCATGATATGACATGTGACATTGTCACATGTGAGTGAGCGGAAAACGTAACATGTTTAAACCAACTAATCATAGGGTGCCACATGACAATATCATAACTGTGGACAATGACCAAATCCAATTAGTTGCTATGTTAGATAAAGCAACCAATAGATGGATGCCACATGGCAGGTTAAACAGTTAAAGAATGAAATAGACCCTAAGTGAAATTCCACATCTGCATATCTAAGCAATCACTATGTACCACTTGGGCAAGTCCACACGTGCAAATATAGTACCATATTCTTCCTCTAAAATTCCATTTCTCAAATGTATGCTTCCCTCACCTTATAAACTTTTCTTCTTCGATGAAGGAATATTCACTCCAAAAGTAGAGATGCTAGGAACATTAGGACCTGGTAAGGTAGGGGATTGAATGATCATTGACTCCAAAAGTAGAGATGCTAGGAACATTACGAGCTGGTAAGGTCGGGGATTGAATGATCATTAACTCCCTCAACTGATGAACACATCTACTCTCAATCTCTTCACACCTCAAATATCCAATCCCCTCTTATAGCTCTAGTTTTCGATGACTTTCAAACAAGAGATTTGGAAATGGCCTTTTTATTAACCAAAAAGTTTGGCTCAAGGTCCTATGAGTTCCTGAAAAAGTCTTTTACCCAACAGTAGCTTTGACTAAGCTTAGAGATGATCATAAAAGCCTTAGTGAGGTAACACAGTACCTCGATTCTAAAGACCCAAACATGCATAATTTAATTCAAGCTGAAATTGAGATTTTTCATGGCCAACTACGGTCGGGCTAAGACTCGTAGATAACTTCAAATCATGTCCAAGTCTTCTCCATCGGTCGTAGGTAAGGGTCCCCACCGCTCTTCACTCGAACCCTTGAATTTTAAATTTGTTTTACTAAATTATTCCTAACTTGAATTTTGATAGCTCCGATAACCAATTTATGTGTTACTTGATCCTAGAGAACTCACAAGGAGAAGACACCAATAGCTCTAGTTGATGTGCTGCTGCCAGTAAAAAAAAATTGAAGTTTTCTATTTATATTTATTTTTTAGAGATTTCATTCTCAGTCATTTATAGGCAAAACAATTTGATTCAAAGCTTAAAATAATCATGAAGACTTGTGTAAAATGATTAGAATCATGGTAGTGTCGGAATTTTACAGTTTAAACTTGGTTCCTTGAAGAACTAACTTTGAGGATCATTTTGTAAATTTAGGAAAGTTCATGGATTTAATTACAAATAAAGATAAGTTTAGGAACACAAGTAGAGATAAAGGAAAGATTAGGGATCAAAAGAAAAGATTTAAAAATTTTGGGGACTTAATTAGAAAAAAATAAAATTTAGGCACCTATGTGCAAATAAGTAAAAATATATGGATCTAAAGGAAAATATTTTTGTGAAAAATGACCAACTTGTAAATATAGTCTAATTTTAGGGAAACTCGATACTATGAAAAGTTAAAGCCCATGAAGAAAAATGTGTTGTTGATATTTCAATAAAGTTAACAAGATTTTTTTTATTAAAATATTAATTTATTAAAAGATTACGAGATGTATTGAATAATATCCTCGTGAGCCAAACTCAAGTTATTCACAAAATATTTGTCAAACTATAGTAGGATTATATATACTCATTCATGCAAGAAAGGATACAAATAATCAGGAATACCCCATGACGAACATGTCATAGAATATCAGTGAGTGAAATTTCTAGTATTGTATTCAATTTGATCGTTGTTGCATCATTACATACTATTTATTAAAATTCGAGTGTGTTTTATAAACTTTTTAGAAAATGTAAAAACTATATGGCATAAGTTTTGAAAAATCTTTTCTAAAGAAATGGGCTATTCTATTCGACATGTACATGCACATGATAGATGAAAATGGGTAAAACTATCATTTGTAAATAAGTGGGTCATTCGCCATCATTTTTTAATGAGGCATATGATATTGTTTATAAAAAAGTTAACCCTAGTCCATATTTAGAAAATAAACATTAAAAATGGGTCAACCCATAATAAAGGAAAGTGGACGGTAGGACATGTTTCCAAAGAGAGGGGCATCATCCCAAAGGAAAAATATATATAATCTTTTAATATTTTGAAAGCTTAAAAATGGGAGTAACCTATAAATAACACTAGCAAGACAAATTTTCATAATAAAACTATTGAATAGTAAAACGGTACATAACTTATTATTTTTTATATTTATTTATTGTAACATTCATTTGGGTATATCTTTAGGTAAACTTATCTTATATAGCGTTTTTTTTCAATTTTGAATTTTACTTCTATCAATACTATAAAGATAAAATTTAATTTCAGAGTTCTATCTAAATGAGATTGGGTGTGGTATTTAATATTTTATACAATATTATTTATAAAATTACTATTTTGTGTGAGACCTATTTTTAGAATTAAATCTAAAATTTGTTATAATTAAACCAGAGAAATATAAGTTAATTTAACTTTGAATTCCTTAACTCCTAAGTCCAAGCCTAATATTTAAAAATTTGAGTTATTTTCCTTATTTAATATAAGATATTTCCTTTTAGCCAAACTTGATCTAATCAAATTTTCAATTTATCAAATCTGGCCTAGGTGAATTCCAATTCACCAAATGCAACCTAAGGAATTTTAGTATCTCAAACACAATCTTAGTGATCCCAATGCCAAATGCAACCTTAAGAGAATTGCGTTTTTCCCAAACATGTCCTTAAAAGGAAATGCATTTCTTCCAAATGCATCCTTAGGAAACTTTGCCAATTGGTTCGAAACCTAAGCTAAACAAAACATCTCCTTCTATGCATCAATCACCTCATTTTATCCGAATTTTCCTCTTAAGCCCCCGGCCACAAGATGGAATCTCGGTCTTCGATCTCCAATGATCGGGCACACTTCTTCAAGTCCACACACATTTGGACAGAAGCACAGCCCATTCTTGAGATTACTCCAACTTCCTTCGCCCAAGGAATAATTTTCACAATAAAATCATTTTTTTTTTTTGCATTGTACCCGTATTAGAAAGTTAGTTGGTATCATCTCTTTCTCGTTCCTTTTATTTTTATCACAACCATATTATTAAAAACTTGCAGGATAAGTTTAATTTTAGTACCAAAAATAATATTTCAAGTTTTTTATATGTTCTCCCTTACTTGTGTGAATAAGAACTATATTATAGAGTATATAACTTCAATCATAAGAATCAATTTCTAGTCGCATAGCTTCATAATAATTCTATAAAACTTTAGCATAATTTCGTTCGAATTGAGCTAATATCCATATAATAGTAGGTGAGTTTTTTACCTCATAACTTCTCCCTTATGTGCATAATGAGAATAATATATTAAATAAAAAAGATTGAAATATTCTCCTTATTTACTCAAAGAGGCTAGTGTTTTTACAAGAAATCTCTTGCCAACCTTCCTGCAATTTTAACATAAAAAATGTTGATACTAGATAAAAAAAATACTAACTTCAAGAATTTTGATAACAAACTTTTAGGGTTTTTTAAGGAGTGGTACGACGAATTTGCCACATTTTTTACCCACTACGGTAAAGTATTGTGGTTCGATAAGGGGTCGTGCCCATTTCTACTTAAAAGTAGTGGTATTTATCCAATGTGACTTGCAATTTTTAAAATGTCGGTAAAAAAAATCAAAGGAGAGAATTAGAAGGGTAGAAGAGTTAGACCACGAGCCGAATTTCTAGTATCAGGTCTAGTACAAGTGCAAGCCTACTAATTTTGATACTATATAAGAGAAGGTATTGTGGACCAATAATAAGTTGGGCCCATATCTACTTAAAAGCTATAACTTATAAGTACCGGTACGTTTCCAACCTTATAAACCTATAACACTTCTTTATATTATCCAATGTGGGATCTTATTCTCAATAGACCCTAATATCGGGTCGGGGAACCAATTACAATCCATCACATTCTCTCAATACTACAACGGTGGGTATATTCACGAATGTAGTACACATAGGACCAATACTTAGAATGAAGCATGCATCGATTTTTCAATGAAAACTTCAAATTTATTTCATAAGTAGGGTGCCCTAAAAACTATTACAATATCCCTAGAAATACAACAATTTATAAGAATATAATTAATCATTAATACGCATACTTTGAGATTTACACCACAAGTCCCGCAAATTATGTCACACACTGACTCGGTTTGGTCGAATTTCCATGAGTAATCTGGCACTCCCTTTTGTTTATGAAGTAGTCCACTTTCTTTTAAACTGCGAGTAGTCAAATATCTTTTTTACCTAATTTTCCTAGAATAACATTATAAAAAACTAAATATGTTAAAAACTTACATACACGTCCTTTTATTAGATGTTTGGATTTGAAGTATTGCTTTAGAATTTGCCTTTCTTTCAAATGGAGTGGGTGAGTTTTTATAACTCAGTAAAAGAGTAGTTTTTTAAAAATACACTTTCTTTACTAAAATCTTGTTGTTTCTCTTTTTATTAGAAAAATAAATAATTTCTTTCAAATTTTTTTACCATTATGTGATTTTAATTTTTTTAACACTTCCCTTGAAGTGTTTATATTTTTAAAATCTTTTATCATTTCACTTATTAGGTGCGTTTAACTCTTTTAACACATTCACTTGCCTAAAAGTATTTAACAAACAAACATACTAGTTTATCATAATAATTATAAATGTTCTCATGTTAGTTTTAGCCGTTTTTTAGCAATTTTACTTCCAATTCGATCGATTTTTATATTAATTTATTTTTCTAAAAAAATCTTATCTAATACCATTTTATTTGAACTCAATAAATTTTATTTTTTTTATTTATATATCTTATTGTAAAATTTATATAATTTTCGGTTTGAAAAGATTTAATCTCAATTCAAACTGATTCTTTATTTGATTTCCGATCAAATAATATTTTTCGTGAGTGATTTATTTCAATAATTTAAAATTACAATACAAATATAATTACCCTCTGTTTAAATTTTTAATCCGCCTCAATTTTTAATATCAATTTACATTTTAATTATTGGTTCAATTTTAATTTATAATCCAATTAAGTTTATATTCTAGTTTTATATTTTTTTTTCCCACAAAATCCAGTGCTAAATACATGTTTATGGATGGGTTTTTAAATTTTTTGCCCCTTATAAATCGAATGATGGCGTTTAATTTTGAAAAAATAAAAAAAAAGTCGAGCTAAATCTGTCCTATCTTGGACTCCCCGATCCGCACAAAATGTCGGGTATACTTATTTTTTTGCCACTCCTATCTTCGTTAGACACTCTTCTCGTTCTATGCGAGGGCAGGTACCGCCAAAGAGGTGTAAGAATGGAAAAAAATGATCCAAGAGATCTCCCTCCTCACCACATATGATTGATGCTTACTTTTGGATTGATGCTTAAAAAATCTAATAACCAATAAGTAGAAATTCAAGCACATGGTTTAATCATATTTTTCTTTCCTTCTGGTATTAAATTGGGTGTTTAGATTGGTAAAAAAGAAAAAAATATATATATGACTTGTTATAGTGGGAGATAAGAACATATAATTATATAGGTTAAATTGTAATATATAATATTAATTCTTTATAGTTTAGTTAATTATGAAATTTGCCGTCCCAACAGTTATATTTAGATTCAATTTTATTTCCAAAAAAACAAAAAGACTATTTTCTCCCTCTCCCATCCTAATAGAAAATCGGAGCATGTAACATTGTCACGGTTGGTGACTTTAATGCCATTAATCAGCACCAACCAGCTCATATATGTAGTTAGATATTTTTGTTCATGTGCTTGAGTGAATCATATCTCCATAACATTATGCAATTAATAAAGGGATCTGATCTCCTGCAAGAGAAACTTCGAATTCCAGGATAAATCAATACAGGGACGAAGTCTCTGTGTGTCCGACAAAACCACCGCGGCCGTGGGACAAACTATGTTCTTGTCGACATCATCGTTCTATCAAGTTATCGAAAGATGAAAACAGATAATGCTTTGTGCATAACCATGATAAACTCTCTATAATTGGTAGTTATGGTGGTTTAAATGCAGAACCGGAGCGAAAGATGGTTATCTCACGGCCACATCATCCATTTTTCGGAGCCCTGGCTAAACTTTACCGTAGCCTCCATTATTCGGAGCCCCATATAAGGCTAATCCCTCCTCTTCCTCGTCTCACTACCACCACGGCCTTCTCCATCACAAACCATATTTTAAAGATATTCTTTATTCTTGTAGGATCGTACCTCCTCTACCTCTCCCTCCTCTCTCTCTCTCTCTCTTTCTCCCTTTCTCTCTCTGAGCTCGGAGGTCTGCAACAATGGCGGCGGCCGGCAACTGTAGCTCTGTACGCGTTATGGGGATGATGGATCTGCTCTGGTTCCACCGAGCCATTCTCTTCCCAGAAGCCAACATTTCTTCCCTTTGCAACCCCGGCAAAAACCTCATCAATGAAATTCCAGAATTAACAGCCCGCGAAGAACTGAATTCATCAACCGGCTCTTGTCCGACTCCCATCGCATCTCCTGCGGTAAAAAAACATATTTTTTTCGTAAGTAGTATTGCTGTCGGGTGATCATGTTCTGGTTTAGAAAAGCATGATTTTTTTAATTTGATCTGTTTGTGGGTGTGATTCTTGTCGAATCCTCTTAGGTTGAGATTGAGAAAATGGTAGAAGAGGAGAAGGATAGAACAGCGAGGGTTGGCTATTCGGGCTTAATAACATCGACGGAGATCAGAAAATCACGGCGGTCGTCTTCCTCCTCTCCGACGGCCTTTACCCGGTCGAGGAAGAAGAGCTCCATAGAGCCCAGCAAGAGCAAGAGGCTCCAGAAGTCGATGAGCTGCAGGAGCTTCGCGGACCTCGAGATGGAGGAGGTCCGAGGGTTCATGGACCTGGGTTTCGTGTTCAAGAGGGAGCACCTCAGCCCCAGGATCGTCAGCATCATCCCCGGACTTCAGAAGCTCGCCGCCGGCGCCGCCGTGAAGCAGGACCCGCGTCGTCAACAGGAAGACGAAAAAGAAAAAAACGAGGAGGAAGAAGAAGAAGAAGAAGAGCAAGGCGATGACGGAAACGAGGAGGGAGAAGGTGGAGAGGAGGCGGCCACGCCGCCGCACGTGAGGCCGTACTTGTCCGAGGCGTGGCTGATAAGGAGGCCGGACTCGCCGCTTCTGAACCTGCGGGTGCCACCAATGGCCTCTCCGGCGTCGGAGATGAAGCGGCACCTCAGGTATTGGGCGAGGACCGTGGCTTCCGTGATCGAGCAAGAGTCCTGAAAGAGAATTGTCACGTCATTCTCATAGAATAGATAGTAGATAGAGAAGCAAGAGTGAATTGGAATCTTTGGGAATATTCGGTCATTGCCGACACAAAGTCAGCCAGTCATAACGAGTCAACTGTAAAGGGAGACGACAAGACGACAGAGTTGTGTATACAATATATCTTTTTTTGTCTTGGTAGCTTTAGTGGTATATAACAGCGTTCTAATAATCTAAATGACCTATTACTCAATTATCATTTATATATATTATAATTAAAATAACAATTTATTTATATAATAAAATTTTATTAAAAGTAATACAAATATTATATATATTATGCATATGATATATTTTATTATTATAAAATATTTATATTTAAATATTATTGTATTATTTATTTTTATATAAAATAATTTCTATTAATATAATTAAATTTATTTATATATAAATGCATTGATATAAAATTATTTTAAATTTGATTTTATTTAATTTAATTAGTAAAATATAACCATATATTGAAATTGTTAATAATTCCAACTTCTTAATCCAAACAAATGTTTAGTAACTCTTCCAAAACCATCTCTTTTACCTTTTTTTTTTCCAACATTTCCCTTTAACTGCCTTATATGTCTTTGGAACCACTCATCCTTTTTTTTTTCTCGTGTCGTGATGCTCGACCCGAATCAGCTGCTCGTCGACTCCGTTGGCCAGATGAGGACCACGTTTATCTTGTCGATGATCGAATGGCAGAAAGTGCTTATTCTTATTATTGTGGTTGATATTGCTGGTAGAGAGAAATAATCTCATTCATGGCATAATATAATAATACTTAGTACAATTTCAGGCCAATGAAAAACGTGGTCTTTTAACTTAGACTGACGTGGAAATCCACATTCTGTGGCCAACATCTCTCCCTCTACATTTGCTCTTATTGGCCCATCAAAAGACTCTTGACCAATGACTGTTATATCTAGTACATAATCAACACCAAAACAAGTGTTGTGAAGTGTGTGGGAGGAAATGTACTTAGCTATACTACAATTTCTATTAGTGAATAAAATGATATTTGTGATGGTTAATGAGAATAATATTATATATTAGATAAAATAGATAAGTATAATAGATTTTAAATATTATATTATTTATAAGTTATAAATTTTAAATAAATATTAACTTAAATATTTATTGATCATTTTTGTGACTGCCTATGCATACTACTTCAAACGCGAGCCCAGAGTCCCCAACCTGACCCAGAGGCAGTGGAGTATGCGAGGTTCGACGGAGAGACCCCCATGGTGTTGGACAACATATACTAACTACAAGAACCTGCTGGTCCACAAGGAGCTGCTCCAAGTGGACAGGCAACTGATCTCGGACCCGACCACCTACCACACTTGGTGGAGAAAATGGCGTCCCATAACAGCCACTTCCACGACCAGTTTGCCCGGGCGTCGCGTCGCTGCTGCTGTCGGAGAACGGTCCACTCACTGGAGTGAATGGGGAAATCAGGAAGGATTGTCGTTACACAAATGTAGTCATTGACCGATCAAATATGTTAAGAGTAAGTAAATCTAGTATTATACTCCACCACATGTTTAACATCCCACATTATGTAAACATTCTCGCCACATTGTTGAATTAGTTTATACAGGTGTTACAAACAAACTTTAAAGTTCTGAACTTAATCCAACATAATGTCAGATACTTCAATCAAGACCTTGATGTGGTTAATCTCGGTCAGAGGTGGGCGAGGAGTCCTTTATAGCTTTTGAGCTTTCTCTTAGAGTTCTCTATTCATGGCTATAATTGAGGTTCACATGAACATGATCCGACGAGTACGTGGATCCTCCATGCGAGTATTTGGTATCGCAATCCCTGCTGGAGCTGGATGAATAATCATCGAACTTTCAGTTTTTTACTGATAAATTCAGTTGACTAGTTACTGATTACTCTTGTATATTATCTTGATCCAATGAGTTTGATGGAAACCTTTAAGATTTTTTTGACATAATTCTGAATATTTCTTAATTTGATAAAGTTTTTTTAGAATTTATTTATTATCTCATTTTTTTATTTTCTCTCGTATTTGGCATCTACTCTTCCTTTTTCTTACGTGTCTATGGATAGATAGACACGTAAGTATAGATCACATACATATAAATTGGAGATGCTCAATTACTGGAATTTGCTCAGAATTCCCTTTCAACTACCTACTGCTCCCAACTCTAGCGACCTTTCTACCAGAGAGCTTAGCTCCTCCGTCCGACCATCCAGGTACCACCACTATCAACTCTCAACTCTGCCTCTACCGACGCCGGCGAGATCATACAATAACCAATCTCCGACAACTCAAAATAGGACAGGTATTTCAGAGGTCAATTCTGATAGTCATGACAACTCTTGTGAGCTAAGAAAAATTGGATAAGTCCCTTGTACCACCAGTTTTTCATAGCCTCTATTCTTCTTGCTCAATTTGAGTAAAAATTGAGGGTGAATTAAAATATTCAAGTACCAGATCATGGGTTAAGTTGCCAACCTGACTAAAATGCTAATTGTAAGAGCTACAAACCACTATTTGAACTGATTCAAGTGGCCACATACTCTTGAGAGAGTCAACTATCAAACCCTACTAGCTTCGATGGCTGATGTGCCACCTTCGGTGAATTCCTGACTTTGACCCAACTTGTGCTAGTAAGCATGCATATTTCTAAATAAGCCTGATTGGAGCAATTTCGGCCAAACTAAGATTATGACAAGGTAGAGGGAGGCCAGAGGGACCTCTCCACTTAATTTGATAAATTTTAGAGATACTTTAGTTGTGGGTGAAAGGTCGAGGGCCAAAATAAAAAAAAATTAAAAGTTAGGGGGACCCAAATGAGATTAATCTTTATGTGGAGTCTTCCTAACTGTCAAAATAAAGTTTTTGGTCTGATTGGAAAGTTTGGAGGTCGGGGTTGCCTATTGTGGAAGGTCTAAAAATCTATTTGCAATAAAGATAAAGTAAAGTACTAAATTACAAATATGAGTATTTGCATAACTAAAACGAAACTTTTGCGCAATACAATGGCCTAAACTTAGTTGAAGAAAGTTTGGGCATCTAAGTGAGAAATTTGTAGGTAAAATGGATCCCAAAGCCCAACTTCTCAAGAAAAGTGGTAAAATAGTAATTTTGTCAAAACTTATAGGCCTTTTGGTAATTAATAAGAAATGGAGTTTGAAACGGTTCCAATGCCTAATTGGAACTGAGATGAAACCTAAGTAAACTTGAGGGGCCCAATTGAAAGATTTGAGAAAGTATAAGTTCAAAAAGAGGAAAATTTGAATCATAAGGGCAAAATAGTAATTGGAAAAGTCGAGTAAATTATGAAATAGTTAGGAGTGAGATTGACCATATTATTGTTATACCTTGCAGAGAATACAAGAAGCACTCACGCGGAATCAAGGATGGGATTCCGGAAATCCCGTGGAACGAACAAGTTTCATGAATTGAGATGAGTGGGTATTGACGCGAGTTCTATTGGACCAACCAGGGCATAGATAAATATGCTTGAATTGATTGTGTTAAAATGAGTAGAAAGTTGACCTTATAACTTATATAATAAGTGCAAATCGAATAAGTTAATACCCACTAAAACAAACAGGGTTTTTTAAAGCTAAAGTAAGAGTCAAGTCATAAGAACGGGGCATGAGGCATGAATTTGGTTATAAGAAACCGTAGTGATTGTGTAGCCTTGAATTTTGTATGAATTGGAGAGATGGCCAATGATTAGTTAGGGTCCCAATATGTATAATATGCTAATTTAGTGACTGTATCATGAAAACAAAGTTTAGGATTGGATTAGATGGGCAAATTGTTTGTAAGGATTTGGTGTTATTGGGTGTCCTATAAATGAACATACCTTCATTATCTCAAGCAATGTTTAGAAGGATTTCAGTGACATGGATATACCGTCATTACATCTTAAGAAATGTGTGCATTTATACTAGAAGCTTATATAAAAATTGAATCTATAAACATAAATGGTGAAATAAATACCGAAATTAACTTAAATGATGACATGTGGTAATTATATATGCATAAAATGTATAATATATAAATATCTTTATATTAATATTTTTTACTATAAGTTTATTTATTGTATCGATATAATTAATACTTGTCATTTTATAAAATTATAGTTTACATCTGAGCTATTTAGAAAGAATGTTTATAAAGATTTTAGTAAAAAATACTAAATGTCTAGAAGAATTTTTGGTAAAACAGGTATAAAATAAAATAAATAAGTGTAAAGGCCAATGTTTTAAAATGGGTAAAATTCAACCTTTTATAATATTTAGAAAAAATACTAATATTCATGTAAATAAAAAAGGATAGCACAAATTATTTATAAGTAATAGGTTAAAATCTAAATTTATTTTTAAGAAATAGTTTAATACCCAATTGCTTATACAATAAGGGTTAATATCCAAAATATTTATAAAAAATGTATTAAAATTTAAGTTGTTTATAAGATAAAGGTTAAGTTTCACTAGTTATAAAATGCATAACGTCCAAGGTTTAAAACAGGCTAATGATCATGTTTTTATAAAGAATTATACCAATATTTATAAAAGATATCAATCACAATATTTATAAAATGGATTAATATTTAATTTTTATGAAAATTTATTTAAAAACTCACATTTAAAAGACAATAAATTTATCTAGAAAAAATGGGATAAGTACTAAAATAAACTCACATTTAAAAGAAAATAAATTTATCTAGAAAAAATGGAATAAGTACTAAATTAATTTTATATGAAAATGGCTGAAGTTCAAATGGATTATAAGAAAGGGGCGAAAATCGAATACTTAACAAAAATGGGCTGTGGTATCGTGTCAGACTGGTACTCATTGTAGGGTTTACATTGAAAAACAAGGATTTTCTAAATAAATTTAATTTGACCTCTAAGCTCTGGTGTGATCCCCGGTTAATGAATACGGGTACTCATCAGCGCGGGCTTATTGTGTGAGTTATCTATGTGATGTGACATTATCAGAACATATGTTCGGATATAGTATCGATGTATTAGGTAGATCGGTAATGATGAATAATGGGATAATAACGGTTTTCAAATCATACCGTGGTTGGTACAAGTGCGTGGAGAATAAGGAATATTTAAGTATACCAATACTCAAATAATTAGAGTTAATACCCGACATCACTGTAAGGGTAAGAAGTGTTATGGTATCAAGTGAGTGTGTGTTTGTATTCCTTAGCTGATGTGTGTACAAGGCCATTTTTTTTGCTGGAGTAATCACTAGAAAAAAAATAAAAGTTCTAATCGAGCTATTGATCGAACGGATATATACATTTTATTTCTCAAATTCCTATTCATCTGATCAATCGGACGGCCATAAAAAAATGTCACCTTATACTTTAATGCTTAATGCTTAAATGGTAATTTTATTTGCCCCTAAAAAGAAAAAAAAGGTCATTGTTTTGATCATATTTTAGGTAAAAAAATTATTAGTAGAGTCTGATCCAAGGGCTAAACCCGGACCCAATCGGGTCCCGGTCCCGTAGGTGAATATGCCACCCCCTACTTTAAACTTCCTTTGGTGGGACACATGCCTCCTCAATCATCTTACAACACCCCTTCCTAGGGTCCGGTCCGCCTCTATTATTTTACCAACTCAAACGGTGGAGAAGCAATACAATAGGATGTCTAGCATAATGCTAAATTGGTGACTATTGTGACATTTTTTTAGTCTTGGTATATCAATGTTATACTTATGCTAATAAATTAAATTAAAAATAATAATATTTTTAATATATACAAAATAGAAAAATACTTCTTAAAGATTTCTATAGTTTATTTTGATAAAATATCTAAATATGATAATTTAAATTTTAATAAGATAATATTTAGTAACATAAAAAAGCTAAGGAAATACCTGCCAACTTGCCACCTCATTGGCTTCTATAAGGGTGGTTACAATTATTATTCATCACATTCACCGGTGAAGTTGAGTGCAAGCAAGTAAGACTTCAATAATTGCAGAAACAGTGGGAGGCAGTTCATTTAATAAATTTATGTGCAAAAGCCTCCTCGATGCATCGCCGTCAATGTATTTACTCCGTCCATGTGGCCACGGCGAAAGTAACGGCGAAGGGACAACCCGACGTGCAGCCCTCCGTTACCAAGGCCACGTGTAGACATAATTCATTCCCTTTTTTCTTTTTTTGTAGAATTATTTTCCTTTACACGTGTCGAATCATCAGTACACCTGTCTCGTTTAGCCTGACCATATAAATTGCAGGAGAAAAGTGAGAGATTTAAATAAAATTAATTGACATTTTTAATAGAATGTTAGGCTGAAAATTATAAATAAATTTATGTTTTAAATTACACAAAATATGTCACCCAGTAAATTATATTACCAAGTTGTCTTTTGTCGTAGCAATCTATGATTGCCTCTCAAGGGCAAAGAAAAGAATACAATCTTTTTCACTCTCTCTCTCTCTCTACATGCAGTGCTCCGTCTCTCTCTAGGAATCTTTAATCTCTCTCTTCTGTATCTTCCCTTCCACAACTACAACATTGGATCCCTTTCCTTTCCTGCTGCTCAGTTATCTGATGGATTCTGGCTCATGCCCCTGAAAAAATGTCGGATCTCCGGCGGATCCTGATCCTCGCCCTTAGGTTAGCACTGCTACTACTCCTCTGCTCCGGCATTGTCCGTACGGACGCCGGCGTAACCGAGTTCGACTTCGGGACGTTGACGCTCACGAGCCTGAAGCTCCTCGGGGACGCCCACTGGAGTAATGGGAGCGTCCGCCTCACGCGTGACCTCGCCGTCCCCTACTCTGGCGCCGGCCGGGTCCTCTACTCAGAGCCCGTCAGGTTCCTGTGCGAGGGCTCCCGGTCGCCGGCGAGCTTCTCCACCTTCTTCTCCTTCTCCGTCACAAACTTGAACCCATCCTCAATCGGCGCCGGCCTCGCCTTCCTCATCTCGCCGGACGCCGAGTCCGTGGGAGGCGCCGGCGGCTCCCTGGGCCTTCAGGGAGACTCCGCCTCCACGCCGAGATTCGTGGCGGTGGAGTTTGACACTCTTATGGACGTCGAGTTCAAGGACATTAACGGCAACCACGTGGGGTTGGACCTGAACAACTTAGTCTCAGCCAAGGTAAAAATCTTCGGCTTCCTCTTTCTTCTCAATCGGAATGGAATACAATAAAAACCTTAGCTTTAGAGAATGTTTGCTTCATAATCAGGTGTCCGACTTGGGCTCCATTGACGTCGATCTCAAGAGCGGAAACATCGTCAACACGTGGATCGTCTTCCACGGCTCCACCGGCGACCTCACAGTCCACATCTCATACTCAAACATGAAGCCTAAAAGTCCCATCTTGAGCACCAACGTCGATCTCTCTCTCTATCTCAACGATTTCATGTACGTCGGCTTCTCCGGCTCCACCCAGGGAAGCACAGAGATTCACAGCATTGAGTGGTGGAGCTTCAGGTCGTCTTTCGACTCCGCCCCCTCTCCACCGCCGCCAGTCTCGAATACCACCAACCTGACGAATCCATCCGCCAACCAGTCTCCGGCCCCGTCATTGGGCCCCTCCGGCTCCGAAGAAAAGATCAATGGTAAGTCGTCCTGCCACAATCAGCTCTGCAAGAAGGGCCCCGGGGCGATCGCCGGAGTTGTCACCGCCAGCGCCTTCTTCCTGGCTATCTTCGCTGGGGTTTTCATATGGGTCTACTCCAAGAAGATGAAGCGGGTCAATAAATCCTCCGATACCCTCGCTTCAGATATCATCAGGATGCCCAGGGAGTTCACTTACAGGGAGCTCAAGTCCGCCACCAAGTGCTTCAACTCGAACCGGATAATCGGCCACGGAGCCTTCGGGACCGTCTACAAGGGTATATTGCCAGATAACGGCGACATCATCGCCGTCAAGAGGTGCAGCCACGACAGCCAGGGCAAGACCGAGTTCCTCTCGGAGTTGTCTATAATCGCCAGCCTCCGCCATAGAAACCTCCTAAGCCTCCAAGGATGGTGCCACGAGAAGGGCGAAATCCTCCTCGTCTACGACCTCATGCCCAATGGAAGCTTAGACAAGGCCCTGTTCGAGTCCCGGATACCTCTCCCATGGCACCACCGGAAGAAGATCCTCGTTGGAGTGGCCTCGGCCTTGGCCTACCTACACCAAGAGTGCGAGAATCAGGTGATCCACAGGGACGTGAAGAGCAGCAACATAATGCTGGACGAGGGCTTCAACGCGAGGCTGGGTGACTTCGGGTTGGCCAGGCAAGTAGAGCACGACAGGTCGCCGGATGCCACCGTGGCCGCCGGCACGATGGGGTACCTGGCGCCGGAGTACCTCCTAACGGGGCGTGCCAGCGATAAGACCGACGTGTTCAGCTTCGGGGCGGTGGTGCTCGAGGTGGCGAGCGGGCGGCGGCCCATCGAGAATGACGCCGCTGTTAACAATAACAACGCCACCTGTATAAAAGCCAGCAATCTAGTGGAGTGGGTCTGGAGGCTCCACCGTGAAGGGATGCTGCTGGCGGCGGCGGACCCGAGGCTGGAGGGGGAGTTCGAGGAGGCCGAGATGAGGAGGGTGCTACTGGTGGGCCTGGCCTGCTCCAGCCCCGACTCCGACTTGCGACCCACAATGAGGGCGGTGGTACAGATGCTGGTGGGCGAGTCTCCGGAGCCATCGGTGCCGAGGGCGAGGCCTACGATGAGCTTCAGCACCTCACAGCTGCTGCTGAGCTTGCAAGACAGCGTGTCCGACTGCAATGCCATGGTTACTACATTGTCCGCCTCCTCGACGTCATCCATGACATCGGAGGGACAGAGTTACTTCCCCGGCGATGAGATTGTTTGAAGTTTTGACCCGTGACTGTGAAAAGTTCTTCCTTTCTTCGTTATTTGCTAATATTTATTATTAAGTTATATGATCAGATTTTTTGGGCTCCGAAAAGGAATAATAATGATTCATGATAATGATTCATGATGACTTTGTTGGTGTACATATAAAGGTGATGTGCTGTATTAATCCCACTTCTTTGTCTGTCTTGTAGTGTTAGTTAGGCAAATAGACCGACCACACATGCAAGTAAGCCATCTTTTCGTTTGTTATATTGCCTTTGCAATAATGTTTATTGATGTTTCCCTCTATTTTTTCCTTCTGAATGGAAGTCAGTGTGGATGAGCATGAGAAAATGGTGGACCCAAATGCCCAATGTCCCTTTGTTAAGGTCAATGTAACAGAAAAAAATTGTTCAAACTGTGGATCCACATATACCATTATAAAGATGTTTTATGCCCATAGTTGCCTATGAAGAATGTACTTTTGCTCAAATTACATGAAAAGGGTTAGATTAACAAATATATTCTTGCTTTTTTTTTTTGTGGCAGAAACGATCTTTCCTGTTGGTATTTGACTTTCAGAGGCAGCATCTTCCTTTGTTTCGTACATTTCCTTGAAAGGGCAAAACTAGGGGCGGATGAGGACATTCAATCACAGTGGAAGTTGAGGAAAACACAGTGCAAAAGCAGACTTTTTTGCCCTTTGCTTTTCCGATTACAAAAGCAATCCCCTTTTACCCATTGATGATGTTCAGAAAATAAAAGCTCCAATGGAGTATCATCTGCCTATACCATGCCAACATCCGAGTCCGATGAAAATAATAGGGAGGAAAATGTTGAAGATACTAAATAGACAACCGAGCAAAAATGCTGACATGATTTTGGAAGCTTGCAATGTAAGGTGGATGGTTAGGACTCCTTTGTCTGCATCCACATAATTGAGAAATGAAAACTAAAAAGGAAATACATGATTCATGAGATGAGACGAGACCCATCTAGCTAGTTTTTTTTGCTCATCGACCCTTCACATCCGTTTTCAAATTTCCCCACCTTGAGCCTTAGTGTCAAAGCTTGAGGGCTAGAGATGGAGTTGGCTCACACTAGTTTCCGAGTCCTTGCTACAGAGGAGATGATGGGCTTGGAAGGTGAAGTTTATCAAATTCATTTGCTTCAGACTGTGTGTTGGGTCGGCTAGACTTCTTCTAATCTTGGCTCGTCAATGGTGTGGGTGTGGCATGGACCTGGAGAAGAGGCAACATGTAAGTCTCACACCTCGACATGCCTGAGAAGAGGCAACATGTAAGTCTCACACCTCGACATGCCCGAGAAGAGGCAACATGTAAGTCTCACACCTCGACATGCCCGAGAAGAGGCAACATGTAAGTCTCACACCTCGACATGCCCGACCAGACATACAGATCAAGTGAAAGCCGTATTGGTACTTGCAGATATTGGAATCACCCATACAATTTGCTCGCAAAACAAGAAGTGAAAACAACGAGGCAGCAAGCTTTGTTTCTCATGCTGCCTTTAGCCACATGACTTCCATATGAACACCAAAAATGGTCTAACGATGCAAGATCGACCGTTTTTATAATAACAGCTCTTGATAGGAACAACTTAAGATTCTGCAGAAGCTAATGCAAGCCCCAACTAATTCCCCCACCCTCCATGATTCTTCTGATCCACCTTATCTTAACCGTGAATTCTCTCCACCTGCACATATAAGGCAACTATATCAGATAAGAAGATGTTGAACTCGATTTTCCTGAATGGCCTTTCCATTACAATAATATGAGATTAGGGTACAGGAAATCATGTTGGGGGGATTAGAATCGATTACTTCTTAGTTGTAAGGTGAACAATTATAGCACTTTACTATATATTTGATATATAGGACTTCGTTTGCCATGCATATGTTGGTAAATAATGACTTACTTTGTGATTGACCTTCAAGGTCTTTCGATTGCCGGAGGATTCTCCGGCCACCGTGTGGTAAGTCCATTGGCTACCGTGGTGAAAGTGAAAGTGACTTGGGGGAGGGGAGGAGGAGTGAGTCTCCGGCCCTCTGTAATCGATCTCATACAAGGCCTCCATGCGCTCTTCTCCATGCAATCTCCCTACAAGATCAGATCAAGTGAAATAAAACATGGCATCGACATAGATCTACACGACAACTCCATTAGAATCTTATCACTCAGCTCAGCAAAGAGATGCGAACCTGGGAGGAGAATGAAGATCAGTAGGGCAGCGCAGAAGCTTGGCTGTAGTTCCATCTCTCAGATGAACTGACGAGGACCTTCTTCACACACAAAATAGGGAGATGGAGATAGATAGAGAGACCCAGAGAGAGAGAGATGAACAAGGTCTCGAAGAAGAATGAAAATGGTGGGGGAAATAATTAGGCAGATGAGGTTAAAAAGAACCACCTTTAGCTTTAGGGAGGGAACCATCTCCATCGACCCATTGATTGATCGGTCGGCAATCATCGGTACATGGGTACTGGTCATCGGTTCATAGCCATTAAATGCCCTGCACGTTCAATTCACGTCTACTATTCACTATTCATACATGTGATTTCATGATAGATGTGAGTCTTGCTTAAATTTAAGAGTACTACTCATGACAAGAATGGCTTACTTGTCTCTTATCTATATCCATAACTTTTTCATTTTTATGAATTTTAGCATAAATTTAGAACCTAGGCAACCAGTATATACACAAATTGTGATTTCTAGCTTTCTAAATATCACATCTCGTATAAACTATCCTACTAAGTATATGTATACAACTAGTTCTATCCAAATTGATATCTCGTAAGATAATATCAAAGCAAGTCTAATAGAGTATTAATCTTTGCATGATCTATATACATTTCACAAAAAAAAACAAACCAAATATACCTAGTCCAACTATACTCAAACAAGATATGCTCAACAATTTATATTTTTCACAAAAAAAAACATTCAGTACATAAACACTAGAATTCATACCTTTCATGTTAGTGCTAACATGAAATGCATTCGAGCATACTCCCCAAATAAAATTTTTAATTCTAATTACACATTTTAAATTTCATATACCTTTCCATACCTTCTTAGAAACCTAATGGGATAAGTAACATACTTACCTTGGAGGTTTGTCCCTAGTGAATAGAAAGTTATATATAGATTTAACAGCTACAATTTCTATTTTTTCCAAAATCCATATAAGCCTATCTTTTATAAGTACTTGGATATTTGGATCCTCCTTATGATGTACTCCTTTGCCACTTGTAGATGGAAGCGCTCTAAGGACCATTTCTTTGTATGATTATTTATCAATGAGTACACTCAAAGGGTTTCTTAGTGGAGATCCACTGATTGAGTATACAATCGATGTCCTTTTCAGCGTCGACATCCATGGGTCGCTCCACACTAGTATTATGCCTCATCTTCCACTTACCCTGTAAGTTCTTCTATGAGTAAATCCTTCCATGTACATGTATTTTGCTAGAACCATGAGAGTCACAAACCTACAAGAGAAAAAATAAAATTAGAATGTCCGTAATAACGACCCTTAAGAACCCAAACACATAAAAGAGGGTGGATTGGAGAATATTCTCCTTGCAATTTTCATTAGTAGTGCTTGATTGGATTTGTGCAGATTTTAAAGCCTATTCCTCCTTCAAGGTTGTCAACATGGTAATCCAATGGATCTTAAATTTTTTTTCTCTTGGTCCTACCAAAACCTGGAGAGAGTGAATTTAAGTGCACAAACACTATGGAAAAAGAAATAATCTCATAGCATAAGTGCATATTGAATGTATAATTACTTTAATTAATAATTCTCTTCCATCATAAAATTAGTTAAGTTTCAACCAATACTATGGAAAAAGAAATGAACTAATAATATAAGTGGGGATTAAATGTATAACTACTTTAATTAACATTTCTCTTCCACTTAGGGAGAGGTAGTTAAATTTCCAACTGTGCATCTTTGATGATTTTGTTCTTAAGTAACTTGAGTGATGTGGTTTTGATGATTTTGTTCTTGAGTAACTTAACTGTTGTGGTTTTGTTCATTCCCTAGTTGATAGGTAATCCTAGATATTTGTTTACTTGTAATAATAACAATATATTTACAATAATATTTAGGTGTTCTAATTTTCATTTGCAATAATAATAAAATATTTATTTTAGAAACATGTTTAATATTCTAGTTGAAATAAATCGTCAATTTACTTTAATAAGTTTTTATTAAAATACTTTACCATATTCAACAATTATATTAAATAATTTTATTACATTTAATTTTTTAACTTTTAAGAAAAATATTACATTACTTCTAAAAAAAATCTGAGATATTATTAAATATAATTTGTTTATTTTAAAACATTTTCATACATTTAACTGTAATAATATTATAAGATAACACATTAATTATTTAAATAAATAAGATGATAAAGGTTCTCCCTAAATTACTCACTCCATTTTTTATCATTTGTAATAAATTAAACACACGGTCCATAATCCGGTTAGTAAATATATAACTAAACTCCTATTATAGAGAAGAGATTGTAAAAATTTTATTATACTTGAATATATGATTTCATCATATCTACTTTTATATTACACCACTTTTTGTATTATTTAGTTTTTACTTTAAAAAAAATGGAAGCATTCATGTTGTCAATGGCTGTATTATTTTATTTTTCTGACACTATTTCATTAATAAAGAGTTTAAATCTATTAATTAAGACTTTATAAATAATTTTGTATACAAAGTTAAATAACAATATAAGTATGAATAAAAAAATTTCTTTTATTGATGTCACTTTTGTGATTAAAATATTTTTTTGTCTCTTTGAGTAATCGGGATAACACTCATGTTTAGAACACTCCAGCACTACTCCAATAATATTATACCCCACCATGTCCTAATATATTTGATAAAATATTTCATTAAACTCATTTGGATTTGTTGACTTTTTTTTTCCTAATTAAAAAAATTACTTTTTGTATCCATGTGATTTCACATGTAAGTTGGATGTTCATTATCAAAGTTACTCATTTGATAATATTTATAAGAGTTGTATCCATCTCTCAAATATCTTCTCAAAGATTTGGATTGATATTTTTCATCCACATTCCTCTTTCGTGCACACAATTCTATTATATGCCTAAAATGAAATAATTTGATATTTTTATCTCATTCATACAACCATGATAACTTTGCTCTTTATTACCAAAACTATTCATCTACCTGCCCTGCATTATTTAGTTGTGCTAAAATAACACTACTTTGCATTTGTGCCCTACATAGTTTGAGGAATTTATTTTATATGCTCCTTTAGGGTATGAATAAGTTACTATCAGTTTAGTACATTGTCGACTCAATTTACAGGTCAAGTAGACATAATAACTATTATGTCCTCTCAATAATAAGGTAGTGGATACCTCAACTCATATTAATACAATAGTCCTAAAATTCACTCTAAATTTAAATTTTTACAAAATAAATTTTTAAAGTACACAGACTATAAAATAATCTTGGGAATGAATAGCCGCCTTATATTACACGGTATTAAACTCGAATACCTTGTCTTAGATTTCCTTTTTAATAAGGGTAGTCTTCCCTTAAACTACTGTTCTTCATATATTCATGAATAATATGTTAGGGTAGAGGTGAGCAATACTCGGTCAATGCGAAAGCCTTGATCGTTCATGGTCTCAATGTCAACTTAAAATGACTAATAAATAGTTTGATAATTTATTCTTATTTATTTTTAAGACTATACGCTAAAAGTGAAACCCTTTACATAGTATTTTAAGAATTCATTATCTATGGTAGTTCATCACTAAACCTATTTTTAGTATATCAATACAATAGTGACATATATTATGCACACTTGTTATCACCCCATTTCCATTAGATTTCATATTCTAGCTGGGTTCATTTACTGATGGTTTCACTATCCACAATTGTCACATGTAAGTGATTGGATACCTTTAAGAGGTGTGACTTGTGAGATATTTCCTACCGCTAATTTAATTAGTGTTTTTCATAAAAGGAATATATTTTTAAATCTTTTATGATTTTTCTTAATATCCATTATAGGTCTTAAATCAAACATTTAAAATACACAAAATCAATCAAGCACGTGATTATGTCTTGTCCTCGAATATCATTCAATCGACTATTTGAAACAATGAATGGATAAATGCATGTGAGCATATTCTCGTAGTCTTTCATATAAATTGATCCACTCAAGTGGCCATTACAGATGCAATATGTCACGTCCCGGATCAATATCAAGGTTGGGGGTCCTATAATAACCCATCACTTCCTCTCGGTATTACAATTGTAGTTACCTTTACCCTTGTAGTACTAACATGGTCAAGACTCATAATAAATAATACATCAACTTTCAATGAAAACTTAAAATTTCTTTAATAAGTAGTGTGCATCAAAAACTTGTACAAACACTACAGGAATATAATAATTGAAAATAATATAATTAAACATTTGCATGTGTACTTCGAGATTTATACTTCAAGTCGCGTAAGTTATGTAGGTGATATCCCACTCAATAGGCTTCCACGAACCTCAAACTTCACCTAAAATTTATTGGGGAGGGAGTGAACTCACAACTTAATGAATAATATTACTAATCTCACTTACTTCAAGGCATCAATCTCATACTTCACTCAAAATATATATACAGGAATAATTCTTTTACAATTTATATATCATATTATTTTCATAATTCTCCGACCCTTATCACTCGAACTTAAGGTTCCATATTCAAGTATATCCTAGTAGAGCTCCTGTTCTCCAATTCACAACAACTAATCAAGTATATGTTCCCATCATAACAAACATGACCCTTCTATGTTCCCATCCAGTGTCACACCTGACCGGTCCCGACCGGTTAATCGGTCGGAAGTGCACACAACCCGTCACATCCTCCTCTCAGTCTAACAATAATTAGTATCTCATCATTGAAAAATAAACAAGACTTAAGGCTTATAATAAGAAAACACATTAGAATATCTTTCAAAAAGCTCATTCAAAATAGGAAAATAAGTTTAATAATGACACTTGACTAAGTACTGAATGAAAGGCCTACCTTAGTTTATTTTGGCTTCTTAGCACAATTATGTTTTCCTCTAATCCTTAATTACCTAAAAATGGGGGAATTGGAGGGAGTGAGCTATACAACCCAGTGAGTAAGATTAGCTAACATTGTAATATCATGTTCATGAGACATCACATGCTCATAATATGGTATACTTTCAAAGACATTTACAGGGTTTATTTCAAGACAATTGAGGTTTCCCACATGGGTTCATATTAGGAAAGCATTAACACATATCATATTCGCTCAATCATGGAGAGCTACATGTATGTACGAACCAATGTATTCCTGTCAGACTATCTGTGTGAGCACCATTGCTTAGCCCATAAACTCATCGAGTTTGTCCACTATGGAGTGATGAGACATTTTCCCCTTCACCAAGGTCTAGTGCATATAGGGCTCCCGAAGCCCTTAACATACTCAACCAACGTTACTTCACTTATCCCAACCGTGTTGTCCAACGACCCTCAGAACTACCACTACTCCATATTGGGCGTCTAGCTATCTCGCACAACAAACACATGCATGTATCTTTTATTATTATTCAATTATTTTTATTTTATCATCTTTATGGGGACAGACCCGTTTTTAGCTCAATAGAAATTACCGGGCATGGCCCGTTGCAAGCACACAAACTAATTATTATATGTTTTATTATGGTCTAGCTCAGAATCCATCACTAGTGTCACACCTTAGCTTGGTTTCTCGGCTGAGGTGCAAACCACTCCTCCTGGTCCTATAATAGTGAATACTTCCACCTTCATATACCCGATATGGATAAGCCTCATAATAAAAGGATAACTTTATTCAAACACAAAAATATATTGGATTATAAGCATAAAATTACAAATAGGAAGGAAATGTATCAGGCTGATATGTCAGCATAATAGTTCATATTCAACATATCTACTACCTGAAATGGGTTAAGGGAGGGGTGAGTTCACAAATAAGTGAATAAAGTTGTCTAGTAACAAGGCATCACAATTATACTATTTATAAGATCTTTCCATTTTTAGAATGTGGTTTACCATATTTAGGGATGAAAATCTTTAACATTCAGGATTCAACATAATAATTATGCTCCATCATGGAGGGATCGCACACTTACAGAACATAACTTCTTTTTGTTCCAAGTGTGTCTTGTAGCGCCTTTACTAGTCACATGTATGTGAGAACTAAGGTGTCTATGATAGACCGCATGGGTGAGCACCACTGCCCACTCCACAAACATCATTGAGGTTGTCCATTGTTAGGCACACGCACAAGGCGTGTGTGTGTCGTCTCCATCACCAAACTTAGGATCCGAATACCCCTTCCAAACCCAAAAATAACTCGGTTGTCAAGGGAATTTTCTACATTAACTCCCCCAAGAAAATTAAATGAAAAGCAGAGTCTAGAGAGATGGATATGGTCAGCTACGGACATGGCCTCATAGATAACTTGTCCCCCGAATCGTATATATAACTATCAGCCCTTCTCTCATAGGAGGATGACTAGAATTCTCTCTAGAAGTCAACCTTCTCCATTTTTTGGTGACCTTCAAAATAGATATTTTCATTGTAACGCCCTGACCCGATTTGGTCGGAACCCCTTAAGCAACCCGTTACCTTTTCTTATGCTATCCGGGTATTCCTACCGAGGTAGAACAAGAAAAGTAAATACATATGACAAGCTGGTTTTCCAAAACAAAGTAATCAAAACAACGGTAGGAAATTATTTTCGTACCTTATGAGTGTAAGCTTTCTGATTTGGCCTCTCCGCCTCCTGGATGTAAATCCTTCCCTAAAAGAGGGTAAGGGAGGGGGTGTGTCACGCCCCGACCTAGTTTGGTCAGATCCCCGTAAGTAACCCGCCACTCCCTTTGGTTCATAAAGGATTTCACCCTTTTTTAAACCCCAAGTAGTAAGGCATCCTTCTTTTTTGTCTTTCTTGAAATAGCATTATATAAAATTGAATATCTTAAAACTGACATACCTGTCTTATAGGGAGATTTTTAAGTTTTGGTTTTTCCTTGGTTACTTGAAAGGGGTAAAAGGGAGGGGGTGAGTTCTTCAACTCAGTGAGCGGGTGTTGGGAGTAAGTTTTCAAAATAGCCTTAGTTTATCTAAACCACGTCAATGTTATCATTTCCTTTAAAAATAATTTTTTTTCTAAATTTCAGTTTTCAAAACCTTTACTCTGCCAAGGGTGACATTTTCTTTCAAAATGGTTTCAAATTCAATTTATTTTCCAAAATATTTTTCCAAGGTTTACCATTAGGTGTGTTTAGCTTTTCAAGGTTTTTAAAACTTTTTTTCCTTATTCACATTAGGTGTGTTTAACTTTATTAGCCCACCCCATTGTCTCGGAAGGCATTTATCAAACAACACACACACCATTCATCAGGAAGGGTACACATATTCGTGAGATTCAGTTACGACGACTGCACCCACTTGTAGATTGGACAGTCTTTACGATCCATCCTGATAAAAGTCCCTCGCTTCTACATGGAGTATGAGTGAAGGTCCTAGAAATTCGATCCTCAAACCCAAAATACTTCGTGTACGTATGAGGACGGAGACCTCATCCTGACCCCACCCCGGTCTCATGCGCAAGAAGCTACTTCGAGCTTCAAGACTAACTGGCACGACTAACTACCCTTATCTCCACCATGTCATTTAGTAGTCCTTAGGATCCATCACTACCCCCTAAGGCGTCTTGATGGTCCTGTACTACAAGTGCATGCACAAACAATAATTTTCACATGTGGCCATTATCTTTGGTGTCAATGGTCCAACGGCCCTGATCGTCAACCCGACCTGCAGCTGTTTGTCTAGGCCAGTTTGTCGACCGGGCTCTAACGCATTGCCGCCAGTCCATCGATTACTATCAGTCCTAACTCAATACCATGGCAAAATCACACAACAATTTCATTAGAAATTTTCATGGCTTTCTTTACTCAAGATTGTTTACGAGCTCTTGTCTGTACCCATTGGCATTGGGCCTACTGCACGTGATTTTCCAAAACCGGACATTTAGCCCCATAAGTTAAAAAATCGAGGCCTCTAACCTATCTGAACTATTCTAGCTCCCGTAAAAAAAAGTCTCCCAAATCTTTTAAGTATTTGCACACAATTAGGGGAGAACACTTCTGACAAAAAGTTTATTTTCAACTTCATCACACCAACCGGGTGTAATGATATCTCCGCTTACAACCGGAAAGCGGGTTTCTCCTTTTCTCAAGGAAGTCCATCATACTAACTGGGTATGATCATCTCTACTTACGACCAGTAAGTAGGTTTTCTTTTCATAAAAGTAAGTTAATCATCCCAACCGGTATGATGTATAACATTCTCACTCACAATCGGTAAGTAGATTTTTAACTTTAAACTTTCTCATTATCCCAACTGGATATGATGTTAAATATGCTCACTCACCTTTTATCGAGAGACATGTTCATTTTATAAGGATTCCTAGGTACCCGTCCCTAATTGGTCTTACTAGTATTTCTCTTCTCCGATACTTCCCAATTTTCCTTAAATTTGCTTGTTGTATTGTGGATGTCGAGATTGAGAATTTTATAGGTAGAGAGTATTAATCTGGTAGATCTAATGTAATCATGGCAAAGATGATGTTTGAGGTGTGAACAAGGACCATTGGACCGGGTAGCTCTCTTCTACTCAAATTTCTCTCTTAGCTTAGTTGCATATAGGGTTTATTTTTATTGGAGTTATTAAAGTTTATCCAATAAAGGTATGATTGGGCATTAAACAAGACTTTATTTGATCCATTTTAAGAATAGATATTTATTTGGAAAGTTGATATGGGAGGTATTTTATGACAGAGAATATGTGATTATTATTCTTGCAATTATGTTATCTTATAGTAAATTAATATACTAAGTGATATCTCTCCCATCTTGGAATATTTGTGTGTGTATGGTAGGTTTATTAGTGTCCATATTTACAGTGAATACAAGTTAGGATTATTATTGCAAAATACATAATTTATTTTTTAGAGTTTATGTGACGATAGAAATTCTTCATTAATTTATTGTCATAAAAGGCTTTAATTTTAATAACTTTTTATTTAATGGGAATAGTTAATTTAAGTTTATATACTAAGATTTTCAGGTAATTTCCTTTATTTTTATTTACTTCATTTTTAGAGTTTATGTGACCATAGAAATTCTTCATTAATTTCTTTTCATAAAATACTTCAATTTTAAGAACCTTTCATTTAGTGGGAAAAATTAATTTAGGTTTATTGGATAAGACTTGTAATTTTCTTCATTTTTATTGTCTTTTATATATCTAAAAAAGAATTGGAATAGTTATTGTTATCTAATAAATACCCATAAATTAACTAAACCAAATTCACTAGGTATTTACCTTATGCACTCCATTTCAATAAAATAGAATAAAATTGTAAATATATATGGTTGAATTTTAATGGGGCCTGAGTTATTTAGAACCATTTTAATTCAACAATTGTTATTTTCTAAGGTCCAACATTATATTAATATATATTTTATATCGACATTAACTTAGTAGTATGATAAAGTGAAATTATTATTTAAATTTCATTACTTTTTATATATCATAACTATATTAGTATTTTAAACATCTTAATAAAATTATGTGTGTATTTATTTAATAATGGTACAACCTCATCTCTCAAATATATATATATATATATATATACACTTATATGTAAACATCTATTCAACATTTATATATATATACATAATTAATAATTATATATATAATATTTAATTTCTATTTAAATTCAACTTACTTAACTCCATTCCATCAAATTATTTATTTCAGTCAAAACAACACTTTTCATTTTATTTTAAATCAAATTTATTCCAATTATATCAATTAAATTTTAAACTTATAATACAATTTTAGAAAAAATTTCGATTGAAATTTCGGGTTACTAAAAATACGGTGTGACAGGGTGAGTATTCATAACTCAATGAATGGTTAAGCTATCAACGTATTTAAACATTTAGAACGTTTATGTAGTTTTCCAGTTTGATTAGCGCACGATCAACAACCTTTTTTATCATTAAAAGGTCACACATTTCTAGAACGGTACCCGTTGTAGACCGTAGCGCCTTTACCATCCACCATGGTAGAAGTCCATAACTACTATCAAAGTCTATGTGTGCATCAATCGCCCCATCCTCAGTCTCGATTTCGTAATTTGTGTATGCAAATGTGGGACAAGACCTCTCCTCCTCCGACCTCGGTCTCAATGCGCATGAATCTACTTGAGCTTCCCGATATATTTGACGAAAAAGCTTTCATTATGCTACTTAGATTGTCTTTGATACTACCATCCCAACGACATGCACAATCAACAGTCTTATATTTATTGACCATTATCTTTGATACTACGATCCCAACGAGTTCAACGACTCAGCTTTGACTTCACAACTAATTCACATAATTAATTAATTATAAAAATATTTTAATCACATAGACTTTAACTTGTTTACGAGCCTAATCTCGTGCCCATTGGCCTTGGGCCCACTTGAGCAATACTAGCTCTAATATTTAATGGTTCATGTTATCATCAGAAAAGTCTCTCAAAACGTTTAAGCTGGTTCAAGCATTAAGAGGAGATCAATTCTGGAAAACCATTTTCAGTTCGTAAAAGTGCATTTATCAGACCAACTAGACGTGATGCAAAAACCCACTCACCTAGTACGTCGTGACTCGCTCCTGGCTGGATATCGACCAGCTACTTGCACCTCTGCACAAGTTCTTGAATCGTCCGACCTACATGGTTCTGAGCGTTCACGTTAGTAAAATTGGCATAAAAGGCCTCATACTTTCACCTATTGGCTCCTAGGTCCTTAATTATGCCTTAATCATAATTAGGTCCCTAATACCTTTAGGTTCTTAATACTCAATTTATCTTCAATTAGGTCCTTAAGGTTTCCAATTTCCCTCCTCGGTCCCTAATTTCTTCTTATTTTCACCCAAGTCCTCAATTTTTCCCTAAATTGCCATTAAAATCTCAAGTTTATACTTAATTGTAATTAAGACCCTAATTTCTCCTAAATAACCAATTTGCCCTTAATTTCTTCAAAATTACCAATTGGTCCCCAATTTTCCCAAAATCACCATTTGGCCTTCAATTTCTTCCAAATTGCTAATTGGTCCTCAATTGAAAATTAATTTTACAAAAGTCCCCCAATTTTCGCCCAAACTTCCCAAATCGTTAATTGTGATCCCTGAATCATATTTCATCAAATTGAACCCCAAACTTAGTTAATTGATCCCTAATATGCTACCAATCGTCTTCCCCACCTTTCTACGATCTGTTCATGCTTCGAATCATTTTAATTGACCCCAAAATAAGCTCAAACAGAGGTTTGGTGGAAATTTGAACTTAGAGAGAGAGAGCTTTAAAATCTTACCAGTCAGAGTGCGGTTTACGGAGCTCTAGATTTGGGAAGCTAATACTCGTCAGGTACTAGGTTTGCCTACTTTGGAAGGTATGGGGACATAATTGTAATAAATGTAAAGTTAATGACTAAAGTGGAAATAAGAGTATTTGTGCGGTCAAAAGGCAACTTTTGGGTATTCCAATGAACTAAACTTAATTAAAGGAAGTTTATAGACCTAAAGGAGAAAAATAAGGGATAAAGGAATCTCAAAACCTAAGTTAAAAAGAAGTGGGGTAAAATGGTAGTTTTGTCTAAACTTAGGGACCATTCGATAATTAGCAAAAAAATAGA
Organism: Trapa incisa; assembly: GCA_030064435.1. Lineage (NCBI taxonomy): Eukaryota > Viridiplantae > Streptophyta > Magnoliopsida > Myrtales > Lythraceae > Trapa > Trapa incisa. Next base: position 16,910,917 of record CM057780.1, on the reverse strand, counting down.
GCTTGAAATTGTTCCAAAATATATTTGGGACCAGAATGGAACACAAGGAAACTTGGGGAACCCAATTGAAAGACTTGGGAAAGTCTAATGTCCAAAAATAGAAAATTTTAAAGTATAAGGGCAAAATGGTAATTTTGTCCAAGTTGAGGACCAAATGGTAATTTAGAAAAAGTTGGACCACCATGTGGTAAATAAAGAAATTATGGACACTTTAATTAAGTTCTAAGTGGAAGGAGAATGACCTTAAACTCGAGGGATTAATCTTAGAGTAGGTTAGGGTATGGGTCGATTTGCGACTAGTGAGTCGGGTAGCCCGGACCCGTGGGGGCTAAATCATAAAATTGTAACGAGAGTACGGTAGGTTGAGTTAAGAAGGGTCAGAAGTGGAAGTGACTTAATTGTTGTTAAATATTATAGAGAACGCGAAGGACCACTCAAGTGAAACCGAGAGTGGGATCTCCTAAAACTCACGGAATGAACAAGTTTCGTGATTTGAGGTGAGTGGGTGTAGATGGTGTGTTCGATTGGACTGACCGAATCACATACTTGATGCTTGAATGATTGTGTGAAAATGATAGGAAGTTGATCTTAAATCTCATATAACAAGTACAAAATGAATATGTGCATGTACACTAAAGCAAATACAATTTTAAAGGCTAAGGTAAAAGAACTGCAATAAAACCGAGGCCTGTTGTGTAACTACGCTCCATAGGGACCTGATTTTTTGGGGCATGGAACACCTTACTGATTGAAGAGACTGTGGAATGATAGATCTAACTTATAAGAAATGTTATTGTTGTGTTATGTGCTAGTTTACGATTTGGGTATAAATGATACTGTGAGACTCGGGTATGGGGCAGTGAGCTCAACCGTGTAATGTGGGGAGATGATCAAGTGACGGGTCGGACTCTCAAGACTTATATGTTGTGTGGGGAGATGGTTGAACGATGGACCAAGCTCTCAAGTATTATATGTTATGTGCATGCTTGAGTTGCATTGCCCAATTGTGTGTGATTGGGGAGTTGGGTGTATATTATACCGAACTCCGGTAATGAGATTTTGTGTGCACTATTATGAAATTTAGGTAATTAGTGTCATGATTGTGACTATGTGTGATGTGATTTTATTATGATATTGGTATATGAGAGAGGATGACGAAAGGACACTTGGTGAGGTGTGTGTCTGTAAAAGGGAAAATGGAAAAAAGTTAAAGGAGATATTTTGAAATAATTCTAGTTTTTTCGGTACACCTCTTTGATATACGGGTACCGTTCTATTATATCGCTGCAACGAGAAATAGTATAATTGAGTTGTATGTGCCAGCGCATAGGTAGAGTGTAGCCATACTGCGAGTGCTGAAATACGTAACTGCGAAATAACACTATGGTTGTGATAGAGTGGTACATGATTCCCACACTCTAATTTTTTTTTAATGTATTATTAATATGCGGCAATACACTACGGGGTGTATTATGTGTATTTTTTTTAATGTGTTATTGTTAAGCGGCAATACACTACACTACTACGGGGTGTACTATATGTATAAGGTAATGAAAACTCATATGTATGCGGATGAGTACTCAAATTATCAAATGAGATAATTGTAATCATCTACTACCATACACAAGATTGATCTTTTCTCACCTATATGTTGTAGAATTTTCCGCTGTCTTACTCTCTCTCCATTGTCACAAGAGTAGTAAATCCATGGTATTAAAAGATATGAATATTTTTCTAGTCACCATTCCCTATTGTCCACCCTAAACCCGTGGTGAAATAATACTTGAACTTGGTTCGCATTCAACCATAGTGATGGTTATCCACTAAGGTCGATAGAGATTATATTTAACGGATTTAAGAACTTTAGATGTCATCTGTTCTTTTCTAGCTTAGTTGCCAGATTTTTTATTTTCATTAGTAAGAGTATACTATGCCTCTTCTTACTAACTAGGTTTCACTCTATTAGCTTCATTGGAGCGTGTGGTCTACAACCCTTATACCAATGGGGGTTTCACCTTTGTTGCTAGAATTGCATGTAATTAAACATCTTGCAATATATTTCCCGACTTCTCATCATGAGTTTGTTTGGTGTTTGCCCTCCTCTTGTCTTTTCTCTGATGTTACTTTTTTGCAGAATTTTTCCGCTTGGATATCATGGCCTCTACCTGGGTTTTCTTGTTCTAGGCTAATTCAGTGCACTATTTTTATTCATTATCTATCAATCTCCGATCCCTATTAAGTGATAACTTGTCTAGATCTTCCATAATCTGGACCAGAATAATAGTCAAACTGGTCTTTGTCTCCTCTAATTTAATCGGGTGTTCCACTTTATAGAGATAAGAGTTTGTGTGCACCTCTTCCACTAGCTCCTCATGTACACGCTCATCCTCTATTGCCCATTGAATGATCTTCCTTATATGACATTCAAGTCCACCTTGTTGATTTGTTTGGGGTTCTTGGACTTCTTTGGTCATTAAGTCCTTTTGAACTCCTGACCCTAGAATATGGACAGCCGATGAGTTTCAGTCTTGTTCAGATATAGTTATACATGGGTCCTTGAGTAGTAAGAAGGGACTCTTCTATATCTATTTTCACTCTAACTTGTAAATAAATGATATTATTTTCAGCTTGATTGGATTCTTCAACACTTATAACTTTGCCCATATAGCTACATATTTTCCACCCATTATTTTTCACCAACCGATTTCTAAGTAGCTCGTTGCACCCACACCAGCATATATTTAAGTTGCAGCTGATTAATACTTTAATTTAGATATTTTAGTCGAACCACTGGAACATTGAGAGGAGCTCCCATCTTTGGAGTGATATGGGTGTTAAAACCTCTATAGCACAATCTTCCGAAATAAAGAGAGGAAAAGTGGGGATCGGGAACATATGCCCTATTAGCAACTACGGTGGAAGGATTGACTCTCAACGACCTATAAGCTTAGTGGCCGCTCGGAAGGGTGGGGCGTGGTGGAGTTGGCCAACGGAGGCTTGGGGATGTGGGCCAAGGAATATCTCATTGAGAGAGTAGAGTTGACTAGCACTGCTCAAGTAATAATAAGAAAGAGAAGGTATAAAATAAATAATTGTTTTAGATTTATAAAGTTAAAATTATTTTATTATTTATAAATTATTACTTTTAAATAAATATTAATTAATTATATTAGAGTTAATGAGCTCGAGTTATTAAAAATTCGACTCGTATTATATTTTAATATTGAGTAAAAATATCAATTTCGATTCATTTTACTATTTATTTCAAATCAAAAAAATAATATTAAACTTGTTTAATATTATTGATAACAGTTTTAAAATTTAACATAAATTAGATAAAATAAAAATATTATTGTATATTTATAATTTTAAAAAAATTATTACTTATAAAAATTAAATTTTAAATATAAATAGGTAATATTTATTATCATATTTTATGATATCCATAATCGATTGAACTTGAATACACTGCCCCGACTTTGTTGGTCATTGTAATCCTACAAGCTCAGGCAGACAACGTCCACTCAGTGAAATACGTGGGGCAATAGATGGGAAATGGGACAAGCGAACAACACGGCTGGTATGGTAAGGGAGATCGAAGAGAAATCGGGGTAGGGATGATACCAATTGCCTTGTTATAGGAACCAGATACTCTTTATAGTATTATCCAAGAATCGTAATGATGGGATGGGGGTAACTGTTTGGTTGTCTATGTATTATGATAAAATATATATATATATATATATATTTTTTTTTTTTTTCAAGAGCTATATATTTATTTATTGTCGGATATTATTTTTTTCCACAAGACAATGATCATTAATTAAGTATTTTTATACTAAAATTGGTCATAAAAATTCTTGGATAGTGCGGATTGTATAAATTCAATAACTCTGAAATAAGGTGTGAAAATGTTAAATGTATTAATAATTAAATTTATATTCATTTAAAAATATAAATTAATGATACATAGTTATACATCAATTGTTTATAAAATTATAATATTTATCTATTTTAGTTAATAATAATAATAAAGATTACCAATTAACCTTATAAATTTAGTGAAGTATATTTTTTCCCCAAAAATTATTTTTAAAAATTTTATCCATTGATAATTGGATAATAAATACATAAAGTATTTTTTCTATTGAACATTTAATATGAATTACATATAACAACACATCAATATTAATAAAATAAATATAATATATTTAATAAAATAGAAAATTATTATATTAATTTTTAATCAAATATTATTTCAATTCTTTATAAATACATGATATTTGCTTATAAGATGATTATTTAATTATTATAGTAATAATAAAGTCAATATAAAGAAAAATATCCATGAAAAATTCAATAAAAATGATAGATTAACCATAGCTTCAACACATATCATATCCATAAATATGTGGACACCAATGTTCTTACTGCACCCATGACCTGACAGCTGATAAGAGTATGAGCCACAAGGATCAAATAGAAGTAGCAAGTGGTGGTTGCATGCATGGAGGAAGACGGTGGTGCGTGGTCCCCATCAGCATGTCCGTGTCAAAGAATGTACTCTTTACCAGTTTTTCACCTTACAGGAGGACATGAAAAGGCAATGGTGGTTGAAACGTGTGATGAATATAGGCTTGAAAGCTCAGTCATGGCCGAATATGCACATACTCAACATCCATTATGAAAACTTGATTATGATTGCTGATAGGTACCTACCTACCACGTGTAATTATCTTTTTTTTTTATGCAACAGGGTCAGCAATGGCCACACCTACATGTCGACAAGGTAACAGTTGGTAGCCGCGAGCCACGCATGCCACCTCACTCGCGTGGCTGGTAGCGGAGACGTGTGTAAAGTTGGTTGCCTAACCTTTGAGGTGAATCCGGAGGACCGAGTCAATGCCAAATAAGCGCTGGTCCACCCGACCCGACGAATGGACACTTGAAGATCAGAAGAGGAGGAAGAAGAAGAAGATGAAGGCATTAATACAAAAAGAGGACAGTCGCGCCTCTCGTCTCCATCTCACACACACGTCGTTCCCAAGGGGCTGATTATTATTTGTCCGTTGGGGCATTCATGAATGCCTAAATTAATTTTAGAGCAAAAAGAACAAAAATGAATAAATAAATGAAATTTTCGATGCTTTACCAGCGGCTGGCTATAAAGTTGCCTATTTTCCATAATATTTCGAATATTAAGTAATCGCTTTTCCACTGTGGGGCCCGCTTTAATGTGTGGGTCCCATCTTGCTATGCAGGCCCCACTCTCTCCTAGAAAGCCCAGCTGGACTCTCTCTCTCCATCTCATCGCTAATCATCATCCCTCTGTCAAGATCTGTTATTTTTTTTTCTTCCTCTAGGCCGCTTGGAGAGGGACTGGGGAGGGTGAATTGAAGCGACGACCTCTTTAGAAGTTCTTCAACAGCCGCTTCCGTCGCTTTTTGGGGAAGGAGGAAGAGAGGAGCAGAGTGGGCCAGACGGAGCTCCCTCTTTAGGGGTTAGATCTGCTCAGCACCAGTCACTTCACTCTCTCAGGTCACAGCTCTAGGACCTCTATCTTATCTTTATCCCTTTCACTCTCTTTCATCTAGGTGTCCCCATTCTAAGACTGCTGGTTGTAAATTACTGTGCCGAGCTGTTGCTTCGGAGCTCTTGGATTTCTCACTGGATCGTGAATTTCTTCAGTTTTGATTGGAATCTCACCGCTCTGCTGCGCTGATTCTTGATGTGGATTATCTTAGCCCATTTCTCTGCTTGAATTTTTGTGGGAAACCTCTGGAATCCTGTTAGATTGAGCCGCCGAAGAGTCAAATAGATTGACTTGGACGGTTCTTAGTATTTTCCCTGCGTGGATCCGTTGAAGATCCAATCGTCTGTCCTCCACGGAATGCAATCGTATTATTTTGAAACGTTTCGCTAGAAATTGCGTCTTTATCCTATTTCTCTTCTGATGCTGAATCTGCCGACAGCTGCCTTTCTGTTTTCTTCCCAGAGGTGTTTGAAATTTGCCTGACTAGATTTGTATCGATATGACAAAAGACAGTTTCCGTTCACAATAGCATTCTTTGCCAACTGTTTGCAATGACTTTGATAGTCTGTCGATTATTCTCTCTCCTGATCTTTCTGATGGATCTCACTGGACAGATGATATAGAGATGGGGAGGAAAGGAAGTTGGTTTTCTTCTGTAAAGAAAGCTCTGAGCCCAAGCAAGAAAGAGCCTAAAGAACTGGTGCGGGAGTTCAGCTGAATTTTCCTAGGTTGTTGCTTGTTATGTTTATCTATCAAATCCTAGGCCTGCATTCTGATTATTCTGCCTGGCCTCAATTTTCAGACATCAAGTAAATCGAAGAAGAAATGGTTTATGAAGCAAAAGCATGTGGCTTTAGATATGAGTTCTACAGAAACTGCACTGGAAACGATAGTAACTCCTCTTCCACTGGCTCGTCGAGAGGTGGAAGAGGTAAAATTGACCGAGGAAAATAATGAAGAGATAAGGGATGACCTAATAGTAGTGAGTACAACCATTGAATCTATTGCTCAGGCTGCTCCACAGGTTGTTACCATCAGCACAGTTAGTCGGTTTCCAGGAAAGTCCAAGGAGGAGATTGCAGTGATCAGGATTCAGACAGCATTCCGAGGTTACCAGGTACATGCTCCTTAAAAATTCACCCCCCAATAATCTAATGGCACATTCTCAACTCATACATTCATTTACAAAGTTTAGAAAAGAAATCAAGGATGTGGTTGGTTTTATATGTCATCTAAGACGCCATAATTTAAAGGCCACTTTGCAGAAAAAGAAGCTGTTACTTGGGACGAATTGGAATGCTAAGATCACTTGACCACTTCATAGGAGGCATCCATTTTGGACATAATGACTTATATTTTGAAGTGTATTTTTATTGTATTTAATGTATGACTGTAAGATTCATTAAGTGTATCTAGGATAACTCCAAGGGAGAAACTGAAGACCATGCTTGCATTTTTATACTGTAAATTAATTTTCTAAGAGTGCTCTTTTGTTCTACTACTACCTTTCCTTTTGACAGGCCAGAAGGGCGTTGAGAGCTCTGAGAGGGATTGTCAGGTTGAAGTCGCTGATTGAAGGGCCTGCTGTAAAACGCCAAGTCAACAATACTATGAAGTGCATGCAGACTCTTTCTCGCTTGCAATCTCAGATCCATTCTAGGCGAATGAGAATGTTAGAGGAGAATCAGGCTCTTCAGAGACAGCTAATGCAGAAACGAGTGAAGGAGCTCGAGAGCATGAAGGTAACATGGCACTTGAGTTGTTTTCATTGGAAAAAGAAAAGGTTTTCTAAAAAGTTGGCCTAACTTTCAAAGAAGGATAATAATAATAATAATAGTAAAGAATAAGAAGAGAAGAAATGTATCAAATCATGGGCATGTGGATTCCCTCAACTTGACATCTCACATTTCTGAGCACGCACATTCTCATTAGTCCCTTTCAGCACCAATTACTATTCTTATTCAATTCAAATTATAACATTTTGTCACTGTGAATAATATGATTTCATCGCTGTTCTAGTTGAGTTCTCAAAAACAGTTGAACTTTATGGTGCCCAATCTTTTCTTGTCCTGCATCATCTCATGACCTTCCATTTACTTTCTATGTTATTTCATTTTCCATCGTATCTATATTTTTCAACTGGATAATTTGTCCTTTATCTTAATCTTAACCGTGTGCTGTAATGTTCTTTTCCATCTTATGTCTGAGTTTGTGGGGCTTCCCTGGATGTCTACTGGTGCATAAGTGGACTTATTTTCCTGAATTAGCTTCATACCACACTATTCAAAGAAATATCATTGCCTTTTCTTCAAGGGTTCGTCGCCATTTTACTTTTTCAGATTATTATGGTTGTAAAACTTTTGTCGCAGATTGGAGATGAATGGGACGACAGCTTGCAGTCTAAGGAACAAATTGAGGTGGGGCTGTTAAAGAAGTTTGAGGCTACCATGAGAAGAGAGCGAGCTCTTGCTTATGCATTTACTCATCAGGTAATCTATCCTTTGCATTTTCTCTTTATAAATGAAGGAAAAGTTTGATTAACAATGAACAACATAATTATTCTTGATAATCATATAATGGAGCCATTATTATCAATCAAGACTTTTTTTCGAGGAAGCTTGTTATCCATGAAAGAGACACATCAACAGAAAGATATATGCACTTACTGGTGAACAAATTTTCTTGCAGCAAACTTGGAAGAACCAGGGAAAGTCGATGAATCTAATGTTCCTTGACCCAAACAATCCTACATGGGGTTGGAGCTGGTTGGAGAGGTGGACGGCTGCACGGTCATGGGAGAAAGATGCAACCAATAATCAGCCTTCCACAAAGAGTACAGGTGTCAGCATTGCAGGAGAAATCAGCAAATCTTATGCTCGCTATCAGCTAAACTCCGACAAGAACAACTCTCCAACTGCAAGCCAAAAGTTAACTAATTTCAATAGCTTCACTTCCCCTTCAGTACCATCCAAGCCCACTCCATCATCAGTCCCTAGTAATAAGCTCAAGCCTACCATCAGTCCCAGGTCAAGCACTGGAGGCCATGATGACACTAAGAGTATGATCAGCATCCGCTCAGAACATACTCGTAGGCATAGCATTGGGGTGACACCTTCAGTCCATGATGATGAGAGCCTTGCCAGCTCGCCTTCTGTTCCAAGCTACATGGTAGCAACCCAATCTGCCAGGGCGAAGACTCGGCTCCAGTGCCCATCAGTGCCTGAAAGCAATGGAAAACCTGAGAAAGTTTCCCCAACTGTTGGAAAGAAGAGGCTTTCATTTCCTCCATCCACTGGCAAGCCTAGGCGACATTCAGGTCCTCCAAAGGTGAATACTAGCATCATCTCAGAGAACAACGGGACAAGTGGAGTTGTCTCATAAGCCTTGCTAATATGGAGAGTTACATGGAACTCTAGAGGTTAATATTTATCCAGAAGTAGTGAAATCAATTCCATTCGTTATTGATGCTGCAAATTGTTTGATTTTCCTGCTTGTTCATATCATCATATATTTGCTTCTCGCCGGATTTGTTATTCAAGTTCTTGAGATGGGGATAATGATTGTGTCCAGCCCCGTTTCCCAGTCTTGATTTGATGTTTACTTGTACTAGCATCCCTGGTTTCAAGTATCATGTATTATTATTGATTCTTCAAACTCATGTTTCTTGAAGTGGCATGTTCTTTATGTAAACATCTTATTTAAACATTGTTAAACTCCCTGCTATCTTGTGTACTTTGTATTTGCAAGGAATGTGTAAGGTAGATTATGCATTTTGTTGTACTGTACATTCTTCTAGTACGAGTTCAGTTGAGTTTTTTTATGGCAGAGGTACGGTCTCTTGTGCTTTGTAATGTCCTATCTCAGATATATAAATATGCATCCGGGGTTTTGCCTATGTGGGCATGTATAATTCAGATCTTGTTTTTTTGTACATGGAGAAAATGGCATTTAATTAGGCGGGATTGCCAATTCATCCAAAAGTTTGATCTAGAAAAAGCTATGACGTTGGGATAATGCATTTGAATATTTACTTTGAGTGACCTTTACATCAGATAATGGAATTCGAAATTGATTTACCTTTAAAATTTTATTTTTGAGAATTTATTTGTATTTAATGTGTAAAATTATTGTAAAATACGTAATATAATTTATTTTTATATTTTTTCTTTATAAATGCATTGATTATTTTGTTAATTATGAAATAAAATAATAAATTTATATTTATGATTTAAAGTTAGTAAGGATTATTTGTAAAATATATTAAATGAATTTAATTATACAAAAAATAATTTTAAAAAAACATTAATTAAAAAATATAATAAGGTTCCAAATAGGAGTGACAGGGAATTCGTTGAATTTGAACCGGCTGATGTTTCTAGTATTATTATATTTTATATTAAAAAATAATGGGATCTCATGCGTAAAATGTTATTTTTTGATAAAAATTTAAATGTTATATATTTAATAAAATAATAGTTTAAAATCTTATTTTTTAAAAAAATAAACTGGTCGAAATATATATATATATATATATAATTGGTCTGATGATTGTGTATGGATAAAAGCTGAAGTTCACCACTCCTTGCATCCAGTTTTGCATCATTCTTAACAGCTACACTTTGACCCTCCATATCCCAAAGCCATTTGCGTTTGAAGTACTACAGAAAATTTAGTAAAAAGAAGCCCAGTCTTAGAAATGCCCAAAATGGCCCCAAAGAAAATGAACAATGGGCCCTAATGAGCCGATATATCTGAAGCAGCCTAACTAATGAGCCTGAAAAATCTTTCCACCAAAAAGGTATGCCTTTTGTGAGCCCATGTGGCACATATACACATGCTGTTCGTACCATCTAGGGTTGTGTAACAAGGACCAGTTTGACGTCGGTGTCCTCTGCATCAGCCTCAACCTCAACCTCAATCTCAACCTCTGTAACTCCGTCGCCGGAGAGCTTCATCTTCCAGCATGGGGTTTGTTTCCATCATTTCATTGGTCTACTTGGATTTTTTGCTTTATATTGAGCTCCTGTGGGATTACGGATTTTTCTTCTGATCTAACCGAAGAGAGCTCTCTGTCGATCTGCGCTAATCCATATGATTCGTCGGATCTCATTCCACTATCTGGTAGCAGAATCATAGGATGGCGAATAGTCACGAATAAGCTCTATATGCAGGAACCTGAGTCTCGGAATCTCCATAGTTTAACTTATAGAAGTAGCAATTTATCCTTGAGTGACGAATTTTCCAGCGTCGTCTTTGAGGATGTGATTTACTAATGTTAACCTGCGTTGGAGGTACTATGGTAAATCTCAGATAGATTGTACTTTCTCCAGTTCTAATCTTCAACGCTCTCGCATATCCTGATAAGTTTCGCTCTAATGCCACTGACCACCTTGGTTGTGAGCTACATATATGGTTTGCAGTGGGTTTTTCAGTCTTATCTGCTCTGCTTTTCTAACGTCCATGGATCTACTGATGAATTCTTGCAGAAAGACACGTGGAATGGGAGCCGGTCGCAAGCTGAAGTCCCACCGAAGGAGGCAGAGGTGGGCTGATAAGTCTTACAAGAAGTCCAATCTCGGTAATGAGTGGAAGAAGCCCTTCGCCGGTTCATCTCATGCCAAGGGCATTGTTCTGGAGAAGATGTGAGATTTCAGTACCCAGCCTTCTCCTCCTTTTCATTGTCCCAAAATAGTCGTGCCTAGTCAACTGCTTGCTGGTCAACACTGCTAATAAATATTTTCTCGTAGAGGTATTGAAGCTAAGCAGCCAAACTCTGCCATTCGTAAGTGTGCTAGAGTTCAGCTGATCAAAAACGGGAAGAAGATTGCTGCTTTTGTCCCTAACGACGGTTGCTTGAACTATATTGAAGAGAATGTGAGTTCTGCTGATGTGATCCACCTAGATATTCTTCAGTACAAGAATGTGAGCCCTCCTCTTTTCCATTTTCCCTTACTTGACTCTGTTTTGGTGTCTGATGGCAGGATGAGGTGTTGATCGCTGGTTTTGGTCGTAAGGGACATGCTGTGGGAGATATTCCCGGAGTCAGGTTCAAAGTTGTGAAAGTCTCCGGTGTCTCCCTCCTTGCACTTTTCAAGGAGAAGAAGGAGAAGCCAAGATCTTAAGTTGAGGATCTGGCTCTCCAATGCCGTTTTGATTGTCATTTCCTTCTCCCTCCTCCCAGGTCCTGGAAAATTTTCATCTTATCATCCTTGCCAAATGGGATCTTGGCCTATTTTTCACTGTCTTTCTCTGCTTTCAATTGTCTTCTTCTACCTCTAGTGACCCGAGTCTAGGACACATGCTGGGGCCCAAACCAGTTGAATATCAAGTTCAGGTTTGCTTCTTTAGGAATCCAGTCGAGATTGGTGAAGTTTAGACGTAGAGCTGTTGGACTGCCACCTTCTTCATCACTCTATGTGCGTACCGCACCATGTTTCACATTCCCCACAGAAATCTACTCTTCATTCTCCGGTCATCACAAAACAGCTCAACCACTCAACTGTCTCATCAATAGGATCTTGGTCAGAAGCAACATTAAATGTAGCTGAGCCATCATCTGTTCTGGAGGATTTTTCTGTGCCAATTGCCATGGCCTTTACCATTCCGAGGAATCCATCACATTCCTGAGAAATGCAATTGGTCGCAGGAAACCCTTCATTGTCCATCTTCCCAAACTTATGTCCCACTTTGGAAATCTTCTTAACTTGTAGGGGCTTACCATTATCTGCTTTCAATTGTCTTCATCTAGCTCTAGTGGCCAAGTCATATGATACCAGATCCTGATACTTGTGTTTCTTGTTGACATTCTCGTTTACTTTTTGCTCGGATGCACACCCCTGAAATAGATCTAGATTTACCAGAAACTCCAGCATTACCTCTTCTGTCCATCCCAGCAGTAGCAGGGTTCGCATAATCGGTACTGGAATCAGGAGAAGGCATGGTGTCCATCATTTCACCATGGTCAAAGTCCCTTGCTTGATGCAATATTATTGTCATCACCATCCTCTAATAGACCAAATAAACAAGATTTTTTTACTACACTTTCCCGTTTATCACATCCAGAAAGAGGAGACTCCGATGTTCCCTTTATATACTTAATGAACCTCAGTGGCTCTAAAGAGCCAGCGCCACAATATTTACCGTGTAAATCTCCACTGATTGATTCTCTCTTGATACCGGCATCTTGTCGTAAATTTCCTTAGGTAGACAGTGACAGGCAAGCCCACACTCTACTGGCCTAGACAGCCAGCCCCTTCAAGAGTACAGTCAAACGCATCCCAAAAACTAGGCGAGTCGCTTTTCTTCTCCATCTTGAGAAATGCTCCTCAAATGGCCTTATGCTCGTTGCCTCATTCCAAGCGAAACCCGATTCTTGCTCCCCTCTTAAAACCCTCGCTTCAGAGGTAGAAATCGCCTCTCCGAAACCCGATCGCGACGAACGACCTGCTCCACTGCATTCAGGTCGATTCCAAAGGTGATCGCATGCATCTTACGACATCGCATCACGACTGTATGCGGTCACAGAGAAACCTAGAGTAAATGGGAGATTTTTACCGCAAGTTCATAGTAGCATCCATACAAGGGAACCGAGACAGTCGAAAAAGGAGCGTACCTGCTGCTAAGGCGTGGAGAGAGTGATGAAACTTCCACGATGAGTGAAAGGAAGACGCAGCGCTTCGTTTTCTTCTGGGAGGAGAGAAGAGGGATCGTATGGTAAAAGAACTTATTTCGCTCCCACGGAGGGGCACCTCAACACGTGGCAATCAGAAGAGCGTCTGATTCCACAACAGAGGCAATATTTTTTAATGTTATATTATTATTATTATTATTATTATGCATATTTAATATTTAGGAAAAGTATGCAAATTTTAAATATAATTCAAAATAAATAAAATTATATAAATAAAAAGCAAAAGGAATATTGGGAGTAATACAAGGTACAAAATTATTAGGAATTTTATTTCATGAATTGTATTGATTAAAATATAAAACTTCATGTCATTAAAATACACATGCAATTTTTTTATATATATAAAAAAAATTTCTTACTCCACGTCTTCAGTTTCCCATTACAGAATCTCATTTCCATGCGTGGCACCGTAGTAAAAGCCAGCACTGTCTTTAAGGCCATTAGTGGTGCAGATGAGTTTTTGATTGTGCTAAAAAGTGCAAAACGTCAACTAAATGAACCTTCCCTGGTTGAAAATTTTCCCGGCCAGCAATTTGTTCTCCGGCTCATTTATGAGAGCTATGTTTCTCTCCAAGGTCACACCTAACAAGAACTAAACCTTGATTTAAATGGCGCAAAAGAACCTTGCACAAGAAAGATGGAATCTCACGAGCCGCTACTTTACCAATCTAAATATTTGGATCTCGGTGAAACACCGTTACCAGGGTTTACAATTTATGATCATCTCGTAAATACTACTCACCTCAAACACATTGCCCATATCGAAATTACCATGGATGACAGTAAATTAAACATAAACGCACCACTGTATCAATCAAGCAAATCTGCTGTGAAAAACCACCTTGTGATGTAAACTCATGCTCTAAGACATGACTATTCTGCGCCTTGCATATGGACCATCATGTGCTGACCCTGCAAACACATTTTAAATAAGGTGAAATTGGACCGTGAAGGTCGAGATTGAATAAAATGCTTTTAGGAACAAAAGTAGTCTAATTTCATGCATGAATATTCGCCTTTGAAGGAACTATAAATCAAATGCATGCAGTGAGGACTAAAAGGTTTTTAGCAGTGCAATTGTCCGTGGAACTTGAGGACTGCATGTGGAATTAATCCTGGATATATATATTTAGCATTCCCAGTAAAGCTACATGAACAGCTTTGCCTACTTAAACCACAAGTGCCTGTTAAATACTGACGTGAACATGGAGAGACTTCTTGAAAGTTCTCCACAGCCAACAACACTCCTTGACAAAATTGGCAGATTATAGCACATTCTGCTTTGATAATGAGCAAGTTGAATCAAAGATGAAACATGATCCAATCATGCAAATTATTAAAACTAATAGTTCAACCTTAGAATCTCTGAGCGTCCCAATTTTTTTTGGCTAAAACATACTCGTTTAATACAATGATCTACTTTCCAGCCCCAACAAAACAATCCAACTTTTCGGCCTCAAAAAGACAATCCAATGATCTACTTTTCATATAAGCTATCATAAGTCTTCCCTCTTATACGGGGAGACCATTTTTTTCCCAGAAATCATGATTCAGACACTGAGAATGAAAATAAGAACAAACCCACTGCGAGAGCATAGTGAACAGTGATAAATCACCAAAACTACGTGAATTCACTCATCCAAGTATCCTCATTTATTTCCACAAGCAAGAATAACCAAGCACACGCATCAACCAGTAAGACGAAGACATGCCTAACGAAATTCTTCTTAGCTTGATTTTCTTTGATATGAATTCAAAGAAATACTTACCTGAGAACTTGGATAGCCCATGCTTTGGGAGAACGACCCTTGATGAACAATCTGTCCAGCAACAGACATTATAGATATAAATGCTTTGTTTTTTCTTTATACTAAAACCAGCAACACTTGAATAAATAAATAGATAGATGAATTTATTCAGGTCCACCGAGCAGCCGTACCTGAGGATTTGGACCATGCTGAACCCCGGCAGCATCCTTCCTAGCAGATGCTTCCCCACCTTTAGCTGAACCCTTTGTGTCACCCTACAAAAACGCAAGAAAATTTTAGCAGCAAGGGTGAGTTAATCAAAGTATTCCAAAGAAGAGGAACAACATAATCAAACAACAGGAAGAAAAATTTATATACCTCCAACTGCATCATGAAGTCCCAGAAATCAGGATTCGAACGCATGAAGCGAGAAGAAAAACGGGATTAGTCATCTACTAAGGACAGCCCAGCAGAATAAAAAAGAATTCCTGGTAAAAGGCGTATCTGACTATGATAGTTCATAATACTTTCTGTAGTCAAGCTAATTCATGTGCAATGGAATATTTTTTTCTTCAGCCAATGAAGAGATTGGTATATTTGGGAGAATGATTTTGACGGACCTCCCTGTATCTGGACAAGTAAACCTTGAGCGGATCGATATAGTCTTCAAACCCTAGGGTAGCCATAGCCCAGAGCAAGTCATCGCCATTAATTGTCTTCCTCTTCTCTCTCTGGCACTTATCGCTCGCCCTAGACAATCCAAAACCAATTACATCTCGATTAAAAAACAATCCGGCGGGAAAGAATCAAGATCGGGATCTCGCACGTACTCGCTTGTAATGAAGCTTATGAACTCCGAGACGCATTCTTGTACTGTCTCCTTGGCATCCTTGGCGATCTTCCCGTTGGAGGGAAGGGCCTTCTTCATGATTCGGCTGATGTTGGCGATGGGAAGGTACCTGTCCTGCTCGCGGACGTTAGAGCGAGGGCTGTGGTCGCCGCTCTCATCGTGGCTGCCGCCGCCAACGGGACTCGCGGGAGCCTCCGACATCTCTACTAACCGGAACCCTACCTAGGCTCCAGCGGCCGCCGCACAACATCAACAGAATCAGAGAGAAAACCATAGCCGAAGAGAGAGAGAGAGGGAAAGGGAAAGGGAAAGAGACGGACGAAGCCGTTGGCTGCTGAATAAGGTAGGAGTTACCTGAGAAGCGAGATTGAGAAAGGAAATGGCGCGAGGAGGAGATCGGGCTTCCTGGTAGCAGAAGGGAAGAGATCGGACGCTGGAGAAGAAAGGAGGAAGGAGACGATGGAGATGAGACAGCGGAGCTTATCAACACCGTTGGTTCGCTCCTTCCCCCTCCTCTACTGTTTTGTGAGTCTCGTAGTAGGGCCCCAGAGTTCAACCTATTTCTAAACTAACCCCTTATTTTTATTCTTTTGCTCAGGTGGATTAACCTCATTTTTGTGGATTTTTTGCTCAGTATACACACGCGCAAAAGAAGGGGCCATTACGAGACCCCCTACACACTGCAGGGGCCGAATCTAAATTTCCTGAAAAGTGCTGGATGTTTTTGTATCTACTACAGTATCGGACCACGTGGAACTGCTGTGACACCCACGGGTCCGGGAGAGTGACTGCACGCGCTCCCGGTCGGAAACAAGTGTCATGTCCAGTCCAAGGGTCCTCGCCTGCCCACTGAACAGTTGCAGCCGTCCATCCTATTTAATTTTGAGCCCAACACCTGGGCCCGATATGCCTGAGTTCTATGCTAGTCTCTGCTCTTCATTGGGAAAGGGAAAGAAGGGGGTACAGTGGAGCCGCGGGATGCCTTGGTAAAAGCAGCCTCGCAGGTTGTAACCACCTTTTGTCTTCCAAACATCTTTAATTAAAAGAAAATAATTTCAGTTTATTATAGACGGAATATTACTTTCAAACGGAATGGAATTACTAATAAGTTACAACCGTTACAGAAATTGCAAGAGGTGATTAATGAGCACAGCCAGGCAATTAGGGTTACATAAATGAGCCGCATGGGAATAGCGTATTCGGAATAGGGACAGCCTAGGGTTGTAGGGAGCTAGAGGGGTGAAAGGAATCAGGGTTTTTCTCCTTTCCTCTTCCGACCAGCCATCAATCATAGGCACATCACTGTTCACTCCAACTATTCTCTTTTCACTTTTCTCTCACTCTCTCTCCTTTCTCTTACCCTACTCTCCTTTCTCTTACCCTAGAGGACAAAATATGAGCACGTGATACTACACAAGTAGACTAAGACTAGGAGGAGTAGGATCATACAAACTTCCAAAGCATACTTTGGTGGGTTGTCGTGTCTGACCTCTGGAAAACATGGCTCTTAATACAGTAAATACTGTCCGCATTGGCATTAGAACAAAGGAAGAAGTATGGCTAGAGGTAGGAAGCTATTGTGGACATCAAACTAGTGCTGGCCTTAACTTTAATGCTGTTCACATTTGTTCCCTCAATCATTATCAACAATGTGGCTTGATATCCACATCAAGCTACTGGCAAAGTTGCAGCGTTTAACAATGGTTGAGAGGCAATTGACTAAAACTCAATGTGCACAGAAATGGAATGAGAAAAGGCAACTTCTGGACGAGGCCTAAAGAATCCTTCTTGAAGGAAGAAAACAGCAAGGTCCAGAGAATTCTTTAGACAGTCTCCGTGTACGCAGGTTGAAGTTAAGCTTCATAAGTTCATTATGAACTAGCTATTTAATCCTGTTTCCAGGATGAATTAAATTTCGGACTAATGCCGAGTTATTTTACCTAGGCATGGCTCTGCTCTCCGAAATGTTGATTGCAAGTCGTTCAGTCAAGTTGGAAGCCTGACCTAAAAGAAGTGGCCATTGGTTGAAGCAGTTGATGGCAAAGCAGCAACTGAATATGAGAATCCTGATGATGCTGCAGTAGAGAAGAATGGCAGAGGGTTTGCAACACACGGTACTTCCATCCTCTTCTCTATTGCTTTTCCCTGCAAATACGTGGGAAATGAGAGTAAAATACCAGAATAATGCCAGCTGCCATCAAGCTGGATGAAGCTTTTTTTTAACATAAACATGTTTAGAGAATGCCCATATACCACCTTGTACAAGAAATTGGATTTTTCACCATTCTGAAGAAAGGGATATTCCGAGGCCATAGCAGGACTATAAAGTGGCCGGGCACTCCTTTCAGCCAAGAAACTAGATTGCTCAAGCTGGTGTATCCAAAAAATTAGGTTGACAATAAAATTGTTACATATAGCATATAAAGGGGCTTGGCCGCCAAAGAATACAAAGAAGAAAGTGCACTGCATTATGATGCATCATTCTGGCATAATGTTTAAGTGAAGTGTAATTACCGACTGTTTCCTTTCATGAGCAATGCTATCATCCCAGGGAAGCTGGATTGAGTTAGTACCATTGTCCTGGCCGTTTGGAGGGGGAGCAATTCCCAGGTTCAGATCGAGACTTTGATCACCTTATAAATCAAGAGATTCAGCGTTGGCAAGTATACAAGAAAACATACCGGACATATAATAATTATCTTAAAAATATCAATATCTCTATCATTAACCTTACCAGTCTCCTCATCTTCATAGTTGCTGGCATCAAAGTTGGTGACTGCTTCCCTTCCGTTGCATTTTATGGCAGCCTTGTCATATGCCCTGGTTCAGAGTAAAAGGGTTACTTGGTTAAGTTTATGAAGTAAAGACTGAATTTCAAACTTTGATCAAAAAGTAGAGAACTGCATTTGGGTGACCTTGCTGCTTCTATCTCAGTATCAAATAATCCAAGGTAGATATACCTGCAGTTAAGAAACAACTACTAATGACTCCATATACTACTGAACGATCCATAAACTATGATCTTAACAGATGGAACATAAGGTCAATTGTAGGGATATGTACTTCTTGCCAAGAAGCTGGCCCATTCGAGCTTCCCATCTACCGCATTTGTGCAGTGTCACTCCTCTATACCTTGAGCTTCCTCTGCTAAATCCAGTACTCTGCCTGCGGAGAATTTGCACAAATTCTTCCTTGGTGAAGTTAATCATCTGCATTATGACAACAATTGAGCAGCAATTAGAATTCCACCCGAGTTCAGTGATAACAAAACAAGAATAGTCATATACTTCTACCACCTGTTTAATGTCTTCATCATAGTCACTAATGTTGAAGTTTATATCAGCATCAAGCCCTCGGAACTTAATGGCAGCTCTATCATAAGCCCTGTTAGATTAAAGCCAGTACCATTGATTTAGTCAACCAGCAAGATAAATTAACGCAGCTTCACACAATTATATATCTAAAAGAACTTACCTAGCTGCAGCATGAGCGGTGTCAAATCCCCCTGCATTAATACAATCCCATGTGAATATAAATTAGAGCGCTGATAAAATAACATAATAAAGACAACCAATAAAAAGCCCTTCAACCAATAATGTGCAGCAGTGAATGCGACAATATTCCTTACCCAAGTAGACCTGCTTCCCGCAATCCCTGCAGCAAAAGAAAAAAAGAACAATTAGTATAAATTTCAG
Source organism: Trapa incisa (assembly GCA_030064435.1). Taxonomy (NCBI): domain Eukaryota; kingdom Viridiplantae; phylum Streptophyta; class Magnoliopsida; order Myrtales; family Lythraceae; genus Trapa; species Trapa incisa. Next base: position 16,891,401 of record CM057780.1, on the reverse strand, counting down.
ATGATTTCTTCTCACGCACGGTGAAAATCAAGTGCGAGAGTCCAATCTGTGATTATTTCTGGGATTTTTGCGTTTCCTAAGTCAGTGCTAAACGCAAGGAGCTAACTGAATACAGTACTCCATTTTAACGTGATTTATCACGCAAAAAGTTTTGAGACGTTCAGAAGTTCTGATTAATTCAAGCGATACGAGAAATTAACTGACCAAATATGAGATTCCCATCGACTGGTCCTTCTGTAGAACGTAACCCCGCGGTATTGCGAGCTCCTAGACCTCGGCCCTCGCCGGCTCTTCTTTGCCAGAGGCCTCTCCGGGTGCTGCGGTTGCACAGCTCCAACCCCCTGCTTCAAGCCACCTCCATGCTCCACCTCCCAGCGCGCAGAATCCAACCTCCGCCTCCTCGTCTCAGAATCCGAGTGGTCTCCAACGCCGAATCCACCTTCCATCGGGAACAACCGGATGGTCCGATCGCAGCAGCCATCAACTTCATCAACCACCTCCGGACCTGCCTCTCTCCCGTTCTTATAGATGCCAGAGTCGAAGCCGCAGCCGGCGATAGCGATATCATTTGAGCGAGAACTGGAATCTTCGTCAAAGAGCGGGTAGCAGGAGCTGAAGCTCCCGGGACTCCAGGCAGCATGATCGGATGACGGCGTGAGATCACTTTGAGCGACGCAGAGATTCAGGTCAAGCATTATAGCAGACACCGTGAAATGCAAAATATACGAGGATGTACGTATAAAGGTGAAGCGACAGGAAGGAGCAAAAAAAGGATAAAACAGAAGAAGATTAGTGGAGTGCAGCCGGAAGATAGGAGTCGTAATCGAGGCAAGTACTGGAAGGAATCGCCATACTTCTATAGTAGCCGGAGAGGATGAGGAGGAAGAAAGAGGAGAAGAACTGAAGTGTTGTAAGAAAAAAAAAAGTGGAGAAGAGGGAAAGATGGAACGTGAGAGAGAGAGAGGAAGGCAGATTAGGCCAATAGCTGTCAGATGTGCTTATTCACTATTAATAAGCATGCCCTTTTTATAGAGCACAAAAATAATATGAATGCCAACATTTCAACCTAATTTTACTTTATTTGAATATCACAATTAATATAAGATTTGAACTAGGAACTAATTTTTGCACTTTTAGATCTTACCAACAAAAGATTGTTGTTGACACCCACTTATTTTGCACAGTTTTGTACCATGTTGTTGGCAAGTTAGGGATCAAGTGTGCTCCGTGCAGTATGGACTTCACTAGTGTTGCATGTGCAATCATGGGAATGGGGTGCCCATATGGAAGTAATTGCCCGATGCACAAATGGCTACTGGTTGTTGTAAGAATGTAGTAAGGCAAGCAAGCATGCACCATTTACTAGGATGTGGAAGAGGCCACTCCACTCCATGTTGGTGATGGTGGGTGGGGTAGGGGCCCCCTATTGGCACTCTTTGTGCAAGCACACTCTTTCATGGAAAAACACTTTACTATCAAGGAAATTAATTTAATTACACCATATTTGTGGGCACCAAGGAAATCCCCGGAAAATTGGAGGGTTTATTGTAAAAAATGGGTAGCATTACTATCCATGTATGCATAGCATACTACATTAGCTTTAGGGCATATTGCATTAGCTTGAAGACTTGGGGTTGGGGTTGGGGGTGTCATGCTGGGTGAAGACCGAGGGAATACAGTGATAATAAATTAATATATTTTATTAAGTGTTAAGTGTTATTTTTTAAAAATATTTAATATTAAATTATAACTTTGATATAATTTGAAACAAAATTTTAACACAATGTTTTTTTAAATAAATATTATTAAATTATAAAAAACGAATATTCGTCTTTTTATATTTGTGGGCAGGGATCCTCCACTCCCCTAAACGGTCAAACCCAAGAGAGGCCCCCACCACCCCTGCAGTTTGGATTGGACACTTAGCATCTCCCCCAGAAATCTCCACGCCCATTGGTTGAATTACCTCCACAAAGTGGTACGGTCATTCATTCACCGTATATTTATAACCAAGACAATATTCGGCAGGATAACCCCCAATATCGTCTGATTCCCCCTCCATTCAAATGGCTGTTCATAGGAGAGAAATACGGTGCGTTTTCGAGAAAATATCACCCCTCCTGCCCTGCCACTGTGCACTGTGCACTGTGCAATCGCCCACTTGCATCTATCCGCTTATCCCTATCCCTTTCCAACAATAATGCCGATGAATGCATTCCAAAATAGATGTCCTGCCAATTTGCTCTTTGTAGCAGGGGCATCCTATCGTGATGGTGATCGTTTGTCAGCCAGCCATTAGTCCCGATATGACACTTCATATGTTGTTGGGTGTGGCCCCGGTAGTCTCCATAAACTGCTGCAGCGGCAAAGTGCTCGGGAGAGCCATTGAAATGCTGGTGTGGTGGATTCTATAGTGAGTAAGAACATGGGAAGTGGGAAGAGAAGACTGTGGATGGAAGCGACAAGTTGCCGAAGAGAACTCCACCTCAGTTCAACCAGTCCGTGGTCCTCGTCCTTGATCACTGTCTATAAATGAATCATGGGTACTATGAATATAGGCCCATCAAAGCTTGTTACTCAATCACCCAGCAGTTCAGTCCAACGAACTTTATTGATCCAAAAAACAAACAATTCAACCAATGTAAAACTTCTCCTCGCATAGGATTAACAAGAGAAACCAGAAGGCATCACAATGGTGTTATGAACCAGAAGGCTACTGGAATGACAGCAATGAGCAAAATGCTCCAGAAACAGCATTTGATATTAACATCAATGTGAGCTGTAGAAGAGCAAATGTCAGGCCTAACTTTGATTTTATATTACCCATGGGCTGTCATGATTCAAGTAATATCTAGTCAGAGGAGAACAACAAACAGTTATAAGTAAAATAAACAAGACATCACAAACACTGATGGATTGATGGATGGATGGATGCATGATGCTACTAACCCAAAGGTATCAATCTCAATCATCCTCCTCCGAGCTTCCCTCATCACTACTGTAGTCGCTGCTATCGTCGAAGTTATCAGGCAATTCCAGGTCAACATGACGGACCTGTATGATCTCAGGTTCCTTGTGCAGACCATGAGGAGGCACTGGCCGCAATTGAGGCTCCACGGCCCTAGCCACGGCAAGGGACTCCAATGGAGGAAGGGGGATAGGGTCCCCCGGCTTCCATCCAGGCGGGGGCGCAGGCAGATCGGTCGGGAGCTCCACCGGCATCCCGGGCTTCCACCCCGATGGCACTGTAATATTAGGAGGAAGCAAGCCCTGGATGGCTGCAAAGTTTGCAAGAGGATTGTTCGAATCAGGAACAAGAGATGGCTCAATGATAGGCTCGACTGTCTTTTCATTGGCTTGGATTTCTTTAGGCAGCCCTATGTCTAGGTTTGCAAAACTGTAGAGCTGCGAAGCTCGCATTTGCTCATCCTGTGGTGCTGGAGGGAGGGCACCACGAAGGGGTGCCTGCCCTGCCCCGAACTCCGGCGGAGCAAAGGTGGTGTAGCTTATCCGGTGAGCATAAGATATGATGTCTGAGAGGTTCAGGCGAGAAGCCATTGTTGTATAGGAGAACTCATCTTCCTCAGCATCATCTGATTTTAACCTCTTGGGGCAGCGGTAGTCAGAGTAATCATCCACGAGTACATCGAGAACCTTCTCGGCCTCCTTGAGCTTGTGGGCAAAAGAGAGCAAAGCCGCGTCCTTTGACCGCACATCACCGGAGACCTTCTGCTTCGCGTCCTGGAGGTCGAGGATCTCCTGGAGCTCAGCCACGGCCTCGAAGAGCTGCGTCTGGAGAGAAGTGAAGAGGGAGAGTACCTCTTTGGTCGAGGAAGAGAACTGATCGGGTAGGGTCTGGGACTGCGACGGCAAGAAGGTCGGAAAGGTGCCACGGAAGGAGGTGAGCCAGAAGGAGCGGTTCGGTGAGACTTCGAAGAGCCGCGTGGCCAGGGAGGCCATCTGGAGGAGGAGGGACTGGGCCCTCGGGAGGGGTGGGAGGAGGGGGAGCAGGGACGAGGAGGTGGAGGGTGCAGTGGCGAGGTTCGGGAGCGGCTGGAGCAGGGTCTGCGGAGGTGCCGAGGAGAATTTGGGCGGCGGCTGGGTGGGAGGACTCTGGAGTGACGGCGAATTGGGGCTAGTGAGGCCGAGCCTCGCCGGAGACTGGGCAATTTGCTGCAGCATCGTGATCGAACGGAGATCCGGACGGCTTGGTTCTACTTCCGAATGGATGAATTAGGGTTTTTCAGCAAAGCAGTTCAATGTAACAACAGCGGCCAGGACTGCAAATCGAAACTGCTCACAGATTAGGGACAGAATCCAAAGCTACCAGATAAATCAAGGTGAGATTTGCCAACTCCTGTGCTCCAGCTGGACGGCTCGACCTAGCGACAGACGAACTCGCCATCACAGATCGGAGACCCGCTTTATGGAGGGAGGACTCAGGAGGAGGAAGAGGGGAGGTAACGAAATATGGGCCGGGCCTTAAATTCTAATATGGGCCTCCAAGGCAGTAGTGGACGGACAAGTTGACCGGTTTGGGTTTGTCCGATTTTTTTCCGTATTTGACTAATATATATAGTTTGAATTTATCGTTCAATAATATTTCCTTCTTAATTTTCAAATCACTTAAAATATTTTAGTATGACTAAAAAATTAGTAATTTAATTTTTTTTTAATAAATTGATGTGTCGATGATATGACACCAATATATTATTATGCTATCTCAATTTTCCTTGAATATTTAAATAGAAAAAAAATAATTATATAAATTTAAAATATATTTTAAATTTTAAAATTAAGTGATCTTAACTATTAGGGGTTGATGGTAAATTTGTCCATAAATTTGACAAATTACCAAATCAATCATACATTTTATTTTATTACAATAATTTACCCAACCTTTAATTTTATTTTCACTTGGATTGTTTTTGTTGGTGTGATACAGCAATTTGGTCAAAATGGACACTACACACTATTACGTGTGCCGTGAAGTGACGTTGCAGAACACAGAGAGAGATAATTATATCTTATATTGAAGATGACGACTCGTGTCAAAAAGGTTGGTTTATCTTTCTATCGATAGAAAGAACTATTGAGAAATGGATATTGATCTGGTTTCAAGATCGTTGAACAAGCAAGCGAATTTTCAATCACAGTTCCATCCCATGATATTTTGACGTAGGAGATGCAGCACTTCTTGATCTCAATGGACGCCATTTGAGAATCATGGGATCCCTGTGATGCTTCAAAGGAAAGAATGGCGGTTACTTTCAGTATGCTCTTTGCAGCATAATTAGGAAGAAGTAAAAAAAGAGGAACATGTGGCCAAAAATACTTGGGCTATAGCTCATTGATTCGACTGCATATGTTGCGCTGGTTCTCTGCGATGGTTCTCAGAGGAACCATTTCAGTTTTGGTATTTATATCATAGGAGCACAGGACCTTGATCTGAACAAAACAAAGGAATGGGCATTGATTTAAAATTTCAAGACAGAAACTTGTGTTTTCATGATGTCAAGTAACTGTAAAAGTTAATAAAAAGAAATATCCATTAGATTGCTAGTGATTTGAAGATACTCCCAATGAAGTACAACTAACCACAGAAGCATCCTATATAACCTTCAGAGAGTTCAACAGCCTTCTGCATAGAAGGTGAGACTATGAATGCCTCTGGTATTCTCCAAGATGGTAGCAATTAACAGAGCTAAATATATCTGTAAAGGAAACATGAAAGGGGGATAGAGTTCAATCCTTACAATCGGTTCAAAATCAGGATTTAACAAATTGAATGTTATGTTATTCATCAACGTTAAAACCTGCAAAAGGAAAAAAAATGAAATATTAAAAATATAATTACCGCTTGTAACTTTCTCATGGTATAAAGTGATACATAAGGTTTTAAGGGTCTAACTGTTTCAAAATCAATGGGATCCATTTGCTTCAGCTTCTGTGCATAGTCTTTGGTATCTGGATCAAAGACACTCCCAATAAAGCTGTAAACTGCAGCAAAATTTGGTAATCCTGCAAAATGCATCAAGCAATGGCAGGAATCCCTTGAAGAACTAAGTGCACGGGGCCAAAAATAAACTGATAATAATTGAAGTTTTAGTTACCACTTAGCTCGGGACCCTGCCTTATCTGCTTTGACATGTAAGAGCCAGGAAGTACTCTACTTGTGCTTCCAATAGTTATTGTTAAACCCTTTGATCCAATATCTGCTGAATCATTAATGTTTTATGCCATAATAAGTGCTGGAGTTTTCCACAGAGGAATTACTCAGTTCAAAATTGACATAGTAAAGAAAGGCATACAGATTGGTTCCAGGCCATCAGCAGCTTCCAGATTGAAAAACTCTTCACAGCATGCCACCATATTGCCTGATGGACTTATCAGAAGGGAAGAGCCGTCTAATTGACCATGCCCTGGCGGAATTGTGATAGTGCTAAATGAAGGATGACGAGCAACCAATGTTTTAGAGGCCATACAACTGGCGGGCTAGGAAAGATTCAAATTGAGGTCCGACGTGCAGCGTATAAATGTGAAAGAGGCTAACCACTTTTAGATGCCTTATGAGGGTACGGATGAGCTGCACTGCGCTTGGGGCGGAGAGGAGGCACACGTGCAAGTGTTCCATTCTTCTGGATCTTCAAGAAATACTTCTGGGCATGACTTCTGATCTGCAAAACGAACCTCAGAGTGCTTCAGACAACAATCTCATAGGTTATTACAACACAGTACAGATACCCCTGCCTGATTCATAGTGCACCACCTGAATTACGGTCTTCGATCCCACAAAATCTTCTATCTTTTTCCAATATCGGTCGAATCTAAACAATGCATAGTCAATACAAAGAAATCAACCGCAAGTATCGGGCTTCACTAGCAGGGCAATTTTCCTGATTTGATAACTATTGCAGAAACTAGTTAGAACGAATTATTCAGGTTAAAGATCAAATTCAGTATGCCTCGTGATAGTTCAAGCACAAAGTTGATGAATCTTTACTAGCGGTCACTGTATCTTGCATTTGAAACTATTTCAGATCTAAAAACTATGCGTAGATGGTGAAGGATTAAAGTCATCAAGCAGTATGTAATTCGAGGAATCGGACTGTGTTTCAATGAAGGGCATAGAATCAAATGAAGGAAACAGATTGGATTGCAAAGAAGGGGAAGCAGGAATTTATCACCGATTCTTATGAATATTATGCGAATTTTTCATTCGAGAAATATATATATATATATACGCAAAAATTTGTACTGGCCATATTAAGCTTATTGAGTGAAAGATAAGAGGAAGAAGTGTAGGGCTTCCTGACCTTTTTTCCTGAGCTTTCGGGTGGAGGCACAGCAGGTGGTCCACCGATATTCAGGTGATGATGATATGTGAATCGATTAGGTCCACTAATTTTATTGCACTAAAGCTCCTCATCCTACTAGAACCTGCCACGTATCTTGCTCCGTTGTGTCGAGTTGAGGGAGGCTGCGGTTATTTCCCCTACTCGCTTGCGCTTCATATCCATTATACTACGGAAGAAAATATTTTTTTTAATTAACTAAAATACAAAAAATAAAAACGTAGTTGAGGCAGCTGAAGGAAGGAGCTTTGAAGCTGAGTAGAGAGTTGTGCGAATGGATATCCTCGGCCGATTCGGCGGTCCCGCCTCCTCCTCCACCGGCCCTAAGCTAAGCAAGTCTTCTGCATATCGCATCTCTCCTCCTCCTCCTCTTATGAAGCCCTACTGCTCCGCGAGGGGCTCTCCGCCTCCTCGTCCCCCGAACAACGGTGATGGCGATGGCCGCGGTAGCGATAGGAAAGGTACTTCGTAATTGGAATTCTTCTCGGACGCTGTTTGGAGATCGGGAAACAATTGAGGGGAAGATTGATTCCGGTGGTGACGATCACTGCATTATTATTTTTCAGGTGAGGACATGTCCACCGATTGGGACAAGGCCTGGTCCAAGTTCAAGAAGCGAGGGAAGAAGACGATGTTCTCGGAGTTCTCGCCGGACAAGTACGTGAGCTGGAATCCGAGGCGGTCCAACTACCCGCTGTCAGAGGAAGTGGATCCGATCAAGAGGACCGAGAGGTCCAACCTCATGCTCTGGACCAGCCCCGGGTTCACCTTGGTGGGAGCCATCATTCTGGTGACGTTTCTTCTGATCTACACCATTCTCTCCCCTGTGAAGTGAGAGGGTAAAATTGTCATTGTATTAAAGTGATGTGTTCAGCCGTTTAATTATAATTTAATGTTTAATGACATATTTTCATCTATGTAATAATTTGGTTAGGTGGAATTGGATTGCTCAATATTACTTCATTTAACATATATATATATATATAAGTTATGAAGTGTTCTAGAGGAATATGTCATATTTACTTAGGTTTAGGATTGAACATAACCTTTAAATAAAGGAGGGGGACCAAATTCGAAAATTGTTGGGCCGTATGGCCATTTTTTAGGGTTCCTACTGTTCTTACTACGTAGCCAAGCCAGCATCTCTCGTTGACTTCCCTGTAGATCGCCATCTTCTCTCAGCTTCTATGACGACTCTGGCTCGTCTTCTCCCGAAGTTGCGACCCGCATCCGGCGCTTCTTCTTCATGCTTCCAGAGATGCCTGTCTTCTTCTTCAGCAGCAGCGTCCCAATCCGAGAGTCAGATTCCCTCCCACCCATTATTCTTCTCGGCAAACCTCACACGGAGAGATCCCAAGGACAGGAACTTGCAGTGGGTCTTTCTTGGCTGCCCTGGCGTGGGGAAGGGCACCTACGCTAGCCGGCTGTGCAACCTCCTTGGTGTTCCTCATATCGCCACAGGCGATCTTGTCCGAGACGAGCTTTGCTCAGCCGGTGCCCTCTCAGCACAGGTTTGTCTTCTGCATAACTTACTTCAACTGACTGAATGAAAAAAAAATGTACTCCGAGTTGGAGTTCTCCCATTAACTTATTGATCGGGAGCGTTCTTAGTGACTGATGTATGGGGTGGAGATTGATGCGGATATAATTTTAAATGTGCCTGACCATCTGTTTGATTGTTGCAGCTCAAAGAGATTGTCAATCAAGGCAAGCTGGTGTCAGATGAAATTATTCTGAGCTTACTGTGGAAAAGGCTAGAGGGAGGGCAAGATAAGGGTCAATCAGGGTTTATACTGGACGGCTTCCCTCGCACTATAAAGCAAGCGGTAAGCTACCAGATCTGGTGTTTCGTATTGAATGTTGACAGTATGGCTCTTACTCCATTATGCGAGTAAGGTATGCTGCACACTTATATTTCATCTAATCCAAATCTGGAAAACTCTTTCATGCCTCTCTTTAGTTTGAAACTTTCAAGGATGGTTGTGTTGATGCCTTTGTTTCATTCCCTTTCTAAATGTATTTCTCTCTTTTGGTCTTGGCTCCAAGTAGCATTAACTGCTTTATTGTGTGGAGCTCATGTTATTGTCATTATTTTGTAATTGCATTTTGAGAAAGGGAGACACTGCTAATCATGTTTGAAATTGTCTATTTTCTTTCTCAGGAGATATTGGAGGGAATGATAGATATTGATTTGGTGGTCAACTTGAAGCTCCCGGAAGACATCTTGATAGAGAAATGCCTTGGGAGAAGACTTTGTAGCCAGTGCGGGAAAAATTTCAACATTGCATCCATCAATGTGAAGGGTGAGAATGGGAATCCTGCTATGAGCATGGCTCCTCTTCTTCCACCGGAAAATTGCATGTCAAAGCTCATCACTCGCACTGATGACACTGAAGAAGTAGTGAGAGAAAGACTTCGAATTTATAATGATAAGGTATCTTCACCATTTTTTACCTCACTTCCTTTGAATTGGTGATATACTACATTATAAAGGTTTTTGTTTTAATGATAATATCATTTTATTTCTGCATCCCTTAGGGGTGGATCCCCAGGATTATTTACTGCCAGTCTGCAATTAAGCTTTCAGGACGAATTACTAGTCATGTTTTACTGACATGCATGATGTGATTCTTGTTATACTGGCTGCTTGCAGACTCAGCCGGTGGAAGATTTCTATCGCAGGAGAGGAAAGTTGCTAGAGTTTAACCTCCCTGGCGGGATCCCAGAGTCTTGGCCAAAGTTACTTCAAGTTCTTGATCTTGATGATTACGAGGACAAACAGTCAGCTGCCACAGCATGATCACTTCTGAATAATTTATACCACTTTTCAAAGGTAAAGGTTCTGTTCTTTGCACTAAAAGTGCATTCAACAATTTTGTTCGAAGAGGATATTTCTTTGATTTTTTTTCTTTTCACAAGAGAAGATATCTGTGGATTGCATATTGAACTCCTATAGAGAAAGATGCCATATTTATCTTGGCTGAAGAGTTGATTCTTTTGAATTGTAATAAGCAATCTGCATTAAGAGCTGGCAGACAGTGCCTTGCTGCAGCATTACAAAGTTAACTGAAAATCTTCTGGGTGAAGTGCAAACAACTTCCAAGAGATCCTTATGCTTGTTATTGTGTTTCTCGGTACCTGCACATATCTCAATGTATGTCATTGTGTTTGAGCCAATGCCTCGAACATATTGATGATTGAAGCTTTTGCCAGATTGCAGTATTTGATTTGTTGTTATATCTAGTGTTTGTTTGTGTTTACTTTGACATCAGTTCATTTGGTTTACTTTGACACTCGTCTTCTTGGGCTCGGGATAGGACTGCAAAGCATGTCCTACTCCTTCCTTTAGATGTCCTAGATGGAAGCCTCTATTTGGAGTACTTCATTGCAGCTGGCCGAGCTGATTGACTTAAGTAATGCCAGGCAGTAAGTTGAAACAGCTGCATAAACTGATCTTGTTGGGGGCAGAAAAACCAGCCCTCCACTACAATAGTTCAAGCAGTGCAAGATGGATGAAGCCCTACAGTGTGACCTTTCTAGAGGAGGCTCTGGTGATGAGCAAGAAAAAGAGTTGGCTTTGGTACTTGAATTTATTATTGTGATCTCGAATTTCAAATCTTAATATTTTAATTTAAATATTTTGTCAATAGAAAATATAGCATCCCTGGCTTTGGTACTAATATATAATTTATTTTTAAATATTTTATAAATTATTTTCTTTTAATATATTAGTTTTTGGTTTTTAATTGTATAATTTGTATATAAAATAATCATATATTCATATTTAAAAATAATGCATCTTTATTTATATTTTATATCTTTAAGAAGAATTTATTAAAAATATCTTTATAATTTATTTTAATAAATAATATTTTCTTGTCATGTAAAAATATCTTTGTAATTTTTGTATTATCTACAAAAAAACTAAAGTACAATAATTTTCTTTTTGGATTTCAAGAACACATGGAGACAAAATGGGGTGGGGGCGAATTGGTCAATTTGCACGAAAGCCACTTTTATCGTCAGACAACTTGCATCCTTTTTAAAATTGCCTTACTTTTACTGTCTCTATCACTTTATAAAAATATTAAATAAAAAATTTTTTTTATTTAAATATAACATTTTGAGCTGATCAAATAATATTATTAACCTTTTGATTTAGTATTTATAAACATAACATTTTTATTTGAATTATTATAAAAATAATTATTTTTTTATTTAAGTAAAATAAATAATAAGATATTATTTAATATTTATATAAAATTGAACTGATGTTTTTATTATTGAAAAAGCGGTGATGAATTCTGGCCGTCCGATCATATTCTATTGATGAGGTTAATCGGGCGGACGGCACATGCCCGCCGACCACATGTCAACTGGGAGATCGTGGATCTCACCCGAGATACTGGCTTTCAGGCTGGCGGCTTTTGATTGTGTCCACCTCAGCAGGCGTTCAACCCCAGATTAATCCACGTGGCTATTGTCTCATGCTGGTCCACTTCAGAAATCTTGTACTGATCTAAATATCTTTCTTCTTTCCTATCCAGAGCCTTACTATCCTGTCCTGCTTCTCGGCCTCCTGTTTTTGCAAGCAGTTAGGGGGAAAGCAAAACCGCTTTCCAACTGGAATTTCTAAATCGAAGATCAAACTGTGACGCATAGAGTGATAATCTCTTCCTTCGGTCTTTACTCTGATGCAGTTGTGAGGCGTGAAACATGTGGTCTTCCCCTCTAATCTGCTCCTTTTTCTGCTCGATCGGAGCTCATTTATGGCAGTCAACGGAGCACTAAAGGCAGAGGTATCGGATTTTCCTTATTACAGCTTCTGCTAGTTGTTTACTTTATTTGATAGTATTTGTATATACTTGCTCTGAATTGAGATGCTCTCTTTGTTTGAGCTCTTCGTTTATTTTTTTACTTGTTACAACCAAATTGAGCCCCGTGTTTTCCAGAGATGCATAATATGTATATATTTTTCATGCTCTGGGAGATGAGGAACCTGTTTCAGGTCCTGTAATCTTGTTCAATGCTTTGAGCGTTCTGTTAGGGTTTTCATCGTGTATATCACTATTTGTTTTTTTTCTTACATATTTCTGTGAAACAGGCTAGGCAAACTCATTCATGTTCTGGATAGAGTTGACCAGCTGGAGCATTCGGTGCGTATCTGGATGACTGGCTAATGTTAATTTTTTTGTTTCTGATTTTCTTTTTAGAACCGATGCTTTGCATTTATATTAGGATGAGGTGTTGTATGTGCAGATTTTTCGGTTCAGGAAGAGGAAAATGTGTTGTTTTCCTACTGTAGATCAAAGGGTTTTCTTTCTAGGCAGGTGGTCAATATTACTAATCCATTTGAATTTGGTTTACAGGGAGAGTCCTGATGACAGCTGATGATGGTGATAGGGACAAAGACTCGCTCAGACCAGATGGCACTTTATTAGATGGGAAGAAGAGGGTTAAAGATAGCATTGCGAGAAATGAACAGCAGATATCAAAAGACAGTGGGTTGATATATAATGAGAATATCAGCGATTTGCAAGATGGACAATCAGGGCCTACTTGGAACCAGGCCATGCTGCAGGTGCAGAAGCAGAAGCCGCCTCGAACTGCTAATTGGGAAAGGTTTCTACATCTTAGATCCCTCAAAGTTCTCCTGGTGGAGAATGATGATTCTACTCGTCATGTAGTCTCAGCACTGCTTCGGAACTGCAGCTATGAAGGTCAGTAACTTGTCTTTGTAGCATTGATAGTTTTTCCATGGATTATTTGTTCCAGCCAGCATATTTATCCTTTCACTGTAGTACTGCCATGCTACAGCATGCATTCTGTTTTTTATGTAACATGCACATGTTGCTTAGTTCTTTAATCAGATAATTGACAATCCTTGGTGGCTTTCTTGTGTTAGTTGGGTTTTATCTCTTACTGCATTTGAAGAGACTGTTTGCTGTAGGGCTGAAATTTGTAGTGCTGTGTGTTCCCATTGCACACTTGACAATTTCCTTCCCATTCCATTTTTTGCTTACTGATTGTGCTGGGTTATTGCAAGTATTCCAATGCAAATGTTAGACTGAAAGAAGCTGTACAAGCCAGAGTCAATGTTCAAAATCAATTTGGGAATAATTTCTTGCATTTGTGGCATTCATGAAATAATTTCCTGAGGAGCAGTCTATCAGTTTTTATCTCATTGGGTTCTAGGATTAAATTAAGTGAAAATATTAAATGATTTTAACAGCAGTGGGTTATCAAAAAATAATTGTTCTCATTATGTTAGCACTTCTAGTTCTGGAAAAAACATCACTATAAAATGATCTGAGATGATTTTATTGTCCTCTCAGCATCCCATTCTGCATTCACCTAGTCACTGGATTAGGGGATGGTACTCCTGGGAGCTCTTTCCTTCCCAGGCTGTATATCACTTTACAACAAAATATTTTTGTCTCATTTAAAATTTAGAATTGCAATTATCTTCTTTCTTGGACAATGAAGTGTACATGGAAAAGCTTATTCTTGCAGTCTCCTGTTGGTCTGAACAAAGCTAGGAATTAGGAAAAACATGTTGTTGTTGTTCAATCGTGCAGGAGATAGCTTTGGGTTTATCTGAAGCTACCTCTGGCCAGTACTAAAATTATGATCAAAATGCTGGTTCTTTAGGAGCATCCTGATTGCTGATCTATCATTTTGTTTGATTTCTTAAGAACTACTTTTTTCCTAGGAGGTAAGTTGAAGTAGACTTTGGTTACATATATATCAAATATGGCCACCCTTGATTGATAATTATATTGGATACTCTTCCTTGCTAGGCATTTCTGCGGGATTGTATGGGCTTGCTTTTTGTATGTATCTATATGACCATGTTTGTTTTGTCCTTGTTTTCCTCTACCTTTTGTATGTATTTTCCTCGACACATTCACAGCTCATCAAAGAGATTGAGCTTCCGTGAGGAGGTATCTACACTCTAAAATGTTTTGTCTCTACCTACCATTTTGTGGATCTGAAAATGATTAAACCTGTTTATGCAATTTAATTAACTGGCACAAAATATTCCTGGAAGTACCAATGTATCTTGTCAAGAGGCCACTTACTATCACAAATCTTAAGCACATTAGTGAATATGTTGTAATGTATTCTTCATCTAACAATCGCCTTCATTTTTTTCAGTCATCGAAGCCGCTAATGTATTACATGCATGGAAGATCCTGGAGGATCTAACAAAACATATAGATCTTGTCTTGGCTGAGGTATCCATGCCTTCGTTATATGGAATTGCTCTTCTATCCAAGATCATGAGCCACAGATCGCGCAAGAATATCCCTGTTATTAGTGAGTATTCTAACGACATTGTTACCATAATAACAGTCAGTTTAGTAATTTATTCAAGTTAACAATTTCTTGGGTGAGATCTTTGCAGTGATGTCCTCCCATGATTCAATGGGTTTAGTTTTCAAGTGCTTGTCCAGAGGTGCTGTTGATTTCCTGGTAAAACCTATACGAAAAAATGAACTAAAGAACCTCTGGCAGCATGTCTGGAGAAGATGCCACAGTGTAAGGGTTGCTTCTGGTTGACACTGATTATGATGCACATTAATGCACACTCTGTGGAGATGTTTATATTACTCTAAAATAAAAAATTGGAAATGTATAGGATCACATGTGATGTCTATGGGCACGTGTTTACTGAGCAATTCAAAATTGGAAATGCCTTTTTACTCTGAAAAGTCTCCCATTACTAAAACAAATCCTACTCTTTTGATAAGTAAACTTAATCTTATGCCTTCATTTTTCCCATTTCCATCTGTATTCTGAATGCTCTCCAGGAAAAATGATACTGCTACTTCAAACAACTATAATCTCTTTAATTTCAGTCCAGTGGAAGTGGAAGTGAAAGTTGCACACAGACTCAAAAGTCCGTAAGATCAAAAAGTATTGAAAGGTCAGGAAACTTCACTAGTGATAATGATGAGGATGACAATGGCAGCACTGATTTGAATATTGGGGATGGAAGCGATAGTGAAAGTGGCACGCATGTATGTCATATTCTCAGAGTTTGACCGGCCTAACATTGTGTTAATGTTCCTTTTCATATATATAATTTTGTATGAAGCCTGCCAGCCATCACCTATCCAGAAGATTTTGATATTTCTTTCATCATACAAAGATTTTTAATTTCTTTTGATTCATGAAGTAATTCTATCATTACGATAATACTTGGTCGAAGGGAAGTACTTAGTTTTGTTCACTGAATGCCCCTTTCTAATTGCTACTCTTTTTTGGAAAAATATTTTTTTCTGCTGCATTGAATCATAGAATCTTTGAAGATTCTGAGTGCATATTTATGTTTCAATTTGGCATATTTTTTCCTTACATAAAATTTTGAGACATTTGATCCAAGTTAAGATTGGTAACTTGGTTAGAGCAATACAAATAAATATAACTCTGCAATGTTAGGCTTTTATTTTTTTTTCTATTGGATCTATCGTAGGTTCTGAACTGCTCTTGCACTTGTAGACATATTTCATTGACAGTAACATATCATTAGAATATAATTATATATGAGTGAGCATGCATGTAGCTACTCATTTATATAGACATAGCTACTGAAGTTCATTCTTAGTGAATAACCTGAACAATTATAATAATGTTTTGTTCCTTTATTTCCTTCATGGACCAAACCGGACATGCTAATTTAAACACTATGCATTAAAAACATTATGTTAGCTGGCTATTGAATGCTGAATGTTCGTGTCAGCTACTTCTATCAGCCAGAGGATAAGTTATTCAATCAAAACAGTTTTTTGGCTGGCAAAACTTAGTTATGATGTACAATAGAAGAATATCTATTTACTGGACATATATGCGATGTATGAAATTGGCAAGATCTTGCTTTTATATTGCAGACTTGCTGGACCAAACAATCTGCAGAAATTGACAGTCCCCAGCTAACATCTTCATGGGATGGTGCAGTAGGATGTGCTGATAGCACTTGTGCTCAAGTCATTCACTGGAATGCAGAAACATCTCAGAACAAACAGGTCCTAGCAATTGGATCTAAAAAAAGCAAAGAACTCCAAGAACTTCCTGGTAGGTTTTTGAAATTTAAATGCAGAGGATATACCGATCTAGGTTTGGTGCTAATTTGGAAGCAAAAAACAGGGCCGAATTTGATCAGTAGAACTGCAAATGAAATTTTTTCTGGTTATGGTTATTTATGACCAGGTTAAGCAGGATCATTTAGACATAATAATTTTGTAGAGCCATGATATGTCTCGAGTCCTGAAGATGGGATTAAAAGCTTGAACCTTTCTTGAATATCTTGGTTAGATTATTGAATGTGACTTAACAGTTTATTACTAGATGTCTATGGTTGAACAATGTGGATCATCAAAGGTTTCAATTTCAATAAAGACTGTTTTTTGTAACAATGGCTAAATTATGTCTGCCATAGAGTTTCAACTAGGTAGCCATTGCAGCTATCTAACTTATTAGGTGTCTATCTCTTGTTATTTATGTGACTTCTTGTATCTGATGGTGCAATATTTCTTTATCTGAATTTTGTTAGGGAATATCCCAGTAGGTAGCAAAATTGAGTTATGTTTGTCCAGAAATAAGGGACTGCAGGATGTACAGCCAATGGATCTTTTAAACAAAACTAAGGCCTCAGAACAGAGGAATCTACTTGAAAAGGCTTCCTGTAATTTTAGCGAAGGGACAGACAAGGGAAAGCTTCACATTATCTTTAGTGAGATCCCATCTAACAAAATGTTGAATGAGCCTGCAAGCTTGACAGGAATTGGCATGAACACTGATTCCCAGACAGAAACCAGAGAGCTTGAAGGGCCACGGAGAATTTCTAGTGTCTCAGATATAAACAATGTACAAAGCAATGATACCAAAGATTTCCCACCCATTGAGCTCAGTCTAAAGAGACAAAGATCTGTTAAGGAAATAGCAGCCGAGGATGAGAGAAAAGTATTAAGACGATCAGATGCTTCTGCTTTTTCAAGGTATTTCAGTACAGATTTGATCCTTTTTATATGGCTTTCAGCATTAAACTTAAAAATGTGTCTCTTCTCTAAAAGGATTCCATCTGAATTCACCACTCGTCTTTATGCAGATATAATTTCAGCTCAGCCACATCCAACAATGCTCCTGGAAACAGTGTAAGTGGTCAGATGAAAAAGAGTAACATGAAAGCCAAGGGAAAAGATTTAATACAAGACAATGATGGTCATTCTAATGGTGAGGCTCCTGAGCAATGCTCAAAATGGGGCAGCAATGACATTGATATGGGTTCGACCACCGATGGAATGGTGACACCGTCCTTAATAAGAAGCAAAGCATTCATAACAACAAAAATGAAATGTTTAGACCCCTCTTGTTTACATACACCAGAAAATTACCACAGAAAGACCGGTGAGAGTGCTGGTGCAGCAGCTAAAGGTCAAGTAAAAGGTGTACAATCCATCCTTCATCTGCAGGATCAGCATCACCATCATGAAAAGCAAGTTCTATCTCACCACCATGACCTTTCCATGAAATTGCTGGCTGCCTCTGCTCCACACTGTGGTTCCTCTAACCTGCTGGGCGGACATGTCGAAGGTAATGCAGCAAACTACAGTGTCAATGGAAGTGCCACGGGAAGTAACCATGGGAGCAATGGAGTGAATAGAAGCAGTGTAGCTGCAAATGATGGAGGAATGAATGGGGAGAGTGAAAATGGGGATGCTGGCAAAAACGGTAGTGGGAATGCTGGCATGAGTGGAAGTGGGAGTGGCAGTGGTGTTGCAGATAACACAGGGGAAGGGAACAGGTTTGCACAAAGAGTAGCTGCCTTGGGAAAGTTCCGTCCGAAGAGAAGCAAGAGGTGCTTCCATAAGAAGGTAATCCAATCAATATAGTTCTCGTTCTCATTGCAAAGATATTGCTGGTTGATCATTTTCTGTGCACTATTTTATTGTCATGGAAAGATTTAAATACGTGCACACTGGTAATCCCATAATGGATCATTCCAATTTCGCTCAACTTTTGCAGGTCCGGTACCAGAGCAGGAGACTGGCCGAGCAGCGGCCCTGTATAAGGGGACAGTTTGTCAGGAAATCGACAGACAAGAACACGAGCAACTGCGCAGATAGCTGACCCTTGTTGAAAACCTCCGAGGTATCCTAGTGCTGCTCTAAATTGGTGTAACCACCTTTGACCATTTTGGATGACTATGGGCTATAAAATGGACTTATATTTGTTGCCCATGCCTGTGCATAAAGCTTAGAAACTATGGACCCTCCTACGATACTTGTATCACCATGTCATCTTGAACTGCTAGTATGTAATGAGATCATATAACCTTACCCATATTCGATGTTATCGGCCTTCGCCTTAGTGGTCTCAGAGTAAGCATGGCTTCATGTTTATCCTGCTTGTTTTCGGTTTTATTGTTGCCTTACATTTGCAGGTCACAGGGATTGGCCCACTGGGCCTATCCTGCATGTACCATCATCACATGAGAGTTAGTACCCTCCCCATGTTTTCGCCCATTCCAACTAACTTTCAGAGTACGTAACTACATCTCGTGATAATATTAGATAGTACGATTGATGATTTGGCGTTGTCAGAATGCATGTGCTTCTATTCAACAAATCATCGTATGTTTAGTGAAGAGAATACACACCTATATATAAAATTAGAAGGATAAATACTGTTAAATATGATAACTAGTAAAGAGAATACACCTATATATAAAATTAGAAGGATAAATACTGTTAAATATGATAACTAGTAAAGAGAATACACCTATATATAAAATTAGAAGGATAAATACTGTTAAATATGATAACTATTAAAGAGAATACACATACACACCTGTATATAAAATTAGAGGGATAAATACTATTCGTCCCACCTACCTGTCCATTTTTAAGAGTTCGTAATTTCTTCATCCCTGGATCATGCACGTGTGTGTACCAAATTAGAAAGTGAATCTCTCTTCTCGAAGATGAAGCACATAAATTACTCCATGAATGAGGAAGAGATTCAGGCTGGCCGAGAGTGATCGAACTCGCCGCCGACAGGCCGAGCGCGGCAGGTTTTAAATATAATACTGTCCTTAGAGTCAACGCGATAGATAGGGAAGGAGGAAGATTAGTAGTTGGTAAGTTCATTAAAACTTCAATGCTCCCATTGTTTTTTGTCAGTAGCTGAATTCCAATATCCTCTCTCTAGCTCGAGAGAACCAGTCTTCAACGTGGATTCTCTGCTTCTTGGGAACTCAGCAGCCCATACTTTCCCAACCTTCAAAAAGGTATCCTTGTGCATCCCAACTAAGTAAGCACCTTCCCAAGGACTTTTCCATTTTCCATTCATTTCTGCAATTCTTCGTGATGAGAATATATATATATATATATATATATATTCTATTGAATCTTTTTACATAGTTCTTGGGTTGCTTTGTTTCTTCTTCCTCTTCAGCCCGCGTGCTGCAGACATTGTCCTTAATCCGGAGGACTGGAACCGGGAAACTAAATAGCTCGATAGACCAAACAACAATGGACGGACTAGCAGAAGCCTATCGCTTTCCCTCCCTCCCATCAGAATCCTAATAGCATCATCCTCTATGGGTCACTCAGTCCCTTCGTTTTTGCCTTAACTGAAAATCAACATATGTGAGCTACTCTCACCTGCTTGAAGATCATGTTGGGAATAACATGCATGGAACTTCAGGTTCAAGTCCAAGATAAGAGAAAATAAAATAATTTTGTATTTTTTACTCAAATAAGAACCTAACTTTATATAATAATTCAAATGACATTATTTTAATTTTCTATATTATATATATACTTATGAATTTACAAAAAAGGTGAGTCTTGCCGTTATTTTCTTGTATGGGTAATAATAGACCAATCTTCTGATGTGTGTTTTGTCCCTTCCCTTGTTCTCTTCTGGACCTAGTCAGTCATTGATTGAAGTTTGAGGTTCCAGGCTACCGTTATTCTGAAGTGGTTCATCACAGTGAAAGACAAAGAAATCAATGAGCCAACCACCACGCGATATGGAAACTAACGCCGCTGAGAGGCCGCTCATCGCCAAACCGGTAGCCTCACGTCCCACTTCTTCGAGCTTCAGGCCATTCCCCGAGCTTCTCTCCGCCATCAGACCAAATACAAATGGATTCAAGCCGGATGTATGTCGTCCTTCTCCTCTTGTAGTTGCACCGCAAACGGTAAGCTTTATATATTTAAGTAAACAGCATCAGTTCTTCCATACGATGATATCCCCTTTATAAGTCTCTTTCTCCCATGGGAGATTTCAGGCAGACACCTCAGGGGATGTGATATATGGCGCTGCTAAAGATGTCGTGAGATTCGAGACCAAACCGATCACGTTGTACAAGCCTGTTGCAAAGGTTGTCTCAAAGTCGACCTTATCCCTCCTGGCAAATATGGTCAGTAACCGAGCACTGGTCAGTGGTCCCTTTTTTCGGTTCCATCTCTGTGAAAATTTTATCTACATCTACAATTTGTTCTTTCTTAACAGGGAAACTTATGTGTCACCCATCAAGATTTTCCGCCTAAGCCTGAAACCTGTGGTAGAAATCAAACCCTGGAGCCCACAATCTTGAGGCCACAGACGTTCGGATCAAAATTTCACCATCCTAATCCCTCGTTGGAAAACAGTAAGCAGTCCAAGGCTGTTGATGAGGCTGAACCCAAGGCATTAGTGACTTCGCCAGCAAACATCGGCCGGCCTTCGTATGATGGCTATAAATGGAGAAAGTACGGGCAGAAGCAGGCTAAAGGCAGCGAGTACCCCAAGAGTTACTACAAGTGCAGTCACCCCAACTGCCCTGTGAAGAAGATGGTGGAGAGGTTAATCGATGGGCAGATCGCTGAAATAGTCTACAAGGGCGAGCATAACCACCCGAAGCCTCAGCCCTCGAAAAGGGGCTCTTCGGGTCAGCAACATGGATCAGGAAGTGGCAGCGCACAGCAAGAAGGGCTGGATGAATGTGCTTTAGCAGAGCCAAACAATAGGCTGGTTATAAGCTACAATGTAGGGTCAGCAACTCCTGATAATCCGTGCAGGTTCAGCGCAGTTTGGGAGGATGGAAGCAAAGGGGTTGAGGCCGAGGACGATGTTGAACGCAGAAACAAGAGAAGGTAGTGAGAGCGGCTGTTGGGACTGTTTTCCCGTGGCTAAGATTTCTACCGTTAGCTCTTTACGTTTGAATGACTCTTTCAGGAGAAGTGAGAATCCACCAGCAGAAGCAGGCGATGGATGGCCGGAATTCCGAGCTGTAGTACAAGATTCAGCAGAACCGGACATAGACGGGACATGGATTCCGGTGGAGGAAGTACGCACAGAAGGCCGTGAAGCGCAACAACCCTTAGCCGAGGTTGAAGAACATATCTAATTTCTATATTGTTGGGTTTTTTCATAATATTATTATTCACGACTAATTCCTCATGTTCTTAACTGCGGAAACTACTACAGATATGCATGCTTCAAATGCAAGGTCCGGAAGCACTCCGTTGATCCGACAGCCTTCATAACAGCATAGAATAAAGGCACAGCCATGATATGCTGCCGCTAAGGAGCCCTGGCACGGCTGCTGCCAGAAAAGATAAGCCCGTGATCCCGATAGTTCGTAAGCTCGTGGCCACTTTCTGTTGCCTATGATCTCCTCTTCTGCAAAAAAAAAAAATTCCCATTTTTTTCAGTTGAAGAATTATATTATTGAAAAAAAATATTGGGATGTACTTTGTACCTTTTAACTTTTTGTGCGTTATCCATTACTATTTATGCTAAATTTAGTAAATAAAGTAAAATTAGAGTATTATATTGTTGAAAAATAAAATTATTAATGTGCTAAATGAGAAAACTAGGCCACTCCTATTTTTTTTCACATTTAATATGCAAATTGATTATAAATCTACTAAAATTATATATAATATTTTTAATAAAAATATAAAATCTTAAATAATAGATGTAGAGAAGATCTATTTTTTCTACACGTAACCGGGTTAGTCCGGTTTTCATGAGTTCTGCGCGCCTCTTTCTGGGCCGGCCTTTCCCACCACCCCATGGTAAGATTCGATTCGACTCGATCAACGAGATTTTGCCACGTGTGTATGAAAAGATCTGAATATCTCAACCAGAGAATCACCACCGTCCGTTATCGGCGAAGCCCTTGTTGCTAGTTGCTCTTCCCCCTGGCCAGTCCCACGGCATTCATAGTCTTCTACTCTCCATCTCTCTTACTATCTTTCAGCCCTCTTGTCAGCTTTTTGGCCCTTGTTATCTGTCTCACTGGATTTTTCAATGGCGACCAAGGCTATCAACCTCAACGAGAAGATGCTGCCGGAGGAAGAAACCAAAAGCTCCACGAAAATCCTAGATTCCATCGATTCCGTCTCATACCCGTCAGATCATCAGAACTCGGACGGTTCCGGTCAGCCGCATCTCGCATCTGTTGATAATCTCACGGGCGATGTCCCTGATAAGGTGGGCGAGGCAACACAGCCTTCTACCACTGTTCCTCGTGCTGCAAATGGCGCCGGTTCTGATAACGATATCCAGAAGAAGATTCGTCGGGCTGAGCGATTTGGTGTGCAGGTTCAGTTGTCCGAGGCAGAGAAACGTAGTTCTCGAGCTGAAAGGTTTGTGTTCATGAAAGATCTTACTTCAGCACTATCTGGATATTTTGTTGCGATTTTCTCATGTCCAATGATTACATGTACTTACTTGCTCTTAGCATTTCTTTTGATAAAAGCTGTGCTAGCTGAATATCACCTTAGTCTCAGTGGCTAGGTTGTTATTTTCATCAATGAAAAATCTCGTATAGAATCTCTTCATATATAGGCGCTCGATTATGAGGTAGCATTTATCTTATGCTTTACATCTTGAATACGTGGCATGTCAGCTCGACATTATGATGTAGCATTGATCTTGTACTTTCGGTCGATTGATGTGCTGTTGCTCTCACCATCAGCTCAGATATAAAGCACGGCTGTTATCTTTTACTTTTAATGTTTTATGGATGAGGATGTATATTGTGATTCGTATATGTGATGGGCTGAAATTATTTTCTTGGGCATGGCTTTTACTGATTTTCTGGATGAAATGAGTGTGTCACACCAAGTCACACTTTGGGCATTATAATGTCAAGTGTCCTTCAAATTTTAGGTTGTTATCAGGCCAAGTTCTTAATTTATGCTCAAATCTATTTGTGGCTTTTTAAAGATTGATCTGTTTTTCTACTTTGGTGATAGTTTTTCTGAATTTTTGAAATTGAGAAATATATGATTGAAGGTTTGGCACCACTGATGGCATGAAGAAACCAGATGTTTTGAGCCAATCCGAGGAGTTGAAGAGAAAGGCTAGGGGGGAGAGGTAATCAAGGGCTTCTTTATGCTAGTTTTGGTAATGCTGTAAAGTGTATGTGCCATTCATGTCTCTATTGATTTATAAGGTTCAGTACCTCAACACTTGCTGCTGATGAAGAGGCAAAAAAGAAAGCTCGCCTTTCCAGATTTGCATCCAGTTCTGAGAATATCAGTTCAGAGGAGGAAGATAAGAGGAAAGCTAGGGCAATCAGGTATCTGGTTATACTAAAATTCAACATCCAGGCATCTCTTTTGAATATTTTAAATAGACGACAGAAAGAGGTGTTCATTGCAGTTCTTTTTATTTCATGGTTTGACACATTGGTGAAATTATCTGTATTCATGCAGGTTTTCAAGCTCATCACCAAATACCCTGTCCAAGGTGAGTGGCAAGGATGCTGTTGTCGGGAGGACCATTCAGCAGTCCTGAGGAGCTTCTCCTATGATGTGTCATTATCTATTTATTTTATTAGTAAGTTTCTTTTGGTCATGGTCTTTGTTTGTTTCTCTTTATTGTGCAAGATTTGATACTAACACTTTCTATTCTTCTTTGTTTGGCAGGTGCTGTTTGTTAGATTAGTTTAATTAGCTATAAAGGTCAATAGCCATATCTATTGAGTTGGACATATTCCAATCCATCAGTGACATTTTGGACTTGTTTCAGCTTGGCATGAGAAGATGGAATGGTTTTGTTTATATGGGGATTGGATACTCTATGCACAGCGATAGCTTATCTTACTTATAAAAATTAAACTGAAATGTCCAATTTCCACCTCAAAGCGATTTCATTGAAGGATAGCTTGAATATATTTCTTTAAACAACAGCTCTTCATGGAATGACATTGCTTTTCAAGATAGTTCATACCATTAGTTTCCTGCATCATCTCATCCTACTTAGCAAATTGATGCCACTTTTTGCTGATAGGTAGTAACTTTTAAAGCTTTACTGGGTTACTACCGTTTTCATTCAGGCAGATGCAGGCTGTGTTGATATGTTCAATCTCCAGTAATACATTTATTTATTTATCAGGTCATGGCAATCATCTTGAAGGTTGTTCATCGATGGGGTTTTGAAATCTCTGATTTTGTGTATCATTAACCATTTGCACACATAGTCATACATACTCTTATTTGGGTAGGCTGCTTTTCATGATCCCATTCAACATTGCAGCCATGACAAATGGGGAAAAACAAAATGCAGTTCTCTGTAGGCCATTTTCTTTGTTGAGTAAGTTGGGTTATTATTGATTTGACTTTGTACAAAGACTTTACAAAATGCCTGTACAAAGAGGGATTGAAAATAAAAACTGAAGTCTGGTTTCGAAACTTGCAAATTCATATTTTCCCTCAGCCTGCATTGGATATCAATAGACTTGAAAGCAGAGCTAATTATCGCGCGTTTTGGAAGTCTCAGAAGTGGTAGGTACCTAAAGACAATCTTGAAATCTTTACGACTTCTTTTTGTTATCAGTGATTTCGTCAAGAGTTCTTTTCCATGTCTGACCTCATGAATGTATTTTATGCGGGGAAGCAGTTCTTGGAGTTGTAATTTTCCCTTTATTCGTATTAAACCAGGATGCTTGTTTTCTTGTGCATTGATGGATTCTAGTGGACTATTATGTGCATCATATATGCTCTGTGCGACTGTATATTCTTCAGTATGCTACATATTAAGGCGTGGCTAATATTGTTTGTTGGGTAGACAGTCGTTCCGTCTTTCACTTCTTGCATTAAAAGAATCATGTCCTGTATTAGTCTGGATATATTTTTGGAGACGTGATCTTTCTTATAATCATAATTAGATAATTGATGTGACTCGAAGTCCTCCATAAACCATTCCTCGCGCGCACACACCCTTTGCGTCTCCTATGACCTACCATGGCCCTTTGATGGACAAGGGCGAGGTCAGGATCGATGGCGGCGGATCAATAAACAGAACTATGACAGTGATATCATCGTGAAAGTGTCTCCTAACCCCTCTGTTAATCTTCTTCATATCGGAGTACCTTATCTCCCTCTTCATGGCAGCCACCTTCAGAGCAGCTTTGATGAGCCTCTGTGCAATTCCCTGCGTGGGAATCAACGGCCATGAGAACTAATTACATTGAAGCTCACAAGTTAATGATGAATTTGTGTGGCTCTTACATTACGCGGGTCGCTGTTGACGATGTCAACAGCCTCTTCGTTGCTGAGATGCTCCCAGAGGCCATCTGATCCAAAGATGATAAACCGATCTTCTGGTTGCAGACTGTGTACATGGACACTCGGTTCCCAGCTTAGGATCGGCTTCTCCAACGGCTCGGGGACCCTGAACTTGAGCGGCAGGGGCTCTCTGTTGAACTCGGCCCTCTTCAGATACGCATCTCCGATGGATCTCGACACCTGAAACTCCAGCATAATCCAGAGGGTTTAGTAGACCACAATCAATGCACTTGTACTACTGTCAATGAAGAAGCTGGCTGGCTACAGTGCCAGTGACTTCACCTGTACGAGGCCCTTGACCCTCCAAACTCCATGCTTCACTGCAAGTATGGTCGGATCATCCGGATGCTGAGACCGGAGCTCTTCTCTGACCGATTCGAAGTTCACATTATGGTCCGCCGATAGCTGGACGGCCTTCATCTTCCTTGAGCTCCTCCCCTCGAGCGTCCCTAGCACCGCCCTCGAGTCTCCTGCATTTCCCACGTAGAGAAGCCCGGCGCTTACGATTCCGACCAGGCAACACGACCCGACCGAGGCCATCTGCGGCTTCACCTGCCACTGCTTCCTTACGGACGTGATGAAATCTTCTTCGGTAGCGGCGAAGGCCTTCTTGATCACGTCCACCGACAACCTTCCACCATGGGACGTGAGTTCTGCATGCAAGGGAAACACAGACAGTATTGTTCATCATCACCTCTAAAAGCCCTAAAAGAACGTATAAGCATATAACATCCCGTCCCATCTAACACGAAGGGAGATCATCAATGATGGAAAGAAAGCGCCGACCATATAAACTCACTCTTGATGTTACGGAAGAGGTTGCCGTTGATGAAGCGAGAAGTTTCCGGCCCACCATGGCCGTCGTAAACTCCGACGAAGGTCCCGAGAGGCCACTGCCCGTTGGCAGTCAGTGGCCCTGACTCGAGCTGACTCTGATCCTCCGGCAGGCTGTTCGCCTGAACGACAGCCATTGAGAACCCGCCGCATGAGTGCTGGCCCAAATCCTTGCACCACATCAGCCCACTGACCTTCTCGCCGGGACTTCTTCTTTGACGTCCTCCAACATCGACGCCTTCACCCACCGACGATCTCCAGAATGGTTTAAGCATCCTCCTGAAGCTAGCAGAAGCTTCTTTTCTCTCTAGCGTGACTTTTATGTATGACTAGTATACACACAACTTCTTATATATAAATACCCATTCCCATGACCCTCCAAAGAATATGATAGCGTTCATCTACTCAAAAGAAACCATATTCATACCCTCTCTCAGCCTCAACTTCTGCATCTTACTCCTCTCTTCCCTCTCCTTCTTTTGATATGCTTCAGATCATGATGCAGGTATAGCCAGCCCTCATCACTGAGAGAGTATATATACACACATATGGTGCCCTATATAGTGCTCACAGAGACTAACTAGACACCTTTAAATGGGTACAAATTGGAAGAGAGGCTAAGAGGGTATGGGCAGAATCAACTGGAAAAAGTGAACTCTCCCCAATCAGACAAGGACCCGAGCAAAAAGTACGAAGCTCAATTTAATATGCCTGTTTCACCGAATGGGGAAGTGGGCAATTTTATACAAGATGCTTTGCTCGTTGGCCCATGTAGCAGCAGTACTTTGAACCTGGGCGCTGTATCTGCTTCACAGGATGAACAGTGTAGCTTATCTGTACAGAGAAGATTAAACAAAAAAATATAACACACAAATGGGTTCAAATATGAAGAGCTGTAGAGATACAGAGAGATGGGTAGAGTTTGGTCCTGCAGATGAGATCACACAGGTAACCATGATCCATGACTCCATCTCCATGCTATGAATCAATGCCTTCGTCACTTTGGTCCTTGATAATTTCCCTACATCAGATAAAGCCTCAAAAATAATTTAAATAGATAAGTAGGGGTTAACTTACATACAATATATTCTCATATATTATTAGAATGAATGAGCTCAAATAATATTCAACTTGATTTTTCTTTGTTCCAAATGATTTACACTTGGTGCATGGTGATTGAAGCTGGACAAGGTCCCAGTTGTGTGGCTCCACAAAAACTAGGGCTTATGAGGAACATTCATGTCATATATATATATATATATATAGTGGGTGCTAAAAGATATAAATCATATAGTCATCATGTACATACATTGTCGGAGTGGGAGACATGCTCGAGGAATATAAGCTTCCAAGACAGTTTGGTACGGTCTGCGGTCAGTCGAACATTTTATGGGCTGTACTAAAATCCAAACAGCACTCGAGCCTAATCAGAGGTCCACAAACTTTGTCTATGACCCTCTCCGACCGTCGGAAGGGTGGGCAAGTCCTCTCTCTCTCTCTCTTTGCCCATACTTTTATATGTCCTTTTTTTTAATTTTAGGAAAAACCCATAGTTTTCTATTCTACTTGGCCCTCCTCTAAATACAAGTAGAATATTATAGATAACATATACATTTTTTTAATAATATTTACAAAATATAAGAATTATTGTGAAGGAATATTCAGTGTTGCAGAGTGTATGCTACGGTGCAGTACTGAGCCACTGGTCTCTTGGATAAATTGTTCTGCTCTGGGATAATACTTTAATAAACACAAAGGGAGTGTTCCCAACTTCTGAAGTTAGACCGGTTCTTTCTAAATTCAAAGATGCAATGAAAATGAAGGTCAATTCTACATAAGAACAAGGAATTCTAGAATTGAGTATTGAAGGCTTAACAAATGAACAAGTATAATGTATGATTTCACTCTTGGCTAGTCTATTACAAAAGAAAAGGTATGATTTCACTCTTGCTTGGTTAATTTACCAAAAGTGATATTTAACTGAACAAAAAATCAAGATTAAATTAGAAATAAGATACCAAATCAAGAATCAATATTAAAAATATCATTAGGTCTAATTTTGATCCGATTCAACTATGATTTACTTTTGAATTAACACTCACAACTATTAGGTCTAAATATCCTATTATCCATTTTGTTTCTTAGAAATATTTGAGTATGCTTTGAACTTATGAGTGTATTGTTATTGATAAAAATTGGTAGGATGCTATGAAAGAAGTGGTACAAGTTTTAGAAATAAATTATACTTAGCTTACTGTTTCATTACCTGAAAATAAAATAGCGATACGATACGAATTGATTTATAGATATATATAAAATAATATTAGTTGCAATCAATTAAATGGTTTGAATTACCTAAAAAAAATTTCTCAAATCTTGTTACTATAAAATTGTTATTTGCTTTACGGTTTAATTAAAAATGTTATAATTTGATATAAATAATATTTTTCTTAATGGTAATTTAGAAAAAAAAAGATTACATGTAATTTCCTAATAATTTTTTAAAAAGGAGTATGCATATAAAATGATTTGTTGTTTGAATAAATTAATATATGTATTAAATCAAGCATTTATATAATGTAAGTTGTTGGTTGAAAATGTATTTGAAATAAACTTTTCTCATTTATTGACAAGGGCGTCCATCAGGCGCAGGATCCGGTTACTCGGCCGGTGGACCGGGATGACCGCGTTGCTGCCGCCTTTGACAATTCGCTGGAGCATCCACTCCACCATGAAGGCGGTAATCGAGTCGAGACCCAAGGTGGGTTGGGTTCATCGAGGAAGAGAAAGATCGGGTTGTATATTATTCAGAAAATAACCAATGTGGGCCTCTTCGACTCTCATCGATAGCTCGGCCAATGACGTGCAACCGCTGGGCTTGGGCTTAACCGGAGTCTCCGAGAGATTAACAGGGAAGCGGTGGTTGGAGGTCACCCCTGGAACCAGTTCTCGGTTGGGCTGACGACATAGGGCCGGCTATTTGAGCAAGCTTTTTGTTGTACCTTTAGTAAGTTTAATTATTCACCGGTTGAATAGTTCACCATGCAAATTACTTCACGTACAAGCCTAACAACAGCACATATGTAGATTAATGACAAGCCAATGGATAAATTGTTATATCCATGCCCTTTTTCCATTTGCATGCAAATGCCCAACTAAATCGATCATCAAAATTAAGCAAATAATTAAAGTAGAGCTCAATAATGGTTGCCCAAACATAGCCATCAAGGTTATCATCCTTTTCAAACTCTTCCCTATTGGGGTATGGTGGAGGGGATCCTAAATTAATTTGGAGCCCCACATTTTCCATTTTATGGCATCTGTTCACAAGTGGCCCAGCCCCATCTCTTTGGGACACAGTTGGCTTATGATATAGTAAGATAGTATCAACAAGATGCTTGATAGAAATGGTAAATGACAAATGGATGAGTGGTGATCTATCTCATTAACTTGTTGGCTCATGGGATGGGCACAGGGAGAATCAATTAGAGGAGCATCAATTGAAGTGACCATAAGAAAAGCCAAATCTTTGATAGAGATGTGACATAGAAGAGTACTTGGAATTACTATTTAAGCTAGCTCTCCCATCAAAATCATGGACTCCTCTTATAGAAAAGTTCCGAATTATTCATTCAAAGTTTACCATCAACCTTTCCTTTTCATTTTAATTTTCAAAGGATAGACACTATTGCACGAATGAGTTTCTCTTCTTCAAAAGGAGCCAAATATATCTACAGCAGCTTTTCACATGTAAGCATGGATTTCCTTCTCTCTCTTTTTCTCTCTCACTCTCTCTCCCCATTTTTTTTCAAATTTACTTTGGTTGATTTTGTGTCGTGTGTGTACGAGAAGAAGGGAGAATTAATAGGTGGACCTTGCTGTACTAAGATAGACATGACAAACGATATTGGTCCCTGTGGTACTTTGACTCATCACATCACGTGCCCCCCATATACACAAACTTAGAATGCCATTATGACACAACCCTTGCCGACCAATAACTTTCTCAACATCATAAACCAGGAACACTTTGGGGGATCCCAATATACTTGCTATATACCATTACTAAGCCATATAATGAATGGCAAAGAGCAACTTATAATAAAAGCTACTACTGGGTCATATAACTAATACACATTCCAATTAACGAATAAAAAAAGAAAGAAAGGTGGTGGTGCAAAAGGGGTTTGAAATTTGTGGATGCAATGCAATGCAAGTATAACAAAGCCAAAAGATTGCCATAAAAGGGAAGAGAAAATTAATGATAAATTAGTAAATTTGGGGGAAGGTGAGTGAATGATGAAAGCGATCTAACGCTTAACGGCATTAGATGATTGGAAGCCGAGCCCTACCAAATTCATCTTTAGGGTAGGGAAAATATGGGAAAATGTTTATTTAATAAACTATATATTAATCAATATAATACGCAAATGTTTTTTACATTATAGGAAACTTTTAGTATATCAAATCAAAATTACATTAGTATCAATATATCAAGATGTAATCTTGACTTAATTAATAATTTCAAAAACAATTTTGAGTAAACATAATAATTGGATTAATATGTACCTCCAAAAGAATGGCTTGAAAACCATCATTGATCTAATTTTTTTTATCATTTAATTAGTGTATCGATTATATTATTAGATAGTTTTTTGATGGGTTTTCTTATTACAACTATTTACACTTGAACATTATGTTAATTTATTAGCAAAATTGAAGTTACATTATAATAATTTATAATAAAATGTGATGCCAATCGTGGATCCATATCCATTGGTAATTGCCAAGTTTTACAGGTACGTCCAAAGCAAGAAATGCGGGCTGAGACAGGGGATGCTGGGAAATACTTGGAGTGTGATAGTACACAGAAAAGGCAGCATAGCATCGTGCAATGGATGCGACGATTTTGATACGTGATGGGTGTGTTCACGGTGACCAGATAAATCTTTTATTCTGTCGATCGTGAAATGCGGTATCTCTCAGTGTTCACGGCGTGGTCCTTCCTTTATGCCTTCACGTGGCCGTTTCTTGTCACTTCTCGGACACATATAGACCGAAGTCACGGTGGCCACTGGATATGGGGATGCGGTAGCATATGCATGCCAAAAGCAAAAAAATAAGTGTTGAGGGGAAAAAGATGAATGCCATCATCCATGGAAGTCAAGCTCTTGAGGTTGCTGGTGTGTCTCATAGATGCCATATATCTATCTAAAAAGGGAGGAAATGGGGGGCCAATGCTGTGTGCTAGATAGATAGAGTCTATCTAGAGGAATCGGAGGCTAGGCATGACCAAACATCCATACAGATATAGATCCTCATCTTCTTCCTTTGGGCCTCCCTTCCTTTGTCCAATTGAAAATGACAATATGGAGTGCAACATAGCTTAATTAATAGTTAATAATTAATAAGGATATGCTTAGAAATTGCACTGTTTATGGCACATTCACTTCTTCCCGTAGTTCTCCAAAAAGCCAACTCCATAGAAAAAGGGTGTTGATGAAGGCCAAGAAACGCTTGATCCTTTATAAATAATAAAATCATTATGTGCACTAGGAATGCATGGTGTCAGGAAGTTTGAACCCTAATACTACTTCCTTAATGTTAATGGTGAGATCCTGACCCGTCTGAGGGTTGGGTTGATCTCGAAGAGGGACTGACTTGGAGCAATGGGGATTGGGGTGGGGGCCCTCCCTACCATTGAAGTCTGAAAAATTTTCCTTTAACCCTTTGTGATTGGTTTACCAGCTAGTAACTTAGGGTCATTATTATGTCAATGCAAAAAGCACTGTCCTTGGAAGACAATGGAGGTTAAGATGATAAGTCCCTCTCATAATTATAGTAGTGCGCCTGCTGCCTGACTGCTTTAATTAAGATAGATTGAGAGAGAGACAAACACCCACAAAGAGATAGAGAACTGATTCAAAGGACAGCCTTGACAGTGACCATTCATCAGTCATCACACCCACATTTGCCTTGTGATATTTCCAAGACCCTACAAACCCCTCACTGTTCCCTTTCCCTCCTCTCCTCACTTGCCCTTTGAAGATTCCATTAGATGAATTTCTCATCACTTTGAACTGATAAGGGTTTCGGTTGCCATAGCCAGCACACGCATCGAAGGGAAGAGGGAGAGGGTCTAGACACTGGAAAGATACTTCAAACTTTTTTGCGAGGGTATTTTGTCCATTATGACATTACCATCAAACAACCAGACCCACTTTCATTTGGCTGTGTTCTAATATGGCATTACTCCAATGGGGAAACAAAGAATCCTTACCCTACAAGTCCACGTCCCAGCTCCAGAAAACAGCAAGGAAGGGGGAGAAAAAGCATACGCAAAAAGCAAGCTGCAAACCACAATGTCATCTCAGGGCAACCTTCCCAAACAAGACATAAACCAATTGCAAAGATCTACAAAGTAAATGTTTCTTTTTTTTAAAATCAAATTCCTATATTAAAAACATTAAATTACAACTAATTTAATTTAACTTAAATACAAAACATCTTATTAAGAGGTACACAAAAAAGAAGAATATTGAAAGATAAATTAATAAATTATGATAAATAATTAATAAGAAAGATTCCCCACAAGAGGGCATCCAACATTAACAACATAGAGATGCACATTTTCTTTGGGAAGAACCCCTAGAAGATATAGTCCAAAGATCTCTCTCTCACTTAGCCCTCTCCTGCCCTTTAGTTAGTTTGACTTGACCTGACCAGCCACCATCCCAAGTTTCTTCCACCATAGCTTACTCTAATATGTTGTAGTGGTGGTAATAATAAATATAATAATTTTCTTACAATTATATATATTCATTTCAGAACATGGCCTGTTCAAGATGGCCATGGCCATGGCGGCATGATCGGGCTAAAAGGTAGTAAGTGGATCACTGGGTTTCTGGTCAAGAGAGTCACACGAGGGAGAAGTGGAACCCAAAACTACTTGTGTCTGGTCAAGAGAGTCACACGAGGGAGAAGTGGAACCCAAAACTACTTGTGTTAGCACTACTATTGTTGGTGTTGGTGGGGGTCTGGTTGGAGTTCTTCTGCGACCATTGATGATGAATAAAGGTGGGGGTGGGCCCTTTCATGATTTGCTGAGGGAATCCTGATGATGCTGCAGCAGTAGTCCCAAACAGTTGCGGAACACCCGATGATTGCTGCCACTGCCACTCCTGTTGTTGGTTGGTTGAGCCGAGTGTCAGATCCCCTCCTCCATTGACACGGTTTGGAAACTGAACCTATAGTTCATATATAATTAATTACTTGCTGAAATGATCTGAAGGCAGGATATACAACCCAAAACTTCAAAAGGACAGAATAGGGCAACTCGCCTGATGGGAAAAACTAGGGGAGCTGAGGTTCGGTGGGAGGCGCAGCACATTATTAGTCTCCCTCAAGATTTGCCCAGATTGTTGTTGCATCTGACCACCAATCGAAGAGGAAGGGGGCGAGTGGTGCGTTTGGCTAAGTAGAAGGGATGTCTCCGAGGCACCTTGTTGGGGAAGTTGCTGCTGCAAACTCAACCGAACCACAACCAGAAGAATAAATATACCACGAAAACGACACGGTTCAATCTTCTCCAACTGAGGAGATCAGCACTAACCTTTGGGAAGAATTCCTGATTCCGCCATTCTGCTTCGAATCGTGCTGCTGCAGAATGGTTATCGAACCAGACATTCTCACCTGAACGATGATGGCCGGGATTTCTTTGCTTCGATGCTGAGTTTCCCAGGCTCAAATCAAGATTGTGCTCGGCGGCAGAGGAGACCCCCCAAGATTCTATACCAAAATTTGCGACAACCAGTCACGACCCAATAACAAATAAGAGACTATACGAGTGAGTTATGATGAAATGTATGTCATGAGCAGAACTTTACCAGACAAGTTCGGCTCATCCTCATATATGCTGGGATCAAAATTTGTCACAGCATCCTTTCCATTGCACTTGATTGCAGCTTTATCATAAGCCCTACAACAATTCCCACTAAAGTTGATTTTCCGCAAACCGAATTGATGCAAGATCGAACTTGAGAAAAGGCCCATACCGTGCAGCTTCGATCTCAGTATCAAAGAGTCCCAAATAGACATACCTGTTCTCAAAACAAACACTACTAGTTAGAATAGAGCATCGGTTGGTTGGGTTGATTTACATAATATAAACTGAAGGTGAAGGAAGGCCTGGGGGTATTCTTTCTCTGTACTTTTTGCCGAGAAACTGGCCCATTCGAGCCTCCCATCGGCCGCACTTATGCAAGGTGACACCGCGATACTTGGAGCTTCCTCTGGGAAAACCCGTGCTTTGGCGGCGAAGAACGTGGACGAACTCCTCCTTGGTCAGATTCCTCATCTGCCATAAGATTACACCAAAAGAGGGCATGAATGAAGAGAAATGAGGAAGCAGGATAAAAAGGAACAAATGCAGTGTAGTGTTGATGTCTTTTACTTTACTTTTTTCAATTTTTTTTTGCTTTTACCTGTTTCATGTCTTCTTCATAGTCTTCAATCCTGAAGTTAATGTCTGCCTCTACCCCTCTGAACTTGATTGCCGCTCTATCATATGCACTGCCCAGGAAAAAAGAAGATAAAAGAGAAGTTGTCCCATTAACCTCACATTTCTCCCATTGAAATGACATGGAGGTTTTTAGAGGCAAACCCACCGAGCAGCCGCATGAGCAGTATCGAACCCACCTATAGTATGAACACAAACATGAACATCGACAAGGTGATCAGCAATCAAACGTTGCTATAGTGATTGATTTAGCAAAAAATGGAGAAACTATGACCCATTTCTGTGCTTACCCAGATACACTTGCTTTCCGCAATCCCTGCAGGTGATGTAAGTTTCGTTATTGATCAAAATAAGTCAAAACAAGATAAACAGAAGACATTAGGATTAAGAAATCACGGGAGGACTTGATCGAGAAATTTGATCTTTAGAAAAACTGACCAGATATGGGATTCCCATCTCCCAGTTCTCCGGTAGAAGGTGACTCCCCGGTACTGAGAGCTCCTCGATCTTGGCCCTCTCCGGCTCTTCTTCAACGGCTGCAAAGCGTCTATGGAGGGAAGCGGTGCTGCTGCGGCAGCAGGATCGGAGTAGCAGAACCTGACGCCCGCCCAGTGGGCACGTGGAAAGTCCCTGGATGCGGCAGCCTCCTCCTCAGCCTGGCAGACCTCTGCCGGGAAGAACTGGAGGGTCGCTGGCCGACGGAAATCCTCCCCGGCGGCGACGGAGAGTCCGAAAACCCGCCTGCTCCGTTTCCGGACGGAGGCGAGGTCGGTAACGACTTCCTCAACGTCGTCGTCGCCCTCCGCCTCCTCCATGCCCTCGTCCTCGTCGGAGATGAGCTCCTCCGGGTTGACTGCGGCGGCGGCAACGGAGGAACTAGAGTTGGAGACCGACCCTCCACCACCGGTATCGACCCGCTTGCCCTTTTCGGAGAGCTCCTCGGATTCGTCGTCCCTCACGGCCTGATCAGGCGAGTCATTCAGATCCCACATTTCCTGAGTATCAAAATCCTCCTCAGCTACTAGCTGTTGTCATCGGCCCTGAGGCAAGCCAAAGAAAAATCTAAACCCACTGATTAAAATCTCAACTTTCTTCTACCCCAGAAGAAGAAATTGAAACCTAGTACAGGAGACAAGGAGAGAGAGAGAATCAGGTAGAGATGAAAGATGGGAGAGAAGGAGGTCAAGGACGACTGAGGGAGAGGGGGAGGGAGGTGGTGGGGAATTTATTTGTAAGGCTCCACTCTCTCCGTCTTAACGCTCTCTTTTCCTCTCTCTATCCACTACGGAAGAGGAGAGGTATAGTGCAGCTTCTCCACCTATCTCCATATTTTTCACCTTCTTTAAACCTCTTCTTCTGATTTCAGATAGGTACAAGTAAAAATATGCATGCTTTGAGTGACATATCATTAACCCTGATTACATCTAAGGGAAGTTTTTTTTCCTTTCCCTGAATCATACTCAAAACAAAGCCTTAAGTTCATGGAGGAAATTATTAATATCTTGTTATCGGGTAAGAAAAAGCTTGGAGGAGACGGCGGTATCTTTCTTCCCTAACCCCATCACACAAATCTAGTCAAGTACTGCAAACAAAAAAAGCACCGACTTACTATATATCATCTGTATAACTTTTTTCTCTCATTGCACATTGAAAAAAACATATGATTGAAATTTAGGAAAGAATGAACAGTCTCTTTCTTGCACAGCATGCCCACGTTAATCAAATCGAAAAGCACAGACCCTCTCTCTCTAGGCCTTTGCCTTTCTCAACTACATGCCCTCTGGCCCAATGACATTATTCATCGTATTTTCAACTTTTCCTTTTGCCTTGTAGAAAATCAATTCTAATTACTTTGTTCCCAAAAATAGTTATGATCCAGCAATGTCAACCATTGTCTCAATTGGCCCACATTCAAAAGATTGAAACTTGACCATGGTACGTACATAGGATCCACCCACCGGGGTCACGTGTCTAAAACCAAACAATCAATCGGGATGGTTGGTGGCCAGGGAGGGACATGATGGAGGGGAGAGAGAGGAGGTGGGAGGTGGCTTTGCTTACAAAAATGGAAAACGGAATAATGGCATTAAAAGGAAAATCTTTCCGAAAAAGTCCAACCCAAGAGTACGGGAATAGGGCCACATTTCCCCTATTGGGTTTCCTTCATCCCTCCATCTCCTCCTCTTCCTCCTCTCTGGGCGCGTGCGTGTGTGTGTGACCGTAACCTTCTTCAAGTCGCCTTTAAATTGTACCTCTACAAAAGATGACTGGAACCCCCACTCTCATCCGGTCCGCGTGTGTAATTATTATAAATTATTTACTAAAATGGTTGGGGAAAATATAAGATTTTATTTGAATATATAGTAATTAATTTTATTTATATTTTAATTTATAAATAGATCAACTAATTTGTCAAGCGTTAAAATATAATAATAAATCTATACTTAAGTTTTAAAATTAGTACAATTTAATTGTGAAAAAAAATGTAAAGGTATGCAACCATACAAAATTAAAAAAAAAAGAAAATATAAGAATGAAGGTAACTAAAATTTAACAAAAGTCCTAATAAAGTTAGAATAAAACCTATTTTTTAACTCTCATAAATTATAATAAATAATAATAGTTTATAAGCTTATTTTTCAAGCTCCCCTAAGCTCTAAATGATCTATGTGGAACTCTTAATCAAGGTAGATACGGTGCTAATTTTGAGAGGATTGTATGTGTTTCAAACAATGGTCAACAAAAGTGTATGCAACAATTGAAGACAAATGTTATGCTTTTTTACCTTTCAATTTTTAAGGAAAATTTATCATTCCAATGGACTTGTTTCTTTTTATGGCTAAAAGGGTGCAAGAGGATCTAAGTACACATTGAGGTAAGAGTTTCCACTTCAAGAAGACTTGCTTTTCTAGAAGAAATTATGTACTTTGCTTTACCCATTTATATGATTTACCTTTGGTTGGTTGTCCTCTCATCAATCTTCTTCCTTCACGGCACCCCACATGGTGCCCAATAGCTAGTTGGTCCATAATTCATGCTCGCATCACCTATCAATATGATAAATTCACAGCACATAACTCAAAGCCATAAACCAACACAAAAAACCTTCAATGACGAGAGTGAAAATTCGAAGAATAAAAAGAGAAAGAAGTGAAGCTGGCGCGAGGAAGACAGGAGAGGGAAAGGAGGGGAGGGCCCCCCGCAAAAGCTAGAAGAGGCCACGTCATTCCCCACACAGACAGAAGTCCAACCAGAGGCCAAGTCCTGTCTAATCCGCCACTTGGATGCGCTCTTCACCTACTGGCCTATAAGGTTGTAGGAGGAGAAAAGCTCTTTGTCGATGAGACGTCCGTGCTCTGGGTGCGGGTGCTGGAAGTAATGTGCAAGTTTTTGAAATTGGTAGACTTCCTTGATGATATTATCTGCCTAGGGTTTGTGGAGCTCCGTCTTTCCGATATCGGAAGCTGGACAAGGCTGCAAATGGGAGAGGCTGTTTTCTCCTAGTGGAAACAGTTTTCCATCCCAGTGTAGGCGAGGTGACTGGCTGAGGAGGGTGTCTCTCCCCCATCTTAAAAAGTTAAAATTTCAAATAAATTATACAAATATTGTACATTTATTTAATTTAGTTAAACATTTATTTTAATTTTATTTAATAACAAATATTTGATTGATAATTTAAATGATAAATAAAATTATACTAATTATTCAAATAATGGACTAAACTTTTATTAATAGTTCAAATTATAGATAAAACGTTGGTTACATGCTCAATTTTTATTACTTGAATTTTAAAAAATATATTTAATTTTTATATATAAATGGAGTAAAATAAAAAAATACAAACCTACTTTATTTGGGATTTTAGTTAAAAAAAAGTATTGCTCACGGGCCGAAATGGCCCATTTGTCCCTGCACGGGCCCACCTGAACTTAGTAATTAATGCCTTATTATATTAGTAATATGTATATTATTCATGTGGTGCGACATCTTCCACTTGGAACCTAGGACAGGTGCCCACGTACATCTTTCTTTGATTTTGCCTATAAATTATAATATGCATACCTTTAGGTAGATTATATTGAGGCGGCTTGGGCTCTCTAAAATGAAGGGATTTCCCGTCTTCAATGGAGCATCCGTCATGGTTTGGATATTCAAATTGATTACAGAAAGTAGTAAATTTCCGTCCCTTGCCCTAGACATCATCTGAATAGAAACATAGAATCATGAATGCAATGCTGAATCTGAGTTTGGTGACCCGAATGAGGGGATGAGATGAACATAATGAGCATGTGAACACCACAAATGGGTTTCCGACCCGATTTTTTACTTAACCAATATGAGCTCGAATCCATCAAAAAAGTTTCCCCTTATGGATAGGTCTGGTACCAATTTATCTAGAAATTCCCGAGTCAAGATTTAACTGTGGACGTTATGTTATGCGGTCAACTTTTCAGGGTGAGCACTGGACACACCATGTCTCAAAAATGTAAAATAACATGTAATTCCGTTGTTTCTATTTCTGGGTGAGTGGAGGAGGAATATCTTCAGCCTTTTGATTGGCTCTGTGCGTTTACTCAGGAAAAATGCATATAATTTTTTTTATGAAAAATAATAATGGAGATAAGTGGGCACGATATATTGATAACTCGTTTGGAATTGGACCTGTCTGCGTCATTTCATGGTCCTTTTTTGGACAGTTTCGACCACGTGAACGCTGATTGCTAGGGTTTCTCAATTTGTTGTATTTTTTGCATAGTGGAGAGACGATGCAGACCCAATTCTGGGAAATCTAAAGTTAGTCCCAGCTAGCTGTTGTATTCCCTTCTTCTGATTCACTTGATACAAGGAGGATGCCATGTGATCCATCCGTGTTATCTAGTCCCATGAAATGTGAACCAGCATATGAATATCCAATGACAGCTTGAGCAATGGTGGTGTCAAATCACAACATGAACATCCATCACAATCCTATTCTTAAAACGTCTCCTCTCCAACTCTGAATGATGGAAATGGGTTTACTTGATTTAACTACATATCACCATCAAGATATTAGGACAAATTATGACCATCTCGGCCCTGAGATCCTCTTACGAGGGTTTTGGCACAATGTGATCAAATGCACCATATGAGGCACCATATGGATTAGCCATGATGTCCTTGGCAGTTGAGCAATTAATTATCCATTGACCATGATGTTATCAAGAAATTCATCTTATAATGAAAACCATATTAGAGCAAAGATGATTGGATCCATGTCTAACCAAGTTGATACGAAATGATGTTATCAAGAAATTCATCTCATAATGAAAACCATATTGACCATGATGCAGTTTCTATTAGTTCTAATGTACTCATATTGAAAATGCCACCTAAAAAATTAAGAAAACCATCTCAAAGTGGTATCATGACGAACAAAGTATTGGGAGAATTCTTTGAAACCCCCTTGATATACTTGCTATGGGAGGTGAATTTTGAGAGGAAATCACCCATCAAGAACCCTAAAATCTTATAATTGCACTGTGGCCAAAAGAGATAGTGAATTTTATCTCATCAAAATAATATATACATCCTCATAATTCCTAATAATTTATAGAAAACCTACTAGCTTCTAATCAATTATAATTCTAACTAATTTAACTTACAAAAAAAATATTACATATACAACCTAGAACTTCACACAAAATCTCACTTTAATCCAACCTATTCTAAATATAACTTTTCACTACTTTCCCTCAAAATGGACTTATACAAATTTTTTATGCCTGTATTTTTAAGAAAAAGTGTTAAATCATGCGGGAATTAAAGATTTTGTAAACAAATATGCTAATTGAAATTTTAATTGTACCTCTATCATATTTATAGCACTTTCCTTTATTTTCTATTTAATAAAATGATAGATAATCTTAATACATTTTATTTATTGGTAATAAATAAAATTGTTAACAATATATATCATAACTGGAATATTACAAAAAAATAAAGCAAAAAAAATCATATTGCATCATATATCTATTAACATCTTATATAACCATGATTTTTTTATAGTTATTGTTACTATTAAAGGATATTTAACTTTTATTATTAAACAAGTAATATATATTGGAGCTTCGTCTTACACAAAATCAAGGAATAACACAAAGGCATGCAAAAATAACTAGTAGATCGTATAGAGATTATAGATGAGGTACAATATACATTCACAAGTATTAAATTGAATGAATTGAATGAATAAGTTGAAGAAAAGAACATTTACTCATCCACAGTATCTTTCAAATATCGAAATATTATGAATAAGGGATATACAACATATTAGGATAATTAGTATACAACATAATATAATGAAATTTTTTTATCTAGGAATAATCCTATTTAAATTGAAAAACGAAGAATATATAAATCAGTTCAAACCTATAAATGTATCAA
Organism: Trapa incisa; assembly: GCA_030064435.1. NCBI lineage: Eukaryota > Viridiplantae > Streptophyta > Magnoliopsida > Myrtales > Lythraceae > Trapa > Trapa incisa. Next base: position 16,849,696 of record CM057780.1, on the reverse strand, counting down.
ATGATCTGAGTATCATAAATACCATAAATTGAGTGGTGGAAAATGCTGAGTGAAAAATTAACCAAAATTGAAGTTAAACGATTTATTGAAAAATACTCTTAATTTTTAAAGGGATTTAAATAATTTAAAAATGGAACATATTGAGTTCAATTAATAGAAAATTAGAAGAATTTTTTTTTTATAAAAATAGATTGGATCAATAATAGGTCGAATCAGAGATGAAATGAGTCACTAAACCCCACAAATATTAGAAATTGATCAAACCAGCTTAGAGTAACTAAATCCCACAAATATTGGAGAGGGGCAAAGTATATCAAAATGAGTCATTTGTTAAATAAATTTAATAGTAAATTGAATCCAAACTATTTTAGTATTTTTATTTTCTCTGACTTAGAAATGAGTGATTCATTCGCCTTAAACTGGTTTGCTATATTGTAGACTGGTTGGCGTGCTGCATCAGGTGGACGCACGCGCGTAGTGTGGGGCCACACACGTGTTTGTCATCTTTTTCACATGACCCTTACCCAAATTTCGTAGAAAAATTGATAAAGATCCGCCGACAACCTGATCAACACTACTTGGGAAATAAATTCATCCACAAGGCTAGTGGCTATGGATTGATGAAAGAGAGCTATGGATGAATTGCGAGATGAGTCTAGAATCCAACCATATAAATATTAAGTGTTTGCTCAATGAAATTCGACAAGAATTCTCTATAGAACATAGGTAGTTCTCAACTCCGGTGACTCGACTTGTATATAGTCCAGCTTCATCACTCGACCACCTCACAGGGCGATCTTAGTCTCCCTAGAAAGCTATGGAAGTGAGCTTTCTCTCCTAACCCTCAACTCTCAGTTTACTAGTGCCAGTGTGATCACACAATACAGGAGCTCAAACAATCGAAAATAGAGTAGTTGTTAGGGCTAATTTTGATAGCCTTGATAGTACTCGATAACTGAGAAAATTCATCAGAATCCTCATGCCACCAACTTTAAGTTGATATACCCTTTCGTGATTTGAGTAAGTATGGAAAGAGAATTAAATCATTGAAGTTCCAATTTAGAGTTTGAATGAGTGAACTAACTAAAATTGATATTTCAGGAGCTACATTCCACCAATCAAGGTGATTAAAGTGGTCACATAATCCTTGAAAAGTTAGCTTCCCAACCCCATCGGCCTTGTCAACCAATATGCTATCTCGAGTGAGTTTCCGACTTTTACTCACTTTCTTATAAGTTTTCGGTTAGGCCCGATCGGAGTGATTCCGAATGACTTTAGCCAAATCAAGGTTATGAAGGGATAAAAGGAGTCGAGTGGGACCTCTCCGCTTAATTTTATTATTTTTTAAGATAATTTGGTTAGTGGTCAAAGGTCGGGAATTAGAATGCAAATAAGTGGAACTTAGGGGATCCAAATAGAAATGACCTTTTTGTGAGGTCTTCCTAATAGGCTAAATGATATTTTGGGATAGATTAGAAAATTTGGTGAGTATTTGTGTAAATACTGTTCTCTCATAAGGTGGAATCCAAAAATTTTGAAAAAAAACTAATTATCTAAATGAGCTGGAATTGATAAAAAAAAAAAGATCAAAACAGGAATTGAGGAGTTCCAACCGGCCAACAAATACTTAAAAACTATGGGAAAAAAACCATAAAGTGGACAGAAAATAAGAATGGGACAGTTTTAGGGTGAACCAAACATGAACATGATTGAACTGGATAAAACTATGAAGAATTAGTTCAAAATTTTATTTTTCTAGATGGTTTCAAAATATCAAATTGGAAAATTAAATACACCATTAGATTGAAAATAAATTTAGATTAATTTACAATATTTTAATTTTAAAAGAACCGGTTAGATCGGGTTTGAACCAACCGACTTTCAAATTCGGGTTAACAAACTCGATCGGATCGAATCGGTCAATAGTCTAGCCGGTCAACAAACCGTTGCCATGTTAACGCCAGGTCAGCAGTCGTGACCGGTCAGCACCTCGAATCACTGATCAATTAGAACATGACACGTGTACTTCATCAATAATGTAACAACCGTCCAATAGGAGAGCGACACGTGTCCCCGGTCAGCAAACAATCTTAGTGAGTCCGACTAACCAATGGAAAGTGGAGGATGTCGAAGAAACGATTGAATAATTAGAAATCGAAATGTGGTAGAGCCATTTCGGATGATATCAGTCCATCAGCCATGTTGGATGGTAGTCACGTGTACCGATCAAAGACTGAATAAGGTAAACAACCATGTTGGAACGGGTAATCAATGTAAGGTTGTAACATGACTGGTTAACGAGATAAATAGTGAGTCAGATATTGAGTTGAATATCACGTCACCAAGACTATTCAATCGCTACGTGTAAATTCTTAAGCGGAGAATATTGTCGTTTTTAACGTTGAATAGATGTGTAGAGCGCGAATGTTGGAGAGGGACTAAGTCTCCGCCCAAAAAATTTGCCATCGTCATCGGAATCTGGCGAGTCTACGCCTAATCTTGCTCAGGCCGATAACACTGTTAGTTGCCGAGGCCTCTCATACTCCTCCCCATCACTCCGACAGCCCTAGAAGACAGACGACTCCACTTTCTGGCGAGTCGCAAACCAGAACTATCGTTGCGAGAAGCCCTAGAAGACAGACGACTCCACATTCTACCGAGTCGCAATCCAGAACTATTGTTGCGGGAACTTTCTCATAGAATTGGAAGTTCATACAACCGGGAGTAGCTTCTCTACCAAGTGGCAGTGTCCACTCAACTCGAAAACCATCATAGGAGCGGACTTCAGGCTGCATAGTACCTCTACTCTGGCGGTCGCAAACAGCTAAAGTGGTTAAACGAGGTGGACATCATCCTTACCTAAAGTGGCTAAATGGGAAGAAAAGTCGCAATTTCGACCTATCTCCCTTTTGAATTTTATTTACAAGATTATCTTTAAAATTTTAGTGAATAGGTTGAAACCATATAGAATTAATTGTATATTCATACCAAAGTACATTTATGTGGGGCATATTACATGACAATGTATTACAATCAAATTAAACATGATGACTATAATCCTGTAGAATGGCCCTTCTTACATATTCTTTTACATAAACTAGACTTTAACAGTTTATTTATTTTTTGGATTATTCAGTGTGTCCCCATCCTCTCCTACCTATTCATATTAATTGTTGATATTCTGTCTACCAATATTACTCATGCATGTTCTAGAAAAGATATAATAGAGCTTTTCCATATGTTTCCCATTTGCTTTTTATTGATGATACTCTATATTTCATGGAAGCAACTGAAAATAAATTTGACTAAATCTTATATTTTTTACAATGGAAATGTATGTATGAATACAATTACTCTAATAAGGAATATCATGGGTATGGGATAGGAAATAAGGAAGAGAGCAATCCGATCAATTTTCTAGGAAGAAGTAATAAGAAAATATGCAATTTTTAAAAGAGCATATCACGAGTAAACTCAAATGATGGAAATCATCGTTTTTATATCAAAGTGGTACGGAAGTAGTTATAAAATCTATAACTCCAGTTATACTCGAGTTATAGTCACATATCTTATAAATTGTTTACTATTACCATAGAATTGATGCTCAGAGTTCAATGGGATTATCTCCCAATTTTAGTGAGAGAAATTAAATGACAAGAGCAAGATATATGTGGTAGGTACCATGCTTTAACTAAAAACCGGAAAATTTGTACCTTAGAAAAATTATGTATAATTATAGGTACCATATTTGTGGGAAGTAGAATATCTTAAACATATGCATGGACTCCTATAATCTGATTTCCTATTTGTGGCTTACGAACTGATTCTTTAGATAATATGATATTAGTTGGAATCTTGGTTTTGTGATTTGCAACAGTATAAAAGGAACATGGATGTGTCATTTGGAAGGAATGAAACTCTTACTTATTTAAAGGAAGGGCACCCCAATCTCAATGTGTGATAGGGAGTATCAAATGAACACTTTCAGAACTTGAAGAAAAAAGCACCAACATGGAACATGGATCAGCGAGGACCTAGGCAGAGAACACTAACTGAAGTAACTAAGAACTTGATACACCCACCACGAGAGCTCATAACAGGAGTGTCGCGATAGTGTGGGGCCGAAGCCCCGAGCAGCCTAAGCCGCCCGAGACAACATGTGGTAAAAGCTGATTTTAGAATCTGATTCGCAGGTCTTGATAATGGCTTACCAGATACGTGAGAACCTACCCAGTGACTGTTAGGCCCTATATTTTGGAGACTAGATCTCTTATGTTAAGTTTACAAGTATATCAAGTGTCATTTATAAAAATAATAGACAATTATTGTACTGATTTGATAGTACAGGCCTATATTAAGAATTAATATAATAATTGCAGATAAGTTATTGAACATGGATGTTTGGACATTTTAAATTTTGATGAATTATTCGTTTTGCCAAAAAAAGTGATTGGAGTATGAGTTTCTATGAGTAATATTTTTCACCCAAGTTCTTGTAGGGCTTGTGTCTATAGTAAATAGATTATACCCCTCAAATGGTAAGAATAAAGATGATCATCCATTAGGGTGTCGGTAATGCAAGATAATTTGGAAACCAGCTTTCTTTTTCAATCACGATGAAGAAAATCATATGGACCCACTTTAGTATTCAACAACGAATCCATCTGCTACGAACGGACCGAATACCTCGGTATCATCGTCCTCGCGTGGGTGGCAAGGGTTAATTTCTCAAGGATGACGAATAAATTAGACGTAACGGTGACACGGTCTCCACCTTGAAATAACAGGATACTTACAAACCTAGGTAGGGTTATAATATAACTGGAAAACCTGTATGTACTTATAAAAAAGGGGTATTCAACAAGTGGGATTTCTGGATGTGGATTTGTGCAAGTATTTATACGGTATTCAAGGATAATATGGAAGGAGAGAGGCTGGGAAATGCGTGTGCTGTCCCCTTCAGCTACATAGTATGTCCGGGTGCCCACAGTTTAATCATCATGCAGCCTAACAACACCAAATAGTGGATTGGATAGATACCTAATTCCAGAACAGGTCCTTTTAGTAGTTATGCCAACATTTCAGACCCTCCATCAGCATCTTCATCGATCTTCCTCACGGCCTTCATTTGCTCCATGTTTCTTTGTTGATGATATGAACCTTGATACCCGTGTTTCCGAATCAATGGTATAAAAGGGTAGAAATAGCCACTTTCATCTTTTTTTTTTGCATGCTTTGGTCATACTTTTCCTTCTTCATATTCCATTAGAACAAATAGATACAAGAAACACCAAGCAAGAAAAAAAAGGAGGGTAGTGGAGGGGAAGATTCGTCATCATCAATCCTTCCGCCAGGCAGCAGCACGGCCAGCACTCCTCCTCTCTCCTCCCCCACCAGCCACCACCGACCAATAATTGTGACTCGTGCCTGACCACGTGGGACCCTCTTAATCCACTGCAAACCTTGATGTAACCGTACACGGATCTCCACTACCTCCTTCTGCAAGTGGTGGGGCAGTCCCATGCTAGCTCTCGGTCAAGCCACCGGAGTCTTCCGGCTCCGGCAGCTTGTTCAGATCCACTACTCTCTGGAGGATCCGGTGCTCGCGCGCCCTCAACATCCCGTTGGTGCTTATCAGGGAAGCGTCCACACGGGCCCCCACCTCCGCAGCCTTCTTCCTTATGAAGGCGGCCGGGAGGTCTCCACCGCTGCAGCCCTCCGAGGCAAGGGCTTCCAGGAGCTCGGGGAAGTTGACCCTCGCAGAGGGGCCGCGAAGGTAGAAGACAGCTGTGTCGTAGGCCCGTGCCGCCGCCACCGGGGTAGAGTAAGAGCCGAGCCAGATCCTCGATCGCTTGTTGGGCTCTCGAATCTCGGCCACCCACTTGCCCCACTTCCGCATCCTTATTCCCTTGTACGGTCTCTCCACCGCCCTCCAGTTGTGGTCGCCGGTGGCAGCTTCTTTTCTCTCCCAACATCGCCCTCCTGCCTCTTCCATTCTCCAGTTAAGAATCCTTCCTCTGTTCTACTCAGATATCTATTTATAAGTAGAAGGTGGGATGGATATCGTAGACAGAGATTAATTTACATGGAACTAATTTTAACAGAGAGGTCAAGGTTCATGTGCCTCGTGGGGCTGTGAGCAGGGAGGACAAGACCACCAACTCATCTAATACCATAATCTAAAAAGGAAAAAGAAGTGAACAGTTCATAAACTCATACATATATCACTAAATCTAAGTTTCACCGACAGGTCTTGTATCTCATTTTATAAGGCAAAGCCTAGAAATAGAGGATTTGGTGTTCTTTCCCCTTTGTGTTACCCAGCTGTCCCCACAACAAGTCACTTTGGGTTCTCCTTATATCATATACTCACTCACCCACAAATAAAATCAGATATAAAAACTCTTGCTTTATAGAAACAGTCGTGCGAACACTCTTGTTGTGCTTAGAACCACTCATGCTTTACTTCTGCAAAAATGAAAGCAAGTTTATTTTCCTCCATTATTGTTTCCAGCTAAGTGATTGCTTATTAAGTTAGCAAGTAGTAGGTCGGTAGTAGTCACTGGGTAGATATAGATACCGTTAGGAATTGACTTTTCTTCCACGCAATAACCACTTCAGATTAATGGATACTAGCGGTCTAGTGTTGTCCCCACTTGCATACCCATACCCGGATCCATAAAAGGGTCTCCCTCCGGCCACCTTATCGATTATCCAATTACCTTAGTGATCGATATTTCAGAGTTCTTTCATAGTCGTACACGACATTGGATGTACATGATATGGGTGTGTTTAAGCTCTCCAAGGCTATATCATATACAAATTTACAATAGTCAACTAGCTATTTAAGTCATTAAATGAATTGGCTACACAAATAAAAAATATGCCACTTGCAAAGTTTACAATTGCATGCCATTCACCGTCTTCAAGGCCATAATGATGACCCGCGCCCCCTACAAATTAGACCTGTATTAAAATACTTTTAATCAATAATTAGGCTCCAATAAGAGAAGAGAAAAGTGATTAAAGTGGTACCTCCTCCATCTACCCACTATGGGATGTGGATTTAATCCGACCTGCAAACTTACTATATGCATTTATTTCTTTTTAATTTTAATATTAATTTTTTATAATTTTAAAGATTATATATATAAATAAATATTTCGGGATAAAATATTAGAATTCCATTGTCTATCTCAAATAAAGCATCTCATTACATAAATATGGCTTAAATTTCACCTCAACTAAATTCCTAGAACTTATTTCTGGTTTAGAAAATTGCTCAATGTTTATGTTTAAATTGACTAATTTTTCTAGCTTTAATGAAATTATTGAAATTTAATACAGTGGCATTTTTGTGAATTTAGTATAAGGCAGTGATATTATTAGTATGTATTTAACACTAACAATGTTAAATATGGTTGAATTAGCATGTGAGTGGACACGTATACCATTTTATATTAAAAAAATATATTTTAGATTTTAATAGAAAAAAAAATCAAAATTGATCGATAAAATATAAGTTTGAACGGGTAAATAGAAACAAATCTAGTTGAATTATACCCTACCCATAATTTTTTTTCAAATACAATTAAATTTTACTTAATTTATTCTTATATTTTTATTTGTAATATTTTAATTTATTTTATCTATTTATTTAAAATTACATTAAACATATATAAATTAATTAAATTTTACAAATATTTAATTAAGTATTACAATATAATTAAATACATTTTATTTACCATTATTCTATTATATTCCTATATTTTATCAATTATTTTTATGATATAATACCGTTATTTACCATCTATATTTTGTCGTTTTCATTACTTATTATCTCTCATATTTTATCACTTTTTGGTAATTTTAAAAAACGAATATATGATTTGTGTGCAAATTTAATTTTTTTTTAAATTTTGAGTAAATTTTTTATTTTCTTTTCTTTAAATAATATAAATGTAATTAATTTTTTTAATATATTTATTCAATTTAAACCAAATTAAGTTAAATATTGAGAAACTCCCTTATTTATCAATAAGTTTGTTATTTATTACATTACTAGAATCTTTTTTTTCTTTTAGCAGACATTTTTTTTATTTAAAATTTTAATCATTCTATCAAAATTTAATTCATTTTTTATATCTAGACAAAAATAATCAATATATATTATTATTTTTAGATATTTTAACTTATTCTTCTTATTTGTATGTATTGAATGTACTTATTTCTCTTTTTTTTTGCTTAGTGGTTATATTTATTAATTATTTAATTATATTATTTATATCAAAACTCGAATTTAATCTGTTTACATAATTTTACGAAAAAAAAGTCAATAAAAGTTAACAAACAAGATTTACTCAATGCAATTTAGATATTTTTAGAATTATAAATTTAAAAATTATATTCACACAAATTTTAACCTAAATTTTAAAATTTTGAATTGTTCAAACTTTTATAATATAATATTTATATTTTAAATATATAAAAAAAATTATATTATCTCATCCCTAAAATAATTTTATTTGTATATATAGTTTGTATATTCGTATGCTAATTTTCTCAAAATATATTTTAGATATTTTTCCACAAAAAATGGGTATTATATATATATATATATAGAATTGTCGGTTCTAAGCGGCGGCCGTAAATCCAATCAATATATCAACCTTACAATCATCTCCAATTTGTTTCTCATGTATCCGCCCATCTTGACCTTAGATCTAGTGGTCCGATGAGTAAATAGTGATATAAATTAGAAATTGGTGATTATATTAACTAAATTTTAAAGTTTCAAGTTAAAATATTAAAAATTATTAATATTTATCAATTTTAAAAATTTGAGTTAAAATATTAAAATTTATTAATATTTATGCATAATTGATCTATTATTTAAAATAATAATCTAAATGGTAATGTATTTTTTTCTTAAATTAAGAAAATATCCAAGGCACTAATTTTTGTGAAACCAAGATGTCTAAATAATTATTGGGTCCGTCTAATCTATTCATTATTGAGTAAAAGGATGTGTACAATTCAAATGGGTGGTAGGCAGGGCGGGAGGGGCTGCCTACTCTTCCTTGAATAAATTGGTCATCTTAGTTAATAGATTACTCATCCATTAAAATACTGAGGCATACATGTACGACTAAAGATAAACAGATGCAGTATATTGATGACTATGATTAGGGAAGAAAAAAAATAACGAGATTCATACCTCAATGAACGGCATGCTCCAATAATACCTCCAAGGGGTGGAAGCACATGACTATAGACGCATCTCTCATCTTAATGCTCACAATCTGTATTAAGGTTTAAACTCTAGAAATTTATTCACTATGTATCACTATGTGCATCAATGTGAAGGAGAAGTTGATGCGGGATGCATGTCTGCGTACCATGTAAGCAAATGCATGTTATGATCATCACTGCAAGAGGGTTGGCAATGGCAGTAGCCAGCCCTAATTGGACAAGAGAATATCATGTTCGTCTGCAAAAAGCCCATGAAGCTAGACTGGTCAGCTCTGTCGATCTTCCATGGCGGCCAGGCTTGCCTTGCCTTACTTGAACCTTCTCCGGAACGCCTTCCTCCTCCACCAAGAGAACACACAGTCTCTGGTGAAAGATTGTTGTCTCATCCTGCACCGTATGAGTTCTTTTGCATTCTTCTAAATCACCCCTTTTAGAGGTGATAAAGTTGATGATCGGAAGTAGACAAGTCACGAGATGACCCATTTGTATGCTCAGGTCCAACTTGAGCAACCTTAAGAAAGAAACTAACCATCAACTGTGGGCAGCAATGCATTCATGGCACATGGCGCCAGAATTCATGGATTTCGTTGCAGGAGAGACTGTTGGATCTGCCTTTGCACGTGCAGGGCTTTCATACCCCATATTTTCGCACACCATATATAACTCCAAATCATTTTCTCTACATTTAAATGGAATTAGACTCAAAATTTAAAAATAATTATAAATTATCAGTTTTTTTACAATATATTTTCCTCAAGTTATTCATGGAGACATCTACCTGCTACGAATATTTGAGTTAAAAACGACACACGGGTTTGTGTCCGCTCACGTTAAAAAAACATGACAATTACCTCTTTACTAAAATGTTGCGACCCTTAAACAGTTTCTTTTCTATATAAAGATTCAATTTAACTAGAGAGATTTTAATTACATGAAACATACAAATTCATCATTATTCTATGTGCACTTAATTTTACAATTTCTTTAACATTAATAGAAAATTTTAAATTATTTTTTCCACATTAAATCGGTTTTATTATACTTTAATTAGGTTATTAAACTATTATATAAGGTTGGGTAATCCTAATATACGAGCGATTAATTTAAACTTTATGATTATCATCCATATAATTTTATACATCAACTATATCATTTATTACTAAATTAATATACTGAATTTCTCATAAACCGTACGGATGAAATAAACTTTCAAGAGTGTCTAATAACTCGATCTTGGAATATACTCCACGCACGTGCAGAAAATAAATCGCTGGATTCCCTATAAATCCGAATTTATTAATATTTAAATATCTAAAGCTGAGATTCTGTCTTTTTTATTAATAGAAAAAATATTTAATAAAGTATATAAATGTTTTTTAAATGATAATTTAGTATTAATTTAAAAAAAAATATTTTTGGTACGGGAAATTAAGTAAAGTTATATTAATAATAACATATATTTGTAAAAATGTTAAAATTTTTGTATGAAACCTTTTAAAATATTATTTTTATGTTAAAATTACTTATAAAACTAATCGAGTCTATTCAAGAAAGGTTTAATTCTTAAAAATATATTTAAAATAATTTAATACCATTAATATAATTTATCTAAAAAAAAGTATATATACCGGTCGTGTCGTGTCTCTTTCTCCAATAGCCGGTAGTATAAGTCTATGTGACGTAGGAAACCCAAAATCCCGCCAAAAAATACAGACTGCGATACTCAAAGGACCTTGGAGCTTTCTCAGTGATAGGAGCCTATGGAGTGGATCCGAGGGGAGACGATCGGCCGTGGGACCTTTGCTTCGATCAATCTCGCGACCCCAAAGGAGAATTCCCCCACTCTTCCGCCGGTGATGGCCGTCAAGTCCTGCGACCTCTCCGAATCCGCCACTCTCATCAACGAGCGAGAGGTGCTGGGCTGTCTTGGTGACTGTCCGGAGATCATCCGGTGCTTTGGCGCCAACTTAACGGCTGCGGAGGAGGGCGGATCGGACAGGTACAATCTCCTCCTTGAGTACGCCCCCGGAGGGAGCCTCCTCGACGAGATGAGGAGGAGAGGAGGGAGGATACCGGAGGCGGAGGTACGCCGCCACGTGCGGTCGGTTCTCGAGGCCGTGAAGCACATTCACGGCCGGGGGTTCGTTCACGGCGACATAAAGGTCCAGAACATCCTCGTATTCCCGGTGGTGAACGGCCGCGGAGACACTCACGTCAAGGTCGCCGATTTCGGACTCGCTAGCAAGGCGGGGCGCCGCCGGATTCAGCCGGAAAGCTCTGATGATGGTGGAGAGAGGCGCTTTGAGTGGAGGGGCACGCCGCTCTACATGTCCCCTGAAGTGATGAACGGGAACGAGTATGGGCCACCCTCGGACGTGTGGGCCGTGGGATGCGCGGTGGTTGAGATGGCCACCGGCCGCCCCGTCTGGGACCATCCGACGGACTCTAACATCTATCAGCTGATGATAAGGATCGGGGTTGGGGACGAGATTCCGGCCATCCCCGAGAATATCTCCGAGGAAGGGAAGGACTTCTTGCTCAAGTGCTTCATGAAGTATCCGGCGAAGAGGTGGACGGCGGAGATGCTACTGAGTCACCCTTTCGTCGGCAGCCGCTATCACCATAGCTTCTGTACGCTCGTGATGCCTCCTTCTCCTAGGAGCCACTTAGATTTTATGGGTTGGGATTCTTCAGTTCAGTCTCGACGGGAGTTTCAAAGAGAAGGAAGCGATTTCATGTCGTTGGATGATTCAGATGAGACGCGCAATTCTGTGATTAGGAGGATCCAGAGTTTGGCATGCGAAGAGATACCTAATTGGGAAGATTCAGAGAGCTGCTGGATCTCCTTGAGGTGACCCAATTCCTTCTCCGAAGGCCCCAAACATAGTAAAACAGAGCACGAAGACAACTTAGGAAGAGACATATTTCGTGGCAAGTGGATATTTCGTGGCAAGTGGATTCCAACTCCATTCACATATTTTTTTTACCCATAAAAGGGAAATTGTACATGACAATGTAAATGCTATAATAAAAGTGCATGAGCACGTGGTCGACTGATTAACCCTAGTGGGATGAGAGTTAAAAAATTCAACGCACGCCTGATGGGACTCGAACCCACAATCGTCTGATTAGAAGTCAGACGCCTTATCCATTAGGCCACAGGCGCTCTTTTGTTAAAAAAAACCTTATTAAATATATATACATCCTTTGTACTCCCAGAGAATATTCCAAGCTACAAGCCCTTGTTGGGCAAAAAGTAAAAAAAACAGATGGGGTTCATCATCGACAGAGTGGAGTTTGCTAAACAATATTTTCCATTGATCTTCAATTCCACAAATGAGATAATAAACTCAAGAAACCAGAAGGGGATGAGTTGAAACGGTCTGCAAAGTTGAATCTGCCGTATCTCCAGAATATGATCATCAGACACTACAGGAGCAGGAACACTATTGTATACAGCTTTAAAATCTATGGCGGCAGAAACAATGCAAGAGGAGGATATTACGACTGAGATGCTTGTGTTCTGTTCTCTGCTTATCGGTATTACCGCCGTGATATCGAGGACGGTCCTCAGCGGCCGATCGCCTCCTCCTCATTTCTTGGGCATTAAGCTCAGCCCTCCTCAACTTCTTCAGGATCCTGTCCATTGAAGATAGCCTCGTCTTTTCAAGTTTCACCTGAACAACATTTCTAAGTTTGAAACTTTATATCAAGGCACCCAAAGAGATGAATGAGGGTTGAAGAAGGTGAAACCTCGAGCTTCCTTATCGCCGCCTCGGCCTTTGCCTTCTGCAGGTTTTCCCAGGCCGTGATCTTCGCCTCTTCTCTTTCCTCTCTGATTTCCACGGGCAACGAGGCTCGGACTTCTGCAGTAAAAGCATCATATGATGAATCATCATCCTTAGAGTGTTGATGGTTTCTTCTCTTGAACCAGGCAGCATGTCTCTTCGACCAGCTAACCAAATTCGATATTTCGATCCTCTCAGGATCCCCTGCTTCTTCGAGTTTAGTCCGAGGAGGATGAGGATAAGAGCCGGCCAAAGTTCTCCTTTTTGGAGATGAGCAGGTACTGCTGTCTGGGCTCATCTGCGTCCCCATGTCCCTCCTTGAGTCCACACGATCGGCCCCATTGTCTGCATTCCCCGTGGATTCGAGTCTTTCGACCCTTTCATCTGCATCAAATCAGAGATCCCCTCGAATTTCAGATTCATGAAATCAAAAGCAACATGAAGTTTCTAGATCAGTGCAAGCCAGCATTTGAATTGTACCTAACCAGCCGTATACACCTTTACTGTCATTTTCGACCACACAGCTGACCATCCGAGCCTCATCTGCGGGAAACACCCCGGCTGAGAATGGAGACCCTGCGCCGGAGAAGCCCCTCGTGCTCCAACCCTCCAGTCCCGCGGCGGCGACGGGAGAAGAGAAACCGCCGTGCTGGTCGTCGGCGTACTCGACATAGTTGTTGGGCTGCTCCAGCGGCCCGCTCTTGGACTTGGTCCGGCCCCTCGGCAGAGGCGACCGGTCGCCGGTGGAGATCGGGCTGCAAATCCACCGTTCGGCGTCCTCCCATTTGGACGGGAGAGGCCTCGCGCCGCTGAGCGGCGAGAGCGGAGAACCGGCAGTGTCAGTGACGGTCTCTCTTCTGATTGCGAGTACAGCAGAGACCTCCTGCGGTGGCTCTTGGCTATGGCGACGGACAGCTCTTCCTCTTTCCCTCACTCTCTCTCCTCCTGGCTGCTTCCTATCGTCTCTGGCGGGGCTCAAATGGGCGATATTCCTGTTCATAGCTCTCTCTCTCTCTCTCTCTCTCTCTCTCTTGTTTCCTCCTACACTAGAAAGGCCAAAAGGATGTGGCTTTTGAGCAGGGCTTATCGTTTCCCAGATGCAGAAGTGAACTTGGGATTGTTGACGATCTGGATGTGAATGCGAGAAGTGGAAAGTCAGCTCTCTCTCTCTCTCTCCTCAGTCTGATAATCCATCTACCAGACTTGAGCCTCGAGCAGTTGCTTTCACACGCTAGTTTATTTTCTCTTAGAAATGTCATAGACCTTGACTGACAGAGGAGAGGACGACGTCATGAACCACCAGAATTCAGGACGAAGCTGGGAATTTGTGGGGGAAATCTTGTGACACAATTAGATCAGCATTGCTGTCTCTGGTCAACCCAAGCGTGGACTAGAAATCTGCACATGCTCACGGTCAAACTTCATGAGATGCTGTGGGGATCAATCATTTTGTTCCAATTCATAAAGCTCCATCTCCACCCACCATCATCACAACCAGAAAAATCGACTGCAAGGGGATGTAGATGTGATAGTTTCCAAAGTTTGGATGGAGAACTGGAATTCTCCAACAATGTGTTTATCCTACTTTATTTTTTCATAATCCAATTTCACTACCGTCTAATTAAATTTTGTTTAGAAATATATAATAATATGATTTTTATAATTTAAAATTTACAAATGGTATGCAAATTATGATATATTATTATCATTTTTTTGCTAACTAGAGTCATGACACCCTAAACAATATTTTGAATTTCATTAAATTTTAACAAAATCATAAATGCGAATAATACTAATTAGAAAAATTAATATTATCAAAATTGATCATTAGTCAATTAAATAAGTCAAATCAACCATAATAAAGCTATAAGGATGCTATTTGATTAAGAACCTGTTCCAAAGAAATTTTTTTGACAATAATACAAGCATTATAACGAGTAATAGAGCAATAATTATGTTAATTGATTCTATAAATCCATTTGCAGTTCACAATAGATAGATTAGTATGAGCATTCACCCAATCTCAATATAATTGTCAAGAATATTAGAGAATTCAGTGCACATGACATAAATCCAAGATTAATGATAACTAGTTTGAACATAGGAACGAGTTTCTTAAATCTAGTAATAAATATGTTAGTGATCATGCTAGGTGATGAGTTACCACCATTGGAGATGGAGAAGAGCTAGCTGAAGAAACATGCTTAAGGGATACCGCTGGTGAGAGAGTGATCACGTACACGAGAGAGGCATCAAATTTAAATCGTGATAAAAAAAAATACTATTTCACGAAAATGAATAAATGACAAATGAAGATACGATTGGTACAAGGATCAAGAACTCGATAACCAATATATTGAAGTTTATGTTAGCGGTAGGGTCAAAGATAAAGAAAATAAAAATAATCAACTATACTAATAGATTTATAATCAAGATAAGTATGATGAATTATCTCATAGGGGGAACGAAACCCAAGTGAATAAGTAAAGAAACGATTAATAAGATAGATAGTTGTTTTGAAGGATAAATCTCAAAATTTGACAGGAGTATGAGAATTGATCAAAATAAAGTGATCATCATATCGATAATATAATGATTTTTTTCATTTATTTAATCTATTTTATTGAGTGGTATGGTTACAAAATAATTTGTAACTAATTTTTACAAGTTGGAGTTAAAACAGGAAAGAATAAGTCATAAATTATTAAATTGAAAAAAAATTAATTTTACAATCAAGTATATTTTTAACTTGTAAACGAAAAATAAAAAGAATATGAAAGAAAAAACTAATAAAATTTACTATAATTATAAAAAAAAATTAATATAGTAAAAATGACGGTATGTGAAATGATGGGGTATACCTTAAAATATCGGTATTAATAAGTTAAAAAGTATAAGTACTTTTATTAGGCCTTTATGAATAAGTTAAATAGTATAAATAATTTTATAATAAGTTAAAAGAAAATATTTGTTTAATTTTACCATATAAAAATAATTAATATAATGATAAAAAAATGACAGGAATTGATAAATGTGATTAAAGCACACAAATTACCATAAAAGAGTTGGAATGTTCTAAATTTTGATGTTATAAAAAAATATACTAAACAAAATTAATTTAAGTAGTTGGATAGATAGTGGAGGATTGGTGTGCAAATAATATTATTTATGCTTACAAATCTCACAGAAAGTATTGAAGAGAAATAATATTTTTAATAAGAAAATAAATATGATAAAATTTAAAATATCATGTATAATCTTTTTTAAATTGAGATAAAAAATAAATTAAGAAAGATTTAATTAATATAATAAATATTAGTAAGAGTGGAGTAATTAATAGGAGATATTCTCCTAGCTCAACTTCCTCAATAGTTATATTAGGCAAATTATTATTGATGTGAATAGTAACACTTAAATTAACATAACAATTAATATAATGAGAGATTGGTTAGTTTTTATAAGAGAGTGGATTTAACTTAGCAGCTAAATTGCGGTATATTACTATTAATAAGATGGGTTCAAATTGTGGTATATTACTATTAACATATTCATATAGCATACAATAAATTACTAATGGAGAGAGCTAATATTCTGTAATATCCAATTTGATTGGAAGAGTTAGGTAATATATTGGGAATGATAATAGTAGTAGAGACGTTTCGTTGTTTAATCACAATTTGTATGGAAATGAGACAGAAGAATAGTAGCAAGAACCCATTATGAGAAGAAAGAGCAGTACCAAATAACAGGCACAAGAACTAGTGAATATGACAAGCAAAATAATTTGCAGATTAAAATGATGATCAAGAGAAGGCATTCTAGTTGTGCAGGAATGTAGAAGTTGTTAAGCATGGTAATATGTTACCATAAATAATTTTAAAAAATAAAAAAAATGAGAATAATAGATATTTTATAATTCTGCAGTTCTTTTATTACTTATTAGTACTTTATAAATAGTTGTAATATATAAAGACAAAAAAAAATAGACAACCGTATAATGTGGGTGTAACGCTTCTACTTGAGAACGTCTAGACCTGCAAGTGAGAAAGTGGGGTATGCAAAATGACCATTGTTCTATGTCTACTAAAGTGAGTGAGTGAGAAGTAGTGTATGTGTACTATAGCAAATTTTAAATATTTCATTCATTACTCAGTTGAGGAAGAAGAGGAGTTCATTCGGGTGAGGTCCATGACCGCAGCCTTACTCCAGAACTCGACCGACGGTGGCGTCTTGTGGGAGGCGGCGTCCGAACTTCTTGCGGAGAAATCGGACAGAGATGATCCGGTGGATTTTGACCGGGTGGATCTCTGCTGCCTGAGGGTAATCGGTTTGGGTGGGGATCTCCGGAAGAGAGACTCC
This sequence comes from Trapa incisa, assembly GCA_030064435.1. Classification (NCBI taxonomy): domain Eukaryota; kingdom Viridiplantae; phylum Streptophyta; class Magnoliopsida; order Myrtales; family Lythraceae; genus Trapa; species Trapa incisa. The sequence continues at coordinate 16,832,297 of CM057780.1, read as the reverse complement.
CGCTCGAAGAAGTCGGATAGATCCGACCCGCAGCAGAAGATCCGATCATCGTCCGCGAAGAACACCGGGTTCCCAGCGAGGGACGGACTGCAGGGAACGTAGCAGTGATTGAATATCGGAATCAGGACCGACGCCCTCCTCAGGGTGGCCATCGCCAGCTGTAAGGCCGACTCCGGCTCGGAGGGCCTGGGCCCCACAATTTGGACCAGAGGGAGCTTCCAGCGACTTGGAAGGTGAGGCGCGCCAGTCGGGGAACCCACGACCGACGGGCATTCCGGCGGAGAGGACGGCGCGGAGGTCCGGCGGGAAGGTGAAGCCGAACTCGGCTTCCGTGCAGGCGAACTCCGGGTCGGAGAGGCCGGGCTGGACATTAACTTGCATTTTGCAGATTAAGTACCCCAAAAACCTTGGTGATACCTTCTTTCTTCCTCAGAGCTTGTCTTTATCTCTAGCATTTTGATATGGTCCTTTATCTCTAGCACATGACTTCTGTTCTAGGGTTTTCTTTTTCCATGGTTGATTGTGAGAACAACGATGATTGGTTGAATAAACCCTTTTTGATTCTTTTGAAGCACCGGTTGGGCACGGTCAAATGGCGCCATTACTCTTGCATTGACGGATCTTTATACTATAATCTAAGCATTTACTTTCCTCTGTTTCACAACACTTCCAGAATTTCTCCAATTCTAAGCTCTCGATCTCTACTCACGGCTTTCTTTATTTATAAGCTACCCAGTTTTGCCAGTAAATCATGGTGGACATGGTCTTGCTCGTTTCTGTCTACCTTCGCCCCTGACATGGGAAGTTCCGGCACCTCCTCCGTCGTCGTCTTCCTCTCCGGGTTCTATTGCTGGGGCTGGGGCTGGGAATTCCTCACCGCTCTCCTTCTCTTCAGCTGTTGATTCTCCCTGAAACATCAATCCAAAAGAAAATAAAAGAAAAGAAAAGAAAATATCACCTATTTTTTTCTCCTTTCCCTAAATTTCCCCTTTTTAGAAGCAGAGTATCTGAGTGATGGACACCTTGCAGCAGCAGCAGCAGAGATCGGCGCTGGCGCCGTTCCTGGCGAAGACGTACCAGCTGGTGGACGATCCGGGACGACCTTCTTTGTGTGTAATACTGCAGATTTCGCCATGGATTTGCTCCCCAGCAGCTACTTCAAGCACAACAACTTCTCCAGTTTGGTTCGGCAACTGCAACTGATGGTGCAATAGTCCTTGGACTCTTTCTTGTAAATAACAAACACCCTTATTAAGCTAACACAGAGGTGGCCCACGGACAGTGACCAGTGACCACTCCACCTACCAAATCTCTAGGACCCTTTCATGTTCCCTGTTTTGAGCCCAAAGAAAGCAGCCACCAAGCCCAGTTTGTTGTGACCATCCAGGAGTAACTCTAATGTCTCCTTTGGTACAACTATTTTCATTAGGATGGGTAAGAATAAGATTGAGTCCAGCCTAATAAGCTGTCCATGCTTAAGGGTCACCTCTATTTTCCATGGTATATTCCATAATCAGAGAGTGGTACATTCCATCTATGACCCATTTTATCAGAGATTCAGAGTATGCTTAGATTGCACTTTTCTTCGCTTTTAATCTTCGGGTCCTATATATATATATATATATATATGACTGTACTACTGTGAACACAGAATCAATGGAAATCCTCTTTCACAAACCCCATGGAGACTTGTCTTCGGATTGGTAAACATTCATTCGGCTCATCAGATCCACTAAAAGGGTTTAAACTCCATGCACCCATTTACTCTCTCTCTCTGCTTGGTAAGAGAGACCCATCTTCACGGATTTCTCGATGGATGTCGTCAAGCCAGCAGACCATCCTCACGTGTGCAGTGTACGCTTTATTAGCGAGAATACGAGAAATGCTTCATAGAAAGGAAGGAAAAGGGAAGAGGGTGACGTGCCCCCTACGCAAAGGAACCGAAATGAAGCTCAAAGGGCACTCCACTCGTGGGTGGGCAAGGTGGAGGAAATCGAGAATGCTGTTTTCAACAAGCCTCCAGGACCCCATGAGTGCCACTTAGACTCAGCTGATGGGTAATTTAGTAGGGCAATTGGTGGTCGGAAACACATTTTTAATCAATTGGGTGGATCTCAATTTCCCAACCACAGCCATAAATTGCACAACTGCACCTTACATTACATGCATGCAACTGAAAAGGGGTGGTCGGATGGATGTGTGGAGATAAAAAAAAGTATGTCTCTCTCTGTTCATCATCAATTTTAATTTTCAGATGCAGACAGCCCTTATATCTATCAAGTGTGATGATACACGTACTCAAATAGTACTTCACGCATTCTTGTTGCCCCATTAGATCGATGGATCCATGTCATGGGATACCAAACAGTCATTTGCGGTTGCAGTGGCCCCGGTCGCTTGGAATTTGGTACAATAATAATATGGCATCCATCAGATTAATAAATTCTAATTCTAGTTTTGTTTCAATAGTAATAAAAAAGAAAGAAAGAAAGCTAATATATATAAGTCAGCACAGGAAGTTTGTCGAGAAAGTAAGAAGTAGAAAGTTTATAGCAGTTTCCATCTCTCTCTAGACTTATCTCTCTCCCTCCACCATTGATATATATTCATGCAGGAGCTGCAAAGCTCCAACTATAGATCAGCCCCAGCTTAAGATTATAGAAGAGAAGATCCGATGGATACTTTATCCGACGTACCATCACTTTCCGGCTGCGCTAGGCACCCGACCCTCCGCCATCTCCCGGGAGTCTGCCCCTCCTGTCTCCGGGAAAGGCTCCAGCGGCTGATTGAATCGCAGGAGGCTATGGCTGGCGCGCACCTTAGTCAGAGGTTGTGCCTGAAGTCTCCATCCTGTTCAAGCTCCTGTCTCGAGTACGGCTCCTTCCGAGGCAGCAACAGGAGGGACGGGTCGGCGGCAGCAGCGGAGAACAGGCTGCTGCTGCTTGCCGCAAGGGTCAGAGGGAGCCTGAGGAAGAGCCATTCGGTAGCAGCAGCGGGGTCGGGAACGAGAAGATCGAATGAACATGAGAAACTGAAGAGAGGGTTCTGGTGGAAGCTGATCCGGTTCAAGTGGAATCATCACAACGACCACCACCAATCCGTTGGTTCTCTTGGACACGCTTTTCATGTGCTAAGCGGATAAAAGTATAATCATCTCTTCTTTCTATTATGAAATATAAGATGATGGGTTGCGTAAACTTGTGATCTTACATACAATGAACACATATCATCAATGGGGGAACCGAAGATGATGCAGAATATTATACAATATCCAAACACGTTCAACTTTCAAGTCCATCTGAACAGTGTGACCTACCACCAGTATATATTTCCGTATTCTTGCAAGTAACCCCAAGGGCTAATTCCATGACCCGGTGTAACTAGGAGATTTTTAGCCCACGGATGCATTGAAAACCCATGAGTGATGTGATGCCCTCTGGATGGATTTCTCCAGCCTCCTTGCACCTGTTGCCTGTACATCTAGGGCCAAGGTACAATTCCCGGCTTCTGTGAACAAAATACCTCTCAAGTGTTCAAGGCAATGAAGCAGAAGCAAGAAGCATGCTGTGTATACTATCTACCAAGGCCTGATCTAGTGATTTCAGACCTATCATCATCATCATCATCGACAACCTCATCTGCATAGCTATCGTTATCTACAGAAGGCTGTTTCAGCCTCTGAAAGATCTCGTCAAGAGATTCGTGTGAGGAAACACGGGATCCGAGATCAGTCTCCTGGTTCTGGTGTAGAGGGAGGAACTTGCGGGCTCCTATGTTTGCCTTGAAGGTCTGGAACCCATTTTTCATTGACGCCCACCTAGAGGAAATTCCCATAGGAGGAACCATGGTGTTGGAATCTGCCCGAGAATCCTCACTGTCAAGCAGATATACTTTGGCAGAAGAGATGTTCTCTGTAGATGGATTTGCTTTTGATGCTTGTCTACTCTGTTGTTCTCTAATAGCAGCGTACTTCCTGCTGATAGATTCCCTGCTGTTTGGGTATCTATGGCCTTCTTCACTTGCAGCTCTGGATGGACCTTCCTGAGTGGTTCCATTTGCCGAACTCATTGCAGTCTTCATTTCCACTGCTGTCCGATCCTGGATTTTCACACGGGTACTCATAAGAGGTGTAGGCTCTCCAAAAGAATTAACTATTGCCGAGAAATGTTCACATTTAATCATCTTCCACATCATAAACTGAGATAGCTGGGAGAAATATTACATACCTTGCCACTTGTAGCAGACTCAACATCTTGGCCATTAAAATTCCTTGCCAGAGGGACAACATGCTCCCCAATATGGCGTCCTTCTTCCAACCAAGCTCGTTCTGTGAATAAGACAAGATGAAACAGATGTAGGCAAGTGAATCTAAAAGAGTTCTTCTATATGGAAGATTAAATATTTTATGTTCCTTCATGATGGTTTGAGAAGATGAGTAGATTTACCTTTTTGGAGAATAATTAGTCCGGACGGATCAAATCCATCTGTATCATCTGCCTCAGTTTGAAATCTAAACCTCTTCCAGTTTCCAAAGAATTTAATTATGCGGTCAAAAAAGTTGCTAGCAACCATTATTGTATATATAACCATGATAAGAGGATAGATCCTGTTAAACCCTTTTCCAAAAAAGGGCACAGCTTCATCAATGTTTCCCATCCGCTGTAAGGCATAGGGAAAAATCGACCCAGTGAGAGGAAAGAGAGATGCACTATGAATCATATGTTTAGATCAGCAAGCATGTGCCTGAAAATTGTAAGAGCACAATGTTTGGGTTAATTACCTTCTCGAATATTGTCTTTACACCTTTACCAAGTTGAATGAGATTTAGAAAGTTGTATGAAACTGGAGCAGCATATCGAGCAACCATCCTGCACATGTCATGTTTTCCTCTCAACACAAGTGGAACAAGTTCATGAAAAATAGCAAAAACTAAAAACACTTACGAGCATATCATAAGCAAGCTGACAGAACTTGTTTGTCTTGGAGTAAATGAGTAAAACATCAGCATTCCAACCTTGAACAGGGAGTAATATGTGCAGATGCACATGTACATTAGAGGTATAAAAGCAAGAACCTGAGATACATCAAAACAGTGTAAGGTTAGACCAGTTAATGATCTTCATCAACGGTTTTTTTTCCTGCAAATAAAAAAAATCCATAGAGACACCAAAAGATTTAGTTAGCTGACCACAAATTTAGTCTTGACAATGGACAGACACAAGTGGCCTTAAGAGTATCAATAATGTCACTGTATCATCAATACTGGGAACTTGAAACCTAACCTGCACAAACACCTCTTGCCTTCTAACAGATTTTATGAGGATTGAGAATAGAGAAAGATCAACTCCTCTAGGAAGCAAAGTTGCCTCTGCCAAAAGAATTGCTGCTGACATTACACCCAACAAGATAGCCAACAGTTTCTCAAGCTGCTGCTTCAGGATGCATCGCCAAACAAATTCTGTACAGGACAAGGAAAAATATGAAAGGCCAATATTTAGTGGTTTTAATTTTCTTTTAGATCAAGAGTTTGCATTCTCAGACTATAACAAAATAGTCAGATACACTTTGAAAATTAATCGAACTTGTGTCATTAATAGTTGGACAGATAACAACAAGCCTGACAATTTGTATCAGAAGCAATTTAAGTTTGGAAAGCAAGTCAAACTAACAACAGTTTTTTCCTTGCAGAAACGACTACAATAACAACCATGTGAATAGTCCCCTGATATACTAAGGGTCATAAATTCTATCAAACAAAAGCATGAGATATAAACACAGTGGCTTATAAACACTTCAGCACAGCTGAATCTAAATAGTTTCCATTGTGATGGGGATAAAATGATTTTTCTCGTGCAATCTTTACCTAAAATATACAGCCAAAGGAAACATGATCTCGGATTGGTGAGACTCTGGTTTATTGACAGGATTCATGTACCAACGGAATATTAATACCAAACAAGCCTTAAAAAGAGAAGGATAGATCACAGATCTCTTAATTACCAAGGGTATCAAAGACTGCTCCCACTCGTCCAGTTCGTGGTGGTCTGAGGCTTGAGATATACTTCCTGAATTTACACACAAAAGATTAACTTCTATGCCACTGAAATGTACACAAGCATTGCCTTATAATAAAAGTTGCATTGAAGGAAAATGAAATGATCTGATAAATCAATATCTTATCCATAGATATAAGCTAAGATTCTATAACTATAAGAATATAGTCAGGATTCAAGTACTTAATTTTCCCCTTAATTATCATCTCGAAGCATTTGATTGATAAAAAAAACTAGAAGCATAAAATGAGCACAGAAAAAAGAAAGGAAGGCTAGAATAGAAGCACACCATCCAGTTGCATCTCGACGTTCATAGTTTTTTATCACATCTTCCAGCTCTAGTGCCTCCAGTACATAATTCATATACTCACTGCATAAGTAAGCACATGAGTTAAAGGTTGGATAGAACAAAGCTATTATTGAATGAAACAAAGAATATAATTAACCCCACTTGGACAGTAAACAAAGAATATTATAAATCAAGGCGATTACTGAGAACAAATATTCAACATTTAACCAGAAAGAGAAAATGTACCAAATTAGGCATTCACGTGGTGTTTCTTCCCTCAAGAGATTTCTATTTACCATGTTCATAGCAATGGATTATTAACAGACCATCTAAAGCAGATTATAGCCCAATGATGCAGTCTCCGGGGTATACATAATAAAAGGAAGGCCATGGACAAGGGAATCAAGGCTACATTAGGAACCACTAAGTTTATACATTCCTATGACTTAAATAAAGGTAAAAAACAAGCTTAGGAAACTAGATAACATATGCATGGTTGAAAGCAGCGAGCCAACATACATTCTTGTGGATGCATCTGTTGCATGATGCTTTTTTAATCTAAATGGTCTTCATCCAATAGAAACATCATTATCTCCATCAAGGACGTATACAGAGAATACAAAATAAAAAGACAGGAGGCTACCTTTTGTAGCGATAATACTCCTCTCTGGCTCCTCTTAGATGACGCCTAAGTGTAGCCATTGATTTCTCATCTGTGTCATAATCCATGTCATTTTCCCCCAATCTCCCACCTTGCGGTTTGAAGGATGGATCTTGTCTAAGCTAAAAACACAAATATTGATTACAATTCATCAAAAATGAAGGGAAAAATACTGATAAAATGATATTCGAAACAAAAAAATTAAGAAGAACAACCATCTGCGCTAGCATGTTATCAATGACATCCATATATGGTCTCAATGGATCACGCTTAGACATTTGATTGGAGGTCGCTTGAGCAACCTATCAAGAGTAACCATTCATCAAGGTAAGTCGAGCTCCTAAAAGACAATTAAAATACTATTGAGCAACCAAAACAATAAAAGCTTGTTAAAGACAGTCTGAAACAAGCCAACATCACATTTGTGCTGGAGGGAGAAGCTCCGAGCACTATGATTAACAGATGCATCAATCATATTTCAACCAACAAATACCCAATATACTGCCCCAAGTCCAACCGGAATTTAATTTTCACCATGCAATTTTGGGTGTGATTATTCTTATGATTGCATAAAGAAAGATATTTGTGAGGTAAAAATGGGGAGCAACATCTTATGCAGAGTGCAAATAAATTTTATTTTGTACTTTTCCTACCTATTATACACAGAGAAGACTTGTCAGGATTATCAAATATGGTTTAACATAGGCAAATAATTTAACTACTAAAAATTCATCCATATAAGTAGACATAATACTATGTTCATCCAACTAGTTGGATCACAAAACTATATAAGGAGAAAGCAAGTACCACTATAGCATTAGAAAAATCTTGATGAGCATCGTCGAGTTTGACAGCCATTTTGGCGATCTTATGTGAGAGGACCTTTTGACGCATTGTCCAATCCGAGCTTCTCCAAATGCTTTTAGGGATTTCACTTAAGCCAAAACCAAGAAGAAATGCACCTGTCACAAGCCCAAAAGTATTCGAGCAAGCCATTGCGAAACCAAGAATGCTTCCACCCCTGCACTTTTTATAGAAAATTGGAACCAATAAACTAGTGCCATATTTGCACAAGATGCACAAAAACCACATCTATGAAGTCACCAATAAGCATGCAATCTGTCTAGTGATGATGAATCGAAACCAATTTCCTACATAACAATCATTCATCTAGCTAAGAAAAAATTCTGGCACATAATTAGCTCTTGCCCAGCAGACATCAATAATTTCTTTTAAGGATACATAAATAGCGTCCAAAAACTTAAGAATGGACATAAATGACAACATGAAGAAAGAAAATCATATTTAGGAAAATGTATCAAAACAGATGTATGAAGAAATACTGAAAAACTGAATAAAATTTTTGTCTAATCACTTCTAAGAGTAAGAAAAAATTCAACCAAGTCACATGAATGGAATTACTTTAGAGTGAACAAATGTTGCAGCTATATCTAAGAATCATGTTTTATATAGCCAAGAACACACCGAATTTTATGCATCGTGATGAGAAGGATGAGCCCGAATAATCCAATACATCCGACAACTAGATAGAACACTAAGTTTACGTGTATGCTCGTCTTCAATCTTTCCTTAAAAGTAAAGTCCCCAGCATCTTCAAAACCCTGAATCAAAGGAGCAACAGCCCTGTGGAGAGATAGAAATAAATAAATAAACATGGGTGATTTCCATGTGATACTTCAATTACTCAATGCACCATTTTTCGCACAAAATAAATACAACGTGCATATTTGTCCAGTTCAATGAGCTCATAAATGGGCAAACCAATTCCTTAGATAGCCTTGGTTCAGCCAATTGGGCTATCCAGAAAAAAAATGAGAGAAAGATCTTAGAACCATGCTGAGAAGATATGAAAAAAAAAGGCTTGATAATTAGTATGCTAGTCTATCCTGAGGATTTTAAACTTCTGAAACATAATATACTAAATCTATTTGGTGAAAAGCATATCCTAAGAATTGTTGACAGGCAAAACATGAAAAAAAAATGTATAGAATACTAACTTTAAATAAAAAAATATAGCATACCAAGTAAGTAAAAAAGTACTCCAGTAGGACCAGCTCCACATAACGGAAATGCCCCCACCTCCATGATGGACAATTGTCTGGAGAAAAAATTCTTGGTTTCAGTAATTGGTTTTACTTTTCTACCCATTTTCTTTATTGCAGGGATGTAAATCAAAGCAATACACAAACAGAGGAAACAAAAAAAAATAAAGAAAAATTACATTGGATTGACTTCATTAAGAGCAGATATCCGGTTCATATATATGATGGTCATAAACAGAAGGAAAGGGCGAGCACTGGCACAGTAGAATTATAGACCACTATAATATTTAAAAACAATTAACTGGAAGTGCCATTCAGGAAGCAGAATTATGAAATAGAATGAGTCACTCATATAGTTTCACTGAAAGTAGAGGTAGTCTTTACAATAACTAACATAAAGATTACTCTATGAACTAGAAGCCGCAACAGCTAAATAGATCAAAAACTGGTTTTCTTAATTAAGGATATAGACATATTAGAAGAAGAACAAAACCGGAGTTGAAATTCAAATATTCTATCCGACTGCACAGTTTGGCTTTCAAGAGAATAATTAGATTATAGAGATTATCATGAAAGGAAAACCAGCTACAAAGAAGGCAAAGAAGTCAATGAGCCATGAGAGAATCTTCAGCGTCCATCAGCGATGATGCTAACAAAACACGGGCTTCATTGCCTAATTGACAGCTTAAGTGCGCACCGGATCCAACAATATGGAAAAATATAGACAGTTACAAGCAATCATCCAATTGGGCAGAACCTCCAAGAATATTTAAATTTTCGAAAAAAACGGAAATTTATCGTCAGGGCTGAAAAATTCCGGATGCAAGAAAATATCATAAACCATATAATCAAGTGTCTATCGGAGAACAACGGATTGCTGCTCAATCACTTCGGAGCAAAGGTCCTGCAAGCCTAAACAAAATTCCAGATAATTGATACCGAGCAGATGGAAGTCAGTGTTGCATACCGCCCAGATATCGGCGGGAACGAGGACGATGATGGAGAGGGAGCAGAACCAGGTGTATCCAACGGTGAATAGGACGTAGCGAGGGACCTCAGGTCCCGCGAAGTACCGTAGCGTGAAGACGACCATCCCCATGGTCAGAGGTAGCGAGATCAGGTAGAAGACCAACATCTCTCTCTCCCTTCCTCTATCCTCTCCCCTTTCTCTCTTTCTCTCTAGATGATTAGCGACGATAAAGGAGGGGACCTCCGATGCGAGCAGAAGGTAAAGGAGGAGGGTCGATCGAAGCTGGAGAAGGCAGCTCGGACGAGGCGCGGTGGTTCCCGGCAAATTGGGCGGAGGGCGGAGGATGGAAGCTGCTAGACGTTTTTATGTAGTCTTCTGAACGGCAGGATGAGGAGGAGAAAGGGAGAAGACGCGCAGCTCTGCGATCTCATGGCGCCGGGCCCACGTTGCTGAAAACGGGACCCTGTTCTTAAATTTTCTCGCACTTTTTGGCTATGATTGAGCCAATCGGAATATTATATAACTTAAAATTTATCATTAAATTCAGTTACTTACCCAAACTATTTAAATTATTATCTCTAAATCAGTGGTAAATTATCATATAATATTTTTCATTTTCATTTTTCTTATAATTTTTTATCATTTATCTATAAATTGAATATATTTTTAGTCTATTTTAAATGAGTATAATATTGATTTTATTTTATTATTATTTTAATTATATATTTGGCTCACAAAAAAATAATATGGTAAAATGAATTTTATGATAATATTAGAGTAATTTTAATTAGTGAACAAGGAAATGGACCATATTGCAATATATTATCAAAGAATGAGTATTAATTAAGCAAAACTGACAAGATCGAAGTTAGGTCATTCATGGATGGTGGTTGCCAACTCGAGGAGAACTAAAGATATTGGGCCGTACCTGGTTATCTTTTCTCTGAGCCCAACTTTGACGATGATATATGGTCTTAGATTCACCACTAGCTTTACTCGAATGAAAGGGCCGATCCGGTCCAGATATGATCTGGACCGGCTCACTAGCCATTTCTAGATTTTAAAGCTCTACCTTCCTCCTCAAGTCAAAAAATAAATAATGAAAAAGAAAAATTATAGTTATAAGAAGTGCCTCGTCTGCCTCCCTTTTCTGCTCAGCTGCCTGCTTCCCGTGCTTGCAATTTGTGGAGCCTGATCCAAAGCTCTCCGTCTCTTCTCCCACCTTATTCCTCTGCCGGAGATCTCTGCTTAGCGGCCCGCTGAGACACTGCCCAGAGCAACTGAAAAGAGGTGCCTTCTCATCCTAGGGTTTGTCTGTTCTGTATCATTTCCATGCTCTAATCTGAGGCTACTACTTCAGAATTGCTGCTTCATATTCCTCTATTTTGTTTAGATTTCTTGGGTACGGGTGCTATTGTGTTTCTATATTCTCTATGATACTGATAAAAAGAGTCGAGGTCTCTTTTCGTCTGTGACATTATGTGCAAGTTCGTTGAAATCGCATATATATTTGATTAAAAAAGTGTATGCAATGAAAATTAGCTTCCGATCACCGAAACATTGGGGAGAAATTTCAATACGTTAATAGTATTAACTGTCTAGGAATACCTTCAAGTAGGTTGCGATGTAATGTTGTATCGAGTAAAAACTCAATTATACATCCGCTTGTAACATTTCTAATGTATAGCTACTGCTGCATTCAAATCAGAATGACCAAGTGTATCCTTGAAAGAGAAGTTAATATCCTGTATAGGCTTGCAATTTGGGATGTAATTGCTGATATAAATTGTTGCTGCAAGGGATGAAGGTTTAGTTGCAAGCAAAAATCTTTTAGAAGAGTAAAAGAAGTAGAATTAATGAATTTCATTTGATTCATTTTGTTATGCTGGTGATACATTTTGGAGTGAGATATCATGTACTTTTTCCCCTTTAGGAATCACACATTACTGTTACAGGAGATATAATTGAGCTTTCTCCACCAATAAAAGAGAATCTGTATGCCTCTTGTATGAGAACTGCCTTCTATGGACAGATACCAAATTCTAAAGCTAGATGCTTGCTTCTTCTCTTGATGTGTGGTAGATGCGACATAGAGTTTCTGATGTTTTCATTTCTTCTGTCCTTTTGATTATTTATTCTGTAGGCATTCTCACGATTTTCCAACTGATAATCTCCATATCTTCTAGATTTTTCTAGCTAACAGGCAACATGTCTCGAAGATACGATAGCCGCACGACAATCTTCTCCCCTGAAGGTCGGCTTTACCAAGTAGAATATGCCATGGAGGCCATTGGGAATGCAGGTAGTGCGATTGGGATTCTTTCAAAGGATGGTGTTGTCCTCGTTGGGGAGAAAAAGGTCACTTCGAAGCTCCTCCAGACCTCAACTTCCACAGAGAAGATGTACAAGATTGACGATCATGTTGCATGTGCTGTGGCTGGAATTATGTCCGACGCAAATATTCTCATCAACACTGCTAGGGTCCAAGCCCAGCGCTATACCTACGCCTACCAGGAGCCAATGCCCGTGGAGCAGCTTGTCCAATCCCTCTGCGATACCAAGCAGGGCTACACTCAGTTTGGTGGGCTCCGACCCTTTGGTGTCTCCTTCCTTTTTGCTGGGTGGGACAAGAACTTCGGATTCCAGCTCTACATGAGCGACCCAAGTGGGAACTATGGAGGCTGGAAGGCTGCTGCCATCGGTGCAAACAACCAGGCTGCTCAGTCAATCCTGAAGCAGGACTACAAGGAGGACATCACAAGGGAGGAGGCAGTGCAGCTTGCTCTCAAGGTGCTTAGCAAGACCATGGACAGCACCAGCCTCACGTCAGATAAGCTTGAGCTCGCGGAGATCTTCCTGACTCCTTCTGGCAATGTGAAGTATCAGGTCTGCTCGTCTGATTCCCTTAACAAGCTGCTGGTGAAATTTGGAGTGACACAGCCTGCACCCGAAGCTTGAATGCTTTGTTGGAATTGGTGTCTCTTAGTTGCAAGTCTCTGTTTTGAAGGGACTGCCAAAACTGTTGCTCATGGTCTTTGCAGTCGGAATTGATTAAAAAACTTATCTCTACTTATGGGGATCTTTTTACTTGAGAAGTAATGTTCACCTTGAACTTTAGACTTGATATGCTGTGGAATTTACTTGGGCAGACTAATGAATATTCTGGTTGTTTTTACTTGTGCTAACTGGGAAATGGTATGCATATGTATTGTTCATCACTGCACAGCAGGTTCATTCTCTTTGATTTATTCTAACAAAAATTAAAAATTAAAATACTAAATTCATCAAGGGTTCACGCGCTGGTAAGGGAAGAGTCGATTACCAGCCTTTTATTTGATCAATTTGAGAAGCATTCTCCGCCCCATGAGTGTGTGCCAGCAAGGACTGATGATCTGTGTCTCCGTGAAGTTTGACATGTGAGCCGTCCAGCTCAGGAAAGAAAACACAACCTCAGCATCTCAGGGCCGTCAGATGGTGAAAGAAGCCGCTGTGATAGAGAACCCAGCCCGTCCAATTATCCTAATTGTTATTCCACCTGCCCAGTATAAATACGGAGAAGTGCCCACCCATTTCAAAATTGGCTCGGAGACACAATCGTAGTAGGAAGGGCGAGGAGAGAACGGTTGGTAGCGATCGAGGTTAGTCATTCGCATATTGTGATCTTTGCTGTGGTTTCTTCTAGGTGTTGTTATCATTTATATTCTTTTTGAGGGAATTGTTCTTAGTTTTCGTTGATTTTCGCCTCCAGTCAATGCGATTCATAATTTAGGGTTCCTAGTTAATGTTTATCTTGCGGATATGGCTGTGTGAGCTCCTGCTTTTGTTGATCAAGCTATGTTCTTATTGATGTAGAATCAAATATTTGCTTGGTTCTATGTATTGAGTTTCCAATTTACGGGCATTGTGGTGGATCTTTCTTAGTCGACCTTTTTTATCCCTAAGTCGGGTGTCTTATTTTTCTGACTTTTCTTATTTTCTATATAGCGTGGTTCTGCTGCCCATGCAACAAATTTTGAAATCAAATATGGATTATTTCCCTCTGTTTTTTTCTCAGACGTAATTTGAAACTTTTCTGCAGTTTATTTGGTATTTATCTGATCATTCATTATGAATTTAACTGTTAATGCAGATGGCCCGTACCAAGCAAACTGCTCGCAAGTCCACTGGAGGAAAGGCTCCTAGGAAACAACTTGCCACCAAGGTATGATACTCACAGCCTTTTTTAGTTTCCATAGTGTATCTTGAAATTGGAATATGTAATGTTATGCGGATTCTTATATCTGTTTTTCTTCTTGAGTAAAGAGTATATCTGGGAATGGTTGATCCCTGATTTTTTTTTCTGTCAGTATTTTTGCTTATGATTCTACAGTTGCCCACTTATAATGCTTTCCATTTTGTGTCAGGCTGCCCGCAAGTCTGCCCCAACAACGGGAGGAGTCAAGAAGCCTCACCGCTACCGCCCTGGTACTGTTGCTCTTCGGTATGCAAAATTTCCCAAAAACTTTAATTAATGTTCTAGTAATCCATGTGCTGACCATATTTTCTGGGTTTTCTTTGTAAAGTGAAATCCGCAAGTACCAGAAGAGTACTGAGCTTCTGATCAGGAAGCTCCCTTTCCAGAGGCTTGTGCGTGAAATTGCCCAGGATTTCAAGGTAATAATAGAGCCTCTTTCTGTCAATGTTTGATGTGTCTTCTGAAACCCCAGAAAGTAATCTGATTTCACATTGCTCGATTGTGCTGCCAGACGGATCTGCGTTTCCAGAGCCATGCAGTCCTTGCTCTCCAGGAAGCAGCGGAGGCATACCTTGTTGGTCTGTTTGAGGACACCAACCTATGTGCTATCCATGCCAAGCGTGTGACCATAATGCCCAAGGACATTCAGCTTGCTCGTAGGATCCGTGGAGAGCGTGCTTAAAGGAAGCTTGTGCATTAACTTCTACGTTGGTTGGTTGTGTGTTCGTTTCTTCTTTATATTGAATTTGAAGCAAAAAGTTATTAGAGGGATTCTTGGTAGTTATTGGGGTTGCCTCATTGGCTACTGGTCTTAACTTTCTGTCAGGAGCTGAAAGCCAACTTGGTCAATTGCAGAAGAAAATGTTACTGCCATTTCGTGTTGTTCATCTGTTTTACTTTTATTTTTCAATCTTTGTTGATTGGATAACTCCCACTTATCTATAGGGTAGCCCGTGTTCTCCCACTCATCCTCCCTTGAAAAAATCAACGGAGGTGGATATTGTTCATTCTTTTCTTTCAGTAATTGAAGCCTTCATCGGTTCGGACCTTGCTCGAGAAGGAGAAGCCCCATTGTCCTCCTTTAGAAGTAGGGTGCCTTTTTTTTTTTTCAAGATCTCGGCTATAGGAAGATTCAATGAAAGTGGGGCCCGTGTGCTATAGATTTGGCCTTCTCTAATATATTTGAAGACCATTCTGCCTTCTCTCGGAGATGATGGATCGTTCCCTCACGTAGGCGCCATTTTTTAAATCTTCCTTCTTCACTAATAATCTTGCATTTGATTTAGATTTGTGATTATATATATTTATTTACAATTATCCCTTTTTTTTATCTTTAAAATACTCCGATAGTTTTTAAATGATTGCCCCTATGTTTGAGAGACCTATTTACTCATCCAACTCATACACCATGAATTTCAGATTGAAGTGACATAAATACATTATCTGTCGTGTTGATTAAAACAAGCTAAAATCTATAAAAATAATATTTTCCTTAATAAATTTTCTTAAATTTATTGATTGAGAGTTTTGAGATACTTTCTTTTTTGATTAAAATAAAGACTTATTATAAACGATTAGACATATACTAAAAATATATAAATTTTTTTCTTAAATTAAAGGATTTTTATAATCAAATAAAAAAAATAAAACTTATTTTATTATTGAAAAATTATTTTTAGTTAAAAGCATTTATTATATCTCACAATATTAAAATAATTTTTTCGTATAGGAGTTTTTAGTAATTTGGTTATGGTCAATTTCTTGTATTTTGTATTTGATAAATAACAAATCAAATAATAATCAATTATTTGTATAACAGATTTTTATATTACAATTTGCACTTGATATGTATTGCATTTATCGTAAATTTTGGTGAGATACTAAAATATCTTCCATATTAGTTCGATTCTAAAACCTCCACACTATTATCCATATTCAAACTTTTCGAAATAAAATTTTTATACTATTGATAAACGAAATCTCTGTTATTTTCACTCGTTATCAATGCTAATTGAGTCTCCTAAAACACCGTTATATAACTAGCGATATAGTCACTTTTTCCAACATTATTTTCTAAAAACCTTTATAACCAAGATTATATATATTTGGCATATTATTAATTGCACACTATTACAATAAAAAAAACTTATTTTAATTTAATATATTTCTTTTTGCATCGTTAGTACTAACCGAATAAATCTCTACTCATTAGCTTATGTAAATATTATCAATTAATGGTAATTTTTATCAATTTTTTAAGAGTATCTGGTGAATATAATTTCTATTTCTTGAATCATTTTTATGAGATACTCAGATGTGCATTTACTTTGCACGTTTAAGAATGTATTTACTGAATTGTTTTTATGAGAGACTGAAGTGTTCTGGTAATAATATTTTTCCACTGAGGTGTCTGTCTCCTAGTTTAGAACTTTGTTTTGCAACATCGATATCTATGGACGAGTGTAGGCGTCAACAACATCATTTATTTCCTTGGTGTCAGTGATCATGACGAGCTTTCTTGACATCATACAATTATTATAGAGTGACTAATGGAGATTGGGAGATGAGAGATAAATACTGTCCCACTAACTCTCAAAATTTTGTTAAGCGAGAACCTAAAAGATGAAATACCATAAAAAATAACTTTTATTAATTCAAATAAAAATAAATACCAATTAGTACTATCAGATTTCCCGAGCTTATATGGGTACAACTTGAAAAGATTATTTATAAAGGTTTTGAGTTAAATAGATATTCTCTGCAACTTATTTGTTATTTACATTTCAATAACCAAATATTCTATTTATAGAGAAAATATGCTAATTTAATTGGTCGATTAATATTAATTTTGATGAAATTTTCAAATTGAGTAGATAATTATGTAGATATTTGTCAACTAAATATTAAATAATATGTTAATTATTATTATATTTTATTTATTTGTTACTTGAAATAATATTTAATAACATAATTTATATTTTATATCATTATTTACTTATCCAAAATAAATATTATTTTTATTATTTTCCACCAATATAATTGAATAAATAATATATAAGTTTCTGTTGATTTTTGATGTGTTAGTGTATATAACAAATTATTAAATTTATATAACCGTAAAATTATAATTTAATTAATAAATATATATTAACCTTTAACCTTATTATTTCCATTAATAATCCATATGACATTATATTACCAACTGTAGATTATTCCTTGCAATGGTTATAAATAACTCTTCTAAGGCAAATTGCGGCCGTATACAGCGGGAATCGCCCACGAGGATGTAAGGGATTGGTCCAGCCTCAGACAAAACAACGCCGCCATGGACATAAAGTTGAAAATTTTAGACCAACTTGGCCGACACGTGTCTCGCATGCACGCGCGTTCATCATTCCGGCCGTCCGGCCTCCTTTCACTCTCTCATATCTTTGTTCTTTACTCTGTCTGCGTTATCTATATATAAATGTCTGCAGCCAACCATGGTGCTGTAAAAGGTATTCCACTCTCATAGCTAGAAAAATCATTGACCCAGAGCTCGGAGAATAAAAAATGGGCGTCATTGAGCCACAGAGCCCTGGGATTCATATGTTGGAAGACAAAGGTGTAGATCAGACTATTGAAGAGATCAATTATGAAAATCTGAAGCGACGGGTGTTGAAGGATCGGATTCTTCTGCGGAAGTTGAAGGAGAAGTTAACCAACGAACCGGACTTTGAGTTTTCATCGTCGTCGTCGGAGGCCTCCCGGAGGAAGAAGCTGGCCAGGGCCCAGGATTCGATCCTCGCGTACATGGTCAAGATCATGGAAGCCTGCAATGCCCAAGGTTTTGTATACGGTATCGGTCCCGGTCCCGTTGATCCACGATTTGTTTCTATTGGCTTTGATTGCGTAAAACATGAGGAGTACTGTACTGTTTAAATGATTATTGGTAACTAATAGATCAAACTTTAATTAATCTTCATTAGGTATCATACCGGAGAAAGGAAAGGCGGTCACCGGCTCGTCGGACAGCCTGCGGGAGTGGTGGAAGGAGACGGTGCGGTTCAACCAGGCCGCCCCTCTCGTCATCGCAAGCGTCATCGCGAACCCTGAAGAGGGCGATGATCCGGTCAAATCCGGTCAAACCCTTATGCACCTCCTCTTCAACCTCCAGGACACGACGCTGGGCTCCCTCCTCTCCGCGCTGATCCAGCACTGCGTGCCCCCGCAGAGGAAGTTCCCCCTCGACATGGGCCTGGCTCCGCCGTGGTGGCCGAGCGGCCACGAGATCTGGTGGGGCCAACAGGGCCTCGCCCACGAGGAGGGCCCACCGCCTTACCGGAAGCCCCACGACCTCAAGAAGGCCTGGAAGGTCAGCGTCTTGACGGCGGTTGTGAAGCACATGGTCACCGACCTTCCTCGCATGAGAGGGCTGGTCAAGAAGTCGAAGCGGTTGCAGGACAAGATGACTGCCCGAGAGACGGTGATCTGGTCGAAGGTGGTCGACCAGGAGGAGATCCTCTGGAAGAAGGTTGAGAAGGGCCTCAAGATCACATCTGAAGAAGAAGATAATGAAATAGGTTGTAGCAGTATAGATTCTATTTCCTTTATAGCAGCAAGTACTGACCGGAAACGGAAGTGCGAGTTCAGCTGCCAGCCGGCAGAGATCCATTCGGAGACTCTGTATCAGTGCCATAATATTGAGTGCCCAGTGGGCCAGCTGGGTGATGGCTTCTCCGATAAGAACTCGAGAACCGATCACGAGATTCAATGTCTTTACAACTATCCACTGCCCAGAGAAGGCCTTGAGATGATGCAGCAGGCCGAGATTCTGATGGGTGATGAAGGTAACGGCCCAGTATACTCTCTCCATGATTTGCTTCATTTGGTGCAGCCAAGCGAAACGACGGCAGAAGGGCTGGCAGTGGATTATGGTGATGATAGAACATTGGATGAGTACTTGAGCTGCTATTTGAAGGGTGGAATGGATGCGTTGTCTCCTGCTCAAATGGAGTGCATAGTATTGAACATGGAAGAGGATGGGAAGGCTGCATGCATTGGTGAAGATATGGAGACATCAATATGGGACCTTACTTACAGGGATCTCAAGGCCTGATCGCCATTCTATAGGCTCTATAAACGGCTAAGCTCCACGGCCATATTCGGTTCCACATTCAAGTATTCAGTAAGTTTGTCAAATGTTGTGTGTGGTTAGAGACTGATCAGAACTGTATGATCAGAGGTTATAGAAACACAATAATGAGCTAGCCTGACATAGAGTAAGACGTACTCTTAGAATAACTTGGGATACGAGTCATTGCATTCTTGCTGAATTTGCATGCTGTGTTACAGGGATTATTACAGAAAAAAATGAGTGGCAGCTCAAGGATCTCCAGATACATAAAAAAGCCATAGCATGATATTGGCTCTCTAGAAATAAAACTATATCTAGGACAACTCTAAGCTACTCCACCCTAATTTGGGAGACGTCTCTCTATGAAGATATGGGTAGGATATAAGTAATAATAGTATCAGTAGTAACAGGTGAATTATATGGTATATCTGGGATCAGCGACAGCCGGTTAAGGTAGAGTCTGCAGCAGTCCAAGGAAAAGCAAGCTATACCTGTCCTGTCCTTTCACCAGTGAAGTTCTTGTTTGTTGTGGAAGCACATACCTACACATAAGAGATTTATATGGGAGAGACTGAGCACAACCTTAGAATGAAGCATATATAGTGCGTGAGTAAAGGGAGTGCAAGTGACACAAGTAGTTATCAATGTTATCAAAACCAACATTAACATGAAGGAATTGCTTGCAAAACAAGAAAAGGAAATAGAGGTTACTTTGGCATCAAGATAGTAAAATCAACAAATTGTTTAGTAAAAGACTAGTAAGAAAGATGAAAGGTACAATGTGCCAAATTTTACCTCAAGAATAACGTTCATTAGCCCGTGTGCATGGAAAATTTTCTAATATCCAAAGAAGATTGGGAACTAATGGAGTCACCTATCTAGCCAACATATGAGAATATTGACTCCAAAAGAATGCAAAATTTAAAGTTGAAAGACCTTAATGTAAAAACTACTTATTTAAATCAATTGATAGTATTATCACTCACCATATCCTCAACAAAAACACATCAAAAACAATTTGAGACTCCATAAAATAGAGGCATTAACGCTTGTTTAAGCTAAAACGTGCACTACTTCAAGCACTGCATAGGGAATTTGAAATACTTAGTATAATATTTTTGTGAGAATTATAGTTATCACACCTCGACCCACTATCCGGTGTCGTGTTTGGATACAACCACTACAAAAGTAGATATTATAATATTGTAGTATAGTGAGAATGTAAGACTTAAAATAAAAATATTTTCTACACATTTCAAATTTTACAAATAACTATTTTGGATAACAAGTATTACAAAAATAGATATTATAATATTGTAGCACAATTAGAAGGTAAGACTTACAATAAACCTTTGAGCAGGTGGATAATCAGTCCAAGTGTGGAATATAATCTTCTTTTACCCTGTTCATCTTCCCCCAAGTCAATGGACCATCATAACTTCTAGTACTTCAGGAACATATTGAAAATAAAAACTTCATCCCCTTATTACACAGCCATTTCGAGTAGCCTTGATGACCATAATACCTTCTAATTCAGACGCCTAATGGTCATGAAAACTCATTATTCTTACATACAATTAATGATGCAAATATACACATGAAATAAGCATGAGTTTATTCTACAGAGGATCCCTCAAACACACATCCAATTGATTCTCAATCATATTCCCAATTGGAGTATCATAAACATTTTGGTTTATCGCCCATATTTTGAAACCCAATGCTACAATATTAGCACTCTAACGACTGTAGTACTGAAATGATACAATACTCAGACTAAAAAATATATATTATTATTTTTCATAAAAAAATTAAACTTTTACAACAATATGCATTTGTTTACGAATTTCATAAAAAAATCATGGGAATAACATTAACAACAGATAACAAATACCATAAAAGAATTTCTTTCATCGAGCCTTATACCTCATCTATGCAACTAACTAATGTCGGTGTTACATTAGGACTGTAATTACTTTTCGCAATCTACTTTCACCTTAAATGGGTTAGGGAGTGGTGCACTTAAAATTTAGTAATTGTGAATACTGACATCAAGATTTATGTCTCAACCCCATTTCTTACTAAAATACACTATATAGGTATTTTCCATAAAAACCTTAAGTTCATTCACAAGCATTTATCCTATTTTCTAAGTTATTCCTCAGATCAATAGATAATCAATCAGAAACATATAATTTATTTATTTCAATCATTTCTCAGTTGAGAATATAAATTTCCAATTGAATAATTACAATTTCAAAAATAGTTTTCGTGCAATCACTAGACTATAAACTCAATCATAAGCATAATCCATATATGTAAAATAATTTTGTTGGTTGGAAGTCCATCGCTGGTACTAACTCTTTAATGCAGGCATTAGGCCAAAAACTCGATTTTGAGTAAGAAAAATAGTGTTGTTGGTCTGAAGTCCATCACCAATACCTAACAACTTGTTAATGTATGCACAAGAACAAAAGTTGTAATTTATTGAAAACGGTTCAATGATCGAAAATTCGTCACTAGTGAAACAATTAGACAGTTACCCAACCAACTCCCTACCTATATGAAAAAAAAGACCCACACTCATGCTCCTAGGTCAATAACTCACTAGAGTAGAAGTGCTCCCCATTATACCACCAACTCAAGTAGTCATTACAGTAACTTTTTAGTGGACCATGATGTCACCTTATATCTTCTGCCATATATGAATAAAATATTTGTATGAATACAAAGTTAATGCCAACTTCTAACGGACAAAATAAATCATTTTCATGAAACGAATCTAGGTTTCACTTACATCACACATATACTTGGCGAATACGGGCACTACCCATATTGCAAAAGAAAAATAGATATGTGAATCTAAATTCTACCCACATCGCATATAAAAACATAGGATTTTTTCGATTTCACACAGAATACCTCAACTCTCAGCCTTACACACAAACATTGGGCTCTGCCCATTTTCATAAATGACATGATCTTAGTCCTTAGTTTTCCCAAAACATTGATCATTGCCCATTTCAAACACAAGTCTTGGGTCTGAGCTTGTATCACACACGAACATCAGTCTCTATCCATTTTCATAAATGATAGAATATTAGTCCTTATTTTTCAAAACATTGGATTTTGTCCATCTTTTATAAATGTTAGGATCTTTAGTTCATTCTTCCAAAAACACGTTTATAAATGTATCAGGCTCTTCCAATTTATGTGTAAACAATTTGGATCTTAGTCTATTCATTCAAAAACGACGTCACTTTCTAAAAGTATTTTCCGAGCCTTAGCTCAATTTTAAAATCGATTTGGGATTTCAATCCACTTTTCAAAACTTAAAATGGGAACGTATCCCGAATATGACCTCTATAGCGGGTTCATGAACTTCATTAAACATTCTATAAAATCACACATTACGTAAAAAATTTCTAAATTTGTAAAGAGTTTCAGTTGATCCAATCAAACTCGATTTCAGTAATCTCACTCACATGAGCTTAGGATCTTAGTTTTTTAGTCTTGTTCTCCCCAACGATTAATTGGTCTCAATACTTATTTGTTCGTAAGTATACTCGTTCATACATGTTGTTTATAGAATATACAAGCATATCTCATTAAAAGGATTTAAGCCCAAATTCCTTATATATCCAACTATCCCCTTTGAAATGTTTAATCTCATCTATTTTAAAAACATCCAATTTCATTTCACTTGAAATATTTAGGCTCATTTTCGTATACATCCAACTCATTTTATTCAAAAAGTCCAAGCTCACTAATTTCAAAACTCTAAATCGATTCTCTTTTAAAAATATCCAAACTTCTCTCTTTTAAATATAATTAAACTAATCTCATTTAGCTTATAATGTTCAATTCATCTCTTTTAGCTAATCTATTTTAACATATCCTTATTCATCTCATTTAGATAATTTCTTTTAACATATCCTTATTCATCTCATCTAAATATCTAAGTCCATCTATTCAAATATCCAAACTTATCTCCTTGAATCATATACAAATCTCATTTCAATATCTACATTCATCTTCCAAGCTCATCTCCTTTCAACCTATCCAAATTCATCTATTTTAACACATCTCAATTCAGCTCATTTAAATAGTTAGTCCCATCTCTTTGATACATTTGCATCATATCTAAATTCAACTCATTTAAATATCTAATCTTATCTCTTAAAACATCCAAGCTTACCCCCTATATACATATCCAAATTCATCTCCATTTAACACATAAATCCATCTCTTAAAAAAATCTAAACTCATCACTATCAATCATATTTAAATTCAATCCAAAATCTAAAATTTAAACTCAACTTACAGATGCAAAATGAAGGTTGGCGCTTCTGGATCTTTATAGCTCTCTTAGGCATTATGTAGAACACCTTGTGTGCACTCTGGATTTGATATTTTCCTTCAAACCAATAGATTACTGGACCTTTATAGCTCTCTTAGGCATTATGTGGAACACCTTGTGTGCACTTTGAATTTGATGTTTTTCTTCGTCCCAATCAGCTTCTTCTTCATGAGCTCCACGAGGAATCCAACCATTGTTGAGGTTGAGATCATCCTTGGGGTACTACTCCTCGATTTTTCTCTTGGCAAGGTACCGATCTTTCCCTTCTGTTTCTATTCGACCAAGGGTAGGAATAAGGTTTAAATGCAGTTCCATTTCCTACAATGAAGCTTGAATAACATGGCTTCATCTACTCCTATAGTAATGAACCTTGGTCCACAGGGGAAGGAGATCCACGGGAGAGGAAGAAGAGGGACCATCACCACACTTTGGGAGTTGTACTGTATCCTTGGGCCCATCCAAGCAAGCTCCATCGTATATCATGGTAACATTGATCATTTCGCTTGGATCTATCATGTTCGCTAGACAGCGTAAACCTTTGACTAGCCGGATGGAGAAAGGCAGCCCCACCTAAAACCTTCAACCACTATCGCTTACTTACCTTTGTTTCTAAATGTTGTCGACACCTTTATCATTTGAAATGGCCTATTGCAGTTTCCATGCAAATGCCGTCAAGACATCGTATGGTCGCTAGGTGCACGCCTTACCTACCAAGCATAGTTTAGTTTCTCCATACATTACTGACCATTTCAAGCTTCTGGTCAAACCCCACCAAACATGCATGCTACCAGTCTCCCCTATAATCTTGATTCAAATCTCCTGATCATCAACCATGCCAAGAATAAAGTTCAAATCTATGTTGAGAGACAAGGAGATATAAACTTGTTGGAACAAATAATATCAGCAAATTGAAGTGATAACACTCTACAACAGTTTATCCCACTCCCAACACCACACCTGCTTTAGCAATTGCAGGTCGCAAGGCTCAATGCATTGGTCGGTCCGACGGGGATTGTAACCAACAGTGACTAATGGGTTCACAGGTCAATTGCACCCTTTTATTTAAACAGCTATGTGGAACTCAAGGAATTAAATATAAGGCAGTTTTTTGTTCTTTCAGGGAAGGGGCTCAGAGGCCGAGAGAGAAGAGGCGCTGGGTTCCGATCCTTCTCTTTCTGAGCCGCTCCGCAATGATGAAGGAAAGCTCTAGGGACTGAGATGCATTGAGCCTTGGGTCACAGTGAGTGTGGTAGCGTGAGCTCAGGTCATCATAAGTCACTGTTCGAGATCCTCCAATGCACTCCGTCACATTCTGGCCAGTCATCTCAAGGTGGATCCCTCCGGCATGACTTCCTTCTTGCTCATGAACATCGAAGAATGCTCGCACCTCAGCCTACACAGATTTATATAACATTATTTTAAGCCACACAGGAAGATCTGCTGCCTATGAATGAATAATCAGACAATTCTGCAATTGATAGAGTCAGCTAAATCGTACCAGAATTGCATCGAATGCACGAGTCTTAAGACCACAGGGTGCCTTTATTGTGTTTCCGTGCATGGGATCGCACACCCATGTCACAATCTGCCCAGCATTGCGTACAGCCCGAATCAGGTGGGGAAGCTTGACCCTCATGTTCTCCGCCCCCATCCTCACAATGATAGTGATTCTTCCTGGCTTGTTTTGTGGGTTCAGGATTTCAACAATGTTGACGAGTTCCTTGGGATCCATCTTGTTGCTCACCTGCGACACCAAGTTTCAAATCAGTGAGAATACTCAGACCAGTGTGATATTGAGTGGCCACTTCCTGCATTTACCATACTCTTTTCCAAAGATCATTTACCTTAATGCCAAGAGGGTTGGCAATTCCTCTGAGGAATTCCACATGTGCACCATCCAGCTGGCGTGTCCGCTCCCCAACCCAGAGCATGTGAGCAGAGCAGTCATAGTAGAGCCCAGATGTTGAGTCAAGTCTAGTAAGGGCCTGCTCATAAGGCAAGAGTAAGCACTCATGGGATGTCCAGAACTCAGTTGTAGTCATGATCGGGTGGTCCACAGTAAGTCCTGCAGCAGCCATGAACCCCAAGGCCTCATCCACCCGGTGAGCAAGTTCCTGGTATCTGTTGAAACATCCCAAGGAAATTAAATAAGTAAACCAATGCAATTTGAACTCTAGGCAATTCACTCTTCATCAATACCATAAGAATAACTTAAATATCAAATGCCAAAAAGTGTTTGACCATGAATATATCCATTTATGCAAAACAATTAGGGACTCGATCATTTTTGTTTTGTACCTGTCTCCCTGTTCACTGTGCTCTGCAAAATCGAGATTCCACTGGGTAACCCTCTGCATGGCAGCATAACCTCCTGTTGCAAAGGCTCTCAGCAAGTTAAGTGTGGCAGCAGACTGGCAATATGCCCTGATCATCCTCTCAGGATCAGGAATCCTCGACTTCTCGTTAAAAGCATCCCCATTTATGTTATCTCCCTTGTAGCTGGGCAACTTCTTGCCGTCCTTCTCCTCGAAAGGGTCAGATCTGGGCTTGGCAAACTGACCAGCCATTCTTCCCACCTGATAGATTCAGATTTCAACCAACATAAGTTTTCAGCCATTCAGTTAGGCTTGAATGCCATCAATGTAAAACCCGTACCGTACCAAACAATTAAGATCATGAACTTGTACGTTAGTAGGAAATTAATTATACTTCCAGTGTGACATTAAGTTACAAAATTCATGGAACAAATCATTTCAACAATGCAACAGTAAACTATGAACTAAGGTTAGTAATGAAGAACATCATAATTATCCGATAGATGGGGACTTTTATGCAATTGACTGAAACATATCATCATCAATCATGAGACTGACAGATTCTAACTGGGTCAAAAGAAAAGTGAAATGAAGGGAAAAAAAGGAACCTTGATCACAGGCATCTGACCCCCGAACATGAGAACGGCGCCCATCTGAAGGAGAATCCTAAAGGTGTCCCTGATGTTGTTGGCGCTGAACTCCTTGAAGCTCTCTGCGCAATCTCCACCCTGGAGGAGGAAGGCGTTGCCCATGGCGGCGTCAGCCAACCGCTCCTCGAGACTGCGAGCCTCTCCAGCGAACACGATCGGGGGGAAGCTCTCGATGGTCTTGAGGACCGATTCGAGCTCAATGGCATTGGGGTACTCGGGCAGCTGCAGGGCCTTCTTCAGCTTCCAGCTTTCGAGAGTCCATTTCCCCGAGGGGGTAGGAGGGGCGGGTTTCGAGACAGAGGCGGCGGCGGCGGGCTTGGGTGCCGGTTCGGCGGCATGGACAGCCGAGATCTGGCAGGGCTTGGCCTGGGATTTGGTGGTAGGTGGGAGGACAGCAAATGCAGGCTGCTTGGAGAGAGAGTGGGTGGCGGAGTAGAGAGAGGAGGAGGAGAGAGCCAGAGAGGAAGAAGGATTTGCCAGAGCCATTGCCGAGAAAATCCTCAAGCTCTCTTCTTCTGTGTATTGGCCTTAATATGAGTGATATAGAAAGAGAAAGAGAGAGGCTCGGAGGAATTCTGGGGAAGGTGGAAGAGATTGAGGAGCATTTTATAGGGTTTTTTTAGATTAACGGGTGCGAAGGATACCTTGTAGAGAGAGAAGGGGAGAATTTTGTGTGTCAAGAGAGAGGAGGGTTTGGTGGGAAGGAAGTTTCACAGTCAAAGTGGGAGGGGGGGAGCACGGCGGGGTGGAGAGTCAAGCCGTCACAGAGGACGGTAGTGCAGAAGGGGTAGGTGACGAGGAAAGCAAAATTAAAGTTGTTGGAGGGACCATTTTGCAAATGTAACGAACCTACATTTTTTTCGGCTGTCAGAATGTACGTTGGATCTCCTATTATTTATTTTATATTTATCACTTTTTTAATAATTTATTTGATATTTTAAGATTTTATTAATTAAAAAATAAAATATCAAAACATATATGATAAATCAGACACGCTAATTCGGATGGAATCGTAGAGCGAAGAGAGAGGGTGCAATCCAAATATAATAATATATTTGGAAATATAAAAAGCGAAAAAAAGAAAAAAAAACATATATATAAAAATCTTTAGGAAATTTATACAAAAAATAAATAAGATATAATTTTTTATGATAATTTAATTTATATGACAATCTTTAGCTAAATTAAGTAATAGAACAAAAAAAAAAGAAATTATTGAGATGGTGAGTCATTCGGTAGGTGGGGGTGGAGGGTAATTTCGTAATTGAAGGGTGAGAGGGAGGGAATGGGGGAGGAGGACACGGCAACCATCGTCAGTCATTAACGCTACCAACCAAGGAGCGCTGCCCCCGTTGGGTCACAATTCACTGCCTACCAACCGCGGCCATGTGGTGACCGTGATGGGCGGGTGGCAATGGCAAAAGTGGTCACCCCATACCCGTAAAGAATATTCCAAGGTTATTTTCATATTCCATGGGTTAATATTTCTTGTTCTCTCTCTCTTTTTTTTTGTTTCCCCTTACACTATTTTTTAATGTGAGTGATTAGCATTTTTCAAGTAAAATGATTATACTACTCTTTTATATATTTATATTAATGTATTATTTTTATACAAAATAACATTTATATAATAGGATTATGTTATATGATAGATAAACAAATATATGGTTTAGGTATACAATATAGTTTATTATATACGTGATTGATATTATAGATTATTTATATACAAATATTATTATACCATTAACATTAACTTGTTTTCTAATTATAACAATAACTTAATTATATTGTACAAATATAATTAATTATATATAATATAATTATATAACATTTTATTTTATTGTTAATAATATAATTTAATTCAATTATACATATGTAACTTAATAAAAAAATTAAATTAATTAAAAAAGAACACTTTAATCTTTTTAACTTTTCATTTATTTCTACAAATAAAAAAAAGATATAATGTTATATTTGATATAAAATAATTAGGCTGAGCTAAAATATGATTTTTTTTAAATTTTTATGATATATCATTTTTAAAATTTTATTTTACAAGGGATACCTATATGGAGTTTACATATAAAAGTACATGTTAATATATGAATTAATCAATTATTAATTGAAATTACATTATAATTACATATGTGGAGGAGTACAAAGGGGTGGTCTCCTCCTACCCCTAAATCCATTGTGTGTGTAACATAAACCATCAAGTTTAATGGTGTTAGGGTTCAAATGGGATAATCCACTTTAAAATTGTCAAATAATTATAAAATCATAACATTAGTTAACATTTTAGCTCATATAGCAATGCTGAATAGCTGTCTAGTTTATTAGTTTGGCATAAGAGCTTTCCAGTTATATATATACACATGAATGTATGTATCTATGTATGTATGTACACGTGAAGGGCATGCGCTTATTGTATACAGAGAGCATATGGGGTCGCTGCATGCATGCAACGTGCTAAAAGATCTGCAGGTTCACACGTGAACTCTCAACAAGAGTTCTTATCGAGTCTATCTGTATACGCATAACAGAACGTCAACCCCACAACCACAGCTGACAAGAAAGGCAAAGGCTGCCCTCAAGACAATGGGCTATGATTAAAGTTGAGGTGATCTTCCTTTCAACACAATATACACGCTTTTGCATGTTGGTGGGGTTGAAGGTTGTTCCGTGGACTAGAGAGATAGATTGAGAGAGGCCAAAGAGTAGGTGAAAACTTGTAGTAGGTAAATCCTCACAAGTTGTAACTCTTTTAATTGTTGCTTTCTGTTATCCCTTCCAAATATGTAGGTTATACCCAAATTTAGAAATTGGAAAGAGCTCTATAATGCAACACAAACAATGACCCTTATTTTTCTACCAACTAATAGTGGATCCGCACCACAAACTGCATAATTGGCGGTAGCCCAAAGTTAGCTAACTTTCAAGAAACAGTTTCTGAATACGCATACTTGGAGTCTTCAACATAGACAATAGAGTGGCTGTTAGATCCTCTAATTTATTTTGTCCCAAAGTAATGATAATACGAAATATTGCTCAAAAGTCACTTAAGCATCTTGTCAGAACAATAAACCAAAAGGCCAATGGTAATTAATGTCCCATATAATAAAATCCCAAAAGATATTATATGCACACCTAGATACACGTCTCAACATTGTGGTCCTGGGAGGAGAGCCACATGTGTTCCGCCGCTAAGAACCCATCCAAAGATCCTTGGGCCAGTTGCAACTGGTCTGAAATATAAAATATTAGGAGTGACCGGTTGGAATGGTTACATATAAAAGAGCCCACGAACATCACATTACAGCATATCTCGTTAAATCCATCACATTAGCAAGTTGTCCAAATGAACCAAGTTCACGGTAGACTTGTGTCAAGAGATTGTGCGAGATATCGCTCTTTTCATGTGGTAAAGTGGACAGTGAAGGGTTTAAGAAATATAATTGTTTTATAGTAAATATTAAAAGTGCATATGATCAAGTTGAGTGTACGTCATTGTAAAATAATAGGTAATGCCAAGAGGGTTGGCAATCCTTTAAAGTCACTATAAAACAAGGGATGAAAAATTTCATTGTTTTCAATCCGAATACTCTCACAAGCTTAACTACTACTGTAGAAATTAGAATGGAACTGTCATCTAGAACACTACAGATTGAGCAGAGAAAAAAAGATCCATCATAGGACAGTTGTTGCAGAAAAGGAGAGCATTCCATGACTTAACCAGAAGATAACACAGGAAATGAGTTCACAATCGACAAATAACAAAACATCCATCATAAGATCACAGTGAACGATAAAAGAAACGCTGTCACGTCCAAACTTCTCATCAGTCAAACTGAACTTAGCCTATGATGATTAAGGGGCACACATAAGTCTGGTATGTCTATACCAGCACCCTAGGCAGCAATGGATGGCTTTGAGGCAGCAGAGAGACGGGACCTCTTCTTAGCCAAACTCTCACTGCGCCTATCACGCTGCTCCTTCAACCTGGTGGCAAGAAGCTTCTGGTACTCTGCAGCCTCAGACTGGGCCTTGGCAACTCTCTTCTTCTTCTCAGCAATTCTTCCGCGCTTCCTCTGCAGTGTGAGGGGAGTCACCAGCCTCTGAATTTTAGGAGCTTTGCTCACCTTCTTGCCTGTGACAAATAAAAACACAGAAGTCAGCAGCTGCTATTACAGCCAAACACATTAAAGGTCATCAAATGGAACAAAGATCAATGCCAACTCCCACATCCATATTCTAACTTGAACTGTACAAGCATAGAGATTAAACAATGGCATCTTTCACTTTCACGTTTTTCTCCACTAAAAGTCCACTCACCAGCCTTATTTGTAAAAGTCCTGCGGTAGGTGTTAACATATTTACGGACATCATCTTCCTTTGAAAGGTTGAACAACTTCCTGATCTTAGATGCCCTTTTGGGACCTCTCATCCTTGGCTTTTCAATGTCAGTCAAACCTGGGAGATCATTCTCACCCTTCTTCACAATAACCAGGTTAAGGACAGAGAGATCTTGGCTGACAATGCAACCACGAACAGACTTCCTCCTCCTCTCTCCATTCCTCCTACCATATCCTCGGAAACAGGGAGTGCCTGTCAAAATTTGACAGTTACATCTTTATTACATCAATGTAAAACAGTCGTAGTACCAAATCAATGTAAATATTAAATCAGGTTCTACCTCGATGCAGAAGAAGACGAACACGTCCTGGAGTCAGAACTCCCTGCTTCATTGGGAAACCCTGCTTATCACATCCTCCCATGATCTTAAATACATAACCTTTGAATTCCTGCAAGAGAAGGGAGTATTAATCAACAGAATACATTACAACGCCACAAGCTAATTTGATAATATTAGTGTCATACCTCGCCCAGAGCATCTCCACTGACTTCCTGAGAGATTCTCTTGTCAAAGAAAGCTCGACTGCATATAAACCATCATTATAAGAAAAGAGTGATTCTTCTTTCACACAGATTTAAAGAGTTGTAAAAACAATTAGCACAAAAAACTATAATCCGGAGAATATTTAAAGTGTTCCTGCAGCATCTAATTCACTATCAGTAAAGCGCATACTAGAAGCCAATCATAGTATCCAATTGCAACTAGAGAAGAAAAAGGAAAAAAATCATTTTTCCTGTTTAATAGAAGAAATTGCTTTCTACTTGTATTTCATCTAATTAGTACTCATCAATATGCTACACTACAAGTAAGAAGTGAAAGAATGCTCTGCGACTAATATAAACAATGAAAAGAAATAATTGAAGTTTCAGGTAAGAAACTCAGAAAATAAAAGACCAGATTATAAATAAGAAAAGCAGAGAGCCAACAAAAGAGGGAACAGAGTTCGAAATAGTGCTCACAGTTTCTGGTCGTCATCGATCTCGAGTTTTTTTTGGCAACCGGTGGTGGGATTGGCTATATTGAACTGAATCAAAGCAGAAACAAACCAGACAGAATATGAGAATAATAGAGAAAATCACCATATACAAACAGAGAGATGTAGTAGAAAATGTTAAAAGCGAGATAAGAAGAATGGTAAGATTAGTAACCTTCATGTTCGGGAGGGAGAGAGGCGCCCGCTTCTTCTTCGACGGCTAATGCTAGGGTTCTTCACTTCTCCGGAAAGGTCCTAAACCTATCCCTCTTCTCCAATATATATTAGGTCAAAATGTTATGGTGTTTCCCGGTGCACGGTACAGATTCGGCATTTCGCTCCGTCAGTGACCACGTGTCCTTAAATTCTAATTAATTATATCCGCAAAAAAAAAAAACCAGAATTTGTGGAGTAGTCTTAAATTGGTAGGAAGTTTAGTTGTTATTATAAAAATATATTTATTTTTTTATCATATACAAAAATTAAATTAGGTTATAAATAATTTATAACAAATCATATTAATACATTTAAAAGGTAAAATTATATTAATATAAATTATTTTAATATTAAGAAATTGAATCTAAAATATTTAATTATTTTAATATGAGCTATATAATTACTAGTACACTACTCATGGGATACATTAAATCTTGGCTTGTATAATAAGTAAAACAAACAATTTTATTACATTCTCTGGTATTATATCTGTTGTATGTATACATTATTATTGCATATTTAAAATATTTTAATAAATTGGAAAGATATATTTGAGCCACTATTATTGTATATTTAAATATATTTAAAGATATATTTCAGTTTCTTTCTACATAACTTATCCATGCCACATTATTTACTATTAGCAAAAACATTCTCATTTTTAAAGGACGACCTCAACTGGAAAGTAAATATTGTTTATTATTGTACAAATTAATTTTTTTTTTATAATTATTCTTCCCTTTTATGGTGGTATTCAAGCCCCATGTTGTCAACAATCACAATAACCAAATATTTTGTTAATGGGATGAGGTGAATTCAACTTCTCTATATAGTCTTATAGTCTTATGCCAATATTCATGCTAAGCTTTTCCCTTTTTATTCCAACTTCTTAGGGAATAACTTATAATTCTAATTTGTTAAATTTAATAATATTAACTTGTCCAACTAATTGTAAAGTTTTTCATCAAACTTGATAGTATTAGTTATTTTGTATTATACAATAAATTTAATAGTCTATATGGCATATTAATAATATATTTATTGTAATAGTATAAATTATTATTACTAAAACGGACAATTAAATATGAAAATATTTAATCACAACTATAAAAATAAAAAATAGATCAATCTGATCTACTAATAATACTAGCATTCATATCTATATAAGTGAATTTAAATGCGGTTATAGTAACTATAGTATATATAGATGCAATTAGAAAATTTTTAACATTAATAAGTGAAGAATAAAATTTTTTTACAATAGTGATAAATTAATATAAATTACTCTACAATAATTTAACTAAATTGAAAATCAACAATTATAAAAAAATTTGATTAAAAATTAATTCGAATGATGTTGATATTCGATCTTCAACTTTAATTAAATTAATAATTATTTCTTATTTAGGTGTTTATTTATCACTTATAATTTTTAAATTTACACTTATTACCCTTATTTATCATTATTGATTCAATTATACTATCCATTTTTTTTATTTTAAGATAACTGAATTTACAACAACACTTTTACCACTTATTAGCAACTATTTATACTACTTCCCTTCTTAACTAATTTTTTTCACTTTTTATCCAAATTTTTTCAAACTTTCATTTCCTTTTAATTGAGCTAAGTAAATTTAAACCAATAATAACGCGTGATATAAAATAAAATTTTTACCATTATATTTTTTAATAACTTATATTCAAATTTGATTTATATTATTTAAACATAAAATCTATTTATATAACAAGATTTAGTATAATTATTTTTAAGCCTAGCCATCAAAAGTAATTCGAGGTTATAAAATTTGATATTAGGATTACTATAAAGAATTGGGTTTAGCACTCTCGTCCAATCAAATTGGTCAAAATATATGACGTGTCCTCCATGTCAGCAGCTTAAACGATGTGTGTGTCACTATTTTAACAGTTGGTTAATATTATTGACTTCAAATAAAATTTATGGGCTTAAATGCAGATATGTCATGAAGTCCAAATTTGATGACTGAAACAAAATATATTTAAAGTTGGAGGATGAAGTTAAAACAAAACAATGTTTTTGCACAGTGGTATCATTTGGCCCTCGCAGCTCTTTTAAAACCCTAGCCGTCAAACCCTATACATCTCCTATATATATCGTCCATCTGCGTTATACTACTACGGTATGGTCGTGCTTCGTCCATTGGTTTCAACCTCTGTTATCGAGAGGTAATCCCCCGCGCCTCCTCCATGGCGTTTAGCTCAGTCTTGTTCCCCATCAGTACAGTATCTCGGTCATCCAGTTGTGGCTAGTCCTTTTCTCTATACCAACTGTCTGATTTTTGCTGGTATTGTTCTGATTTTATACAATCGATCCAGTTTGATTAACCTTGGGGTGCCCACATATTAGATGTGTATGTGGTAATTGCCCTGTTGTGTGGTGTGATGCTCATTGAATTCTTTGATTTTGGTATGGTTGAAGAAGTTCGGGATTTAGTCAATGAAGTTGATATTGACCTGTGATTTGTCCAAGAGATTTTCGGTCTTTCTCTCAATGACGTTGATAGAAAGTTTTGGTGTTTAAAAATTTAACACCTCATATTTTTGTTACTTTGATGGGTCTATGATGATATATCCAAAGGCTTGTTTCTCAAAACATTCGCAGTGGCTGCCATAGAGCTTTCGCCTTCGCCAGGCTTGAGAGCTTATGCTGCTTATATCCTTCCTTGGATGTCTGAGACTTTAATGTTGTCCTGTGAACTAATCTTTTATGATTTTTCTCATGTTGTCACAAGTTGCACATATTTGATGACCATTATAGTTACCTTTGAGGATTTCATAATTAACATTATAAAATCCTTGTCATTATTTTTATCTGTTGCCTCATTGGATATATGAGTGCAAATCTAGATCCTTGTTTTCACTCAGTTGTGTGAATTCTTGTGTTGTGTCAGACCTTTTCTGTTTTTATGTATGTGGTGACAACTTGCATAGATATCTTAGTACATTTCAGTTAATATACAGATTTTCAATAATTACCCATTTTATAATATACTATACTTTATAATTCTTTTAAATCAAATGGTTTATGACAACAATCTGGATACCTGTTTCTCAAAATTGAGGGACAGAGAGCTTTAGCCTTCTCTAAGATAGAGTGCTTATGTTGCTACTCTGTTTTTTATTTCTGAGATGTGATTACTGTGATGTGAATTGCCTCATGTCTATGGCATTGCAATTTCATCTATACTCCAAAAAACCCTCTTATAATTTTAAGAACGTGTTCATTGAATTCTTTGAATGATTTTGTTGCTTCTAATCTTTGATCGCTAAGATATTTAATATTGATGTGTGACACAATCTTTTATGTTGTTTCCACATATTGTATAAAGTTGCACAGATTTCTAAGACCAATCTTGTTATTCTTATGATTTCAAATGGTCTACGACGACAAATCCAAAGGCTTGTTTATCAAAACATTCGAAGTGGCTGCCTGAGAGCTTTCGCCTTCGCCTGGCTTGAGAGCTTATGCTGCTTCTATCCTTCCTTGGATGCTTGAGAGCATTCTGTTTTTTACTGCTTGTGTTGACAACTTGCATATATGTCTGCAATTCTAGTTACTGTTGTGTATTTTTATAATGAAACGTTTAAAACGATCTAATACGAATTTTATATCAATCTTTTACTTCGTTTGGTCTATTATGACAAATCCAAAGGCTTGTTTCTCAAAACATTTGCAGTGGCCGTCTTAGATCATTAGCCATTGCCAGGCTTGAGAGCTTATGATATTTACTATTTTTTCCTTGTGGTAACAACTTGCATATTTATGTATCTAATTCTATTTACTCTGATGGATTTTCATATTACACATTTAAAATGAATTATTATAAATGTTACACTTCAATGCGTCTACGATGACAAATCCAATGTCTTGTTTCTCACAACATTCGCAGTGACCGCCTGAGAGCTTTCGCCTTCGGGGCTTGAGAGCTTATGCTGCTTCTATCCTTCCTTGGATGTCTGAGCCATTATATCTTTTATTTACAATAATCTTTTTTTGTTTCTTCATGTGGGGAGTGTCCCTTTACGATTTTCATAATTCCCCATTTTAAAAACTACTACATAAAGTGGTTTTTTAGCAAAAAAAACTTCTTTGGTAATGAGTGTACACTCCCCTTTAGTTGCTGAAAAATCTCGCTGTGCTTGGAATTGTGTCCAGTTTCTATGTACCTTCCATTTAACAGGCTTTGAAAAAATCTATTTATAATTTTTATATTTATTTTATAAATATTTACAAAGCATGTCTCCATGTTGAAAATCTTCCAAATGTTTGAACGATAATTAGGTGAATATATATTTTTTACAAAAAATCTATATTAATATAATAATAAAAAACTATTTGGAAATTTTCCATATAAATCCTGTAATTTTCGTAAGTATTATTTCAAAATTAAGATACCATTTTGATCTCATTCATACTATTTAGTTGTCTGAAATGGAGACTTTTGATAAAATAATAATTTTTCTATAAATATATAGAAATATTATATTGGATTGGTTAAATAATAAGACAAGTTTTTTTATAAATAGTATTGTTTGTGAGATGCTAATTAAAGGTATACACATTTTTATGAATACATATATTTTCCGGTATTAATAAATATATGTAATTAATACCGGAAAATATATGTATTAAATTAGATTGGAATGTCTTCTTTCACTAAGGGCCTGCTACTCCAAACTTTATGTTTTCAAAACAGAAAATAAAGTTCTTATTAATTACATGTTTAGTTATTGATAATTAAAATATAAAAATGAAAAACTTAATAATAAATATATTAAGTGTTGTAACATAATAAATTATGTTGCAAGTTAAAATTTGATACTTTATTAGAAATCATATAATTTAATAAGTTGAGATAAGAAGTATGAAAGTTCCTAGTTAGATGAATCAGTCCTAAATTATGTTGTAAGATTTATTTCGGTGGATAGCAATGTGAAGAGGTAGAAATCTTGGACTATCCGGTTCTCCTAATAGGGATTAGGTTTGAAGCCAAGAACACAACCATCCTTCACATTTAATGGGATGGTGGCAAATGTAATAAATAGTATTGTTAGGCTTTTATTGATTTGGCGAAGTTAATAAATATTGTCAGGCTTTTATTGATATGGTTAGCAAGCTGCTAGAAACCGAGATTGATGATGTATACATATTTTTTTGGCAAAGTCCAGGGATGGATGCTTGAAGGCTGCTGATGAAATGTTGATTGACTAAAATGTAGTGTCGAAGCCAAGTAATTGTGTAAATCTCATTTCTGGAGGATGGGCATGAGGTAATGATCTGTTGAGTGAAGTGATTAATCCATGGTTAATCCACGGGTAGATCTTGTAGCAGCAAACAAAAATTTTATAATCTTCTTCAAGTTTAATAAGAAGTTGCAGTGGTAAAGGAGATAGTGAAGTATGCCTTGGGCTGATTAAAAGCTAGGAAAGATGAAATGTATATAAGATTTTTTACTAAGGGATTTAATATAAAAAGGTTTTTAAAATATTATATTAAATTGAATAAAAAATGAATTTCGTAGGTTTAAAGTTTAAAAAAGTTTTATTAATTACAATATACCTTGTTAAATAGTTTAATAGCTACTCCTATCAGTTGAAAACTCTATATGTTATATGTACCAATAGGGAGAAAAAAATATCAAAATTGAGTTAATTTGACGAATAATACTCCAGTTGTAATCGGTTGTAGTTGTATTAAAAAATGAGAAAGATAAATATAAAAATTAATTTTGTATTCAAACGGAGCCGCACGTGTTCACTCTGTTCTTGGGATGATTGTATGTGCCTATTCTTTGTTCTTGGGATGCAATCTTTTGTGTATTTCACATACTGTGACAGCTTGCCTTGTGTATTTCTCTGTGATGGGTATTTCTTGAATGCGTTCATTTTTTATTTTTTCTGACGAATGTAAGACTATTCCAGTTACTCTACTTTTCATTTATTCATTTTTAATATCATATTATTTTTTTTCTATGATGACTCGTTTCTCATAAGATTCATGGTGTAAT
This sequence comes from Trapa incisa, assembly GCA_030064435.1. Classification (NCBI taxonomy): domain Eukaryota; kingdom Viridiplantae; phylum Streptophyta; class Magnoliopsida; order Myrtales; family Lythraceae; genus Trapa; species Trapa incisa. Next base: position 16,793,933 of record CM057780.1, on the reverse strand, counting down.
TTTTTCAAGTATGTGTGCATACTAGGAATTCGTGTTTGGCCGTTAATTTAATGTTAATACCCATTGAAATGTCATTGTTTGAGTTTATGTGCAGAAGAAGCTGTGATCTTGTGGTATGTTGATTTCGAACCATCCTTTTTTGTCTTTCTTTCTTAATGTCTCCCTCTTGAAAACCCTCCATGACAAGTTATACTATCACCGTTTAATGTGCGATGTGATGGATCATCTAAACAAGACAATGAGTGAAAGAAGAGTGTATTATGCACCACAACTGGGTTACTTTCCGCATAGCTTCTCGTAGGGTATCTTATTATGTGGTATCATGGTATGTATGGACATGCCCATTATTTACTTGAAGAAGTTGACATCCATGATTGATCCAACAAGACGTGGATTAATGATAGTGGGTAGCTTGTGATTACTTTCTGACCTTTCTTTGTGCCCATGAAATGAGGGCTCTATCTATGGTGGCCACCTCCCCCACCTTTGCCTTTGCCATGGAATGAACTAAATATTCTGTGAGATCTCTCCTCTTACATCTCACGCAACTTAAACCCCACTTTTGAATCATTGGATCACTGTAGAGTACAGAAGACTATATTGTAATTTTAAAATACTCCCATCTAAAATTAATTATATTGTGTATCAATTAAGGTACATAATTTTTGCCCTTTATACATTTTTAGTTATATGGTTATCTTATTAGTATTATTATAATTATAATGTGGAAAAGAAACGCGTACAAGATGATTGGGTAAGTGGTCCGTTGGGAGGTTGTGACAAGGAGGGGAAATTGCAAATTGTCCTCTGGTGGTGGAGTGGAGGATCTTCAGGGACCACAGCACACCACACCCGCATCTATCCTATGACCACCGTACACACTTATGGCGTAACTAAAACTATGGGTTGCTAAATACCTTAGTAATGAGATCATATAAAAAGCCCATTGCACCATGAACCACAATTTCTCACCATCAGCCATCTGTTCTACCAAACACTGTGGGTTGCTAAAATGCCTTCCAATGAACTTTAGACACGCCGTGTGAAGAGAATAATATGCCTAGAGAGTGCGTTTGGTCCAATGTGAATAGAAATATCTCTTTAAGTTGCCATTTCTGGGCCCCCATTCAGCATGGCTGCCTTTGAAGTATCGATAAGGACTCTGGCGCATCATGTGCTAATTAACTATGTGGGTCTACCCTAATTTAAACGGATTAAAAAATATATATTTTTTTATTTTATAAAATTATGGTTTATTAGTTTAATTTTTAAAGCTTTAATATAAATTATATAACTTTTTCACACAATAATTTCTCTCATCTGATGCCATATTAAAGTAACGACATCTTCACAAGTTAAATTCAAAATTTTCGAACTCAACCTGCCCGTCATATCATAGGGATGGTAACTGGGCAAGATAGATTCGAATTTGTGCGACTCAACCTGCCCGTTAAGTGATGGGGGTGATTCTTGAACTGTTTGGATGGGTATACGAGGACTGGTCAACACAAGTCTCCCAAGACTTATTCTCACTTACCCATTGAAAACCTATGTGTCACACTTTAAACCTTTATGTCGAAATTCCATGGAAGGGCTTGAGCTGATCCCACTCTCAAAATTTATCTAATTATAATTAATTAAAATATAATTATACTAAATGAGAATTGAAGTCACCTCTCACCAATCCCAGGAATGGTATGAGTTTGCCGCCTAGCAATAATACTATTAAACTAGATATTTATTAATAATATATTATATATTACAAAAATAAAAATTATAACTTAGTATATAATATATAACTTATAAAACGTTATTTATATATTATAACTTATAATATATAAAAAGAATTACATACGTGGTGCTACTTTCACTACCATGTAATTATAGTTAATTTTTTTTGTTGAAATAATTTGAATTAAAAATATATAGATTAAATTATTAAATTTTAAAGGAAGAAAAAGCACATTGCCTCCAGGTTATATAAGTACCCGTCAGAGGGACGAAGCTTGCAAGAGAGTTATACACAAGTGAGGTTACCAATAAAAAGGAGCGATATTTTCTCTCTTCCCCCTTCTAACTGCAAACAGTGCTGCAGTTGATTCTCTCTTCTTCCTCCCCCACTGTAATCCCCGCTTCTCTGAATCCCTTTCTGTTAATCATCTGTCTTTCGGTCATTTTTCTGGTGTTTGTGAACATGATTTTGTGTTCCTGATTGAAAACATTTCATGAAGGAAAGAAAAATAATTTGAAAGCAAACGCAGAAGATTTCTCCTGGAAGTTAGGTGGTTTCAGAATTGAGATCCAGACTTCTGTTTCGTTTGTGTTTTCTTTCTTTTTTTTTTTTTCAGCAGCTAAGAGAACAGAGAGCGGCCATTTTTCTTGTCCTCTTTAGTTCTTCTTTGGAAGGCTTGAATTTCTGTATATTTATTCTAAGGGTTTTATATCACATACCCTGTTGGATCTGATACCTGTTTCTGTAGTTTCAGTGTGCAATTGGCGATTTTAAGCCTGTAAGTTTAGACAGGTAAGTGCCGGTCGAACTTCTGCCTTAAAACCCTTGTTTGTGAATCCATGGCGACAGCAGTTTTATCAGATCCCTTTGGTGAGGAGCTCATGAGGGCACTTCAACCTTTTATGAAGAGTGCTCCAGAGTCTCCCCCTTCATCCTCTTCATCATCATCTTCTTTTAAATTACTGCCATCTCCTCCTTACCCATACACTTCATCTTACCAGAATTGCTACTCTTCATGCTCATATAATTCCCCAATCTCCTCCTCGCAGCAGCCCGAGGACATCTACTACGATCTGGAAAGGTCGAGGTCCGATGTCATCGGGCTGAACAGCCTCAGCCCCTCTCAGATCTTGCAGATCCAGTCCCAGTTGAACCAGTTCCATTTCCATCAGCCCCAGCTCGCCTCCGATTCTTCTAGCCAAAACCAGCAGCAACAGGCGACCAATTTTCTCGGCCCGAGAGCTGTCCCCATGAAGCGCGCCGGAACTCCCCCGAAGCCCAACAAGCTCTACAGGGGAGTGAGGCAGAGGCACTGGGGCAAGTGGGTGGCCGAGATCAGACTCCCGAAGAACCGCACCCGCCTCTGGCTCGGCACGTTCGACACGGCGGAGGAGGCGGCGCTGGCCTACGACAAAGCCGCCTACAAGCTTCGGGGGGACTTCGCGAGGCTGAACTTCCCTCACCTCAAGAACCACCAGGTCTCCCAGTTCGGCGACTACAACCCCCTCCCCTCTTCTGTGGACGCGAAGCTCCAGGCGATCTGCCAGAGCCTCGCCGCCAATCCGCAGAAACAGAGGAGGACCAGAGGACCCTGTATCGAGCCTGACATTAAGGCTCCCCTCTCAGTTTCGCCCAAGGAGGAGGCCGTGGTCTCCTCTCCGGCGTCCTCTGATGGCGCCTTGAATTCGAGGGACGACGGGTTCTCTTCGCCGGAATCGATCGCGAGCTACCTGGATTTCTCAGAGTGCCAGTGGGAGAGGGATAACTTCAACCTGGCAAAGTACCCTTCCGTGGAGATCGACTGGGAGGCAATCTGAGCTTCTTACTCGTTTCCGTACACTTCACCATGCCAGAGACTTTAATTACTGTACTTATTTGGGTCATCTTCATCTGTTGTTACCAGGGTTTCTTAGTGAAAGTGTCTAGGTCGGCTTCTGCAGTGGAATTTTTTACAGCTGCAGAGGTTTAGCTTGGGGCTGCATGTAGATTCAGATGCAGGAAGAAGAAAATCTGCAAGAAGCAAGCTTGTGAGAGAAGTTGCTCCATTGTTGGTCAAGCTGGTAACTTTTATATCTGGCTTGGCCGTGGGAGAATTTCTCGTGTCATCTCCTTAGGAAGCTTTGATGCCATTACCTTGTTAAATATTATAGGAATAATGTGAGAGAGAAGATAAAAAGTGGGCATGTGACTCTTTTTTTTCTTTTTATAATAAGATATAAATTTAAATTTTATAAATAGGGAATTTAGATTGTAAGATATTTATCCCTAAATAGTTGAAATGAAATAATTACAAAAAAACCTTTTCATCATCACCTTTAAATTAATCCACCCACACATGTAAAAGATATACGAAAATTATTGTTAAATATTAATATTTAAAATGCTATGGTACCTTTTTTTGACCTTAGCATAAGTTAGGTTATAAAACAATGCATAATAATTAATTTTATACCTTTTTTATACATAACATACATTCATATTTCATATTAGATTAGTTTCATTTAAAATTTTAATATTATTTTACTACTACATCAGTTATTATTTATGCTTAAACTAAATAAAGCAACAAATATTAAGACCAAGACCATTTTTCCCATTATTTTATAATATAGCATATAGATTATAAGAGTTACTTTATAATTTTAAAATTATATATTCTCACCATAATATTTCACATTCAACACCTTTTCCCTATTTTTTCATATTTATTTCGTAATTATCAAGATTCCAAATTTCTTATTTTTTAATGATACTTTTTTTATCGAACCAATCATCCATTTTTCAATTGTCTGTGTTTTTTCATTGGTTTTAGTTTCAAAGTACAAAGCAAAAACACGGTAAGTTAATTTATTTCACCTTTGCCCCCACCCGTAAAATCAAATTGTGGGTGGGTAGAGAACACAAGCACCACTCAACCAGAACCCATAGTGGGATCTTTGAAATCTGGCGTAATGAATAATCTTCATGATTTAATATGAGTGTTTGTATTAATCGTGTGTATTATTGGATCAAACATATTTACTACTTTAATAATTGAATGGTTGTGTAAAAATAGTAAAAATTTTATTTTAAAACTCGTACAACAAGTGAAGAATAAATACTAATAGGAAGTACACTTGTATTTATCATTATAAAATTTAGATTATTAGTTCCATGATTATAACGGTATATCATCTCAATTATTTGTTAAAAAGTAGGAAATCTGGTGAAGTAAAACTATTAATTAAAGGAAATTGGAAAAAAAGTTAATTAGATATTTTATTTAATTTCGATTTTTTTTAAAATTTAACAAGAACGGTGTAATTGAATTGTATGTATAATATACAGAATTCTACAACAAAATCGAGTCATTTTTTTTTATTAATATACGTTCATACCATTTTTTCTCATTAATTTTTTTAATAAATATAAAATTACTAGTTAAAATAATTGAAATCTAGGAAATAGAGCCGTAATATTTTTTTTTGTTTTATGCCCCGTAACTCTACTCAGCCCGGCTTGACTGCATCTTTGATGCACTTGCTAGTACTAGTACATCTGAAAATTCTTAATTGGTGCACATGGATACAGCGGGAGTACTATGGAATAAAGAGTTGGTTGGTTATCCGTACCTATAATATTTACTGTGATTCTTAAATATCTAAGAAGAAAATGTGTTATGATGAGATAGAATACAATAGAGATAAAGACACAAGTAACCAACGTGTTACCAAATATCAATATAAAGAGAGAAGGGAATCCTTTTATATTATCAAATAAAAAAATATTAAATTAAAGAATCTAAATTAAAAAGAAAAAGAATTCACAAGATAAAGTATTCTTGAATCAGATTCACAAAACTAAAATTTTTTTAGATAAGTTCTCTAAAAATATGAAAAAGATATTGAAAAAAATTCTGCAACATAAAAAGAAAAAATAATTCGAAATTTTTATCTTCCCCTACGTAATCATGGATAGGAATAAGATGTTCTAACTATTAAATAATATACTTTATTTATATTGTAATAATAAGAAATTATTTTTTTTATTATTTATACCTAATGGTGATATATAAAGCTTTTTATTTTCATAGTTAATAGATTTATATGAGAAAAGGTTATAAATATAGTGTTTTTGAAAATTATATTTTTTATTAAATAATGAATTTGCTTCAAAACAATTTAATATAATTCTTTGTAATAAACTAATTAGTCTGTTTTTTTTATCAAATACCCTTTATTTAAATCTTTATTTTGATACATAAGTTGTTGATTGATTTTAGTTTCCCATTTTTTAGGCATTAAATAATATCATCTAATTGGGATAAATAATATTGATAATAACCTTCAAATTAATTTTTTCATTGATTTATTTCAAAATAAAAAAAATGATTTCGATTGTAATTTAGAATGAAATATTTTTTGTTCTTCAAAATAATTTTTTATTTTATTATTAAAAAAAAGAGAGATATTTAAAAATACATCTTAAGTTATACAAATTAATAAATTGAGTGTGATATAATTTGTGAAATACATATGCTTGTATAGGGAGGGTAAATCAAAAATACTTTTCAAATTTTTTTTACTCATATTTTAAGGCAGATTTTTTTATAATCGAAATAAAGCGAAGTGTGTTTTGATTTATTTTATTAATTTTTTCTTTATTTGTTTTATTATTAAAATTGTATTTATTAAGAATTTTTTTGATAATTTTTTAAAAAAAGTTGTGTATGGATCCGTCGAATAAAAATGATAAATAGAACTATATTTATATATATTTCTTTCATTAAAAATATTATAAAAAAATATGATTTACAGATAAATTGAATATATTTTTTTAAATTTATATGAAATATTTTGAATTTATTAGATTAGTTTAATAGCATAATTTTTTTTATTAAAATTAATAATTATTTTATTATTTAGTTTAGAAGTTAAAAACTCTTTATTTCTATAATTTGTAATTTTATTTATTTGATTCTCGATGGTAACTCAGTCAAAATTTTCATTTTTTTTCTATTAATAAATACTTTTTCAAATCTATAAGTCCAATTTGAATGTACCATTCATGAATTGTTTAATTTAATTAATCATTATCGAATATTTTTCTAAATATCAGAATGTGGCTACTCAATAGGTAGTTTGTTTGTTTACCCCACTAACTTTCTATCTCTAATATTGTCTTACAACTATATAAAACACGTACACTATTATATTACTTATAGATTACACAAATTAAAAAAAACTATTATAGACTCCACTTAAAATAATAATTACTCATTTAATTCAACAATTTTAACCGTTTCTAGGTAAGGAGAGAGTTTGACGAAATCTACAAAGTCTCCACTAGATTAAGCATGGTGAGGGTAGTTTTACTAAACCATTCGCAAATATTTGTACATATGTGATTTTATATATTGAATATAAGAGCTCATTTAGTTATTTTATTATCATAACTTAATAAATTATTCATTTAATTATTTTGAATAAGTTGGAATCATATCAACGTAATAACATTCACGTGAATCATATCAAAACGGCAATCCAAATCCAGCAGCCCGCGTGCTTTTCATACGACCGTGGAGACACCGGATTTGGACATTCACGTGCACGAGACATCATCGTCATCCTCGTCACCATCAATTAAACAGTCAATTTTTTTCCCTCGGAGGGGTTGAAATTTCAGGCGTCTTCTAGAAGAAGCCCGCGTGCTCCTCTGTAGACCAGACCATCCACGAGTAACTCTTTGCAGACCACTTGGTACTCAGCTAACAATACACGGGAATTACTATACACTATCTATCATACTAGGAGTTTTATCACATGTTGAACTTAAGAATATGGTAAATGCTCAATTCAATCATAAAAATCTTGAAAAGTCGTCCCAAAGAGGCTAAGTAGACACCCATACCGACAACCTTATCCTTCCGATGCACAAGACTCAAGATAAGGGAGTATGAGGCCAGCCAGCCAGCCGCCATTTAAAAAGAAATAAAAAAATTTAATTCGATAAATAACAAGGAAATATTCTGATTGCATGCAAAAGGACAAATTCACCCCTTCGCCAATTAAGTGTTCCATGGATTCTTCTTTTGAAAAGTGACACCTTGAATTATACGATATTTGATTGGCTGGCACACTACACTGCTAGTGAAAGTTTCTTCCTTTTTTGTCAAAAAAAATGACTGAAAAGTAAATAAAATAAATATTCAACTATTCAGACAGGAATAATAGATGATATTGGAGATTTTGTATTCAATTATAAATGTATTGTGTGGCATGTGAATGAACAAGTGCCCAACTTTGACCCCATCAAAATATCAGTCCAAACATTGTTCACGAGCACAATTAACAAATAATGATATTGGGGAAGATGGTATATTTGAGTGTGTTTTGAACCATTATGCTATCATTTTTCCTTATAATAGAATTCATACTCAAAGAAAAGACAAGGAAGAGGAAGTATTTCCCTTACAAGTAGTATAAGCAATACCCACACCTACCACTGATTTGATTTCCGTGATGTCATCCAACCAAGAACTTAATTGCGCCTTTCGGCAAGTTGCATGAGAATTTCAAGCGGCAGGATTCAGAAAAAAATGTAAAAAAAAGAAAGAAAGAAAGAAGAAGAAGAAGGGAGTGGTCTGAACGCAGATAGCAGGAGGAGGAGGATTGCACCTGAAGTCAAGCAAATGGGATTGCTTATTCATTCCTTGGAGAAGGGAAAAAGGAAAAGCAAAAGACTCTGAATCAATGCCTATGCCTGAATTTGAGATTAGAGGGAGATGGGCATCCATCCCTTCACGCTTTACAGGCCCGCCTGACGTGGATCTGTCCCTAGCTTGCTTTTGACTTCTTCAAGTCCCATGCCCATGGTGAAGCATTTGCCCATAATGTTTTAAATAGTATAATTTATTATTTTAATATCAAATATTTAGTATAAATGATTTTTTAACCACACTTAAATTTATATTTTTGTTATGTAGATACTATATTATACCAACTTTTATTAATATTTATTATTAACAAAAAATATGATTATATTAATAAAATATGTCAAATTATTAATATAATTTTATTTGATAATATATAAAAATTATTAGAAATTACAATAAAATTATTTATAACATAATCAATTTATTTATATACTATTTGTAATATATATATATATAGACAGGACATATATAATTATATGTTATAAATTAATAATATTAAATAATATTATTTTCTTAAATTTTATATAAACAATAAAATATATTGGATTTATATAAGAAACATAATAAAATCTATTTATATAATTATAAATGTCAAAATACAACAGTGTTATCAAATATTTTATAAAGTTACGAAAATATTACTTTTTGTATTAAATATATTTAATACCAATTTTAAGTTTAGTACATTTGGTTCCAAAATTGACATTTTCATAACTTTAAAAAATTGTTTGGTATCACTATTATAATTTGGCATTTATAATCATATAAATATTTTAAATTATTTATATGATTTTTATACTTAGATTATAAGATGTGATTAATATGGGTCATCATTCGAGGTTGGGAAGAGGCTTTGACTCAGTGAGTGAGCTGGTCCAATTCTACCTTAGTCATGGGTCCGTCGACAGATCGACTTAAACTGGGTTTTGTTTAAGCCCAGTACCATATTACGGCAATTATTGGAGTTCCACCGTCTTACCCATTTTCTTTGTCAGTTTTGCCATGGTTCGGTAACGTACTAGTAGCGTATGAGGACTTAGGCTATTAGGCCGTATAGGCCAGAAACAGAATTTTGGCCCATAAGTCATCAAAGAGGCATCAAAGCCCCAATAGAAAGTTCAACAATCCGCGCAATTCCATCACACCCACTTCATCCCTTTTTGATCCATTACAGGCAAGTGATGGAGTGAAAGCAAATAAATAAAGGGTTGATTGTGAAAAAAGTCTTAGACTTTGGTTATGCTTGTAGCATATACTTTCATTCTTTTCAAAAAATGACATATTTTGTTTGTCATCTTAGTTAGATTAGAACTAACCATTTATTTTATTGCATTAGTTTACAAGGCATTAACAATGCTATATTTACCTTGGAAAAAAGGCTGGTATAATATAAAAATCATGTATATGAAATATTGATGTACACATAAAATTCATATTTTATGAGTATAAAATAAATTTATGAACTGCATACTACAAATGACGTATTATTTTTATTTGGTCAAATTATACTAAATGTATTTAACATTTTGACAATAAATCAATTTTAGATCAATTATTTAAAGTGAAAAAATAGTTTTAAACATTTTAAAAAGTTGGCCCATTTTATTGCAACATTGAATTAAAAAAAACAAAGCTAGGAGGGTCTGTCCATCTTTGTTTTTTAATTTTATTTTTTAGCTTTTGCTTTTAAAATAAATTTATTATTGCCATGACACATCATTTTGCCATTCATCCATTATACCACATAAACCATTGTGTTACCTACATCAATATTTTTTTTTATATTGTTTTAAAGAATATAGCTATAATTGTTGAATTGCATATAGTCATGTACTTTGAGTGTAATTTAATCATTTATATTTTATATACATATAAAATTTATAAAATAATGTTTAAAATTATGTACATATAAAAATTCATAAATTTATATATTTTTATATATATACAAATTCAGTTAGGTATGTATACCGATATCCGATAACGCGAATTTAAAGCTCGAGTTCAAATTGGATCGTATCAAATAATATATGTATTGGTGTCTGAATTAAGTTATATCAAGTGGAACATAATTCAAATTATGTTAAGTTGGATGGATCGTGAATTGAACGAGTGCATGTAGGTGGATCATGGTTCGAATCAGGCAAGATGAGTGGATCGAAATCCGAGCTTAAGTGGGTCGAGTATATTAAAATTTGAATGGAGTGGGTTAATTGGATTAAAAATTCAAATGGGGTAGCTCAGGTGGATCGAAATTTGAACGTGATGGGTCAGATGGGTCAAGATATGAATGGGGTGGGTTGAGATTTGGATGGGGTCGATTGGGTGGATCGAGATTCAAATAGAGTAGGTTGAGTCGTTCGAGATTAGAAACGGGCAAGTCAAATGAATTAAGGTCTGAATTAGAACGTGTTGAGTAGACTAGGGACTTAATGGAAGTTAGTCAGGGATCGAGATACAAATGTGGTGGATCGAGGTCTAAAAGGGGACAAGTTGGATAGATCATGATTTAGATTGAGGTAAGTGCTGTGCATCGTGATATGAATGGGGCGAGTTAGGTGGATCATGGTCCAAATTAAGACAGATCAAATGAATCAATATCTAAATAAGGGTGGAATGGGTAGATCGATTTTCGAATCACAGTAGGTTGGGTGAATCGAAATCCGAATTAGTTTAAATTTTTATGATGTTTTAATATTTTTAGGGATTTTCTTTAGTGTCTCTAGGTTTTTTTTATAGCACTTCAACCCAACACCTTGGATCGAATCACCGTCACAATGATATATTTTCTCGACACTACAATAATGTGACACTTATTATTATAGTACTGTTTGGTTGAAAAGCTCGAAAAATACAAAATAATCTTTACCTAAGTTTCCAAATACTTTAATCCAAAAAATAATTGCCCTAAGTTTAAACAAATATTCAGTAGTAAAATCACATCTGCAAATACCTTATTCCCAAAATCATATTATCTTAAAAACTCCATTAGTTATAGTTAAAGTGATTTAAGGCGAATTTAGTTTTGGTGTTTTAACAAGATCTTGTCTCACAAGCATGCGATACCTAAATGAGATTAGGAGAGAGGTGACCTATGAGTGTAATTGAGTGGAACACTAATGTTAGTACATCATTTTCATAATATAGTTCATACTAAATGGTAGTATAAAGTATAAAGTTTTTTAAAATAAAGATCACTTATCAAGCTTATATAGTTTTAACATTAGAGATTTATCAAAAAAATAAGTCTACCTTCACGCAAGTAGCTCATCACATGGCATGCCCCATCCTGATTTGTTCTGTCAGATGAACAACTTGTCACACCTCCCAATTCTACAATAGTGAGTACCTTAACTACCATAGATTCGATGGAAATAAAGTTCAGAATAACATCACTTAATTAATATACTTTTAAAATATTTATGGGAATACATGTCGAAACATAATAGACATTGGACATAAATATATAAAAAGGATAAATGACGTACTAAGTAAATATATTTACTTCTAGGTTCCTTTTTGTCATTCTACTACATGTAACGTGTTTAAGGGAGGGTGTGAATTTATAACTCAGTGTCTAGAACATGATGTAATAGTTACGATTCAACACATTCTAAAATATTTTAATATTGGGATAAAATGAATTTGTTTGAAAACTTTTAGTATGGAAAGAAATCTTGAGTTTTGAACTTTAACAATCTTGTATTGGACAAACATTATATTTGTTTTATCATGTAAGGATTACACGATCACATAACAAAACTCCATTATGCTCCACTTGTGATATGTAGTGCCTTTACTAACCACCATCTATATAAATCAATGTGTTGATGTCAGACTGTTTGTGTGAGTACAATTGTCCAATCCCTAGACATATTGTATGTAGTTGTTCACTATTGAGGGAAAAGACATTTTCCCTTTACCATGACTGATGTGTATATGACTCACCGAGCCATTGACATATTGAATTAGTATTCACTTCCCATAACGGACGTATCGTGATTCCACTCATAACAAACATATACAATGTATTTTATCATTAATTCATCATCTTGGTTCCATCGGCTATACTTGGCGAGACTCGTTTCTACTCAATAGAATTTACTCGAGCACTATCTATTTTTCAAAACAACTTGTTAAATCTTTATCTTCGAATTTGGGCTCCCTACTCAACTATAAGTGTTATTTATGAGACAAGACTCGTTCAAAGTTTCAAAATATGGTATTGAGCTTACTATCATGAGAGTATTAAAAATATGGTCTTGGGCCCACATCTTTTGAAAATAATGGACTTGGGTTGTCACGCCTCGACTTGGTTTGGTTGGAGTCCTGTGATCAACCTGTCACCCTTACTCGTACTAATCTAGTAATTCTACCAAATAGTCCAAGGAAGGTAAAGGCGTTGGAGTACCTATTTTCCATAACAAAGTTTACAAAATATAAAAATTACCTGATGGTGGTTCCCTTGGCTTTCTCTCCTAGCCTCGACTCGTCGTAGCGCGGTGTTTCTCCTGAAAAAGTTAAATGGGAGGGGGTGAGTTTCTACAACTCAGTGAGCGAGAATTGGGAAGTGAGTTTTCAAACAACCAGTTTTATCGAAACATTTTTACGCTTTTAGTTTATTATAATATGAGTTCATCTCTTTTTTAACATTTTCCCTTGCTCGGGAGGTGCCTCAACAAACAATCACACACCATTTCTATCATAGAAAGGGATCCCTGACCGTTCCACTAGTGGTTCGGTGCGTCTTTATCGTCCACCAAAATAGAGGTGCACTGCCTCTAACCTGAGTTTGAGTGGACATCAATAGTCTGACCTTCAAACCCTTATCATGTCCACTTGGTGGGATGATACCTCATGTAAACCCCGCACTTTTGAGTTAAGGAAAATCAAGAAAAAGAACCAGTCAAACCGAGTAAGAAAACTGAGATGGTTTACAAACTCGATCATTAGGGAACAAGCAATTTGGAAATTTACAACTTCCGAGTGATACAAAAGGTTTATTAAACCTTGGAAAAGAAACTTAAAACAAATTAGAACAGAAAAACCAAATTGGTTCAGGTGAACGAGAATACATGAGAATTCTAAAGTTAAGCGTGCTTGCTCGAGAGTGATCTCCTGGGAAGTATGATTTTTTTTTGTAACCCAAAATTTTGGTAAAATTTTTTTATGCGAACGTACCCTTATTATAAATAGCCATAAATTAATATATATTTTATTATTGTAATTAATACCAAAATTAAATTATTGAAATTAATACAAATAATTTAATACCGAAATTAAATTATTGGAATTAATATCAATAATTTATGGCAATATTAATACTAGTAATAAATCTCTCCCATTTAATATATGATTTAATACCTATATTAAGAGTTCATCCCCATTCATTCTCATCACATCTGAACACTTCTCTCTTTACTGTTCCATTTCCCAGTGAAGCTCGAACCAGAGCTTCAACTTTAACAAAGGCTAGGCTCTTTAGAACCGGGGAGAAGATAGCTATCTGATAGCAAACTCCAGTCAATCCGAGAATCGTTGGAGAAGCGCTGGTATGATGGAATAGTGAAGCAGCTCCGAAGCTGCCCTATTTCGGCCAAGCTGAAATCGGCAATTTCAAGTCCTACTCAGGCCAAACCAAGCCCTCCCAACACTTCCTCAGCCTTTCCACGTTCGAATTAGGACCGAAAGGTAAGCCAATTCGGCTCCCCTTTACAATTTTTGATTGGTGCTGGAGAGAGAGTTGACCGAATTTCAATGACGAAATTCTAATCCAATTCTGCATCAATTGATGTGATTCTTGATTATAAGATGAACCTCAGGACGAGAGCTATCTGCCCAGATTGAAAGCTCACACCGTCGTGCCTTCACCGGTGAGTAATCAAAGCTTTCTCTCTCTATAGTTCATTTTCTGGCGAAGCTCCGTTTGAGTTCGTCCCGGCGTTAAAACTTGCGATTCACATTTCTAAAGAATCGTATGAACATGTAGAAACTCAATTTCAACAATTGAAAACTTTTGATGGGTCAATTTGATGAAATCAAATTCGGTAGTGTTGAATAGTTGAAATTGAGGGAAAATTTGGGGATTTTTGAAATTCGAAGGACCAAAATGAGATTTTATGAAATTGAGGACCAATTGGGCATGAAAATAATATTGGAGGACCAATTGAGAAATTTTATAATTTTTGGGGCAAAACTTACCATTTTTGTAAAGGGCAAAATAGTAATATTGGAAAAGTTGGAGGACCAAATTGGAAATTTGAGAAATTAATCCGCTTTTAGTGAAATGGAATAAATTGAGTCCTATGATAAATTTTTAGAAGTTTCGGGACTCAATTTGAGGAAAAACCAACATTAGGGACTTAAAGTTAAACAAAAATAACTTTAGGGACCTAATTAAAAATAAATGAAAGTTTGACTTTCTCATTCATTTGGAATGAATGAAGGCGATTAGGCCGAATGATAATGAACTGATATGTTTATATCGTGTAGGAACACAAAGTACCAGGAATGCCAGCAAGGACAAGCTCGCGTGAGTACAAAGAACCGGTCTATTGGAATTTACGGCATTAACGGGTGAGTGGGTTTACTAACATCATATCCGGTTGGGATGATGAGCACAACTTAAAATTAAAAACTACTTACCGATTGTGAGTGAAAATTTTATATCATACCCGGTTGGGCAATGCTAAGTACCTCGGTATAAAAACCCACTATTAAGTGATATTTTAAAAATCACTACTTAGAGGAAGTGATGTAAAAATTATGCGGAAAAACTAATTACCGGTTGTAAGTAGATCATACCCGGTTAGTATGATAAGACTTCCTCGAAGGAAGTTGAAAACCCGTTCATCGGTTATTAACGGATGTGTCCTTATACCCGAACGGTATAATTGATAGAGAAAACATATGTTTTGTCGGAAGTGCTCTCCTTTGACTGTGTGCCAATGCTTGAACAATTTGGGAGACCTTCTCGACGGGAGCTCGAATAGCTCTGATAGGCTGGGGGCCTCGGTTTTGGAACTTGGGGGCTAAATGCCTCAGTAGACAGGCTGGCCTGCGATTGTGTGTTCCTTAATGATGAAGGGCGTGTGTTGATTAATAAACATACCGTTATGATAAGAAATGGTTATGGAAACCAAGAATTGAGAATGAAATATTTTTTAAAGAAAAATAAGTAGTCTAGCACACTCCAAATTCAAACTATTTTTCTAAAAGTAAACTTTGAACACCCATTCACTGAGTTGTTGAACTCACCCCTCCCTTATAGCCTCTTTTAGGTAACTCGGAAAGCTTACCCCAAAGACCATCAGGTAACGCACTTATAAGGCAGGTATGATAAGTTTAAAATTTTGTGCAGTTTTGATTTATGTTATTCTAGAAAAGGTAGAGGTTTAAAGGATGTCTTACTCCTTACGATTTATAAGAAGGGGCAACCCTTAGTAAACCAGAAGAGTGGTGGGTTGATCATGGGAATCCGACCAAATCGAGTCGGGGCGTGATAAATATGATGTTCTACCCCCAACTAACCAACAATTAGGGTAAATTATCTAGACATTAGAAGCCATATATGTAGGGCTTAAATTCCCAAACATGGAGATAGGCTAGAATGGGGGATATCACAGACAAAGTTCCATCATTGGCTCGAAGCGGCTCGATAGTACAATCGGCAGTTATGTCGATGACTGATGCTAAGAACTAGGAGTTGAATTTAGAAAATTTGGAAATTGTAAAGATGGACTTCCCTAAGAGAAAGGAGCCATCCTTTTCCCAAGCGATGAAAGGCTAAATAGGGTATACGATCCTAAAAAAAAGTTACGAATCCATATAATTATAAATGGTTGCTATTCCTATGATTTTATAATAATTTGTAATTAGAAATGGTTGTTATTCCTATAATAATTTGTAATTTTATAATTTTATAATAATTTAAATAAAAAATAGTGGTACATATTTTTTCTAGTACTATAGTTACGTGGGTAGCACTATTGTAGTATTTTTACTTTTGCTCAACACTTTATTGTAGTATTAGGAGTGGTTCTGTCACGCCCCGACCCGATTTGGTCGGATCCCCGTGATTAACCTGTCATTCTCCCGGTTTATTAATGGGTTTCCCCTTATTAAAAACTGTAAAAAGTAAGGTATCCTTTAAACCTGCACCTTTTCCTAGAATAGCATAATCAAAACTGCATAACATTTTAACTTCACCATACCTGTCTCACATGCGTCTTAGTTGATAGTCTTTACGAGTAGGCTTTTCGGGATTTCCTGAAATGGATATAAGGGAGGGGTGAGTATGACTACTCAGTGAATGGTTTTTTTTTTTAAAAACTTTTTATCTTTAGGAAAAAGATAAGTTTTGGAGTGTGCCAGACTCCTTTCTTTCAAAACCATTTCATTTTAAATCTCGGGTTTTATCACCATTTATTTAATCACGGTGTGTCATCACCCAACACACATCCTTCATCATGAAGGTTACACACATTCACAGGTTAGTATGACTAGTGAACCCACTAGTGGTTTCGGAGCGACTTTACCGGCCACCCGGATAAAAGCACAACCACTTCTACCCTGGGAATGAGTGGAATGAGTGGATGTATGCGATGTCCGACACTCAATCTCGAAATCGCTTCTTCGTGTCCGTATGAGGATAGAGAACTCATCCTGTCCCCACCTTGGTCTCATAAACTGGTGCTACTCCAAATTTCACACAGACACTTGGAACGACAATTGACCCTTATACTAACTGGGTCGTCCAGGGTCCTTAGGGCACATCACTACCCCTCATGGGCGTCTTGATGATCCCGTACTCATAATACATGCACAAACAATGTTTTCTTATCAAGCCATGTAATATGTGGTGCCACTAGTCCAATGGCCCCGACTCTCAACTCAACCCGCAGTTGTTTGTCTTGACTGGTCCGTCGACCTGTCATGTCGCACTGCCGCTAGTTGACTGAGCATGTTGGTCCTATCTTGGTACCATGGCCAAACAATTCACTTATTAAGTTTTATGGCACATATATCATGTTCATTTACGAGCTCCTGCTCGTGCCAACTGGCCTTGGGCCCATTGTACAAGATTTTCAAAAATCTGGGTATTCTATCCCTCAAGTTCCAAAATCGAGGCCCCCGGCCTATAAGAGCTATTCAAGCTCCCATCAAGAAGGTCTCCCAAATAGTTTAAGCATTGACACACAGTTAGGGGAGAACTCTTCCAACAAAATAGATTCTTACTGTCCATTATACCGACCAGTATAAGGAGATCTCCGTTCATAACCGATGAGCGGGTTTTCAACTTCCTTCGAGGAAGTCTCATCATACCAACCAGGTATGATCTACTTACAACCAATAAGTAGTTTTTGCGCATAATTTTCACTTCACTTTTTCTAAGTGGTAATGATTAAAATACCACTAAACAGTGAGTTTTTATACCGAGGTACTTATCATCCCCTATCAGGTATGATATAAAATTTCCACCCACAACCGATAAGTGGTTTTTATCTTTAAGTTGTGCTCATCATCCCAACTGGGTATGATGTTAGTAAACCCACTCGCAACCGGTAAGTGGTTTTTAACTTTAAGATATGCTCATCATTCCAACCGGTATGATGTTAGTAAACCCACTCACTCGTTAACGCAGTGAATTCCGCTAGATCGGTTCTTTGTATTCACGCGAGCTTATCATTGTTGGCGTTCCCGTTACTTCGTGTTCCTACACGATATGAACATCTCGGTTTATTATCCTTCGACCTAATAGTCTTCATTCATTCCAAATAAATGAGAAAGTCAAACTTTCATTTATTTGCAATTAGGTTCCTAAAGCTATTTCTCTTAAACTTTAAGTCCCTAATATCGATTTTTCCTCAAATTGAGTCCCGAAACTTTTAAAATTTATCAAGGGACCTCAATTTATTCCATTTCACAAAAGGGGATTGATTTCCCAAATTTCCAATTTGGTCCCCCAAGTTTTCCAAAATTACTATTTTGCCCTTCCTTTACAAAAATGGTAAGTTTTGCCCCCAAAATTCCAAAATTCCTCAATTGGTCCTCCAACATTATTTTCATGCCCAATTGACCCTCAATTTCCTAAAATTGTATTTTGGTCCTTTGAATTTCGAAAATCCCCAATTTCCCCCAATTTTCCCCCAATTCCAACTCTTTAACACAGCCGAATTTGATTTCATCAAATTGACTGATCAAACCCCTCTAATTATTGAAATTGAAGTTGAAATTGAGTTTCTCCATGTTCATACAATTCCATAGAACTTTGAATCGCGAGTTTTAACGCCGAAACGAGCTCAAACGGAGCTTCGCCAAAAAATAGACTCTAAAGAGATAAAGATTTGATTACTCACCGGTGAGGGCAAGACAGAACGAGCTTTCGATCTGGCAGATAGCTCTTGTCCTGAGGTTCATCCTAGAATCAAGAATCGCATCAATTGATACCAAATTGGATTAGAATTTCGTCATTGAAATTCGGTCGACTCTCTCTGAATTTTGTCATTGAAATTCGGTCGACTCTCTCTGAATTTCGTTATTGAAATTCGGTCGACTCTCTCTCTAACACCGATTGGAAATTGTAAAGGGGAGCTAAATTGGCTTACCTTTCGGTCATAATTTAGCCGTGGAAGGGTTGAGGAAGGCTTGGTTTGGCTTGAGGGGGGCTCGAAATGGCTAATTTCAGCTTGGTCGAAATAGGGCAGTTTCGGTCCATCGGAGCTGCTTCAATGTTCCATCATGCCGGCGCTTCTTTAGCAATTCTTGGATTGACTGGAGTTTGCTATCAGATAGTTGTTTTCTCCCCGGTTCTAAAGAGCCCGACCTTTGTTCAAGTCGAAGCTCTATTTCGAGCTTCATTGGGAAATGGAGAAGTAGAGAGAGAAGTGTTCAAGTGTGAAAAGAATGAATGAGGATTTCCTATTTATATAGGTGTAAAATTGTATATTAAATGGGGGAGATTTATTATTAGTATTAATATTGCCATAAATTATTGGTATTAATTATAATAATTAAATATATATTAATTTATTACTATTTATGATAAGGCTATATATTAAATTGTGAGGTCACTCATCCTCACACAACTCTTGTGCAAGCACGCTTAACTTCAAAGTTTTTATAGGATATCGTTCACCTGAACCAATTTGGTTTTCCTTTTCTAATTTGTCTTAATTTTCTTTTCCAAGGTATAATAAACTATTTGTATCACTCGGAAGTTGTCAATTTCCAAATTACTTGTTCCCAAATAATCGGTTTTATGAACCGGTTCGATTTTTCTCACTCGATTTAACTGATTATTTTCCCGATTTTTCTTATCTCAAAAGGGCGGGTTTACAGATTCTGTTATAGTATTTTTTTTCTTTTACTCTACACCACTTTGTTATAGTATTAGGAGTGAACATATACCTGATAAAAGCATTCTTCTAAATTGATCATCATCACCTTTATCAACTTCTACAAACTCGTCCATATTAATTTAAACATGAGTTTTTTGTCTAGTTAGCTTTAGTTCATTTTTCAAGTAATACGATTTTACACCAAGTTTTAGAAGAATGATATAATTGAAAGGATATTGTTGACCAATTTTTAAACTAATTATCCAATTTTCAATATGGTTGGATCAAATGTATGGTTCAATCAAATTTCTAATATTATTCAATCCAATTCACTATATCATTTCTATTTTTAATTTGATAGTTTTCAATTATTATTTTTTATCAATAAAATATTTTCAAGTTCGATCTAATTTTGTTTAATTGTTGATCTCGTTTTGAATCGATTACAAGTTCGTTCCAATTTATAATCTTAATTTGATCTCAAATTTTGATTTAATTAGGATTATGGTATTACACATTCTCACCAAACGTGTTCCCACTAATTGATTTGAATTATTACGCTTGAAGCTCAATATTTGAGGCCAAAGTAAACTACAAAAGGTAAAGAACAAAAGAATGCTTGAAACTCAATATTTGAGATATCTCTTTTATGTAAACCACAAAACAAAGAGAGATACATAACATAGTGTTCCTATACATTGCCCATAATATACAATGTATATCTTATCTAGAATTTATCAACCATATTGAGCGCATGGAAAAGTTTCCTTTAATCTTGTCTTGTCTATTGTACTCTAGTATACTCCACTTGTGCTGTACTAGCATAAATACATATAAATGGAAGGGAAGAAAGTATCATGACAGATAATTCTCCACATACAAATCTAAGTCTTAGAAACTAAAGTGTATGAATTGTAAGCATGTTGTATAGTTTTTTTATGTGCATAATAAGAAGGATGGGTTGAGCAAGATCTGCGAATGACCATTGAACGACCGATCCTTGGAGAAAATTTCACTCCATCACTCCACTGTCGGAACAAAATATTAGATAAAATGAAGATTAATATATATATATATATAATCATTTTCTATATTTATATGCATCATCCATGTAAACGCGATATGCTTATCAGTAAATAATTATTTGGGACTTGGCAGCAACCAGACAGACCCCCAAAGTTGGCTATAACATAATTATGAATCATGGCAAACCATTGTTTTATCAAAGTGGCGGCAAGCAAAGTTTGAACAGTTCTCACACGCATGCAATTCACATCACTGAGTCCCAATAATGTGTCCCAGTAGGTCGATTTCGATTCCCAAAGTTCTACTATTGCGTTTAAAGTGGTAAGCTGTGTAACAACATCAACAATGGCGGATCTAGTATAGTTAATAAATACTGCTGGCTTGGTCTAAGATGGCATTAATTATTTTACAGCTAATCCCTCGAGTGTATAACCCTTTTTTTTGAAATCAAAGAGTGTGATTAGCAGGCAGCCCTAATAGTTGGCTATCTATGGTATGGTATGCTTTATACATATCATTTGGAGGAGTAAACTATTAGTCCTTCATTATTCAATGCAATTTCTCATCTTTGGTTTGGTTAATGGGTGGGTATAGAAAGAAATTATGAGTATTCCTTTGAGATCATTACTATATATGCTTTACTTTATATGCATGTAACTTTGTTTGACCAAATTCTATACATTAATCTTTTGGGTGACACACATGCATACAACATTCTTGTCTTTTCAAGGAGAAGTCGTGTAAAGAAAGGTGTTTTTGTCAGGGGGAGTCAATCTTGACGGGGATGGGAGGTGGAAAATGCAAAAAAAAAAAATAGCGGGGAAAAAATACAAATGAATACTTGAATGACAAATAGTTGGTCCATCTCAATCAACTTAGCAAAAATTCACACGATTCTTTTTCTTGTTGACTTGTTTTTTTCTCTATTTGTATTTGTGTATGTATTATCACCATGGCTATGTTTAGCTATATATGATGAGTAAGTTGAGTCCACATGCGCATTCTCCCTTTTACTGTATCGTATCATTGCGTTGAGACCAAGCCCTAGATTTTTTTTTTCTTTTTGCCAAAGCAAAGCACGCTGTTTACTGTCCCATTCCATGATATTTAGGCTGTTGGATAGGAGATAAAGAAAGAAGTGAAATATTGAAAAACATAATAAGCTCTTATAATATTTTTTATTTTTATCAAATATTATATGAATATTTATCGTAATTAAAATTATATTCTTTATGATTATTTTAAATATAAATTATAATATTTCAAGCACCGTCAAAATATAAATTTATAATTTTAGATATTATTTTAACTCTTAATATCAAATTTAGTTTATATAAACTCGTATTTATGAAAATTATTGTGGTCATTTAATCATTTAGTAATATTATCCATTTTACCACCATGGCTATTCTTTTATAATTGAAGAAAGATAAATATCATTATTATAATTATTAAATGAACTGAAAATTTTTAGAAAATATCCATTTGGTACTTTTTAAAAAAATATTAAAAATAAATAAATCGTATCATTTTTTAATGTAATAAATATTCCTTAAATTTATTCATATGTAATTACTTTCATTTATTCCCATAACATGAAATTAATAATAGCAAACATGCTTTCAATCCATGTCATGCCATGTGAAAATGACAAAATTGCACATTACAAAAATGATGCTTTCTTCTTAATTTTGTGGAACATGATACTGTGGGAAGTACGTCATGCCGACCTGGATCTTACTAGGAAGGGAGCCCACATCACCAAATTAAAATGGCATCACCAAATGCTTATGTTAAAAGTGAGATGTCAGTGTGAAGAGATATATGCATATGCCAATGCCTCCAAAAAAACATGAAAAGATGTACGATCTTAACTCCATTTAGATTAGGGGGATTTAGTAATTTTTTTATATTAGATGATAAATACCAAAAATCAGAAAAGCACCTTAGTAGGGTCATATCTTGTAAATATCATTTCTTTTTATCTTAGAGAAAAAAAGAGAGCTTCCTGTGCAATAATAGTACACATTATGTATGGATAATATACCTACCAAGGGACATTTCAAGAGGCTTAAAATCTTAGAAAGAACTTGGCATGATCTTTTAGGGTGTGTTATTACTTTTAATTATATAGGGGGGCAATATACCAAAGATTTGGTGCCCTTCCTCCAAGCTTTAGCTTTCGGCAGAGGTATATAAATATATATATGTATATGTTCTTGTGGGTGATGGGTATATAATTGGAGCATTTGTGTTGAGTGCCTTTCCTTTTATGATATAATATAAATCTACTGGCTCTTAAAATAAGTAAAAAAATGTCGTATAATTATAAAAGATTTATTTAATATTCGCTTAAAAATTAAGTTGAAATTTTTTGATATATTCTTTTATAATATCACAAAATTTATAATTTGTTCATTATTGTAAAACTATTTTCTAAATACACATTTGTTCATTAATTCAAAGTATTTTTCAAATGCCTCTAAAACCCAACCTAGATATATCAACTTGGCTCGGTAGATGGGAAAAATAAGAGTTGATTTTATATGGAAAACGAATATTATTATTTCTTTTAATGAGTCTAAGCTCTCTCCCAAGTCTTGCTTTTATATGGTAAATGACGGGCAGATCTTGCCAAGTTCCTTTTTTTTTTTAATTGCCTGCGCATATTCTTCGACCAAGAAAAAGAAATAACACTACCTCATTGATTCTTAATCCCACAAACCTAAGCATGGCATCTGAAACTCTGGTGGCTTTTGCTTGGGTGGTGGTAAATGAGGTTGATCACATGTTCAAATGAGACCCACAATAGTTCATCATTGATTGATGAAACCTATAACTCCCATCATCAAATTGATGTCTTTATACACTAATTGTAAGGTTTACTATACCATTAAATGGTCGCTGAAATGGACAGAGTTGAGAGGAGCAGGCTTACCCCTCCTACTAAAACTCCACTTGTGGTTAATAAGATTTTAGACGATTCTGCTCTTTCTATTTTTCCCATTTTAGTATGCCATTTCTCTTCGAGCTAAAAGGAATCGGCTTCGATTAGTAGGATTGGCCATTTTTTTCAATTCTGATTTGTTCGAGTTGTGAAGTGTCTCGAGTATATGGTAAGAAATGAAAATCTTCAAGTCTATATGCTGTCTTTTAAATGACAAATTTGACTTGCAATAGAGTTTGAATACTACAAAAAAAATATATATTGAATTCACAACTGACCATGACCAATAGTGAAATTATCCTTTCATTATCATGGGTTCAATCTCTTTTTCTCCATCCCATCCATTTTCCTTTCTTGACTACATAACTTGCATTCTTCAAATAGAGAAAAAGGGATTAGTATGACATGGTCTCCCACTAACAAGTGGAGGTTCAATCTCGTCATGAATATAATATGTGCTCATATATTCCACTTTTCTTGTGTCCTATGCCTATAGAATAATATATGTGCCCATCAAATCAATAAATCCTTTACTAAAAATTATTCATAAGTTTAAATCACGTTATTATATTATCAAACTATATATTAATTCACCTAATTTATTTAGGTAACTCTCTTCTACATAGATGTCTTCTATTTGGAACATTATAGTGCAATACATTCATCAAACTACACGTAACCTATTTAATCTACATATATGTATGTGAGCAGCCCAATTGCCAATGTTGGCACCCTGAGGGCCCACACAACCGGGTGGGCGCGCCAGGGATTGACATTGACGTCCTCGACTGACCAATGCTGTGACGGTTCACTGAGTTGGCTTTCTACGTATCCATCTCCAACCTGGACCGCTACCTTTAGAAATTCGACAAATTCTGCAGGCATAATACTCTCATCGTCCGTTCAGAGATTCCAAATTTTAGGGGTGCTGATCAGGCGTAGTATCCCATACCACATGCATGAGCCACTTTTCCTTCTTTCTAAGATTTGACTGAACTTCGTCAATTATTAGGCCACCAGTAATATATAATGCAAGAGGGGTCCTCAGTTCTCAAGGTGTGAAGGTTGATTTAGTATTAATACATACCACATGATCCACCACAAACCCATACTCTACAATCTAAATAAATTGCACTCTCCTGGTAAAAAAAATTTGCTTACTTTCTTCCCAAAAAAATAAACTGCACCCTCTTGAAAAAAGGTATTCATTTTACTTGCACTAGTGAAGAAGGCTGATGGGTCGCAATAATTGTTCAGACACAGCGGCTGTCCTTTATTTATTCCGCTGACCACTCTGCCACTGCCTTTGACTCTGGAGCAAGTGGCTCCTCCTCGGGAAGGTCCGGTCTAGTGTTTTCATTTTTCTTTTCTTTTTTCTGGAGAGGCCCTTTGGGAGCCACCCACGTGTTGGGGGGATGATTCAAAGAGGCTGTGTGAAAAAGATGGGAAGGGGGCTCAGCTCAATCACACGTGGGAGGCTAGGTGTGTCTGTCGTGGGCTCTTAGGTTCTGCCCTACCTGAGGTCTACACGGGAGTGCCATGCCAGCATAGGGATCCTCGGATGTTTCTTGTTGGGTGAACCGCTAACATTTATAAGAGGAAAATGGAGGATTTATGTACATGAAAATGAGGGTTCATGTGAGTACCATGGTTGATGCGGAGATGCAACATGGATAAGAGTCGAATTAATAAAACGCAAGTGCCAGTCATCTTTTTTATAGGGTTCATGAACCGGAGATAATTAATGGAGCATCATCACAGTCATGATTTGATTAGAGAATCAATCATGAATATATATATATATATATAGAGTGGCCACCCACGACCAAATATTATACACTTATGTCCAAATGCCATGAATACCACCAAGGACATGATGCATTAATTCATATCAGATACCTTTGTTAATACAGTTTATAGAGTGATCATTGAGAGCAATATCAAATGCAACCTGCAAATCCTTGGAACCTCAGCTGCATTTTTCGGCATTCTACCTCAAAACACGTAGCATCCATGGGTTCCATGGGGTTGTGCAATAAAAATACGCACAATGATCTACAAAAAGCACAATACAAACAGGTCATGATCTGAAATTCAATGAGATGATGATTTCACTATCCAAGTTGGATTTGAATTTCACTGTAGGAACTTAATATAATAAGGAGGGCCAACCCTACCCGCCAGCACATACGTGGACACAAGTATATATGTACAAGTGCATGCATATAATTCATCCATGCACGTGAATAATTTCTGAACGTGGAAGACCGTGCATATATATATATACACACACAACAGGAATCTTCAACTTTCCATGCTCAAACAACAAAAAGAGTTAAAAAAGAATCCCGGGAGATTCCAAAAAAAACAAGAAAGAAATGTTCCATCGGGCATGCAGTAGCACTACCTTTCTCATTTGTTCAGTCAACTGAGTATGGATGACTATCTCTTTCTTGGGAATCTTCAACAGTTGCATTCTTGGAATTCAAGTTTTCCTTGTATTAGAGGGCATCTCCCTTTCAATTATTGGTGCACAATCTCCTCTTTTTTTTGTTTGTCTTTTCTTCTTTCCTTCTTATACTATTCAAGGGAAGGGGGAGGCCGATAAGGCAGATCAAACCCGTGGAAAAGTATTCACATTAAACAGCCACACACACACACACACATATATATATATATATATATATGCATCTCTCATTGTAACCTTTCGTGGTAGTCGAGAAGTACGTGTTAAGATTAGGGAGCTATAGATCATGAAGATATACACGAGCCCGTGGCAGAAAACCTACGTAAGGCTATATGGGCATGTTCTTTCGGCAACCTCCGTTTGGTCCAAAAGTGGTCTCTGTATATTCAGTACTGTGAAGAGCACGTTCCTATCAGCCAAGCTAGTTAGAGCATGGTACTCTTTGTGGGAATGCGGTCTCGTTCCAAAGCCAAGTACACAACAACTTCACGTATGTGATGAAGACAAAGGAGATCTTAAGGAGGAACAGAGCCTCTTTTTCTGATTTTATCTCTTGTTTTTTTACTACTTACGTACATAGTGTCTAGATCTATAAGATTTGGGAAATAAAATACCAATTCGGGTATAAATTATTCATCCAATGATAATTGATTCGGAAATCTCTTGATTCCATTACAAAAAAAAGGCTAATTGAAGGTACAAAATGTCACGGGTTCAAATCCTATTCTCCCTGACAATTACTTCCTTGAAAGAATTCTATAGCTCTCTCCTTATTGGCCATACTCTGGTCTCACTTGACCTGCCAGACCTGTAAACATCTGAACTGAAGCCCGCCGAGGCTTTTTTGGTACTTCTTTGTCCATTCAAAAGCGGCATACACGTTGCTCATGTCATGTGACTTTGTTCTTGGAGAAAATTCAACCACATAGTTATATATTTCACTAAAAAAGTATATATTTTTAATTAAAAAAATTGTGGATATAAAATAGATAGTACGAACAAGAAACTAAGAAGTACAACTAGGAAAAAGACAGTGGAATTTAAAGGTCCCATATAATGGATATCGAGCTGCTGTTTTACCACACATAATACAGGGGGCGCCTTTCAGGTGATCAATGGCAAACAAATTTATATATGGCAACCACTTGTTGAGTTCCATGATATGGTATACAAATATATATATATATATATTGTGGTGGAATAAGTATCATAAAATATATTAAAAATATGTACACATGGACTCCAATTGAGTCAAAAATCAAAGCTCATTTATGGGATCTACCTCTTCATGCATATGTGAGTCAAATCCAAGGCACTCTTGTACTTACTCCATGTGATGTGTGTCAATAATCTTGGATGTTTTTAATTGATTGTTCCACATGTCTACTTTGACTTGATTTAAACATTCTTCAAGAACACCACTCATTAAATTAAATTAATTCTCACATCTCAAATCTCAACAAGCCTAAATAGATGTTTGTTTTCGTAAGAATCCCTGTCAAATCTAACGGGTGATAAGTTATAAACAAATATATTACTATAATCAAGAATGAAATGTTATGAGATATTTAGAATACCTACTTAAATTTTCTATCCTTGTTAGCATACCATCATGAATCATGCTCACTAAAAAAATTAGTCATGACACTCCACAGACATGTTCCCCCCTCCCCCAAGAATCTCCTCCAATGTGATGTTAGTCGCCTTTCCAGCATGGACTATGGATTTTAGCATGCACTTTCTCAACAAACCCTTTGGACATATGAGTGATGTTTAGTTTAGATCAATTGGTTTGAATTATAAATCTCAAAAGCTCGAATATGACGGTATTTTACTATCTAAATTCAATTTAATATTAGATAGGAGAATCGAATTCGTACTTATTTAATATTAATAGTCAAATTTATGTGATTAAATTTATAGCTGAGCTCGGATTTGGAAAATATAAGTACTTAAATATTTGAATTTATGCTAGTGCAAACATATTTATCAATTAAATACAAATCCAAAATCGAGTTTAAATAAATTAGTAATGTTATATTTATATTAAATTTTAAATCCAACCAGAAATAGACTGAATTTTAAGTTAAATATCTTGAATCAAATTGAAAACAACCGGAACTCATATTAAACAAACCCCAACCTTAAATATGGCTGCATATACCAAACTTTATACCAAACTTCTCATCCAATATGACATTTCTTACTATGAATTTAAAATTAAGTAAAAGTAAAGAGTTTGGAAAAGTTTGACCACTTGACAACTATCCTTTTCATGCATGGGAAGTGTAGTCAATAAAAACTTAGATAAAATTATCATTTTTAATTGAATTTGATAATGTATTAAGTAATATTAATTATATATATATGTAATTAAATTAAATGTTATTACTAAAATTTATTTAGTATATAATAAAATTAAATTTTAATATAAAATAAAAATATTTAATAAAATATAATGTTAAATACAAATTATATATCATTTAATATATATATATATAATAAATTATTTGTATTATATTTTATTATATAATAAAATTAAATTATTATTATTATAACAAAATTAATTCATATTAATTATATAATAACAATAATATATATAAATATAATAAATTATAAATTGTATACACAACATATATTTTTATATAATATTTTTATTAGATTATTATATCAAATAACTATATATAAAATATTATTAATATTTTTATTTAAATATATAAAAATAATATATATATATATATAAATAATATATATATATATATACAAAGATATTAGAGTGATTTTAATTAAAAAGTGACCCCGCTCTATTTTATTTTATCATTAATATGTTTCCTTAAAATTTATTAAAACACCTCAATACAACTGTGAATTCTCCACTATCAAATTTGAAGTATTGTGGGTTCATTATCACAATATATTCATTCTAATGAGATATTTATTTATCTATTCCAATATTACGAGGATGAAATTATAGTAGTACATAATAAAAAAAAACTTAATCTTTATCATCTATTTTTATATCAATGAACTCATTGTGAAATTTATTATTACGATTCCACTAGATTTCTTATTACCAATTATCAATATAAAGTATACTTCTACTATATACAACCAATTCATATATATATAAAATAAAAAATCTAAATTTGGATATTTAATATTTAAAGGGTATATAATTATAAGAAAATATTAACTAAATGAATATTCTAATATATCATAATCTCAACATTTTTTTACAATTAAATGTATTTTTTCAAGATAAAAATAGAAATATTTTGTTAAATTCAATTTTGAGTTTTTGCCCATAAAAAAGTATTGGAACTCTATTGGGCGGTGAATTTTCTCAATTAGTAAAGATATAACTTAAGATACATCTAAAACGAACTAAAAGGTGGTTTTGAGTTGTGGACCATCCAAAACCTCTATACAAAGGTCTCCAAGTAACAAAAAGAAAAACAGCACCAAAATCCGTGGGTTCTTGGAGCATCCACCACAAGACCATGGGTCACATTAACATTTATTAAAGAATATAAAATGAATTTAGAACGGATTATACACAGTAAAAAGTGGATTTGAGAGAGTAGTCTTAATTTGTAAAACGGTCGTACAATAAAATAAATAAGTATTCTTAATTTATAATATTTAATTATTTCAAGAATGAATTTTTAAAGAAAATGTTAGTATAAATATTTATTAGTGAACGATAATTTATCATTTGTATTCAATTAAAATTCTAACTATAATTTTAGTTGGTATATGGTATGATGTTTATAATTTAAAATATATTGTATAAAATAAATAAGTATGGTTAGCTACGAGACTAATATATTAAATAAAATAAATAAATATAATAAAATTTTAAGATTTTATTATTAGAATAAATAATTTTAAAACGGGAATTTAGTATAAATATTTATCTATTAATAATAATTTATTATTTATATTTATATATAACCTAAAATTATAACTATAATTTAACTATGGTATTATTTTGATAATATGATATTAAATAAAATAAAATAAATAAGTGTAGTGAAATATAAAAGTATTAAATAAGTATTATAAATTTATAAGGTTTTAAAAAAAATTATTAAGTTGGATATTAGTATAAATATTTATCTGTTAATAATAATTTATCAGTTTATTTATATCCAACTTATAAGTAAAAAATTGAAATATTATTTAAATTTATATAATGTTAACAATATAATAACATAGAATAAAATAGAGTAATTTTATAAGATGATAGTATTAAATTAAATAACTAAATATTATAAATTTATAAGTTTAACTGATAATTGTTTTTAGGCAGTATATTAATATGAATATTTATTAGTTAATAATAATGTATCATTTGTATTTATATCAAATTTGAGAGCGAAAATTCTAAATTTAACTTTATAATGTAATACTATATTAAATAAAATAAATAAATATTACAATTTTATAAAATTTCACCTTATTAAATAATTTTTCAGTAGTATATTAATATAAATATTTATTGGTTAATAATAATTTATCATTTGTAATTTATATACAACGTATGTGCAAAAATTCTAACTATGATTTGAGTGGGTGTAAAAAAATAAAATATTCAACTATATTTGTCATTTCTTCTCTTCATACAAAAAATTAATGAGAATTTAAAATTTATAAATTACAAATATATTAATGTCTTCATTTAATAATTTAAAATATTATATTAAATAAAATAAATAAGTATTATAAATTTGTAAAATTAAAAATATTACACTATTATAAGTAATTATTTTTAATTTAATATCAATATTAATTATTACGTGTACACAAATATTTTTCACAGTACACTTTAGTGGGCATTACAAAATAAATTACTCAATTAAAAATTAATAAAATACTAACGGATACCAAAAAAGGATGGTCTAAATGTTTTTAATTTTTTTTAATTTGTAATCTGTTTTTCCATATCATTGAGTAATATTCCCTCCACGTGGACAACGGACACTGACCGTTAAGAAGTAACAAGGAAAGTCTCCATTATTCTATATATATATATATATATATATACACACAATTGGTATTATTATTACCTTAACCAACAAACACTATTTAAGTATTTTTTTCTATATTCTAATAAATTACAAATTATTCAACTTTATAAATAAATATCAATTATTTCAATAATTATAAAAGAATGTATACTCAAATTATATTAAGGTGTTTTATGAGAGAAAGGTCCCCTTGGTGGGACGGTGGTGGGACCTCCTAAAGATATCGAATCGAATGGAACTCTCACTAAGCTTTTATACGGCCCCACCCTTGGAGTTCCGGTGGCTAATAGCCCACTTCATTTTTCCTCTATTGCCTCCCCTCCCACCCACCCTATAAATTCCACCGGGAGGCCTTGCCTTCTCCACCTCGCCAGCCATAAGCCATCTCTCTTTCTCTGTCTCTGTCTCTCCCTCTGTCTGTCCGTCTCTGTGGTCTTGTAGAGTTGTGCTTTGTTCAATTGAAGAATCAAAGCAAGAGCAGAGCAGTCTCTGTTTCATCACTCTGAGCTACCACCGCTTCTTTCTAGGTATGTGCTCATCATAAGTAGACGAAGATTCCATTGCTTACCAGCTCGAGGCACTGTTTTTCGGGCGTGAAACTGATCGGGAGCTTGTCCGGTGGCTGTCTCTTGCAGTTCAATATGACAAAGCAGAATGTGTTGGTTCAGAAGCCGCGGGCAGGGCCCGACAGGTACATCTGCAGCATATCGAATAAAAAGGTTCTCAAGGAAGAGGTGGACGTCAATGGGGCAGGCGAGATAATCGGTTCGTGGGTTGATAGGTTGAGAGCTTCCTCTCCCACCCACATCAAGTCCTCAACCCCATCCTCTCTGACTAATATGGTGAGCTTCTTTTGTGTTGTCTTCCTTAATCCTATTTATTCAAGCTAAAGACATGTCTGACACTTCTGGCAACGTTGGTATTGTTGGATCCGCATTAAAAAAATAAAATAAAATAAAGGTCCATCTCCCATCAGCCATGAAGATGTTTAATCAGATCATGGATGAGTCCAAGGGAAAGCAGATTGTTATGTTTTTAGACTACGATGGCACCCTCTCACCAATCGTGGACGACCCCGACAGGGCTTTCATATCTCACAAGGTTTCTCCATTTTCTCCTCATCCACCTCCTCCGTGTTCTAATGAATGACTAATCCATGTTATTCCTCTATATACATATATATATATATGTTCTTGTATCGATCATACTTATCCACGAAAAGACAATAATTGTTTGTTCTCAGATGAGGACAACAGTGAAGAAGCTTGCCAGGTGTTTTCCCACCGCTATAGTGAGTGGCAGATGCATGGACAAGGTACATTTTTTGAATTTACCTTAAAAGCAATTTCATTTTCCTTCATTAATCTAATCCCACATCCTTCCTATTTTTTGTTATGTTTTCTTTGGCCGAATACTTGGAGAAAACATCAGGAAGAAAGGGGGCATGGCTGACTGATGTTTCTGCTGCATTTTTTTCCTTCTTTGCGAGTTTAGGTGTACAGTTTTGTGAAATTGGCAGAGATTTACTACGCTGGGAGCCATGGAATGGACATTAGAGAGCCAGCCAAAGGAACCAAATACAAGAAAGTAAGTAGGTGTTGCTGCTGTGCCATGTGCTTGTATGAAAAGAAATGCCTCTTTCCTTCTCTCTCTCTTTCTCCCCTAATAGAACAAAAGAGTACCCCTTCTTTTGTCTTGTATTTCTCTCTTCCTTTTTTTAGAGCACTAAAAAGATGGCCAACTTTACAGTTCAATGATGCTCCTCCTCCCTCCATTCTCCTGGTTTTCTCACTGTGAATCTCCTCTTGTCTCTGTTGTTTTCTTGTCCCTGTCATCTGCAGGGCAGTCATGCCGGAATCCTTTTCCAACCTGCCAGCGAGTACCTCCCGATGATCGATAAGGTCTAGCCTGTTGTCTTCTACGCTGTCTCCCCTTTTCTAGACATGAAACATGATGCTGGTTATTTATATAACTAAGACCAAACATCGGGTCGTTTGATCACGGACAGGTTTATAATGAGCTGGTCGAGAAGACCAAACTGACCCCCGGGGCCAAAATCGAGAACAACAAGTTCTGTGCTTCTGTTCACTTCCGTAGCGTTGATGAAAAGGTTCGAAAGGGACCAAAATACCCTTTTTCGCCTTCTTTTTGTCCTTTGCAAGCTTGCTAGTTCTGTACAGCGAGGTTAATTTGGTCTATGTGCGTCTTATAAACGATGCAGAAATGGACCGAGCTGGCACATCAGGTGAAATCTGTTCTCAAGAATTATCCTGAACTTCGTGTGACTCAAGGAAGAAAGGTCGGTTCGGTTCGATTCGGTTCAGTTCGTAAGACATTTGATCTTCATGAAATCTACTCCACACCAAAAATCTTCGTTATTTAAAGTAGGCGGGAACCATCCTTGAACTGTACAGGTATTGGAGATCCGACCCCCGATCAACTGGGACAAGGGTAAGGCCCTGGAGTTCCTGCTGGAGTCGCTAGGTAGGGTTCTTTCTATCCCTTTGTGTTTTTTCCAACAGGGCTCTTATCTTAGTTGGGACGTCTTGCTGATGATTTTAATGGCACTTTGTTTTACCACTAGGGTTTGCGAACTGCAATGACGTCTTCCCCATTTACATGGGAGATGACCGAACTGATGAAGACGCATTCAAGGTATTTATTACCTCTATTCTTGTCCAGAAGAAGTAAGAAGAGGAGGCATTATCACATGGCTTTGTTCTTTGGGAGACTGATAAAGTTGTATTCTTTTTCCTTGGCTTTTCCAAAATCATATTAGGTATTAAGGGAGAGAGGACAAGGTATTGGGATTCTCGTCTCTAAGTACCCAAAGGAAACCAGTGCATCATACTCCTTGCAAGAGCCATCGGAGGTGTGATTTCACACACTCTTTGTCAAAGTCAGGTTTTTTGGCAGTAAATAAAGTTTGGGTGATGGGGTCTTGCAGGTTATGGACTTCCTGCAACGTTTGGTGCATTGGAAGAGGGTGCCTTACGTGGGACAGACGCCGATGTGACTGATGGTGCAATGTGGCAGTAAATAATGAAGCAGTTCTCATGGAAGACCTGTGCATAGGGTGTGGCTAATGGCTAATGG
This sequence comes from Trapa incisa, assembly GCA_030064435.1. Lineage (NCBI taxonomy): Eukaryota > Viridiplantae > Streptophyta > Magnoliopsida > Myrtales > Lythraceae > Trapa > Trapa incisa. Next base: position 16,759,605 of record CM057780.1, on the reverse strand, counting down.
GATATTAGTGTGTATTGACTAAGTAAACATTGTTCTTATTTCACCAGAGAACATGAATTAGTAAAGAAAAAGAGAGGAGAGGTATATCATTATGTAACCATTTTGCCTCTCTTTCCTTTTACCTTTTAAATTTGTGGCTGGCTACCTAGGGTTATTATTGTGCATATGGATAATCAACTTGATAGTAAAGCTTGTGCTTTCTCCTAATTGGGTTGTCTAAATGCAAATTGACCTTTGCCTTGTTACAAATAAGACGTATTTTGATTAGGACAAAATCACCAAACTCTAACCACATATAAATTATACCCAAACCTAGCTCGAACCTAACTCCAATGTATTCGAATTTAAATAAGTTTGTTCGAATTTGATAAATAAATATATTATTTAAATGAATATATTTAAATTTATAATTAAATTAATATTATATTAACTAAGGTATTATTATTTATTTAAAATAAAAATATTTTAACATAAATAAATTTTTAGTTAAAAAAATCTGGTTTCCTTCTTTCTTTTCAACATGTATTTGTTTGGTCCATTTGGATTCATTCATGAGTCTAGCTCAAGCTGGTGAAGCCTGGGCAAGGTGTTTTTTTTTGTCTTCTCTAGGCAATATAGGACCGTGGATTATGTTGCTCCCCTCTTTTTTTTTTTGCACTCAATGTTGCTCCCCTCTCTCACTCTTGTACTATTATTCTTTTTTTTTCCCATTACATCACCCTTGTACTATTGACAAGTTGTAATTCTGAAGTTGGATGAATGGTGACAAGAACATGGGTCTCCACCTATGACGGCCGAATGAAGTGAGAGGGTGGTAAATATGAAAACCAAAGATGAAGGATGGGATGCATCCTTCATCTAATGGATTGGTAGATATGAAAACCAAAGTAGTGTTCATTGGAAAAACAAAATGGAAGAGTCCTAGAAGGATACAATTGTGAAAGAAGACATAATTGTACATTTATGAGGGAATCCTTTGAAAAGTTTTCAGGTCTTCGTAGAAGTCGTGGCCACCCCTACCTATTATTAGACATTCGGTATCGGTCCATTGGAAAGATTCAGAAAAATGGGTTAGCTAGATACCCACTGTGAGTACTGGCAGAGGGATGGAAGACACTAACATTTTGAAGATTAAGGCAAAAAAATGGTTGTAGGTGTATGTTGAGTCAAATACAATTGGCCCAAGATGAATTGGAAAATCTATTAAAATCATGGTTTGGCAGATGAGGACGCTTCCCTAATCATGCTCATCAGCATTAATGGTTTTGTTTTTGCTTTGAGGTAAGGTAAGATTCTTAGCTACATATTCTAGCCATCTCCTCCATGATAAGTTAGATCAATAATTGCTGCCATTTAAACCACCAGATTCCTAATTGTTGAATAGAAACTCACTTTTTTCTTTTTAAGCAAATCTAGGGAAGAACTAACCAAGGCTTCCAATTCCATGGTCTATCCCGATGACAGCATGTATAACAGTAAACCTATAGCTTACAATTAATAAGCCTATTCTCCTATGTTGATTCCTTGCTATTCTCATGGTTCTCTGAGCTCCAACAGTTGGATCATATTTGCCCTCCAATCATCATAGACCTTAAAGGATTAAACAAACGCTATTTGTAGATGCAATGCTAGACTACATATTAGCTCCATGCCTGGGATTAAAATAGAGTTTTTCTGTCCTACCATGGCCATGCTCCCTTTCATGCATACCTTAGGTCCATGTTCACCCTTTCCTGAGACAAAGGGATTAGAAAAACATGGAGGTATTTGTTTAATGGGATAGAACTTGATTCTATGCTCTTCCCTCCCCTTCATCCCTTTATTTTATGAGTTGGGAGATCCTTCAAAATCTGGAGATCCAATGGAGTGCAATGTTTTCCTACAGTGTTTACAAGAACCGGCTCTATATGCTACCATTAATATATATATATATATATATATATATATATATATATAGGGAGTGTAGATTTCCTTTGTTTCCAAGTATGGTTGCATCTCCCTTCCAATCAAATAGTGGCTCTTATTGCCCATCTTAAATAGTTTGGCAGATATCAAAATCTTAAGTGGTTATTTCTGTCTATGTTTGCCATAGGCCAATTAAGCTTTAAGGGATTTAAAAAAAAAAGCTTTTTTTTTTCTTTTGGAGGCCTATTCTCATCTGTCTATACCCATGTGCAGTGTGTATCTTTCCTCTTTTCATTGGCTTTTGAGGGACTAAGGGGAGAAGGGTGTGTTGGCCTTTTCGGTTAGGTTTTTGAAAGTGAAAGCCAGCAAAGAAAAATGGGTGAACTAAGGAGTTGGAATCCACTCAAAAGTATGGGTTCTCATGTCAAGAAAGAAAATGAAATCAAAGCATAAACAATAAAAGGAATGAATTTTGATGGAGGGAAGAGGAAATGGATGCAAAAGAAGGGACCCAAAATCCAAGTTTCACAACCTGAAATTTCTTTAGGACGTGTAAAGATGGAGTCCACTGGGTAGGTATGCGTAGGTTGCCATCATTGGTGCCCAACTGAAATAAACTAAACCCATCTTTCTTGTGCAAAACACTTCAATTATTGAAACCCCTAATCAAAAGAAGTGAGAGAGATGATCAAGAAATTTAAGGCACCACTCTTATACATATATTATATGTTTATAATCTGCCCATGCACTACCCTTTATTGTATGTAAAAGCGAAATTAAGTCATTTTATATGAAAGGGCAGACACCACTCTTATCTCCGTAAGTTACTGCTGCGAAAACTCTCCATCCCTTCCTTGCGGCCTCAAACTAGATTCTACATTTCATAGAACAGCAAGCATAGCCAAAGCTAGATGGAACTAGTTTCGTGCCTGTCATGATATGGTCAAGGAAGAAAAGTTCACCACCTTTATTAGCATGTTAGAACCCAGTGTATAGGGAACTCATTGGATGATTCCATCTCACACTCAACATTCATGAATAATAAAGAAGGAATCAAATGAACTGCAGGGATTGACGTGGATGTGTTGGTCACGTTCATATATGACCCATACCCATTTAAAATTTAGCAATAAGATGTATACAATTCTATTGACATTTCACATGGGTCATATGTATATATATATATATAGCTCTATCTAGGGGGTGTACGGTTATATAGGGATGCGTATATATTCTGTTAGTTTCCTCATTTTAATTGCATGTATCTTGTGTATGTGCCTGCCTTTGTGAGACAGTGCTCCCCATCTCCAAAAGAAAGCCAACTACAGAAATGATGGGAGAATATGACATTAATATCAGCTAGCAACCACTAATTTCGAACTGGATCAGTGCATAATTTATGTTCGAAATGGATGGATATGGAATGATGAGATGATTGGTGGATTCATTTGGTGGTGCCCGACAACAAGTTACAACTTCACATGGTACAGCATGTGGGCATATAGAATGCGCCATTATCATGGTAAAAGTTTACATCATAAGCTTTTATATTACTATTTTAGTATTAAGTGAGTGTGAACAACAAGAAATGGTGTTTTACTGGTGTATCATGTTTCTTGGAAATTGCCAAATCATTTTCGCGCATACTATGGAGAAAATTCATGCAATAAATCCTCAATCCGATCAATTTAAAAGGCGAGACTGCCCCCCAGTTCCACTCGACATCTTTGACGCATCATAAGAATGGATCGTCTGCTGATATATGACCAGGACTTCCATTCCATGCTTGGTAGTGTAAACCTAAGCCCTTGTGAAGAGCTAGTACTGAAGGATAGGAGGCGTGGAATCACGAATTTAGGCTCAATATTTTCATCTTGGGCTAGGCTGATTTGGCTTCTCATCCAATCCAATGGGGCGGGCTTTGTTTGTACCCATTGAAAATCCAAGTTATGCACCATATGATTTGACTTCGGACTCGGGCCCATGCATTTCTCTGGATTTCTCTGGAGTCAGTGGGGTCGCAATGGTTCATTCGTACATAGTTTTGGACCACTGGTTTATCAAGCAGTGAATCTCATCCAATAATGGCTTTGCTTGGCTGCCAAGAACCCAAAACCCTGATGAATGATAGATAAACAAAGAGAAAGTGTACACCTAACCTATGTTTCCAATCAAGAATCGTCCAGAGACACCATAAAAGAAATGAAACTCTTCAGTGACCTACTCTCCTCCATCTTCCTCCTTTCTCCTGGCTCCCTCCATCGGGATGGTAACTTTCCACCATAAGAGCTCTCCTGCAGCTATTTCTTTGGCACACTCTTGATTAATAATTTCACAATTATATCAATTATTACTATTTTGGCTTCTTTAAGGGGCAAATGGTGAAATTGTGTCATGAATAATCTTCCCCAATAATGATTTCGGCAGGAGAAAGTGGTCCCAAGGTAAGTAATTATGGATTCCAAGCAGCAGTGGCACTCGACTGTCCATTATTATTGCTCGAGGTCCCATCATACATTAATTCTCTACCCTTCTTCTATAGAGTTATCCCAATGACTTTAGCCGACTCAAATAAAACGACATGATGTCAGTCTTCCCTCGTGCAGCCAGTCAGTGCCTGTGCCTGCATGTCACTTGCAATAAAAGAAACTTTCAAATAGAAGCAAAGAGTTAATTTTCTCTCTGTTGATTATGTCAACTCAAGCGTGTTACACTGCAAATTCTGACTTTTGTTCTAACAAAGGCAAAGGCAAATGGGGTACGTGTCGGTACCACCAGCTGTCTGTCGGTCTTTTCGTAGGAAACAAATAGTTTATGCATATTGTACAGATATTTAATGGAAAAACACTATTCAATTCACTAGATATTAATGCTAGAATTGGGTGAAAAGGGATGGCCATTCATGATATAGGGCTCTACCTCTCCAATTGGTCCACCTAGGGTTTTCTTCTATTCATACAGAAACTAGAAACGACTGTGCTGTACTACACTTTACGCTTTGACCGAGTTGCCTCGTTGATCACAACCACTTGAGTCCACCAAGTCCAGTCAGTCTTCATTCATGTCTTCCCTCAATTTATAGATGGATCTGATATGAAACTATCCCTTCTTCTTCCTCTTCTCTTGTATCTGCCTCCTCAAACCCTAATACAGATCATGATATCCACATACCTCTTCTAGCTAGCCATGGATCCCTTAACCGGCAGTATTGAGAAGTACGAGTCGTCTGTGAACCTCGTATCCCACACCCAATTGCCGCAATTTCCACCATGTAGTTTCCTACATCCAAATCCCCAGCCCACGGTAGATGATGATGATGACCCTTTATCCAATTATCTGCAGAAAATTCATGCAGTAAACCCTCAACTTCCAGTCACAGCAGAGGATGGACGGCAACGTCTTACATCCGACTTAACTGCCTTATCCAACCAGATCCTGACAGAAAACGAAACTTTACTGATCGAAAAATCCGACCATTATCCAGTCGACTCGGTTCCAGCAGTTCATTCTTCCAAGGGCAGCCACCAAGCCACCGCCGGCCGCAAGCGAAAGAAGAGATCAAGAGCCTCTCAGCGCCCCCCAATCACGGTTATGACTACCGACAAGTCCAACTTCCGAGCCATGGTTCAAGAGTACACGGGGGTCGACCCAGCCATGTGTCTGGTCCCACCTAACCATCATCGGGCAGGGATCGGATTTATGGGATCCGATAAATTAGGGTTTGGCGGTAAGCCATGGGAGCCGCATATGATTTATGATAATAGTCCACTGGGACCATTCGCTGCAAGGACAAAGTGTACAGCAGCATTTAGCAGCCGCTCACTTGGCCCGCAATTCACGTTGACATCCAATCTCGGCTTCTCCAATTTTCATCAGCCTTGTGTCCATGTCCAAGACCCAACTAGATCACATAATGGATCCGGCAAGTACTTGACCCTACCAAGAGCAAATGACGGCCGCGGCTGTACTAATGCGCCGGTGGATCAATTGGCTCTGGCAGTGAATTTCCAAGGCGATCGAAACACACAAGACGGCGTTATCCCAAGAAGATGATGCGGGTTTCCACATGATCGATCATCAGATCAACTAGGATGTGATCATCTTCTGTCTATGACCTTCCATATATGGTGCTTTTTTTTTCCAGATAGTTGACTAGCTTATGTTATAGAATTTCACGTGTATGACAACAACAACCCTCTTATGTGCATAATAGAATACCAGTTTTTGAATAGCGGCCTTTGTTCTAAAGTTATAAGCATGTCCAATTGGGTATATGTTGATTTTGATTGAGATTATCTGCTTCTGGCGCCATGGGTGTCAAATGAAAGTTATATATATATATATATATATATATACACACACATCAAGACTAAATATCATTTCATTTGGATAATTTATTTCATAATATATTATAGGGTATAAAATCTAGCCTTGAATCTCAACTAATGACATTACAAGCTATTCAACTTGGTAAAATTGAAATCATAAATAAGGTATCCATCAATTGAATCCTAAAAAAAGAAAACAAAAAAGGCAATTGTAGGTTTCCAAAAGATTCCGACAAGATCACCACTCACGAGGGTTGACCGTGTATCACATGGGGAGTGATGGGTGGCTTATATTAGGGAATCGTCGGCCGAGGCCACCGGCAAGAATTTTTAATATTTTAAAAGATCCGCGGCAAGTGCAATTCATTACATTTGAAGCGTGCCATGATTAAATATTATGGAATAAATAGGAGGACCATCAATGAGTTGGAAGCAAGAAAATTATAATGATAATTATATACATTCATATTTACTACTTGAATATTTTATTCGCCAAAAAATAACAAAATGAATTGCTTGGTATATTTCTATTTCACTTACTATTAACTATACAAAGTATCAAGTACAAGGGAATGCATGTAAATAGTAAATTTTCACACTAAAAGAATTTTATCCATACATTAATTGATCTATGTATATATATATATATATATATATTATTTATGTCTATTAATATTACTTTTTTATCAATCAAATGAACGATTCTTTCTGGTACAAAGGCAAATCATGTCCACGGGGACCGGCTTCTAAGCTTTGATTGATTCACTCTACCTTGCTCCTCGGGCCCTTTATCTCCTTCTGTCTCTCGTCGAGTCACTCTAACTGGTCTCTCTCTCTCTCTCTCTCCAAATTGAAAATGGTGATTTTGGCGTAGAAAATATCCTTTTTATTCATGGCCTACCCAAATGATCCTGAATTCATTGAGCTTGGAATACTTGAGTGTCTGGCCTCCCTCATCTGGAAAAGTCTAAAGAACTGCAGATGGCTCTCTCACGATCTGACACCATGAATGTGGAGGAGGAGTTTGCCGAACAAGCAGTCCATGCCGGGGTTGTTCCACCTCTGATCGAGCTGTTACGAGGAAGGAGAGTGGCTGTCCGAGCTCTTGGGCACTTAGCTGCTTACCCCCATGACGTTTTCTTTTGTAGCATACCATGCGGAAATCCTTGTGCTTTCCTTTCAACTCACAATGGGCTCTCTAGATATAGTCTACTCACTCTTATCATTATGCAAATAGTAGACTGATCTACCATTGTGACCTCCTTACTAGGGGAATGGGTGGGGTTGAGATGGAGTCAAGGAAGGCTAAGGAATGGGCCAGTGAGTCAGTCAGCTACAGTGCTGCTGGTCCCAGAATCTGATTAACTCCTTTGCCTTCATGTCTGAGTTTCTTCCCACCATATGCAAACCCGAATTTTTATTGAAACTTCCTGCTATGTGTATGTGGGGTGGACTTGTTAATGAAAATTCACCAGCAGGCATTGGTCTATTGAGGACAATATGCCACCACAAAGTGGGCCTGTCTTCCAGTTGCCACTTGTCCTGGAACAATTGAAGCACTATGCAACATTGCCCATTTCATCGGATGACTGGCAATATATGGCATTTGACTGACTCCTTGGGCTGCTCTAAGACTCTAGCACTTGCAATAGGGTAAATGGTTTATGCGGTTGTAATGAATGTAATTTGATTTCACCAGTTTGATTAATATTGATTCATTAGAACTATATAACTTTTAGATAAATAAATTGATTCATTCGATCAATTTTAAGCATTTATTGATTAATTTATTTTTAATTTAATCGGTGCTATCTGAAATTATTTTTTTAAAAAATTATAATTTTAATTTCTATAATTTGGAATAAGAATTAATTTTTATTCCTAAATTTTATAATTTCAATTTCTATAATTTGGAATAAGAATTAATTTTTATTCCTAAATTTTATAATTTCAATTTCTATAATTTGGAATAATAATTCATTTTTGGTACTAAAAATTTATAATTTCAATTTCTTTAATTTGGAATAATAATTCCTATTTTGGTCCTTTTTTTTTTAAATTCATATGATTTCTCATTCTAATTGATGAGTATTTCTTGATTTATTTTATTTTAACCAATTTCCAATTTTTTTTATTTAAATCAATTTATAACCCCATTCGATTTCCACTTCCTTATTTAATTTCGAGTTCTGGTTGAATTGATTTTAATTTTTAGTTTTAAAAATTATGTTCTACCACATAACTGATACAAATGTATTTGACTTGAGTAAGAGGTCAAACCTGAACGGGTCCTAGAGGTCAGGGTGTTATGACTCCATATAGGATGGAGCCGAAACCCGATGACCGGATCCCGACTATTCTGGCTGAAATTGATGATCAGTCCATATATACGAGGACAGACCTAATGAAGCCTATCATATTTTGGCCAACAGGATTCATATTTTGGGGCTAGTCTTTTTAAATTTGCTTCTCAATTAACTAAAACAATATGATTATAAGTTCCTTGAGAGCTTTTTAAATTGGGCCGGTAAAGTTTTTTAAAAAGTTTTCAAGAAATTTTTATATTATAAGGTTTACATTTCTAATAAAATTACAAAATCGACATTAGAAAAGTTGGTAGCGCTCAAGTTATTGGTTCCAATCCGGCACGTCAAAAAAATAATATTTATTTCTTTTTTTAGGGAAAATTGATAATTTTAAGTTGCACACCACCACAACTGATGTCTATTTAATAAATATATAAAATTTATGTTGGTCGACCGGTTCAGCAATGGAAGTCCACACCCCAAATGAGGATCATTCCTTCTAGGAGTATCCTTGAGGAAGGTCGTGAAAGCCACTCTGGACGTCCACACCCCAAATGAGGAGAGAAAGATACATAGCACCAGTTTCTACAAACAATGTCTGGAAACATGAATAAAAAGCACTGCCAACAGTTCTAACCAAACCATTCAACAAACTAAAAACATAGCGCTCGAGATATGCTTCCAACCAACATTGAGTCATCTCTTCCATAGCACAATCTGCCACATTCAATATTATCATGTTATAAGCAAATGAACAAGGACCACCTCGTTTCAAGTATAACTATCAAAGGGAAATATCATTTTCTCCTTGGTTCTCACATATTGGTTTTTGTATGACAGAATTGAAATAGGTCGTCTGATATTACTGCACAAGATATTACTCTAATGTGGACCGTCTCATTTACCTTTTGGGCGTTGGTTGATCCTGTTCACAAATGTTAGGAATCCCCTGATCAGACCTCAGTTGCTGCCTTTTCTACAGGAATCCCCTGTAGCTTGGAAGAGATCCCATTGGTTGAACTGACATTCTTTGAATCTGGTTCTTCCTCGTATGCAGCATCATGGACTCCAAGAGCAGCACGACCTGAAGGATCAAGATTCTTTGACCAAGATGCATCCCATTCCACAGCTTTGGCAGTGCTGCAGGCTACGCTGGGGCCTCCAGGTACTGTGGATCTGGCAGCATTCTGGTGAATAGAAAAAGAAAAAAGAAAACAAGTTAAATATGTCTTAAGCCTATTCCTAAAGCATAGTACATGGACGTCTAACTGGACATAAAATACTAAATTAGTAAACCAATGTAACTATGACCGGTCTAGAAAAGAATCCCACAGCTCTTACCTTAGGGAAGAGTTTCTCAAAGATAGCTCTGTAATAATAGGCCTCTTTAGTGGAAGGAGTGTTTTCCGGGTATAAAAATCCTGCATGTGCCAGCATTGCATCTGTAACCTGAAATTTTAGAGGTACAGTCAACATAATGATCTTAGCAAGGCCTTCCATGAAGTGATATCATTTTGGGCAAAGTAGAGAATCAAAATTACATGTCAAATAGAACAAGTCCAGGAGAATGTTCATACTTGGTTGTTGGCATGGTCCTTCAAGCCATCAATCCAACTGTATCCAACTCCATCACTAAACTGTTCCTTTTGCCGATACAATATGTGCTGAAAAGCAGCAAAGATAGACAGCATCATTAAACTTATGAAGCCTAAGAAAGCTTTATGAATGAATAACAGGTGGAAATGTAGCTCTATAAGTTGTTCTCATGTAATTTGATAAATAGTGTGTACCTTTGGAAGATACGGCTTCTCTTCATCATCAAATGCATTACGCAAGATCCATTTCTCAATCCTTCCAATATCACGTCGAATCTGTGCAATTAAAAAGAGGAATATAATATAGATCAATCGGAAAAGCCATTTTTTTCTTCTTACCCAGAATAGGTTTCTCGTGTTTCCTTGGGGAAGATTATATTTATGGAACTCCCCACTTCTCTATTAATCTACTGAGAGATTCACTCACCAGATCAAAAGAGAAACTTACCATCTTCCACTCAGGATCAATGTTCATTGATATGTTGAGGAATTCCTTGTCTAGAAAGGGAACACGTGCCTCTACACCCCATGCTGAAGTTGATTTGTTGGCCCTCAAGCAATCATAAAGATGAAGAGCCTTAATCTATTAGATGAACATGTGCAGAAAAAAGAAAAGATAAGTACCTGTAGCATAAAGCAATTAGAGGAAATTTGAGCATGACACTTCACTCAATTTCATCAAAAAAGAATGCAAACAACTCGTGTCTTCATTGTGTACGTAAAATACCTTTCTACAGGTTTCTTCATGAAATTCTTTCTTGTTCGGTGCTTTATGGAAATACAAGTAACCTCCAAAAATCTCATCAGAACCTTCCCCAGAAATAACCATCTTAACTCCCAGAGACTTTATTTTTCGGGACATAAGAAACATGGGAGTGCTGGCCCTAATGGTGGTCACATCATATGTTTCTATATGGTAGATGACTTCCTCCAAAGCATCTATACCTTCCTGACATAACAATAAGAAGCTTTGTCAAATCATAAGAAAAAGTCAATGGGCATATCCCTTCCAATGCTGAAAGAATCACCTGGACAGTAAAGTGAAATTCATGGTGACGGGTTCCCAGAAAGTCTGCAACCTCTCTTGCAAATTTTAAATCAGGTGATCCCTGCATAAAGGTAAGAGATGTCACTACATTGGCTTGATGTCCAACTTCAGACAAGACAAAGTCAAGCAATAAAAGCTAGGGACCATGAACTGCTTGCTGGTTGTATTTTAAAAAATTCATCTGTTCTCAATTGACTACCACGGGTATATTCAATCATCATTATTCTAGAAATTAGAAAGAAAATGCTGATTCCTTGATTAGTGCATATAAGTGAACAAAGTCAAGGAAAAGCCAGATCCCAATATCAGCAAAAAAATATAGCCACATAGTAATTGAAAGCAGTTGTGAAGAGAATTTACAAAATTCTCCATGAAGCACATGGTTATACAATATATCAAGTGATTCCAAACTAGAAGAGTAAAATATAAGCATCTCCACAATTTCACACCCAAAGTTTGGATGAAAAACCTTCAAACCGACGCAAAATGTGTGCAACTGTGAACCCCATTGCGAGGCAGCTTCAGAATCGGCCAAATGCCGGGAAGCTACTGCAGCAACAAGAGATGAGTCAAGACCTCCAGATAATAGTACACCAAATGGAACATCAGTCATTAGTCTCTTGATCACAGCCTGCATATATCATATGATATATTAGCAGAATATGATCATGGTCTTATCCTCTGGATATGATCAGCATAACAAATAGCATATCACCAATTAACCATGTCAATAATTACAAAGTGAGTCAGGGATACATATAAATGGATTAGCTACAGCATTGGAATATCAATATAAAGCCACAGTATTAAAATAGGAAAACTTGGCCACTGAATTTTCTTCAAGTATATTCGAAAAATTGTATGCACATCTTCAAAATACCTTCTCAAAAGCAGCACGTAAAACAAGAGGATCATATGGAGTTGAGGGTATCTGCTCTGAAAACCAAGGAGGATTGTACCACCGTCTTAGACCTCCTACAAACAAGTAAACCTACTAAGAGTATGTTCATACATGTGAACCACAAGAAATTAATATATATATGTATAACATGAATAGATACATAACAATTATCATTTTTCTCTCTTGCAGTTGGTTCATAATTCCATTATGTAGTGATTGGATTTTGATCTGCTTAAAGAGAAACCGTCTTGTTTGCAATCTATCAAACTAATTTGTTAGTGATGAGACCATACAAGTTACAAAATGAAAATAAATTTATAAAATCTTTCAATAAGTTCTCCAACCTTCTTTGCTGGAATATATGTGGCCAGGGGGGAATGAAATAAACCTTTCACAATCATCACTTAAGGCTTTCATTTCAGATGCAAACCAAACTGAGCCTGTAATGGGAGCAAAACACAACTAGTGAGAATCTGAATTAACTTTATTTCTACCAAAATTTGAATGCTAAAAGTGGTAGCATACAGAAGCACTCTAGGGGGTGGATATAATTTATGATTTTAATTAGTATGAAACTATGGAATATTTCAACTAAAATTTAGTTAGTTACATCACATCAATGCATTTTCAAAATGAGGCTTGAAGTGCTGCTCATACCGTCAAGACCCCATCCCATGTAAAGTGGCGTAATGCCTATGGCATCCCGAGCAGCAATGAAGCTCTTGTTACGCGTGTCAAGCAGGACAAACGAGAACATCCCATCTAACATGTCAATGAAATCTTCTCCATGCTCTTCATACTAGATAAACAGTATATTTAAAATATAAGAGTTTTATGTCACAAATTAAAAGCAGTACATCATAAGACTGAGTTCAGATATTGGAAAATCATGAAGGAAAAATGTTCCCAAACTTCATATATTTCATGAACAAAATTGCAAACAATTTATATGGACAAAGAAGGAAGACAGAAAATTGTAAACTTATTAAAAGAATCTCCATAGGGTTCATTTAGGCTCTGAAGCACTTACAAGATGTGCAATGACTTCGCAGTCACTTCCAGTACGAAATTGATGGTTTGTCAATTTTGCTCTTAAATCTTTGTGGTTATAGATCTCCCCATTAACCTTCAAAACAGAAAATGCCCAAATGGAATAAAGCAATAGTCTGAGTTCAGGTACTATGTCATCCAAATAATATAATTATACTTGAGATATCTTTTCTAACGCTACAATTTTGAGGGCTTCAGAGGATGAGAGCACAGAGAGTGCATTGTACCGTGACAACAACAGTCTTGTCTTCATTGTAAAGAGGTTGATCTCCAGAAGCAGGATCCACAATGGCTAATCTCTGATGAGCAAGATAACAATCATCATAACAATGCAGTCCACTCCAATCAGGACCTCTATGCCGCAACCTAATGTGCAACAGTGTGAAGATCAGGAACTCACAACAGCACAGAGAATGCCCTTCCGGCATATTTTTTCCCTCTATAATTATCAATAAACAAGTATCCGAATGGAGCTAATGAGAAGTATCAACTATTAGACAAGGAATACCAGATAAATTGGATAGACTAAAGGAACATAAAAGCAACACCAGAGAGGAAGCCAAAGACAAAACAAAGCGTATACAAAAAATGTATGTCACGAGAAGAACCGTGAATTTATGAGATTCGTCTGCTCAATAAACCAGCAATCTATAATGTAACCTCGTGCAAGACTCATCCCCAAACCTTCCTTTTATTTCACTCATCGCAAAAAATTTAACTCAGAATGTAAGAAGCTCCATCCAAGCGGAAGGCCAAAAATCAGATCGACACTCATTTTCTTAATAAATGATGATACAAGAAAAGAACTTCACATGAAAGGCGAGGAGCAGAGATGATGTAAGGGGAACTTACCTCAAGAATGCATGTACAAATGAGAAATGAAACAGGAGAGCTGAGACCAAAAGAATAACTAACAAGAGGTGCATACATGAACATAGAAACGAAATCGTAGAATGCACAACTAGTTCTACCACCAAAGAGCTCAAGCAACAGGAGGCGGATACAAAATCTGAAGAGGAGCGCACCTCCGAGACAACTCGATGATGCGGGACCGCTTGGCCTGAGAATTCTCAATGCAGCCGAAAACTGCAAGTATTCCGCACATACTGTACGCTCTCTTCTTTCTCTCCCTCTGTCTGTCTGGAGTTTTCTTGATTGGATGACGGAGAAAAGTGTGGTGGGACGGAAGGTGGCTGAGGCTAATGAGGAGGAGGTTGCTGATCCCCCACGGAGATTTTCTCTTTTATTTATTGGATCCATTGAGAACGGGAGACTGGTTGGCCTTTAATACCAGCCGTTGATTCCGACGACCTTTTTGAAAGATTCTTATTTCTTAATAGTTAGGGTTTGATGGGCAAACAATAGTATAGATTATTCTCCACTATTTTAAGGGCAGTATATTCTTAATTTATGCATTTGGATATGAAGTTTTTAACTCCCACATATTTTCATAATAATTCAGTTTATTAATAAAAAATGTTTTGATTTCCAATTATATATGACTAGCAATGTGACCTTGATAAAACCTTCTTAAAAATAGGTTGAAAATTCTAATTAAGTTAGTAAAAGTTAAATAATAATTCAATTTAGATGTATATTTTTATTTAAATAAAATATAACTAAAAGTCTAAAATTAACTTTTTAATTAAAAGTTTATATATTAATTGAATTAAATAAAAATTATATATTTAAAGTGAATTATCAACTAAATTTTATCGATTACTCTTATTTTATTAAATCTAATATTTTATATCCAAATTATTTAAATGATGTTGCTATGAAATTAGTTGTACGTAGTTACAAATAATATGTCACGTGCATTTGATTTGATTGTACTGCATTTAAAGAAAAATAGACAATGCTATGCTTGATATAGTTATTAATTAATCCTATATTTTTTTAAACTATAATATAAAAACTATGCATAGTGTGAAATACGGAAATAAATAAATATACGAAATTTCATAATAAAAATAACTCACAAACATATAATATTCCTTATTTTCTGTGCACGTTGTTAGCTAGTAGAACGACAGCAGAGTGAAGGCCGGATGCTCGCCACAGATATATTCCCTGAAAAAAGTTCAGTAAATTAGCACCAGGTTTTGCCTCGTTTATTGTGCCCTAGTTCACGGGCGTGTTGGAATCCACGGGATGGATCCAATTTAAAAATAAAAACAAAATACGATGTGGTGCTCACAAATTATAGTGACACATCAAACTTTTGTTGGAAGATTGAACGGGATGACCTAAATGTTAGAATAAATAAATACTGGGGAGTAAATTATTATAATTTAATATTAAGGGACCAAACTGCTAGTGTTTAACACAGTAGGGACCAAATTGTAGTACATTCTTTTTTTTCCCTACTTACGAGATAGAGCTCCTTCGCCGGAAGTTCGACCGGCAGCCAATGTGGCCCACGGGGCTCTGCGGAGGGTCCTCCCCTGGATCCCTATCGCTAACATCTCTTTCCGATTTCGTTTGGAAGGGGCTCTTTACCTTGCGCCAACTGGAGGCCCAGCCAGAGAGTCTCCGGCTCCGGTGGTGCTGCTTGATGCTGCTCAGCTTCTCGTACTCGTTCTGGAGCTCTGAGTAGTCGCTCTGGAGCTCTGCCATCTTCGCCTTCACTTTCTCGAGCTCCGCTCTCAAGGTTTTGATCTCGGCATCTTTATCCGCCGATTGGTTGTCGTAAGGTGAGTTCTCCTCCCCGCTCTGCTGGGTTGCAGGCTCCTTGGCTTTCATGGCGTTTCTCATCTTTATTTGCTCTGAAAACAGTACCTGCGGTTCATTTCCCAGGTCTAAGTAGCTAACCTTCTATCCTTAGAATTAAGAGTAAACTATCTGCTGTGTGTGAAAGATTTTCCAACTAACAGTTGGTCGGTACAAATATTTTCAACCATTAAAACTCAAATTTTGGATAAAAAGACTTCGTGATTGGCGTGACGAGGTTAACTTATGAGCTACTAAGAGACCAGTGCAAAAAGCTCGTCACATTTTGGATAAACAATGTCTAATGATTAGTGTAAGATCAGCCAGCATTTTGGCCCCAAATACCACTATCTAATGTCTATGACTCAAACAGTGGAAGTTCAAACGTCTCAAGAATGGCAAAAATCTTTCAAAGACCAAATTGATAGTTGGGGTAAATTTTGGAGAAGGAACAGATTGGTTAAATTCGGAAGAAAAACCCGAAACAATGAGATCTAGCCTTTAACCTGAATGACGGTTCTTAAGGGTAACCTGTCGTTCTGCGCCGCGTGCATGCACGCATCCAACGAGAGCTTCCCGCAATCCATAACCTTGCACAGCCGTCTCCGATCGTGCTCCGGCACTGAAGGATGAGTCTACATAATAACATCAGCAGTACATGAGCAATTGAATGATGCAACTGCGGAGGAAGATCTAATCTTATATATTCAAACCTTGATGTATGTGTCGATGGCTCTGTACAGCCCGTCGTGGCAAGTCCGCGCACCTTCCGGCAGGGACTCCGCCAGGACCCGGAACTTAGTGATGGAGAGGGTCGGATCCTTGGCGATGGCGGCCAGATAACTGTCCAGAAGCTTGCTTACAGTATACTTCTTGGGCTTTTGGTGCTTTTTCTGATGATGCGGTTGCTGCTGCTCATGCATTAAGAAATACTCGATGATCCTTTGGACTGTGTCAACCTCGTGCATGGAGCACTCCTCCGGTGAACTGCGCTGTCAAAAATAGGCAAAGCCTCTCAAATTGATCATCAAAATCTCTATAAGCATGGGTAAAAATTCGGGATCAATAATCCATTTAAACACAACTTTGTCAATTGTTTAAATTTCGCATAACCATTTTTCCACATTGATGTAATATATTTGATAAATAAAATGAATTATTAAACCAATATGTCTATGTAAGCACGCTAACTTTGTATATATGGCTTGATCCAGCTGATTTCTGTAGCTAGGAATCAGAAGGTCATTCACACTAGCGTCTTCTAGCACCAGCGCTATCCTCTTCTCGAGATCAGAAATCAGCGCCGGCGTCACGGAGTAGAGTATGGCAGTCCTCAGCATCTTCAGTAAGAACTTACACGGAGCCGACTCTAGCTGAGGCGGCAGTATGCTCAACAGGCTCTCGACGATCGCCTTCTGATCGGATTTCTCGCCGCCTTGACCGAAGATTCTGACCGTTATCTCTTTCTTTCCGTATCCGTAGCCTCGCAATCCTTCTATCTCCTCGTCAATTCCAGGAAGATACCTTTCCGCATAGTGAATTATGCATTTCCCTATGATTTCGGGCTTACTCCCCTGCGCCTTCATCGCCGTTACTATCCTCATGAAGTGATCGATTCGAAACGAGGCCATGAACTCGTCGAGCTTCCAGGTGTCTACTTCATCGTCGACCGCCGGACGATCGCGAATCTCCTCCTCGGAGCGGCGGCTGTCTTCAGAAGCCTTCCAGGCGATGGAATCGCAGCACCGGCGGACGATCTGGAGATTCTCCGCCCACGGCGAGAGATTCTCGCATGACTTGAGCACCGCGATCGTGTCCCTCCAAGATGAAAGGATCACGAAGGTGATGAACGCCTCCGTCTTCGCGATCAGGTTCCCGTCCTCCATCTCCTCAGTCATCTCAAGGTATTCCGACGCGCATCGGAGGGACGCAATGTTCTGAGGGGTGAAATCGATTGGGAGGCCGTAGCAGAACCTCAGGACGGCCTGGAAAGTCTCCCATCCTCCGGGGAACCTCTCGAGCTTGAAGTCGTACTCATAATCCGATATGGACGGCTGGAAATCCCGATGTCGAATGTAGCCACACTTCGATATCAATGGATACTACACCAGTAAGGAAGAAAAGAGGTAAATCGAATCTATTACAAATCTTTCCGGCCAATAAATTGTACTCTAAATTTTCAAAATTGTTCAAAATGATTTAATATTAAATATCAATAGCTGCATCATCACCGTGAACTTACCTTGTGAGCACGAAAATTCACATTCTCGACCTGAACTAATACATCAGGATGGAATTGATGAGCGGTAAACCTGCAGAAAAATAGATCAGAGACTAATTGCAGAGGACGACAGCCAGTGTGATGTGTTCTATATGAAGTACCATGAAATTTCACCGTCCTGCAAGCTATCGGTGATGGTGATGAGCTTGGTCGGGACTACGATGCTCTGGTCCTGAACTCGGTCGTCCGATTGATCGGTTCCCTGAGGGCTTTGCAGAGCCATCGGAAAGGCTTTCTTGGTGTCTGGAAGAGCGAGGATGAGATCCAATTAAATGCGCGAGGAGCAGTTTGTGGTGAAGAAAATAATTCCAGGTAGGTAGTGAGTGTATCCATCATCACTATGGAGTCCATCACACCTCATAATTTCTATACGATAAGAACCAAATCGAATTGAACCCAGTTAGACTGAACTCGAGGCTTATGGTACTAATCTCAGGGCAAGTGAATACCTAACAGGTAAAAAAAATCTGTGGTGCACAAGAGAAGGTGGAAGATGCAAGGAGGAATTTATTGCATCCAGCTGAATAATTAGGTTGCTTCATAAAGAGCCACAAATGTTCAGAGATTTCTTGGCACGTGCCTGAATAACAGACGAGGGGAATTAATATAAGTGATTGCTTCATGGACGTGCCTGATCCCGTACTATTGATAGACAGCCGGGGACATTTTTTTTTGCATTGAAGGATGCAATTTCTCGTTTTCTTAAAATTTAAATTTAACATATTTTAATATTATTTATATGGCATGTTACCCAATATCATTAACCGGTAAAAAAACTAACTGTAATTATATGGAAATAATACTATAGTTTACAATTATTATTCCTTACTTATATTTATATATTTTTATTATTGATGAATGAAAAATAAAAAAAATTCTCTAGTAAAATTTCTAATAGAATATAATGTGTAGTTAATTGTAAATTAAGGTTGTCAATATAAGTAATAGTGATTTTATACGCTTATATATATGTAATTTATTTTATAAAAAATTAATAGATAATCGAAATTTTTTTTAAAAAACTAACGGATCTATAAAAATTTGAGGAAATGCACTAAATCCTAACACTTAAAAATGTTTTGTACCCAAATATTGCAATATACAAAACATTTATACCATGAGTGTAATTTTCCAGATGCAGATCCTGAATTCAAAGCAGCACCTGAAACCACACCCACCTCCAACGCAGTGCGCAGCTTCCTAGAACCTATAACTCCAATGCACTTTGTATGTACCATAAAGCCATCTCCAACAGCCTCATAAATACATTGCAACCTTCAATAGATCCTAAATTTTTTATGAATTTTTATATAATATTATAAATTTTCTTTTAAAAAGATATAATTTATACAACTCCAAAATTTTCAAATAAAATTCTAACTTTTTTAGTGATCTCAAATAAATTTATAATATTTATGTCATAATATTTGAATAATTAATGGATTAATATTAAATTTAAATTAGTAATTAGAATTGAAGTATAAAATGAAAAAAATAATTTTTTTATCATTTTATAAAATACAAAGCACAAGAAAGTATATGTTGAGCTGAGCCTATTCCTAGTAGTGTAAAAAGATTGAATGATCGTAAATATATTGGTGCACATGGGTATCTTAAATTCCGGGCGGCTTCATCTTCATCCTCTCTGTCTCCTTGGCCGAGAAGAAAACCCCGATTGGCCTCCCCACCAGGCCAAAAACCAGCGGAAGACCACGAAACGAACTTCCTTGGTCTGAATCTATTTTTCTAGTCAATCGAAATCCATCATCCGAGATTCTCGCTTCAATGGATTGTCGCGTCGATGCTGATCGGGCGAAAAAGGCTCAGCTGAAGATCTGAACCCCATCAACTTGCACAAGTCGCACTCTCTCTCATCCCTTTGCTCGCGGTTTCCTCCCGCGAACCTCGCCGGCTATGGGTGCGGCTGGCTCCAAGCTCGAGAAGGCTCTAGGCGAGCAGTTCCCCGAGGGCGAGCGGTACTTCGGCCTCGAGAATTTTGGCAACACCTGCTACTGCAATAGCGTCTTGCAGGTTTTCTTTTTTAATTTTTTTCGGCTTGTCCTTTGGTATTGATTCTGGATATGCTTTGCAATTTTACAGCTGGTCGATGTAGCTGAATTGATCATTCAACTGGGGCAGTAGTAATTCATATCTTCTCGGGCCTTCCTCATTGCTGTTCCTTTTCTGGTGCAGGCGCTTTACTTCTGTGTTCCATTTCGGGAACAACTGCTAAATTACTATGCAAACAATAAAGTCAATGGAGACGCTGAAGAGAATCTTTTGACATGCCTGGCCGACTTGTTCAGCCAGGTGAAATTCCTGCTACTGTAGCAGATTCTGCATTTGAAGGGCCATTGAGCAAAAAACAAATATATACCTTGAAGGACTTAGCTGGGTTGATCTTATCGGTGCATATTGGTTGAAATTCCTTTGCAGTTATTTGTGAATTAATTTCTTTTGTTATGCAATATTATTGGAATATATTATGATGAATTTAGAAGCGCAAAAAATATTTTAATAGAGTTTTTTTATTTCACCATAAATATTTATGTTATGTCTTGTTTAAATGGTTTTGTTTTCACCCTCTTGGAAACCGTTGTATGATTTTTGTTTTGAAATTATGGGTTGTATATTTTCAATATAGCAAATCTTGTACAAAAGACTTAGTGCACTATTCTTTTACTTTATAACTTAGAGATATATCTTACTTTGCACTGCATTAGGTGGATTATTCTAGCTGAAGCTTCCACATACGAAGAAATTTCTGACTGAAATAATCTATCATTCCTCTATAGCCAAATAACATAAATATATGTAGTGAATAATAACTTATAAATTATGTAATTTAGACAAGTATCATTTCTATATAACTCAATTTGATCGACTTTATCATGCTAACTTGTTACAGCTCCGTGAAGACCAATAGCTCGTAATACAAGTTCTCACGCATTCTTTGTAAAAGGACACCCTATCATGGGATTCCACCATACCATAAGGTTCAAAGTATTTAATCACTTTTTAAAGGCTAACCAACATACCAATGATATTTGAGGAATATGCCCATTAAATCATATATATTTATGCCAAGAAATCTCTGAACACTTGTGGCAGAAGGACTCCCCCATAGCTTCCTTAATTTCATGATCATTGTCTTGACACAAGAAAGTATCAACTGATGTGATAAATGCATATTGTTGAA
This sequence comes from Trapa incisa, assembly GCA_030064435.1. Taxonomy (NCBI): domain Eukaryota; kingdom Viridiplantae; phylum Streptophyta; class Magnoliopsida; order Myrtales; family Lythraceae; genus Trapa; species Trapa incisa. The sequence goes on along the minus strand of CM057780.1, from coordinate 16,738,280 downwards.
TGGTTGTATGTTTGATTTAACACATATGTATTCTTTACTATAACAGGCGTTAACTATAAAGATTTTCCCTAATTTATGTTAGTATTATGATGCCAAAATGTTGAGATTAATGCCTGAAACATGTTCTGTTGTTACTTTCACATCTAAGCTGTTGGTTATTGTCAAACTTTCCAATTGTTTTTTCCCTGCAACTTCTTACAGGGAGACATATAATTTGTTATATTTTCAACAAGAAGCAAGAAGGTGTGGCTGTGATATTACTGACGTGGTTAATGCTGATTAACAACTCTTTTACAGATAAGTTCTCAAAAGAAGAAGACAGGAGTTATTGCTCCCAAGCGATTCATCCAGAGATTGAAAAAACAGAATGAGCTTTTCCGGAGCTATATGCACCAGGTATTCTCTCATAATTTTTGCAAAGCTGATAACCAGGGTTGGAAATTTGATGCTCCCTGTGGCATCATTATTTCATCATAGAAGGAAAACAAGATTGTATGTTGCAATTACCGATGTCAATTATCTTATGGTAGACAGAGTATCTTATTTAATTAAGTTGATTGTATGTTTTATACTAAAGCTCTGAAATCATTATTTTGTTGTAGGTTTGAAATAAAGTAAGAAATTGAGCGAATGATTTTCCTTCCTATTGAAAGTGTATGATTTTATTTATTCATTTTTGCGCCCTTGGAAATTTAAGTTGCCTTCTGGAAGTTGAATGTATCTGCATTTTCTTGGATTCCTAAAGCTTTCTACATATTAGTGTCAGCCAAAATAGAGTTATTTGATTTTCTTGTTAGTGCTTGCAGTGGAAGACATTTTGTCAAAAAGAACGGGTTCTAGGAATCTCTTGTACATGTTTCTTGAAATGCTATCTATTTATTGTTAGGTATATTGACTAATAATGCATTTTGAATGTACCTTATCTTATCTTTAACACAAATGAATGAGCAATCATGTTATTGTTTGTTTCACAGGATGCTCATGAATTCTTAATTTTTCTTCTCAATGAACTGGTTGATATACTGGAGAAAGAGGTCCAAGCTGCAAAAGATGACACAGAATCATCATCACTACCTCCTGAGAGGACTACCAATGGGTCAAAAGTCACTCAAGCTGATGACATTCATAAAGAGCCACTAATTACTTGGGTTCACAAAAAATTTCAGGCGAGCTCCTTATCCAACTTCATAGGTAGGATAATGTTAGCATGAGGTGTATTTTTCAAAGTAAGGCCTTTTCTTGTTCATTCAGTAACATATATTGGCAGCTTTCATCTATTTGTAACACAACTAATATGATACTATTTTCCCAGTCTCTTGTATGCATGTTTATTGTTTTTCTCTTATTCCCATCTAACCACTGAGAACCCCAGTTCAGTGTGAACAGTTCTGCTTGGTGCTAGTCTTTGGATTCAATAAGGATCTGCTGCATGCTCAAAGTTATATGTCTAGCATACAAGGGGACATGCCTTTGTTTTTTTGTCCTTGAAGAAGAAAATAAATGTGCAATTGTTTGCATTGATTCAGGGAATACTGACAAACGAGACAAGGTGCCTGCGATGTGAGACAGTGACAGCAAGAGATGAAATTTTCCTTGATCTGAGCCTTGATATTGAACAGAATAGTTCAATAACGAGTTGCTTAAAGAATTTCAGCTCGATAGAAACTTTAAATGCAGATGACAAATTCTTTTGTGACAAGTGCTGCAGGTTTGTAGCTTTCTTCAAGTTCTTTCTCTGTATAGCATTTTAATTCTTATTTAGGGTTTTATATGGCATGTGAAGTGAAAACCATTAGATTGCCTAGCTCTCGAGGTATGCATTTGCAAAGAGCTCTTCTATGTGTGCTTTTGGTTGAATTACTAATCATTTATATCCTTTTTTTGAGGAAATGGGACAGTGCGAATTGTTTCTCTGTTGGGATTCTTGAGACTTTTTGCTTTTCACTTTATCTACAGCATTAATGCTGTTTGAATTACTTGAATATCAGAGCAACTTAATTGTTTACTGATATATATTTTGATGGTAGTTTTGCCAGGTCAGGTCTTTGAGTATTTTGGAAGTAGCTTTGCTGTTTCATCTAAGCATAAGCAAATTTCCAGATACACAATATGCATTTTTATCCCCTCTACACTCTTTGGATGTCTTTGAGAACAAATTTGACATCTGCCTTGGGTGTGTAGTTGTTGCACTAACGAGAAAGATCACTGATCAGCTAATTCCTCCCACGAGAAATGTAAAATGGTCAATAGGTGCTCTATCACACTCTTTATCTGATATCTGAGCAAAAATTCATGACTATCCTATGATTTTCCTGATGCAGCCTGCAAGAAGCTCAAAAGAGAATGAAGATTAAGAAGCCTCCCCAGATCCTTGTGATCCAGCTCAAGCGGTTTAACTACATCGAGCAGCTGGGCCGTAACAAGAAGCTTTCCTACCGCATTGCCTTTCCTCTTGAGCTGAAGCTAATAGATTATGTTGAAGAGGCAGATGCAGTATATTCTCTGTTTGCTGTTGTGGTCCACATGGGGAGCGGGTCAAGCCATGGGCATTATGTGAGCCTCATCAAGAGCCACCACCATTGGCTATTCTTCGACGATGAGAATGTGGAGATGATTGATGAGTCTGCTGTTCAGACTTTCTTTGGATCCGCCCAAGAGTACTCCAGTAACACTGATCACGGTTACATCCTCTTCTATGAGAGAGACGTCACTAACAACCACGACTAGAGTTAAGATGGCTTTTTTTCCCCACATATAAGCATGGTATTTTGGTTGTTGAAGGGATCCCATTTTTTCTATTAGAATGTCTCCTTCAATCTGGGTCTTCACTTTCACTTCCCTATTTTTGGGAAATGTAGTGAGATGACATATGGGTCATTGTATTCCTAGGAGGAGTAGATGGTCCATGTACAGGCTAAGCTAGTATTGCCCCTCTTTCCTCTAGAAAACAGTAAGAGGGAGAGACAGCAAGGTTTTGTAAACTGCAATGAGAAATGGAACATACACAGATTGTAATTTTTGATGGTGGATAACAAGATCTTAAATATGACCACGGATGTGGTCATAATTACAGCACTTCAAAGTGCCCAAAGTGGGAAATTAGAAATGTTGAATAAGTGGGACAATAAGATTTCTCCTACCATATGTTTTGTTTCTGCAATGTTGTGGAATTATGCAATTGTCAAAGACCAATAAAGGAAGTGAAATCAGCCATTTAATAAACTGTTGTACAAGACTGCATCAGATTCTATCATTACTTCTGTAAGTTTCTCACTTTGCTCGGCACAGATTGACAAACAGGAAAGAATAAAAGAAATAGCAAGAAAAAAGGAAGACTAAGATGAGAGGCAAAAAGAAGATTGAGCTTCTACCTCGAGTCCACTTTGAGAACTATCTTCATAAACTCGTACATAAAATAACTTATGGCAGCTGAAGGTAAAACCTGCAAGTTGTAAAGTGAAAACCTATTTAGCTAGATTGACATTGATCTTAAGAACCATGTAACCACACAGAAGATTTGCTATTTCTTGGCAAGTGACTTCTGATGGAAGTCTCATGGAACACACTTTGGGCAAATGAAACCACTCAGTAGCCCACAAATAAACAGTTAATACCTCTTAATAAACCGCACAAGAATGGGCATACTGTAAACGAGCATGGATCTAACCCAAGAAATGCAAACAAGTGACTCAGCATGCCCTTCTACTATATAGGTTTCACCAGCAATAAGTCAGTGATCATCAACAAAACTACGTACCTGTAGCAAGCTGGGGAATAATCCTGCATAGAGGGCAGGGACACCACCTTGATCAACAATCTTCATGCACATAGCTATAGGGCCCAATTTTGATGATCGGACCTGCATCTGAAGCTGTCTTTTGACAACCTCAAACGGGTATGTAGTGACTTCAGCACAAGCACCTGCAATAGCACCACAGAGCAGTGTCCTAATAGGGCCCAGCTCAAGCTGTTCCATGACATTCAGCTGCTCTACTTCTTGCTTCATATGCTTAAGCCTCTCTCTTCCCTCAGATGTGTTCAGGTAGGCTGATTTTAGTATATCATAGACACCATAGAAAACTGCTCCAGAAGGGGCTGTTGCAACTACAGAGGGCACGAGCCCTTTGTAGAGTGAGAAGAAGCCCTCCGTCTTAACCATATGGCCCAAAGTGCCTAAGACACCCCCCAGGGCTTCTCCACCTGGTGCAACCATCTTTGTCCGTATCTGAAATTTCCAAACGAGGCATATCAGATAGAGTACCTCATAAGAGAAGGAAGTCTGAGATGTGATGTCTGTGTTGCAAGCAATATTGTCTTGTCAATAAATAATGACTGGCATCCTATCAGTTCATATAAGATTACTAGCCATATGTCTCAAACAATATATTTGCTACAATGCATGGTCAGATAAACAAAACAGATGGAGCAGCCGACCATCCCTCAAACTAGGCAGCAACTTCCCTTCATTCTGCAAGTTATATTTTTCTTTCTTCCCCTCCATGAGCTTTCCATCTCCCTCAAGCATGAAGCTAACATGATTTAACAAAGTATAAAAAAACATTAAACTGAGTGTACCGTGTCCAATGGCAAGCATAGCAGGATAGCTGTAATTCCTGCAGCAGCACCAGCAATAAACCTCTCGAAATTTGTTGTTTCCTCATTACCAGACCACTTGAGCAAGTGAGTTCTGTATGTATCATAGGAGTAGAAGTTTATGGCCTTAAAGGGGGCTGACCTAAGGATGTTCACAAAATTGCCTTTCCAGAATCCCTTCAGTCCCTGAGAAACTGCAATTGTCTTGATGAGCTCAAAGAGGCTCCTCTGTTCAGCTCGGACTATATATTCCAGCTTCAATCTCTCAAGAGGGGCAACACAGGTCCTGATTATGGAAAGGAAAAATAATGTTTTCTTAAAAGACGTGCTATAATATATGGAAAATGAAATTTTCCAAGGAAACAAAGACACCTGTTGATGAAGAAACAAGAACTATATTAAATTCCTCAGCAGATGAACAGGAAAATCACTGAAGGATGTGCAGAAGACAGATAATCTTTTAATGAATTATAAGGCTCAAATTCCATATCATTTTTGTTCTCAACAAAATCTGCACATATAGTAACTCGATATTTAGCAGCCAGCTTAGGTGTTCAACTGCCTATATATATATATATGCTTTGCAGTGATCTACAAAAGCAAATACTTAACTACCAGTAACCCTTCAAGTTCAGAGATATGTCCATGTGCATAAAAAAGATGCCAAGGATTCAGAAAGCGGAAGACACCTGAACTACAGATTAGAGAACAAAAATAGAAGGATAAAAGAGGAACATCAAGAGTGCAGATGAGAAGAGAACCTTGAGACCATTGCAGCAACCGCACCAGCCCAGAGATGCTTAGTGGTATTCAAAGCACCAGATTTCCCTGTCTCCTTCACCTTCTCCTCCTCCACCAATGCCACTTCGAGTTTGACGCTTTCCACAATGTTCCCTTTAACTCTGGCTGGACCTGGACCCCTAAAACGCCCTTCCTCGTTTCCCTTCAGCGACAAGCCCACCGACAAAAACCCACCACCCGTAGGCCCTGCCCTCGCCCATATTACCCCCAAGCTTGCATTTTTACAGCAACCCCCGGCCGGTCTTGGAGCTATTTGGCCCTTCCTACAAACCAGAGTGACGAAGGAAGAAGAGAAGGGGATGGAGTTTTCAAGAAACAACCCGCCAGGGACGAAGTGCGGACTGGAAGGCTCGAAGTTGATTGCGCCGTCGGGACGGAGTAAGTATTCACCGTGCATTGAAGCCAGTGAGAAGCTATGGGCGGGCTCTTGGGAGAGGAGATTTGAGACCATCGTCGTCGTCGTCGAGGGAATTTATAAAAGGGGAAACCTCAAGGACAAGAGGAGAATTCAGAAAAGGATCGAGTTGTTGGGTCATTACAGTCTTTCGATCTGAGAACGACATCAAGAATAATGCCCATCTCTGGTTCGACAAGTGGGTATCGTTGCCGCCGCTTGTCTGTGGGTTTCATGGAACCTTCTTGTTTCTTGCCGCTCGATTTCCATTTCATTTCACTCTGCTTAGGTTAGGTCTTCCTGTCTATATGCAAATGGTTAGCAAGGAAGCCTGCTCCTTGTTTGACGAACGCGGGCGAGGTCAAACAAGACGAAGAAGGAAGGAAAACAGGAAAAAAAGCTATGAGACAAGAGGGGTGAAGTGAAGTCGAGAGGTGGGCCGCCACAGAAGCTAACTATGATAGAAGCCAACATTCTGCATGGATGTAGCTTTCACGTTACACAAGTTAAAAAATATTTTCTCAAACTCTGCTTTTCCATTTTCCTACAAATCTCGAGCAAGCTGCGAGGGTGCCAGCGCCACAGAACCTTATCTCCAGTCGAGTAAATTATCGTTCACATATTCGAATTTCGGATCCGTTGGATATTAATCACAAAAAATCCAAACTCGAGTCAGGTAATAGTGGGAAGTAATTCGACCGATACAAACTTTTGACATCTCTTATTGCATATGGAGCCCCGAGTAGTATACTTATCCTCTTCCTAGGCAAGAGACCCCGAGTAGCCTGCAGGTGCAAATTCGAGGCCCCCAAGTCCTGACTCCGTGCCCCGACCTCTAAGTATCCAGATGAATTTTTGAACTTTTTTTAAATGCAGTTTAATTCGTTGAATGTTGGGATCCCAAGGGATCCGAATTGGAAATTCGAATCATAGGATGTTATCTTCCTAATGTTCTTTAGTTCATCTTCTCTCCCGTCTCATAGAATGTCTTTTTCTTCCATCAATCCCTATGAAATGCATCCACTTCACATTCTAGCTCACAATGTCTGTATTGCCCACAGTTTATGCCCAAAAGAACTTGGTAAGGCTCTACATGGTACCCAACCGTTTTTGTACAAAGGCAATCTTATAGATTTTGGTTTCACTTTGGTTCTAATCTTAGACTCGAGGCTTGCACTCCCTTAGCATTCATGTGACTCCTCGCTAAACCATTTTTCTTTACACTCTTTTGGAGTTCTTAAAGTCGGTTATCCATTGCTCCTTCAAGTCATTTTTTGAGTGTAAACATGTCCGAAACAACTGGACTTCTCAAGATATTTAGCTTAGGTTTGAGACTCAGTTATTTGGTTGGTACGTTGAATCACCCTCACTATTCTATTAAAAATTTTGATTCAAAAGTTTTACTTTGTATTAGTACTTTAAAAATTTTATTTGCCAATATTTTAAAGTTATATTGAAGATCCTGATATTATTTTACCGATATTTTATTTTCTAAAATATTTTTATTTTTAAAATCAATATTTAATAAAGCTTGTTATTTTCTAATACTTATTTGTAACCCCTCCACTCGAATTCAGGTTCCAAATAATCTAATACTTTATTATAATACTATCATATTAGGCACCACACTACTTTATTATTGATATTATGTAAAATTTAGAATATAAAATATATATTTCAAATATTCAAAATTTTATAAAAACACAAAAAAAATTAATAAAGTCAATAAATAATTGTAATATTAGGTGAGTATTATTAATAGAAGATTTATGTTGAAAGGAATTTAGATTGACATCTATTTGTCAACCTATTCTTGAGTTATTCATTAAAGTGATGTTGAGTTATGAGTTGTTATCTTTAGTGACTAGGATTTTACTAAAATTGAATATTCTTGTCATGTAGTCAATTCTAACTTAAAATTTATATATAGTATATTTAAAATATTTTTGGTAAATAAGCTTTTAAATTTTAAAATCTTATTATTTATAAGATTTTAATTATTAATTTTCATATAATAGCACAATATGGTTAGTAGGTAATTTACCGACCACACCTATGAAAAATGCGACTATCAGGCAAGCCAACTAGTTGTAATCAGCTTAACTGCTATTAAACAACACAAAATTAAACCACCCATTATGAATTAAGAGCCTTGCCTACTTAAAACAAAATAACTCCCCCTTATTTACTACCCTCATCATGCCTCTATGGTTCCACATAAATATTTGTCTCATACACAAATAATACATACAAACTTTTTCATATATTAGAGACTTGACTTAGTATATTTTTAATAAATTGTATCAATATTATTTTTATATAGTTTTAGAAGTTTGCCTTTTTTCTTTTTAAATTGTATCGGGATCGTCCTTAAATACTCCAACTCTGTCCCTTCTTTTAAATTATATGGATATTAACCCACTTTTACCCTTGTAATCCATATTTATAAAATGTTGTGTCATTACTAATTTTTTTAAATATGGTCCTATCAACTTCTCTAGGTTATAACTCTCTTTCTTAAATGCACGTTATAACTCTCTTTCTTAAATATGTATGGTTCATCTTTTTTTAAATATGTGTTATAGTCCTATTTTTTTTTAAATGAGTTGTATCCCTATTTCTTAAATATGAATGGATTTAAGTTTATTTTTTAAACATTTGATTATTTTTTAAATTAATTCTTCCATATAATTTTGTATATATTCTAAGAATTTTAGTAAATACAACAATTGCTAGATAATTTAAAATATGAGTAAAAAATTTCATCTATTAAACCATACATTATACTAAAAATTATTTCGAATTAGTCATTTTGTCATGGTGTATATCTAGTGCTCTAGTTTGCTAACACGTTGTTTTTTAACATACAAATCCATTAATCTCTTGGGTATTGTATATTGTCTAATTCGATATTGCTTTTATTATATATAAGTTGCTCGGAAATTTAAATTTTTGCACGTTTGAAGTATCTGATTTATGGAATCATATGTACCTATTTAATTCATATTTTTCCTTTATTACAAGGTTGCCCTAATACTTTGCCTTATTTACACTTAGGCTTGAAATTTTAAAATATTTAAAATTAGATGGCTAAACTTTCATTATTAGCATTTAGGTTTCTAAGTTTTTTTTACATTTTGATCCCAAATCTTTTCAAACATTTCATTTAAGTTCTCAAACTTTCTTTTATTCCATTTTAGTTCCCTATTTTCTCTTTATTTGTATTTACATATGTTGTGTCCACATATGTGGCAGATTTGACAGACGTTGGCCTTGCCGACTGGTTTGATCACCATCTAGTCGTTTATGTCATCGTTAACTAATTTAATTAGGTAATATTTTGATGATTTAAGTTATTTTCTAGTTAATTCAGACCTGATTTAATCGATTTTATAATTTCTTTTATTTGGAACCCAAAATTACTATTTCCCCTTTTTAGATCTCACAAAAAAATTCAAATCTCGAATTGGTTCAATCCAGTTTAGTTCCATCCAATTTTTTTTTTCAATTTCTCAATCGAAGTATCTTGAACCTCTATACCCTTCTAGGCTTAGTCAAATTTAACTGACTAATTTATAACATCATGGTTCAAAACGATTCCTAATTCTCTTCATTTTTTCATTATCGATTTGCATCATTTTTCCATCTCAACTTGAATTAACTTTATTTTTGAACATGCAGTGTTACAAAAGTGATGTTTTATATTTTGAGCATTGATTACTCCTTATATTACAATAGTGTGATTTCCACAATTGTAAAATCGAGAGGCCTTGAAAAGTTGTCATGTAGGCATGATCCCATGAGTAAGGGTTGGGGTGTGACACCTAGTCATGAGACTCCAAATCTAAAGAGAACTCATGTATGAGTGGCAAAAAACATGCCTTACACCGCCCCAATTGGACTTATCCTGCCCCGTGCTTGCGCAAAATATAGAACTAAAAATTGAGCAAAATTGAATCAGGAACTAAGGTTAAATTATGAAGGTTAACTCTGACTATGATTACAAATTGAATCGGATTTGAAATTGATTCAAACTAGGATTATGGTAAAAGAATAAAGGAATTGATATCATACAAAATCATCCCTTGAAACAAAAGTTAAGGTTTGAGGAAAAGCCCTAAAGGAAACCGGATCAATTCAGTTCGGGATCAAACCGACTCAGGCCGAATACCCCATGATATTTAGAATGAGTTATACAAACTAAAAATTAGTAATTCTTCAGCTCATTAAGTATGGAAGTGAATAAAGAATTATTAGAAAAATTGATTGGAGAAAAAACCAGTCGAATTGAGAGTGAAGCAACTAACAAATGACCAAAATTGGTCGAATCTATCAAGAAATTTACTAGAAACTGATTCAAAATAGTGTCGAACCAACGAACGGGCCGAGATATATACATGCGACAACAGCATGTGTTGCACATACACACATGCATGGGTATGTGACAATGACATGTGCCGCACGCACGAGCACGCGACAATGACATATGTCGTGCACACACGCGTGACATCCCATACGCTCGTCTGAAGGTCCAAAACCTAGTTATAACTTGATTTAATCCTCTGTCACATTCCAAAACCCACCATAGGTAAATTAATTTTTAAAATAAGTTGTGAGTTGTGAAATAATAAAAGGGGTCTATAATCAAATAGTTAATTAAATCTTATTTGCAGCCATAATGCTTGGATGTTAACTTACCAACGACTCATCAGAAAACTCTCTAAAACCTTTGCACCTACGTTTTTTGGTGACCAAACTTTCAGAAATCATAACTTACTCTCCTCACCACTAAAACGAGTTTTTCAAGTAAATTGAAAAGCTACTTAAGCCAGCTTTCTAACGCCACCTTCTCGACCTCCCTTTAATGTTCAATTTACCAACTCCTATATGATCAAACAAAACACTTGCTCCAATAGCCTAAAATAGAACAACTTCTTCTAGAGCCATTTATGATGCCCTTTACGGCCAAAAAAGATTACAAAAATACTAACACCTCTAGGTAAGAGCGTTTGAATCTCACTAGCCTTATAAGATTTGGGTAAATATTGTGGTTAAATAAATTCAGAGAATTCCCAACTAGCCTTCAATAATAACAAAGTTTAGTTAAATGAACTTTTCAGGTTGCTCAAACATTTATTTGAGGTGATTCAAATGTCCACAGACTCTTCTGGGAGTCAGCTTTCCCACCGTATTAGTGTCACTAGCCGAGTCATTGTCTCAAGTGAGAATCCGACCTTGACCTTACTCTTACTCGATAAATTGCTAACCTTAGGTCTAACATTGATCGTTATTTTTTTAGCCAACCCTAACTAGGCAGAGACCATGATGGCCTAGGGGGAGTCCTTAAAGACATCGTACGCAAGTTTGATATTTTTTTAGAATTATTTTATTGGGAAACTAAGATCGGGGATGAGAGACATCATACTCAAGTTTGATATTTTTTTAAAATTATTTTGTTGGGAAACTAAGGTTGGGGATGAAAGTGAATATTTGGTAAAGTTAAAGAACCCATTCGAGAATTAGGTTTCTTGGGGATCTTTATTAAGGCCTAATGAAGGTCTAGGGACCATTTTGAAAGATTGGTAAGGGTTTGAAAGTCGAATTATGAGTTTTGAATTCTTAAGGACAAAAAATGGACAAAAGGAAAAGTTTAGGGACTAAATTATAAATAACAAGATTTGGGTGCTCATAAATCATTCTTAGGATCTTAATGACCTAAATAAGACTAAACAAAGTCTAAGGACCTAATTGAAAGATTTGGAGGATCTAGGGTTCCTAAAAGATAAGTTTGGAGGTGTAGGAGCAAAATGATAATTTTGTCAAACTTAAGGACTTAGGAATGATTCTAGGTAACTTGAGAACCTAAATAAACCCAAAGCAAAATCTGAGAACCCAAATGATAGAATTGAAAAAATCTACGGTCCAAAATGAAGGAGTTTTAATCATAACGGGCAAAATGATAAATTTGCCCAACTTATAGTCCAAAATACAAATTTTGGAAATGTTGAATAACTAAGTGAGACTTAGGGACTTTAAGCTTTTTGGAAAATATAACCAAAGTTGTTATAACCTTAAGTGAGTATGATTAACCAATGGGAATAGGTTAGTTAAAATGGTTTGTCGATATGAAAGTCGAGCGAACTGGGTCCGAGGGGCAAAACCATAATGTTTAGAAAATTACGGGTAGTAGATTTGTGTTATGTGAATATCTAAACCGATCTCGAATATGAAATATAATTCTTGTAGAGTGAATACTGTAGTTGTTCACCCGAGGATCACACGTCCCCAGTTAAGGAAAAATACAGTCGGAACGAACAACTCCTGATAAAAATAGTGAATGAGAGTATTTATGGCGAGTCTGATTTAACTTACCAATGCGCTTTACTATTTTCCATAATACCATGGATATACTTGATGTATATTTTGAAAAAATATTTTGAAAAGTGATGGAAAAACTACATGGATGCATGATCACTATTATATACAAGTTTCTCGAATGTCTAACATGATAAGGTTGATAGACCATGGAGCATGATAAGATTATGTGAATGAGGGCATTGTGCCCCTGATTGATATCTGATATAAAGTTGGTCGAATTAAGGATCAAACTCCTTGTTATTGATATTTGAACATGCTTACTGTTTGCTAATAAATATACACGCTTTTGAGAGGTGGAGTTGGTCGAATTAAGGATAAAACTCTTCGATATTGAGATTTGAACACGTTTTTCATTTGTTGATTGATAGGCATGCGTTTGAGAAATGAAGTTCGTTAGATTAAGGACAAACTCCTTGATATTGAGATTTGAACATACTTATTATTTGCTCGTTGATATGCATATGTTTGAGAGATGAGTTAGTTAGATTGAATACTAGACTCAATGATATTATTAATTGAGCATTCTTATTATTTATGTGCGTGTTTATGCTATATACCAGTCGTGAAAGTTTGGGACATCGAAATTAATCTATTGGGATAGTGTTGATGCTAAAGGTATATTGAAAGTGACAAATAAGAGGGAGATTGAACATATACTTCTAGATTACTTAGAACCCTCAAATGATGTACAAGTGAATTTTCTACAAGTACACCAATATGAAATGATGTACTAGTGAATTTCCTACAAGTACACCAATATGATGAGATGAGAAGTGTGGAGTTAGGTGGGTTAGCATCATTTCCTAAAAATGTGAGATATTCACATGAGAGAATGAACACAAGAGGTGTCGGTCGTGTAGAGTACACGTGACACACACTCTCGTATTCATACTCGATCAAAATTATGACATTAATTATGGGACATGACATTGGCCATGAATTGCCAATATTTGTTATTTTGTGCATATGAATTGTTGATGATGTGATTTTGGGCTCGGCGTATTATATATGAATGTATGAAGCACAAGACAAGAGTATTAAGCATGAGGTAAAATCATGAAATTAACTAAATTTGAGAAATTATAAATATAAACTCCATGTGTATATTTTATGTGAATTATGAAGTTGTAAACCATGTAGTGGCACAATATTAATATCGCATTAATTGAGTTGTGAGCTTACTACTTTCCTAAACAATTACAGGTGAAATTTAAGGTTTTATAATAGACAAGTTGAAACATTACCTATAAAATAAAAATAACTTGATGTATGAATCTTGAAGTTAATGTACAAAGTTTTTAATTTTTTTATTATTAATTATTACATTTCTAATTATATTTCGAAAATGTGGTTGTAGCATTATGTGATTGTCATGTAATATGGAGGAGGAAAATATGTGAATATAACATTATATGATTGTCAAATAGCAATAAATTCTTTAAAATTTAGGCAATTCAAATGAATTAGTTAGGTGAATTAGCTATACCTATTTATTGTAATAGCATTTCTATTATTAAATTATTAAAAAACATTGTAAAATGAATATGTTCATTTCAATTTTTAAGCATTTTTGTTATAAGTGATTAAGCTTAAAAAAATTCTTTTTGATTGAAACAATTTATTTATACACTTTTTAGTTCGAAATATTTTCAAAGTTATGACTCAAAGATGAGGCATGTGTTAGGATTTTAAGATTTAAGGGTTAATAAATTGATTGGGTTAAGACAAATTACTTTAAAGGAGGTATTAATTTTTAAATTTCCAATGTAAAGTTGATTTGGTTGTAATGGAATAAAAGGTATGTTTTCAAAACATTTTTGTTTGTTAAAGGGCATGCTATGATTTCCTTCCTTGTAACATTGAAAATGTTTTGACAAAATTTAGGTGCAACCACCTTCTCCTCATTTGTTTGTCATGGGTAAGTAAAATGCAATTAAGTTCTAATTCAAACTTAGTGCAATAATAACTCTACATGAGGGTCGGTCGAACATGTTCTCTCAACTATATTCACTATAAGAAATTCAATTTATTACAAAGAACCTTAGTCAAAATTCTCTCGATTCTTAGTGTTACCAAGAATTAACGACTTACTTAAAAGGCCCAATACAAGCCCAAATATTTGGTAAAGACACCTACGAGAGAGACAATAACTATCTCTATATAGCAATTATTAATTTTCCCCTGATTCTCTGATATTGGTGTCAAGGGACTCTTCAATGCAACATGGTCATGGGAATGATTAATGTATATGGAGTAAGCAGCACAGATCAATAATGGATCAAATTGATGCTACTGTGAGATGGAGACAGCATACGTGATACTTGCCATTATATCGGCCATGAAATATTAAAAAAAATTGTGGGTTTGAATAGGCTCGACAACACTACTGTGTGCATATATCACATATCGACAAGAAAGGCAAGTCAATGAAGATGTTGCTGTCCTCTCTTCTTGTCTTGCCCAATGTATGGTGTGGTTGTATACCTATGACACCCATACTTTAATAAGCGTATCTGATCAAATCAATAATCCGGGGAATGAAATAAAGATGTTGCAGGTACTTGTGGAACATACAACATTGTAGCCTAGATCAACTGTCAATTTCCTTAGCTGTTAATTGTGATGTCAGGCCTACCTACATAGCTATTAGAGTGGACTTATATATATATAATATACGTATACAATAAGAGGTAGTGGTTGATACTCATAAAAAAGCAATGATTAAATATGTTAATTATAGGAAAATGGATATGATATATTGATGAACACATTTCTCTATATTGTTTTGCTATTACGAATAAAATCATGCTTGTATAATCAGACTAGACCGCCTTGAATGGGGGTTATGACAGTTTGGAAAATTGAGATAGCTTCTGTGATGAAAATGGAGGAGTGATGTTGAAGATTTCTATATAACTGCACCAATGGAAGCATGAAGAAAATTATTGATTCAATCGGAGGGAGTCGTTGATGGGTGGCTCAACTTAAAGTAGAAGATGACTTCCATCATCATCAGGGAAGCTCTGAGTACATGTACTTTGCAGGTAGACAAACCCATTAGTAGAGATCGAAGCTCCACAACTGCACCTTCTTGAATGAGATCTTAGATAAAAGAAGAATGGAGATGAAACTTCTTAAAAAATACAGTGACTAATGTTTGGCTTAATATTAGAGCAAAAAATAGGACTTCGGTTGATTTTGATCACAATAATTTAGGACATGTATTGAAGATAATTACTCGTGGGCCATTAATCATATGGTTAATGGGAAAATTATTCTATTGGTTTAATTATTTTATAATTCGGTATAAAAATCTCAAATTCCCAGTATATTGTATAAAATCTTTGAAAAAAAGATATAATTACTGTACAAACCGTTAAAATTTGACTAAAAATAATATTAATTGGGGGTGATAAATGTGATATTTTAAATTATTAAATATTGACATGGTATGACATTAAATAATGATAAATATTTAAAAACTAAAGAAAATAAAATAGGAGAAGGCTTGCTTGAGGACACAAATGGCTAGGAGGGCCACGGCCATAGGAGATCCTTTGAAATTAATATGTTGACAATATTAGTCAAATTTTAATTATTTTTATTAGCATATAATATTTTTAAAAGATTTTGTATATTAGAAAAAAAATTTATATAAAATCGTAATATAATTTAAATATTTTGTACAAAGAAAATAATTTACATTAACTTTCATAATAAATGAGATAAATATACCATTAATTCTTAAAAAATAGATTTTAAAAGTTGATATACGAATTAAAAAAGTTCATTTGGTAATAAGAATTTAGAAAAAAAAATATTATTTATTTATTTTAAAATCATATTTATTAAATCGTGAAATTATTGGCATTCTGTTGTAAGAATTTTAAAAGTTAGATCAATGAATTAATTTTCAAAACAATTATATCCAAATGAGAAATTTCAAAAAATTGAGGTGGGATTTGGAGTAAATAACTTTTAAGATTGAATATATAATTTTAAAATTCAACAAAATTTAGGACCTCTACTTTCTTTATCCAAAAATAAATATTTTTGACTGAATATTAAATTGATTAGGTTCTAAATAGTCAGCCCTTCACCTTGCAAGGTGTTGAATCTCCAGCCATGTATTTTATAACCTCTGTATTTTAATTATTTTCAATAATAATAAAAAAAATCGTTGAAAGAAAGGGGTGAATATGAATAAGTTAAATATTTAGTATTTTTTAATTAAAAATATTTTATATGCAAATATAGTATGCTGAGAAAAGCTCATATGTTATATTTTTTATTTGGTGACCCGATCGAAACTATCATTGCATTTCTTTAATGCTTCAAAAAAAAAACAATTCATATTGCTATATAGTTTGAATAATGAGAGAGTTTGTTGTGTGATGAGTGCTGGCATATACGATTCACATGCACATGACGTACTACAAATCTTGATTAGTCAACCATATATTGATGAATTTATTTTAATCCTTGTTAATATATTTCTCTTACCATTTATTATTTTCTTAATATTTCAAGGTTACTTTAAATCATAAAACTCAATGAATAAATACTTTATCTCGAACCTAAACACTTTCTCAATCAACATAAATAATATTAATTACAATGTATAATATTTGATAAATACAATACTTAATTATGGAAAAACAAATATCGATATAAAAATATGAATTCATCCGTTTGTTTCTTAGCTTACATTCTCTACTTTCTCTAAACCAATAAATGATTGAAATCACGGTTAGAATGTATGGTTTACCCGGCTATAACACATATCATATGATATAATGATATAATGCATCTATTTAATGAGAATTTGATCAATATTAATTATTTTAAATGAATGAAAATAAAAAATTAATAAGCCGTTGAAAACATCCAATAAATTAAAAAAAAAAAGAAGAACTAAATAGGGGACATTCCCAAACTTGTGGGCAAGTTTTAAGGCCATTAAATTGTGCCAAGAGGAGAAGAAAGTCAACACAGTCACTGTGTCGACCATAGGTAGGTTATCAAAAGGTGTGGAGTAGAACACAAGCTAAACAGTTTTAAGATAATGTAAATGGTTTACTTTCTCTATTATATATAAATAATTACATTATTCTCACTTTTAACCATTAACACTAAACAAAAGAGATCAAAAGAGATTTCATCTAACAAAATGACCCTTCAACGGATGGATGGCTGGCTGAGTGAGGACAGTGGCATTTTCTAGGCGCCCTGTAAAGACGTGTCAGTGTGCGCGTAAGTAAGGTTGCGTGGTAAGGAAGAGAAACATAGAGAATCAGCGTTTAGATGTCTGTTTGGTAGTAACTTAACCAAGCAAGCCAAGTTGTTTAACTGACAATTACAAAACAAAAACACACACATGCATATACTACAAGAAAAAGGACAATTACAAAACAAAAACAATGCCTCTTTTTTCTTTTTGATCTACAGTCTAACAATATTATATTATTATGGCAATAGCAGCGGCAGTGGCAGTAATATTAAATGTGTAGGTATGACATCACATGTCCCCTTGTGGTCTGTCAAATCTCTCCTGTGATCCTTCCGACAAGGAACTCGAGGAGAAGAAGCAACCCTCATGTGACATGTCATCACTTTTTTTTTAATTTAATTATTGATAGGCATTAGCCTCCTTGGACATGTGTTTCTGCCTAGTATAATTTGGTAATGGTATAAGCCCTTTAATTATTTAAATAATTTAATTTATCAAATATTTGATATTAAAAAACATTTTTATAATAATAATTAAATATATAATTATATTTTTTTTGTAAATATGCAGTACTATCAATATAATTAAGCTTATTTTAGATTAATATTGCTCTACTATCAATACAATATGGAGTTTTTATGATATGGAGCAAATTTTATAGCAATTAAATAAAAGGATGGAGGATACCATTTGATTTAAATTTCAATTTAAAATGATTTTTGTATCTCAAACTCGTTTTTCTCTTTATCCTTGACTTACCTAAGTTGGTACCCTCCACCGATGACGTGACGATTGCGATTTGACTTTAGGGCTTCAAGGCGACCTAGGTTTTATGTTGCTTCTTTTCTTTCTTCTGCCGACTGGTAGAAATGAAACTAACCCCCCTAGCTTTCTGAATGTTCAGTGATTCTCCTACAACTTCAAAAAATGTAGGAAGTTTATTGATAAGTCGTCGTGTATATAAATTGAAAGTAGTTTTTCAAACATATATAGAGAAGCATTTTGTTATACTGATAATATTCCATGCGCTGGATTCAAGATGACTTGCCATTCCATATCTGGTTTTTATCAGTGATACTTAGGCCGATATCAGTAATAGAGAGAGTAGCTTTTTCAGGTTATCGGTGAAAGAAAGTTGCACCAACTCCTCCCCTAACTCCTAGTCTTCAGTTTAAATCAATACTGAAATGGGTATGGTATATATATACATATGTTACAGTATTATATATATGTCAGTTTCTGAGCCTTAAATCCGTCTATGATCCAAGTAAAGCTCAGGCTTTCTTGTCCAACTAGTGTGCCATTATTGACATTCACTTACCTCCAAGATTTGATAATCTCTAGGTTTTCTAAATCTCCCCTGTGTATGAGGCTAACCGTAAGAGAGCATAGATCAATGAAGATGGTAAAACATATTTTCACTACCTCCAAGATTTATATTATATATATAGTTTTATTCTTTAATTATGCATTGATTCATAGCTTATTAATAATGTCCTAATATATGACTAGATCTACATTTACTTCTCATTGAATAATGAATACCCTAGATTTGAGGGAGTAGGGCAAGGTCATCCCCATCAACCTTCAACTAATAAGTTGAAACTTGATTACCACATAACTACTTTTTATGTTCCCTCCATTTAATTTATGATCATGCTCAATAATGCTATATTAAATTTTAAGCAATTTGAACCAATAATCACTAAGAATTACAAAAATTCAACCATTATACATATTACAAGATTAAGAGATGATTGTATGTGTTTGGTTTTGGTTTACACTAACAGGACGGGTAGACCATTTTGTTTTCACAAGGAAAATCATGATTGGCATATATAGTTTTTTTATTTATAAAAAATATGATTTTTAATTAAATTTACTTATATATAAAAAAATTACATATTTACATACCCAATTGAAATTTATGAATTATTAGATCAATAGAAAAAGAAAATTATGTATACAACTTGTATTTCGTAAATTTATTTTGTGTAAGTTCATAATTTTGTATGCATACATAAAATAGAAATATATAGAAGAAATATTCGGTACCATTAATAAATTTATTTATGGCCATGAATGCATATAAATTAAATTGAAGATATGGTTAGCTAGTGTATTTTTTTACTGACTAGTATATAACCCATAAAATATAATATTTGGGGATTCTTAAAATGTATGGACAAGTCGCGTATTAGTACTATTAGTCTCCCAATAAATCATTTAGTAATGAAAGAAAAAGAGGCAGCTTAGGGACATTGCGTGCATGGATGGTGTTCCCACACCGTACGTGTCATATGTGTTGCTGACTTTCACTGTGACAAAGACAGCATTCACTGAGATATTGCATTATATATTTATTCGTAAAAATAATATTAAATCGAATAAACTGTAAATTAATACTTAATTTCCACCGTGGGAAGATTTGGAAGCAAATTAGTAAGGGCACGTGGGTGATTGTGATCGCTTCTCCTTTTTCTTTTTTTTAAATATATATATTTTTTCTAGGTCGAGGTGATGTCATGGAGATGTATAGAGCAAAGTCGATTGTACAAATGGAGACGCAAAGCATCAGCTATATATATGGCCGTTGCCAACTAACTCCCTAACCTCTTAGGGCATCATACAGTGAGAGGAAGGTTAGGAGAGAACGAGGTTCAGGGATTTTAGTACAGAACTGTAGGAAGAAGAAACATCCATCCATCAAGCTGCAGGATGGGAAGGTCCCCGTGCTGCGACGAGAGCGGCCTCAAGAAGGGCCCTTGGACCACCGAAGAAGACGAGATTCTCGTCAGGTACATCAAGAAGCACGGCCATGGCAGCTGGAGAGCCCTCCCCAAACTTGCAGGTACTTGAACTTATTTGGCTTGTATTCCCATTTCTCTTCCCCCTTCCGAGCAGACTGTCGAGGAATATCAGGTTTGTGATTCGTGTGTTTTTGCTTACTTTGACAGGACTGAATAGGTGCGGCAAGAGTTGCAGGCTTAGATGGACGAACTACTTAAGGCCTGATATTAAGCGAGGAAAGTTCTCCACGGAGGAGGAGAGTACAATCCTCAATCTCCATGCAGTCCTCGGCAACAAGTAATAATTATGTTGACATTATTATTCTTCGACTATATATCTACCAACATTGTTCTTCTCTTTCATTTCTCCTTATAGTTTTGTTTTCTAACTAATTAGGTGGTCAGCCATTGCAAGCCACCTACCAGGCCGGACAGATAACGAGATTAAGAATTACTGGAACACCCACCTCAAGAAGAAGCTTATAAGCATGGGCTTCGATCCCATGACCCACAGGCCGAGGACCGACATATTCTCGAGCCTGCCTCAGCTCATGGTCCTAGCCAGGCTGAAGGAGCTTATGGACCACCACTCACTCGAGGAACATGCCATGAGACTCCAACTCCAGGCGGAAGCCATGGCTAAGCTGCAGTATCTCCAGCGTCTCTTCGAGACACTAGGACCCACAACCTCGTCGTTGATCATGGATCCTAGTACCTCGAACAACAGCCTTCCCAATGGCCTAGCCGACATAGACCACCAGGCTCTCAAGCTCTTGAGCTCGTTCTCTCAGCTAGATCAGACCTCCTCCTGCAATGCCCCAGCTCCAAATTCTGGGTCACTTTCTGCCACCGATATCGACTACCTCAGCAATAACTACTTCCCTTTCTCTCATTTTCCTGACCTACAAAACGATGGGGACTTCCAAACGGAGGATGACAGTAACAGCATGGTTCAAACTCCGGTGCCTCAGTTAACTGCCTTCGGTCAGGCTGGGGATTCCCAACTAGCAAATGCTGCTGTTGCCTCGAAGACAAACGGAGATTCCTGTAACAACAGTTTGATCAGCTACGATGAGCCTTCATGCTCCATCAGCTGGCCGGACATCTTCCTCAATGATCCAATGTTCCAGTTTTAGCTACAGGCGTGTGTGAAAATCTACCGAATTTCTTTTCTCCTCCTGTGATAATTAATATAAATGTTATACGACTTTGTGGTCATTCACAGACTGCAATAGTGGACTGATCAGTGGATCAGACATACTCCTTCCGTCCAAGTGATATTAGAGTGATTGTTATAACTTATGAAGTATCTTGTGGCTATATGTTTTTACACTGTAGATCGTGAACATTATATTATATTAATGTACCATTGATTATTGAGTGAAGCGGACGACTCAATCCTTCATCTTACGTGCAGCTTCTCCGGTTCATGTCCACAATGGATATCCATGCATGTC
This sequence comes from Trapa incisa, assembly GCA_030064435.1. NCBI lineage: Eukaryota > Viridiplantae > Streptophyta > Magnoliopsida > Myrtales > Lythraceae > Trapa > Trapa incisa. The sequence goes on along the minus strand of CM057780.1, from coordinate 16,716,638 downwards.
CAAGTTAACACATATATTATTGGGATTTATGCTAGAAATGCATTATGGTTTAGCATGCACTGATGTCTTTCTTAAGCTAGTTTATTCTCGTCTTCCTACTAAATTCAATCCTAGTGGTCTTCTATATGATTGAAGATTGTCATTTAGTTAATTGTAGGTCAATTTGCAGACATGGAAGGATGTAACAACCTTAATAATGGTCATACTGTTCACACGCAAGGAGTGTCATCATGGATTTCATCGATTAGATTAATTTCATGTCTCCTTTTCGCCCTTACAAACCTACTCATTTTAAGCCTACACGAAGATTATTATAATTTTTTGGGAAGCTCAAGTCGTGATGGAACCAACAAATCCTAAAGCTGCAACACCCAACCACCCTCCGTGGATGAAGAGAGTCTGTCTCGCCACCCTTTTCTTAAGCTAGAAAGGAAGAAATTTTGACAGACATCGTACAATTCTTGGCATTCTCATTCTCAGCGAGTCATGTAATTATGTAACTTTGCATATATAATATATGATATTAGTCCCCTGCTAAGCAAATAGCATGAAATTGCTTCGCGCATAGATCTTCCATTATGCCACTCTTTCCTTGGTCCATAGGCATGCTTTTGTTCCTTTTCTAACAAGGGATTGACCAGCTTGCCTTCTTCCCTTTCCTTTTCATTAATTCAATAATTGCCAAATTCACTAAACAATACCCTAATTTCCAAATTTTATTTTATTTTATTAAAAGCAAATGTGCATGCTTCTCCATGTGAATTCCAAGACTTTGGGCCTATAAGCTCGGATTCGAGTTCTCATGTGAATTTAAACCATGAACCGAGCACGTAAATTATTCACAAATCTATTTAGGTCTTATGTCCTGTGTTAGTTGGAACATCTTTTGGAACACAGGCAAAACCTAATCCATTGTTGGAAAACAACCCTTGAAAGGTAAATTAGTTTTCCCCCAAAAGTAGTTGACTTTATCCGTTGGAACTTATTTATTTTAACTTTTTGGTACTCATTTTTTATATTTTCTTTGTAACGAACGCTAGTGATTGTTTTCTTGATAATGGACGTTAGCGATTGTGTATGTTATCTGTACGAACTCATTTCATCCGTTAGACTTCTACTGGTCGCTGGGGCTGGGTAATACCCATTGTATGATGCAGACCTCTTTCAAGCATTTCGGATTTACACTGAGCCAGGGCCAGATCTGATTGGAAACCGATCGGGCATTGCCCAGAATACACAATTGGCCTAGTTCGGCCCAAAAGTGCCGGCAAAATACTTCACACACGTGACTGTTGACTGGTCAATGGAAACTCACGGGAAAGTTTCTCCCGAATCCCTGCAGCACCTCGTTGTTGAAGAGGAACCCAAGAACTCCAAGTTGATTCTTAGGGATCCCGTGATCTGTGACAGGAAGAAAAATTCGCTTCCCTCTTATCCAAGAAATCGAGCAACCCGTATATATATAGATCAGGAAGCCATAACTTCATGCATCATCGAGCAATTGATCACAAGAAATTTTCTCTAGTTCCCTGATACAATCCCACATAGAAGCAAACGCAAGTGGCCCCCCGAAGATGTCGATCTCGATAGAAGCTCTGGCTATGGCAGGGGTAGACTATCTCGACTACGTGATGGAAGGCGAGGAACGGAAGAGTCCGCCACCTCATCTACTGGCGGAGAAAGAAATAAAAGACGAGGTGAAGGTATCACAGGGTATACCTGCAGAAGAACAGAAGAGCTTCTTCGTCGTAGGATGTTCCTCTAATACTTTCACTGGAAACGGTTCATCCCTCACAACTAATCTAAATAAGAAGGTGTCACCATGTCAGAGTAAGAAGTTATTATGATTCTGGTACACATCTGACCAGAACCGATTCTTTCTTCTCTACTCTCCTTCTATATTTGTCATTCACTGAGTTCCATGCCCATTGTAGCTTTCGCAACAAAATCAAATAGAGAATATATCATTCTATCAAAGCATCCAGCACACTCAAACTGCAAGTCAACATAAAACAGCAGATAGCAAGCCACAATTGAGTCATTAGTCTCATGCTAGAACTACATGTAAGATGAGCACCTAAAGAAGTGAACATAGAAAACATTCTTCTTGATGAGCTCGAAAACACAGACATCTCCATGGAGCAGACGGTTGTCTTCTAGGAACACGCTCCAACCGCTGCACAATTTACCTCGGTGTTCTTCCTGATAGCAGAGCATCTTCACCGTCCATGACTTTCTTCTATGCTTTAGCTCAACCATACTTTCCCCAGGCTCGAGTTGGTTTTTCTTCATGAACTTTGAAGAAATTCCCTAAACATATCAAAAGTGCCAATGGTAGGAGCACTGTCACCCCAATAATACGATTGTCACGCTCATTTAAAACATCAAATCATTCATATTTCCTTCATTCCTAGGGTGCAGTGCAGGAAACTATGTAAGGTGCATAGAAAGTTTACCACTCCTCCGCTCCTCATATAGGAGTGTCGTAGTCGTAGTCGAAATGTGGGAAGCTCTGTTATATAGCGTTTTGCTGCCTCAAGTGCTGTGTCGGAGCTTAGGGGCAAAGGCTCCTTCACAATTCGGGTCTTCGTACTACCTGCATTACACCCCAAAGACATTGAAATCACATGCTCTAAATTTGCTACTTGTTATTTACAAGCAGAAGTTGCAAGAGAACTTTCAATTTGTTGAACATGTGGGACTTGTGCGCGTACCTGGATGCTTCATAAATCGCCTTCTTTTTCGAACAGGCCGAGAAGAAGCATTTGTGGTTTCTTCTGAAGGGCTATCACCAGTTTGCTCTGGATCTCTGTCATGCTCATCATCTTGCTGATTTTCACCGTCGCTGTGACTGACTTCGATAGGATAGTCGATCTCAGTGCAACTCTTGTCGAATATCTGAACATTGAGGACATCGTTTCTTTCAAGTTCGAAGTGGATCAATGATCCCAAGATAAGGGAGTGGTATTCTTGAAACTCTCGCCAACCTCTCGCCAGAAAAACTTGCATTCCAGACTTCTCCAGGGCCACTCTGAAGGATTCGCCATTTGGGGTCTTGAGCAGCACCTCGTTCGAGAGATCATTCCCACATTTTCTGATGAACTTTGAGGGAATCGCCTGAGAGGAAATTGGAAAATTTCTGTATTAGGATCTAAAATGATGAATATATCCATTTCTCATTTTCTTCTTCTTAGACTGTGATGGGGCCCGCATTCCGCTCTGCCGTATTTCACTTCAAGACAGGTCCATGGGAGACAGACATGAATGGCAGTGGACAGAGAGAGAGTAAAACTTACGACTTTCCCCCGATCGAGATCCTTCTGGATCATGACTCTGAAAAACCGAGGAGTGTGTAGGACGAAGAGTCTCTGTGAGGAATCTCCTTCTCTCCATTTTCTGACAAAAGCCATTGGGGATGAATGAAAGATGGCGCTACTTCTGCAATGGCTGGCTGAGAAGCTCGACAAGGAGGTTTGTTCTACTCCTTTGACAAATGCCTGTGATGTTGCAGACTCTACGGGAAGCTTAAGCATTTCTTGGCTGTAAGCGGTGGCTTGATCCTCAACTTGAATCTCCGTTTCAGTTTCCTCGTGCCATGAGGTGACTATGTTACTCTGTTGATAAAAAAAGAGACACCAAGCCAATCTACATAAGGAGGGGCCAGAGCACTCAGCAAAGGACAGAGAGGAGAAATATGAAAAAAAAAAAAAGTAGCCAAAATGTGTAGTAGCAGGTAGGTTCATGATAGATATGAAACAGCGTAAGAAACTAGGACGGATGTACGCAGAAGCAGCAGCAATCAGAAAACTATAGCAGGAAAGAAACATGAGAGAGAGTATACCTGCAGCTCCTGGCCCGATTCGCCTGGGAACCAGGCAGAAAAGAAGCAAAGGGATGGAAAGGAAATTGGAGAAGATGATTCCTGAAGCTCTGGTCTGAACTGAAGCCACTTGGAGGGAGGGATGGGAAAAGCAATTCACAAGGCAGTACGGCAACAGGCAAGCTTCTTCCTGAACTTGGTAGGAAAAGCAAGGAATGAGAAATGCATGGGGAGAGACGAAAAACACGCACTGTACCATACTGGTATGTCTGTTGGGGGGACGGTACGGTTGGGAGTTGCCTTGCTGCAGTTGCAGAAAGCCGGACTGTACAATCCCCGGCCTAGCAGATATTCAGCATGTCCGAGTTTGGCATAGGCTTGGGGATAAGAACAAACCAAAATATGCCACGTGTAAAGTCACTGACAGCTCAATTTGGATTAAATATTAATTGTTATTACATTTTCTGTGCAAACAAACACGATAAAATAATAATTATCAAATATTTACTCATCAATTTGTGGAAAAAACCGCACTCTAACTCAATAAAATTTTAGAAAATCCAAAAAATATTAAATAATCTTAAATATTATGTGATAAATTTTAATTATATCTTATTCAATAGCACCTCTTTGACTAATATTTACTAAATATTGAACAAATATTTTTTTTAGCTTTTACTTAGTCATAATATTGACAAATATAATCCATAAAACCCAATAAGAAACTAACTATAGCATTTGTGTTATTTTGATCATTTTAGATTGGCCAAATTATAATAGTGGTACTAAAAATGTGAACATTTAGTACCAAATCTTTAAAAAATAATATTTTATACTAAATATTTGATAAAATTAATACTTTTTATATAAAAGAATTGATAATATATAAAAAATAATTAAATTTTACAATAAAATTATTTATAACATAATAAATTTATTTATATAATATTTCTCAAATATATATGACATATATAATTATATGTTGTATATTAATAATATTAACTAATTTTATTTTCTTAAATATTTATATTGATGATAAAATACATTAAATTTATATAATAAAAATAATAAAAAATATTTATATAATGATAAATGCTAAATTATAATAATGATATAAAATATTTATTAAATAATAAAAATATTTGATACTAAAATGGTAAATTTCACCCAAAAAATTCAAAAAATTAATCAATTAGTTCTCCAAAAATTTTTCCATACCCAATTAGCCCTCAATTTTAGAAAATTTCACTTTAATTCCTCAAAATTTTGAAATCCCCAATTTTCCCCTTTCAGCTTAGCTAAATTTAATTTAATCAAATTGAACAATCAATCGAGGTTAATTGTTGAAATTGAAGTTATATTTGAGTTTCTACACACGCATACGATTCAATTGCACTTTAAATTGCATAAATTGACGTTGGGACGAGATCAAACAGAGATTCGCCAAAAACTAGACGTAGAGAGAGAGAGTTTTGAAAGTTTACCGTCGAGAGTGCGACAGTACGAGGTTTTGATTTGGGTAAATAGTTATTGTCCTGAGTTTTCTAATAGAATCAAGAATGATATCAATTAATGTCGAATTTAGTGAGAATTTGGTCAGTAAAAATTCGTCGGTTCTCTCTCTAGCACCGATAGAAATTTACAGAGAGTAACCAAATTGACTTACATTTCCGCTCTAATTCGGTCGTATGAGGGCTGAGGTAGTGTTGGGAGAGTTTGGTTTGGCCTAATAAAGACTCGAATTGGTTGATTTCAGCTCGACATAAACAGGGTAGTTTCAGTCCACCAGAGTTGCTTCACTGTTTGATCACGTCGACGCTTCTCCGATGATCCTTGGAGCAATTGGAGACCATGGTCGGGTAGCTGAATTCTCCCTAAGTCTAACGAACCCGAACATGCCTTCTTTGGCTCAGAAAAACCCCTATATCGGAGCTCTGGATCGAGTTTTGTTGGAAAATTGAGTAGATGAGAGAGGGTGAGATTTTCAGGTGTGTGGAGGATGAATGGAGAGGGGCTCTTTATATAGAGAGCTTGGGGACTCTTCGGTCGTCCGTTTAGCACCTTAATGACAGTCATTGATGGCTTGAAACGTACTAAACGGAAACGTTTCTTCTTCGTCGGTGCTGTTTGATTTTCCGCGAGTGAACAGTGCTGTCATCTAAAGGAAGAAGACGACATTGTTCTGAACTGGTCCGAACCGGGTTCAATGCTTAAACAGGCCGATTTAGGCCTAATTCAACAAAGTTTTTCAAAATTAAAAATTTCTAAATTTATTCTCTGTCCAATGGTGATCTCGATTCTCTAATTTGAATTTTCTAAGCTAACTAGAAAAATAAATTTAGCATTCGGTTCAATAGTGGTTCAAACCAGTCCAAACCAGTTCGGATCCGGTTCACCTGAACCGATTTGGTTTTCTTCCCCAAATTGTCCTAAAGTCCCTTTTCAATGTTTTTATGACTCTTTGGGTCACCTGAGAGTTGTAAATTTCCTGATTTGCCCGTTCTTTAGGGGTCGGGGTTTGTAAACCAACTACTGCTCGAGCTTATAGCGGAGGAAGTTTAGCTTAGGAACTGCCTTTAGATAAGGAACTCCAAGTCTTCACTCAACTGCTTCTTTCACTTCTCCGCTCAGTAAATTCTTGCAATCCCGTTCGTGCTCCTAGATCACTCACTCCCGCTCAAAGGAAGGTTTCCCTCTTAGTTACGAGGTAAATCCTATAAGGGCAGCCCTAAAGGTCGGAACTAACTTGACTCCCTAACTCATGAAGTCCGAACTCAACTACTCCAGAACTCCTAGCTGCATCCTTCAAATCTGCCCTATCCACTCTGAGGGACCATTGGTAAGATGTAAGGCTTCATCGAGGTCAAGACTAACTTGACTGCTCTTCAGTTCGATTTTCTCGCTCAGGTTGATCGGTTCTTCCCCAATTTTTCCTTAATTCCAAAGGGCGGTGTTTACAACATGTCCTATCATAATTGGTTGTAGACATTCGACATGGTCTTGCCACATGTCGACCCGTGATTGGTCGGTCCTTTTCGGATACCCTAGTTGGTCGCTCACCTTGCGCAGTTGCCACATGTCGCCCTCTCATTGGCCAATTATGCTGACGGGGATTTCCTTCCAGCCTTTGACTATATACACATGTCACTCTATCATTGGTCGGTTCCTAATGACATGGATTTTTATTCAGTTGACCCTTGACAAGGGACATATGTCACACTTTCATTGGTCAACGCTTCCAAACACTAACATAGTGACTGATGGGGCACACTTCGCTCACCACTTCGCCATGTGCACTAATTGGTCGGGTGTGCTGATAGGGTGTTGACCTGGTAGGCGATCCCTTGACTCGATTGGACCATTGTCCAGTTCAATTGATCCGGGTTTAGTGACCTAAAATCGAAAATCAACCAGTCCAGGCCCAATTCGACCAGTTTTCTAAAATTTTTAAATTTATAAATTGATCTAAATTTATTTTTCTACGTATTGTTGACTTCAATTTTCCAATTTGACATTTTTAAGTCACCTAGAAAAATGAATTTTTGAACTAGTTATTCTCGATTCAACCCAATTTTATCGAGTTCCATCCTAGTTTGCCTTAAACCGGACCGATTCTCTCTTCCAATTTATATTAAAAGTCATTCTTTTAATTTTTTTTATATATTTTAATTAATACTTATGATCAATAAATTTTTATTTTACAAGTTTCAGTTCACTTTAAACTATAGTTTTCCTTTTGAAATTTTGTGGTTCTCCATTCCAATTTTTCTTATTTTAGAAAAAAATGGGTTTACAAAACCGGTAGGCGTTGTGGATTGCCAAAGGAACAACTCTGGAATAAGAAGATCTAGATGATTGAGGTCGGATGGTGCAATGACATGTAGAAGAAGAAACATAGTAACTCAAAGCGGTAATTAGAGAAAAGTATCATTATTTTAGACTAATATGCATAAGTGAAAATTTGAAATGGCAAACAAATAAAAGTTTTAGAGTCAAAACTCCTAAAAAGTAGGGGAGAAGTTATAATACCAGAATTTACTAAACCAGGATATAAGCCCAATTAGACTAGAAAACGGGTATGGAATCAGGAATAAAAACCCAAGAACAAAGATTTATAATCAAACTGGATTGGGAACCAATTCTGACCATAAATTGAAAAAATGTGTAAGATCACAAAATTACCTCTCAAGACCTTATTTGATAAAAAATCAATGATCGAGAGAAGTTCAAGTGAAAACTGGTTTGAATCGGGATCAAACTGGTTTAAGGCAAAAAAAACCCTCCAATTTTTAAGAGAAATTGGATAAATAAAAAATTACAATTATTGAGCCTAATCAACATGGGATATGATGAAGAATTTTTATAAAAAGAATTGGATCAAGAATCCGTCAAATTACAATTATTGATCCTAAAAGAATGCCAAAACTAATCAAATCGACTTATAGCGGCAAAATCCCCTAATTTTTGAATGGACCATACAAATAAAAAATAAACATTTTTGTGCCCAAATAATAGGGAATTTGACAAAATAGTTTTAGAAAAAAAAAAGATCAAGAACCAGTCAAATTGAAGGTGAATCGGCCAAGTAAATGTCAAAATTGGTCGAACTGGTCAATTAATTTGTCAGAAACTAGCTCATTATAGTGAAAATCGTTCGGTGTGCCACATTGGGCGCACACACGCTTGCCATCTTCTCCACCCTATTTAGGATCCAAAAATCCAACCCACACCCAAAAATTTAGCTATTAGGGGATTTTCTGCATTTACTCCCCTAAGAAAATTAACTGAAAAGTAGAGGCTAGAGAGTATCATTTGGTCAGATATGGACATGGACTCATAGAGAATTGATCCCCCAAGCTCCCTGTATAAATGTCAACCTACTCTTATTGGATGATGACCAAAATTCTCTTTGGAAGTCAGTCATCTCCACTTTTAGGTGACCTCTCTACCAGGGCTTTCTATTTTCTCATCTGACCACCAAACTTGTTGATATTGGTGGCATTGGGACCATGTCGAGGTTAGCTTTCAATTACACCTCTTCATGACTCCAACGTGCTCTCTACCAGTGGTAGTTTGATGGAACAACATCATTGCTTTCTCTGCCGAAAACAGAGCAGGAGCTTCCGACGTTGCCTTGACCTCCTTAACGACTAACTGCAGTCCAAATTAATTTAGGAAGCCCTTCTTGGTCCCTCTTGCCAACCACAATGGCCATTTGTGTCACTCCCTGACCCAGTTTGGTCGGATCCCTGTGATCAACCCGCCACTCTCCTAGTTTACTAAAGGTTGCCCCTTGTTTATAAACCATGAAGAGTAAGGCATCCTTTAAACCCGCAACTTTCATGGAATGACATAAATAAAAACTGTATAAAATTTTAACTGAACATACCTATCTTACAAGCGTATTAGCTGGTGGTCTTTAGGGTAGGCTTTCTGGGTTTACCTAAAATTGATATAAGGGAGTGGGTGAGTACAATGACTCAGTGAATGGGTTTTTAAATTTTAATTTTTAGGAAAAATGTTTGATTTGGAGTGTGACAGACTCCTTATTTTCTTTTAAAAACCTTTTATTTCAAATTTCAGTTTTTATCACCATTTCTTATTAACCACAACGTGTTATCACCTAACACACATCCTTCATCATGAAGGTCGAAACACACAATCGCAAGCCAGTACGTCCACTGAACCCACTTGTGGCGTCGGAGCAACTTTACCGGCCACCTAGATAGAAGTACGTCCACTTCTACCCTGGGAATGAGTGGATGTTCACGACATCTGACCCTCAATCTGGTAACAATTCTCTATGTTCGTATGAGGACAGAGACCTCATCATGTCCCCACCCTTGTCTCGTACGCTTGAAGCTACGTCGAGCTTCGTAAGGTCACCTAGTACGACGAACTGCCCTTATATTCACCAGGTCACCCAGGGCCCTAGGACACATTACTACCCCTCTTGGGCGTCTTGAAGGTCCTGTAAACATAGTGCATGCACAATCAGTATTTTCACATCATGCCATATAATCTGTGGTGCCACTGGTCCAACGACCCTGACCCTCAACTCAACCTGTAGCTGTTTGTCTTGACTAGTTCATAGACCTATCATGTTGCATTGCCGCTAGTTGACTGAGTATGTCGGTTCTATCTTGGTACCATGGTTAAACAATTCAATTATTCAAGTTTTCATGGCATATAATTCATGTTTGTTTATGAGCTCATGCTAGTGCCAACTGGCCTATGACCCACTGTTCGAGATTTTTAAAATTGGGCATAATTGCCCCCAAGTTCCAAAACCGAGGCTTCCAGCCTAATAGAGCTATTCGAGCTCCCGTCAAAAAGTTCTCCCAAATCGTTTAAGTAATGGCACATAGTTAGGGGAAAGCACTTCCGACAAAAATATATTTTCATCTTGTCCATCATACTAACCGAGTATGAGGACATCTCTGCTCATAACCGATGAACGGATTTTCCATTTCCTCCAAAAAAAGTTTAATCATACCAACAGGGTATGATCTACATACAACCAATAATTAGTTTTTTCGCGTAATTTTCACATCACTCCTCTAAGTTGTAATGTTTAAAATACCACTAAGTAGTGGGTTTTCATTTCTGAGATACTAAAATCTCACACACCCGTTAATGTAGTGAATTCCTCTCGACTAGTTCTTTGTATTCACGCGATTTTATCCTTGCTGGCGTTCCTGGTACTTCGTGTTTCTACACGATATGAACATCCCTATTCATTATCTCTTAGTTTAATAGCCTTCAATCATTCCAAAGTTATTTTTCTTTAACTTTAAGTCCCTAATGCCGGGTTTTTCCTCAAATTGAGTCTCGAAACTTTTAAAGTTTATCTTAGGACCTCAATTTATTCAAATTCTCAAAAAGGGGTTAAATTTCCCAAATTTTTAATTTGGTCCCCCAACTTTTCCAAAATTACCATTTTGCCCATACTTTACAAAAATGGTAAGTTTTGCCCCAAAATTCCAAAAATTACCCAATTGGTCCTCAATTTTATGAAATTGCACTTTAGTCCATTAAATTTTTGAAATTCCTAAATTTCCCCTAATTTTTCCCCAATTTCAACATTCTAACTCTGTCGAATTTGATTTTATCAAATTGACCGATCAAATGAGTTTAATTGTTGAAATTGAAGTTACATTGGTGTTCCTACACCTTCATACGATTCAATTGTGCTTTGAATTGCACGATTTGGTATCGGGATGAGCTTAAATAGAGCTCTGCCAGAAAACTGGACTTAGAGAGAGAAAGCTTACCGTCGGGGGCATGGCAGTCCAAGCTTTCGATCTAGACAGATAGCTCTCATCCTGAGTTTCATCCTAGAATCAAGAATTGCATCAGTTGATGCCGAATTGAGTGAGAATTTTATCATCGAAGTTCTGTCGGTTCTCTCTCTAGCACCGGTCAAAAATTACAAAGGGAAGCCAAATTGGCTTACCATTCAGCTCTAATTTAGCTGTAGGAGGGCTGTGAAGATGTTGGAGGGCTTGGTTTGGCTTGAACAGGGCTCGAATTGGCCGATTTCAGCTCGGCCGAAACAGAGCAGCTACGGTCTGCCGGAGCTGCTTCACTGTTCGATCACACTGAGCTTCTTTGGCGACTCTCGAAGCAAATGGAGACTACATGCGTGTAGCTGACTTCTTCCCGGTTCTAAAGAACCTGAACTCCCTTTGTTTGGCTCAGAAAAGTGCCCAAGTCAGAGCTCTGGTTCGAGCTTCCCTGAAAATTGGAGCAGTTGAGAGATAATAGAGTTTTCATGTGTGAAGAGGATGAATGAGGAGGGGGTCTTTATATAGGAAGCTCAGGGACTTCTTGGCTGTCCGATTGACACCTTAATAGCGGTCATTCATTGCCTGAAACTTCCTAGCTAGAGACTTTTCAGCTTCACTGGTGTTGCGCAATTTTTCGGCGAGTGAACAGTGATGTCATATGAAGGAAGAAGACGACAATGTTCCAAACCGGATCGGACCGATCTGAACCAGGTTTAAAGCTTAAACCGGTCGGTTCACCCCCGATTTGACCGAATTTTTCAAATATAAAAATTTATAAATTTATTTTCTATCTAATTGTGGCCTCAAATCTCAAATTTGAATTTTTTTAAGCTACCTATAAAAATGAATTTAGCATCCAGTTTAATAGTGGTTCAAACTAGTCCAAACCGATTCAATCTGGTTCGGATTTGGTTCACCTGAACCAGTTTGGTTTTCATCTCTAATTCATCCTAAAGTCCTTTTTCATGACTTTTATAACTCCTTAGGTCACTTAGGGTCCATAAATTTCCCGGTTTGCCCTCTCTCTATCGGTTCCGGTTCATAAACTGGCTCAGTTCTTAAACTGGTTCAATCCGATTTGGGCCCGGTTCAACCGAACCGATTCGGTTTTTCTCTCCCACCTTGTTCTAAGGTTCCTTCCTAAGGTTTATAAATCTTTTTGGATAACAAGTGAGTTGAAATTTCTCCAATTTGCATGTTCCCCAATAAACGAGTTTGGGAACCAGTTTGATTTTCTCACTCGGTTTGACCTATTTTTTCTTGATTTTCCTTAATTCTAAAGAGCAGGCTTTACAATTTGGGTCATAGGTAAGTCTCGTGACCACAAAAAAATCTGAGAAGTTCCAGTAGATCTTAGTTTCTTATACCTCTTTGTAAATTGGAAATTTTAGGCAACTCGAACCACCGTAGGAGATGATCAAGGTATCCATAAACTCATGGGGGAGTCAATTATATAACCTTAACGCTGTCGGCCATCACCACTTCCTCATCGATGAATTTTTAGCCAAAACCCGACTCTTTGTTTATTTTACAAAGAGAGACAACGAGGGTCAAAATGACATTGTTATGGCCAAGTCTTGTTAGAAAGTGACTGGGTGAACCTAGGGAAGACGATGAGTGACATAGATAAGATTTTTCAAAGGTTATTACAGTCGTTATGAAATAGATAAATGTTTAGGGAAAATTGTAATATTTAAAAAGTTTGGGGACCAAACTATGATTTAATAAAAATAAGGATCAAAACATGGTTCAATAGAAGTATGATGTATCATTAATCGAACTAAGAACCGTGATATCAATATATTAAGAGACAAAGATTTTTCTAAACATAAAAGGGACTAGGTTTTGCTTTTTTGGTTAATTTAAAAAGTAGTCAATAATAAATGAGTTTGCCTGAATACCAAAATCATTAAATTATGATAGTTTCACATACAATATGAGTGACAAAATAAGAATAACGAGAATGTGGTCGATCAGATAGAATACCGAGCCCCAAGAATTTAAAGAGTACTATTGTGTGCTATGATTTTGAATGCATACTAAACAACATGAGTAGTGGGGTTGATTAGATACTACAAACTCGAATAAGAATAACTATTATATTGTTGTGATTCATACATGTGCATAAGATTAACTTGGGAGGATGTGTTATGATGGCATGGCACCTAGTACTAGAGGTGATGTCGATGGTATATGAAAGATTGAAAGTGAGGATATAAGGGAAAATAACGATTTTCAAAACTTTCCATCGACCCGAAATAAGGTTTATGGCACGAATCCAGATATCATTGAGATCCGAAGATAGGCATGGTGGATTAAATGATGTGGGATGTCAAATTACACATCATCGACATTCGTGTGAGGGGATGGTTATCTCGAAATATTCTATTAGAGCGCGCCTTGACTCACATACCCCTGACATCCCGAGTTCACATATATAAGTACTCGAATGATTGTTTGTTTATGTGCATTTAAGATTTGAATTGTGAAATGGGAAATGAATTCCCAAGTTAATGATTATGAGATAAAATACTATTGTGAACCGCGAGCAAGTAACCATAAAAAGATGCAAACAATATATCAATAATCCCTAATAAAAAGATTAAGAAATACCAAGTCGTAAGTTATGGCTCAACGTCGATAAATATATTCACTGAACTATTAGCTCACCCACTTCCCGTACCAACCTCGACATCTATACACATGCAACCGAGGTACGAAACTCAAGAAAAATGCACGAATGTTACCTTTACTTATAAGTTCTTCATTTCTCGAGAAATAATTTAGAGCTTACTATATGCTTTTAAGGTTTTAAATTTCTATTAAATTATGTGAGTTTTTATTCTTAATCTTTTGTTATATTAGTTCTACTTTAATAAAAATACCCAACTTAATACTATCGAATGAATGTGGTGAGTTGTCATTGATATTCGGTATGAAAAATCGAGTTGAGACTTGATAAATTTTATTTAGAAAGCTATCATCAGTAACTATAATCTCTACACCGGTTATCACTCTCACACGCCTCTCTTACTTGGGGACTCCTCTTCGTGATCCCCATCAAATTGTTAATTCACTACAATATCTCACTCTAACTTGTACTAACATTACATATATTTTCACCATTTCTTTCAATTTATATGCTAGTTTATTTGTACTCATTAGACTATTATTAAGCATATTTCACGTTATCTCTTAATTTGACTTTTCTCACACCCTTCATTAGGAGGCTTCTTCATTTGGTAGGACTTTTCTCACACCCTTCACTCGTTTTGTTATACATATTAGGTCAACAATCCTATTGATCCTGATAATGATTTTGTTGTTTTCATGGGTAGTAGCTTCATCTTTTGGAATTCCAAAAAATAATGTATATGAGAATGAATTATGAGTAAATAATAAGTTATTATCTTATTTATTTAAATATTATAGTTTATAAATAGTAAAATATTATAAATTTTATAAATTAATTATATTTCTCTATTTTATTTAATAAAAAGGACGGGACAGAAATATTTCTTCCATACATGCGCTCCTCCTCCTCTCTTCTTCTTTACATACGATGTTTAAAACTCCATACTAAGTATAATAAGAATGACCTATTAAACCGGCTGAAATCTAAATAAAAACATATAATCTTTATTTCCCTTTAATAGTAAACTCAAATAAACCTTTTGCTATTATATTAATTTAAAGATGCATATTGTATAAGATTAATTAATGAACCAGACTGACAAACTATGGAATGGCATGGGAAGACTCGGATTCACTATAACTCTCCTCGTCCATGGAGAAAAGAAGCGAGATAGTTGTAACTACAATACAAGCATAACTGACTTTTATAGTGTCAAACCCCCCAAAAAGCAAAGAATATATAGCAGCGGCTTACAAAATAATACGAGTGACTGGCTATTGTATAGTTCTACAGAATAAAAGGAGGTGCAATCACTACCACTGATCATATACACAACACACACGGTGGATGATTAATCAAGACATGAAGATGAAAATGAGAGGTGGAAGGTAATTGCTACGGGAGAAATCAAAATTAACAATGTGAAAAAAGAGAACAAAAGCAAACCCTTTCTTCAGCATTCTCTCTTCCAACAAGAGTCAATCTTACCTCCACAGATAACTGTTTGCTGTATGTAGATGGAAAGGATTCACTTATTGGACCACTGGAACTCAATCTCCAAGTTCCTCGAAGGCCCGCTCTTGCTCTGTGGAAGTAGTGTGTATTCTCCTGCCACAGCTCCGAGCATTACGACCCGGTCTATCTGAATTGTTACTTTGCCGAACTTACTCTGTTGACAATGGCCAGGTAGAAGAGTTAGGGCGAGCCTTTCTAGCCTACAACTGTCTTTGCAAACTCAACCATTTTATAGGAAGTTGCTAATGGTTTTACCTTCCCCATCTTGCTTTTGTTCTTGCAGGAAATGTGAAGTTTTTGGCCCTTTGGAGGACTATCGAATGACCAAGAGAAACTTTCATCCCACTCTGGATTGGGGCCAGTTGATACAACCTGATTAACAAGCACAAAAAGATACAAGTGTAGGGTTAATATTTATCTGGCTATGGCTTCCACCATGTGTGACCATGACAGGCATCTGCTCCTTGCAAGTTAAAAAATTATTCTGGTTATAATCTCATTGTATCAGATGAGAGCATTCTTTCCCTTTTTTTTTACAATGCAGATTCTTTGGGGCCTAACTTTTCAACCTATTTTGGTCAGATAAGTTCAGTAATAATATAAAAACTAGAAAGATGATTCTTGCCAATGGAACAGGATGCATATGAAGAGAGAGAGAGAGAGAACTAACCGCTCATCCTATGATAAGACTAACTATTTCTTTCTGCAAGCAGGTCTAAATCTTTATAATAACTAAAATTTCATCTCAAATAAAAATCTAAGCAGTTAGACCAATTATGATCCTTTTTGAACTGACCAAACAATCCTAGCAATAGTTTTTAATATATCCAACAACATTGGGCTGATTTCGCCATAATGCATTAACAAGTAAAACAAATAGGGGACATGGCAGACCAGCACTCACCTTGGTTAGCTTTGGTGGGTTGTTACCAAGTGTGAGCTTACAGAAGACACTAGGGTTACCCACAGACTGCTTCATGTTGTTCCCTCGCTTGATAATCACGACCAAGGTACCTGGCAAACACTGTAAAAGGAATTCTGCCTTCTCTTGGAACCTAGGTGGACCAGATTGGATCAAATACTGCAGTAAAGGGATTGCATCTGAAGCAGCAATAGCCTGGGCTTTGGAAACTTCAGGCCCACAAGCTGACCAAGCTTGCCTCAACAAGACTAAAGAGTCCAGGGCAGCTTCTTGGCTAGCCTCGGATCCCGTCTTGAGGGCAGTTACTAGATGAGCTATACTAAGTGTGGCAGGATCAGAGGCCCGTAGTCGTGGGAAGTTTCCAAACAGTGCATTTAGGGCTTTCAGATATTCCTCGCTAACGGTTCCAGTGGCCCATAGGTCTTTCTCAATTGCAGCTGCAACCAACAATGTCTATCAGAATGCAAAAGAATAACAGAGTTTAAACAACTTTTTATTGACAGTGACACGACAATTTGATGGAATAGAGCTATGTAAAACACTTTGCAAAAGGAAGTTGCACTCAGTCATGATCAGAAGAAACAGTTTTTGTCTTCTCCCAGTCAAGCAGAAAATTTCATAACTTTTGGAACTGATGTAAAGAGATAGATATGATGATCAATTTCCTTATGGAAATGATGAATGTAAGAATAAAGAATGTGGGACTTAGAATTGTAAATCGATTACTCTGTTTAAGAAGCTACTGCCATTCAGGAGTATGCTCTAATACCATTGTACTTACCTGTCATAGTTTAACTGTTTCACTAGATAGATGCTATTGAATGGTATGGTTGATGAAAAGGAGCTTAACAAACCTCCTTATAGAAAGGATGAATGTGAGAATAAACAAGAATGTGGGACCTATAATTGTAAATTGGGTACTTTGTTTCAGAAGTTACTGCCATCATAAGATGAGTTGTACTTACCAGTTATAGCTCTAACTGTTTCACTAGATGCATACTCCTGAATGGTATGGTTGGAGAATAGGAGCTTAACAAACATGGCTGCCTGAATGGAGGTCTCTGGGTCACTCGAACCAATTAGATCCAAGACAACCTGAACACCACCAGCCTCTGCAACGGCTCTTTTGTTTGATCGACTATGCATCACAAGATTCTGTAAAGCACATATTACAACCACCTTCATTTCTTCAGTAGGTTGGTCCTCGAGCACATTTACCAATGCCCGACAAGCTGAGACAGCATCTGCGCTTCGAGCAAGACTCTCATTCTGAAATATGTCCCCAAGTGCAAGAGTTGCAAGTAATCTTGCCTGATGATTCTGGGTTTGTGGATCAAGGAGGTACTGGGATAAAGGTTGGATTGCTGATTTAGTAGCCTTTCCTTCTCTTATCTTCACATTATTGAGCAATACTTCAAGCAACCTGGTCGCTGTTTCCTCATTTTGGTGAGACCCAATAAGTTCCAAAAGGGCCTCTATGGCACCACTCTCAGCCATAGCTTCAGCACTGGTTGAATCATCAGTCTCCAGCACCAGAAGAGCATTCAATGCACCAGTGACTGTGCCTTCTGATCCAGAATGCAGTAACCTGACTAACACAGCAATAGGAACCTCCAGATAAAATTCAGAACTGAACTGTAAGATACAGGTTAAAACAGATGCAGCAGATTCCCAAAGAGCATGGGGAAGAAGTTGATCAGTCTGCAGTATCACTTTAGATAGCTCTGTAACTCCACCTTCTTTTGCAATCTCATTGGGCCATATAGTTGCTATGCTTTCCAGAGCCTTCACAGCCCTTTGCTGCAGTATATGAATGCTTGAAGCTAGGACCCGAATGAGGGGACCAATCACTTGTTGTGTTGCTGGATCCTTCTGGAGATGCTCTTCCAAGAGAAGGTGAGATAGCAGCTCAGCAGCCAGTTGTTGAACAGCTGGCACAGGAGAATCAAGCAAAGGAATTAGAGGTTCAATAGCCTGGTGACAGGTCAAAGCATAGTCAGCACGGCACTGAGCATGCTCCAAGATATTCACTAGGACTTGCAACATGCTATGCTGACCATCGGGCCCAAATTCAAGTTTTGACAGCAGCTGGAAAAGGGGCTCCACTACTTTTGCTGCAGAAGGTCCCTTAGCAATTCCTGCATTGTTTGTTAGTATACGGAGAAGTTCAGCAAAAGCGGCACAGAGAAAATCTGGAGCATCATGCAGGATCTCAAGAGTACTCTCAATCACTCCAGCTTTCACCATCTCCATCTTACAAGCAGGTCGATCTTTCCCCAATTTCACCAGTGCTCGAGATATTGCTTCATGAAGCAGAAAGTTTCTACCATACAGAAGGCCAACAAGTGGAACAACAGCACCATGTGCAGCAACTAGTTCCGCCAACTGCTCATCTTCAACAAGTTTCTCCAATGCTCGAACAATTGACTGGTGTGCAGGACTGAATTCACTCACAAGGAGGGAAACCAAAGGCTCAACACAGCGAGCTGCAGCCATTGTGGACCTGATTCGAGTATTTGCAAATAATACACAGCATAACTCAGCTGCATCACCTTTTAAATCCATAGAACAATCTGAAGAAAGAATCTTGCAGAGAACGTCTACAGCATTCATCTCCACTTCAGCAACAGCCAGAGCTCGTGATGGGTTCTCACTCAGTAATCTGACTAAGGCAGCTATAGCAGCATGTTGCTCCTTCTCCATACCAGTGCTAAGGATCTCCACTAAGGGTTGAACAGCTTGCCGTGCCATTTCAGCATTCCGAATATGATCAGCAGAAAAAAGGCTCTCCAGAGCCTTAGCAGCACTACAGCGAGCGCCTCTTCCTCCAAGACGTAGAACTGCCATGAGTTGACCCACTGCACCAAATGCAGCTTCGTGTTTCCTTATTTCAGGCGTACAAAACAGGATCCCCAGGAGATGAGTAGCAGCTTCTTCAGTAGTATCCTGTGGCCCAAGTGACAGATACTTTGTTAAGCCTTCTAGAGCACCTGCCTCTACCATTGAGATTTTATTTGAAGGGCAGTCCTTTGCTAGCTGAGTCAGAATGCCAAGTGCAAGGAGTGGTGCACCTGGTCGATCTGGAATTGGTTTTAGCAGATCAACTAGGACAGGGATTGCTTTCCTGGAAGTGGCCCCCACCCTTATGTCTTCAACTCGGAATAATCTCTCAAGTGCCACTTGTTCTGGGTAACTGACTAAAGCAAACTCTTCCGACAATTCCAGGAGATGTGATATATCATCATCAGCACAGCCAAGCAAGGTAATGAGCCCACTGGCAGCACCAGAATTTGCTACAGAAAGTAAGGTCCCCCGGCTGCCATTGCAAACTAGGGTGGCCATTGCTTGTGCAGCAAAATATCTGTTTGCTGATTCCTCTGACTTTAACAAATTTGCCAGCACTGGTATAGCTTTCATGGTGGCATTTGCTCGTATTATATCTCTATCTTGAAATAGAATTGCCAGGAGTAAAGCACTGATCCATATACTAGTATCCTCCTTATAATCAATCTGCGTGATAAATCAACATAAGGATCAAAGAGAATGTTTTATCATATTTCACTGAAGAGCTTATGCATACTAAAAGAAAAATGAATACCTGAGCATACTGGGAGGAATAATGTGAGATCTTATCAGTGAGCATTTCCACAGCTCCAGCCTCCATGATTAAGTTCCTGGTCTTTTCGTCGCGGCTAGCCAGAACAGATAGTAACCATATTGCTAGGCTGGGACCAGATATTATTGTTGTGATGCTTGTATCTGATTCATCATTTTCTGCTTCTTCCTTACCATGCCTACAAATGCTTATTGACTCGTTACAATCAATTCCTTGGCTTATCTCTGTAGAATTGATGATGCTGACAAGGGAATCAATCAGATAAGTACAGGAACTAGACTGGTTAAGATCCTCCATTACTCTCTGGTAATTGATTTTTGCAGCACAAACAAGCAGTGCAGTTCCCCCTATTTTAACTCTAAGATTTCCAGACCCGATTATCCTTCTGGAAACAGATGAAATGCATCCAGAAGAGCTGACAAGTGAGTCCCCTAAAACAAGAGACTGATTACGGCAAAGCCGAGATAATATCTCAATGGCTTTGTCCTGAAGAGAGGGTTCTGCATTCGGAATTGACAAAACTATGGGCACTATACTTTTTGGAACTTCAGCTAAAACTGTCCATGCAGGTTTCCCATGCGCACTGGCTCGTAACCTTGAAAGGATAGAAAGTGCATCAAGTGCCTCTGACACAGCAACTGGATCATTGCCAGCAGCTTCAAGAAGAGAAATCAATGCAAGAACTGTTCCTGAGCGGTTAACATAATCAGTTAGGGCAGAGTCAATTTGCCTAGACTTAAGCAACCGGGCAATTGCAGCTGCTGCATGGGTCTTTCCAGCGACTGTGCCTTCACGCAAAACTCTGGTGGCAGGCAGGATAATATCTTCAGCAACAGCTTTCTCTAATACTTCACCATCTAGAATAAGATTTGCCAAGGCACATGTAACCTGCTCAGCAACCTCTAGGTTGGAAGAGTTTGCTAGTGCGGTTAAAGGGGATAACGCATCTTTTGCAATTGCAGCAACATCCTTGTTAACCTTAATTGAAAGAAAAATTGCTGCAAGGCAACGTGAGGACTCCACCAAGATTTTCTCTGCTTCGGCATTCAACAATTTCAAGGCAGACGAAAGAGATTTTACAGCAATATTACTTTCCCGTAAGTCTTTTCTTTGATTGAAAATTCCTGCCAGGGCAGATGCTGACTTAGCTTGAGTTTCCTCTTTAGTAGAGCTCAGAATCCTTACCATCATTTCAATGGCATCATTTGCTGCACTACCTTCCCGTAGAATGTCAGTAAGTGGCACCACAGAGAGCATGCTTCTCAAAGCATCCAAGACATAAACCTTAGATTCAGGTAGATCACTTGTCAATAAAGCTGTGAGCTGGCTTATGGTTGCTGTATCAGATTTATGGATGAGATGGTTCAATGTCTTGGCAGCAATTTCCTTCCCATTTGAACTTCCATTTTTCAGCAGCCAGAGCAAAGCAGGAACAGCATCAGCGCTTTCAACACATGCACGTATATCTTCACTGTGATTACAAAGATTCCTCAGAATCAAGGCCGAATCTTCCTTTGCTTTTACTGATCCCATCTCTAGAATTTGAACAAGTGGAGGGATTCCACCAGCAGCAGTAATCGCCCATTTACTTTCATCATTCTCGTTGGACAAAAGACATAGGAGTGCGACTGCACACTCCTGCTGCTGCTCTGATGAAAGACCAAGGAGAGAGATCAATAATTGCACCCCTTCACGTCCCTGAAGAGCACGCCATAGACTGCCTTCATTGTTGCAGAGCATAAGAAGAGACCTAATAAGCTCGTCCTGAACTTCATTTGTCGCCATTGTGATCAAACCAACCAGCAATCGCTTTGCATCCGAGCTTTCAAGTTTAGCAGAGAGTACAGCATTTCCATACAAACTGGCAAGAGCTTCAATTGTACGCTCTTGTACAAGAAATGGAAGGTGTGGTTTAAACTGGCTAATTAGAGTATGCTCAACAGCAACAGGATCTGCAGCACGAGTAGATTCTGCTTTACTATCATATATCATGAGAGCTGATGCTAAAGCCCCTAATGTGTCAGCGACTTGTGCTGGAGAAGCACATGATTCAAGACTATGACCAAGGCTTGATATGACAAATGACAAGCCACCAGATATGTTTGCAAGGGCACACATGGCATTTTCCTGCAGTGCCTGGGCATGTTCACCTTGCATAAACTCTTTCGAAGGAGCTATTGTAGCATTTATAAGAGCTGGAATTCCATTAGAGCTTGCAATCTTTTGTCTTGCTTCCTTGCATTGTGCAGAAAGAGATTTAAGGGCATTAGCTGCTTCAGCTCTTACCGAAGCTTCATTTCCTGGCCCCAACAATTTGAGGAGATATTTAGTCATGTCTGCAGCCAAAATCTTGGGACAAACAGATGCATCTTCCATCATCATGCATGCAAGAAGAAAGCATATGTTGGATTGAGTGCTTGACTGTCTGCTAGTAAGCAACTTCACTAAGATATCTAATCCACCAGCCTGAACGGTTGCAGGCCAAAATCCCTCAGTGCTTCTAGAAAGGCTTTTCAAAGCTCCTGTCAACAGGCCATCAACCAAGCTTCCTACCTTAAGCCCATTTGCAAGCTGCTCCCACAGAACTGGGACAACACCTTCAGTGGAAAAGATTTTTGATCCAACATGATCCTTGGAACCGCCTTGAGACACAGCGTAAATGGTATTTGCAGCAGCAGTTTGACCTTCCGTTGAACCAGACTTAAGAAGACCAAGCAATGGAGGGATGCACCCTCCCAACAGAACTTTGACACGTAAATCATTTTCCTTGCACAATGACCCCAAGACAGTTGCCGCTTGTATCTTCACTCCCACTGATCCAGAACGAAGCAAAGAAACAAGCACAGGTACAGCCTGTGAATGGGATCCAACAGCACTGAAGGCATTTTCGCGTGTATCAATAAGTTCTAGGAGTTGTCTCAAAGAGTGTTCTTTCTCTTGAGCAGAGGCAGAAACCTGCCGCAACTGCTCTATGCATTGTGCTACACTTGCTAATGTGCCATCAGGATCCTCCATGCTACTTGTACGGTCCCTGCAATAAAATGAATGGTGCAAAGAATTAGTTAAATTGTGGCGAAGACTAGATACTGAGACCATCAAAGACTAGTATACAATCAAGTAATATCTGCATAGCCAAATATACTTCATATCAAAATATTCTAAATTATCGTTATATTTGGTATCAAAATATTATTCCCTAATAACTCAAAATCATATCTAAGCAGATGCAAATCAATATGGTGTCAAATTAACATAGGAGAAGAAGAATCAGCTTGAAATAGGATACACTTCAACAATGCATATATTCTTCTATCATTATATATTAATAAACAGCAAAAAAGCTTTTCAAATTGATGAAAACATATATCTGCATTACAGCCAAAATATTCCATACTTTACAGATTAAATCAGACAAGCTATAAAGTGCAGTGTCCCCAAATTATACATTCAAGCATGAATACCAAATGAATTGTTTACCCTGCAACTTTATTGAATCATAATATCTAAAAACTAAACATATGCAACTCGAGCTCCATGATCAATTGGGAAAAATGTACCTACTTTTTCCTATTGAACAGCAATTTGCAGCAAAGAAAAGAGAAAAATGGCCCTTTAGGGATTAAATATGAAGTTAAGCAGACAACAATCAGTTGAAGTCCATGCAGTGTTATAGATTTCACTGACCTAAGGCCTGCCTTTATTACAGAATGAGGAGTTGGGGGCTCTGCTTCTTGAGTTTTTCCATCTCCGTTCCTTTCCTGAACAAAATCAAATATGAAATAAGTAGAATATCTACCGTGCATTATCACTAGTGAATGTTTTGCATACTATGCATATATAGGGACCAGAAGAGAAAGTAATGGCAAAAAAAACTAAGACGTCTAGAATCTAAGCAACTAGAAATTTTCCAAATGAATGGAGCAGTACAAACCCAGTATAAGTCATTTCCAGTTTCATACTGTCTAATATCTCAAACAGAGGCAGGATAAGCATCCACCTACTCCAGTTTGAAGTGAGTTCCAAGTTTAATTAAACTACATAACATATGTTTCTTACTCTCAGTTAGAACTAAGTTTATACCACTGCAATACTAAATTTGAAACGAACAGGCAAAGAGCCGGCTAAAGAATTGGCAACATGGAGTACCCCAGTTAAGAGACTACTTGACTAGAAAACAAGTTAGAAATCACCATCCAAACAGGATAAAATATATCTGGTTCAATAAGAAAATGAAGTTCTCGGCCAAAAAAAGAAACAAAATTGGAGTTCATTTATAGGAAGAAAACTCAACAAAACGTTCAGTTGAAAGTGACTGATGCACATTACTGTTCGCCTGCCTTTGAAGATTCATAATTGAAACGACTCAAACTTCCAGGAAGATCCAACTTCCTCCTGGGTTAGACTTATCAGCACTCGATTTAGATCGAAAGAGAAGTAATTTAACAATGAAGAAGCAAAAAAGGTCACAATTACCAAATCATTAGCGAGATGGCCACTGCCATTGCTGGCTGCGACCCTCCAAGCCAGTGTTGCCGCCAGCTTTGCTTTGCCTCACTTCCCTCCACTTGATGACTTCGAGTCAAAAGAGAATCAACCGAGATCGTCGCCCCCTCTCCAGATCTACCTCCCAGCCTCCGTCAGAGCATCAAATCTTCCTGCAATTCAAGGAATAAATATCCAAACTGTCAAATTCAACAACACTAAAGCATGGATCAGACACTGTAACTTCGATTCGCACTGGACTGAAAAACAAACGCGATACTGAATGCGTACATAACAATCTCCTACAGTACAGTACAGTACTATTTGAGCTCACGATAAAGTATATGGGAATCGAACTCGCAGATTCAACAAAGGAAAAGGCTCCAGAATTCAGCTAAAACATATGCGAAATCCACTTGCTCGGTATACTCTCATTGATCTGAGCTACCAAACGAAGCATAAGGGTAAAAATGCAGATTCGCAGATCAGACCAGATGAGCATCGGCGTTTAGCCGAGCTGAGGCTGAGAAAAAGAGCCCAGTCAGCAGGCAATGGTGTGTAGAGAAGAAACAGGCAATGAAGCACCGGGAGCTCTGAGCATCCAGTAGAATGGAGAAAATCCGGACCTCAGATGCGACGTGGAAGCATCAGTGGCTATCAATGCCCGAAGCAACAGCTACAGAGAGAGAGAGAGAGGTCCGACCTTATCGCGCAGATGAGAAAGATAGAGAGAGTAGGTGCAGAAGTTGGTTTCGTATAATGGAAGTGAGATCGCAGCAGTGGAAGAGGGAGAGAGAGAGAGAGAGAGATAGAGAGAGAGAAGCGCTTCAGACTCGCTTCTCGTCAGTCTGAGTGGACAACCGACACTTCAACAGCTGCCTAAGTGAGTGGAAGTACGGCTCTCTTTGAGCGCATCTCGTTCCTGGTTGTGTAACTTGAAGTTCCAAGGCCCTTCGAAAGATCTTAGATCCATGTACAATCAAAGAAAGTTTTACAACAATAAATACATTTAAGATAATTACTAAAAATACACTTTGAATAATTTTTTTGTTAATTTAATCAGTAGAAATTTTTTTATTTTGTATATAGTTTGATCTAACATTCAAATTTTGGTATTATCCATTTTTTACCATCTAAACATTATAAGTGATGTAGAAAATAAGTTGCAAGTCTTACTACCATCCTCAATTACAAGTGTCTATGGTTTGTATAAAATCCACTAGTAAGCCTTCAAAATGACACTAATGAGTGAATTTGGTGAGGTTAAATCATCTTATATATATGCCACATTGCCCTATTAAACACAAAATCATAATTGACATTAGATTTGGGTGGAAAATGAGTGACTTATCAAATGAGACATAAATAAAAGTTTTTGGCCAGTTAACCTAAATATTTTCGTGTCAAAATGCTTAAAATATACAAAATTTTATATTTTTAAAATAATTAATCAAAAGACATTAGTTATAATTTTAGCCGGTAATAAATGATCCAAGATCTACCCAAGCAATAGCACCTTCACTATTTGTCAACTTTTGTGTGTAGAATTACCGCTTTTATATCTTTAGTGCAAAAAAAACCTATTTTATATCTATGTTGAGTATTATATATGGTTTTCCATGTGCTTATCAATATTTAGAAATTATATTAGATGTAACTAATTAAATCCTGTGCAAAGTAGTAATTAATAGGGTAAAATTCTTCAAAATCTAAAATTAATGGAAATGGGTATGCCCTAAGAAAGTCAACAATGTTGGATGGGTTATATTCTTACTATATCATTGTTTTTTTGGGTATTGTGGGGGCATATTAAAAAGAATGATTGCAATAATTTTTTTTTTATTTTTAATTTGCTATTTCTTTTGTGTGACACTGAGGCATACCTAATAAGTTGAATCTTGCAGAAAAATGTGGCATCGCCCGTGTTAGCATTTTATTTAGTGCTTTTGGTGATGGTAGTTGCCCAATCGATTAAAGCAAGCAAAGCAATGCACCGCCGACACATCCTTCCCACCTGCAAAGCCTTCTCGTTAGATTAGATCTCTTCCGGGAATAGCAAATGCATATGGATAATGGCGTGGGGACAACACCAAATGATAGTGGCAGTGGCATTGCCCTCATAAGAAAATGATGGATTCCAAGTCTACATGAATGCGACGTGCAATGAGAATGAGAATACTTGGCATCAATGAAATCATAGGAGACCAACGTACCATCCGAAAAGAACAGGTGGGATTCAGGATCGGGAATGTCGAAGCAGACCATGCAGACTCGAGTGGATCCATTACTGCGGCCAGGAGATCTAAATATGCGTAGAGGGGCATAAAAGTACATGTGCTGCACAGACAACAAACAGCTGGGAGTCTAATGGATGCAACTCCCAAACATAGAAAAAAAAGCAGTTATCTCGTCTTAATTGAAATCTCAAGGGCCAAATCATTTTCTTTCTCTGCGCCTCAATAATTCCTCCAGGATTCGGTGCTTTTCGAAAGACAAAAGAAACAAGGTGACAAAAAGAGGGTCGCCTCGCAATCAATTGCCTCTTTTCTTTTCTTTTTTTCTGATGGGCAGCAGGAAGATCTACGCAAGTAAATTCCATATTGGTCCATTCTAGAACTAAGTTCTAAGCAGCTAATTGATGGGCAATAACTGGATCCAGATTCCAGACTCAAACTGTGCTCAGGAACAAGGCAAGCAGCACTGGTTTTTAATTCTCTCAAAACGGGGAAAGCCCATGGGCAATCAATAGGCATCAACATCCGGACTCCTACAAGAAATGTTTGAACACTTCTTATACGCACCTGGATCACAATTTGGAGTCGCTATTTCTCATGGGTAACCTCCTCTGAAGAAACTGCAAGGGGGAGGAAGACCCGAGGTTCCATTCTTACAGAATAACTGAAGCATGAAGTGCCCAGCTGAATCCTTCCCCTTCCCCAGGCTGGCCTTTTTCAGCTGAACCATCCCAATCAGTCAACTTAATATCTTCGAGGAGTTTATTTTTAAATTGCAGTTATGGAAGCCAGAAGGTGGTAGGACCAGCAGCCAGAGAGTATCACCATGTAAGGCTAGCTGAGGTTGCATATGATTGGAGCAGAGATAGGGCTTGCTCCGCAATGGCTCTGTTTCTTGTGTGCTTTACCCATGAACTGATTACTTCTGCTGCCTGGCTGTCCTTGAGGCCTTCTTCTAAGGTGTCTGCTGCATCTACAAGTCTTCCTTCTGCTAGGTAGCTCTCCGCTCGGCTAATAACAGATTCAATCCCTTCACCAGAATAGTAATTGTTCACTTCCTGAACCTAAAGCGAGTTTCAAAGTAGTAATGCATCATTACTAAAATTACACATCTCAAAAACACAGATTTATGAAAAGTTAAGGTGCCATCAAACACACTTTGTATTTTCCAAGTATATTTCTAATTAATTTGATTTTTATTGTGTGGAAATTCCAAATAGTGTGCTAGATTACCTTTAACCAGGAGGCAGTGTGTGCCAGAGAATGTGCCAAAATTCCACCACCTTCCGGGTGGGATAAGGCTGAAGTGCCGTAGTGTACCTTTTAATGTATCAAACTTCAAAACATACAAAGGTATTAGCATTGCCTACAAGATTGGTATAAAGCAATTCCAAGTCCAGGAAAAAAATACATCCAGGGTTGATTGAGGTGAACTTATGTCAAATTAGCACACAAACAGCTGAAGTTTTCCCCATCCAGTTGGAAAATCATTGAGCAAAATTACTCAAAAGGATAGAAGCGGGAAATTAATTTCATATTGCTATGAACTAACACAGTCATTACATAAATCTATGAATCAAAGAAAGCAAACTTGCCTGCTGACTTAATTGCAATACAGTATTGGTTCCATTGTCAATCGTTTCTTGAGTGAGAGATGACAAAACTAAATCCAAAATCAAGTCTTTGTCAATCCCATCTAGATAGGTTTTTAATGCTTCAATCTCTGTTTTAATCGGTAGACCTTTGGAAAGAGAATCTTCCAGTGCGAGTGCTCCCTGGATGGACCTCGCATGTGGGAAGTTCAATAAATATGACAGGAAGAGAAGCACAAGTGTTGTTATGATGTAATAGTAGTTTGCAAGACTATTACCAATGCAAGCTTGTGAACAGAATGACTTTGGCAAGCCTCTTCGGATCGTGCATAAAATGCCATGCATAAGGCGCTTATCTAGAAGTTAAAACTAAGATGCATTAAACTTCAGATACCAAATAATAAAACACATGCATCAGTAATTCATAAAACATTTTAATGCACATTTCCTATTTTTCTGAAAATGATTATGATAGCACAGCTTTGAGTTGTCACTACTAATGATGTTTTTTATCACTGACAAGATATAACTAGTTTCGTCTCACTTAAACTATGAGAAATGAATTCTCTAAAATATAACAGAGAGAAGCCATATACAAATACACATGTAGGAAATTTATGCATGCTAATCACACACATCCAATAAGGAATTTCTAAATATAGTCACACGACCATTCCTTAATAGAATCCTCTTCATTGATTTTCCAGTAGAAATTTGATATAATGATGTGAAAATTAAGAAAAACAGTTGATATAATCTTACATGGAGATCAGCTTCTGCCATCTTCTCAATTTGAGAGGCCTTTTCACGTGCAATTATTGCAGATGTTTCCGCTTTATATACTTCTTCCAATTTTTTAAATTTTAGCTCTGCTTCTTTCTCCTGCAATTGATTAAGGATCAGCATCACATGGCCCAAATTAAAAAAAAAACGATGCAGCAAAGTAGAAGAGTCAGAGAGAGTCAAACATCTTCAAAGCATAAGATTAGATCTAGACCTTCTCCTCAAGCTCCATTTTGTGCTTCTCTTCTAGCTTCTCTTGAAGAGACTTTATAGCAGCTGCTGCCTTTGTCCTCTCTCTTTTCAGTTCCTACATTGTCGCCAACACCAAACCAGAGACAAAAATAATGAAGCCATTAAGTAAATATCCTAGTGACAAAAACAGAAAGTGCCATAAAGAAGAAACAAGATCTCTATGACCTTATCTAACAGGGCAGCCTCTTCTGCATGCATAAGTTCCCTAGAAATTGCATCCTTCAATTCCTTCTCATACTTCTCCTGAAGAAGAAAAAAGACCTTAAATTATATTGCTCTTGTGGATTGTAGTAAAACAACTATAACATTCTTAATACAATTATCCATACTTTCATTGATTTTTTTTCTTCGGAAAAAGCACGGGCATCCAACTCTGCTTGCCTCGATTCAGCAGCATGAATAGCTTGTAAGAAATCCAGAATCAATTTCCCATCCTTGGATGCTGAACTTTCTACCAATTCCTCCATTGCATTAATAAAGGCCTTCATCATCAATACAGAAGAAGTAGCATTAAGACGCTCTTTCTAACAACATAAGCAATTTTGTGAAAGGAAAATAGCAAGCAAAACACTACCTCACTTTCACCAAGCCCATTAAGATAAACAGTAGATCTCCCGTCATCCTTATCCTTCAGATGATATGAATCTGAAAGGGGTGTAGCAGATTCTCTCTCCACCTTGTGAATCCTAAAATAATGCAGGAAAATGCAGATAAAACAAGATAAAGTGATACAAAGAAGAACCCCGGCAAAATTTTCAAAAGTTACAAAAGAAATATTAAATATCCCCAGCAACATCTTTATGTTATAAGAGTTTCTATTACTTCTATTACTAATATAAAAAGGAGCTTTCACCAATTTCTACCTCCTAGTTCACCTATCCTCTAAAACTCAATTGACAATCTCAGAGAAATATAAGCTTATAAAACCTTTTAAGCATGTGCATTGTTCCATGGATAGTCTTTTTCAAGCATCGTGGCAATTGCAATTACAACATCAAACAGTAGCAGCGCATATAAGTCAATGCAAATCTTAGTCCAGAAAACTATTTCTTTTCTCAGGATAGATATGTCCGTGAATATGAAGTTAAAGGTAAAAAAGATAAAAACATAAGAAAATTAATATAAATGCCCATTAATGGCTAACTAAACAGATTTTACAGGGAAATGTGATGGCATAGAGATGCAGATCCTATAATTTATTTAAAGACTCAAAGGCATATGTACCTCCATTCTGTCTTCTTCAATAATATGCTGATGTTCTGATGATTCAACTGAAGTGTCTTCACTATCTAAACTATTGTGGCTAGATTCATTCAAGACCTGAATTTTTGCACTTGCTGGCACACTATTGTCAGCATTTGGACTTTCCATATCAATACTTTCCTCCAATGATGTTTTAGAAGCTGCATCCTGATCATTTGAAATAACGTTGCTGGCTTGTGTTTTCTCTTGTTCCAAAACCTTATCTTCAGCAGCTGTTGCTTTAGATTTATCCTCAGCATGGGGCTGTATTTCAACATTACTACCAGTAAGTTCACTAGAAGTGGATGTAACAGATTGATTTTGGTCCTTTTCTTCCCGATTCTGAGTGTTTAATCTCAGTTCATCATGCACTTCATTGCCAGGCAGAATCTTTTCCTCAACCATGTGGATGAAAGGCTTTGCCTCGTCATGCAAAGTTCTTTGATCTTCATCATCAAGACCAACCTTGGCTTGAGAATCCTGCCTTTCTTTATGAAGAATTTGATCTAAATATCCAGCTTGATAAGCTGCCAGGACAGCAGCGCTAAGGGCAATGCCTCCAATAGCAACTTTCGGGAAAGAGTTCTGAGATTCTGGGAGCTTACTGGCCAGTGAAGGTGCCTTCTGAGGAGATACAGTTGAAAATTCCTTTCTCCAGGAAGGATCCGAAGGTTTCTGCTGAATCATAAACGATCAACAGAAAAAGTTAATCACATCATTATCACAAAGTACTTTCTCATGATTAATAATTTCACACCATAAGCAGCATCAGATTGCATACAAATAACAGACGGATACATTGATTTCACAAAATGGTAAAGAAACACAAACCCAAAATTAAGCAGAAAAGAAACAAATATATGCATTGAAAAGGGAGAGCAGATACAAAATTGTTGAGAATAAGACCCTACTCTCAGCCATGCATTCAATTAAAACTGGTACTAGAACCAAAGCAAGCAAGTAAGCTCTCTCTAGAGTCACTACCAAAAAGCCTTCACTCATTTGTTAACTAAAAATGCCCGAAAAAATGCAGAACGGTTCATGGATAAGAAAAGGGGAAGATAGAAGCGAGCCATCCAATGCCACAAAATGAGCCTAACACTGGACAAGATGAAGTGAGGGAACCGGCATGAATGATGACGAATTTACCTGTCTGAGAATATGTCCAGTAAGCCTTCTACTGGAACCGTGCGAGGATAATTCCAACCCCTTCCTGCAAAAGAAGCAACATCTCCATCACTCCGAAAATCACGATGCCACTGGACCAGTCCAAACCACTCGTAGAAAATGAAAAACTAAATATTTATAGCTCATAAGTCTTCAATACAGCCTACCAGTCGAATTAGAAATGTTAGAAAAACATAAACCATGGCAATATCCCGACGGTTGTTCTAGCAGCTCAAACTGCCGCGGAGAGAATAATTGAGCCGAGACATATCACTAGTATCAAGAAGTGGAACAGTGATCCCGGTACGAGTTGCAATATCCCTGCAAGATATGGTAGCTTACCGAATCATTTTCTCCGATCACTTCACTTCAGAATTTCATCGGGGAGGTGGCGTCAATGGCTTAGCGATAGTTGCAGATGCTAAGACAACAGAACGCCAATGGGGGGAGTTTTTTTTGCTATTAATGGGCCTAATTCTACAATGGGTCGATATGATGGGCCTTTATTGGGCTCTAGCTGCTTCGTTCTCCGAAGGGATGGAGAGGTACTGCCTATCTATTGTTCTACCTGCATTCAAAAATTCAAATTCTCTCCATCTGCCCGGCCTTGTGTCTCTCTCAGCTTCTCTGCATATTTGACTTGAGAGGTAGCCGGGTATTTCCATCTTCCCATTTTTTGGGGCTTCTCTTCTTGAATCTTTAGAAACTGTTTTTATGGTCTCAATTTCTGAAGTTCTATAGCGGGATGATTCCTGATTATTTATCTGCCTTATCAGTACTGTAAAATATGAGGGATTGTATTCCCTCCAGAATTATTCTGTTTGGCTGGCGTTTGAAAGCGGTCTGAAGTAGAAATGTTGCCCGATGTTCGCGATAGGGTTGATATGCGTTCGAGGCGATTAGTTCAACGACATTTTTAGCAGGTTTATAGCCGGCTAGGGTTAGGGTTTCTTCTGTGTGTTTATTTCCGAATGGATTTCCTATCTACCATTGCTGATTATTATTAGGATAACTTTCTGCTAGGATTTGTAATCATTCTGAGTATCTGTTGTGTATTCATACTGTTGCATTTTCTCCTTGGTTATTTGCCTTGTTTCTCTTACCTATCAAGTGCTACATGATTATGGAGAAGCTCCTCATTAGTTTATTGATCTGTTACAGGCGAAATAGGGATATTTGTTGAAACTGTAAAATGTAGAATGGAAAATGCTTTCTTTGGTTGAAAGAGGAATTTATATCTTTGATGATTGTTGTTCATAAAGTATCTTGTTTTTACTGAGGTTTCCGTAGCTTCCTGGAATGGCTCCCAAATCAGCTAGCATGAAGGGCTTCTACCGGCAGAAGAAGAGTACCAAATCTACTGCAAGTAAAAATGTCTCAACGAAGAAATCACCAAACCTTCCCATGCCTTATGACTCTGATATTACCCAACCCGCAGCTCTCATTTCACATGGCTCACTTGACTTGAAAGGTCTCTTTTTTTTATTTTCCTTTCCTTTTTGAGATTGGGCATGGGCATTTCTGTTTTGAAGGAGAATAACTTCCAGTGTCATGACGTTGTTTATCAAGGACTGAGAAATGGTCGTTCTCCATTATTTCTGGATGAATTTCTTCATCACTGAACTGGGTATTGAACATCTTGACAGATAGCTACAAGGAAGACGAGCAAATTCTGGGGCGGTTTGATATGAACATGGCTTACGGACCTTGCCTTGGGATGAGTCGACAGGCCCGATGGGAGCGTGCCCTGAAACTCGGCCTCAATCCTCCGGAAGAAATTGAGTCCATCTTGAAAAGAGGGAAAGTCGGTTCAGTGTGTCTGTGGGAGGGACGTGTTTAGGAATCCCATCTACTATCTTAGGAGGACCCATAATCAAAGTGACTGTCTTTCCTGCTTCCATGAC
Source organism: Trapa incisa (assembly GCA_030064435.1). Taxonomy (NCBI): domain Eukaryota; kingdom Viridiplantae; phylum Streptophyta; class Magnoliopsida; order Myrtales; family Lythraceae; genus Trapa; species Trapa incisa. The sequence goes on along the minus strand of CM057780.1, from coordinate 16,683,185 downwards.
AGAAGAAAGCTTGTCCCTTTTCAATAACTGTGTAGAGAGTGTCATGTCTCAGTTATCAAGATGACAGTTGATGCTTGTTATTTATGCTCGTAAATGTTATTTTTGGGATTAATCCAGCCTCAGCCCATTGTCTGTATATGGAAAAGTACAGGCAAGTAGTCGTTCTTCAATAAAACCTTCTTGACAACACTTGGATGTCACCATTTGGTTGATCTTAATTCTTTATTGATAAGTGTTTTGGCGATTGGAATGTGGCGATACAAAAGCTTCAAATTATGACAGCAATATTTCTCACATGTTTATCTTATACAGATCAAGAAAGAAATCAGCAAGCGAACTGATGGCATAAGCATGTGATGTGACTAAAAGACCATACCCCAGATTCTGAGACATTACAGCCAACTTAAATGAAAAGATCTACATAGATAGGCACAGCGGCACGAACATATTGGTATGGCACGAGATAGAGGCTCAGGAAAATTCAACAGCTCCTCAAATAGGTCTTAATCTTCTCTTATGCATAAGATTTGGTGCAACTATAGAAGGTAAGATTTAGCTGACTGCATGTCTCAGCCCTCCTATGGGTAGAGGGAGGGCAAAGTGGAAGTATTCCTGAGGTAAGTGAATTGCTTTCAGTCCTTTAGAGACTTACCGGATTCCAATGAGTTAGCAATTTATATAATTGTCATCTTCCTATCCTTGGGATGATATTTTTGCGGGTCCTCCAGGGATTACAGTAGGCCAAGCGACTTCAGCTGCTGAACGTGCTCTGGGGGCAGAGGCGGCGCAGACCAGTTGGATCCTGTCATCTCACCGTCAACATCTTCCACCACGTACTCCTGTTACACCATATTTCAAGATCTTAATAAAAAAAGATATGGTGATTGGAATAGTGTTGGCTTCTAAAGTAATGGAAAAGATACCATTATGGAGATTCACTGGTCCCTTACCTTAGTTAGCATCCTCTTGGCGAGTATGTGATAGTGTCTTTGCCATATCCGCTGACCAACCATTGTGGCCACTAGCACGCTATAGAATATGCCGATCAAAGTGAACAGCCCAAGAACAACCAGAGCCATTATAAGCAACAGAGGAAGCCCGGCTTCACCTGCTCCGCCTAGGCATCCACATTCGGAGGCTGCACTTGCACAGCCCTCAAAGCAGCTGGTACAGTCGGTCCACAAGCAGAGTGTGCCGGGTAGATGACAATCGGCACAAATACTGAGATAAACAAAACAAAAATGATTGAACACAGTTAATAAGGCACTACTCTTCACTCCAGAAGAAACCGATGTGCAGTAAATGACAATATTCATAATGTTCATTGAGTACTGATTAGGCAGAAGCAGAGAATTCTTTTTCATCATTTGTAGGAAGTATTTTACAATCCCAGTTAGAGATTAAGGATTACAATAGTGGAAAGTCTCTGAACCTAGTTTACCTAACTGGACTAGCATTGGATTGGTTCAAGGTTGGACCTTGTTGTTTTATCAGAGATTTAAAATATATGATACCAAAAAAAATTGGTATCAGCATATGCAACAGCCATGGCTTCCAAGCAGAAACACCTGCTCTTCTTTTTTAATCAATATCTAAAATTGAAAGATCGGGCGTCAAGTTCCCAAAAAGTCCTGCCAAAGTGGTCAACAAAGTTAGGAAAATAAGGTTTTGAAATTCTTCTCGACACCCTCTTAGTCCCCAGAGGATGACATGCAAGGTTACAGAAGATCAGGGAGTTACCCAGGATGACAGCAACACAGACACAGTTCTCGACAAGGCTGAGCCAAATCATTCCTCACCCTCCTGTCGTAACATGTAATAAAACAACCTGACAGCCCCAGCAAAGCAAAGAACAGTAATGCTCCTGTATTGAGTTTAACAATTCAATTAGTGAGAAATAAGCATACAGACACACAACATTAAGCCGTAATAATTCCTCAACAATTCATCAAAATATGTTTGTAGCTGCAGGACACTTAATGGAATCAGCATAAAGATGAGACAACTTTCATTTCTATGAAATCAGAAATGGAAAATTTTCTCAGATATAAAATCTTCATATCTGCTTCAAAAGAATTCAGTACATCAAATAAAGGTCCTGGATTGATCAAAGGGAAATCCAAGGATAGGAATCTCAATTTTTTAGCTAGAGTGAACCTCTACACAGCATTTTGTATTTCTGCTCATTGACACTCGGTTTGATATATGTTATATAAAAGACAATTGAAAGTGGCAATAGAATTATCCATATGAAACACAGTTCTCAAACAACAATCATCCAGGGCAGGTTATATCAACAGCTCAGTTCTACATAGGCAGCACTGATAATATTTTCTTGTGCTAGACCTGCATAGAAGTTCCACGGTTGAGTCCCTCAGAAGTTGAATTAGATCACTCCAATTCAATCTATTATTATAATTTACCAAACCCCCAATGTTAGTGGACCCATGTATACACCAGGTACTTGTTATTAAAAGAAATACAATTCCAAACTAAAAGTTATCTGATCCACTATATGGTGAGATTAAATTTTACCACATATGTAGTAGAAACTTGGTTCACTTTCGAATCCCCATGTATGTAGTAGCCAGAACTGCTGGTAACTATCTACAAGATAAACCAAATATGCAAGTGCAGAAATAACCTGTAAATGGTTTACAAACATTCAAAGGATTTAGTGCATGAACATACTGAAATTATCTATCAATTATACTGCTGCAAACAATTATATATATGACATTCCTAGACAGCTATGAGGATTGCTTGTATCCCCCACAAACTTATCAATAAGATGCTTTGCATGAGATAAGAAGATTTAACAAAGGGGATGAAATATCCTACCAGTTGAACAGACAGAAATATAAATAATATATCTCTGGTGACAAAGAATCGGAATTTCAAGGTTCTCCACTTCCGATCTGCAATCCCATGAACCCTCAGATGATATGGTGCCTTGCAAGTCGTGCAATGAGAAAATGCAAAACCTTCCTGTTTAAAAAAGGTTATTGGCTAGGTTATACTTCAATTTACAAAAGCACTAAATGGAAGAAGCAAGATGCAAATAAGCCAAGGCACCATAATAACCACTGAGAAAAATCAGAAAGATCTTCATATTAAGATCGGGGCAGATAATCCAAACACAAACAATATAGAGAGCAGAAAAAGAAATACATTATAAGACTTCTTTGGAACAAGAAAAAAAAACACCAACATATACATCTGGGAACTAAACATAGAGAAGGCTAAGAAGGGCAGAGGCAAGCTACAATTTTCTGCACATTTTTTAACTGAAATAGCTGAAAGTCTTGATCCTACCTTCACTGCTCTCCAATGATCCAGGCATTCACGATGAACATACTTTGAGGTGCCTTTGCATTTGCAAGGTGCAATAAAATCCCTACCTGCAAAAATTTAAAACAAAGATATGAATACAGATATGTCTAACGAGGAAAGGTTATTAAAAATAAAATAGATCCCCAATCAAATATATACCACTAGAGTATGCTACAAAAGTTTTTGGAAAGGTAGTTCATTCTGTGGTAACAAATTTACAAAAAACATTTTCGACTGGAGCAGATGATCAGCTACATTCACAACATCTAATTAGCTCAACTTAGTTCAATTGATATAGACTCAGTACAGTTAATTATTGATTAAAGCAGCTAAACAGTTGACACCCCGAATAAGCCGCCATCCAGCTTATACGATCTACAAACTCGAAAAACCTCGCAACATATAATTTATTAGGAAAAAACTCGGACTTTTCCTTTGAATTCTCCCAAATTTCCTTCACATAAAGACATCAAAGCTACAGAACCGAATTGAGTAGAAAAATGCAGATCCAATTTCCGGTAAGCAACGGAAAATGAATCAACGAGAAAGCGAATAACCATCAGTTTCGAGGCAAATTCGGCACTGGATTTGGTCGCCGGGCCCGGCTTCAAGGTCTATCTCGGAGGGGTCGTGCATAGGCGACGGAGCAACGAGGGGAGACGACTCGGAGAGATCGGCCATTGACTTTAAAAGAAACGGAACCCAAGACAAAACAAAAGGCCACTACTGCGGAGCAGTAGGCTTCTGATAGGTGAAATTCATGGAAGGAAAAGGACCGTCGTCATTGAATGATAATGATTCCTCTCCTCCTCCTCCTCTTCTCCCCTGCGAATCGCTTTTTCTGGGACCAAGGAATTTTCTGACATACAAGAAATGTACTTAGACAGTGACAAACTGATCAGAAAAGGTAGAAAAGATAAAAGAGGTTAATACCATACCTGATAGCAAAATATTTACAAAAGAAAAGGGCTGATAGCAAAAAAAACTATAATTACTAAAAAAAGGTTAAATTACAATACAAATGATATTTTGGTATTAAATATTTTAAAATTTATTACATATATACTATATCATTTTTTTATTAACATAACACAATATCAAATAAGATCATTTTATCCGAATTTTATTATTAAAAATTGTATTTTTAAAGGTTTAACACTAAATTTAAAAGTTTAGCACCACATTTAGCCCTAAGTATATATACACATATAATTTTCTTAATTTTACTATAAATTATTCTATATTAATATAATTAATACTAAATTAAGTTTATCTCATTTGTCACACTACTCGATTTTTTTAAACTAATATAAAATTGATTTGGTATTTCACTTTTATTCCTGAAGGGGTACACCCAATGATCTATGTCAATGGATTTTGTTCAGATGTGCACGGCTGGAATTTCCTATATCATTTTGTGGGTCTAAGTTCTTGTTCATGATCCCCCAACATTAAACTGTATTCATTCAAAGACCATGACTCTTTTTTTTTTGCACAATAATTCAAAGAGCATGACTGAATTGAAGGCTAATGCACATCCATGGCTTAGGTTCTCTTATGCACTCAAGCCTTTCTTTCCATATATGCAAATGAGCAGTTTGGGCTAACTTCTCTCTTCCTCTTTCCAAGTCAAATGGCCCATTGTGGCTCCAAAAGGGACCCTTTTTTATTACAGAAGAAATACTTTCTAAGCCATGCTTTATTCTTGTAGAGTTGTGATCCACCCAATGTTCAAGAATCCTCAGAGCTAATGCCTTCTAACTGAAAGATCAATCTGCGAGATTAAAGGGGACATTTATTTCTTCATGATTGCTATCTCCTTAACACCTTTAACTTCTGGTGTTCTTTGTTGGATAAGCTATGTCCCTTATTCATCCCATCTAAGCATACCTTACATGTTTCCTATTTCTCTACTTTTCTTTAGTTTTGTTAAAAATATGATCCCAAATTGTACGCATCCCAAATTTTCCAGTGATCCCAATGGGGGTGAGGAAGTCAAATATTTTAATGATATGATTCAGCTTGAATCTAGTTGAGAAAGATGCGATGCCATATACTGACCGCTCTTAGTGCACCGCCCACTTCCATAATGCTGACCACAAGCATTAAGTGTAAAGGGATAAACAAACATCCATAAAAGATGAAGTGCTGCACCTTATTGCTTTGGTGACTTTATACTTCCACATGCACACCCCCACATGCATTCAGTAAATGAGTCAACTGCTGGAAGCTACAGACTTGGAAAAAGGCAATCAACTTTGCAGCATGTACTTCGCCTGTCCATTCTGTGCCTTGTTGGGTCTGCCCTGCTCTCAACTCATACATACCCCTATCAACATTGTCCTATTTTAATTTTTTTTCAGAATAATATAGACATTAAACTAATGGGCAGTTATTCCTAAGAGCCTGTGGTGCAAATTCATGTATGCGCTCTCTAGGCAAATTGTGAGAGGAATAATGTGTCATGGACATTTCATTTCATGTCCAATCATGGCAATAAAAATAAAGTCAGGAGTCCTGTTTGTAAGGGGGGACAGGAGTTGAGCATCTTTCATCCTCTCAAATGAGGAAAGGGAATGTGAATCTCCTTTAATGGAGTAAAATAGGCCAATTTTCTTCCCTCAAACCTGCTCACATTCCTACAAATGTGAAAAGTTTGGGTTCAATCTACATTACATTACATATGATCAAAGCTTATTTTGGGTGAGGGGAGGGGCAATCCATACTTTCTTGCACCCAAACCCAACTTGGAATGACATCAACCTTAATTGTGTTTCCATCAGTCACCACCCTAATTAATAAACTAGTGATGTTGAGTTCAGCATTTGCCCATAAGATTTGGAAGTACAAAATAGTATTATCCTCCTTCCTTCCGTAAGCCTAACCCTAATCCTAATCCTCAAACAGGCTTCTCCACCATAAATAATATATATATATATATATATCACATTCTTTTTTTTTTTTGAAAAATATACGACGATATCAGCTCAAACACACTGGCCTGGCAGGTTCCATAAGCACACACGTCACCATGCCATACTTTGCCCCCATTCACTGTCGCTGTCGCGGGTCTTACCCACGCACGGTTCTACTTGTATCAACGATGTCTTAACAATATTTTCATTATATTTTCTTCACTATTTTTTCATTTGACGCCATAATATATGCGAAATTGCTAATATGTCAAAACATGCCACCTCTTCGCGTAAATCATCCAACGAGAGGAAAGGGCAAAATGGAGAAAAACCTTTATATTTATAAGTTTTAAAATTAAAATATATATTGTTAAATTATCTACATGAAAGCTGAGGAATAATATGCCAACTGCCAAGTATTTTTTTATTTTCTAAAAATATACTTTATTTTATCATTTATAAATTATATATTTTATATTAAAATATATATTATAAAATATTTTATTATTTTAAATATATAACCATATATAAATTTCTCTTCTACTTTGATCTCTACGCTTGCTTTTCATTTTTATTTTAAGTATATATATTTTAATACAACTAACAAAATTAATTATAATATTAATTTACTATTATTTTTTATCAATAAAAAATAGTTTCCATACGGTATAGTCGCAAGGGGAATTTCACCCAACATGGCCTTTTGAGCCCCACAAGTTTCGGGATTCTAAAGAGAGCTCCGGGACAGTGGACAATCCAAGTGGCCGTTACTGTTCATTCCGATGCGCATCGCGCGTGCAAGGCACGCTCTGAAAAAACCCTTCCATTTTCGGAGAGCCGGGTGCACGGAAGCCCAGATGGTTATGCCTCCTTGGAAATCTGGGCTCTCCTAGAACGGAACTATCCAATTCTACCACTGGCACCTCTGCAACTCGCCGCCAAAGATTCCTACCCAACCGCGATGTTCGGCCGCCCTCCCTAAGGGATAATCTTGAGATTCCTCTGGCTAGAGGACGCCTCAGGAGGGAGGAATTCCGGCCTGGTCCGCCGCACATCGGTGGTCGGAAATGGAGAAATGTCCTTACGATCTTTGACTGACCCTCCCGTGATATATTTATACACTTGAAACACACATGTTTGTACGTATGTAGCGCAGTGCATGTGAACTTACATATATATATATATATACACAGTGTATGTAAATAATATAATGCATATTGCATAATGAACAGTGAATTCACTTAGCAGATTAAGATTCAGACTTGGAAAAATGAAAACTGCATACTGAGTAGAGGCTTAATCGAGGTGATTATCTTAATCGGAAGTCACCAGCAGTCATCATCATGAACACTATAGCATTGAGTGAGACGTGAAAGAGAGACGTGGGAACAGTATCGGAAGTCTCTTTTAAGCTATCGCGTTCCATCTTGATGCCTTGCTTCCTTTGCTCGGACACGGCGGAGCTTGGGGTTCCGAGCTCGAGCGCAGCGGCTGAGGGATTGGGCATTCAGTTTGGGAGCGAGCGGAAGGTCTGAACCAGTTTTTCCACCGGAGAGTTAACTGAAGCAGGTATGGAATTAATTTGAAGCTTTGGGGTTCATAGAGCTGAAGCATACGAAGTTCTTCGTCTCATGCTTTTCTTCCTGGTCTGGTCTGGGGCGTTTTTACAGCGGTTTCGAAACGGTGAACCTCTGCCAACTGTTTCATATGTCTTGTTTGGGTTCCAAGTAAACTGTGTATCCATGGATTAGTGTCTGGTTGCCCTTCGATGTTGGAAAATCTGAGGATTGCCACAAATAGAAGTGAGTTACCATATAAAACAAAGAACGATCACTCTCAAACTAGTCCATTTGGATGACCATCCTCTGTTACTCCCTCTAACTTCCTTGGCTTTTTTCTGTGAGGAGCTTTGCTTCATCTCTGATGTTTAATACAAATTGCTGGAGTTGTTACCAATGCTTGCTTCTGTTCACTTTCTTTTCCAAGTATTCACAAGATTTTCTTCAAGTTGCACTGCCGCTCCTGTATCCATCAAATAGGAGAAGAATCCAGAAGCTATGGGGCTATAGTCCTGGCAGCTGTTTCATTTCCTGATGACTTGTTCTGTGTTTTTCAAATCATATACTGAAATTGACAGTGAAGTAATGTTCTTAGGTCCTACTCTTGGGTTGCGTGGGTTTAGATGGGCATATAACTTCAATTATTGGAAGATTGATACTGTTTACTGTAGTCCTGAGCAGGGAAGGTCAATGTTTTGCAGTCAATACTAATAGTGATTCATGTTATGCCCATGATTTTATTTAATTTAGACATCCTTTCTCTATTTGTCTTTATGTTTTCTCCTGGTGCATGATTTATGCAATTTCTTGATCGAATGCTCAAAGAAATGGGATCTATCTATCTACTATTGCATTCTCTTATTGGGTAAATCGGATATGAACACAGGGGACTCTCACAGTTTCCTTGTTAGAGCTTATTGGATTTTTGTTTTATCCATCATCATAACTGCTACAATTCATTCTTTGTTGGCACCATTGTTTTATTCTTGAGCTATGTAATCCCATAAGCTGCAATTCTCTGACTAGCCTTTTCTCATTTCTCATTACCAGTCTGCTGCACATCATGAACTCTCCATCTGCTCATTTTTTACCACCGAGGATGGTGGGTATGTACGAGCCCCTTCACCAGCTTGAAACGTGGGGTGAAACTCTAAAATCTACGGATGATCCACTTGTACACCCACCTCTGATTGTGGAAGTGGATACAAAATTTGACAATCAGGTCATGCACTTCTTCATTCCTTCTTGTATTCCATGGAATACGATTCGTTTATTGCCTGATGTTGATTCTCTGTTGCTATTTTCTTCTTCGAGTCCTGTAGTCTGAAGATACTTCGCATGGCACACTGGGTACTCCCAACAAGTACAGTCAAGAAGCAACTAAACCTTTTGACAAGGTAATGATGGTGCTAGTGTACCATGTTCTTATGGAATTTTCTCCATTGTTATCAGTTGAATATTATATGCATCAGAGGGAATTTTCTTGTAGTTTTGATATACATAAGAACCATTTGTTGTACACAAGTATTCCACGTTGACTAACAGGTTTTCCACTTAGGTCAACAGATCCAGAGACGGCTTGCACAGAATCGTGAAGCTGCACGTAAAAGTCGTTTGCGCAAAAAGGTAGGAGGTGAATGCAGTGCAATAGTTAGTTGCCTCCAGAAACTAGTTTGATCTAATTTGCTTGCTTCATAGGCCTATGTGCAGCAGCTAGAAACTAGTCGGTTGAAGCTCGTGCAATTAGAGCAAGAACTTGACAGGGCAAGGCGACAGGTTTGTCTCCCTGTTGAAAATCCTATATTCATCTTCCTTCGTAACTGTCAAATTCATCCATTATTTATCACAGGGTTTTTACATGGATGGTGGAGGAGGGGTCGAGTCCAGCCACCCGGGTTTCTCTGGGTCCATAAATACAGGTTTGGGATATTTCTGAAGATACATCTTCATCATTCAACTCCAAGGGTGGCTTTGCACACACTAGTGTCTGTAGTACAGTTTATTCAGACAATTGAGTTGACATGTTATCATGACATGCCTAGGATTTTCTATATTTCTAACTGAAGTTTTGGCTGATGAAAGAAAAGAAACACATGCTGCTTGAAAGAACAGCACGAGAAGCTCTAATTTGCAGCCAAACTCTTCAGGAATTTCTACTTTTGAAATGGCCTATGGGAACTGGATGGAAGAACAAAATAGACAGATAGGTGAACTGAGGACTTCTCTACAAGCTCATATTAGTGATGCAGAGCTGCGGATACTTGTTGAAAATTGCATGAACCACTACTCTGAACTCTTTCGCATGAAAGCAACTGCTGCAAAAGCTGATGTCTTTTATGTGATGTCGGGCATGTGGAAGACTTCGTCTGAACGCTTTTTCCTGTGGGTGGGAGGCTTTCGCCCTTCAGAACTTCTCAAGGTATAGTAAACAGACTGCAGCTGTTTGAACTAATAAACAGGATTGATTGAGAATGAAACTATAATACTTAAGGGTATCAGTTGTGTTGTATTTTTTTTTAGGGATCTAGTTGGTATTTTCTATCTCATAATAGTGGTGATCCATAAGATTCCTGGTGACAGGTTCTTGAACCCCAGCTTGACACCTTGACAGGCCATCAACTTGTTGAGATTTGCAACCTACGACAATCCTGTCAACAGGCCGAAGATGCTCTTTCTCAAGGCATGGAAAAACTCCAGGAAACGCTGTCGAATGCCATTGCTGAAGGCCATCTGGGTGAAGGGAGTTACACTCTGCAGGGGAGACACGGTCCACAGGTTGAAACAGCCTTGGAGAAGTTGGAAGCTCTTGTCAGCTTTGTGAATCAGGTACCTCATTATGATTCTTTTATCTTATCACTAATTCCTAATGTTGCTAAATAAAGTAGATAAACAGTTAGATTTGGTTAGGTTTCTCAAATCATCTATGCAAGGTCTACTTTACATGAGTCAAAATTTAAACTTGGAAAAGTAACATTGCCTCATTTTGCTCCTAGGCTGATCACATTCGCAAGGAAACGCTCAACCAGATACCCAGAATCCTCACTATACGCCAGACAGCTCGTGGCCTGCTTGCCTTGGGAGAGTATTTCCAGCGCCTACGAGCCCTGAGCACGATATGGTCCACTCGTCCCCGTGAGCGCACCTGATTTTTTCCTTCACAAACCATAATTTGACCAAGTTTTTAGGTTAAGAAAAGAACAAGTTGAAATTGTCATAGTAGAAGTTTCATCTCATAACACAAAGTGTTGATGGAACCTCCATCTTCTTCTACTACTACTGATATATTTTTAGACGACAGCATATAGTTAATGTTGTAAGAATGTATATAGACATTTATCATGGGGACAATCCAGATAGCTGTGTTTTCTTTATAGTTGTTTGTAGTCAATGTTTGTATGTATATATAGGAAACTAGTTGGTGTTTGGATTGCTCAAGTGACGTGACCATGCATTCACCATATGAGAGGAATGGAGGTGATGCAAAAGTATTTTTCTTAGTATCTCATAAAACTTGGTAAATGTTATTTGGTTGGATAGACGTGTTAATGTTGAATTGAATCTATAATACTATTATTATTATTATTATAGAGAATATTTTACCCCCTTAATGTCTTTATTGTATATTCATATCAACTCTAATACTAATGTGTAAATTAGATCAAATCATATCAAAAAATAATATAATAATTATTTTTATTTGGATGTGATGAATACTACTACTCATATTCTTGAATATGATATATTATTTCTTTAATTTTAAGCGCTACATATGCTATCCTAATACTATCCCTATTAAACATTCATCATAAATTAGGACATATATTATTTCTTTAATGCTACTAAACAACCTATTACTCATATTCTTAAATATATATTATAAATAAACACATATTTCATTTCATTAATTCTTCTCATTTTCATATGAAAGTTTATATTCATATTTAATTATATCAATCAAAATACCTAAATTATCCAACTTTCTCACTTTTATATTTAATTTTTCCAAATTTTACATTTTAATAATTAAAGAGTGCAAAATTATTATTTTGTTGTTTCTCACCAAAACTCTCTTATTTTAAACTTTATACTTATCAAGCTTATTTTTTATTTTTCAAATTTACTTTACACATACTCTAAATTTATAACAATTACTTATATATCCACAAAATTTATAAATTTATATTTTGAGATAAAATTACCATTTTATTTATTTACTTTAAAATTTTATATTTTTACACTAAATAGTTCAAAATTATCTATTTTACCCTATTTTGAATATATATGACTATTTTACTCATTTTTGAATAAAATTACTGATTTACCTATAATTTATCAAAAATAGCATTTTGCCCCTAAACTTTTACCAAATTTGTCTCAAAATCAATTTCTAGCCCCTTACTACCATTGATAACTATTTCCACAAATTTTTTCAATTTTTTAAATCGATCCCAAACTTTTCAAAATTCACAATTTAGTTCTCGAACTTTGAAAATCAACCAAACTAAGTTTTATTTTAAAAAATTCCTCCCAAATCATTTAATTATATTAATAATGGCTCGTAGGTAGAGTGGGAGTTTTACTCGACCAAATTTGGTAATTTATCAAAACTAGCCAAAATAGAGCTACTTAATGGTGGTTGTTATATATTAGGCGTTTTGAAGCTAAAACACTAGAGAGCTAGTTCTATGGTAGTGACGATAAATAGGCCATCAGATCTAGCCAAATTTTTACATTGAACGATAGTTATCAGAAGTTTCAGAATAGACTTGTTGAAAAAAATCGACTTGTGGTAATCGAAAGTCTCCATATTAGACGTCGACAAGGTATGTAGGAATAGATAATAGGTAGAGATTTTTTTAGCACCAATATTGATTGGAGTGGTGGTTGGATATAACTGAATTTAACCTTAAAAATGTGTTCGAGTCAGCCAAAATATCAATTGTATAGTATTTTTTTACCACTAATAGGTCGATACTTACCACAAAACTCAATAGTAGTTTATTAACAAAGTTTTAACACTAAAATTATTTTATTTAATAGTTACTTTATGAATAATTTTAATGTTAATCACTAGAGTTTCAGAGTTTTTCAAATTTAGAAGTAAAATGTTGTATGTGGTTATTTAAGGTTGTACATGGGCAGCTAGGGAAAAGTTGAAGAGTGAACCTTTTCTTTATTTTTATTTAAGTGTACTTTTCACTTAAGTCCAACGTTTCTGTTTTAGTCCAACTTTTCCCTCTTCTCGGCCTGCCCATAGACCAACTCATTATTTTCTCCGGTCATCAATTTTGTATTCAATATTGAGGAGCTCCCCTTAATCTTATCTTATGGGGGTATTAGGGACAATATTTTGCATACTTATTTTTATCAGTATTTGTACTTTCTATATTTTGTCATGTCTTAATTTGTCTTATGTGTGCAGCTACTTGTTAGACACCTACATTGTCGTCCTAAAAACCCTAGGCATGAAGCATGAATGTCGGTGGTTTACTAATATCATGGTGCAATTAGCATCATAAAATAATACTATTAATATATATAGTATGTAGTAAGATTAATTAAAATAAAATATTATTATAACTTATAAATAATAAATTTTAAATTAATATATGTTTAATATTTTATCAACTTATAATATTTTTATATTAAAGACCGTGCATAGGTTAAGATAATTAATTTTATATTAACTAAAATAGATAAATATTATTTGTAAATAAAGTTGAATGTATTTTATTATTTAAATAAATTTTAATTGAATATAAATATAATAATTTATATATCCACAATATTATAAAATATAAAAAATAACTAAAGTAAAGTAAAAAATAATGATCCATTAATAATTTAATACTAGAAATATATTTGAGTATTTAAAAGCAAATATTTTATCTAATTTATCAAAAATAGGAAAGTTTAATACTTTAGTACCCTAACAATTTTTACTAATTAAATTTCAATAAAATTAATACTTAGAAAAAAAACTTCCACGTAACTAAATGTTAATCTTGTACTAAAATTTAGAGTTCCAAATTATACAGTGGCATGAATTAAAAAGCAATGCAATAATTAAAGAATGGGATGCCATCAAATTTAGGGTTTTTTTTATATATTTAGGTGGAATAAGGGCAATTCAATATTTTTTTATAAATATAAAATATTATTAATTAAAGTGAAAACTGACTATATTTTTAAATTGATGGATTAGAATATGAAGTCGAATTCAATGAATAGCATAGGATATGACGGTGGCAATATAACAATCCTTCACCAACTCCCCCGCAAAATTGACCCGCCAGACCACAGACAAGCCAACCTACCAAAGAAGGTCCGTATTTTGCTTCACTAATAGAGGTAGACACACAAGAAAACTGAAATTCATAAGAGAGGTTGGTGAGTTCAAGCTTTGTGGCCCCAAGTCCGAGTGATACAGCAAAAAATGAATGAAAAATAAACGATTACATAACTAAATTATTGGAAAATAATACTTTTGGATGAAAAGATGGGTTTGCATAGACAAGAGCAGGTCAAATGAGAGGAGCATAATTTTGTGGAGCAATGCAAACCTTTTGCTGGACTTACAAACTGGGAGAAAATCGAATGGTGTTCTTGGGTGAAGAAGAAGAAGAAAAGGCTTTCCTTTTGAACAACATCCACCCACTTGAATGTTAAAACAATAAACCGCCCAACTGCAATTAATAAACACAATAAATTTCCTGTTTTATGTGATTTGAATATAATCAATTGAATTCACATAAAAAAGTATAGAATCAGTATATTGCCTTAATAAAATTGAAAAAAAAGAGGCATCAAACCAACTGAAAGGATTGTGATATCTTCCGTCTATATATATATGAAAGCTTGATTCTGCAACGAAACCATATCTCTGCTCATCGCTCAGTCCCTATTGAGAAGGAGACGGAGAGGGAGGGAGAGAGAAAAGTACATGACTAAAAGGCTTCGTTTTCTACATATTGCCTCCCGTGTACGTTTATTCTACCGTCGACTTCATGTGAGTATTACTTTATTTCTGATCTTTCTCCTTTTTATTGAACGTGAATCCCAAAGATTGAATTTTTTTCCCTTGAAGTGCATTAGAGGGTCAGAAGTCCTAATCCTTTTTGGGTTTGATGAGGGATGTGGTTTCCTTTGTCACGAGAGAGAGCAATGGAGGTCTTCTGAAATGTGAGCATGAAGGGTCTACCCACCCCGTGCCTTCTTTTGGCTATCTACTTGGTTTCTCCTAGAAGTTTTATGTTTTTGCCTGAATATTGTCTACTGTAGTCTTCCGGTTTGAGGGTGGAGTGATTTTTAAAATTTCTTGTTGCTTTTAAGCATTGGGAGTTCAATTTTCTTTTATCATCCCCATGGTAGGTGGGTTGATCACTGGCATGCGTTTAGCCAGAATTCTCATAAAATAATGAGCTTTTCATTATTTTTAGTGCATTTATTGGATGGGCAAATGAATTATTGATCAGTTACATCTCATTTGTAGAAGCCATCATTCTTCTGTAATTCTTGTTCCTCTCATTACAAATAGATTAATCAGTTGGCAACGAAGAAGTAAGCTCCTCATTTGCAAGTCATGGAGGCAAAAGTCCTGCAGAGTCTGCTGGTATGTAATTTGACTGAGATGGAGACTATTGGAAGGAGGCCCGGTGGTTCAATCAGGTTCAATCATCAGAGAGTGTGGAACCAACAGAGGCTTCAGGCATCAATCTGTCTACCCACCAACAGAGCGTCTAATAAGCAAAGGCCTAATGCTCTAGATGTCTCTTGTTCTTACAAGAATTTTCCAGGTACTTGCAGTGGCATCTGATCTGGAATTGCCTCATCTAGATTAGTGAATATTGGTTTTTTCCCAGAAGTGTGCTTTGTTTAGCTTCGATCAGATGGTTTCCATCTATTGAGGTTGACAATTTATTTCTAAAATATCATTTTGTAGCTCCCATATTTGAATCACAAAGTAGTCATGATGATCATATGATTCTGAAGGTATGAAATGTTCTTGTTTGCCTAACTCTCTAGTTGTAAATGATGGTTTATGGGCATCTTTTCTATCAATAGATATCTAATTTTTATTTTGGCTGGAAAAGGGTTTACAACAGGCTCACTTATTAAGGTGAAATCTTGTGCTAGCTTGTTTTGTTATCTAACTTGAAATCCATAAAAATTTGCAGAATAAAGCTCAAGAGATTGAACCATATTTAAGTGGATGCTATATATATCTTGTCGGTTTGTTTCTGTTCCCAACTCCTCAAATCCTTCATGATCTATGTCCCTACTTTTATTCATGTAATCAAAACTCCAGGTATGATGGGATCTGGGAAAACCACCGTGGGCAAAGTCCTTTTACAAGTGCTCAGCTACTCTTTCTGTGACAGGTCCGACCCTTCATGTTTAATTTTCTGGAAAAACTATTTGGATCCCAATGGGATGCATGACAAAAACAATACACCCTTATAAACAAATTTTGGGATAAGTATGGCCAATGTCTCTTATATTTTTCTCTCTGGTGATTAGTGACTCGCTGGTAGAGCAGGAAGTGAATGGAACTCCTGTATCTGATATCTTCCAGCTTTATGGAGAAGGATTTTTCAGAGATAAGGAGGTTTGTACAATTTATGATGATAAAAATAGTCCATTCAAGGTGAAACCCAACCTCAAGAATAGGAGCTTGCTTCATCTCAAGTGACTAATAGATATGATAGTAGTCTTGCAGACCCAAATATTGCACAAACTTTCTAGAATGCATCTAATAGTTGTATCTACTGGTGGAGGAGCAGTCATGAGGCCAATCAACTGGTACTTCTCCTCGATAAGATGTAATTTTTTGTGCCCCAGAGTTATCCTACTCACTAATCCTGCCATGTTTATTATATTTACTTTCACAGGAAATATATGCATAGTGGAATTAGTGTATGGTTGGATGTTCCACTAGAAGCATTAGCAAAGAGAATTTCTGCAGTTGGAACTAAATCCCGCCCACTTTTGCACAATGGTTCTGAGGATGCCTACAGAGATGTAATTTCTCTTCTGCTATCCTCCATAGTCTTGGTTACATTTGCATCTGCACTTTCATTGGCAGAGACTTACAGAGGTTGGTTTTGTTGCAGGCCTATAAGCGATTGTCTACTCTTATGGAAGAGAGAAGTGATGCATATGCAAATGCCAATGCACGGGTTTCATTAGAGAGTAACTTCCTAGTATAAAATTTGTTGAAAGTGGAATTCTTCAGAGGTTTACATTGTCTTGTTTCAGCTCTGTTTGTTTTGTTGTAACAAGCATAAGCATTTTCCTGGGGAAAATCAAGGAGAAAAAGATATCTTAGATTACAAATAATTAGAGTTGTTTTCATAAAGAAAAGACCTCTAGGGTGCCATTCTACTCTATTCTTCAATTTTTCCCATTTTGGATAGTGATTCTTCAGTTATTGCTAATCCTACACTATCTCACAGATATGGTTGCCAAACTCGGCTACATGGATGTGACTTCACTGTCACCTGTGGACATTGCAATAGAGGTTCCACTTTCACATCTCTTCTCAGGCTTATTCAAGGCACTGCATCTATATTAACAGCTAACTGGATGATTCTTCTCTGCAGGTGCTGGGCCAGATCAAGAACTACTTGAGGGATGAAGGCAGAGCATCCTTTGGGACATTATAATCCCAAGTAAACTTTTTTAAACAAAGCAAATTACTACTCTCCATGATTCTTTATACTTGTAAAAGTGTTCTTACGCCCATCTTTCCATTTTAAGCAGCAGAATGTGGCATGCTCAGGCATTGGTGTTGTCCTCACCGTGTAAGATCTGGATGGGACATGATGAATTCAGATGATAAAAGGGAAAAGATGCAACTTTTTGTTCGCTGTTGTGAAAATATGTTATCAGCACTCTTTTTTTTTCTTTTATAGGGCAACCCTTTATCTTTGAATGGTGGATGGATCTGCAGGTCCATCTCCAAACTTGCTGAACTAAGGAAGAGGCTTCTGGGTTTGTAGTAGAACATGGTGGATGGATCTGCAGGTCTATCTCCAAACTTGCTGAACTGAGGAAGAGGCTTCTGGCTTTATAGTAGAACATGGATTGGTGTTAAGTTAACAAGAAGTTCTAAATTGTTTGCAGGGTTTGAATAACATGTACACTCAACTGATATATTATCAATGGCAACACGATTGATGGGGATGATTCATATACCCATTCTATGTTTGTTTGAGATTTCTTGAGAAATATTTCAGTTGCATGGAGTGCACACTGCACCCCTCACAATGACAGTCCATCTTCAACCATTGGCACTAGATTCACAACAACAGTCCAAATGAGCCCATGATCAAACACTCGAAGAACAATGTATATGTATATCCCCTTTGGAACATGACCCCCCTTTCCATCTACACCCTATCTGATAGAGGAGCCCTAGCTAGCCACATGCCCTTACCCTTCATGTACTCGAACCTGGTCCTGGTCCATGAACAACAATCGGATCAGGTCACCTGAATAAGTCATCCGCCATTACTGAATATTTTCATGGCTACGATTCCAAATAACTGATGAAACTAAAAATGACGGGATAACTCAATTTAGATGTAAACTTTTATGTGACTCAATTTGTGTACAAAAAATTTATCCATGAGTTGAGGTAAATAAAAGATTGACTCCATAATTCATATGTGATTCCACTGGTTGAAGGTTGGAGGCCATTGAAGATCAAATCCTGATGAAGAAGATGCTGAGTTCGGGCCCGCTGTTGCCATCGGGGCTAAGCATGTAGAGGGTCTCAGAGTCCTTGGATCCGATCACGTGCTCGAAGTGGGCTCTCATGTACGCCAACTCCCCGTCGGAGCCCTCCACGTCGGAGTTCCCCGGGAGGACGCCGGCCCCCATTGAAACGGGCCTAAGGAGCTCCATCACGCCGAGGTCCTCCTCATTGGCCTCCCTCTTGACGCTGAAGCCACCCTTCTTGCCATTGCAGTACATTGTCCACATCGGTTCCTCCAGCAGCTTTGTCTTGTCCATCTTGTCCGGCCGCTTCTCGCACTCGAGGGCGATCCGGACCATGCCGGAGGCCAGCTCCTTTTGGAGTGCGGCGGTCTGCATCGTCAGTTCGACTACTAGGGTTGGAAGGCATCTGGGGTTCTCCTGGATCGAGAGGCTCACGCGACCCTTCCGGTAGCCGAAGAGGGTGCCGGTGATACGGTTTCCGGAGATCGTGGCGCGGTGGGCGTCGGGGAGGCCCATGGGCAAACTCGGAAACTTGCAAGCCGGTGTTATGATGGGGAAGGAGCGGAATACGGAGCGGAAGACGCGGAAAACTTTGCCCTTGTGGTACTTCTTCTTCTGGGAGGGCTGGAGGAGGGACACGGTTTTCTGGGGCGGAGGAGGCGGAGGAGGAGGAGTAGGCGGGACTCCGGGGGAGGCAGCGCCCTGGTGATGCTGATCGTCGTCGTCGGAGGAATTGGAAGATCCTGGGCCCGGCTCCCCCATCAGCGGATGATCGTCAATTCAGCCACAATGAAGGATGCCATGAGATGAGAGAGACAACCACAAGAAAGAGAGAGGAAGATAAGCCCGAGTTTCTGTTTTGGGTTTTCAGCTAAGGCTGGCAATGTTTCTCGAGGGAAAAAGTTCGGTTTTTCAGAGGCCTTGAATTGTGTGTGCAGTTAGTTGTCTTCTCGGTTATTCCTGCATCTAATTTTTGTTGAATATCCATTGAAATCTGCCACGCATTCATATGACAACTTCGAATTGAGATACAAAACTGTAGAAGGCCATCAGCAGTGACCACCTGTTATTATTCACAAGATAAATGGTCACACCTTGCAATATATAATTTGGGCTATTGGAGCAAAGACCATATCCGTGTATTATTCATCAGGTTGTGCTTCAATGTGAGGTTAAACTGTCTGAACGAGACCCCAGATGTAAGCTCCAATGTAATCCTAAACCTTTGATGGAGTGTTCTCTACACATTTCTGTTTCTTGGCACAGATAAATCTAATGGTGAATGGCTAGAAACCAACCAAATGGTTGATATGAACTCACACTTCCAATCATCTACCGAACCGTTGCAATGGCCAATAGATCTTCACCTGTTAAAATAATGCAAATAAAGAAATAACATCAAGGAGAACCAGTCACTCTACATATTCCATTGCAAAAAATTTCTCACAACAAAGAGGCTCTTTTGTTGACAGAAAATTTCGTGGAAAGAAGTTACTTATTTGAGTCAATGTTCCATTCAAAATTAGAGAGACGACATGTAATCAGTAAATGAGAAAAAAATGTGCTTTTCTAGGGTTTGGTTTAAATCCGATGAAACAATTGTATTTTATCAGATCAATTACCAATATCAGCAAGATGTTGCTTCTTTTTCTCTGTTATTTCCTCTCTGATCAATGGCTTCTTGAATCCAAGTTCTCATCACCTGTTAAGAAAAAGAGCATCCGTATCACAGACAAAACAACCTCCCAAATTCTCATAACCTGTTCAGAAAGAACTGAGCTGTCCTTCAGACCGCTGTCATATCTCCAGTTGGCACAAGAATACCCATTTGGATCATTGCTTGAAAGGAACTGAAGATGTGTAATAAAGGTTTCATGCACAAGAAACAAATTATTATAGCAATTACTCTTCTGCAACACCTAGAAACTTATCATCAACTCTTTCTTAGCTACTAGAAGTTGGATATTTATTCATCAGTCTTTCTCATATATTCCATAAAATGCAGACCTTCTGTGATATTGGAATTTATGCATTGAGTTTTTTCGTAAAATAAGATTCATAAGGATGTTAAGGTGATAACTGCAGCTTCATACATATTGGATAGGATTGAAGGATTAAGTACCTTCCTATCATTCCAAAATCATAAAAAAAAAAAATCAACCTTCCACCATTTATATCATCAACAGCTATATTCACATGATGATGCAAAAAAGGAAAATCAAAGAAGTTAGTAAGCTTCTCTAGGAATCAGAAATAATTATGAAAAATTGCATGCCATACTTCATGGTAAATCATTTCTTCTCTTATTAACAAGTTACTCATGGTATTGTATTGTCAAATATATAGTGCAAATGTCTATAAATTTACCAATATTTAATAGAATTGGAACCACACATATATTTGACATATAATTTGTTTTAAAAAAATATTATATTTGCAATGATATGTCTTGTATATGTAAATCCTAAATGGAAAATAGACAGAAATTTTCTCTATGAAAAGAGTATAGGTATATAAAAAAGAATAGGCACTGGCGAAAAAATCAAAAAGTCCGATGAGATAAGTCCCTACTTAGAGAGCGAACTAGTTAAATTACAAGTACGAGTATGAGACAATCCAAAAATTACTTTATTACGATAAACTTTCGTAAGCTTATTTGGTTACTGTACATTTACTTTTAAGAATTAAATTTTTTGCAATTAATAGTTTGCAATCATAAAAATTCGAATATTTCTATTTTTTATTAGATGGATATGAATTTGGATAGATAGTACAATTGATTTTTACTATATAAATTTATATCCCTTTGGTTCGGTTGATTTTTAGCCGAACCACATTATAAAAAATGATTATTTCCGATTATTTCAAGGGATAGATCTATATGAATTCACCTCTCCCAATAATAAAAATAACCTAATTTGAATAATACTGTTTAGGCTATGTTTAGGTGCAGTGATTTGTAGTGTTTTGGAGGGCGGCCACGAGGGTTTTGGAGTGGTTGATAAATCAATAATTTGGTAAGATAAAATTTAGGGTTTAAAAAAAATTACCTCCGAACGCTTTTACTTTTTAAGGAGTTGTTTTGTTTATTATTTAAATTATTTTAATAATATTATTATTTTTATTCTTATATATTTTAAATAAATTTATATAATAATAATATTTTATATAAATTATTATTATAATATATAATCAAATAAGTAAATAAACTCAAAATCTTCCCCACACATTACTCAACATGATCCCTCATTTGAAGTATCTCAAAACTACTATTCATTGCTTTCAATTGTACTCTTCTTATAGCATTACAATGAAGATTTTATAGATTTTCAAATATATTTTGAAGTATAACAATTAAGTATAAACTCAATTATAGTGAAATAGATAATATTTCACTTTCAAATCTTTCGGTTGTAGTTTTGCAGCCAATTCAATATCAATCAAACTCAATAGTTTCATATAATAAAGAAAATTATCAATTAATATATCATAATAACCTTCAAATCTAGGTATAGTAGCGGTAGATAACTTGTTTCTTATAAGTTTATTTATCTCACAATCAATATAACTTTAATAGTTTAATTCATCAGAATGATTAACTCTTTCTTGCTTTCAGATTCGACATTTATACCCCTTCCTAGTGTGATTGTTCAAACGAATAAACAACCACAAATGTACAACAAAATTAGGTCACACAGAGACTGTGTAAATAAGATATGAAAAGAGTAAGATTTGATTAAATGCAAGTAAAAAAATAAACGAATAATTTGCATTTGATAGAGGTAGAATAGCAACAAATTTTTTTTAAAAAAGGTAATTTTTATATTTTAAAAATCACACATATTACATGTTGCTTAATATATTCAAACTATGCTCTATTGCATACTTTTATGATACTATATTGTTGAGTACATAATATATACTTTGCGCAATAATAGGGTGAATACCCAATTTGAGAGTTGCCTCACGGACTTGGGAGTCATCCCAATTGACGTCCTCATTTGGATACTCACTACAATTACTCTCAAATTGCAGGAGCTAATCACGGGTTTTGTGCAGGATTGTAGAGACTTGTACAAGAACCATAGCTAATGCAGCAAGGAACTTTGAATAGAACAGTAATGCCAGTAGAAATTTTGCTCCATTAATCCTTTTTTAAATCAGGGTAACAAAAAGAGAACCCGTGCAATTCATATGATTCATTCCAAGACATTTGACATCAATCTTAGTTATCTACTTGCTCACAAGAAAGATATAGAAAGACAGTCCTGCTTTTTCATATTAAACCAAACAACCATGCATATAAATTATCCTCATGATCGAGGAACAAACCCCAGGGGTTTTGAGAGTATCATGCAGGTCAATCATCTGACTGTCAAATGGCTCCTCCAAGACCTAGTGAAATTAAGTAGAGAGGAACAATTTAGCCACAAATTTCCAGTCCAAAAAAGATACTCTCGGCCTAGTTACTTGACAGAATTCAAATTGAAATACTATTAAAATACTAAAGAAAGGGAAAGGTAGTAGCAGACGTACAAAGTCCCTTATCTTCAGATTCTTGGAATTCAGAAAGTTTTTCTTGACTGCAACAGAGGATTACAAAAAAAAAAAAAACAAAAACAAATGCAATTTCAATCAGTACGGATTGCCATGTCCACTATCTCCCACTAAGGGTCTAGGAAATACCAGTTTTGCCAGAAAACTCTAAACCACCAAAATATGGGAAGGCAGTAGGGCAGTCAGAACATGCTGTAGACATTCGAAGGAGAAGTGAGTTACCTAAATCATTCAGACCAGCATGACCAAGAGACAATCTGTCATCATTTTCTTTCCATTGCATTTCAAGCTGTCCTTGATCTTCTCTGATAACAGACACATTAGGAAGGTTCTCATCAAAAAATTGAGCTGCCAGGCTATCCATCTGCTGTTCACTGATATATGAACGAAGTAAACGCTTCCATCTCTACATCCCGAATGGCCCTGATTGCGGCTACCTTCCGTTCAACTAGGATATAAATCATAAAAATGTTAATTAAGGCAAATCAGGAAGCACTGTCAACCAACATAGCAGATAATTAAAAAAGATGAGAAGAATTTCCAACTCTGATATCAAGTACAAATTATGGTAATGTTTCTTAACTCTAATTATTAACTCTGATTATTAATAATTGGAGAATGTATTGTGTACTAATTTCTATTTAAAACTCATGAACTGAAACTCAAGAATTTTTGAGGGACCTTTTAGGTCAACCGAGTTGTCTTGTCCGGTATCTCCGAGCTTTTCCACATGGGCACTGTCAACAGCTTTAACAGATGACCGGACAGGTTGCCTCACTGCTTTTTTTCTTGCCCTAAGCATTAAAAAAAAATCCCTCCTCCCAGAGTTTATTGAAGGTTTGGCAACATAAAAGGAAATGAAAAATGCCCGTGGTCCTTCTGGTAGCTGCAGGACTGGAACTCTGACATTAACGGTTTAGCATCTGCTTCATCTCAACCTTACAATATTATATAAAAAATAATATATTTATATATATATAATATTATATTATTATATACATATTTATTATAATAATAACTTAATTATTTCATATAATTTAATTATATAATAAAAATTTATACATATTATATACTTTTTATTTAATAGTATATTTTTATACATTTTGTAACTTTATATTAATATTTTATTTTATTATATAACATGTATAATATAATTTAATATAATATATATTACTTAATAAATTATTAAATTTAATTAAAAAGTAAAATTATATTTTAAAATTTTTATTAAGTATAAATTTGGAGTATCGGTAGCCCTCCAATCATTACCGATAACTTTAAATCACTATCTTCCAAATCATTTCATATTCCTCAAAATAAAAAGGATATGCTCTAAAATGCAGGAAATAACATAATCAGGAAAAATGGAAAATTCAAAGTAGAGATGTGATCTTTTCCAGCTCCCTGCAGAAACGAGTAACTCAGTGATTCGATATTACAGCTAAAGTTTATATTATTCTTCGACTTCATGCTTCCATAACCTATAAATTTACTATTTGAGCTATAATAATTTTTCGAGAGTCCATTGCATCAGACAGTCTTGCATCCACGAATCTAGAGCTTATTGCCCAAAATGAGTCTTGCAGACAATTAGACAATCCAGTGGTATAAAAAAAAGGAAACATCCAAAGCTCCTGTCTCGAACATCATTCAACCGATGAAAAGAAGGCAAAACCAACACCCAATTTGGCCAGAAACCCATAAAAATACTGCTAAAAACCTAAGAAGAGACAGTACCTCTAACTATATATCGTGACTTGGGGAAGTAGTTTTGGCAAGGCATCTTGACGAGGTGTACACTATGGGCCTCATGCACGATAATGGGTCATTACCTTCATTAAAAGTAAGTGAAATGACAAGCCAGCGGAAGGAAAAGGGGAAATAAAGTAAAAGATCTCGCCTAAGATCAGAGAAAAGGGGAACCATTCAAATCAAGCACCAAGCATTGTTGTGAAGGAAAACTCCGAACATGGGCTCTGCAAAGCCTTCGGTGTCTTCTTGAGCTGCATTTCCGCTCCTCTTCCTCCACAGACAGCAAACATAACTTCACTACTACAATTTAGACTCAGGCCGTGCTTAGGAGGTGCTTCACAGCTGCATGGAGAAGATTTGAGAAATTTGGATGGCTCCAATCACATCAGGCTTTCACGCAACAGCTGAAACAGCTGAAGAAGCTCCTTCTTGACTGCACATTGCAACAGATTCCATAAGAAAAATCCAACATCATAGGTTACAAAAGTTTGATCCTTCATTTAAAGATGTCATATAACGGTACGAGATGTCTATTAGTGCTGGATAGAGACTAGAAATAAGCCCCAGCATTCCGTCCTGACCCATCAATGATCCACTGCCAACAAAAGCACTACAGGAAAGCCACCCAATTTGATCACCAAGTTGTTCTTTTGTCTGGTTCAGCTATAAATGCCCTTCACACCCATTTGTTTCCTTTTGCCATAAAGTTGTTCCACAGTATGTTGCTATTGAGCATACCATCCACGCAAATGAGATCGGCATATCTTGGTTGTTGCATTTCTTGGAGGGCACTGACCTTGATTTATCTGAATAACTTGTTTCATTCCGTCCAACTGAACCTTGCCTTCTCTTATATTTTCAACCATCAAAATGTTCCTCTAAACAGTATATATACTATTTGTAGTAGTGTAACACGACTTACTAAATTAGTGTCAGCATTAACACCTGCTAGTAGTATATCTACATACAACCAGAAAACATTAATGAGCCTATTATGATGAGTTTGGCCTAGTTCCCAAATTTGTCCATGTTCACCAGCTGGGTTATGTTCATTAGAAAATAGGGAAAAAGAAGTTGGCATCTGCCACTATAAGCAACCTTCTTCATCATCCACCGCGTTAAATAACAACAAAACTCCCCACCACATGAATGCACATTCACATACATGAAATCTGATATATGTAGATCATTTGTCTCTATTCTTTCATGAGATCGACCATTGATTTTAAATTAGCAGAACCACCGATATGCATATATTATCTAAATCGTTCAAATGAAGAAATGCATGGGAATTTGGAATCATACAGTGGGGGAATGGCCATGGTGGTGGCTCGCATGGTAATCATCATGCTGTTCATTGTGCACAGTTTCCCTGCTTGATTTAGCAGCTTCTGGGACAATCAGCTCTTCCTCGTTTCCCATACTGGCTCTGAAGCCATCCCTCTTGTTCTGCTTCCTCGTTTCCCTTATTTTGGAGAAGTTCAGAGAGTAATCTGGGATCTCTCCCTTCATATCCCAATCCCCAAACTGAGGCACAGATAGCCATTGACCATTGTTCTTCTGCATAACAAAAGTCCAACATTAGTGCCGCCCCCATCCCACTTCAGTCGTCATTGACGATGGATCGATTAAGAAAAATATATAACGAAAATGTAACATACTAGAAAAATATCTAGTATCTGTTCCTCCAACTTTTACTAGTTCAATATCTGGGACTAAACTAAAACCATAGATTATGTTCATAGTTCCACCACCTTGAAAAGAACAAGCATGATTTTCGTGAAAAAGAAACTGTTGGAAAAGTTATCCCCTTGACAAAAAGGAGAAAAAAACAGGGAATGATGACAGTTCTGACCATTCTTTTTCTAGATAGCGCACTTGTTTTTTTTCAGGAAAGTGGACTCAACCAGTCTCCGATCATGAATGGAATTCATCTCGAGCAGAAAACAGTGGTCCGTGATGCCAAGAACAACATGGACACAACAAACTGAAAACATGAACCTCTTCGCTTTCTTCGCATCTTCCAGTAGTTCAGAAATTCTCAAAATATAGTATTTTGCCACACACGAATGCTATGATTAGGCCATCAACCAGATCTCTAAAATTGCGATATCCTATTTATACCCGACTTCAAAGTGGTGGATTCTAAGATTTAGAGAGAGAGTGAGAAAGAGAGAGAATCACCTCCTTATGGTACTCCATTGACAGAGCCTGCCAATACACCGAGAAAGCAGAGGAATCTCGAGTTGGCTACGGCAGATATTACAGAGAAACCAGCTTTACCTCGCAGACTATACCGCAGACTATACAGCTCGAATCAATCAAGATACCGCACCAGAACCAGAACAGAGGCGATAGTCTTTGTATGGAATCTGATGCAATACAGCAAGATGAAAGCAGGAAACAGAGAATAGGGATGCAGACTCCCGCTTCCCTCCCGTGGGAGTATATACATACACTTCTTGAATGGGCCGTGTTAGCCTCTCGGTTTTCGAAATTTTACGGGAGGGCCACTGCCGGCACACGCTTTCTAAGCTGAAAACATCAAGCTGCCACGTCATGGCTCTGTACCACCAGCTGTGAGGGCTCCGGCAACTCATCGGCTGCTTCCTTCTTGCCAGCTGTAAAATGAACTAAGGAAGAAAAAGGTGACAGGAACCGTGTTATTTCCCGGGTCAATTACGATAGTACCCCTATACGATAGGCTTAGGAGATTATGGGCTTGGAGGCTTCTGTCAACACTGTTGGTGATAAACATGTGACCATTATGGGTGGAGTGGTGAGTGGAGGATAGCAGTTCGGTTAAGATAATCAATTAGTAACTGGTGCATTTATTGAAAAATTGCAAATAAGTCCCTTTAGAATAAATTATGAAAAATGTTTTAAATTAATTATACTAGAAAAATTACAAAATATAATTGTTTAAACGAACTTTTTGTTTGTTTAATCGAATAGTCATTATTAGATTTCTTAATAGGATTAGTGGTTGTTTGATTAAATTATATGTTAAAAAGAATTTACGAAAAGTAAATATATAGATGGAGCCATGTATATCAAAAGATTTTGTATATCAAATATGTACATATATACATTAAATATGTCTTTTAATATATCAATTACTTCCCTTACAAATGTGCACGTTAAATAGATATAAATTTGTAATTTAATTTTATATTTATTTATATTATATAATTAGTTCCTTTTTATAATTATTACTTATTTATCTATTTTATTTTTTCTTTCTATTTTCACTTATATTTTTTTAAAATAATTAATTTAAAAATTAAAATTAAACTTGTCTGTACAAATTTTCTTAATAGGTTTTTATTTTTAATGGAACAACTTTGTCTGGGCTATAGTTACAAAAGTACACTGATTCATTTCCACATGTACTGGAACGGAATAAAAGAACATTAAAAAATCTTTAAAATATTAAAAAAATTAAAATCCCCTAAAAATAATAAATTGATTCAGATATTATTAAATTTTGATTCGAATTTTAATTAATCCCAAATTTTATTAATTTTGATTCTGATTCACACCATTGTCATTTATTCCGATCTCAATTCGTATAATACTCACCCATTTAAATTCAAATTCAAATCTATCTATCTTAATAATCTTAATTCAAATATTAATTTTTTAATTTAATTCACAATACACTAGTTAGAATTTTTTAGGGTTTATTGTTCCAATTTTAATCCACATTATCCCCTTAATTTATGGATCAACTTAATCTATTCCGATTTAGATATCAAACTATTATATTTACTCCTATTCAAATATTAATCCACCACAACTTAGTCTCATTCAAATCTTAATCCACCAAACCTCTACATCGATTTTAGTTAGTTACCAATTCAACAAACCTACATTCAAATTTTACTATGGGTTCAATCGAACTTATTATTGATTGTGTTCAGGATTGAGTCTAGACCCAAATCAGAGAGAGTTTTTTTGCCAATATGGTTGTCCAATGAAAGAGGGAGAGAATGCTCTTTAATAATTAATTTTAATTTTTAATTATTAATTTTAAAAGAAAAATTATATTTAAAAAAATGTATTAATTTATAATTTAATTAAAATTTTTTATCAACTATATAATTTTTTGAAATTTTAAATTAAGATAATTTGTGGGACGTATCGAAATATAAAATATATGGCTTATAAATTAAATATATATAATTTAAAATAGAAATTTAAAATTTATAAATTATACATTCAATCCAAAAATATTTAATACAAATTTATTATTAAAAATAAAATAATTAATAATTATTATTTTTAACTTTTATACACATTATACTTAGTGTTCTAAGAGTTGATATTAGCTTGAACTCCTTACTAACTCGAGTTAACTTAAAATATTTTTAGAAGGTTAGCTCAGTGCCTTTATCAATTTAGAGTAATGAAATTACTTACAACTCGATATTTATTATTTTTTACATTAATTTCTTTCTTATTATTATTTTTTACATCACATTTAATGCAACAATATTCCAACCATTAGTAGGTATTCCACACTTGTAAAGTCATCAGGTAGTTAATAGAACTTATTGTTTACATCACTCCGGGTGGTTCGACCACCAAATCCTATAGGGCTTACACATAAAGTCACTCAGGATTATTATAGTATTATGCATTATATAATAACACTCACTTAAAACATCCCGATAAATCATCTTATTCATACGAATAGTGATGATTTATTACATATTATTCTGTATTTATTTGATTCGCTCAATATGCACTAAGATCACACGTAATTTATGATCTCAAAAATTTCAATTTGAAATTGGATCGTAGGTACTGTTAATTCTTAAAATCAAGTTAATTTGAGTAGTAGTCGAATTTAAATTTAACAAACTCTAAATTAATTTTTGAGTAGAAATTAATTAGATGGGTTAGTAAAATATTAAAAAATTAAATTTAAATAAGTAAGATTAAAATATAATTAAATATTTTGGATAAAAAATAATAAATAAGTAAAAATATTATTATTATTATTATTATTATATAAAATAAGAGGTGGGATGTGTATAAGATTAATCATGTATAAATTTTACACTTAGACTATCCTACTATCTATAAAGTACAATAGGCTCAATTATACATGGGGACAAGCCCATATATATAAATTGTATAAAAAAACAAGTCGAGACAATAATAAATTTTTAAGGGCCACAAGATAATTATACATAGAGTAACCAATCATCCAACTAGAGATATGATAACTATTACCCTAGAGAGCCGAAGTACCTCTTTCAACGAGTTAGCAAGGTAATTATGAGTTAAATATGAGCAAAGGGAGATAGGAATATATCTTAATATTTTCTATTAATGATAAATTAATTTAGTAAAATTAATGATTTATATTCTTACATTAGTAATTAGTAATTATGTAATTAGAGGTGTTTCTATTGACTCAAATGAGCTAATTAAAGAAATAAATTATTAGAAATGATGGAGGATGATTATATGGGAAAATTCTAGAATGATACCCTTTCAACCATATAATCCCTCCTCCCTTAATATGACATTGAGTCCTCCTAAGAGTTCATTGACATTACTAAATTGTCTACGAATACAATAAGAGTAGAGATATAACTTCTTAGACAAAATTGTGAGAAGGTATTGTGTATTGATAAAGGGTCGGGTTCATATATACTTAAAATCTATAACTTGTAAGTAGTGGAACCCTTCCAACCTTATAAACTCACAATACTTATTTATTTTATCCAATGTGAGATATTATTCTCAACACCCGTAATTCTCAACAGTTGCCCTCAACAACTGTCTACGAGCCGGGTATTATTCTTCTAGTCTCGGATATACTCGGACAGACCATGAGCCGTGTTTCCAATCTCGGGTCAGGTACGAGTGCGAGTTCACTAATTCTAATATCATAAATAACATATGAAGAGTAGATAGACAATGTGTGTAAATATTGTTGTAATATTTGATTTCATGTGTACAATGTGATGGGTTTATATAGGCTTAATAAAAACTTTACATAAACAGAATCTAATAATATCTAAATAGAATCTAGGAAAAATATAGCAGTATCTCTAAATAGGCTTATGTCTCTTGGTAATACCCGTTGGGGTCGTGTCTTTTGACTTGTGCGGACTTATGTCTTGTGGACTCTTGGTAGTGCCTGTTGGGACTTGTGTCTCTTGGCTTTTAAGGACTCATGTCTTATGATCTCTTAGTAATGCCTGTTGGGGCTTGTGCAAACTCATGTGTTGTGGTCTTTTGGTAATGCTCATTGGAGCTTGTGTCTCTTGACTTGTGGTATCTTGTGACTTCAATATAATTTATTGACTATTAAAGATCAATATGAGAAAGAATGGAGAATCGTTATCTGTTACACCATCAACAAATAGAACCATCGGTAAGTAGACATTGGAGTCAAGAGAGGCGAAATTAAGATTTCCTAGAGAGCCTAAGAATTGAGAAAGATGCACCTGTACAAGAAGAAGAAACACTGCTCCAATGCAGTTACCAAGGAGGAGTTGACAAAACTTGGAGGATTTCATCTAAAGGATCGATGGGTCAAGGAAAAAGGCAAGCTTACCCAAAGCTTATGTCACACATCATCAATGGCTAGAGAAATTAAGAAGCATAGGTTATACAAACGAAGGAGACAAAGAGAAGGCAAGCTATAAATGGCACCATTAGCATCAACTCATGGACAATACGAGTACAAGGATGATCGGGCAATTGTGGAGAGCATCAGGGGATGGAGAGGAATTTCCTTTCAAAGTGATTTGGGGATTTCAGATCCGTGTGACCAACATATGAAATGGGTGATAAAAAGACCATAATTCTCTCTAGACTAGTAAATAAAAATTTAAATGGATAATGATAATATTGCCTCTATTTTTTGGTAAATTACAATCTTGCCCTAAGAAGATGTGAAATCCGTCGCCACGAGTGAAGGGAAACCGGGAAATAACCGGTCAAATTGAGCAAAAAATCAAGTACATTGATGAATCAAGAATAATAAAGAATTGTTGAAATGGAAAATTGGAAAATAATAGGTGACCAAGATTTCACATTAATTACAGGGAAGGATCATTAAGGAAATTGAGTTAGAAAACCGGAACGGTTCGAGATAAATCGGACTTGAACTAGATTGAACTGATTTGAACAATAAAACCAATTTCTAAATTAATTTTTCTTGTTGAGTTAAAATTATCAATTTGGGAAATTGATACCACTATTGAATAGAAAAATAAATTTAGACAAATTTAGAAAATTTTAATTTCGAGAGAACTGATCGAATCGGGTCTTAATCGACCAATTTTCACTTTATGGTCATTAGATCCGATTGTACCAAAACGGTAAACAATTTAATCGATTAATTTATCGTTGATCGGTCAACTCACAATCAACATGTGCGCGACCAATTAGAGCTCCCAATAATTGTTTAATGTCACAATATAGATAACACAAGATGGGACATGATTCATTCACCACATGATCAGAAATAAGAGCCAACAAACAAACCATAATGTGCACCAATAGTTTGACATACATGGTCAAAATCCATACGAGCACTATGAGATACTAAATTCTTTTTCCCCATACTTCCCGATATGCCCACCTTCTCTGCAAATCCTATACATGGTTTCTGATTAAATTATGTCTTTCATTTAATTAATAGTCAAACTATTGAGATCATATGCTACATCATTTAATCTAAGATTTGATGATTTTTAATGCATTTAACACCCACATCCACGAAAATGAAAAGCAATAGAGACATGCTTATTTTGTTGATTCAAAGGGTATCATACATTTCCTTTGAATTCCATATCTAATGATCTCCCTCTACTTTGAAAATGGGGAATAATACATATCATTTATTGATCTAACATTACACTAAAACCATAATGAGAGCCCAATATGTTGCTTGAACTTGTGATTATGATCTCTACATTTGATTAATTCCAAAAATATTGAATTTGTAGTTGGTACATCTCTAAACATATTAGTTTTCTATTCTTTAACTTGTGTATAATGGTAAAAACAACTAAGATATTATATAGTGGGTTATTTGTGGATAATCAAAGTTTTTATTGATAAATTTGCAATTCATCAAAAGAAAAATTTATTTTTGTGAAATATACATTTATTTTAAAACCTTTTTTTTTTTACTTAAAAGGACATAAATTTTGCTTCAATCAAGATCGAATTACTCTTTTAAAACATTTTTTTCCAGTTATTCAGACACAAATTATTCTTAAGGAATACATGCTTGTTGTAATGTCTGTTAAAACTAAATTTGCAATTCACCCTATTATCATGCTATTGTTCCTTCCTCAAGAACCATAAATGGAACCATAAATGGAATAAAAATCATAGATCAAGACCCTTGAAGGTCAACACGAAAATATTTCACGAAATTCCGTTTGACTCTCAAAATTCAGTAAGATCAAGACCCTTGAAACTCATATCATTATCATGATATGTTTATTCATCGGTTATATTATAGGCTCAAAAAGGTACTGTCATCAATCTCACGTATCATTTCTAAAATACTAATTATATATATATATATTAATTCCATTTAATAGATAAATCAGAACTCAGTTTGAATAGCTCTTACTATAAAGAGGAAAAAGCGTACTTGCATTTTGCATGATTGAAGTTGTCTCTATCGGTAGAATCTGACACGTGGATTCTCTTGCGCCAGATATCATCCCTTCGCGTGGCCCGATATTAGAGGCTGCTGAAATTGCAGCAGTCGCTGTGT
This sequence comes from Trapa incisa, assembly GCA_030064435.1. NCBI lineage: Eukaryota > Viridiplantae > Streptophyta > Magnoliopsida > Myrtales > Lythraceae > Trapa > Trapa incisa. The sequence continues at coordinate 16,649,586 of CM057780.1, read as the reverse complement.
AGTCCACAAAATTAGTACGTGCCCATGGAATTGAATTGCCCAAGGATATATTATCCAATGAAATGAAATGCCTATTTTATTAGCTCTCTTCTACAAGCATTTGGAAAATAATTATTGTTTTAATTTAAATCTTAAGAAAAAATTTGTAACTAATATAACAAAATATGGAAATGGGGATTACTAAAATAAATAATATAAGTGAAAAATAGAGAATAAAGAAATAAAAGTATGTAATAAGTACGAGGGCCGATGTTAAAATATTAGAAATTTACTTTTATTAATGACTACATTTTCTTAACAATTAATATATATTTTTTAAAATATAATATTTTACTTTCTTAATTTCATATATGATAATTAGAATATAATATAACATTTTCGATGATAAAATTTCAAATATAATATTAATTATTTTTAATCTGAAAATAAACATTATTTTACTTGCTTTAAGGGGAAAATGAGAAGGAAAAGGAAAGTGTTGATCTCTCCAATCCACAGAATCATCTTCTCTAGATGCTCCCACAATATCATATCAGTGGCGGTCATTGTTCGGCTGAGAGCTCCTCTGCCGCATTGTGTCTCATCACTGGTTTCCTCCGTCTCTGAGCATTGAGCGAGCTAGCCATTCGCTCTCTCAACTCCACTCAACCTAGCTTCTTTCACTTCTAGTTATTCTTCCCCTCAACCATGGACTTGTCTACGAAGCTCGCCTTCCGCACAATTTCATCACCCCTACCTTCCCAGCTATTCCTCAAGGCCAACCCCATCCCCACCAATTTCTCTCCCTCGCCCAATCCCTTCGTCAGAAGAATCAGCTGCAAGGCCAGCAAGAGGGTCTCCGCTGTGGCCGTGGAGACGGCGGTGGCGGAGACGAAGCTGACAGAGGAGGAGATTGAGTCCCTGTTCTCGAGCACCTCGGATGCCGAATTTGAGCAGAGGAATGCGAAGAAGCAGGGAAACGCTAGAGGGGCTTCGGGGGTGTCATCTGGGGTTAAGCTCGAGAATGTTAGCAAGAGCTACAAGGGTGTGACGGTATTGAAGGATGTGAGCTGGGAGGTGAAGAAGGGGGAGAAGGTCGGTCTTGTTGGAGTCAACGGAGCGGGGAAGACGACTCAGTTGAGGATTATAACGGGCCAAGAAGTGCCCGACACAGGTAGCATCTTTTCTCCAGCAATTGTGGTTTCATTTCCGGCCTAAGTTCTCTGTTATCTGGATAAGGGTGCGTTATGTCGTAGATGCACAGCACTACTAGATAATTGTTTAGCGCATAAGCCCAATCTTTTCCCACGGCGTTTATAAAGTTTCTCTTACTGGTCGATGTTACAATTGTTAGGTCGAAGCTTTTCAGGTGACATTTCAGGGGAGGAATGTGTCTTTGCTCTTTTGGATGCATATGTTGAAATCAGTGACTCTATTTTGTTGATTCTTATTGATCAATAGGCCACTTGATCAACTAAGCAAAATGAAAAAAATAAAATAAAATTTACCAAATCTTGTCGATTGAGAAGTTTTCAGTCTTTTTTGATTGGTTATTAACAAAACTTGAGATTCTGGAGTGAGTGGAAGAAGAAACTTCTGATTTTTTCGTTAGGATGTTCATCAAGTTTTGGTATTGATCACAGTTTTACCATGCCTACTAAGGTGTACTTTCAGGGATAAATTCATTAATTCGTTTTTGGCATATTATTATCTTGAACCAGGTAATGTAATCAAGGCAAATCCAAATATGAAGATTGCTTTTTTGAGTCAAGAATTTGAGGTTTCATTGAGCAGGACAGTGAAGGAGGAGTTTATGAGTGCATTCAAGGAGCAGATGGAGATTGCAGAGAGGTTAGAGAAGGTCCAGAAGGCAATAGAGAAGTCAGTTGATGATTTGGAGTTGATGGGAAGGCTTTTGGATGAATTTGATCTGTTGCAGAGGAGGGCCCAGGCTGTGGATTTAGATGAAGTTGATGCAAAAATTAGTAAGATGATGCCAGAGCTTGGGTTTGCTCCTGAGGATTCAGATAGGCTGGTTGCTTCTTTTAGTGGTGGGTGGCAGATGAGAATGTCACTTGGGAAGATTCTGCTTCAGGTAAAATGCCTATTCAACATGTAAAGTTGGTTCATTCTTATGCAAAAAAACTAGTCATATGCTGCACCTATGCAGGCTTATTATTGATTAAGACGCAACAATCTTGGCATAAGCAGACTTATTCTTGATTAGGACTCCACAAACTAGTCATAGGCCATTTATTATTTGCTCCTCTTATAAAATGCTGGTTGGTGAATGGTGCAGAAGAGCTGAGGTTCATCACATGACAGGCCTGTGTCTGATACCTGAATCAGAAATGAATGAACTCTAACTTTTCAATAAAATGGAATTACTCTTGAGTGCATATTCTAGATTTGCTATAATAGATGGGGTATAACTTGATCAATCGGTCTTGCAGAATCATTTTACCAATGTTTTTGCTCTTCTACCATTGTGTGCATTGCATGTTGCAAATAGCCCATTATAGTGCAGGACTAATATAATCCATATTACTCTGAGCAGGAACCTGACTTGTTACTTCTTGATGAGCCCACCAACCATCTTGACCTAGATACAATTGAGTGGCTGGAAGGTTATTTGAACAAGCAGGAGGTTCCGATGGTTATCATATCTCATGATCGAGCTTTCCTTGATCAACTTTGTTCCAAAATTGTTGAAACTGATATGGGTGTTTCAAGGACTTTTGAGGGAAACTACTCTCAGTATATTATATCAAAGGCAGAATGGGTTCAAGCTCAGTATGCAGCCTGGGAGAAGCAACAGAAAGAGATTGATCATACCAGAGACTTGATTAGTAGGTTGGGAGCAGGTGCAAATTCTGGACGAGCTTCATCGGCTGAAAAGGTGAAACTGAGTCAGAAGTATTTCCTGACCCATTGTCTCTTCTTATTAATCGATAAAATATTCAAGCTGTGGTTGTATTTTTGTGTACGTTATTATTCCTGAGAATATCCTGTTATGTCATAGAAATTGGAAAGACTCCAAGAAGAAGACCAAGTTGAGAAGCCATTTCAGCGCAAGCAGATGAAGATAAGATTCCCTGAGCGTGGTATAAGTGGACGATCTGTCATAACAATCAAGAATCTCGAATTCTCATATGAAGATAAGGTGCAAATTGTGTAAATTTATACTTTTCAGGTCTGCATCTGTTGCAAAAGCAATAGAGGCTTCTTGACAGAAAAGTTTCTCCAATGTCTCAGGATCTATTTAAAAGAGCAAACCTTACCGTTGAAAGAGGAGAAAAAATTGCAGTTATTGGTCCAAATGGATGCGGAAAGAGTACTTTGTTGAAATTGATCATGGGTCTGGAGAAGCCTAATGGGGGTGAAGTTCTACTTGGGGAGCATAATGTTCTTCCAAATTACTTTGAACAGAATCAGGTCTGTGAGTTAGTGCTTAGACTGTTGCAATTCTGGTTGGTTGTGAATCCTCACCTTGGTACATCTGCTTTGTAGGCAGAGGCACTCGAGTTGGAAATGACGGTGCTTGAGACTGTTGTGGAAGCTGCAGAAGATTGGAGACTTGATGATATAAAGGGTCTTCTTGGTCGCTGCAACTTCAAAGCTGATATGCTTGATCGGAAGGTTTCCCTTTTGAGCGGTGGTGAGAAGGTGAGCTGATAACTTGGTGTTGTTCATCACCGCCACCCCCTCCCCATTTCAATCAACTTTATCTTATCTATAAATAAGAATGCTATTAAGTTTTTCTGGATTTGTAGGCAAGACTTGCCTTTTGCAAATTCATGGTGAAACCTTCAACCTTACTTGTCTTGGATGAACCGACTAATCACTTGGACATACCTTCAAAAGAAATGCTTGAGGTTTGTTTGGTTTATTTCATTCTGTTGTGTTTCCTCACCACCTTCTCTTGCTCTCTGCATGACTCTCAAAGGTTTTTTTCCTCTCTAAACAGGAGGCTATAAGGGAGTATAGTGGTACCGTGATCACTATTTCCCATGATAGATACTTCATAAAGCAGATAGTGAATAGGGTAATAGAAGTGAAAGACGTGTCCTTGCAGGACTATGCTGGCAACTACAATGTAAGTCCCAACTAAATTTTGCTTTTAGTGGACACCATAAGCAACCCTTACCATCTTTCAGATTCCTATACTTCACGTATCATTTGAGTGTATGGAGTATGTTGTGATGTTGTATGGACTTGTATTCTCATCGTGACATTAAACTTTTGAATATATCTGCAGTACTATCTAGAGAAGAACTTGGAGGCGCGAGAACGAGAACTAGAAAGAGAAGCAGAGCTGGAAGAGAAGGGCCCCAAAACCAAAGCCAAGTCCAAGATGTCAAAGGTAAGAAACTCAATTTCCATGTGATGGAATCACATGATTTATGTGAAAAGATCTAAATGGCATTCTTCTTCTTCAGGCTGAGAAAGCAGCAAGGAAGAAGCAGAAAATGCAGGCTTTCCAGGCAGCTAAGCAAAAGTCCAAGGGCCTCAAGAATGCCAAGAGATGGAACTAGAGACTCTTAACAGTCCATTGCTTCTCCTCTGAGATCAGAAGTCCCACGTAGTCCTAGAGCTAGAAAAAACTCTGGAAGCATATATAGTTTGCTTGGTGTACATGAAGATAAGCTGAAGTATGCTTCCAGGTATATTTGTGGTAAACATGACTGAATACAGGCCGAGATCCGAATACATGCTCGGGGTCCCTGCACATACCTTGTAGTCCCTCTTTTTTGGGAATGTATGGGCTCTTCTTACCCTTCACTGAACAGATGCCCTCCATCATATAGCGGGCTATACGGTCGGAATTCTACATCAGCAGCTACGAAGAGGAAGATGAGTTTGAGCAGTTAGAGGCACGATCTGCGTAGTAGTAGGGGTGGGAGTCCATGTTACTGATGGCGGTGGAGGAGGCCGATGGAGTACCATGGTTATGAACCCCTTCATAAGTAGTGATGACATAGCTAAAGTCATCTCTATCCCTCTCCACCCTCTTCTTCACTTGGCACCCCACAACTGAGCACTTGTAGTAGTTCCTGCATATCCATGAAAACTTTATTTTAGACCCATCAATCTATCTATCTGATCGACCTGACTAGAGAGAGATGATGGCAACTACTACACACTAATATACATCACAATTCCATATATGGATTGAAATCATGTAGATGGGCATCATTTACTTGGATTTGATAATTGTGTATCGCTTAAAGCACACATTTACTTAGATTTGATCACCTACCTTGGGTTTGGGCTGTCCTTGACAGATTTCTTCCCATATTTCCTCCACTTATACCCATCGTCCATTACCTCAAGCTCCGATTTAGTCCGGAATGCGATCCGAATTCCACGTTTCATCTTCTTCTTCCTCAGCCCATTTTCACACCTCCTGCAAATAGAGAGCATAGCCGATTATATATATGAACATTTATCGCTATATAAGAGAGATATCGACGTTAATCGAAGAAGAATAGTGTATAGGAAATCAGGTGGTAGATTCACTTGCATGTCACTGGTATTGCTATCGGTTGCATGGGAAATCCCAGTTGCATAAGCATCCTGGTGAACTCTCTCCGATGAAGAAGAGGCTGCCATGGCGTCCATCCCAGTATCGTCCAGGCCGAAGCCATCTCCTGTCAGGAGGTAGTTGGACAGTTGTTCAAGCCCAAAGGGGTCGAAGTTCTCGTCAAAGTTGAAATTGTAAGGAGGGTTAGGGTCTCCTGGATAGTCCATGGATGTAGTGTAGAGGTAGATGGAGAAGCAGCTGGTATGAGGAGGAAAACAGGTAGAGATTGGAGAAAGCATTTGAGGGGTCGAATAAATAAAGGAGTCTGTGGACATTCTCCTAATCTAACTCTTATTCTTGATTAATGCCTAAATTGGATAATAAAAAAATTGGGGTGAGCTTTTTTTTTTAAATAAATATTATAACTTTAATTAGGGTGAACTTAGCTCTCATTGGTTAGATTATGAATCATAAAATAAAAAGAAAACATTAGATTAGAACCCTATTTAATAAATATTAATTTTTTATTTAAATTATTGTTTCTGCTTTTTGGCATGTAGGGACTCTCCTTCAGCTCATCTTCCAGGAGGGTTGCCGGAAGCTGCTTCGGACCCAAAAGCATAGATGGCTGACGAAAGACAGTGGGTCACAGTGACGACGTCATCACTACCCATGTGGATGGCGGCTCACCTTTAATCAATTTCGAACACATTTCAAGTTCAACATCGTTTTATTAATGAAGCTGTTTTATGCTTTGTCGCTTATAAATATTTGATAAAAATATTAATAATATTACTATTTTTAATAAATATGTAATTATTATCTCAATAATTCCCTTACTTTCAAGGTATTTATAGTAATATCTCAATAATTGCATGTAGTTTTGCGAAAAAAAAGTTATTTACTAATATTTATTCGGCAACTCGAAGGTGGAACAATGTCCATGAGTATTGACTGGGGTACCTATATGACTGATGTGATATGTTGGAAATGAAATGAGAAGAAGCAAAGGAAGGGCTCATGGCGATAAGATCCATTGACCACTTTCAACAATTGTTTTATTTCCAAGGGATGGATGGATGCCAAGGCAACAAATCTGATCGAATCTCGACTGACTTTTGTACTTTGCTGGTATTGGGTATGTCTTGGGTGGACTGGACCACAAGTGAGTCTAACACACAGAGAAGTTTATGTCCAATGATCTACCATCTCCAAGTTTATAATGGCAGCAAACAGTACTAGTAAAGACTTTTGGGCAGCAATCCCTCCTTTTCATGGTATAGGCCCATCATCATTTTCACTTCTCCTAGATGAAGAGGGTGTAGAACAACTAATTTTGGCGGACTTAATACTTTGACCCATAAATATGATTATCCGAGTTGGAATATGAATAAATTAAAATTATATTTCAGATTTTATATAGAAAATAATGCGACCCACATGATAGAGATCCATATCTCATTTAGTGATTTTAAGATATAATTAGTATGGACAGTCATTTACTTCATGAAATTATGAGGTTATAATTAGTGAGAATGAAAGCAAATTACTTCTTTATCCTAAAAACTCTAATTAACTTCAAGACCATATCTGAATACTAATAATCATATATATACAAAATAAATAATATTATAATTAATAGGAATGTGGATGAATTAGAAATTAAGTGATGGAAGTAGAGGTAGCATAAGAAAAATGGTTTCAATGAAAATTACACCATATGATAACATACAAATTTATATCATTGGATGTGGAAAACAAATGACTCCCGGAGGACAGTAATGTCCATGGATACCAATGTCTCGATCTTACTCCCAATAAGTGCAAATTTATATCATTGGATGTGGAAAACAAATCTAAATTATGGGAATATTTGTTCCTAACTAAGTGCAAAAGGTACAATTAATTTATATATATATAAATATATCTAAAAAATTTAATTTATTTACAAATGTAATAGTTTGAGAATGGTAATATAAATTTGTACTTATCTGATAATTTTACTTGAGAAAATAGAGAGATGTTAAAAAAAATTTAATTAACTTTTTTTTATTGCCAATATCATACGGTCACCCTTCTCTTTCTACTTATTTAGTAATAGAAGATTCAATCTACCCACCACCTAATATAAGTTACAATTAATAAATTTTTTTTTATTTAGTTTTAATAATGTTATTAAAGGTAAATTAAAAAAATTGAATCATCTTTCAACTGTTATAGGTTACTCTGCGAGTATCTTTTTATATCGAAAAAAGTGGTAGGTTAATTATGAGAATTCAACTAGTTGTGACGTGATAAATCTACTATAATATTTATAGTTGTTGTTGGTTGTCAAAAATGTTAGAATTAACTGCACAAACAAATGATTTATTTCTCGTAAAATAATGTCCGATACTATTTGATCTTGCCAACTATGGTAGTAGGTGATACGAGAGAGATGGCTTTGGAAAGTTTACTATTATATCCTTCCAAGCATACTTAAAACGTTAAGTTTTAGAGCTCTAGAACTCCCAAAAATAACTTTAGAATTTTTCATATATTTTAAAATCACTTATAAGTCACTTGGCTATTTTTATGTTATGTTTAAAATAGACTGAAAAATCTATCATTTGGTAAAAAAAATGGAGGGGTTTGGAGGGATGTGAATCACCTCCAAACCCCTACAATCCCTTGGTTTACACTCTGACATAATCCTCCAAAAGTGGAGGGATTTAGATGGATGGTTGCTTAAATTATTTTAATACTCTTATTTATATTTTATATTATTTATTTATATTTATATTTATATTTTTGTATACTTTAAATGGATTTATATATTAATAATATTTTATATAAAATTATATAATATAAATATATAATACAAATATTATAAATAAAAAATTATTATAAAAAAATATTTTTAATATAATTTAATAATATATAATACTTAATAAATTATTTAATTTAATTAAAATAATAAATTTATCTTTTTTTATTTTTTCATTAATAATCCTTCCACTCACTTACACTCCATCATTTTACCTCCCCTCCAAACCCCTGGCTTTACCTCCCCTCTAAACCTCTCAATCCAAACATAGCACATTTTTTATATTTTTTTTTATATTTGTAATTTAGTTTCCAAACTTTTTATAATTTTAATTTAGTCCTTAAACTTTAGAATTCAAATAAAATAAATTTCTAAATTTATAATTTACCCCCAATTAATCTTATCATACTCTTAATCACTTTTAGAAGGAGTGCGGAGTCTTACCCCATCCACGGTTAAATTTGATTATTTGCCAAAACTGGCCAAAACCGAGCAATAGAGTATGTTGTTAGAAATTTTTACTTGCAGTGGTCGGACCTTAGTTGTTTTGTAGACAAGGTCTATGCAAAACTTTTTGTGGTGGTGTTTAACCAAGTGGATGCCGAAGTTTGGAGAATTTGACTATCGACTAGTCGTGACCGGATTGAATCCGATAAACCCACTGATGGAAATTGGCTCATACCGGTTGATTTATCCCTTGTCGGAGGTCAGTTATGGCCATGAAGGTGTAAAGGGGAGGTAGATCGTCACTTTGGCATTGGTTGCCCTCGAAGTAGTGATCGGAGATAGAGAATTGGGTCCCAAAAGTGTTTTTGGTGGCGGCTAATCCTACTGTCAAAATTAGGGTTGGCCAAAACGACCATTTTGAGGTCTAGCACTTGAGCATAGATCTCTAGAGTACTTAATTACCATTAATTTGATACCAAGCATCTCAATTACCATTAATTTGATACCAAACATCATTTGGTGATTGAAAGAGAGATATATGCTCATTTTATTGAAGGATTTTCCACTTTGAATGACAAATTCGAGTTATGCATAAGTAGTTAATGCAATTAACTCCATATAAAGGTTGCTATATTAGTTACTAGTAATCTCTAATTTGTAGCACTCAATTTTATAAAAAATTAAGTTAATTAGTGCCAAATCTTGAAGCTGTACTGAATTATTAGTTAGGCGAAAATCACTAAATAAGTATATTCAGTGACTCCACTTGAGTCGACTTGATTCCTTTATTTTTTTTCTTTACATTGTTTAGGTGAAAATCAAATTTCCCCAACAACTTAGTTTTCATGTATTGGATTTCTTATCTTATTTTTATCATTGGATTATTATCTAAATTTGACTTTCCAAATGTGCCGTTGGGTTTGTGGGTCCTGTTTCCCATTTTGGATTTTATCTTTTAATCAAGATTTTATTATTAATTTTCGATCTTAAATCAGGTATAGAATTTCATTACTGATTTTGGTTATTATTTTAACTTTGAAATATTATTTCTTAAATTAAGATTTTATTTTTATTTTTAGATTTTATACCCGTTTATATTTGATTTAAAGTCTATTTAAGCTTAATCCAAGAAAGTTTAAATTTTAAATAGGATGTGATAAAAAATGTGTTAGAGATAATTAGAAAATGAGGGCATTTAATATTGAGGCGTATAATCGCACCCCTTTTTACTTTTTTGTTTCATTTTGCACTAAAAATTACCTAGGTACGGTCAGTGGGAAGGTCATTCCAGCTAGCTACCAGCTTCTTATAATTATTTGCATGTGCAATAGATATGATTAATAAAGTTCATAAATAATTAGTTTAAAAATTAAAGGACCCATTTTTTATCTTCATCAACAAATAGGAAAGCAAGTAAAAATAAGTTAATTGGATGAATGCTTAAAAGAAAGTAAGATGGCCGTAGTGCATATCTTGAGATGGGAAGTGTGATTGGGAGCATGATGTCTGGGAGGAACTTCTATGATGGAAGGGTTTTGTACGTGTCATTGTGACATCATGGCTACGTTAGCCTTACGTATGCCCATATTTATTTTATATTATCATGGTCTCCGTCCTCGAATCTTCATAATCAAAAGAAAGAGAATTATTATTTTTTTATTTTAGACATGGTATTTATTCACATCACCCCATTACAATCGATGTAATCACTTTGTAAAATTGATATTTTAATATAAAATATAATTTTCATGTTAAATTTTTTATAAAATATACTTATTTAGTGTTATAAATAACTAATCTAGCAGAAATTTATTTGTTAAACTGACAAGTCAATATCAAGAAAATCTAATTGAAGTTAGTTACTGCACTAAATTAATATAATTTATTAAATATTTAATATAAAATAATATTTTAAAAATTGATAATAAACTATTTTTTTAATAAAACTCTAGTACCATAAATATAATTGATATTGGACCAAATCATTATTAATGTATTGCATTCCTTCTCATATAAGTGCTGCTGAATAGACATCTCTTCTCTTTGGGTAGGTTATGATGATCTTAGGTTGATGGTCCAACCAAGACTACATAATTAAGAATTGCAACTATTTATGGGTTTAATAGCAGGAAATGATTTGCCAATCCCACCCCACCAAGAACAAAGTGTAGAATACTATTAGAGTTTTAATTTCCGCTGGAGATTCATAGCATGGTAACAAAATTATAGCTTATAAGTTGAGAATTGAATGGCGAGTGGAAGTGGTGGGGGCATTTGGATATACTTGTTTCCATATATATATATATATATAATTTAGCATTTTTGCTGCAAAGTAAAGAACTATGATAGAAAAAAAACAAGTTGAGAAGGTGGAATTATGAAAAATGTCAGAAATTTTTTCTTTTTTTTTTCTGCCTGCCAAAAGTCAAATAGAGGGCGATTTCCATATCAAAATCAATAATGGTATTTTTATCTATAGATAATCTCCAATTCCATCCATCATTCCCCGTACTCTTTTCCCACTTAGGCTAAATTACATTATTATTATTATTAACTATTTTTGTGCCAAAATTTTAAAATCTTATATTTTAGTATTAAAATTATATTTATTATACAATAGTCTAATATATTAATTATTTTAAAATAAATATTTTTATTGAAAAATATTATTTATTTGATAATTTAATATATAAGATATCAATCAATATATTAATTTATATATAAATATTTTATTTAAATCAAATTACATGTATATATATATTATATACTATTTTTACTTAATAAAAGTATAAATAAAAATTACATTGAATTAATATTTTATTTAATTAATTAAAATATTAAATTAAATACAACACAAATCTAATACAAAATTATATATTTTTGAGTTATTAATGAAAATTATATATACTTTCAAGTTATTAATGAAAATTATATATAATTTTAAGTTAAATAAAATAATCATACATAAATAATATAATTTTTCACTAATTGAAAAATATATATAATTTATGTTTTTATATGAATTTATATATAATTTATACGATATAATACTTTATATATAGTTATTTTTATTTAAATTAAATTATTTATAATTTTTATTAATAACTCAAAATTTTTTTATATTTGTTTAAAATATTTAATTTATTATTTTAAATTTATATGCAAAAATTTAATTATATATATATATATTCAACTATAATTTTATTAAGTAAAAAATCATATATTTTTATATTTTAAAATATATAATTTTAATTAAATTATATATATAAATAATATATAAAATTTTATGCTATCATAATTTATATATAATTTGTACTATATTATAATTTAAATATAATTGAAATAATATTTTTTTTGCTCAATAATTGGAATAATATCATGTTTTATATATAAATATTTTATTTTATTTAAATTATATATAATTTTTATTAATAATATATATTTATTATATTTGTATAAAATATTTAATTTATTATTTTATATCAACTAAAAAATAATTATATCTATATTTTATTTTAAAATTTTAAAGTAAAAATTATATATAATATGAGTTATTTTTTTAAAATATTATATTTTTTATTATTGTACAATTATTAGAAATTAATATCATATATGAGTAATTATTAAATACACGAAATTTAAAATTAGCACAAAAATATTCAATATGAAATGTTTCACGCTAAAATATAAAGTTTTGGCTATTTATAATAAAAATACTATTTAGCAAACTAGTGTAATTTAGGCTAAAAAATATAAGAAATTGTATAATAAACAATTGGGAGGAGAGAGTTAGACAAGACAGACATCTCAACCCCGCCTCTATGATACTTTTCCATTATAAGATGGATTTTGCATGGTCTTGTTATTATATAATCGTACTTAGTATGATAATAATATAGATAAAATTGAGAATTATTGTTGATTTATAATATTATAATATTTTTAGTACTTATAATTAATTAATTTTAGATATATGTGTTCAATTAATTATTAGTTTATAATATATTGTTAAAAGTATTAGATCTGATGTATTAATACTTGTGTTTGACTCGTAAATATAATTCATATTCTTCCTGAATATTAAAGAAAAATACTTAATTTAAATTTATTATTTCACTTGTACAATACAAAAATAATATAAAATTTGTAAATAATAGTTGAAAGTAAGTTTGAAATTACAAATTACAAGTTTGTAAATTTTGAGAATGTGATTTCAAATTAAATTAAATAAATAAATATTTTAAGTTTATATTATAAAGTTGGTACAACATCATCAATTTAGAGTAATTTCTAAAATTACTAAATCCATTTTGTATAGGTTTGCAAAAAGTATACTTGGGATCAAATATTCGGAATCTTGATGAAATTGAAGGTAAATGGACTACCAAAAGATAAAACTCTCAAAATATATTTTTTTCCTATTTCCAAAATTTCAAAATCTAGATTTTTAGTTAAATGTAATGAGCACCATAATATTTTTTTTGGGAACTGGGAAAAGAACAGCTGGTGTGGGTGAATGATCAATTTCTCCACTCCACTACCCATGTAGCAGATCATCTGTATTCTATTATTGTGCACTCATCTGTGTGACCTTTTCCCCTTGGCTCCATATGCTTAAAGCCTTAAAAGTGAAGCCCTTTTTCCCCTCTCCACTATTAATTCATCGTTCAATCTGTTCATGCTTTCTGCTCCAACAAACCGCATGCCATGGTACTGCAATGGTAGACTGCACGCTGTTCAGAGTTTACCTGGGCTTTCTCTTTCCGGGAATTGGATGGAGTTTTTTCTCTGCCTAATGCATCCCTTTTTTGGTGACTTGAATATAATATCTAGAGCTTTTTCTTTTTCTCTTCCTCAATTGCAAGTACGGTAATGGCTGAATTTGTCATCTGGATTTGCTCAAAGGACTTATATGAGAAAAACTATACATGAAATGCAAAATCATCAAAATGAGATTACATGGTCATAGGATAGCTACCTTTGGCATGTTATATTCGAGCACTGACATGCCCTTTAATGTGTATATAAAAAGTGCATATAAAAAAGAGCCATAGCCCAGATCTTACCCTTCTGATCTGCTAAGGCACTTTAACGAGGTGGAGGAGAGTAGAAAATGCCATCACCATCCCAAGTGGCCTTGCAAAACAACTACCATAGCCTCTTTGCTTCAGATCATCACCAAGAAGACCAGCAGGCAGCACCAATCTGTTCAAATATGGCCTTCTCCAATTTCACCTCGGCTACAACGACCTTCCCTTCATCATCGTCATCTTTAACTTTTCAATCAGCTCACAACCGTAATATCACCTCAGGTCCGACTTCCTTATCTCTCCCCAATACTGATCTCTCACCTTCCTCCCCGTTATTTGTAGCCGCAGAAACCCTAATCTCGTGTTCTTCCTGCGCCACCGCCGCCCCTTTCAATGAAAGCAACATCAATCTCACGGGGCCCACACATATGCTCTCCTTGCACCCGGAAAGAACATTCTCAGCCTCCGCTAACAATTTCTGGTACGCATCATGGAATCCTTTCAACCATTTTCTTATTATTGAAGGGCTTCATCTTCGATCGAATATGCTGTTGTCACTTGTCGTTTCTCCATCATCAATACCAACATCTATACCCTCTTCGATACGTACCGCCATTAGGGTTTTTCCGAACAAAACTTCTTTCAAGATTCTTTTGGAATTCGAGCTCTCCTTTTGTGTTTCCATCATTCCATGCATAATACATAGATTATCAGGGTAACTTAGTTTAGCTTTTTCGCCCCTTTGGAACAAATCTTTAGAGCATAACTTTAAATATGCTATGAAAGCCTCAATTTGGAACAAAGGGCATGGAGCGAATTGAACCAGAGACCATTAAGCAACGACAAGCTGATCAGGAGCGATAATATCGGAACCATCGTCCGAGACAGTGATCACAGCCGCCAGCAGCCGCCTATCCTTAACAGTAACAATAAGCTACTGGGGGTATCGGCGATGAAGGTGAAGAGGATAAAAGGGAGGAGAAAGGTGAGGGAGCCCCGGTTTTGCTTCAAAACTCTCAGCGACGTCGATGTGCTGGACGATGGTTACAAATGGAGAAAGTACGGCCAGAAAGTCGTCAAGAACACCCAGTACCCCAGGTATAATTTGCGATTAGGGTTATAGTATCACCATCACCATCACCATCACATTCTCAATTCCAATTTCTAGTTTATCCCTGCAATCTGCCTCTTATATGGTATTAAAAGCATTATCTTTCTTCTTTGTGCATGTCCCATTCTCTTACTGTGTATCATCATCATCATCATTGGCTTTGGGCATATATAAGCTTTAAAGTACTTTTTACGATATATTCTATTTGTTCTATGTATTAGTTAAATTCAGATGATCTGCAAGTCTGATGATGATCATTCGCCATTAATTGTCTCTTTTCAAGGTAAAATGTATTCAAACACACACACATATATATATTGTTATGACTGGAACTACTAATTATTAGGTTATTATAATGAAATCATACATACAAATGGAAAGCTGATTGATGCATTATATTGTTCATAGAAGGGGAGGATACTCATCATATTTCAAGATTTGGCCTGTCGGTAGTAGTGGAAACTGTCAGCACTTGCATCATGCATTGTTCATCAATGATCATCATTGTGGGTTACTAAAAAACTCATCTTCTCTTTGACACATTGATTCCACTAACTGATATTGAGTTAAGTCCAGCAAAGGGGAAGTAATTTGGTCAAAAATACAAGCTCCAAGCATGATGACTTTTTACACAAACGACAAGTCTTACACGACTAAACACACATTCTTGCACAAATTACTTTCTTAGAATTATTTGCAGTGAAAATCTGATCTTTAAATCTAATTTTTTTTCAGTTTTATATATTTTTAAAAAGTGCATTTCAACTTCTATATATTTGAAAAAAAATATTAAAATCTTATATATTTGATAAAAAATAATAAATTATTTTTAAATATATAAGACTGAAAATGTCATGTTTTAAATATATATGTATCTGAAAAAATTATTTAAAAAAAAAATTAAAACTCGAGTGTCAGAAAATAACATTAGGAGCTATTGGACTTGCACATAGATACTTTTATTCAGTTTTTGCCTTAAATTTATTTCTTGTGATCATGGTGGATTTAGGAGCTATTACCGGTGCACTCAAGACAATTGCAGAGTGAAGAAGAGGGTGGAGAGGCTGGATGAAGATCCGAGGATGGTCATCACGACCTACGAAGGCCGCCATGCTCACTCCCCTTCAAGGGACACCGATCAATCGCGAGCCGCCACGAATCCTCATCTCAATGACTACTTCTGGTAGATACATGTATATATATATAGTAGTCCATATTGATATACAATAACAGTTTAACCCCCCGTATGTATATACTGCATTGTACCGCGACCCTTTTTGTTAGATGGATCTATCTGCACTTCAAAGTCTATTAAGTGGCCAAGGCAGTAACAAAGCATGTGTCTTGGTCAAGTATGTTGAGACTTGACGATAGTTAAAAAGTATTACACAAGATGACTCGTGAGTTACTTCTACTGCAAGAGCTGTAGGGAAGAGTTTGATCATCTTGAGTAAAACCCAGCAAATCTTCCATGTGACTTCACTCTTGTTAATTATCAACAGATCCTTTTATTCAATATATTTTTTTTATCAGTTTTATTCAATATTTAGCAAGTAAAACATATTAATAGCAAGTCTACAAAACAAAGACCATGAGTTAGGAAGTTTTGAGATGTAGGATTCCAAGCAAAATTATATGCCTCAAAGATAGCAGTATGATAATCTAAATCAGCTAACAAATTATCCAAGGTGCAACATAAGCTAACATTATTCCATGGTAAGATAAAAGCAGAAAAGTATAAGGAAACGTTTACAACTTATGGAAATAATAGAAAGAAAAGCCGTATATGGTGAAGGCAAATAATTATTCTCTTATTTCTAGATTACCTTTGTTTTTCGGGCTCTGAAATTTTCTAGACTTTCTCTTCAGATTCACTGGATTCCAACAGCCCATGTTTCTCTCCTGATTTGGCAGTGGGGGAGTAGATAGCCCGCTCTTTACCTCCAGGCTTAGAGGAGGCATTGCCATACCAGACCATCCCTACAACTGCCACTACCATTCCAACGACAACATGCATGTTGAGGCCTTCCTTGCCAAAGAAGAGGAATCCTAGGATCAACACAAGGATTGTCTTCATATGCCCGATCACTTGGAACGAGACTGCTGTGAACCGACCGATGCATATAAACTGGCTCAGGTTTGTTCCAACAGCGATCATGCAGGAAAGGAGAATAAATGCCTGAAGACACAGGAATCCATGGAGTGTTTCACTTGAGTGAGTAGGATTGTTATGGAAGGGAGAAAAGAAAAGCTCTCCAGCTGCATATTGCACATATTGTAAAAGCCCCAGCCAGTGATCAAGAAGAGATGAAATGTGAGTCAGATGGAATGGCAACCAGTGAATAATGTACTGACATCAGAACAAGGGCTTATGCTATTTAAACAAATGAATGGAAATATCATCCATGCATAAGATGATCCAATGGATCAAATCTGTTATGCCTCATGTGGCACCGGGGCTTTCAATTTGTTTTAGAACCAGATATGGCGATTGAGACTTGATAAGATGATTAAAGCAGAGAGAGTCAGAGGACCAAATCAATAGTCCAGTGGTCCAAGCAGCAAATAATCAGTACCAAAATCAATTAGATGCAATCCGCAGATCTAAAACCCAAGGATGAAAAAGAACATGATGGAGTAATTACCAGAGATACTGAATTATAGTGATATGCATGGATCCTCTTATCTGTCAACCAGTAGTCAAGAAATGGACCAACTAAGAGAAGAGAGGCCGCCTGTACAGGAGCTGTATGCCCTAGCAAGTTGAAAGATCCCAAAGAGTATTTCCTTTGTAGATAATGTACGTACTGTTAAAAAAGGAGATTAGAAAGAGTAAATTTCTCACAATCTTTAGCAAGCATATATATCAAATTTAGTACTAAAAAAATGAAGCTTTATCAATCTTATCATTCTGACCTACAAAAAGATATGGTACCACAACAAGCAATCATTACCAATGATATAAAAGAACAAGAAAATGATAAATCACCACACCGGAAGTATCACACAAAAAAATGGAATCCTCGATGATCATATGAAATGAGACCAAAGTCCATCAGCAAACTAAGTGAAAATGATGTGAGATAATTGCCATGCTTATAGAAGGTACCCACATATTGCTGCAGAGCAGTGCTCCAAACAGCAATTAAGGCAGATACAAAACCCTTGAAGTTAACGCTGACATCTGTGACAGTACAGACTCCAACTCCAAGGAGAACAAGCCCTATGCTCAGCTTTGTATCCCTTGAATATCTCACTTTGTCGAGCACAACTTCCAGAAAACAAGACACTGGGATCATACTCAGCTTTGCAATCTGGAAAAAGAACAAAAGAAACTATATCATTCCGATTGTTCTAAGAACTGAACTGTATCCATTGACTTTTTTTTTTGGCTAAGTGTCCATTGAATTAAATCAACTAAAATGTGCAATTATTTTGCAACTTTGATCATCCAAATTTAAATTTCTCTTCTATGAGGTACTTAGAAACAGTTCTTTAAGGCAATCATGAGAGCACATCCTCATAAGAACTATTTAATAGAAACATTAATTTGAGAATTGGAGAAATGACAACCCGAGAAAGTATTTTTTTACCTGGTAAAATCCAACTGAGTTCCACATCAAACTAACGTTCATCCCAACAATAGAGAAGTTTGCAAACATAACGAATTTGAAGAGCTCGCTGTGTGGCAAGTTGGATGACTGAATATATCCCATCCATCGAAAAACAACAGTTAATACTGTGGTGGTAGCGAAGTGCAGACCTGTCAGTGTTGTTGCTGCATTTTGGAATCATAAAGATTTTTAGTATTTCACGTTTAAGTCGACAATTAAAAAAAATTGTAGGTAGGTGCAGTTCTTGTAAATGCAGAAGATCTGCATCAGCTAATTCTCTTTCAAACTAAATTCCCATTATTTAATGAAGAAAAAAGAATTTTGAATATCAATAAGTAGCATCAAGAGATGAATCCATAGATCACAAAGGGGAACACAAAGTAACTTTCCAACTGAAAATATGCATAATACCAAAAGTGAAGCCATAAGTAGCCATAAGAGCCTTATTGACGAGGATTATTCCAACAGATGTCACCACATTGAAAAGCCATGCAGCTGCATCAATAGCAGCCTTGTTGTCACCCTTGCTTCCTGAGGACATCATCTTTACCTACCCATCTACTCAGCCTTCTCGAAAGCTACTATACTTGAATGCCTCAATCAATAAAAATGATCTTATCTGCATGGCAGGAGGAAAACATCAAGTTATAAGTGAAATTGACATTTGAATACAAGAGAAGTGCATAGAAAGTAGCAGATGTAAATCTTCTTTACACAAAATATTTTATGATAAGATCTAGTGCGCAGATTTTAGACCTTCAAATATACAAGTCAGATGCCAGATCACCAGAATTAAATCCTTCAGTGGCAGAAAAGGTTAGAATATATGCGAACAGGACCAGAATTTCAGGTTAGGATAAACTCTGGAAAAGGAATCGAACAAGGCATGAAGCAAGTGATGCCAGTGCGTTAGAACTTGGAAAAAGAAATCCAGATTTGAGGTAATTGCACATCGACCGAAATTTCTACATATTGAACAAGACTTGCCTAATTCAATAAAAGTTCTGCACAGATGTATTTCTTTGGTCAGAAAGCTCCCATAGCTTCAAATAAATCCATGTTATTATAAAAATCGGACATTTTTTTCTAATGGAAAATCAAGCACAGGAAGGTCAAATCGAACCACCATACACAATGGAAACTAGTACTCCCACAGAGAGCTTGCTGGGCTCATTATTCTAACAAGGGTATGAATCAAATCATAGGAACCAGCTGGAAATCTGGATCAGTAAAACAAAGGAAAAGAAAAATCAAAGCTTTTCATCGGAAGAGACAAAGTAAGCAATGAACCATCGTTAGGTTGAACGCCGACGGCATAGATTGATCCCCATTACACAAATTCACTCGCGACCCGGTCACGATTTCTCCAAAGAGACTGTGAGGAGGGGCTCAACGAAACGAGAAGAAGAAGGGAGGGAAGGAAACTCTCTAAACCAGAGCGCTGAGGACCTTCGGATTTGGAGGAGAGAGTGGCATTAATGCAGATGGGCCCTCGGATGGCATCAGATGGTTTCTTCCTCGCCATTGAAGGACGGAAGAGATGTGGGGCATGTGGGAGAATATAAAAGGAACTCACTCTCTCTCTCTTTTTACGTTCTTTTATTGGAGCTTATTATTTATTGAATTTAATATATCATTTGTACGGACCACTCAGACATTATACGAGGTACATGACACATAAATGAAGTATGCCAATTATAAAGTGAATTTCGGCAAAAAAAAAATATACGGTGTAATATTTTTTATTATACATTTTAAAATATAAAAACAATATATTTAAATGCAACTTTTAATTATTTTATATTTTATCACGATTTTTAATTATTTTTTTAAAAAATAATTATGATAATACCGTCCATTTGATTCATCAATGGACAAAATTTTACTCATGGGAACAATGAAATTATTTATAGGTTTGTAATCTTAAGAGTGCTGTAAATCATTTTAGAATATTCCTAACATAATTAGCTTGGCCTAAGTATATGCCTTTCTCATTTTGCACGGTTTCAATACTAAAAAAATAATACACCTAAATCTATTATTCATTACTCATTACATCGGTAAACTCTTTTATCATTTCTTTAACTTTTTCTAATATAGAGTAAATTATCTGTAAATGCTTATAATTAGCAATAATCCCTCCTTATTAAACTTAGTGAAAGGTGTATTATCAAACAAACACTTACCAATAATAAGATATCCTTATAACCTACTTTAACACTTATACAATCTTATTAATTCATGTTTTTAAAAAATATTTAGGTTGATCAACAAATACCTAATTAATTAGTAAAAAACAAAAGAATTAGAGATAGATAATGAAAGAATGACACAATCTTATAAGTTTATATAGTATTAATAAACTTTTTAAATTAACAAAATATAATAATATCTAAATAGAATATGATGCAAATTTAGTAGTGATCTCTTGTTAATCTCCGTTGGAGCTTGTACATACTTATATTTTGTAATTTTTTGATAATACCCGTTATAATTTGTATCTTATAACTTCAATGTTATTTATTGTCTATTATTTAGTTCACCATACTATAAAACATTATTTATATGGAGATGATGAATAAGGCTTTGCATGCAACTAATACAATTATTGTTATAATTGTATTTCATTTTACCATGGGCATAAAGACTTTTTCATAGTAATATCATACCTTTATGAGTAAATCTTCACAACTAGGTGTGCTTTGTGTTTATTTATAGTTTTGGTATCATAATGTTTTATCTTGAAAATTCACTCCGCACTTATTTTCTTTACTTATCTTAGTAATTAAGTTAACTCCCATATTTTATTCTTTTTGATAACCCTCATTTCTTTATTCATATCAATTTTCCACTTTGAATATACTGTAGTTTCTTTAAAATAAGTTTAATTTATAATTTCAGCTAACATTACATAGTCTCTCCTCTAACTTGGAGGTCTTCAAATTTTCCCTCACTCCGAAATGTTTCTAGTATGATTTTATCCTCCTTAGCTTCACTAGGCTCAGTTTAGTATTTCTTTAATTTTCAGTTTGTCCTTCATTAGTCGCATTTTGAGTGCTCTTCCAATTTAATAGCCTTACCTTTTCTATGCTTACTATCATTTCATCTTCATTCGAAATATTATTTTTGTTACACCCTAACTCGATTTATTTGGCTTGACCCACGAACAATCTGCCACTCCTCCCGATCCTATGAAAGTGAGTAATTCCACTATTATAGTCTCGACAGTGATAAAACTCATAATAAGTACTCATATAATTTTTAAAAATATATTTTAACAAAAACTTGGAAAAATAAATTGTACTCAATTGTTGGAAAATATGTACCTTGGGACTTGTATTTTTGGTAAGCTTCATCGTTGGCGTTCTTGCTTCCTCCGCTTCTTCCAAGGGGGATTTGAGTAGGATTTTTCTAGCCACAAGATATCATGATTATGACTTAGTAGTACACTAAAGTATTTAAATGGTATGTTCCTTTTTAAAAAGTAATTCATATGGTTTAAGGATTAGGGTTGGTATCTCGTATTTAGCATACATGGTTTAAACACAACATATCTGCTCCATTATGGAGGGAATACATTGTTGTAGAATATAACTGCTATATATTCCACTTGTGGCTTGTAACGCCTTTACTAATCACACATATGTATAAACCATGATATCATTGTCAAACTCTTTGTGTGAGCTTCGTGGCCCAACTCGAAACATATCGAGTATGTTGGTCTTCTATTGAGGGATAAGACCTTCTCCCCTTCGTCAAGATCTGATACACATAGGACTCTCGGAGCCCTTGATATACTCGACCAAGGTTAACTCTCATTATTCCAACTTTACTGTCTAGCAACCCTTAGAATAATCACTACCCCATATTGTGCATGTAATGATCTCGCTCAACAACAACATGCATGTATATTTAGCTTTAATCCATGATCTTTGTTCTATATGCTCTTTTGGGGCGAAACCCACTTCTAGCCCGATAGAAATTAACGGGCATTTTCCATTTCACACAAACCAATTATCAAGTATTTTTACATGATCCAGTTTAATCATATCACATGTATTATTTACATGAAAATGTCTATTTTCATTGACCTTAGGCCCACATAACGAGTATTTTCAAAACTTGGTTTTGGATACACTTCTTTTAGAAAACAAGTCCACTTCAACAACATGATCCATACTATCAAGATGATATCTCATGACGATTTCATAACATAAGCAGGATTCATGCTATCGTAGTGTAATTTAAGTAGAGTTCATGATAGCAATAAGATTCATGCTATTAATAGGGTTCATGCTATTAAGAGTGATCATACTATCAATGATTTCATTCTATTAGTTGTACGAGCCATCAACCCAATTATACCCGATGCTAGAAATCTCACTCACTCGTGTTTTGTGACGTGCTCGTTCCAAAGGGATTCCTGAACCTTTGTGCTTTCTTTTGCACGCGTATGTAGATGGATGGTTCCTACAATAATTCAGACGTTTAGGTCCTATCATATAAGATAATTACACTTAAAAACCTCATAATTTCCTTTATTTGTATATAGGTCCCTCAGTTATACCTTAGGGACCGTGTTATGGGAAGACGACTGAGTGATTAGTTAGACTGATAATATGTGTTATCATGGTATTTACACATTGTAAGAATGATTGAGGCATGAAATATGTTGTGAGACCCGAGTATAGGGTGAGTTGACCAACCACGTGATATGGGGAGATGGCCGATTATTGGGTCAGGCTCCCGAGGCTTATAGGCTATGAGGAGAGTCGATCGAATGAAGAAAGCTCCTAGTAATGTGATGTTGTAAACACCGTTACATGATTTGGTCATGAGCACCACGAGCGTGACCATATGTCATGTTATTTTATTGTAAATACCGGTATAGGAGAGTGGGGGCGACAGATGGACGCCTGATGAGGTTGTCATCGTCCAAGGGAAAATGGAAAGGAGATTGGGAAGTTTAGTGTAATCTTCCATTTTTCTCGGGACACCCGATTAATGTACGGGTACCGTCCTAACACACCACTACGATAAGACGATGACAGAATTATGTCACATGTGTACGTGCATGCAACGACGAGTGGCAGTAATGCAGCCATGACCTTGGGTGCTGAGACACCCACGTGCGAGATGACACTCAAGGAGTGTCGGTTATGGTAGAGTGGTCATGCGTCTCTCACACTCCAATTTCTTATACTGGTATTGTACATACAGCGGTACACTTTGAGCATGGTATATGTTTGAGGTCCAGGTAGACCATTGTGGGACTGAGTAGCCCACTATGTTTAGGGCATAAGTAACCCATTATGAGCGGGCGAGTGGCGGTGATGCAGCCATGACCCCAGGTGTTGAGACACCTAGTTATGAGATGACACTCGAGGAGTGTCGGTTGTGGTAGAGTGTTCATGTGACTCTCACACTCTAGTTGTCATGCCCCATCCCGGTTTGATTGGATCTTCATTATCAACCCGCCATTCCTCTTGGTGTACTAATCATTTTAATACTGGTGAGTTAAGTGAAATCCAAAATATTTTGAAACAATTTATAAAATATGCCGAAATATAAAATTTGTATGGGGCTTACCACGGGATATACTCCTCCCCAACGCTTCTCTTCATGTTATCCAAAAAGGGTTTGAGGGAGGGGTGAGTCTATAACTCAGTGAGTGGGTAACAAGGAAGAATTTTATGGTAATATAATTGATCACTTTCATTTTCTTAGTTTAATCTTAGCACATAAGCAACCACCCTTTATCATTAAAGGGGTCATACGTTTGCATGGTAGTTCTTGACTACTCCACTTCTGGTTCGGAGCGCCTTTACTAACTACCCTGGTAGAAGGTCACACCTTCTACCCCCAAGACTAAGTGAGCCTTACCGCCCATCCTTCATACCTTAATTTCCTCTATGTCCACTATAGTGAAATGAGACCTCTCCTCCTGCTTTCTTGGTCTCAATGTGCATGAAGCTCTCGAAACTTCCCTTATGCTACATGGGTAGTCTAACAGCCCTTAGAACCAACACTACCCCATACCTTATACATCGATAGTTCTGTATCTCAACATGCATAAACATAAATCTTTTTAGTTAACACCTTTATCTCTGGTACTACCAGTCTCCACGAGCTTGCTCAGCCGACTTCAACTAGGTAACTATCAGCTCAATGAGTTTGACGACCCGACTTTGACTCGTTAGCTACCAACCTAATGAGTTTGATAACCCTAGCCTTGGCTTAGTAGCTATGTCACACAATTTACTATTTATGTGAGGTTTCTATAGGCTTATAATTCATTTATTTATCTACGAGTTTAAGCCCGTTCCCAATGGTTTTGGGCCCACTTGAGCTACTCTAGCTTTTGTCATAAATAACTCCCAAAATGTTTAAGCATTGTCACGTAATCAAGGGAGACTATTTCTGAAAAATAGTTTTTAATTTGAAAACATGCTCACCATCCCAACCAGGTATGATATCAGAGATTCTACTTACTCATATCTCGTGACTTGGTCATCTAGGCTGGATTGCTAATACTTCTAGGACATTCCGTGATGGTAGATTGGGGCCTCCTTTTGTACCTACATTATCACGAGTAACAAATCATTCAGTTACTCGATTAATTTCATTTAAATCCCTAGGTTCTCTTCAAATTGCATAGGAGTCCTTACAATTTCTTTTAAATGGAATTAAATCCCAAAATTTATTTTCAATTTCAATTATGTCCTTAATTTCCTCTAAATTACCAATTGGCCTCCAATTGATATTAATTTCACAAAAGTCACCCAATTTTGCCCAAATTTCTCCCAAAGTTGCGTTCTAGCCCCCCAATTCTTTAATTCATCAAATTGACTATTTTAAACTTGTTAATTTCTTCCTAGTATATTACTAATTGTTTCCCACATCTTCATACGAGCATCCTGAGCCTTGAATGACTTCATTTGACCCAAAATTGAGCTCAAATGGAGCTTCGCTAAAAAACATTTCTAGAGTGAGCTTCATTTTCTTATCGATGAAGGGGCAGTGATCGAAGCTCTGAATATGGGTGGCTAGTGCTCGTATAGGGGGTACTCCTAGGATTGAGTTTCGCGGCAATTGGCAGTCTCACAAGGAGAATTGGATGAGAGAAGTTTTTTTCCCGTTCTAGCTTCTATAACTTTACTATTTCAATGGATGTTGGCAAAATTGACTTACCTTGAATATTCCAGGAGGTCGAGGGGCAGTCGAGGAGGGCTGTGAGAGGGTTGGTCTGGTCGTAGGAGGTCGGAGGTGGTCGGAGTTCAGCTCGAGGGATTCTGCTACTTTGGGTTCACTAGAGTAGCGGTACTATATGATCTCACTGACGCTTCTCCGATAATCCTCAAGTTGAGAGGAGGGTGCAGCGAGGTAGAAGACCCTTCCGGTTCAAAATAGCCCAAATTTAACTTCTGAGGTAGCGGAAAAAGCCCACGTCGGAGCTTTGGTTTGTGCTTCATCGAAAAATGGAGTGCTTTGTCTTATTCGGTCATTTGAGGGATGAGAAGGATGAATGGGGAGGAGCTCTTTGTATAGGGAGCTCGACAACTGACAGGTCTATTCAGTCGTACCTGACTTGGCACTAATCATGCCCATCCACGATCAGATCAGAGAGGATTTTGGGTCACCGGAGACCAAACAGTTTGCCCGGTCCTTCTTTCTACCAACTATCAAAGGAAGAAGATGACACTATATTGTGTGTGCTAGCTTTGCATGTGCGAGCTAGCACGTGGCACACTGTGATTGACTAGTTTTGCTGACATGACTTCCACTCAGCGTCTGAGTCACCCTTTGGAATGAACGACCAATGGAAGGCCACCAGGGCTGGTGGCCTTCCATTGGTCGTTCATTCCAATGTGGCCGCTGACTGTCATTAACTAGTAATTTGACTGTAATATGTGGCATTCTCTGATTGGTTGACCATTTCTTCGATGTCCTACTCGGCTGTTGATGTGGTGTATAAACCCCGCTCTTTTGAGTTAAGGACAACCGGGAAAAGAACCGGTCAAACTGAGTAAGAAAATCGAACCGGTTCACAAACTCAATCATTTGGGAATGAGCAATTTTGGAAATTTACCACTCCCAAGTAATCCAAAGGGTTCATAAAACCTTGGAAAAGAACCTTAGGACAAATTGGAAGAGAAAAATCAGACCGGTTTAGATGAACTGGATCCAATTGGATTGAACATGTTTATGAATTGAGTCGGTTTATGAACTAGATCCAACTAGATTTAACTGGTTTATGAACCGAGTCGGTTCATGAACTGGAACTGATAGAGAAAGGACAAACCAGAAAATTTATGGATCTCGCATGACCCAAAGAGTTCCAAAAGTCATGAAAATGGACTTGAAAATGAAAATCAAACTGGTTCAGGTGAACTAGATTCGAACCGGATTGAACCGGGTGGACCGGTTTAAACCACTATTGAACTGAATTCTAAATTCATTTTTCTAGGTGGCTTAAAAAAATTCAAATTTGAGATCTGAGGCTACCATTGGATAGAAAATAAATTTAGACGAATTTAAAAATTTTTAGATTTGAAAAATTCGGTTGAATGGGGGGTGAACTGACCGGTTTAAGCTTTGAACCCGGTTCGGACCGGTTCGGAATAGTGTCATCTTCTTCCTTCAGATGACAACACTATTCACTCGCCAAAAAATCGAATCAGCGTCGACGAAGTAGAAATGTCTCCATTCAATATGTCTTCAACCATCAATGCCTGTTATAAAGGTGCCAATCGGACGACCAAGAAATCCCCGAGCTTCCTATATAAAGACCCCCTCCCCATTCATCCTTTACACACCTAAAAAGCTCACTCTCTCTTAGCTACTTAGTTTTTCGGTAAAGCTCGAACCAGAGCTCCGATATAGGGTCATTTCTGAGCCAAAGAAGGTGATGTCGGGTTCTTTAGAACTGGGGAGAAGTTAGCTACACGCATGTAGTCTCCGTTTGCTTCGAGGGTTGCCGAAGAAGCGCTGGCGTGATAGAATAGTGAAACAGCTGTGACGGACCGAAGCTGCCCTATTTCGACCGAAGCTACCCTATTTCAGCCGAGCTGAAATCGGCCATTTTGAGCCCTCCTCAATCCAAACCAAGCCTTTCCAACACTTCCTCAGCCCTTCCACAACTAAATTATGACTGAAAGTTAAGCTAATTCAGTTGTTCTTTGCAATTTTTTATTAGTGTTAGAGAGAGAGTCGACCGAATTTTAATGACCGAATTCTAATACAATTCGATATCAAATGATGTTATTCTTGATCCTAGAAGAAACCTCAGGAGTAGAGCTACCTGCCCAGATAGAAAGCTTAGACCGTCGCGCCCTCATCGGTGAACAATCAAAGCTTTCTCTCTCTATAGTTTGTTTTCCGGTGAAGCTTTGTTTGAGCTTGTTCCGGCGTTAAAACTTACGATTCAAAGTTCTATGGAATCGTATGAACATGTAGAAACTTAATTTTAACTTCAATTTCAACAATTAGAGGTGTTTGATCGGTCAATTTGATGGAATCAAATTTGGCAGTGTTAGTGAGTTGAAATTGAGGGGAAATTAGGGATTTTTAAAAATTTGAAGGACCAAAATAAAATTTTTAAAAATTGATGGTCAATTGGGCATGATAAGAATGTTAGAGGGCTAATTGAGAAATTTTAGAATTTTTGGGGTGAAACTTACCATTTTTGTAAAGGAAGGGCAAAATGGTAATTTTGGAAAAAGTGGGGGACCAAATTGGAAATTTGAGGAAAATAAATCCTTTTCGAGAATTTGAATAATTGAAGTCCTAAGATAAATTTTGAAAGTTTTGGGACTCAATTTGAGGAAAAACCGACATTAAGTACTAAAAGAAAATTAACTTTAGGGATCTAATTATAGATAAATAGAAAGTTTATTTTTCTTATTCATTTGTAATAAATGAAGGCTATTAGACCAACGAATAATGAACAACTATATTATTTTCTTGTTGGAAAATGAGACATCGAGAACGCTAGCTGAAGTTAAGTTTACTAGGGACGGAAATTGACTAAGTGGAATTTAACTGCACAATCGGGTGAGCGGGATTTTTATATCATACCCGGTTGGGATGATAAGTAACTCAGAAATGAAAACTCACTATTGAGTGGTATTTTTAAACGTTACAATTTAGAAGAGTGATGTAAAAATAACACGAAAAAATTACTTATCGATTGTAAATAGATTATACCCAATTGTTATGATGAAACTTTATCGGAGGAAGTGAAAAACCCGTTCATCGGTTATGAGCAGATCGTCGGACCAGGTGACCTTGTGAAGCTCAACGTAGCTTCATTGCACATGAGACCGGGGTGGGGTCGGGATGAGGTCTCTGTCCTCATATGGACACGGAGAATTGATTTCGGGATTGAGGGTCGGATGTCGCGAACATCCATTCATTCTCAGGGTAGAAGTGGACGTGCTTCTATCTAGGTGGCCGGTAAAGTCGCTCCGACTCTACAAGTGGGTTCAGTGGATGGGCTGGCCTGCGATTGTGTGATTGACCTTCATGATAAAGGATGTGTGTTGGATGATAACACACCGTGATTAATAAGAAAATGATGGTAAAAACCGAGATTTGAAATGAAAGAATTTTTGAAAGAAAGGAGTCTAGCACACTCCAATACAAATCTTTTTCCTAAAAGTTTTGAAAACTCATTAACTGAGTAGTCATACTCACCACTCCCTTATATCCCTTTCAGGAAATTCCTGAAAGCCTACCCTTAAAGACCATAAACTAAAATGCCTGTGAGACCTGTATGATAAATTTAGAATTTTATACAGTTTTGATTTATGTTATTCCAGTAAAGGTGCATGTTTAAAGGACGCCTTACTATTTATGGTTTATAATAAGGGGAAACCCTTTAAATAAACTGGGAGAGTGGCGAGTTGATCACGGGGATCTGACCAAACCGGGTCGGAGCGTGACATGGCGTACTTACCACGTGTTAACTACTCATTGGTCAGCCTAGCTGATGAGGATTCTCCTTAGTTGATCATTGACTAAGTACATGTGTTGCTCTCCTATTGGTTGGTCGTCGATGATGTGGATTTGACTTTTGACTCATGACACATGTCACACTCTAATTAGTTAGCACTTTTAGACGCTGATTGAGGGATCATTGGATGCACTTCGCCACGTGTTGCTCGTTGATTGGTCATGCATGCTAACTAGGCGCTGACCAGGTAGGTGGTTCATTGACCGGCTGGACCCTTGATCGGTTTAGTCAGACTGGGTTTGGTAACCCAAAATAAAAAACCGATTGGTTCAGGCTTGATTCGATCAATTTTCTATAATTTAAAATTTTCTAAATTTGTCTAAATTCATTATCTATTTAATGGTAACTTTAATTTTCTAAATTGATATTTTTAAAGCACTTAGAAAAATGCATATTTGAACTATTTTTTCACGGTTTAGTCATATTCAATCCGGTTTGGGTCTGGTTCACCTTGAACCGGTCCAATTTTAACATCCAAATCCCTTCATGATTATTTTTCATGAGTTTTGGGTATTTATTGGCCAATTGGGATTATCCAATTTTGATGTGAATCAAATTGGGCACTCTATGATTCACAAGTTAAGGGCTAAAAGATTTGAAAAAGTATTTAATGGACTAATTGGAGCAATTGAAGAAACCCAAGTGGAAGCCCAAAGGATGAGTCCAATAAGATCTCAAGTCTAAAAGGAAGAACCCAATAAGATATTAAGCCCAAAAGAAAATCCCAATAACATCTCAATAAGATAATTCAAATTTGAATTTAAAGTGGGAGATTCATTATAAATCTTCTAGAAAATTAAATTAGAAAACAACATATTTTCTAGATATAATCAAGAAATATATTAGCAATATTTTTTATATGGTTGGTATGTCAACCCCAATATTTTATTTTCTTATTTAAATAATTGCTAATATTCTCAAGTGTCTATAAAAGGCTAACTTTAGACCATTGTAAATAGATTTTTGATTTCAATTTTATTGTGAAGCTTATGTCTTCTTTCTCTTTTGAGAGAACTTTTGAACTTATCAAGTTTTTACTTGTGGCGTTCAAACAATCAGACTTATCACTAGGGTTTTCTAAGAGCTCTTCTTAGAGGTATTTGGTGTGGCATCTACTTCTATCCATACCTTATTTTCTCAACCAAACAAGGTATATTTCATTTTTTTTACTTGTGTCGTGAAAGTCTTGGGGTCTATTTCATATTTGGTGTAGGGTGCCGTTAGTATATTGGCGGGGTTCGCATCCAATTTCTCGTTTTATTTTTTATTTATCACTTCTGGTTCTCTTAGATATCCGATTTTCTTTTGAAATTTCTTGGTTCTCCTTTCTGGTTTCTTATTTCGAGAGAACGGGGTTCACATTAGTTTCTCATACTGGTATCGCTCATGCGACAATACACTCGAGGGTGTTTAGGGTTTGAGTAGCTGGGATGAGGATTATGTTGTGAGTAGCCCGAAAGTGCCAATTGAGCGTAAGCCATACTTGTGTGCGGGACGTGATTTACCAGTGTTTGCATAATTTTTGTGATATATTGTTGGTTATGTAAAACTAAAAGAAGAGATCGATGATAATCCGAGCATAGGTTACAAATCGGATGACCTGAGATGAGTGTCTCAATGGACAAATTAAACCATAGGAATCGGAATGTTAAGTACGAGTAATAAGATATAATATTATTTTAGATGGTTTACAAAAAATATTTAGATAGTAAGCCATGTAATGGCTCAACGTGAATGTACTATTTACTGAGTTGTGAGCTAATCACTCCAGTTATTATAAGCTAAGCTAAGGAAACATGATGTAGTGAAAGAAATGATATTCTCGATTCGCATATTCGTATAAGGTTATGTCGTATACTGCTCACAAAATTAATTAAATTTTTATCATATTATTATTGTTATTAAGATATTTTAATAAATCGTTTTGTAGACTTACACGATAAATTTTAAAAAAAATATTTTGAATTTTTGTTACGTTTTATAAATATTTTCTATTTTAAATTTTAGTTAAATCAATTTTATCTTATTAAATAATCACATAGTATCAAGGAAATTAGTGAATCGGACTATACACGATTTAGGGGCAGGGGCTTCACAAATATTAACATATAAATAAGATAAATCCAATTAATAAACAATTTTAAAATTATTTAACACACATATCCCATTTAATATACCATTTGAAGTTCATAATATGTGCTCCATAGGGTTGATAGTTTAAAAATGCATAAATTTTACTATTTTTTTTGCATTTGCATAATGTTTTTGTTGGCATATTTAATACTAAACTTTTAATTTTACTTCCTATTTAGTAGGATATTCAAATTTTAAATAGATTCTTGTAACTATACTAATTCAACTTATTTAATTAATTAATATAATTAATATGATACATGGATGACAACCAATATTATCTCTTATAATTTAGTAATTTATCACACAATTTAGTAAATTATAATTTCATATCCTTTTAGTAATATATTTAGTTTTTTTTGCTAAATAAGATACAAAGTTAATCTCACTGAAATTATTTAAAACTTTGTGATTAAAAAAAGAAAGGAAAGTTGTGCATTTTCATATAATTTGCCCTAATCTTTATATATCTATCTTCTCGTAAAAACAAATCGATTTGCAATATATTCATTCAGCGTAACTCCCTTCATCAGTTGCGCTTCAATTTTGCCCCTCACCCAATGGCGAAGAAGAGGAAATCCGCCGCCACGCCGTTGGACGAGGTCGACCGGACGCTGTACAGCTCCTTCTGCGCTGCCGCCAATTCTCTCTCCCATCTTTACTCCCAGGCCATGGGCCATCAGCGCATCTCCTTTCAAGCCGGTGAACGCCACGCCCTGGTCCGTCACTTTTGCTTTTATCCTCTTTCGACTGTTCTCCTTTGGGTTGATTAATGGTTTCGTTATAATTTTGTGGCTAATTGCCCTTCTTCTCGGATAGATGGTCATAAATGGAAGAAAAAAGTGAATTTGACACAGCCCTTTCTTCATGTGCAGTCCAAATCTCGGTTTAATTCTTTGCATTGCATGCCAATTTTGTGGGCGTGAAATCGAAATTTGAACAGTATTTTAATTTTTTGTCCGAGTTCTTCCTGTGTATTTTAGATGCTATTAGGTCACACTCACTTTGATGCCCATTTTGGATGGCTTCAACCATTAGTTGCCCATATATCCACCGTGCAGATTGCCGCGGAGACTAGGGGTTAGTGCGGCTACCAGGGTAGGGTTTGCACAGAATCCGTTGAAAATAGGGCAGGCTCAGCTTAAGCAATTAAGGAATTTTTTTTCTTTGATATTGGTGGTGTCTGAATATACAAGCTGGATCAACCTTTAAATCCCAGACCCTGGCTAAGCGATTGAACCCATGACCTGCAGTAAGTAATAAGGAGCTGATAATGTTCTAGCTGTGCTTTCACAACCTAGGGTATCTAGAACCAATGTCTGAGCTGGTATTCATAATATGCAACCTAGAAATTGAACTCTTATGGCCTATCTTCTAAGACCTGGAGAGTATAGCATCATCTATCCAAACATGTGAGATGATAAGGAATGGATTCAGAAATTTTGTTTTAGTTTGTGCAACATCAATACTGAGAATATATTGTTGTACTCGCTGAGGTTGATCCTACATGGACACCAGGGCTCAAGTGATTGTTTTACCACTTGACCTGATCAATTTACTCAATCTAGATATGCATCAGTCCGTCTCGGATGTTTATGATATATCAAATGATTGTTTTGTTTTAGTGAATGAATAAATTTACATTTTTTGGTCTAAAAAACTCAGGTGGGGGGAAGTAATTATGGTAGTGTAACAAATATTTGGTCAAATTATATTAGAATGCATACAAAATTACATAGAAAATTTTGAATTTAGATGTTGATCTCCTCCCCCAACAAATCCCTCATGAAGTTTACGTAACTTCATGATGTAGCTATTTTCTTCCTTTCTTTTATCAAGGGCATCCACAAATGGCTTGTACAATGGTCTAATAATTTGTTTTTTTTTCTGTGTGCGCTTAGGATAAGCTTTACCAGTGGATGTTGAGGCAGCAAGAATGTGGATCCAGAGTGACCACAATTGATATAGTATCTTACTTACAGGTTTGCTTGTTTGCATATAGTTCTAGTTTGTGCACCCACTATCATTTTCATTCACCTGTTGTAATATTGCACCAACTAGTTGATGTATGTATGCATATACAAACTGTAATTATCATATTCTAGATCTGCAAAATTGTCATGTCCTTGAAGTAGATTTTGTGTTGCTTCTCTGTGTTCTATTTATATAAATCACTATCCTGGATTATTTTCTTTGGTTATGTATAGCATGAGCTCGAATATGGGGATGATCATCCACAAACAGCAACAAACTTAGCTAGCTTCCCAGCACCTCCAGGGCCACACAATCCTTCGGCTCTGGCTGTCAAGAACCCTGTATTTTCGAATGCTCTCTCTAGTCCTGTTCAAAGGAGCCTCCAGCATTACCATTTGACTCCACGGAGCAATGATAATAACTATCCTCTTTTACAGCAGCAGCATCACCATCACAACCACCAAAGCAGTGCCAGAGAGACAAACTCCAACGACTCTGCGATGGATATGCAAGATGATACCCCTGGTCAAGACTCAATCTACTGACACATTCAAGTTCCTGTTCTCAGGACTCCATTTACTGAGCCAGGTGGGGGTGAGACAGGTGTAAAGCCCACACACCTGACTAATTGATGGTGATGTTGCAGCTCCTTTATATGCATTTACTCATATTTCTGTTTGTAGCATTTTCCCTGCGGCAATAGATTTGTTTGTCCTTTTCCTCAATTTCTTCTTTGATCATTGTGAGGCATGAGTACTGCAATCACATTTATGACTGAAATTCATACCTATCTTATGCTATTGTTATGAATTGATTATTTTTGGGATCAATACAATATAGTTGCTGGTATGGAGCTTGACATGACTTGAGTACAAGAGCAGAATTGAGTAAAACCCTGAGCTCCTGAGATCCCTTTATGGTACTCCTATAATTATATTTGATATAGGATGCATTTTGACATATTTTTGTTATGAGAAGAACCCAAGGCCACATATCCCATTGATTATGCCAAGCCAAGTGAGTGCGAGCTTTTCTAATGTTTTTTGATAGGAGCAATGGCCATTCACACTATAAACATTTGTAATAATAATAGGGGTGTCACTTTAGACTTGGGACCCGAAGATCTAGAATGGGGATCGGTCCAATAAGTAGACCCTAATGTTTTTCAAGTTGAGTTGGTTCAGTTATATTCGAGCTTTAAAAATAATATTATCATTTTGGCCTCGTTTTAAATATTTTGGCCTCTTTAATAAAATGGCTGAAATGATGTCGCATTAAATTATTATTGATATGTGGAATTCAAAAAATAAAATAAAAGTTATATGGTAATCACTTAAGTAAATCAAATTGCTATTGAAAAATGTAGAAAATTCATTGATGGAGAGAATAGTCGGGATTATTTGCTTAATCGTGTAAACACTATTATACGATGTATTGTGTAAATATCAAATAATTCGCTTAACAAATATTTAGTAAGTAAATACCTGATTGTCTGCATATAAAATTGTGTAAAATTGTGTAGTATTGTTAAAGTAAGATATTATAAGGTTACAACAACCTACCAATAATTACAAGTGTTATTAAAAGAAAATCTTACTAGTGTTATTAAGAGAATATCTATTGTTTAAAAATAGATGCATAAGCCCAAGTAAATAGATAATGAATTTATTTATATTGAGTAAAAATGAGCTAATCAACATGAGAATGAACTTTGATTCCAATAAAATGATATAGAGTGTCTAAATATTTTATAGAAAATTGTTGTTTGATAGTATATAATAGTGAATATATGTGAGAAAAATGTGAAATGTGAGTATAATGTTATCCACCTATACTAGAATAAAAATGACAAAATAAGAAGTTGTGTACATGAATAAAGATGCATTTGGTAAGGAGTAAGTTACCCTTGAACTCATAAAAGGACTGATGAAGTCAACAAACATAATGAGGTTGAAAAGTATCCGGTAGGTTAGGTCATATAAATTTCTTCATCTAGTTGTCAATCAAGGAAATTATTATCCAAATCGAATTGTAGAATATGCTAGTAATAAGAAACAATAATGAAGAGAACAACTCTGATCGTGACTACTTTGATGACGGGACTGAAGGTAGCATCATCATCAATATCTTATTGTTGAGAAAATACTATTGTTTTATACCTTGCAATAGATTCATCCGAATATTGTTTCAATTTATAAACTCATTTGTATCCAACAATATATTTTCTAGAAGGGGCTCGAACAAGATACCACATATAGTTTTTTTTAGAATAATTGCATATTCAAAGTTTATAGCTGCAACTCAATATGAATGTTTTTGAGCTTGATTGAGAGTGTGTAGTTCCAAGAGGGTGACAGCAATAAAGGCCGCATGATTAATTTGAAAGTGGCGAGAGTGCAACGTATCATTTTGAGATCTTGTAAGCATGCGTCGATGGGATTATCTGGGAGCTCAACAATAATAATTGTAAGTGTTGTATCTGCTTAATAGTGGGGGTATTAGTGACAATAGGTGGTTCCAACTCATTGGATGTAGCTATTGGTGGGTTCTGATCAGGTAATTATGGAAAATATTGAGAATATAAGGAAGAAAAATATAAATTAGGAGTCCAGTTGTATTGTTTATGTGCAAACATTTATCAAAAGAAAATCTTATCTCAATAAAGTGTATAGTTTAACATATAAAGAGAGGACCTATGTGAAGATTCAAACAACTATAGTTAAGAAATTCAACTGGATATCTAAGGAAAATACAAGAATTGAAAACAGGGTTGTAGCTTATGGGATTGATATTTTCGAAGATAGGGAAAACATAAACATCCAAACATTCGCAAATGAGTATAATCAAGTGATGTTTGATGAAGTACCTGATAAGAAGATTAATAATTGAGAGTGCGAGTAGGTAATCTATTTATAAGATAGATAATATTTTCAAATACAAAATCCACAAAATTCATTGAAAAATGTGAATGAGTTAGAAGAGTGATCCCCATATCAACAATATGTCTATTTTTCCTTTATACTGAACAATTTTGTTGTGGTGTATGCGGACATGAAAGACATGAGTGATCCCGACTCTGAAATTCTAGTTGAAAGGGTGATGATAAAATTTTTTTAGCATCATTGATTGAAGGAATTTAATTTTGGTATCAAAAGTATTCTCAACTTGTAATCGAAATGTGCGCAAATTTTGGAGAGATTTCGATCGATTTTTTTATAATGAAAAACTCTTAATATTTACTAAAATAATAAAAAAAAAGAATATAGTATATATGTACAGTGTGAGATCAGATTGGAGTTGGTCCCCAAATATCAGTATTTACTAGTTGAAAGGGATGAGTGTTTTTATGATGAGTAAGTGTACAGAAAAAAGGTGCGAATCAGGCAGAACCAAAGATTGAACGAAGGCTCGAACCCTCAAGGTAAGCCTTATGCTATGAAATTCCAAATTTTCAATTGTACTAGAAAAACATGTATAGATACGCCTTTACCTTCTTGATGCCATCAAGGTAGAGATACTGGGATGGTTCATAAAAGGATGGCGGGTTGATCACAAGACCCTAACCAAACTGGGTCGGGTTGTGACAGCCACCGTGCCAAAGTCGGGTCATCAAACTTGATGGGTTAGTAGCTATTGAGCCGAAGCTAGGCAGTCGAACCTATTGGGCCAAGTTGTCGGGCTCGTTGGGTCAGTAGCACCAAATATGATGGATATAATTACTAATACTATTGTTTGTGCATGTTATGAGTTTGAAACCATCGAGGCGCCCAGCATGGGGTAGTGTTGATTCCAAGGGCACCTGGATGACCCAGGGAGTGTAAAGGAAGCTTGTCGTCCATTATGTCGAGAAGCTCTCAGAGCTTCTTGCACACTGAGGCCGAGGTCGGCGGGAGAGAGGTCTCGTTCCACATTACGGACACGAAGTATATTCTGGTTTGAGGGTTGGACTATTGATATCCACTGAGACTTACTGTAGAAGTCATAGATTTACTCTTAATAATTGGGCAAATTTGCAATTATGCCATTGGGGTACATTGGGCATTTAAAAAAGGGATGTTTTAGGGGCATGTTTGGGTTGGGGTAAAATAAGGGGGAATTTTACCAAAATACCCCTACTCCTGAGAAAATGAAGTGAATGAAGTACAACCGATTTTAGATTTACCCAAGTACCAGATTCTATTAAACCATGTATGATATGTAGGGAGCAAAACATACATGATCGTGTGAGAAGAGCATGATGATTTGGGAATCCCTCCGGGACGAACATGTAATCGGATAACTGTGAGTGGGATTACCAGCACCGAGTCCGATTGGACTAGTGATGCGATATTACTCGCAAAATTTACTGCGAGATTTATTTATAAAATTATTTTTCCATAAATATAATCTCATGATCGCATGATATTACTTAAACTATTTTGGGATGTATATTTCTGTTGAGAACATGAATCCTGGTTTTAGGATTTTCCATGGAAAGTGTGTGGACACACTACAAGGGTACAATCTAATTCATCTGTCAATACTGGATATGGGTGGGACCCATGATCGATAAAAGGTTAATTAGATTTAGCTCTTGATAGTAGGCCCAGGGCCACGATTTTTGAAAAAAAAGTGGGTCCAAGGTCATGTTTTGAAAACTTGTAATAGTGGGCCCAAGGCTAATGAAAGCAGGTCCATTCCCGTAGATAAGTTATGATTTAAGAACCTGATAGAAATTATCACAACTAATAATGTTTGCTAAAGAGTCGGGATGTAGCTAGTTAGGCTAGCAATGCAAAGATAAAGGCCTTAAATCAAAATGCTTATGTATGTGATTCCAATCGTTTAGAACCAAAGAGACGTCTAGTACGGGGTAGTATTGGTTCTAAGAGCTACTGGACATCAAGGTTGGTATAAGGGAAGTTGTGTTGTTATGATATATCTTGAAGCTATAGGAGCTTTGTGCACAATAAGACTGAGGAGATAGAAGAGTGAGGTCTCATCCCTCCATATGGGGATCAAATTATCGATAAGACTGGAGGTTGGGCCAAGATGCTCACACATACGATGTAGTGGAGGTTGTAACCTCTCACAAAGGTGGACGATAAAGACTCTACGGGCCACTAGTGGAACAGATCGAGGTTGTAGTCTCGAGGGTCTGTTCTGCGATTGCTTGATCCCTTTATTGAGAAAGGGTGTGTGATCATTTATCTGATACAAACAAGTGTTAATTTTACCTTAGATAAAATTATGAAAGATCTTCTAGGAAGGAAGAACATAATTTTTAGCTTGTGAGATGCAAGTGATAAAATTTAAATTGAAAACCGTGAAAAAGATTTTCAATAATAAACAAGTGTGGACTTGTTAAGTGGAATCCCAACCCTTAGGGATTAAAGGAAAAATATTCATATAAACAATCTTATTTGTGAGTTTTTCTTATTATAAATACAAGTAGATTTTCAAGACTTGTTATGATGAACCTGAGTATAGTTTCCTTCTGATGAAATAAATGGATTTCAAGCTTGTCAAATACAAGTTTAATTCTTTAAACCTCTATAAGCTTACCTATGATGAACCCCTGTCTTACCAAACCTCTTTAAATCCTATTCGGAGTATGAGCTGAATTGTTGACATGAAGTCACGATGTCAACTAAGACCTTTCACTGAGTTGTCGAACTCATTCCCCTCCAATTATCACTTTCAGGTAACAATGGTGATGAAGGACACGTGATTGATGGAAAAGCCAACATAAACTAAAGGTACATCTTACATTTACTACATAGTCCCGATATGGTTTCTAAAAGTTTATTTTTCAAAAGTCAAATTAATAATTTTGGAAAATAATTAGGGTTATCATGTTTTAAGTCTTGCACCCTATCGGGTTTACAATGATGAGGTGCACATTGTTGTAAAACTAAGAGGATATGTCAGTTGTCTACAAATTCGACTGGAGAAACCAGGTCAGGGTGTGACACTCGAGCTTTCATGAAACTCGTTCGTTACCTCATTCTCTTAGAACTTTGTTCATCCATACCTCTCTTTGGCTTTAGAGGAATTATCCTTACATCTTGACACTCGATTGTTGGGGTACCCTAGGGATCCATTCGATTCTCTCTATGATGCATATATCACATGATCATAAGTGTGGTTTTCACCTTTGGCACTTCATCTTTTCATTTACCTCCAATAACCTTAGGCAATTCATCCCTCATTTTCTATTTGCCTTTTGGCAATTCCCTTCTACAATTTAGCTTAAGGACATTTTTTTCACTATTTTCATACTCTTCTTTGGTATAGTTTTTCAAACTTCCTAGTTATTCCACTAGGTCACTTGTTGTTTCTTATAATAATTTTACCCATCCACTCAAAGCTAATCGATCCCCATTATTCTAAAATGGGTTGGTCTATTTTTCTCCAAAATGCACCTTAGCTTTGTCCCACTAAATAATAGCATCATTATCTTACGAAAATGTGTTTCATCCCTTATATTAGTATGGCACGTACTTACTAAGGGTAAAAATGCTATATCCACCTACTTGTTGCACTTCCCTTGTGACTCATGGCCTTTCTTTCCACTAGCCTTGCTTTCTTTAGTTTGTATTATTCATTATTCATCCTCTTATACAAGGATCTCACATCTTTTCTTGTCCTCCTTACGGTCTCACCTTGATCCGTGTCGAGTGTGTTGAGTTTCCCTTTCAATCAACCCTTCATGATCCTAGCAATTTGTTCATCGATTTACTTGCATACATGTCTTAGTCCACCTTGACTTCCTTGCGCAATAGACTATGCCCTACTGTTAGCACTCTTTACTACACATAGGGGTTTCCCTTGTCATGTCCTGTCATGCCCCGACCCGGTTTGGTTGGATCCCCGTGATCAATCCACCGCTCCCTTGGTTTAAGAGGGTTTCCCCTTTATTTAATCAAGGGGAGCCAAGCTTAAATTTTAACCTTATTCCCTGGAATAACATAAATCAATAAAAATGTGAGCTTAAAACAACTTTTAAGCATACCTGACAAATGGTAGGTACGGATGTTTTTCTTAGTCATTTGTTCTACTCCTGAAAATGGATATAAAAGAGGGGTGGGTTTCTACAACTTAGTGAATGGGTGTTGGGAATGAGTTTTCATAAAAGTAGTTTTTAATTGGAGTGTGCTAGACTCCTTATTTCCATTAAAAATATTTTTTTCTCAAATTTTGGTTTTCAAAACCCTTTTTCCTCATTTTCCACATTAGGTGTGTTTAACAGTCAACACATGTCCTTCATTAGGAAGGGATCACACATTCGTAGGGCAGCTCGTCCATTGCATCCACTTGTGGTGTCTGAACAACTTTACCGACCACCGAGATAGAAGTCCGTCCACTTCTACCTTGGGTATGAGTAGATGTTCGCGACATCCGACCCTCAAACCCGAAATCAACTCCGTGTCTGTATGAGTAAATAGACCTCATCCCGATGCCACCTCGATCGAATGCGCATGAAGCTATGTTGAGCTTCCTTGATTGCTGACATGACAAACTGCCTTTATTTCCACCATATCGTCCGTCTAGTAGCCCCTAGGCATCATTACCCCTTTTGGGCGTCTTGATGGTCCTGAACCTTAAGTGCATGCACAAACAATAGTTTTACACAAAGTCATTTATGTTTGGTGCCATGGTCCAACGACCCTGACCCTTAACTCCACTTGTAGTAGTTTATCTAGACTGATCCTTCGACCTAGTCCTAACACACTGTCGCCAACCCATCGAGTATGTCGGTCCTATCTTGGTACCGTTGTGAAATCACATAATCCATTTATTAGGAATTTTCATGGCTTATACATCATGTTTGTTTATGAGCTCCTGCTCGTGCCAATTGGCCTTGGGCCCACTGTATGTGATTTTCCAAAACCAGGCATTTAGCACTACAAGTTCCAAAACTGAGGCTTCTGGCCTATCTGAGCTGTTCTAGCTCTTGTTAAGAAGGTGTCCCAAAATTTTTAAGCATTGGCACATAGTCAGGGGAGAACACTTCTGACCAAATAACCTTTCAACTCATCACACCAACCGGGTGTGATGACATCTACGCTTACAACCGGCAAACGGGTTTTCTCCTTCCTTCCAGGAAGTCTATCATACCAATCGAGTATGATCTCTCAAATTACAATTGGTAAGTAGTTTTTCCACTTAGTCTCACATCACTCCAACCAGGTGTGATGTTAAAATCCCACATAGAAGTGGTTTTTCATTTACAAAGTACTCATCATCCCAACCGGATATGATGTGAATAAATCCACTTACCCCATAACTCAAGTGTACTCTCCTTCAGTCAGTTCTTGCGTCCACGCTAGCTTGTCCTTACTAGCGCTCCGGTCCTTCATGTTCCTACACGATTTGAACATCCTTATCTATTAATATTTGGCATAACAGTCTTTGTTTCTCACGTATGAATGACTAGGCTCAAAATTTTCAATTAATTGCACTTAGGTCCCTAAAGTTCATTTTCCTTGACTTTAGGTTCCTAATGCTAACTTTTCTCCAAATTGAGTCCCGAAACTTCCAAAAATTCACTTTGGGTCCTCAATTTACTCAAAATTGTTTAAGGGGCTCAAGTTTTCCAAATTTCTAATTTGGTCCCCAACTTTTCATAAATTACCATTTTGTCCATACTTTACAAAAATGGCAATTTGACTGCAATTAATTTCAAAAATTAACTAATTGGTCCTCCAACATCTTTTCCATGGCCCATTGGCCCTCAATTTTGGGAGATTTCAATTTAGTCCCTCAATTTTACAAAATTCCCAAATTTCCTCAAAAATTTTCCCCAATTTCCCCTTTTCAAACTAGTCAAATTTGATTTCATTAAATTGACCATCAAATCAGGGTTAATTATTGAGATTGGTGGTATAATGTAGTTCCTACACATCCATACGATTCAATTGGGCTTTGAATTGCATGAATTGAGGCCAAAACAAGCTCAAACGGAGCTTCACCGGAAAACTATGCGTGGAGAGCGAAAGCTTTGAAAGCTTATCATGGGAGGTGTGGCGGTCTGAGCTTTCTATCTAGGCAAGTAGCTCTTGTCTTGAGGTTTCTCTTAGGATCAAGAATCGATACAATTCATATCGAATCGAGGGAGAATTTGGTTAGTGAAGTTTCATAATTTCTCTCTTTTACACCGATCGGAAATGATAGATGGGGGCCGAATTGGCTTACCTTTCAGCTCTGTTACGATCGTATGAGGGCTGTGAGAGTGTTGGAAGGTCTTGGTTTGGCCCGAGAAGGGCTAAATTCGGCCGATTTCAGCTCGACCAAAACAGGGTAGCTTTAGTCCGTCGAAACTGCTTCAGTGTTTGATTATGTCGGCGCTTCTTTGGTGGTCCTCGGATCGAATGGAGACTACCATCAGGTAGCTGACTTCTCCCGGAATCTAAGGAACCCGACCTCGCCTTCTAATGCTCTGGTTCAATCTTTGTGGAAAAACTAAGTTGTCACACCCCAACTCGGTTTAGTTGGATCCCTGTGAACAACCCATCGCTCTCTTGGTTCAAGAGAAGTTTCCTCTAACTTTAACTCGAGATGAGCCAGACGTAACTCCAACCTTGTTCCCTAGAAGACATATATCTAATAAAATGCAAGCTTAAGGAAATTTAAGAATACCTGACAAAGGGTAAGGCTCGATATTATTCTTAGTCATTTTTCCTTTTCCTGAAAAAGGGATAGAAAGGAGGGGGTGAGTATGACTACTCAGTGAATGGGTTTTTCAAGAAAATATCTTTGAGGAAAAGAGTTGTATTGGAGTGTGCCAAACTCCTTTCTTTCAAAAATCATTTCATTTAAAATCTTAGGTTTTACCACCATTTCCTTGGGTTTTACACAACCTTCATCATGAAGGTTAAACACACATTCGTAGACCAACACGACCACTGAACCCACTTGTGGCTTCGGAGCGACTTTACCGGCCACCTAGATAGAAGTACGTCCACTTCTACACTGAGAATGAGTAGATATACGTGACATCCAACCCACAATCCCGAAATCAATTCTCCATGTTCATATGAGGATAGAGACCTCATTCCATCCCCACCCCGGTCTCATGCGCTTAGTGCTACTCCAAATTTTGCACGGTCACCTAGTACGGTGAACTGCCCTTATACTCACCGGGACATCATGGAGTCTCGTGATTTCCTTCATGTATAGAACGGCCAGTTGTTCTACTATGTCCGTCACCTTTATAGGAAGGAAATGTGCTGATTTGGTCAATCTATCCACAACTACCCAAATTGTATCTCGACCTTTCTGGTCACCGATAAGCTCGTGACGAAGTCCATGATGATGTGCTTCCATTTCCACTCTGGAATTGGTAATGGTTTCTGATGC
Organism: Trapa incisa; assembly: GCA_030064435.1. Lineage (NCBI taxonomy): Eukaryota > Viridiplantae > Streptophyta > Magnoliopsida > Myrtales > Lythraceae > Trapa > Trapa incisa. The sequence continues at coordinate 16,605,613 of CM057780.1, read as the reverse complement.
TCTGCTTTTATCTATTTACAGGACAAACATCGATGTACACATTCCGCAATGTCCCTCTTCACGCCCTTTGACCGGTATCCTTGTTTGAGGGTGCGATACATCTTAGTACTGCCCAAATGCATAGCATACACCGAATTGTGTGCCTCTTCCAGAATTAATCTTTTCAATTCCTTATCTTGAGGCACACATACCCTACCCTTATAGGTCAGTACTCCGTCACCTCGCACGTTGTAGTCCGGTTTCCTTTCTCTGTTTACCATGTCCAAATACGATTGGAGTTCTTTATCGGTCCTTTGTTGAGCCTTATTATGCTCGGTTAAACTAGGTCTTACTGCCATATTAGCGATCAAGCATTTCCTGCTTGTCTACCCTCAGATCTACCTCCATCCTTCCCAAATGTTGTAACAAGGATAGGTAACTTGTCTTTACTTGTGTCGTCTCAGTTTGATACTTGCGACTTAAGGCATCTGCTTCCACATTAGCCTTTCTGGGGTGATATTCTATTGCAAGATCACAATCTTTCACCAATTCTAGCCATCTCCTATGACTGATATTTAACTATTTCTAAGTTTGGAAGTACTTAATGCTCTTCTGATCTGTGTATATCCTGCACTTAACTCCGTAAAGGTAGTGTCACCATATCTTTAGGGTAACACTATTGCAGAAAATTCTCAGTCATGAGTCATGTAATTTCTTTCTCCTTCTTACCTGATTCTTTCTTCCCATTATCTTGTTCCTGAGGAATTATCCTATTGCTTATTCCGTTTATTTCACTTTTTTTCCTTGGCACGCCAATGTCTTTCCAAGATTTCTTTCTCTGATGAGCTTTTCATTTTCTTTTCCCTCTGTATTTCCTTCTAAATCTACTATTGAAATCCATAAATTTCTGAAGTATATTTTGCCGATATTTTCACCAACTTATTCTTGCTCTTTGGATCCAAGAGTACCTTCTGTTGATCCTGCCTCATTTCCACTCACTTTAGTGTTCGCTTATTCCTTCGAGGTGGGTCTCTCCTCCTCATCGTGTCCAAACCTTTTGTACCCTTATATCCCCATCTCTGGTTAGACTGCGTTTACTCCTCCAAATAATTTGGTCCAATAAGCTATTTCCTTATATAGGATTCTTTTAAAGTTCCTATTTTGAGTTTTTCAGGCCCTCTTGTAGTAGATCATGCCCAACCTCCTTATACTTTCACCTAACCACTCGTATTTTTTGGTGTTTGATCGCCCTATTCCTTGGAAACTTTCTCCTAAACTTAAGGACCTGGTATGATTCATCTACTTCTCATTTTTCTTCCTTCTTTGATTCACACTTTACTTTCCACCTATCCCTTATCCTTTGCAATTTCTAAGGAATTTGTATCTTAGTTCTTTGGTTTGTTACACCTAGGACTTTCTATTATTGTACTTTCTCTCGATCTTTTTGTGGTAGACTCTATACTTAATTTCTTTTCCTTATCAATCCGCTTATGTTCTTATGGTTTATTTTGCGATGTTATACTTCTTCATGTATCTTCAATTCTCAGAATTTCTTGTCTCTCAAAAGCCACATATTCTTGGATGGTTGCTCCTCCAACTCTTTTCCTTTTCTTAGGATCATGAGACTCCATGGTGTCCCGATGAGTATAAGGGCAGTTCGTCGTAACAAGTGATAGTGTGAAATTTGGAGTAGCACTAAGCACATGAGACCGGGATGGGGTCGAGATGAGGTCTATGTCCTCATACGGACACGGAGAATTAATTTCGAGATTGAGGGTCGGATGACACATACATCCACTCATTCTCAGGGTAGAAGTGGACGTACTTCTATCTAGGTGGCCGGTAAAGTCACTCCGAAGCCACAAGTGGGTTCAATGGTCGTGCTGGTCTATAAATGTGTGTTTAACCTTCATGATGAAGGTTGTATTTTGGGTGATGACACACCGTAATTAAATAAGGAAATGGTGGTAAAACCCGAGATTTTAAATGAAATGATTTTTGAAAGAAAGGAGCCTAGCACACTCCAATACAACTCTTTTCCTCAAAGATAATTTCTTGCAAAACCCAATTGTTGAGTAGTCGTACTCACCCCCTCCTTTCTATCCCTTTATCAGGAAAAGGATAAATGACTAAGAATAATACCGAGCCTTACCCTCTGTCACGTATTCTTAAATTTCCTTAAGCTTGCATTTTATTGGATATATGTCTTCCAGGGAACAAGGTCAAAATTACGCCTAGCTCATCTCGAGTTAAAGTCAGAGGAAACTCCTCTTGAACCGAGAGAGCGGTGGGTTGTTCACGGGGATCCAACCAAACCGGGTGGGGGCGTGATATAAGTAATTGAGAGAGAATGGAGTTTTCAGTTGTGAGAAGGATGAATGAAGAGGAGCTCTTTATATAGGGAGCTCGGGGACTCTCTAGCTGACCGTTTGGCACCTTAGTGACGCTCATTAATGGTCTGAAATGCCCTAAATGGAAACATTTCATCTTCGCCGGCACTACTCGCTTTTCCGGCGAGTGAACTGTGTTGTCATCTGAAGGAAGAAGACGATACTATTCTGAACCAGACCGTACCTGTCTGAATCAGGTTCATTACTTAAACCGGCCGGTTTAGGCCCGATTTGACTGAGTTTTTCAAAATTAAAAATTTCTAAATTCATTTATTTATCCAATGGTTGGTTCAATTCCCCAATTTAAATATTTTAAGCCACCTAGAAAAATAAATTTAGCAACTAATTCAATGATAGTTCAATTCGGTTCAGATCTGGTTCACCTGAATCGGTTTGGTTTTCTCTTCCAATATGTCCCAAAGTCTCTTTCCATGGTTTTTATGACTCTTTAGGTCACTCGGGATTTGTAAATTTCCCAATTTGCCCTTTCTCTAATGGTTGGAGTTTGTGAACCGGTTCAATTTTCTCACCCAAGTTGACCAGTTCTTTCTCCGGTTTCCTTATCTTTAAGGGATGGGATTTACATGTCCCATCTCGGGTTGCTATCCATGGCATTCCACAACATCTACCAAATATTGTATTTTTGTTTTCCTTTAAGTATGCTCACTGCAACCCCTAAGCTCGACTTTGTTCACTCGTACTTAAATGTAGCATATCCCTATTACTTTCCTTGGTAGCAGTCAATCTCTTATTAATGGTAACTCTACATTTCGTGGATAATAAGGTTTAGTCTTATGACCATGATCCCTCCTGTCATTTATCCCATGGTGCTGTAAATCTATCATCTCCAACTTATGGTTAACTCATTTGAGTACATTTTGAAACTTCATTTCCCCTCGGATCCTTTCTAATTTTATTCGGAGAGCTATCCCTCGTACCGACTATTATTCTATCCTTTCCACAAGGATATACTCATAGTCCTCTAGTCAAATGAGTATTTTACATTTTTCCATGTACACTCTCTCATGCTTGATCTTTCATCCTCTAGCTTGATTACTTGTGAGGCGATAAGCTCTACTCTTTCTTAAGGTAACCATCCTTACCACAAAGATTTTTATACAAGTGATGTGTATTACATCCACTCTATCTGCCCTTCGAATCCAAACGTACACTTATGTTGGAACTCTCCTTGCATACAGGGGTTAATAGGGACTTATCACTTCTTAAGTCTTAACCAACCAACTCTATTAAATAGGTCAGGTACAAAACCCGTACTTTGTTTCATTTCAAAGTACGCTATCACTTGGTCAAGGTTTCCACCCCATAGTTCTCTTATATAGGTGTATTCATATTTTGCTTGCTTAATTAAAGAAGGACCTAATCTTAGTTAAGGTTATAAGTCATTCTTATGGTTTCCCTTTGTGCCCTCACTGACTTCGCACTAAGTCAGGTCATATTGCTTTCTCTCCATACCCTTTTGCTAGTCTGGCTCACCTAGGTATACTATCCTTTGGACTATTGTCATTAACCTTGCTATGGTTCTCATAGCAACATAGCCACATTGACCATCTTGGTCACCAGCTTCCCTAGGACACTCATTCATCTTTCTAGTTTCTCAAGTAATCCAATTCTAGTGACAAAATCATCCTTTTATTAGAAGGATTTACAGTCTAAACCTAATTGTGGACTTCACATATTTAAGTATATTTTGAGTAGTATCCCTTCCGATCCCATATCGGGCTATTCCTAGAGGCAACATGCACTCTTAGCATCTCCTCTTAGTGTTTCAACCATTTAGACATGTTATTTCCCATCTCTTCGGAGCATATCTTAGGTTCAAGAAATTGGGGGTATATTCTTATCATTGGATTTCCTTAATCGAAACCTCTTTTCTCATAGGCTCTACCACATGTCCCTCTCACTGGCTCCTCAAGCCATGTGGCCACTAATTTCTACGATGCGTCCCACTAGGATACCTAACCATCCATCAATTTTACCTCTCATAGTGCTCTTTCAATACTAATTTTGTAAGATTTCACTCTTGTTGTTTGCATTTTTAGGTACTTCCTTCCTTAAGGAAGTTTTATGTTTTAATCTAAGGCATTATCAATGCTATTCATGTTTTTCCAAAAATACTCATAGCATTTCATTTCTAAAAATACAGTGTTTTGAAAATGTGGGCTCTGATATCATAATAAGTTATCACACCCCAACTCAATTCATCAGTCGATGGTCCTGTGCAATTCACCAATTCCCTCGATATCACAGTGGTAGGTATCTTTACCAACATAAAACTGGAGGTACTAAGCTTAAAATAAAAATCCTTCTCTATTTTTCAGTAAAATTTTGAATCTTTTCTTTAAAGCATATTGTTCCCAAATGGTTTACACGACAACTTGGAAATAGAGCAGTTGATAATTAGTAATTAAAAATTGTACATATGATTAGAGATCTACCTCAAGTTACATTTTCTTGGGGATGCTCCCTCATTGTGGCCTCGCGGTTCCATAGCTTTAACCTGCATTGGTTTAGGGGAGGGGTGAGCTCACAATTGAGTGAATGAGATATTAATGTAGGACCACTACATAGCTTACAACTTCAAACATCTCATGAAACTTTCTAGCATGGGGATTTATTTTCATTTTACATAACCCTTTATTTGACATGATTTTATTCAACCCCTCGAGACTCATGTTTCAGGCCATTTATATTCGGGTTACAAACCCTCAATTTCACATGTTTTACTCGACACCTTGAAACCCTTATCTCGGGCCATCCAAAATCATAATCTCATCTTACAGTCGTTTCCACTTCCATTTCCATCAAACAATTTAATAAGATATAATTAACATGATATGCCTAACTCAGCATACATTGAGCACTCATGGCTCGCACACAAGGCCACTCATGGCCCGTAGACATGGGTAATTCATGGCCTAATTCACTCCTGAAGGTTATGAAGTAATATCGATCGAGTTCTCTAAGAGTGTGAGAGCCACATGTACTCTTCCACAACTGATACCCCTCGGGTTCATCTCTCACTTGGATGACTTAGCATATGTGGTCAAGGCAATATCCCACCGACAACCCTTCACATGCCCCTTACACATGCAATTCAATTATGTCTCTTCTTATCACAACTATGTAACTGAGACGATACATGTACATCAATCAGGTGACCTAGGAAATCTAGAAGGAATAGTTCAATCTCCCCTTATCCAACCTTCCAATTTCCCTTGACGTCGGCACTACCATGGAAGGTTTCCTGTCAATGCCCCCACTTCATACCGGTATACATTATCCACAAATATGAATTTTAAGGCATATGCACACAAGCAATATTCAGGCCTATCTCAATTTTTCACGAGTATGGTCATTTTCCCAACCATCTCTATTAAAGTATAAATATATCTCAATAGATATGATGCATGCTCAATTTAACACTGAGAGATTGGTCCATCACTCAACCAGCTCCCTTCAGTAGATATAACAAGCACAAGGTCCCAAATCCATTGCCCTATCATGCGACTATAATTCATTTATCCTGGTTTTTAAGACCATTACCTTGTTTCTTAACTCTTAAAGGGTATTTCTTTATTAGACATGCATTTATGTATTTTTATACTTATTATATGAGTTTCAAAATTAGACTTAGCATTTATTTTAAAGAAAAGCTAAAAAATCATAAAATATTTCGGCCAGTCCAATCAAACTCATCGTCCTTACTCCCACTCACTATTTTTATCGAAACTTGCTCGCCCCGACTGTTTTTCCTCTGTCTCTAGTTGTCTGATCCACGTGTGATCATCTATAGGATTCATTCTAAATGAATCAAATTGTATAATCAGGGTTAGTTTAGATATCTACTAAGCTCTTATAAATAGTATGTCGTAATTTTCCATATATTACAGTTTTGCCCCTCGAGCTTAATTCTCTCGACTAATGTGTCGATGAACCCTCATAATCACTAACCCTACTTATGATTTCCTTCCAAATCAAGGTTAAAGTAATATTAGGTTGTATTTTCCAAAATTCCCAAAAGTTACTAAGCTTCTTACTTGGATAACTAAACTTTTTCAAGGTTTGCATTTTGGTACTTAAGTTAGGCAAATTTACCATTTTGCCCCTACTCCTCAAAAGTTTCCCATTTTGGACCCTAGACTTCCCAAGTCTCTCATTTGGATTCTCAAAATTCTTTTAGAAACATTGGGACCCAAAAAATGTATTTGTTACACTTTGTTCCCTAAAATGGGAAAAATTACCATTTTGCCCTCCCTAGTTCAAAATGAGCTATTTGACATCACTTTGTGCATAATTAACCATTTTGCTATTATTTGTGAAAATTTGTCATTTTGCCCCTTTATTCCCGAAAATAACTTTAGACATCTCCATTTGTCTTGAATTCACTTCTAATCCCCTTAGCTACTCTTAGGGACATTTTCCACAATTTTCCCATATGTGCAATTTGGACCCCAAACCTTCCATAGTTGCATTTTAATCCTTATACTTTGAAACTTAAATCAAATTAACTTTTAAAGTCACAATTTACCCGAAATGATCTCATAATATCCCTAATTGCTCATGCGAGGAGTGTGAGGCTTAACCTGGCCAACCACAACCGAATTTGGTCATTTTCCCAAAATTGGTCGAAATTGAGCTATTGAGGGTGTTGTCGGAAATTTTCACCGGGGATGGCCAGAGAGGTGATCAGAGCTTAGGAATTTTGTAGTCAAGGTCCAGGTGAAGCTTTCTATGTTGGTGGCCGTCCAAGAAGTCGTAAGAATTTGGCAAATTTGGTCATCAACTAGCCGCGATCGGGTTGAACCAGAGAGACCCACCAATGGAAATTGACTAGTGTGTGGTGATTTCTCCCTTGTTTTATGTCAACTGTCATGTCTCGACCCAGTTTGGTCAGATCCCCGTGAGCAACCCACCACTCACACGGTTTATTAAGAGTTTTCCCTTCTCTAAACTATTAGTAGTAAGGTGTCCTTTCACCTATATCTTTTCTAAAATAACATTAATCAAAACTGAATATATTAAATCTTACATACATGTCTCGCAGGTTCAGCTACAGGAAAATCTTTGGGTTTGTTTTCCCTTGGTTGCCTAGAAAGGGGTAAAGGGAGGTAAAGGGAGGGGTGAGTTCAACAACTTAGTGAATAGGTGTTGGGTGAGAGTTTTCACAAAACAACTTTAATTGGAGTGTTTCAAACTCCTTATTTCATTTATTAATGTTTTTCTTCAAATTCCAGTTTTCAAAACTTTTTTTCAAGGTTTACCAATTCTTTTTCCAAGGATTCTCAAATCCTTTCTAAGGTTTTCAAAACCACTTTCTCATTTCCATATTAGGTGTGTTTCACAAATAACACACGCCCTTCATCAGTAAGGGCACACACACATATTTGCGAGATGCAGTTACGCCGACTTCACTCAATTTGTGGATTGGAGCGTCTTTACCATCCACCCTAATAAAAGTCCCTGACTTCTATCTGGAGTCTGAATGAACATCTCAGATGTTCAACCCTCAGACCCAAAATACTTTGTGTCCATATGAGGATAGAGATCTCATCCCGATGCCACCCCGACTTCATGCGTATGAAGCTACGTCGAGCTTCCCTAACTATTGGCACGACAAACTACCCTTATATCCACCATGTCGTCCAATAGCCCTTAGGAAGCACCACTACCCCTCTTGGGTATCTTGATGGTCTCGAACCTTAAGTGCATGCACAAACAATAGTTTTCCACAAAGCCATTTATCTTTAGTGCCACTAGTCCAACAGCCCCAACCCTCAACTCGACCTGCAGCTATTTGTGTAGGTCGGACCGTCAACCTAGACCTGATGCACTACCACTAGTCCATCGAGTATGTCAGTTCTATCTTGGTACCATGGTGAAATCACACATTCCATTCATTTAGAATTTTCATGGCATAAATATCACATATTTTTTTACGAGCTCCTGCTAGTGTTAATTGGCATTGGGCCCACTGTACGTGATTTTCTAAAATCGGGCATTTTAGCCAACAAATTCCAAAACTAAGGCCTCTAGCATATTTGAGTAGTTCTAGCTCTAGTCAAGGTCTTCCAAAATTTTTAAGCATTGGCACACAGTTAGGAGAGAATACTTCTGACAAAAATAACCTTTCAACTCATCACACCAACTGGGTGTAATGATCTTTCCGCTTACAACCGGTAAGCGGGTTTTCTCCTTCCTTCCAGGAAGTCTATCATACTAACTTGGTATGATCTCTCTACTTATAACCGGTAAGTAGTTTTTACACTTAGTCTCACATAACTCCAACCGAATGTGATGTTAACATCCCACATAGAAGTGGTTTTCATTTACGAAGTGCTCATCATCCCAACCGGGTATGATGTGAATAAACTCACTCACTCGATAATTGAAGTGTACTCTTATCGAGTCGATTTCTGTTTCCATGCTAGCTTGTCCTCGCTAACGTTCCGATTCCTCGTGTTCCTACACGATTTGGACATCATTATCTATAATATTTGGCATAACAGCCTTCATTCTCTCACGTATGGACGACTAGACTCAAAATTACCAGTTAAGTACACTTAGGTCCCTAAATTTTATTTTCCTTGATTTTAGGTCTCTAATGCTAACTTTTCCCCAAATTGAGTCCCGAAACTTCCAAAAATTCACTTTGGGTCCTCAATTTACTCAAAATTGTTTAAGGGGTTCAAGTTTTCCAAATTTCCCATTTGGTCCCCAACTTTTCAAAAATTACCATTTTGCCCCTACTTTACAAAAATGGCAATTTGACCCAATTATTTCCAAAAATTGACCAATTGGTCCTCCAACATCTTTTCCATGGCCAATTGGCCCTCAATTTTGGTATATTGCAATTTGGTTCCTCAATATTACGAAATCCCTACATTTCCCCAATTTTTTCACAAATTTCCCCTTTCAAACTGGCCGAAATTGATTTCATCAAATTGACCATTTAATCAGGGTTAATTGCTCTAATTGAAGGTATGGATTAGTTCATACACTTCCATATGATTCAATTGAGCTTTGAGCCGCGTCATTTGGGTTAGAATTGAACTTAAACAGAGCTTCACCGGAAAACTAAGCGTAAAGAGAGAAAGCTTTGAAAGCTTACCGTCGAAGGTGTGGTGGTGCGATCTCTCTATCAGTGAAGATAACTCTCTTCCTAAGGTATCTTCTAGGATCAAGAATTCCTACAATTGACCTCGAATCGAGTGAGAATTTCGTTAGTGAAATTATGTAGTTTCTCTCTCTAACTCCGGCCTACAACGACTGAGTAGGGCCGAATTGGCTTGCCTTTCAGCGTAGTTAAGGTCGTCTAAGGGCTGTGGGGATGTTGGGAGAGCTTGGTTTGGCCTGAAGAGGGCTGAATTCGACTGATTTCAGCTCGATCAAAACAGGGCAGCTACGATCCGTCGGAGCTGCTTCACTACTTGATTACGTCGGTACTTCTCCGGTGATCCTTAGATCAAACGGAGGTTGCTTTTAGATAGCTCACTTCCCCCAGAGTCTAAAGAGCTCGACCTCACCTTTTGAGGTTGAGAAAACTGCCCAAGTCGAAGCTCTGGTTCGAGCTTCACTAGAAAATGGAGTAGTTGAGAAAGAGTGGAGTTTTCAGGTGTAAGAAGGGTGAATGGGGAGTACCTCTTTATATAGGGAGCTCGGGGACTCTCTGGCCATCCGTTTGGCACTTTTATGGCCCTCATTCATGGCCTGAAATGGCCTTAATGGAGGTGATTCATCTTCATCGGCACTGTTCATTCTTCCGACAAGTGAATAGTGTTGTTATCTAAAGGAAGAAGATGACACTATTCCAAACCGGACCTGACCGATCTGAACTGGGTTCAATTCTTAAACCGATCAATTCAGGCCCAATTTGACTGAGTTTTTCAAAATTAAAATTTTCTAAATTCATTATCTATCCAATGGTGGCTTCAATTCCCCAATTTGAATATTTTAATCCACCTAAAAAATGAATTTAGAAATAGGTTCAATGATTGTTCAAATCATTTCAAACCGGTTCAATCCGGTTTAGGTCCGGTTCACCTGAACTAGTCTGGTTTTCTCTTCCAATTCATCCCAAAGTTTCTTTCCATGGTTTTTATGACTCTTTGGGTCACTCGAGATTTGTAAATTTTCTAATTTGCCCTTTCTCTAATAGTTGGGGTTCGTGAATCGATTTGGTTCTCTCTTGGGTTGATGGGTTCTTTCCCTGATTTTTCTTATCCTGAATGGGTGGGGTTTACATCATCCCTTACCATGCAGGGGTAGAGGGGAGGTAAACGGTTACTTTGGTATTGGTGGCCATTGGAGTGGTGGTCAGAGGTGGTTGAATATGGCCCCGAAAGATCATTGGTGGCAAGCGAAATTCTTCTCGAAACTAGGTCAGCTAAAACGGCACTCATGCGACATTTTTCGGCATCAAGATTTTAACCATTGAATCTAGTCATAGAACTTAACCATTAAAATGTCAGGACCCAGTCATAGAACTTAAGAGGAGTCTATAACGACATTTTGATACCAAAATCACCCTATTTGGTGATCGAGCAAGAGAGAATTTCTCATTCCAACATCGGGAGGTCGATTAGCTCTCTAAGATCAAGATTTTAACCATTGAATCCACAATTTGAGCTATCTGTGAAGGGTTAATGCAATTAACTCCATTGGGAGACCGGTAGCTCAATTTATAGCTGATCTCTGCAATTTCTAGCATCCATTTGATCAAAAGTTGAATCAATTATGGCGATATTTATGACAATGCGGTGGGGAAGTTGTCGGGCGGTGCGTAGTGGCTTGTAGGTGAGTCGGGTCGATCCAACTCAATTCCAACCAACCTAACTTCCCTTCTTTTTCTTTTTGTTTATGAAATTTAAATTACCATTTGCCCTTTTTTGGTCCCTTTTGTAATTAAATTTGAAATCTCAGCCCTATTTGGTCGAAAACTGGCTTCCCCCCAAAACCTCAATTTTCATGCCCGAAAATCAGATCGGATCCCTAGTCCTAGCATCAAGTTTCCTATCCCATTTCCAACATTAGGTTATGATTTGAACTTGAATTTTCAAATCCCGACTCGGGTTCCATTTCAGATTTAGGGTTCCATTCTCGATTTAGGTTTTTATCTCTAGTTCAAGATTTCATTCCTGATTTCATATCTCATCCTTGGTTTTGAAATTTCATTCCTAGTTTTAGTTCTCATTTCTAATTTGGGATCTCATTTCTCAACTTACGGTCTTCTTATTAGTTCAAGATTATATTCTTAGTTTAATCTCAGTTTCTGGTCCACTCGGACTTAACCTAGGTTCTGGTGTTACAATAACGATGAGTGGGATTTCTAATTTTGTGTGAGATTGGATCATTGTTGTCAATACTTTCAGCTTTATGAAAATTGTTGGTATGCTTTGGAAAAGCTTTTGAAAACCCACAAAAAATCTACATTGAAGTTTTTACCAAAAGACGAGAAATATCACAGTTCATTTGAGGAACGAGCCATGACCCAGTTATTTCAGAAAAGATGATTGTAAACCTAATGGTTTAAAAATAGGTGATACCCAACCCTTTAAAACAAGTTAGGAACGAAAGGGACAAGGCCCAATGTTCAAGTATGAATGAGCTAAGACTTGTTATTTATGAAAGGGGCTAAAATCAGTTGTTTATTAAAGGGGCTAAGACCCATTGTTTATGAAAGGGGCTAATACCCGTTGTTTATAAAAGGGGCTAAGATCCATTATTTATGAAAGGGACTAAGACTCGTTGTTTATAAAAAGGGATTAAGACATGTTACTTATGAAAGGGGTAAGGACCCATTGTTATGAAATGGGGTAAGAACCGATATTCATGAAAGAGCTAAGACCCAATGTTTATTTAAAAAAGGGCAAATTTATGATGTTTATAAACTAGCTCAATCACAACTTTTAGAAAGAACCTAAAAGCATGTATTTTGAAAGAATGGCAACTACCTAATATTTTACAAGCTAATAATACATGTGTGATATTTTATAACCTTCGAGGTCAAATTAATAATGATATCAATAGGGGGTGGCCAGTTAGCAAGACATCCTCCATACATGCCCCTCCTCATTCATCCTCTCCACACTTGAAAACTCCATTCTTTCTCAACTGCTCCAATTTCCAGTGAAGCTCGAACCAGAACTCCGATATAGGGTCTTTTCTGAGCCAAAGAAGGCATGGTGGGGTTCTTTAGAACTGGGGAGAAGTCAACTACCCGACGGTAGTCTCCATTTGCTTCGAGGGTCGCCGGAGAAACGCCGGCTTGATAAAACAGTAAAGCAGCTCCATCGGACCGAAGATACCCTATTTGGCCGAGCTGAAAACGGCCAATTCGAGCCCTCCTCATGCCAAACCAAGCCCTCCCAATACCTCCACAACCCTCCTACACCTAAATTAGAGCGGAAAGGTAAGCCAATTCAGTGCCAGAGAGAATCGGCAGAAATTCGATGATTAAATTCTCATTCAATTCGGGATTAATTGATGCAATTCTTAATCCTATGAGGAACCTCATGACGAGAGTTATCTGCCCAGATTAAAAGCTCGGGCTGCCGCATCCCCACGGTAAGATTTCGAAACTTTCTCTCTCTAAGTCTAGTTTTCTGACTAAGCTCCGTTTGAGTTCATTCCAGCATCAAATCGCGCGATTCAAAGTGCAATTGAATCATATGAAGGTGTAGGAAATCAATTCGGTTGAGTTAGAAAGTTGAAATTGGGGGAAAATTAAGGGAAATTTGGGGAATTTGAAAATTCGAGAGACTAAAGTGCAATTTCATAAAATTGAGGGCCAATTGGGCAATTTTTGAAATTATTGGGGCAAAACTTATCATTTTTGTAAAGTAGGGGCAAAATGGTAATTTTGAAAAAGTTGGGGACCAAATTGGAAATTTGGGAAACTTGAACCCCTTTATGTGCTTTTGAATAAATTGAGATCAAAAGGTGAATTTTAGAAATTTTTGTCTCAATTTGAGGGAAAAACGATATTAGGGACTAAAATTAAAGAAAATGAACTTTAGGGACCTAATGGCAATAAATCGAAAAGTTGGAGTATTTCATCTATACACGATGAATGAAGGCTATTAGGCCGAGGGATAATGAACAAAAATGTTCATATCGTATAGGAACAACGAAGTACTGGGAACATCATTAAGGACAAGCTCACGTGAAAACAAAAAATCAGTCAAGAGGAATTCACTATATTAACGGGTGAGTGAGATATTTAATATCATACCTAGTTGGAATGATAAGCACTCAAAAAAGAAAATCCATTACTAAGTGATATTTTAAACATCACATCTAAGAGGAGTGGTGTGAAAATCACACGAAAAAACTAATTACCGGTTATAAGTAGATCATACCATTTTGGTAAGATGAAACTTTCTCGAAGGAAGTGTAAAACCTGCTTATCAATTATAAGTAGAGACGTCTTCATACCCGATTGGTATGATAGAAAAATGAAAGGTTTATTTTGTCGGAAGTGCTTTACCCTAACTGTATGCCACTACTTAAAATTTTTTAAAGACCTTCTTGACGGGAGCTCATATAGGCCGGAGGCCTCAGTTTTGGAACTTGGAGGCTGATATGCCCAATTTTAAAATCTCGAACAGTGGGCCCTAGGCCAGTTGGCATGAGTAGTAGCTTGTAAACAAACATAATTATTAAGCCATGAAAACTTAAGTAAATGAGTTGTTTGGCCATGGTACCAAGACAGAACCGACATACTCAATGGACTAGCAGTAGTGCATCATGACAGGTCTTCAGAATAGACAAGACAAGTAGCTGCATGTCGAGTTGAGGGTCAAGGCCGTTGGACTAGTGGCACCAAGATTATATGGCTTATGTGAAAAATTGCTGATTTGTACATGCACTGTGTTACGGGACCTTCAAGATGCCCAAAAGGGTTAGTGATGCGCCCTAGGGCTCTAGACGACCTGGTGAAAATAAGGGCAGTTAGTCGTACCATAAGTCTTGAGAAGCTCGTCGTAGCTTCATTGCGTATGAGACCATATAGACATGGAGTATTTTTAGTCTGAGGGTAGGACATCAGAGACATTCACTCAGACTTTGGGTATAAGTCAAAGACTTCTATTATGGTGGATGGTAAATACACTCCAATCCACAAGTGGGTGCAGTCGGTGTAACTGCATCTCGCGAATGTGTGTGATCCCTTTATGATGAAGGGCATGTGTGACATGTTAAACACACCGAATATGGAAACGACAAAGAGGTTATGAAAATCATAGAAAGGATTTGAGAATCCTTGGAAATGAATTGGGAAACCTTAAAAAAAAAAGTTTTGATAAACCGAAATTTGAAAAAAGGCATTTTTATGAAATAAGGAGTCTGACAAACTCTGATTAAAGAAATTAAATTTTGTGAAAACTCTCACCCCAACACCCATTAATTGAATTATCGAACTTACCCGTTCTCTTTACCCCTTTTCAGGAAACCAATGGAAAACCAATTTTAAAAATTGACGCCTTACTTCCCACGGTTTAGAAGAGTGGAAAACCCTAAATAAATCGGAATAGTGGCGGGTTGTTCATGAGGATCCGACCAAACTGGATTATGATATTTATTATGTTCAAGTCATTTTTTATTTAGTGCTAGGCTAATTGGATTAATCACACTATCGTATGTCACCAGTTTCTCTCTCATGAAGTCTACTCAAATTTCAATTCATATCACTCCATCTCGTTGTTTCCTTCCCTAAGAAATTATTATGTCTCTTGTGAGGTTTGTTACAATATCCTTTTATAGGATATTTTATTTTCTTAATTTAGTAATTAAACGTAAATTTTTTATATAAATAATAGGATTTGAAAGTAAAGGTATTTAACTCTACATTTTCTAAATCCCGTGATTAGTTTCTTAGGGAGGTTCCTTCTCTTGATTAGTTTCTCTTTGGAAGTTGTCCTAGAATTTCTTAAATTTCTGTGCTTATTTTGGAATTGACTTTAATTAATGGAAAAGTTGAAAATCAAACTAACTAGATATGGGAATCAAACTAATTATATAAAAGAAGTGTAGAAAGGTGTTGAAATGAAAATAAAAATACTTACAAGTAATTTCTCTCATTTATTTTCTTGTAAATTTAATATCATGGCCTTCAATCCTTCACTTGGAAACTTTATATACCTATTGAATTATCATTCATTGATTGTACGAGTGAATTTTTGCATTGATGGTTAAAAGGAATTTATTCTTTTATCCTAAATTGTTGCAGGCCATGTACATGTACGTGAGCCCATGAGAAGTCTTCCTTTAGTCTCTTGAGGGACTATAATGCGGATAGCTCCACCTTAACCCAAACTCTTAGTCTTCAATTAAGTATAAGAATAATGATGAATAAGAGCACTCATATCCAAGTATGAGAATTATTTAATTTGATGAGTATTCAAAACTTTTGAAGAATTATTAGGCCCGTTCATTAGCCAAGCCCAAATTATTCTTTAAGCCCAACTTCCCACCTCATAGTAATGTACTATTTAATTATTTATTTACTATTTTTTTCGTCTTGCTATTGGCAGCCCGGCCCGGTTCTATCCTTAAAAGCCTTATAATAATTAATGTGGGTTTGTTTATGGACTTATGGTTGCTTTTTGTTTTTCTGTACAGTAAATAGAGTGAACAAGTTTTGGGAAACATGCGCCCAGCTCATTGGTTCTTAGAACCTTATTGTACTGAAAATTTGAGTGAGCTTGTTACTCTTATTATTAGATTTTATTTATTTTTAGACTGCTTTTGTAAGGCCTTGTCTTTAAGACCCGGCTAATGCAACTTCTATATTACCCTTGTCATTAGCGGCTAGATTTCACAATACAAAACATTAGTCAGCATAACCAAAACATGTACCCTTTTATATATAATGTATTAATAATAATAATTTAATTTTTCAAAATTAAATAAAAATTTTCAGAATAAATTAATTCCACCTAATAAGTTTGGTCTGATTTATCTAATAAATGAATTAGAATCGATCTAATTTATTAAATGCTTTTATTTTCTTTCTAATTAAATATATATAACTTGATTTTCCAATGGTAAGCTATTTGCATCTAAAAATAATACGAGTATTTTTCCAATTTTTATAAATTAATATCTTATTTAATTTATTTTTTTATCAGTTTAAATTTACGGATTTTAAAAATATAATTTTACACTTGTGTTTGTAAATTTAAATATAAATGTGTTGATCACTATTGTAGCTTCTTTGAATTGTGCAATTTCATTCCAAGTCCACTTAAGAACACTAATAAATGTGTTGATCACTATTGTAGCTTCTTTGAATTGTGCAATATCATTCCAAGTCCACTTAAGAACACTAATAAGCATTCCCAGCTGATTTTCCTATTAGCAACAGTCCACGTTATTGATTAGTAAGTGCAAGGGTCTTGCATTCACAATATTTTCTCAATCTATGTAAGATTTATGGAAGGAAAACGACCCATCTTTTCATTTCTTTTTATTTTATTTTAATTTTTTAGTATTTTTTCTAAATTAGAATTTATTAATATCATTTTAGAGCAAAACCCTGATGCCATCCAGATACAAAATTATGATCTATCTCCACATCTAAATATTCTACTATTCAATTCTATATGTATACAGTATATGATGGAGTGAAGACTTTGTCATCCACTTGCCAATATTGATTATACCTTACAGCTCAGCTTGTCATACACTAGCGTAAAGGACGCGTTCTAGCTATAACAGAGAATTTTTTTCTATACATATCTCCTAATAAAGTGTGCAAGAAGAAGATGATCTTATGACTCAAAATGGGTCCTACAAAGGAGAGGATTGTAAATTTAATCTTGTCATAATATCCATTGGTGAGAGTCAAGTCAATTCTTGATGAGATTCTACCTAATAGTTCAAAGATTATCTCACAACCACTACATGATGCTTCAACCTTCAAAAATTCTCATTAAATATCAAAATAAATGGGAGACTTATTCTATGGGTAGAAAAATTATCTACCGCCTCTAATGTCTACTTTTGGAGAGCTTATCATGTATCCACATGACATTACTCCATCATATTCATTGTGAAAATTACAAAAATAGAAGCAAAAAAATTCAACTCCCGTACACTATCACTCATAAATTAGACAAGGAAGTATAGTCCAAACAGTGACTCAGCAAATGGGATAGTGTTCCACCCAATCAATCCATAGAGACTCTTCATGTGCAAAAACTCGCATAGATTATATGCGCAATAAGCAAGATTCAAAGAATGAAGATGATTCACTTCTAGCCCACCTTCTTGGTTGAGAAGACAACGTTGGGTTGGACCACACAACTTTGACAGCCCCTCACATTTGCCAATTCCAACTTCAACTTCTACAAAGATGAACTTTGTTCAAGTTGATGCCAACTGGACTTTCCTTGAAATTTAGTAATCTACTATTGGTTCCTTTGTGTCATAAGCTCCACCAATGTCCAACAATTTGGTACGGATAGCCTTTAGAATTATTGATCCTTTTTTTCCTTTAATCTATTCAAGTGCCACAATAGGTATGGAAGAGAGGACAGAAATTCAGTGGTAGGGCGTGGACTATATGATCACTCACCAACTTGCTCGTGATACTGAGATCAGTAATCAATAAGAAACCGCACTAATATTTAGATACCGTATGCATCCTCATCAGTTGACTACTAGCACAAAGTATGTGTCATTTTCCCCATATTCTTACTATATAAATGGGTATTTTGACCTATTTTAATTCAAATATAATCTTAAAACAACTAATGAAAAAAAGCTGTCTGACTTATTAAGAACTAGTTCAATCCAAGTCTAAATAACTTGGAATTAGATATTATAGTCAAGGGCATCAACATTCATTCAATGCATTCCATATCTTTAATAGCATGAAAAACTAACAAACACCACCAAAGGTGCTGACTTTTTAAATCCTAATAAATTATTTCCATACATCACAACAAGGGTCCAAAAAAAACAAGTGAAGGAAGGAATAGATTAGTTGTAGATTCTTGCAAATTTCACATATCTATTAGTATCTTGTCCTTTATCTATTAAAATATATCTTGATGCATTTTGTTTTGTCTTCATGTGTGGTGGGACAATCTTAACTAAATGTCCTCTAAAATAAAATTTATTATTATTAAGAGGGCAACGTGGTGTCAACAAGGTCGTGACCTAATTTATCCTTTGTGGAGTCTAAATTATCTCAACTCCTTTTGGGGATGTTTGGAGGTTTTATGGAATCAACAATTGAAGCAATCCCTTGTGGATTGCCCATTATAATGTTTGGCTAACTTATACCACTTCATGGGCTTAATTAAATTGATAATACCTAATATTTGAAGAATACAAAAGTTTTGGCTTTATTCTAACTAAAAAAGTTGAGGACTTATTATTATAAGGGATGTAAGAAAAAAACTAGAAAAATAATAAATAAAAATATGATTTTAAAGTGGTTTGCTAATAATAGTATTAAACTTATCGTACAAATATATTTTATCCATTTATAAAATTTTGGGAGCATAATTTTAGTATTATTAAAGTATATATATATTTTTAAATACAAATTATATATAATTTTTACTTAATAAAATATTTACCTAAATAATATATGATTATTTAGTTATAAAAATTTTGGAGTAAATGGTATGATTTTAATACCCTAAAATGTCAAATAAACTATTTGTATATAAATTAATATATAATACAAGAATTAGAGATAGATTTGAGTAAAATGTTAGATTTGTTATTTTAAAATTCTTATACAAAATTTTATTTAGTGATAAAACTTTTTATACTAATTTGTTTATCATATAATTTACTACTATAATTTTATCACGTAGAAAAAATGTATTTTTAATATATTTATTTTTTGTTTCAAATAATTAAATAAAATCTTAATTATTTATAATTTTTACTTATAATTTTATTAAGTAAAAAATATATATAATTTGTGTTTGTAAAAATATGTACGTAATTTAAGCAAAATAAAATATTATAAATTAAATAAAACATATTTTTTAAAATATAATTTATTCTCATATATGTAGCCATTAAATTATAATTTAAAATAAATTAGATATTACAAGTTATTTGATTATTATTAAGTGGCTATGATGTATATCTTCTAATGTACTATGTTCCATTTCCTATCATAAACATTTTATTTTGGAATTATTTATTTTATTTTTAGTTATTTTAAAATTATTCGATCAACACTTTAAAAAATATTTTATAAAATATTTGATGATACAATATAAACTTCAAATAATTAAAGTAAAACTATTGAAAATATATAAGTTTTAATAGTGTTACAATACTTACAAATAATTATTAAGTGAATATAATTATAATAAATAGTATATTATCAAATATGGTATATATTTACTAGCCTCACGTATTTAGTCCATTAAAAAAAATAATAAATTATTAATATACAAGAGTATAAAAGAAAATTATAAAAATTAGAATTTTTGTTTATTTCATTTAATAACGATAGAATTACAAATTTATCAATGTTATTGCCAAGGTTGAGAATTAAAATTTTCAAATTTAATAAAAAATGAAATATTATGAATATATATATATATATTAATCATTTATTCATCCGCTCTAGTCTCCCATAACAACTATATATATATATATATATATATATATAATCAGCGGTGGATTCACTTTAGTAGTGGACATACATATTACTAGGGATATACTCTTAGAATATATGAAGAGTTTAAATCCTTGTTTCTTATCCTATGCAAAATTAAAGTTAATTCGTGAGGATAAGAAAGAGGCATCGCACACACGAGTGGGGTCCATTTTGAATTCTTCAGTCGAATCATTGCGATCCAGAAGAAGATCTGCACGTGCTGCATCCAAATCATACCGAGATATATACGGTTACCTCTCTGTTAAATACGAATTACGGCCATGCATTTTTTTTAAAAGTATCAAAATTTACTTCCATCTTAATATATTGCATCAGTCGAGATATTCATCAATTTTGAAACTGCGTTTATTTTCATCAAATTGTTAATCGTGGCCAATAAAAACTTGTAAGGTCTTCACGTAGCTTTTTATTTTGCTCTATTTTAAATTAAAAAAAGTGTTAATTATTATATGTTAAATAATATTATCTTACATTTTATAAAATATAAAAGTTTTTAATTTTATAATATTAAAAAAATTCACTAATTATAATTAATAACTTTTTAATGTAAATGATATCGATCAAATTATATATAATTTTAAATAGTATAATAGCTAATATACTAATATCCTATCAAATACTAGAAAATTTACTTATTTTTTATATAAATATAAATAAAAAATACTTAACTCGAATAGGAAATTTTAATATATTTATAAAATTAAAAATATTACTATAATTACTTGAAAAAATTATTATAATTTCAATTTAATTTTACCTATCTGATTTTGAAAGAATGGAAGGAAGGGAGCACATAATAATTCAGCCGATGACTCGACTCTCTGGCAATAACTGTGATACGACAAGTAACATGATAGCAACCTCAATGTAGTCACGTAGGATTTTATCTAGGGGATATCAATATCTATTAGAGATATACTTTAACCATATCATCCTTCTTGTGTCATGAATAAGACCTGCGCTACCACTAAAGCATATCGGATTTTAGGTATCTCATCCTATCTTGATATATCATCACCCAAAGTGACCACCATGTTCAAAGTCTAGCATTGAATACAAACTCTTTCTATCTACGCTTTCTATTTTTTTTAATGTTTTTTTTCCTATTTATAATCAAAGTGCTGCATGATCAAATATGTCACATTAACAAATGCTATTTGAAAGTCACAAATTTGTACTGACTTATACCACCGAAGCAAACTTTCAATCCTTCATCAATCAAGCAGAGATGCATGCTCTCTCGGTCGTCTTACCTTCCTTGCCCCAGATTGACATAGGAGAAGTTAGGGATGAGGCCGGATGAAGAAGATGGTTGAATCGGTCTGGATAGGAACAAACTGGGGACAATGGGTCGCACTGAGGTTGGAGAATGACATGAGGGGCCGACCAGATGACACTGCCTAACCAAAAGAGTTGAGATGAGTTGAAAGAAAGCTGATGTAGATGGAGGGTGTAGGCCTAGTTAAAGAGATGATTTATCATTTAAACATACTAAATTACTGTAACTTTCTTTTCTACCGTGGAAATACGAACTAATTAAATTAATAATGATGAGGAAAACAGCTAGGAAATTTACTCCAAATTAAAAATTTTCATTTCAAAAGATCGACCATAAATGCTATTCTATCTGTACCTTTTATGCTGAAATGACATTTCTGGCAATGATGATCGAGAAGTTGTCATTTCAGCAATGATGAAAGAGAAGTTGAATAATGGGGTCCAACCAAATACAAACTTTTTTTATTGCATATTTATATATTTATATCAGACATTCCATATGTGGGAATTGTACCCTTACAATAATTAACTAATTTACCAACCAGAATTTGTGCGGAGGAAGACCGCAAAGTTACATAGAAACCAGGCCAACATATCCAGCGGTGGCTTCTCAGTGCATATGCTAACATGTTCCAGTCATGCGGCAGCTTGCGTATGAACCGACATGGAGGGACAGGCATAACGGGCGACACGTGACCTGGGTGGTGGCAGGAATCATCAGATGGCGGGAAAAGAAAGTGGGAATGGGGGCATGCATGCATGTGAAGCGTAGCATATGAATGTCGGGATTATCAGTATGTTTGGGAAACATATATCGCTATCCCTGTTTAGGAGTGGTCTGTGTCTCATCCTCTAGAGGATTGAAAGCAAGCACAGGAACTACACCTTGAATGGGTCTTTCTTTCCCCCATTTTTCTTTCTTATTTTCAAATGGATATGGCATTTTCCTATGTGTGTGACAGTGCGGAATGATGTCTTATGCGCAAAAGAAGAGACCGTAGCTGTGAATGTGGTTCTAAGGTTAATGGAGGAGGATGAGGAGGAGGGTGGAATACCTTATTGCTTCCATTTTCATGCGAGCCCACTAGGGGACACAAAGGACAAAAAACACCAAAAATACCCACTCATAAAATATTGAAATTTATAAAAAAATTAGGTATAATCACCCATTATCTTTCACTTGTAGATGGAAATGGATGCAAATATATATGTACTAATAACTATTTGTAGCATGATATCAAAGTTGATTATCTCATATCACACTCCCATCGTATCAAAAAATTCGGCTAGTACTAGATATGAAAGTTGTATATTGTAGTCCACTCATTGGCCAGAAGAAAAATATAGTACTCTGTAGACATTTTTTAGGGCCAGCTTAAGAGTATTAGGACAGTAAATTTGCATTAAGTTAGGACTATGGTACAATCCACATTAATTAAAAAATATAAATATATTGCGCATGATTGTATATCAATATAAACTTTTAAATAATAATTTTGATTTATTAGAAGTGCACATTAATATCTGACACTTTGATATTATATATATATATATATATTGAGCATTGGGCAAAATGGGTAAGGAGCCCAAGCTTATTGGGATATGTTGACATTCCAATAATTTTAGTTGACCTGCTTAAACCAGCAATCGATTGGATGATGGAACACTGATAAGATATTTAAAAAGATAGACGTTATATACTATTATGGTTAATCAAAATTTATTATAATATCCTATCATGATAACTAATGTCTTTCCTTCTTTTGTCATGCCCTTTACTTCCCCTAATCTAATTCATATGCCTCCCAAAATTTTTAATAATATTGAGAAATTAAATGTAAGTGTATAAAATTGAATTTGTAATTCATTGGGTTAAGATAAAATCATCCACGTACTTTATAGATGTTAGAAATATTAAACACTTCATAGATATTATAAATATCAAATAAAAAAATATTATAAAGATGAAAATATGGTAATTATAATTTAACTTGCAGAAACCGAGTATAAATAAACTTGTTGATGTGAAATCAATATCCTTACTACTAGAGCAAAAAAGTGGATGATAACTGTAAAGATTAACAAGCTAAGAATTTGTGTTAATAAATGGAATATCAATTTTATCTTGAACAACTTACTTACGCACAAATTAATAATTTATTTTAATATATTTCGTTAGATCATAAAATATATAATTATTAGTACAATAAATAATAGAAATTATAGAATAGAAGTATAAAAAATTGAAAGTATCTCAAAAATTAAGAATTAAATCTAATTAAATTATTTAATACTATATCTTTTATATTCAACCTTAATATTAGAATTAGCGAGCAAGTTGCTCCTTCTTAGGTAAGTTTACTTTTACTAAAAAGTGAAGTTATATCAATTGTACTAGAAACTAGTTTTGAATTTAATTTGGGGAAGTAAATTAGATTGAAATATAAAAATTAAAATAAAATTTAGAAAATTAATATACATGAGAATTAAAGAAATTCATAAATGTAATGAGTACCAATCTAGAAGAACTTTTGAACAGGAATTAGAAAACGAGAGAACATCCATTAAAAATTATATCGAATTGAGATTAAATTGGAACAAACTAAGAACATAACTTTTTAATTGACCCAAAAAGAAAAAAAATTCTTAACCCAAAATTACAGGAATGAGCCAATAATTTTTTTAAATAAAATGTTATGAGAAAAGTCTTAATTGGTGACTAATCAACTAAGAAAAAGTAAAAAATGGGTATATGGATTCATTTGTCAAAATCTTATTAAAATAGTGTGAAATCAGTCAATATGTCAATGTGCACTATATCGATCAGCCATCAGTGTTGCACGCGCTAGCATATAACTTCCTCATGCACCTTCTCTACTTGATTAACTCGATTCATAATATGACTGTTCTAGCTTTCATATGATGTTGTATGTCATTTTTTCTCTTGTACGTTCGAAATAAGATTCTAAAAGCCTACAATTCAATCAAATTTCACATTAATAGAGGCATGGGCGAACAACTAACTTGTCATTCTGGCTCTTCTTAAGAGTAATTGAGCTGATATGACATCAAAAACTCAAATTTCACTCTAAAACTAAAGAGAGAAAGCTTTAATCATTTTTAGATCACTCTAAGACTAGGCATGTAATATCGTATTTTTAGTAACCAAAAAAACCAAATTAGTTTAAATGAATTTGATCCCATTAGAATATTGGAAAGTATTCATTTTGCACTCTTTCAATAGTTGTCAACCCATATTATTTTAGTAATCCAAAATTAAATAAGATACCAGTACTAATGTATTCAAGTATTCATTTTGCATTCTTTCAATAGTTGTCAAACCATATTGTTTTAGTAACCCAAAATTAAATAACATATTAACACTAATGCATCAGATCCTATCAAAACTCCAAGTTTAAGTATGCTTGGGCTAGAGTAGTGTTAGAGAGTATTCACATAGGGTTACATCATTTTAATAGTTGACAAATCATATTTTTTTTTTAGTAATCCAAAATTAAAAACATACGAGCACTAATGCAGGATCCCTTTAGAACTTCGAAGTTAAGCATGCTTGGTGAGAGTAGTGCTAGGATGGGTGACTTATTGAGAAGTATTCATGTTGGTTCCCCTCAATAATTATCAAACCATATTTTTTAATAACCCAAAATGTATTAACATACTAGCACTAATGAATCAGATCCTATCAAAACATTAAAGTTAAGCGGGATGGGTGATGTGCTGGGAAGTTGTTATTTTTTAGTAACTCGAAATTTCGGTAAAAAATAATTTATGAAATTATAATTTAAGTTTAAAATTTAATTGATATAATTGGAATAAATAAAATGAAAAGTGTAAATTATTAGGTGAAAATAATGAGATAAATATATATATACCTATATTTATTTATTAAAATTAATACTAATAATTTAATACATATATTTAATTATTAGAATTAATACTAATAAATACCCATCAATTTCCCAAGAATAAATGACAACATTAATATTGTAGTAATAAATCCTTCCCAATTCTAATTCTAGAGCTCATTTTTATTCATTCTCCTCACACCTGAAAAGTTATCTTTCTTTCTAATACTCTATTTCCCAGTTTAGCTTGAACAAAATCTTCAATTTGAGCATTTTTCTTAACCTCAGAAGAAGAGGTCGAGCTAATTAGATTACAGGGAAAGTCAACTATCTTATAGCAACCTTTATTCAATTCGATGATCGCCGAAGAAGCGCTGACATAATCAAACAGTGAAACAACTCCGGTAGACCAAAGTTGCCAAATTTTAGCCTAGGTAAAATTAGCTTAATTCAGCCCTACTCTAGCCAAACCAAGCTCTCCTAACATCCCCACAACCCTCATACGACCTCAACGATGCTGAAAGGTTAATAGTAGGAATTCTT
Organism: Trapa incisa; assembly: GCA_030064435.1. Classification (NCBI taxonomy): domain Eukaryota; kingdom Viridiplantae; phylum Streptophyta; class Magnoliopsida; order Myrtales; family Lythraceae; genus Trapa; species Trapa incisa. The sequence continues at coordinate 16,579,883 of CM057780.1, read as the reverse complement.
GATCAGCTACCTTTCTCGATAAAAAGCTCGGACCGTCGCACCTCCGACGGGAAAAGTGTGATCGAAACGTTAGCAAGAGAAAGCTTATGTCAACTTGGAAAACCAACCGTAGATGAACACGTCACGGTTAATGGGTGAGTGGGCTAACTTACACTTCATACCTAATTAGGATGATAAGCATAGTTTAAAGTTAAAAACCATTTACCAATTATGAGTTGGCTAATTCACATCATATCCGATTGGGATGATGAGCAATTTTTCTAAATTGGAAGCCACCGTGAGTCAGTTATTCACATCAATTCCGGTTGAGATGATAAGCACTTTTTCTAAATTAGAAGTAATCGTGAGTGGGCTAATTTATACATCATACCAATTGGGATGATGAGCACTTTTATTTAAGGAAAACCTACTTATCGGTTGTGAGTGGATTATTCACATCATACTCGGTTGGGATTATAAGCACATTTTCTAAATTAGAAGTCACTATGAGTGGGTTAATTTACACATCATACCGGTTGGGATGATGAGCACCTATATTTAAGGAAAACCTACTTATCGGTTGTGAGTGGGACTTTTAACATCATACCTGGTTGGGGTAATGAGCAAATTAAGCTAAAAACCACTTACCAGTTGTGAGTAGGCTTACTAACGTCATACCTGGTTGGGATGATTATCACAATTTAAAGTTAAAAACCCCTTACCAGTTGTGAGTGAAAATTTTATATCATACCCGGTTGGGGATGATAAGTATCTCGAAATAAAAATCCACTACTTAGTGGTATTTTAAACATCACAACTTTGAGAAGTGATGTGAAAATCACGCAAAAAAACTACTTATCGGTTGTAAATAGTTCATACCCGGTTGGTATTATAAAACTTCCTCGAAGGAAGTGGAAAACTCGTTCATTGGTCATGAGCGGAGATGTTCTCATACTCAGTTGGTATGATGGACAATTGAAAACATATTTTGTCAGAAGTGCTCTCCCCTAACTATGTGCCAATGCTTAAACGATTTGGAAGACCATCTTGATGGGAGCTCGAATAGCTCTTATAGGTCGGGGGCCTCGATTTTGAAACTTGGGGGCTAATATGCCCGATTTTGGAAAATTACGTACAGTGGTCCAAGGCTAGTGGACACGAGCAGAAGCTTGTAAATAAACATGAGATATATGCTATAAAACTTTAAATAAATGAATTGTTTGGCCATGGTACCAAGACAGGACTGACATATTCAATCAACTAGTGGCAGTGCGATATGACAGGTCTCAAGACTAGTCAAGACAAACAACTGCATGTTGCATTGAAGGTTGGGGCCATAGGACTAGTGGCACCATATATTATATGGCATGATAAGAGAATACTATTTATGCATGCACTGTGATTACAGGACTATCAAGACGCCCAAGAGGGGTAGTGATGCGTCCTAAGGGCACTGGACGACCTGGTGGGTATAAGGGCAGTTCGTCGTACCAGGTGATCGTGCGAAATTTGGAGTAGCATCAAGCGCATGAGACTGGGGTGGGGACGAGATGAGGTCTTTGTCCTCATATGGACACAAAGAATTGATTTCGAGATTGAGGGTCGGATGTCGCGAACATCCACTCATTCTTAGGGTAGAAGTGGACGTGCTTCTATCTAGGTGGCTGGTAAAGTCGCTCCGACGCCACAAGTGGGTTCAATGGACGTACTGGCCTGCGAATATGTGTTTGAATTTCATGATGAAGGACATGTGTTGGGTGATGACACACCATGATTAATAAGAAATGGTGAAAAACTGAGATTTTTAAAGTGGAGAAAATCTAAAGGAAATTAAGGAATTTGACACACTCTAACTTGAAAATGTCACCCTCGGTAGGGTAAAGGTTTTAAAAACCAATGTTTGAGTAAATAATATTTTAAAAGAAGATAAGAAGTTTGGCACACTCCAATTAAATTTCTTTCATTTATGAAAACTCACTCCCAACCCCCGCTCACTAAATTGTAGAACTCACCCCCTCCTTTTTACCACTTTCAGGAAATCAAGGGAAAACCAATTTTAAAGACTTACTGTATAGTAACTATAAAATCAGGTATGTCTGTTTTTTAGTTTTGTATAATGTTATATCAGAAAAGGTAAAGGTTTAAAGGACGTCTTACTCCTCTCGAGTTTAAAAGAAGGGAAACCCTTCGTAAACTGGGAAGAGTGGCGGGTTGCTCATGGGGATCCAACCAAACCGGGTCGGGACGTGACAAGGCAACCTTCTCTTCTTCCCTAAGTTTGAGGCCTAAAACGAGAGCGGTCAAAAACATCCTATCAAAACCATTTTTAGACTTAAGCTCTTAGAACATAAAATTTAAGCTCTTTCGACCAAAATTTCAGAGCCCCGATGACACCATTCTAGTTGACAACAATGCCAAACAGATGACACAACTCTCCTTGACCTACTCCCAACCTTGTCCTGTCCTAGATAAGCCCATGCCCTCCATTCCTAAGTTATTTTTTAATATTAGGTCACCTTTGCACGACCAATGGTCGACACATACATACTTTTCATACCCTCAATTTCATTTCCCCTTGTAATAGTTGACGCCCCTATTATCACCGGTGAGTATTCTGACAAAAAGAACTATAATTTTACTATTTCTATCAAAATAAGAAAACAACCAAAATTGGCTAAAAACTACCACAATCGAGATTCCTAGACCACCCTAAGGACCATGAGAGAACTAGTAGAAGTATTTAAAATAAATTTAAGGTACTAAGTATTATGTTGAAAAAAATTTCAACAATTATGGACTAAAATGCAAATTTTAAAAGTTTGAGAACTAGTTTGCAAAAAGTAAAACTTTGGAAAATATGTTTGGATGAGAGACCGATGGGCTATGATGAAATTTTGGAAATTTTTAGGATCAATATGTGATTTTTGGAAGTTCAAGGGCTTAAGTGTAATCTTTAGAAAGTTTAGAGACTAAAATATAATTTTAAAAAAAATATTTGTTGAAAATGGTATCTTGACACTTTGGGGATTGAAATGGGATATTTTGAAGTATGAGAGTCGAATGAAGGATTTTAAGGGTTAGATGACTAAATTGTAAGTTTTGGAAAAGTGTTATAAAAAAAAGTAATGAGGACAAAAGTGGAATTTTTTAAAATTTTGGGTTGAGTATGGATTTTTTAGAAGTATGAGTGGTTGAAAGGAAAATTTTGAAGTATATACAAGGCCAAGATGTGATTTTTGAAAGAATGAAGGAAAATATAACTTTTGGGAAATTCAAATGGCAATATATAAAATTTTAGCAAGTTTTGGGATCAATAAGGATTTTTTTAGAAATATGAAGGGTAAAAATGAGATTTTTAAAGAATGGTGGTCAATCTTGTATTTTTTTTAAAAAATATGATAGATAAATTAGTAATTTGGGAATGAAAAATGACAAGTATGAAATTTTAGAACATAAGAAAGATAAATAATGAATTTGGACGTGTGAATGGTGAAAATGAGATTTTTTGGAATAGTAATGACAAGTAAGTAATTTTAATATATGATGGGTAAAAATATAATTTTTGAAAGGATGAGTGGCAAAAATATAAAATTAAGGAAAAGTGAGGAAAAAGGGAGATTAATTATGGGAAATACAAATCAATGGTAAGATAGAGGGTTTTGGGACCTTCTCAGTGAGGTATGTAAGAGAGATTAAGTTACCAAATGTTAAGTTAGAGATTGTATAGGCAATAAGATAAATGAACCCTTAGCTAAAAGTGGTACAAGTAGTACCATCATGGCCAAATATACATTTTTAATATTATATAATTCGTGTTTGTAGTTCAATAGCACCTGATCCATGACAAGAACTCTCTAAGAAACACACGAACTCAAGTACTAAAGTACTAGTTGAGGTGAGTGGGATTTACTAACATCAAGTCTTATAGAAAGACAACAATGTCAATATGAAATTATCTCAAATGCATAGTACCATCTTGGGATCATGTAATTATATGTTGAGTAAATGATACTGAAGCATTAGTTTTGTAGGAGGATCAAGAGTCACTAGATCATGTGTCGTTGAGGAGTGGACTCAATAAGAACAGCTACTGGAGAGGGAGACTCGGGTAGGGGATAAGATGTTACATGGAAGATAGGAGGAATGATGGAGACATCCCAAGGGAAAAAAGTATTCTCGTCAAAGTGAATAGTACGTCTAATGAAAATACCTTGAGACTAAGGATCTAAACACTATTGGCCCATAAAATTAGTAGGATATATAAGGAACACAAAAGTAGTGGTGCAAAAATAAAGCTTATGTGATTGGTATGAGTGAATGTACAAAAAATATCAACACCCAAAAACATGTAGGAACAAATAATAAGAAAGAGACTGATTAATAAGATGATAGGGTGTTTAATGATTTAGAGAATATGTGGATAGATGATTAATAATATAAACAATGGTTTCAAATGCAAAATTTCAAAATTTCTGTGGCAAATGAGAATGAGTAAAAAGGGTTAAGCTTATATAGACAATATATTAATGTTTCCATTTGATAGACCCACTATCTTGAGTGGTGTGGAGGTAATAAATTATATGTGTAATTTCATGACTCTCAAGTTCATTTGTAAAGCTACAAGAGAGAAATTATTTAGTACTATCGATTTGAAAATTTTTTATATTTCGATCTTGAATATATTCAATGCAAGTTCGAAAAGCAAGAAATATGTGGAGAATATTCAAACGATTTTTCATAATAAAAACTATGAATATTTACTATAGTCATTTAAAAATAAATATAGTAGATATAATAAATATAAAATTGAACAAGCGTGTATGCCAAAATATTTGTATGAATGGGTTGAAGTGGATAGGTGCTCTTATGATGTGTGAGTGTAAAGGGCTTTTGAACAAATTTTTCCCGTGAACAAGAATCACAAAATTGGAATTTATAAGCAATACTTTTAATTTCATTATTTGAAATGATACATGAAACAAAATGACGGGATAGATGACCAAATCGATTAAACCAAATAGAATAAGACAACTAAATACTAAAAATACAAGGACTAATTGATGGTACTTGAGTTGCATGCATATACTAGTGTCTGCCTCTACGAGCTCCATGTAACAATGATTGATGGGTGAGACGACCTTTAAAATAAAAAATGATGGTGCAACTCAAAATAGCAAGAGTTATCACATGTAAACTAAGAAACATAAAGTAAGTTCATAGAAATTTTAGGTATAAAGAATACATTGGATAAAAGGAACCATCAAGAGTGAGTTAGGAAAAAAATAGAACTCTCTAAGTGTAATGGTAAACATATGCCATCTCTAATTAATAACTAATCCAAATGAGAAACGAGTTAAGAATATGGGTACGTGCATCAATCCCCCTAAGCAACAATAATTTGTAGATTTTGATGATTGATCAGGAATTGAGAACATTCGATAGAAACATACCCTAAGTTGTGGTAAATTTGGAAAGTGGCCTCGTGATATCAAGGGGAGTCGGTCCATGCACTGGAATCATATGCCTCGAATGTGTGATAATTGGGCTGAAATGAATTTGGTGGATTGAAGAGTGCATATGGGTTAAAATTGCCTCCACCGGGTCTAAACCGCTACCTAAGCCCATGTGAAACTGGAGCTTAAGGCATCACTTGTTTGAAACAGTGTGTTTCAGGGCCCTTTGTGTTCCAAGTCAAGCAACATTCTACCGAAGTCCTTTTACGATCTCCAAGAACCCCTATCAATTAGGGTTTGACAAATAATTATATGTGGGTGATTGCCCCGATGATGATCGGTAGAATTAGTATGCTGCCATATCAGGGGAAAATGGGTTATCAGTATGAGCAGTGAGAAACTGTTGTGGTGATGACAACATGTGAAGTATTAATATCCCAAAACCCTAATGATGATTCAAAGATAACTTTGTGACTCTTCTTATAGTTTTTCTTGAGTTCTTGGCTCAGTAGGAGTGATTTGAGTTTGTCTAAGGTCATATGCTAGATAGAATTTGCCAAGTGGAGACACAAAGCCTCTCAGCCATCCCAAGGCCACTAAGCATTTTGTATTTATCTACTTTGGTTATGGTGCGACCAATTTGAGTGAAATTGATGGCTAAACTAGCAACAATAGTCATGTATGTACTCATGGGGTGCCCCCCTTGAGAGGTTGTACCATTAGGCATCCAAAAGATCAATTTTGGCACGAAGTTGACTCGAGAAAAAGGTATTGAGCTTGGTACACATTTTGACTAAAATTTGAATATTAATACACTGCAAATTCACATTGGTGAATAAAAAAACCTATAATGATTGTTAGACAGAGATGATTATAAATTTTCCAAACTATATAATCAAGATTAGGATCCAATGTGGAATCGATAATCCTTTGAGTCTTCAGTGGATGCAAAATTGTGTTCTATGTATATCCTAGAAGTTGGTATGTTTCCAACAATGGGAACATTTTGTTATCCCACAAAAAATAATTTGTGTCATCGAGCTTAATCGACAAAAAACTAGGTATACTACTATGAAGATTGACTGTTACTTACCTCATTGTTGTGATTTGCAAGTTGTTGAACGAAAAATAAGGGAGCATCGAATTGAGCAATTAGAATGATTATTGGGGCTAGTTAAAGATTTTGTGGACAAAAGTTGATACAGTTGAAGGTACTTAAATTGGACAAACTCAACTCAATGGCAAGGATACTAATATTCAATTAGAAGAGAAATTCAACAAAATACTGAATTTAGTTGTACAAAAATGATGATAAAACATGTTTTTAAGTTTTAGGCTTTATATCATCATAAACTAAATGAAAGTATATAAAATTGAATATGTAATTCATTCATTAATATATAATGATGTACACAATTTAGCTTTATACTTTATAAAAGTGTATAAAATTAAATATGTAATTCATTGAATTAATATACATTGTTCAAAAAAAATTGAATTAATATACAATTATACAAACAATTTATAGATGCTAGAAATATAACAAGAAAACTATTACAAATATGTAAATATACTAATAGTAATTATAATGTAATTATTTATTGTAATCAAGAATCATATCACCATTATTGATATAAAAATCGATCATATAAGAGATATTAATTTAGAATCAATATTTTTCGAGTGATCTAAAATCTTGAAGTATAAAATACGCTATTAAATATTATATCATGATTATTTAACCTAAAAAAACCAAGTATAATATTATCTCTACCGATTATATTTATCAAATCTAATAATAATTTGGATTGTACTCAAAAGAACTAATAGATAGAAAAATATAGAATAACAATTTATATCATTAATTCAATATAGATAGTGTATAATATATAGGTAGAAAATTAAATACCACACATTAAACATATTATAACCATTGTCACTTCATTTTCTCCATGTTAAGTGCTATCTCTTCATTTGCTATCATTGTCTTCAATATTATTTCTATTATTCCCCCACAATCTCAAGCGAGGTAGCAATATTGAGATTGTATCTTAATTTGAAGTCAGAAAATAGGTTGAATTTGCTCACTACTCTTGTCCGATTTAGCAAAAAGTGAAAAAGTGTCAAGGTATTGACATAAGAGTGATTTCTTACATGTTGAATTGCACAGGAAAACATAAGCAAAGGAAAAATCCAAAAGTGGACTAATTAATAGAAGGATAAATTGATGTGTATATTGGATTTGTGGGCTATATCTGCCATAAAACCATTATAAAGCCTTGAAAAAAGTTTGATTTGCAAAATAAATGTAGGTATATTGCTAGTTGTTTGGTAAATTTGTCAAATATACTTTGTGATTAATAAAAATATGAGATGAGAGTATCATAGAGAATGAGTAGTTTTTGTTCGAATGAGTGAAGTGCAACCGAGATGAAGAGGGAGAGAGATAAGGGGAAACTAAGGCATCCACTCTAGTGGGGATAAGATTGAAGGGTAGAAAAAGAAAAATGATATTGGAGGAATGAGAAATACTAACACATACACTTTAGTGGGGATAAGATTGAAAAGTAGAAAAAGGAAAATAAAATTGGAGGAATGAGAAATGCTAGTTTGATCAAACAAAACTATAATGTCGAGATCTAATGATAGTTGAGGATAGACTAATTATTAATTTAGGAGCAGAGGTCGATTAAGTTGACTCAATTATAGAAATGAAATCTTGTGGATGGGGATGCACAAAACATAGAAATGGTGATAGAGAAGTTGTTGTAGGAAAACCGAGATCTGAATATCTGACTAATTCGAGAATATAATAACTTTTGGTTGTAGTAGATATATGATATTGAGTCAGAAAAATAGATTTTGAAGAGATAAAAGTAGTTCAACTAAATCAATAACTGCAAGCATAAAATTGATGGTGAATGAATATGTTGCTCTAGGTTGGGCTAAAGAGAGTAAAACTAAGAGGGTGACAGTGTATCAAGTGCAATAAAATATGAATAATTATCTAAAAATGAGCAAAATGGAGAAGATCAAAAGAAGGGGAAAGAGAATTCTAATTTTGAAGATCACTCAGAACAGAAGAAGAAAGACGAATTTGGGAAAGAAAATAAAGCATTTGACTCTAAATTTGTTGATCGTGGTGAGGAAAAATCTGATTTCAATGACAAAAAAATAGATAAGCAATAGGAGAATCACTCAACAGATAGTGCAACTGAGACAAACCAGTAAACTTTTTAAGGGAGTGATGATTCTAATTTTGAGTAAAGTCAGAAATCTAGTGAAGAATAATAAGAGAAAATATATTATACAGAAATTAATACTGGAAATCTTGATAAAACAGTGTTGTAAAATGGTACAGATTAATCGAATATAGTTATAATTCAAAATGATGTAGAAAGCGACGAATCAACCAAAAAAGATGTTGATATAGGTCGACCAAATAAGGCGACATCCTTTCGCCCAACCCCCAAATATCATCATACTATTCAAAGTTTTCTTACTCTTAAAATAAAAAAATTGATAGAGAAAAAAATATAGAATAACAATTTACGTCATTAATTCAATATAGATGTAAATAATAAATAGTTAGAAAATTAAATACAAAATATTAATTATATTATAACTATGGCTTAATTTTCTTCCTAATAACTATTATTTCTTCATTTTTTATTCTTGTATTAAATATTATCTCTATTAATATTAATACAACTCACACCATAATAGTGGATTCTTAAAATATCAAATTCTTATCCTTTTAGTTAGTACACACAAAATTGTTAGCCTACTATACATTACATATACGGATACGATACGTTGGTCTAGGGGAGAAATTCCATTAGTGGCGGCTCTAATTGGACTATATATATATATATATATATATATATATCACATATTATTCATCTACATGCTGCAAGATGACAATCAAGTTTGCTGCAATTTGTGCATTACTTGGTGGCAAATGCACCTCAAACACCCAAAGTGCAGGGGACTGTGGAACTGACCAGCTGATCCAATATGATCATAAGCTGAAATAATCCTCCGTGTCTTCCACTTAGGCTAGCCAATGTGCACTGGTTTGACACATATACCAGCTGAAAAAGGATAGGATGGAGATGAAGGGTCCAGGAGCCGCACATGATATGACCAAGTATTTAAATAATGGCCAGCTCCATACCTGTATAAGGGTGAGAAATATTTTATCACCTTATCACCATTACGGCCCACTAACTGTCATTACAGCCGTAAGGATTGAGAATGGTAGTATGTTCTCCAACATCCATAATCAACCAGCACACATAATGGCAAAAAAACCAGCCCACAATTCCAAATTCATCCATATAAAAAAGAAAAAGGTGGGCATTATGTTTGATTATAATTATTTTATAAATAAAATAAAATTTTCTCATTCATAAAAAAAACAAAATGGTGGTAGATTCACTGATTGTATTATATAAAAATATTAGCATATTTGAAAAAAATAATCATTTAATGTTTGCACCCATATTTCAACATTCATCCATTTTGTAAAATTTAAATAATGCTTGAAATGTAGCTTTTCATTTATACTAATCCTGAATATATATGTAATTAAAATTGGCACTAGGGCATTTGTGATGCCATTACTACTATGGTGATACTCAAAAGTGTTACAACTATGATGCGATCATTACGTAACCCACTATGGCAATTTAAATTATTGGATATGATGCATATAATATAATGAATCAATCCTATTGCAGAATTGGATGTTATAAGGAGCATGTCTGTCACTTTCCCTTTTTTTTTTTCCTTTTAGGTTATTTTTCTGTAGATGTTTTCAAAAATGGAGGACAAGACATGAGCACATGGAGGAAGAGGAGAAAGCAAGAAGAGATGGAGGAGGGAGGCCCCCCTTCCCCTCCATCTATTCTTAGAGGTATTGAGATATGCATTTTTGGCAATGTATGGAGACATGTAGATTTAAACGGTTTTTTTTTATAATAAAAATGTTGTTTTTATAGGGTTTTCACATGTACGAAGAGAAATCTGCTTTTCTATGGCCTCCATTATTTAAGTTCTTGTCATCTTCATCAGGTTGCCCCCATCACAGAAACCTCAGAAGCAAAAACCAACAAACTCATATTAATGATAATCTCTCATCCTACCCCTCCACTCCAAGTTGTTAGTCAGAGACCACAGTACACTGTCACCCACCACACCATGGCCTCCTGTATATAGTTGATGTGCAATATACCTTGTCACAAATAGAGCCATTCTTAGGTTTTCAAGCACCCAATTAGTACACGGAAACAAAAGCTAGGCAAGCTGACTAGCTAGGAAGCTAGCTTCCTTTTGATCTTTCTATCACCAAAAGGATTGCTCCTTAAAGTGAAAGTCCTTAGTTGGGGGAACACGGTGCACTTCCTATTCCAACTCCCTATACACTGTAGCCATGCCTTCCATACTGTCCGATGCCTTCCAAGGTTATCCTGTCGAGCCCCATCATCCTATGCATGTCGACTTCAAGTCGGTGAAAGAGCTGCCCGAGTCATACGTGTGGGCTCCCCAGCAACTCGAAGACAACCCCTCCTCCGGTAACTTCCATGGAGAGTCGGTGCCTGTTATCGACCTCCACGACCCTAGTGCTGTGAAGCTCATCGGCCATGCTTGTAAGACTTGGGGTGTCTTCCAAATTACTAATCATGGGATCCCCCAAGAGCTACTTGACGAGATCGAATGTGCCGCAAGGAACCTTTTCTCACTGCCATCTCAGCAGAAACTAGCAGCTTCCCGCTCCCCCGATGGGATCTCCGGTTATGGAGTGGCGCGGATATCTTGCTTCTTCCCCAAGCTAATGTGGTCGGAGGGGTTCACCATTGTCGGGTCTCCGATGGAGCATGCCTCCCGGCTCTGGCCGCATGATCCTCGCACATTCTGGTACCTCTCTTGCACACTTGCTCCAATAGTATGATGAAACATACACATATAACCCCACTTCACTTAATGTATCTTCGCTAAGGATGACTTGTTAGGTGGGCTTTAGATTATAGCGGGTTCTGCAAACCTTAGTCAATGGTACCATTAATCATTACTTATGTGTCTTTTGTTAAGGAGTCCACTCTAGAGATCTTTTGATCTTAGAGCCCCACTAGAAAAAAAATAATTACAATGTAAATGGCTCCCACAAACTGCTCGCAGCTTCTGCTTTTACTTTCTATCTTTCAGCAACATAATCATACGCATAACGGCAACCTCTGGCACTTGAAACAGTGCGCTTATTGCTTTTCTTTTACTTTATTTCCATCACACCTCAGCGACACCATCGAAGAGTACAAGAAGGAGATGAAGGGGCTGGCGGGGAGGCTAATGTGGCTCATGCTTGGCTCGCTAGGCGTGACTGAGGAGGACATTATTTGGGGGTCAAACAACAACAACAATGGAGGACTGGGAGATTGCTCCAAGGTGGATGATATTTGTGATGCCCTACAGCTGAACCACTATCCGGCCTGCCCCGATCCGGAAAGGGTGATGGGCCTCGCGGCTCACACGGATTCAACGCTCTTAACAATCTTGCACCAGAACAATGCCAGCGGCTTGCAGGTCCAAAGAGAAGGCGACTGTTGGAGGACGGTCCCTCCACTTGCTGGCGCACTCGTGGTTAATGTGGGCGACCTCCTCCACATACTCTCCAACGGTCTTTACCCCAGCATATTGCATCGAGTGGTGGTGAATAGGACTAACCACAGGCTATCGGTGGCTTACTTGTATGGGCCACCAAGCAGGGTTGAGATTTCCCCACTGAAAAAGCTAATCAGCACGGCTCATCCGCCACTGTACAGGCCCATCACGTGGACCGAGTACCTTGGCACCAAAGCAAAGCATTTCAACAGGGCATTATCATCTGTCCGGCTCTGTGTCCCCATCCAAGGACTGTGAGAGTTAGCTTGTTTAGCTAGCTACCTACCTAGCAGAGGAACTGGCAATATGTAGTATACTGGCCTATGTCCGAGAATCGTAGAAGAAAGTTCACATGTAGAATGCATCGTTGGACGGACATTATCATGGAGGAGGAGAAGGTGAGCGATATATGCTGACACATCATAGTACAACATTTTCATTAGTCTGTATCCCTCTCTCTCTCTTTTAGTCTTGTGTCTGTGTTGGTTGAAATTGAAATAAAAGAGTGAGATAAGACATTTTGGGATGTGGACGATAGAAGATGCGACATCTGTCATCACCCGACCACCGCTTGGGATCAACATATCTCTCCATCCCCCCCTCCTTAGCCCTCTCCCCTCCGCACTTAGAGATGAACAGATTTCTGCAGCCCTCTCCGGATCTGCAAATCACTAGAACTCTCTAGTCCGCCTCAGCAAATCCATATTTAGTTCTACAGAGAAGTTAAATGGAACAAATATTAAAATTTTGTATTGAATATGTAAATAAATAAAAATTAAAAAAAATAAACCGAACGGGACCAAACCAATCCGATCTTCTTCCACATATGTGCCACATACACATCTTTCTGCACTGTTTTTGCTACAATTAGTCAGTGCAAATTGTTGGTAAAACCCGTAATTTCGATTATTTTAGATCAAACCAAATTCATAATTGAGAGATAACTTCCACTCCGAGATTTTTCTTAAGCGGCCTCGGCCCAATTTGTACTGGGTGCACAACATTTCGCATTAAAGTTTGATCACTCGAAAAATACTATGTTTTGCGCAATTCGAATTTTAGAGGGTCGAGGGAGGCCATGATTTCCAAAATCATTACCGCTACTCTCATAAGTCTACCTATCAATATAAGGGCTCGACTGAGATCGATCGTACACAAATCGGCCTATCCCAATGTTGAGTTAGGTGCTCTATTTTCATTGAGTAAGAAATGATATTTTCCACACCATGATCTCCTATACCAATACAGCTTCAATTCATATAACACTTATATAAATTTTTCCAACTTCCCAACCTCCATCGCTATGGTCACTATTGTAGGGAGTGAGTTCCTTCCTATGGTTTGGTATTCTCTATTTTCCGTATATATTTTTTTGGGCGAGGAAATATCACCTTTTCTAATAAAATAATCTGTCTAATTAGATATTTTTTTTATTTTTAGTGCACCTAGAAAAAATGTACTACAATCCTCTCTCACACCCATGGTCATTGCACAACTATTTTGAATGGTTTTCTCCCATGTTTTTAGTTAATTTCTTGTTTTTATTTGAAAGTTTTGAACAAATTAAAAAATGGGAAAATTCATATTTTTGTGTAAGAATGGGAGAGATGAAGCTTGTGGAGATTAAAATTAAATTATCTAAATGATTTTGGAAAATTGGAACTCATTTGAACAATTTTAAAATTTGGGAGAATAATTTGTAAATATGTAATGAATGTTGAAGTTATATAATTTTTATGCTTAAAATTAAATTAAGAAAAGTTTAGGGATAAAATTATAATTTTTGAAAAGTTTAAAAATAAAAATGTAAAATTAAGAGAGAATGGACCGATTTTAGAAATGCAAGTAAAAATCTGCCAGATTATGAGTTTTGGGGAAATAGATGGTTGATTTATAAAAGTTGTATTTTGGAGAATTAAAATGTAAATAATAAAAAAAATTATATTAATAATTTGCAAAGTTGTGAAAAATTAAGAATAAATATGTAAATTTTGGTTGATATCCCTAAATATTAATATTTAAATATTAACATTTATGAATAAATAAGAGATTAATAAAAGTTTGTTAGTTAATTACTTTTAGTTATTAAAAAATTAAATATAATATTAAAAAAAGTAGAAAATAATATGTAAAGATAAAATAGTATAATTTATAATGGTATAAATTATATTATGAATTGTACAAGTAGAAAAGATGAAGATGGACGTTAGGATTATTTTCGTACCCGGTAAGTGTTAGTAGTTTTTAGATTCTATATATAATATGTTCTCTTATTATATCGGTATATTTTTATAAAAAATACTTATTTAAAAAAATATTAAAATTTTTATAAACTTTTGTCTAATTACTGTTAAAATTATAAATATAATTATTTTATAGTATAATGAGAAATGACGGGTTCTTAAAAAATTTTAATCATTTTGCGAGGTGTGCGGCCTAACAATACTTACTATGAGCTATCTTTGATCTTTTTGTATGGTGTGCCTATTTTGTTGTTCTATATTATTAAATTCACAATCTTATTTATTGAAGTTTTAAAAATTATTATACCCCACTTCTATCTAATACGAATAGTGAATATAAATTTTTTTTTTAATTCGAAATTTAAACTTACAAATATCTAATACTTGCTTAATTATCTTAAATTTGTCTTATTTATCTCTCAAATTATAGTGTGATAACCTTTAATTAATCTATTTAAGAGAATTTAATTTTTCATACTTACACAAAATATATTTAAGTTGACTATTATTTAATTGGTAGGATTTATTTAATTGCGAGATGATCAATTTGTTGATTTCCTCAACTATGAAAGTATTAAATCAAAATATCATATTAAACCAAAATATAATATTAACTTACCTCAAATTTTAAGGATAATTGCACCTTCTGCCCATAGAGATACTCATACTATGCACGTCACCTTCACTCGAATAACTACGCCCACCACTCACATCTCAGTAGATTACCGTACTCATTTATCTTATTCAATTTGTGTTTTAGTATACCAGAAATATATATATAACTTATTGTTCAATAAAATAGTTTGAAAAAACTCATACACTATTGGTTCAATATAAATTCTACTATTACTCTCATTCTAAGAGCGTATCCCATGGCTTTGTAAGCGTCTAAAGAAGGAAGCACGTACAAATTTGTTTCATCTAAGCTTAATTAAAATTGTTGGAAGGCTGCTACGAAGATGGATTAAAGTAGCTGAATATATTGAGTTGATCATAGTAGTTGTTATGTCTGTTATGGTTTTGCAGGAGGAAGGTTAGTTGAGATTGAAGATGACTACTACACAATAGGAGGAAGGCAGCAATAGAATCCGTGCATGTTGGTCGAAGAAAAGAAGGCAATGGGAAAAGTTTCTACAACAAAGATGTGGTACTGAGAAGTATGAAGCAATATAGTTAGGGTAGTTAGTGCTATTAGGAGCTCAACAAAATCATAGAGGTTTCATTTCTTTCCTGGTGATATTGGCAGGAATATAGAGATACAACATGAAAGTATTTGAGTAACAAAAGAATAGCTTTATTGTCTTCACTTAGGAAGATGAACCGCTAGATGTTTTAGAAGGTAGTGTGACATTACAATTGTCCTCACAGAGGAAGATGGAGTGCTAGATGTTTTAGAAGGTACTATTACATTACAAGAAACTAAGAAAGTTTAGCAAGCGAGCAATATTTGTCATTCTCATCTCCTCTGGAAGTTGAACGCCTTGATTGAAACTGCAAAAGTGAATGCAAACAGAACTGTGAATCCAACCATTGCGCCTGCAACAGCTCCCAGGAAGTCGTGCTTGTATCCGAGGTAGTCTTTCAAATATTCTTTCACGGTTCCGTCGTAGTCCTCAAGTGGGGTGTTTATATCGCCGAACTGTGATGCAACTAACCCGTACAGGGTCCATGAAACAGGGCAGGCCCAGTAGTACCATCTCCACCACACTGGCATCCTCTGTTAATGGAGTTGAGAGATAATTAATCATCAGAACGTGCTGGATAGCATTTACATGAAGGAAGAAGAAAAGGAGTGATGGCTGCTATTGGGAATTACCGGGCGTGGGATCATGAATCCTGAGAAGAGGTTCCATAATCCATAGAAGGCAGCGGAGACGATGGAGGCAATGTGGTGATTGGGTGTCACTGCCACAGCCATCATGCCGTAGAAGGTGAAGTAGAGCAGTGTGAAGTACATGAAGAAGAGGTACCAGAAGAACTTGGCAACGGTCCACTCAAATCCGATCATGGCATACACGATCACTCCGTATGTGGCTGATTGTGTCAGAATGTACGGGAGTTCAATTAGAACCTGAAAACATAAGAAACTTGATAAGTTTCAACACATCAACTTGATCCTATGGACAAGGCAGTTGACTCCGATCAATTCTACCTGTGCCAAAGCATATGGTAAGGCAGAATACATCCCTGCTGCTCGCTCCCTGTAGAATACTGTCCGTTCAACTGCCACCACAGGCTGCACTGACGAACAGTTCTGGACACCCAGGAAGAGAACCGCAGCATACATGGAACCCATTGCATTGGTGAGATCTTGGGTGGTAGTCCTGGCAAAGAAATAGTGGAGATGATTTTTTTTTCCAAGGTTAATAAAAAACCTTCCAAACCTTTTCAAGGGAATGGATTACATTCGAAATTTTGATCATAGCAGCTCACCTCCGTTTTCCAAGGTCCCAAAACATTGACCCGAACATAATAGCTATGAAAGTAGTGAAGAGGAATCGAACGGCTGTGTATGGCGGGTTTCTCCAGTATGATTTGCGCTGCTTCCATAGACAGGCCAAGCATTGTGTGAGAAATGATTGTGAATACTCGGTTTGGAAGTATAGGTCCTTGGAATTGGGAGCTGGCACACTGAGCTCCTTGATCAATGCTTTGTTCCTCCTGAAAAAGAGAACCATTTGGAAACATATGTTAACTTCAAGTGTTTAGTCAGATTTGCATAGTTGTGCACAGATATGAACCAACAGATAGGTCACCTGTAGAGGTCTGACTGCTTGTAATATTCAGCAAAGTCGACTCCCAGGGCCAATTCTTGTGCGGAGGTGCTAACTTCGAGCATCCATGTTGCCGGGTTATACCCATCCTTGATTTTGCTGACCCCTTGGACTCCCTTTTGAATCAAAATGAACAAAAGATTGGTTCAGCCCAAGCTTTTAGAGCATTAGACTCCTTTCTTATGTTGATTTTAGGTTGATCATATATATGCGACTCTTTACCTCAAAGTACTTTATCAGTTGGCTAGAGTGATGACCCAGTGGACCCACATATATTTCTTCTCCTCCACGCTTCATCAAGAAAAGCTGTAATCTCGCATAAATTGCAAGTAAGGTTGAGTAATCTTTGAGATAAAATTCTCCTTTAAAGGCATTAAAGATGTCAATACATACCTCATCAAAGGCTTCAAAGATGTCAATACTTGGCTGATGGATTGTGCAGACAACTGTTCTTCCTGTGTCCACTGTGTTTCTGACGGTTCTCATGACAATTGCAGCAGCTCTAGCATCAAGTCCTGAGGTGGGCTCGTCCATGAAGATTATAGATGGGTTTGCCACCAGTTCAACTGCTATGGTAAGCCTCTTCCTTTGCTCGGTAGAGAGACCGTTCACACCGGGCAAGCCCACCAAAGCTTCTCTCAATGGGTTAAGCTCCACAAGCTCCATCACTTCCTCAATAAACATCTGCAATTTCATTTCAGTGTTCAATCTAATTTTAGTATTTGTATTTGCTACTTCCTCACAAGTTTCTAACCAATGGGAAAAGCTCGATATCTGTAAAAGGAGAGCCAAAATAAAATGGACAATTGGTTTAGGCATGTAAGTGTGAACCTTTCGGGTGTTGCTATCCACTTCTGCAGGGAGACGGAGCCAGGCAGAGTAAACAAGGGACTCGTACACAGTCACATGAGGGGAGTGGATATCATTCTGCTCACAGTATCCTGAGACCCGAGCAAAAGTTTCCTGCTTTTTTGGGTAACCTGAGATCATGATATTGCCCTCTATGTATCCTCCGGTCTTCCTACCAGCCAAAACATCCATGAGGGTAGTCTTGCCAGCACCACTGACACCCATCAGAGCCGTGAGAACTCCAGGCCTGAAAGCACCACTCACTCCTTTCAGAAGAACCAGTTTGTCCTCCACCACACCCTGAATTTTCATTTCCTGCATAAGATTCAACAGAAACAAAAACAAAGTTAGCTTTTTTCATTGCCACTGTCTTGGTTTTCACCATATAGGAGAACTCGAGCCATCCAGTTTACCTCAGGCATATCGACGGAGTACTTAATGTCATCAAAGGTGATAGAATGCTGTTCAAATGGAAGGACCATGCCTCTTTTTCCATTAGCAGGTGGGGCAACAACAGATGAAGATTTTGAAGAATGACTGCTTTCCCTCTTAATCTCTTTGCCTGAAAGTATGAATGAATCCACCCATGATAAGAACAGGGAAATTTTTAAAATTTTCATCTGATATAAACAGAAAGTGAACATCGGAAGCTAGACCAACCTCCGCGTGCTGACAATTCAATCTCTCTTCCAGTGGGTTCAGAATCATCTGCCTTGATTGAGTGTGACACTCCAAATGCTGCAAAATTTTGTATGCATATCTTAACAGCTGAAGATTTTAGCTGAGGAAGAATAGAGCAGGATTAACCCCACAAGATTGCTTACGGTTGAGATATTTCAGAGCCATTGTGAAGCCGAAGTTGAAAAGTAGCACAAATCCAACCAAAGCTCCAACTCCGATCCAGTACCAGTACGCGCTGGTAAAGAAGCCACGGGATTTAAGGACTTCGACTCCCAACGCTTCATTCTTTGTCACGTTTTGAATCTGTGAAGTATGAGACACATCAATAACAAGATCCCTGACAAGCAGATCACTTTGTGCAGAAGAGGTAAATAGTTCAAAAGATAAAAGGTATACTAACTTGGCTCCAACTGTTCCCCAAGAACTCATTCACAACGATGGCATTTTGTGCGTACATAAGAGGAGATGACCAGTAGCCCCATTTCCACCATTTCTTCACTTGCTCTGGTGTTTCAAAACAGGTAGGAAGAAGAGGTAAGAGAGAAAATATGTGAAAGTTTCCTTTTTAGACGGGGTGGAAAGCTTGCCATTACCTCGGGAGAGTACAACTCCACCCAGTGCGAAGAGAGTGAGCAAGGCAAAGGCACCAAATGTGTTGGCTACAATCATGTTCCTCCCTAGAGCACCAATAAATCGGAACAATGATGAAGCCATCTGATTGACGAGCATTAGAAGAAGGTACTGCCTAAACAGCCTGCAGATTATTATGAAATGTGAATCTTCAGCTCTGTAGTGTAGGGTAACATGGGAGTTAGGTTACGGCTGAAAAAGTTGATTAGTTCCTCACCTTACAACGTAGGGATCAAACCCAATCACATAGTAAGTGATGAAGGTCCAGACTCCCACCTCCACAAACGTTATGGGTATCTTCAGGATCCATGTTGGTAGAGCATAAGCCCATGAAGGGTAGAAGAGGAGATCCCTTTGCTTGTAAAAGACGGGGAGTTTAGCGATTGTCATAGAGAGCTCGGACATCCCGTTGAACATGATCATGATAACCGTGAAGAACAGAGCTCCGACATAGATGCCTCCATCAGTGACGGAGTCTTTGTGCAGTTTGGTCCTCATGAAGAGTGTCATCGCGATACAAGCCATGATCGTAAGCTGAGAAACACCAAGCATATGTTAATATATGAGTGAAAATAATGTCATTCCTTCATCTACCAGCTCCCCAATGGGCTGCTCAGTGGCTCTTAAACTGAGTAAACAAGATACTAGAGTTGTTTCTCACTTGGACGAGCTTGAAGATGTAGACAAATGAGTTCCTCTTCATGAGCAGGTATTCTCTTGATATGCTGGCCTTTAGGAGTTCTTTAGGCCCAATACCGTACTTTTGGGTCGTCAAAGCAGCTGGGTGGCTCTTGCTCCGGTCATATGGAGATGAGAGCTCCTCAGCGAGCTTTCTTCCCACATGGAATGATTGGAAAGCCTCTGCAAATTCACGAACTGCCACGAAACGGTAAGGCTCATCCCGTCGGAACCAGTACTGCTGCTGATCCTTCCTAGAAGTCACCTATTAAAAGGGAAGAAAACAATGTCAGAATCACCAGACCTCCTTTTTTATCAAGAAAAGTGAGAATGCTGCTGCTGCTTCTCAATACTTACTTCCTGCAAGAAATCAGCAACTCCTTTCCTTTCAGGGCATCTGAATCCCATGGACTCGAAGAATTCCAAGACCAGCTCCCGTGGACCATGATAAACTATCTGCCCATCTGAAATAAGGATGATATCATCGAACAGATCATATGTCTCTGGAGCTGGCTGAAGTAGAGATATGACAGCAGTCCCTTTGAGGATGTGGACAATCTGCCTGAGTGAGTTCACAATCTGGTAGGTGGTGGAACTGTCCAGCCCAGTTGATATCTCGTCCATAAACAGTGCCTTTGATGGTCCAACAAGCATTTCACCTGTAAAAGTACCACATAAATATGTAAAAAGATGACCACAAAGCCAGGACTTGGAACAAAGTTCGAACGTGAGGTATTACCAGTGGTAACACGCTTTCTTTGTCCACCTGAAATCCCCCGCAACATTTCATCTCCAACCATAGTGTCTGCACAAACCTCCAGTCCCAAAATCTGCAAAATGTCCAAGTGCAAAGACAAAACAACTTAATTTTGTGCTGACTTAAATCAGAGCGGAAAGAATCTGCCTTTATTGTTAGAATGTTACCTTAAGTACATAATCTGTGATCACATTGGTTTCTTGTCCTTCAGCTGCTGCAGCCTGTTGAATTTACATGAAAAATTGTGACTTCCATGGTACATTTATAGCGAACAAAATCTTGCAGCTTCAATGCCTAAATCTCTGTTTTTTTCCTCAACATGTAAGTGCCTACCTACCTTCATGTAAATATCAATATCAGGGTCCGGTTTTATATTTGCAGCTTTCTCCCTCCTAGATAACTCTGCCAGCATATCTGCAAAAGGCGAAGCCACGGTAAGAACCATAGATTCCTTATCATCCTCCAGAATCTAGTTTAGGATGAAAAACGAACCATATCGGCTCCCAACGCCCTGACATCTAGCCGAGAAGGACAGCGTCTCTCTGACCGTCATCTCCCCGATGTGGAGGTCGTGTTGGCTGATGTAAGCAGCTGTTCTTTGTGGCACAAATTCATTCAACCCATGCCCGTTGTAAGTCACGCTTCCCGTGGTCTAAGCAACACAAGGAAATTTTTCACATATTAGAATGGATGAATGACGACCCTGATCAGACTGAGATACTATGAAATTATGCCCATCAATTAGATTTGATCGGCTGAAACTTAGTGCACAAGTGTGAACCTTTAGTTCCTTGTCAAGCTTCCCAGACAAAGCCAACAGGAGACTCGTCTTCCCAGAACTAGGAGGACCGAGGAGCAGTGTCATTCTACAAAATCGAACCAGATCATCAGAACCGACTTTCGGCATAACGTTTAGCTGAATCTATGATCATGAGTTTCCATTATGTTCATTCACCTGCAGGGCTTGATGACCCCACTGACATCTTTAAGGATCGACACGTGCTTCTTATGATTAGGGAGTATGTGGAGCGTGTTCAAGAATCCCTGGAACAGAGCAACCAGCAGAGGTTTTATGATGACAGGCCGCATAACAACGCTATAGCACAAAAACAGAGCCACAGGGATGGCAATAATGAATATGTACTTATACTTTGGGGACCAAAGGGTGAATATTCAAATACAGGGGGCGCTGTTTTATAAGAATATATGACATTCACAATCACTGTTATTATATGTAAGCACTTACATCAATTATGTCCATGACGAAGTTAATGAAAGAGGGTAGAGCTCTGCTTCCGACAAGGGCCTCTGCCTCCACGTTCAGATGCTCGTATCGAACCTCAATTGTCGGCATATCGATCCCCACCCTGAGATTAATGAAAATGTGATCAGAAAAGGAAAACCCAGAAAAAGGTTAAGCATTTACGGCCTCTCCAGAATCCAATTTTGTTTCCCTTTTTTCGACCTAGGTAAGTGACAGAGCCATCACAGACCTTTCGATACGGTCCTTGAGCTTGAGGAGGAACCTCTCGTTGTCCTCCTCGGCGACCTTGACGAGGCGCTCGAGGATGGTGCGGCGCTCGTTGAAGCCGAGGCTCTGGATGTCGATCTCGTTGCCTGCGCCGTGGGAGGCGGTGAGGATCCCCTTCCTAAGCCGGTCAAAGGTCGGGAGCTTCTCCAGCGCCGCCCACCGGAGGGCCTCCTCGTCGTCCTCCTCTCTCGACGACCTCGAGAACGCCTCCATCCCCGTGTTCCTCCACACGGAGGAACTCCCCGTCCGCCGTATGCTGTTGCTCGCCCGGTATATGTCTCCCCCCTCCATCTTCCGGGGCCTTGAAACTTTAACCTCTTATCCTCTGCGCAGTAGTGTTGTACTGTTCTTTGAGTCGCCACCCGGAGGTAGAAGAAGAAGGTGAAAAAATGAACAAAAGAATGAGCTGATGACAGCCTCCTGCTTCGGTTGGTGGTTTCAGTGCAAGGAAGTGAGATGATAATGGGAAAGAGAAAGGCGAAGATGGTTGGTTTATAAAGCCGGGAGTATGAAAGAAGAAGGGAAGGAGTGTAGGAGGCTTCCTTCCTTCTTTGAAAGGTCAATAAATTGCGGT
This sequence comes from Trapa incisa, assembly GCA_030064435.1. NCBI lineage: Eukaryota > Viridiplantae > Streptophyta > Magnoliopsida > Myrtales > Lythraceae > Trapa > Trapa incisa. The sequence goes on along the minus strand of CM057780.1, from coordinate 16,557,074 downwards.
GGCTGGCCATTATCTTTCATCTTTCAAAGTCAAACTTTGATTGTTCTCCCTCTCTATTTATCATTTAAAGTTTTTCTTCTTCCTTCTAGACAGACTCCTTACATGAGATCCTCCTCGAGAGTGGGACTCTATTCTATGATGTGTTCGTTTACAAGATCCATAACTCTATTACCCAATACATTTCAAGTGGTCTATGGCCCTCTTTACTTGCCCGTCAAAATCCGGAACTAGCGATAGGGTTTAGCAGTGAACCCGAAACCGGACAGAACTGTGGAACATGTTTAATTGGTTGAACCGGTACGGGATCTAGTAGGATTCAGTTCCCTGGAAGCAACGGTGCTGTTGCCCTATCACTTTTTTCTTTTATTGGCAAAATAAAATGAGCAGATTGCTATTATTACTCTATGATATTCCTTTTTTTCAAAGCTCGATTTTGTTTTTTATTTTTTATTTTGTAGAAAATAATAATAATATAATAATTCCCGCTTTTGTGAATTTATAGGACAAAATAGCAGGGCAGCCTGGCTGGGTTTGGGATACCTCAATTGACCAAAAAGATGTTAGTAAGTCCTTCAAACTTTTTGATAGAGTTGAATATATGATCTTCACCGTTTTACTAAGTTTTGATAGTGTGAGACTCACACTCTCATTGAATATTGGGTTGTCCAATATAACACATAAAATAATTAAATGTAATATTTTGAGTATCAAGAATTAGAAGAAAAAAATGACATTCATTTCATGAGCATTAAAGTTAAATTGTTGGGCTTACTCATCAATTATTGCCTAGCGTCCAATACTATCATACACACACATATACAATTTCAGTGTTTACTTGATGTGTATGATAAGGGGAGGTTGGTGACATTATTAGTGGGTCACCATCTGGCTCTCTCTTGATATCCATTTACATGACATACACATGCATCATCTGATGCGACATTGGCAATCAATTGATATTCTTCCAACACCCAGCCTAGATATTTAAGTGGCTATATGGATGGATAGTTAGATAGATAGAGAGGTATTTCAATCTTATCTTCCCATGACACGTGAGCATCGTCCCCCACAAACCCCGACGTTTATTTGGCGTTATTGTCCTCGAGCTTGTAAATTGGGAGGAGAAGACACGAGATGGGAGAAGGAGGACCCCATGCCTTTACTCAATTCTGCCGACAAATCGATGTCCGTTGATAGGCCATTCATCTAAATTTTGAACAGCGCAAAATTATATGAAAGTGGTTGGATACCCTACCCATCTTTTTATACTACCCAGCAAAGTAAAAGGGTTGATTATAGAATAATATTCAATTTTTCAAGAGCAATGTTCTTAAGGGAAATGACGTGTGGATTAGATTATATAGATAATCTGTTCTTAGGCGGAATGATGCCAGATTAGAACTAATGGTCTAGCAAAAAAAAACAAGCATGAAACACAAATTTAGAATTAATGATTTAATTGTTAATTATATTAAGTTCGAGAAGCCCGTTACAATTTAAACAGTTTTATGATAATATTGTATATTTTAGAATATTTTAAACAATTTATATATAAATTAACGTAAAAAGATCCACCAGAATAATAATACTAGTAAATTATTATTATTATTATGCTTTAACGAAAATTAGGCTTCTAGAACATCTCAGCTTTGTTGTTGTTCTTTTTTTCATTTTTGATAGGCAGGACACAGATAGAACCCTTCAGCATAGATCACGGCTATTCTTTAATTCCCTTCGTTGAATGGATCAAAAAAGAATGCAATCGACACACACGAGCCAAAGGGAGACTTTATTTTATTCGATGGGAAAGGGCGAAATTCAACAGCGTGGTCAACAATCTGCGATGGAGGTCAAACACTGCAAGCCAACCGACGGTTCACTTTGCCTTCTCTCGCTGGCTCACCTAATTTCTAGAAGAAATTCTCCCGTCAAATGGGACTATGAATCGTCACTGCTACGGTCAAGGTGAGTAGTTGGCCCGGACTATGGCTGTGTATTGATGCCTCCAATGGTTTGTAAGAATTGTGTAAGACGTGCGTTTTGAGCAGTTTTGAATTTCTTCTACGGGTTGGTCTATCAAGCTTGAAGATCATACTATAAATTTATAATATTCTCCTGTCCTCGTGATTGCTTTACGAAGAAGAAACAGCCGAGCATCCCTTTTGCCATTTTACTCTTTCAATTTACTTTCATCATAAATGATATGAGGCTGATGCATCGAGCACAATCCCTTAGGGTTCCTCTTTGATTTGTGGCCTTTTTTTGACCATATGTTGAAACTGGCAAATGTGAGAGAGGAAGAGAGGAACAAGAAGACGGCAAATTTGCATTGACTTTTCACGTTTCATGTTAATACTTTAGAGGGGTAAAGACCAGAAAAAAAATCGAGGACAAAAATGAACACTTCCCACGAATGTATGTGTGTGCGCGCCATGATCTATAAATTTACAGCCCATACATACTCTATGCCTCTTGTTCAATCATCTTCATCTTCACGCTCTTCCTCATTCGCTTTCATTGCTGGCACGAGTTCTGCTTCAGAAATCTTGAATGGCAGCCTGACAGGTTCCAATCCTCGCAGGAAGGACCTTGAACCTACCAAACTTTAAGGTCTCCCTGAGCTTGTCATGGAGCGTTAGGATCCGATGATTCCCTGGACTCCCTTCCCAAAAAGGATTTCCTCTAGCTGTTGCCGGTATAAGATTGGGAAACTTGGGAGCTTGACGGGTTTGAAGTAGAGCTCGAGTGGCTTCCTCTAGAATCTAGCAGAAATCAGCCCCTTTATAGATCCCTATACCCTCATTCAAGAAGATACCTTTGTATGGGTATGGTTGACACGACTTTGCAAGAGCCTCCTTCTTAGAGCCAAACTCGTAATGAGAACCTTTCCCAAGCAGTGACAAGATCTTCACTTCATCAAAGTACATAGAATTAGACTTCGGGTTCAGGCTCTTCATCTCTCCTTGTATCAGCCTGTCTGATAGGGTGAAGTTCATGGGGGTCTCGGAGAACAAGCACTATCTGGTCATCCTGTGCGATGTGCGGCGCATTGTAATTAGACTAGAAGTCTTCCACCCACTTCCATGGATTATCCGAATCGATCTCTCCAGAGGGCAACATCGTACTTAAAAGTGAGACATGCGAGGTGATCATACTTGCTATCAGAAGAGGACCACTGTCATCCAAGTCAGCTTCCCTAACACCACACCCAGCTAGCTTTGGATGCTCCATGATCACCTGCAGCACATGCAGCAAGGAAGCCACTACCACAGCTCTACAAACGAAATATTATACATTTGGAATATTGTACATTCTTCTCATTTTGTGATAAACTTGTATAAATCGCAACATAGAATTTCGTTTGCACAAAAACATAGAATTCAATGAAGATACACACAATTACGAGAACTCATACCTTACTCTCTATTTTTTATGTTATCAAAGTGATAAGCTTCACAACAAAGCCTTACTTCTTCTCAAGCAGCCAGATTTGCCATTCTCCCTCATTGATCCTCCTTCTTCAACCATTCAGCGCTTTCTTCAACCATTCACAGAAGTCAAGCAGCCAGATTTGCCATTCTCCCTCATTGATCCTCCTTCTTCAACCATTCAGCCCTTTCTTCAACCATTCACAGAAATCCAAATATGAATTCTTCAAGGCAAAAAAATCCAAATATGAGTTCTTCCACAACAGCATTCTCTCGAGCACATTATCTATCTTTCAATTAAACTTGATGATAGAAACTAATACTTGTGGCGCAACAATATCAATAACTTCTCCATGCCTACCGTCTTTATATGAATATGTTAATGGAATGATTAAGGAGGGCAATAATAAACTCAAAGTTGACAATACAAATAGAAAGATTAGAAAATCAAAGATAAGTTTACCCTAACTAATTTAATTGTCTTAATGTAAATAAAGGTGAATCTATGTCATGATAGTTTTCAACATCAATAACTTCTTCATACCTATCGTTTTTATATGAATATGTAAACGGGATGATTAAAGAAGGCCATGATTAACTCAAAGTTGACAGTATGAAGAGCAAGATTAGAAAATCAAATATAAGTTTACCCTAACTAATTTAATTGACTTAATGTACATAAAAGTGAATCTACACGTAACGAGAGTTCTCAACATCAATAACTTCTCAATGCCTATCGTTTTTATATGAATATATTAACAAGATGATTAAAGAATGTCATGATGAACTCAAAGTTAACAATCTGAATAGAAATATTAGAAAATCAAAGATAAGTTTACCATAACTTGTTTAATTGTCTAAATATTAGAAAATCAAAGATAAGTGAATCTACACGTCATGAGAGTTCTCAACTCAATTGAAGCATGAAATTTTGCCTAAATACCCTATATAATTCATATACTCGAGCTCAGGAAAATATTATTGACCAACAATGGCGATAACTACAAAAAGGGGAGCAAATCATGACAACATATATCGAATCATCGTAAATTATAAAATTTTGAGATCAGTTTATAGGGAATTGAACAAAAAATTTGTGTAATATTAATAAGTTAGTGGTATATTTGTAAATAGTGTAAATATACCCTATATATATTCTGAATATAATTTACTAGTAGTATATGATATCAGAGCTAGGGTTTTCTAGTATTTTCAAGTTTTGGCGGATCTGAAGGATCAGGGAGCATGAGACGGCTTCGGATGCAAAGTAGTTGAATTGTTAAAGGAGGCGAAAGGATATCTCTAAGATTTGTCGTCGTCAGGAGCTACGACCAGGAGACCCGGAAGTTGGAAGGGATTCGAGAAATATGGAAAATATGAATAATAGATGTCTCATCATACTGAACAAGAATGAGATTAATTGAAGTAATCAGGTACAAATACTTGAACCTTCCACAGATTGGGTTATTGATTCTGGTGATTCAAGATATATGATAGGATCAATAGAAGAATTTAATACATATGATAAATATCCTTAAACTTATAAGGGAATTGTTCATACGGTAGATGGAACAGTACAATCTATCAAAAGGAAGGGTTCTGTTAAATGTACTCATTTCATCACATTATCATCTATTTTGCGTGTTCCCTCTTTTCTAGTTAATTTGTTGTCAATTAATAGTATCATTGATCAATTAAATTGTCAAGTAATTTTTTATGGGGACACATGTATCTTTTGAAAGAGAAATACTAAGAAGATACTTGGAAGTGGCAGCAAGCGTGGAGGATTGTGGTATCTAAATAGAAGAGTTGTGAATAAAAGTTTGAGTGTTGTAGTGAATAGTAAATAAGAAGATGAAGCAATGTTAGAACATTAAAGGGTTGGGACATCTATCTTTTAAAAGTCTTAAAAGGTTGAGACCATAGCTGATAAGTAAAATAGAATGCAATAAACTTGTTTGTGATACTTGTAAGTTTGGAAAACACACAAAAATAAGTTATAATTATATTGGATTAAGAAGTATAGAGTCGTTTTTATTGATTCACTCGCACGTTTGGGGGCCATGTCCAATTACCTCTACAAGTAGATTCAGATGTTTTATCACCTTTATTGATTGTCACTCTCAAATGACATAGTTATATTTGATGAAGCACAAAGGAGAAGCACTATTATGTTTCAATGATTTTCTAGCTCTTATTCAAACTCAATTTAATCCAAAGTTTGTGCTCTTAGAACAGACAATGACACTGCGTATGTAAATCAGGAATTTTCGTATTATCTATCTAGCAAATGAATTATTCATCAGACTACATGTCAGATACCTCCCAACAAAATGGTGTTGTAGAGAGGAAAAATCGTTATTTGTTGGAAGTTGCTCGTTCTCTTCTCTTCAAGATGAAGGTACCAAAGTATTTATGGAGTAAAGTTGTACTAACAGCAGCTTATTTGATTAATCGAATGCCCTTGTAAGTGTTGAACTTTAAATCACCTTATGAAGTATTGATGGAAAAAAATATATACATAGTCCCTCCTCATATGTTTGGATGTATATGTTTTGTGAGAGATAATCGTCCTTCAGTAAGCAAACTCAATTCTCGTGTATTGAAATGTATTTATTTGGGTTATTGCAGTACTCAAAACGATACAAGTATTGGAGTTCAAGTGAGAAAAGACTATTTGTGAGTATAGACGTGACTTTTCGTGAGAATGAACCATTATATAAGGAATCAATGCAGTCTGCAACCGTATTACAAAACTTGTCAATTCCTAATATACGACAAACAAATAAAGAAATTGTCAATAATCAAAGTGCTGAAAATATTATTTTAGTAGTGAATTCGTGTTCTATAATTTTGAGTAATAAAGAAGAAAAAAAGGATGAGGCTCAATTGAAGGTATATAGCAGGAGAAATAAGAACGGTGCTAAGGGGGAGAAAGATGAGTCACGTGATGGTGAGACAATCCTAAGTATTAATCAACCCTCTAACGATTCATCAACATCACAAGAAAGTAATGACTCTATACAATCTTCTAATGGTTCATCCACGTTATCGGATGGTAATGATTCGTTACATATTGCCATTAGTAGATAATGTAGAGCTAATGCAGGGAAACCTCTAATTAGATATGGTTTTAAGAATGATATATCTAATTATGTTTCATATGCATCTATTCCACTTGCATACAAGTCGTTTATTGCATCACTACAGTCAGTACACATACCAAATAATTGGCAACAAGCTAAACGAGATCCGAAGTGGCTTAGAGCAATGCATTATGAGATGAAAGCACTAGAGAAGAATAAAACATGGGAACTTACTCAACTTCTGAATGGAAAAAAAAGTTATAGCATGTAAGTGGGTATTCAATATGAAACAGAATGCCGAATGAGAAGTTGTGAGATATAAAGCAAGATTGGTGGAAAAAGATTATAGTCAAATATATGAAATAGACTATGATAAGACTTTTATACTAGTAGTTAAGATGAGCACTATCAGAATGTTTATCTAATGTGTTGCTAATTTTTGGGTGGACATTACATCAAATGGATGTAAATAATGCATTTTTGCATGTAGACCTACAAGAGGAAGTAGATATGGAGATTCCACCTAGATTTGGTATAATGAAGACTATATGAAAGCTATGTAGATTGAAGAAATCTCTGTATGGACTCAAACAATCACCAAGAGTATGGTTTGATCGATTTCGACGTGCAGTAGTCAAAATGGGTTACCGGCAGTATAACGGAGACCATACGGTTTTCTATCGACACTATAATGATCAAGTTGCTATTCTAGCGGTATATGTGGATGATAAGTGAGGATGATATTGAGATATTGTAGTTGAAAAAATAACTAAGTAAAGAATTTGAGCTAAAAAACTTTGGTCCTCTAAATTATTTTCTCGGTATTGAGATTGCAAAATATAGGAAAGATATAGTACTTTATCAGAGAAAGTATATATTAGATTTACTCACTACTACAGGGATGTTAAGCTGTTGAACTGTTTCGATACCAATAGAACCGAATCATAAGTTATGTACTTAGTCAGGTGACCTAATGGATAAAGAGCGATATCAGAAAATTGTGGGACGATTGATCTATTTATGTTATACAAGATCTAATATCACATATGCAGTTAGTATTGTGAGCAGATATATGCATGATCCCAGGACAAATCATTAGGATGCTACCATGAGGATATTGAGATAAAAAAGAGTCCGGGTAAGGGACTTTGGTTTAAGTCTCAGAGTCACACCAGAGTGGAATGCTTTTGTGATTCAGATTAGGCTAGTTGTGTGGATGATAGGAGATCTACGTCTAGCTATTGTGTGTTTGTTGAAGGTAATCTTGTATCTTTGAGAAGTAAGAAACAAGAAGTAGTCGTTCATTAGCAAAAGAGGAGTACGGACTGATGAACCTATAAAGAACATATCTTGTATCAATAACTCAAACTGTTTATGAGATAATTTGGATAAGAAACTTATTAATAGAGTTTTGCCTATTTAGAGAAGAACCTATGAAGTTGTGGTGCGATAACAAGTCTGTTATAAATATTATCAACAATCCAGTTCAACATGATAGGACCAAAGACGTGAAAATTGATTAATTTTTTATCAAAGAAAATATTGATATAAAGATTGTGGAACTACAATATATGAAGACTAGTGGACAACTATCAGATTTTTTAACTAAAGGTTTAAGTTCCAAAGAATTGGATAATATTTTTAATAAGATTGGAATGGTAGATATCTACCACCGTCCATCTTGAGTGTAGTGTGCAATATTAATAAGTTATGGGTATATTTGTAAATATTAGTATATTCTATTTTTCTAAATAGTACAAATAAACCTTATATATATTTTGAATATAATTTACTAGTAGTATATTCTATTTTTCTAATATTCAATAAAATTAAAAAAAATTGGTAAATGAACCAATTGAATTGAAGTTAGATCAATTAAGAAACATAAAAAATTAACTGAATGATTCATCTTTTGTAAAAAATCAATTTTCTATATTGTGAACTAATTGGTAATATGTCGAGCACAATACACGTCAAATACGCAAAATGTATCTCATTTGACTGAATAATCTAGTTTTCTAAAATTGCGGTGTTACAATCATTACACTCCATTTTAGTAGTTTAGTCATCAAAATTAAAATTTTAATTTATATTAAGTGTTTCACACTTGTACATGAATACTCAAAATAAGCGTACGTATTTTTCCCTTATAAACTTCGATCTCAAGTTTCTTATTCAATTTGTTCGTCGTAATATTTTTATCATATTTATTTTCTTTATTCAAGGTTTTTCTCTCGGTTATCCATAATTCGTACTGACTTCACCACGTACGTCAATTACTTTTTCAATCTTGGTAAATGTTAATCCAATACATATCTCGAGTATGGTTTGTTAGTACTAACCTGTAAAATTATGAATTATTTCAAACTCTAGTGACAGTGGTAGATTGTAACCTACTACACCAACTCTCTATACAATAGAGTAATAGTCCATACACCTCGAGTTTAACTTACCCTGTATTGAAACCATAATATACAATATACTTTCAAAAATATATTATTACTGATTTTGTAATTCAATTATTTGTATTAATTATCCGCGTAGTTCTTCTTCCGTCAGTACAATTTTGAGTCAATTCTTTATTATATTAATAATTTTCAAGCATCTTCTGTTAACTCCACTATTTTGTAACTTACCTTTCCCTACTTAATCCCACTGTAGAAAAGTTTTACACTTTTTCAAATATAAATACTCAAACAGCCCATCTATATACTGATTTAATAAATTTTATTGGAGACTAATTCAATTAAATATATTTAATTCTCCAACTTGGTGCCAAAGTTCTGTAAGTAAGCTTGATGTGATTCGAGAATCTCGGTGTGACACTAGATATATTGGCACTTCGAGTGGGAACTACACTACCGCCAGCATCATGCACGGCATAGAATCCTATGTCCTTTCCTTTTACTTGCTCATCCCATTTTTATGACCCCAATTTGCCTATTTATGTGTATCAGATGTGATATAATCTTAAACTAGCTAGTCTAGTGTTTAGTTACTGGAAATCTTATGAAAGTTTAATCTCGTTTGCCTCGTGCAGTGAGAAGTGATATTGGCAACCAATTAAACATAACGTGCGTGAATAATGGTAACTGGGGATTATACAACTTGTCCTACCCGACCAATTCGCAGATCCGGGGACTATGTTATCAGCTGTGTAATTGATCATTCGCAGGAGATTTTACTAGAGCTTACAACACGGAGACTGCTACCTATTGATCTCTGTACAGTTCTGCAATTGGCAACACACACAAGCTTGAATCCGTTTCCTCCCAACTTCCATCTCGGTGTGTAAAGTTTGTTATGTATAGTGCTATTTGGTGCCTGCTGCGTATATGCTTATAATCCATGGAATCTAACGGTGAAATAAGACCAAGTGTCATCCCTTTACAACAATCAATAGTCGCATTAAAATGCTGCAGTGATGACCTTTTTTTCTTTCTCCATCTCCACCCATAATTATTCACCTTGTAGAACACTGGGAAAACAGTATTATGCCATGCCCCAAGTTGGATGCAAATTTGTAAGGGAAAATTCATTTTTACCATGTTGGAGAGAGAGAGAGAAATAGCAATTTAATTTAATGGATATAGCTTGAGTTTCATTTTCAGCCAAAGATGGAGTCTTTGGGTCTTTTGTTAGGAACTACTTGGCTAATTCATTTACCGCCCATGGTTTTTCATTGGGTCTTATAAGTTGTACAAATTAAAATATAAATCCCTTATGAATTATTTATCTATAAGATTTTTATTCAAATTATCTCAATAAAATGATTAATCTCTAAATTTTGATTCCAAATATTTGACCCAACTAATTTAATCTCAATTATTTATTAGTTACCCCTTAAATTCATATTTTTATTATATAGCACCCTATTAGACCAACTTTAATTTTTTCACTAAAAACTATGACAGGACATTTTTTGGGTTTAAAAATTGTAAAAAAAAAAAATTTCACTAAAAACTATGATAGGATGGATAATGTGGTGAAAAAAAATACAACGTTTTGATTGTATGGACAAATAATATATATTTGATAATTAAAATATAATTTTCTTTCAATTTATTATGTGAGATATAACCTTAAATATTTTTAATTATAACATAAAATTAGGTTTATGTGGTGAGTATTGAATAAAATTTTGAGCTTGATTATTGGTTAAAAATTAATTTGAATCAAATTGATGATTGAGCGAAATATTTGACATTAAAATGATAGTTATTATAAAATTTATGCGTGTTTCCTTAAACTAAAAAAATTAATTGGCTTGGATAATAAATGCTAAATGTCATTGTCTTTCTATATATTTATTATATTTATTTCCATTTTGAGTCAAAATAATAAATATGAATTTAGACAATGGAAAATAGAGAGACCGAGGGATAAGGCAAGTGGTGATATTATCTGCAAATTAGATTAAAAGAGGTTTTCGCATGCAAGAAAATTAGTTTGACATGAAATTGAAATGAGAGATACAAGAAGAATGGAAAACAGTGCAATAGCGGTGACAGCCCGCCGAACCGAATCCGAAAAAGGTCCCACTAGTTCAAGAGGATCTGGGGATCCTCGTCTATGGGGTAGACCTGTCGGTCGAATTTCATCCCGAAATTGTACTTGTGGTTAGGTTGGAGTCCAAGTGTTGGATTCGTACTAAATTTTGTTCTACAATGATAAAAATGTCATTATTTTTTTATTTGTCGTTGAAAAAAATAGAATGAAATTAATATTTATAATAAATTATAATGTAAATAAATTTTAAAATATTTAATTATATTAAATTATTTACTCTAGATAAAATAGTTTTTATATAAAATAATATTTTATTCATTATAGAAAATATTTTGATATATTTTATATAATTATATTAAATTATCTAATTTACATTAGTTAGCTTTAATGTTCATAGTATATTTATTATTTATTGTATATAAAATTAATATATTTTAATTATACTAAATTATTTATGATATATAAATTGATATTGTTATAAATAAAATAAATTATATATGAGATTATTTTTTATTATATTATAATATAGTATAATTATTTTAAATTATTTAATTTATATTAATTAATTAATTCATATAAAATTAAAAATTTTAATTATAAGAAATTATTTAGAGTATATACATTAATATTATTATATATAAATATATAAAATTACAATTTATATATATTTTTATATAAATTGATATTATTATAAATAAAATAATTTGTACGTAAAATTAGAAAATTTTAGTTATAGAACATATGTAGGGTAAAATTTATTAGATTTTACATTATAGTACAATATATAATTATTTTAATTATTTAATTCAAATAAATTTATTTACAATACTAAATTAACTATTTTATTAAAAAAATTAAAAGTTGTCATTATTGTAAATTATGTGTACTACATATATTAATATTATTGTATATAAATATATAAAATTACATTTTTTACTTTTATCTTGATAAATTATACATAATTATATTAAATTTATTAATTTAAATAAATTAATTTTATTAAATATAAAATAACTATGGTACATAAAAATAATAAATTATTTAACGTAAATAAATTTATATTATTATATATAAAATAACTTGTACATAAATTTTATAATTTTTAATTATGTAAAATATTTATTATATATATTGATATGATTGTACATAAAATAACTATTTATCTATACAAAAATTATACTAAATTATTTTTTCTACATATGGTTATTTATATAATTATAAATTATTTTTTTTGTAAATAAATGATTATTTATTAAAATTGTACATAAAATAATAAAATTTATTAAATATATAATTTATAAAATTATAAGTAGAAAATAGATAAACATTATTATAAATTATATATATTAATATAATTTTAAAATAAGAGTACGTTAGTTTAAAACCAATTAAAGTAGTAACAGATACCACGATCAAATATAATAGTATCCGATTTGAGTATCAGATTATTGAGTACAATCAAATCTATAAGTATGAGTAGGTTTCGCATAAACCCGAATCCAATTTTAATGATTGGGTCTTGATTACTCAGTGAAAACTCTTCAATTCACATCCATATTTGGAATAGAGGCAAACATTCACACAATATGAATGGTTTATGGAAGGAAAATAGGATATGGAAATTCACCCTATCATAAATATATCATTTATGTTGGTATACATTCCCAAAATGCCCATTCTATATATAGATAGAGGTAAGACTAAAATGCACCCAAGCCATATTAGTATTCTCTCAATCTTTTGTCTATTTTTATGGCTGTATATATATATATGGATATTATTACAAAATGATATTTCTTATGATGCAAAGACAATAAGGTAAGGGGGGAGAGGAAGAAGGGCGCAATTACTGAGAGCACATGGGACTGTTGAATGCATTTCTTTAGAGTCTTTTGACCTACCTGCAAAATGCCAATTCCATAATTTGGTTACCATGCCCATGCAATCAGCTTCCTCTCGCCCCATTATTGGATTTTTTTTTTCTCATCCCTCTTATCCAATAAAAAAATAACCTTGAGACAATCAACTTATGGGAGGTGAGATCTTTGACTACATGGCCACAAGTCCACGTGACCTCCACCTAGCTAGTGGGCTATATCCACTTGATGTGATGGCCAATCCCCATCTCAATTTGTCACCTTATATTTCCATGTGCTATTACATGAAATTCGGACCCATTTACTCTATTGGAAACGGTTCGAGCAAATAGTTATTGTTTTCTTTGGATTTTCTGTGGTCTTGTGCCCTTAAATATAGAAACATAGATGTCTTTCATTAGGGCAAATTGCAAAAGGAGACAATAAGTCAAAACAAATCAATAATAATAATAATTAGTCCAGAAATTGAGGATCTTGGCAAATTGAAGCATAGAGAGGGTATTTACTTCAACTTGGATTCGTGAATTTAGGGCAAGTTTCAACAGCTACAGGGTACCACGATAACACTCTGTTAGCTACAGTGCACATCAATTAGCCCACGTGATTAAATTTCGAGTCATGTGCACTTCATGCTTGGTGGTCTGGTCAATGCATGATGGAGTTCATGTCCCAAGGATGAATGCTCTTTCCACAATTAGTATGCAAGAAAAAATTATTTCTTGCATGCTTCAATTTTTGTTATTTATGTTACAAATAATAATAATAATAATAAAAATAAAAATAAAAAGAGCAATTACTGCACTTGCTCGGGCTCCATATATAGCCCCTCTCCACCTTCCTCCTGTCTCGTCCCATTTCCCAGTTTAGTTGGAGACTGACGATGATGTCTCGCCCTCTAGAGACCCTCTGCTACGTTTTCACCATCCTCTGCCTCTTCACAGCGACGGAGGCTCGCATTCTCGGCGCGTACGCCGGAGGCCCCTGGAAGGAAGCCCACGCCACCTTCTACGGCGGCAGCGACGCCTCCGGCACAATGGGTAAGCAAGCAAGAAATGCTTCCCTTACTTTTAATCGGTACATATACAAATAGTTGTTTAGATATTCACCGGCCCTCCATTACATTTACAGGCGGGGCTTGTGGGTATGGGAACCTGTACAGCCAGGGGTACGGGGTGAACACGGCGGCGCTGAGCACGGCTCTGTTCAACGAGGGGCTGAGCTGCGGGGCGTGCTTCGAGCTCAAGTGCAAGGATGATCCGAAGTGGTGCACTGCCGGAAACCCTTCCATTTTCATCACCGCCACCAACTTCTGTCCTCCGAACTTCTCCATCCCCAGCGACAACGGCGGCTGGTGCAACCCTCCTCGCCCCCACTTTGACCTCTCCATGCCCATGTTCGTCAAGATTGCGGAGTACCGTGCCGGAATCGTCCCTGTCGCCTTCCGCCGGTCAGTTAAAAAGTTCTCTTTCCTCTTTGCTTTTTTTTCCTTTTGAAAGCTAAAATATTTTGTCCATTTTGATTGCAGGGTGCCTTGCCGGAAGCAGGGAGGTATCCGATTCACGATCAACGGATTTCGGTATTTCAACTTGGTGCTCGTCACCAACGTAGCCGGAGCCGGCGACATCGTGCGGGTGAGCATCAAGGGCTCCAAAACGGGATGGATGAGCATGAGCCGCAACTGGGGCCAGAATTGGCAGTCCAACGAGGTGCTGGTTGGCCAGTCTCTCTCCTTCAGGGTCATAGGAAGCGATGGCCGCTCATCCACCTCCCTCAACATAGCCCCCTCCAATTGGCAGTTCGGCCAGACCTTCACTGGCAAGAACTTCCGGGTCTAGCAAGCATTGGATTGACCCTCATGGGTCTCACCACTATATATATATATATATATATCATAATCATAATCATATTTAGTGGTGAAGTTGCAAAATGTAGGGTCTGAAGAAATGATTGGGTGCTGAAGAGGCTGACTATGCAGCCCGCAGCTTGATATTTTTCTAATTTCAATTAAATAAGTTCATATAATCATATTTGTCTTACTTATTAATTTAATATTATTAAAAAAATTAAATTGAAATTGCATTAAAAATAATATTAAATTTATGTTCAACAGTTTATTTTATAATTATACAAAATTATCATAATTTATTTTAAAAATAAGTTTATAAAATATTGTTTATTTAAATTCATCAATACTTATTATAGTTGAAATTATACTGAAAAAAAAGTTTAAAGTGAATAATTTTAGTTTTTTGCCCAAATGTTTTGGAGATAAGTAGTATGGTCAGAGAAACAGCAGCAGAGGCTCTGCCAGAGGAAAAGTCCCTGGCTATTATGGAGGGATTATCTCTCCTTTCTTTTCAAGAAGTTCATCCTATGCTTTTTTGTCCTCTCATCCTATGCTTTTTTGTCCTCTCATCAATCAAATTAATAAGAGGTCGACAGCTTCGAAATGGAGTTTTTTAGTGCAAAAAAAAGATTCTCATCATTATAATAGCTACTTTTATTAAACTTATTAGTCTATTTTATTAGTTACAAAAGCAATAGTTATTATTATATTTATAAAAGTAGGAATGATTGAAAGGATACCGAATGGATGAAGAGGGAATATCTGTAATAATAAAAGAGTTTAATGATACCATTGATCCAAGGGCAGAGGAGATGTCACACATTCACATTCGCAAGATAAACAAGACACACACAACCTTCCACACATCGTTCCCCTGTCAAGCAGGACAGGGCAACATGGAATTATACTGCTACTACTACAATGACACTAGACAGTTATTGTAGACACGCACTGATAAACTGCCATCTCCCTCTGCTCCAAAGGTTGTGAGCTCATCACTCATTTGCAGGAGCAGGGGTCGCAGGTGCAGCTGGACCCGCACTTGCAACCAGTCTCTCCTTCATACCCAGCCTCTGAGGCTCCCTCCAAGCTCCTGCAAGACCCCCAATTTTGGCATGTAAGTCACTACTACCATGAAAAATGCATAAATGTGGAAAAGGACAGAAATTTTATGGGAGCGCATACGATTTCACAGGGGCAACGCCCATGACCAGGGTCTCAGTGGTGGTCTTCTCGGAGTAACTCAGCTCAGGGTACATCTTGCAACTGCGTAAGAAAACCATCAGGGGTTCATATATCGCATATACAGAAAGAATTAAATAGAAAATTTATCATTTCATCCAATCCAATATGAACGCCGAACCCAGATAATCATACGCCGATAGAGATTATTGCTGAAAAAATGGAAAATTTTTGCCAACTCTCCACCAGAAAGTGAGATCAAACGAAGAATTTCTCACACTAGTACCCCGTAAACCAGAACTAGATCTATGGCCATGAAGGGGAAAATGAAAAAAGAGGGGACAATACGAGGAGATGAGAGCAGTGACTTTACCCTCCGCATCCGCTGCCGCACTTGCAGGCGGAGCCACAGCCACAGCTTCCTCCACAGCACGACATCCTCGATCAAATATGAATAAGCTGACGCTGATACAACCGTGTAGCTGCAGTTAGCACTCGCTCCCGAAATGGGTATACTTACTGGAACGGTCCCTCTTTCTTATATAGAGGGAGGGAGCAGACGGATCGCCGTCCACGTGGCAAAATCCCAACGGCGGCTCATCGCGGATAGGTCCAACGGAAGAATGGGGGTGCTCGACTCAACCACGTAATTGTTACAAACGGCTCGTCACACTTTTTGTTTTTCTTTTGTTCCCTTTAATTATTTTTTTAGTACTCCATATTTTATTTATTAATAATTTAATCATTCAATTTATTTTTATCATTTTAATTTTTCAAATTGACTGTCAGTACACGGGTACTTTAATCGCTCCGTTTGATTATATAATTTAAACAAAAATACTAAAATATATGGCGGAAGTGAAATTGCAAAATTAAATTGTTAAAAAATAAAATTATTAATATATTAAAATTAAAGGACTAAACTATAAATAAATCTAATTTATAAATTTAATATTTTCTAGTAAAATTATTCAAATTGTACAACGGACTCTTGTCACGAATTTCCAGACTAAGTTTTTTACTAAATGGAAGAATATTTAATATTCAGTAGAAAATGTTTAAAATACCGGAAAAACGACAACTTATCCTTCTTGAAAAGCGTTCCTCTCAAAAACGGTACTGACAAAAATCATTAAATATTTTTTGCAAAAAAACAATCATGAAATAAAATATTTTAATTATATTAAAAAAATTAGTAGATATAATATTATTTTAATAATTATTTTTTGTATTATGAAAAGTAACCTTACCCATCTTAATAATGAGAAAAATTATTAAAATGGAATCAAATATTCCAATATTTATAGTGCAATTAATAAAAATATTCTTCATATCTTATTTCATCCAATTATTTTCTTCTTATTACTCTTGTACTCACTTAAAATTTTAATTAACAGTATTAGAATCCGTTATATATATAAAAAAAATTATAATCATGAAAATTTTACTTATTAATGTAACGAATTTGGATCAAAATTCAATTGGATAAATTTTTTTTTATGGTGTCACATCTGAGAACATTTGTGGTGTTTGGAATAATTTGGGGGCATCATGGGGCGGAGGGTTTTAGGCCGCTCAAGGTGGTGTGGTGGTGATATTGGTGGACACAGCACAATCCTCCCACAAAAAGTCGATTCAAGTTGTTTGGAATCAAAGGAAGAAATTTGAAGCTCCCACTAGCACATCCATCCAAACCTCCACATGTTTGTACATAGGTAAGTTTTTCATTCTCTCATCACTAATCCACATTTTACTAACATACTTTGTAGGTGTGACAATATGTGTAGATCCCCATTCTTATTGTATTGTTATAACTCCATGCCATAAAAGTAAAGTTTTTAAGAATTAATGCAATTATATTTATTAGAATTAATGCAATTATATTATAATTTTATATGTATAATATTTATACTCATTTAATAAACTTATTATTTTAATTTTTTAATAAAAATCAATTAATAACCATAGAATAGATATTTATATTTTTACTATTCTTGGACTTTGACTAATGTTCCAACACTAGTCACATCCATTAAACTAAAGCCCCATAAATATTAGCCTAAAGTATTTGTTATGGGCCCATTTGGCCCATCAGACCTGTCCCATCCCGGTATCATCTACAATTCATACGTACCATTAAAGGTTTTTTTTTTGCTCACTACATGCCATTAAAGTAGAAGTTGTGATTGGGGTTGGGCCATGAAAATGAGACAATTAGGCCCAAGTGAAGTATCAACATTTAGGACAGGCCCATTAATATGTTTATGTTTTATAGGGAGTGATGCCTCTTTTTTTTTTTTTTTCCTGGGAGGCCCGTAACCTAATTGGAGCTGCATGATAAGGATTAAGGATCCCATCTAAAATTTTGAATAAATAATATAACATGATTAATACAAAAATGAGAATCTGCCTATTATGCTAATAATGTTGAATACCTTAGAAACATTCTCAATATTTATTTATATAGAACTATTGACGATTAATCCGATTTAACATAAAAATTATGCAATTTTTGTTACCGTCACTTAATTAAAAATTAATCTATAATACTAATATCTCATTTAATTTATTTTATAAATATATTTAGTTTAATATTATTAAAAATATAATTCAAGAAAATAAAAAGTATAGTAAATTTATAAAATTAAAATTTTTTTACTAGTTACTAATTATTTATTTTAAATTTATATGAATTGAACAATTTATCATATTAAAGTATTATTTGCATAGTATTATAATTAATAGGATAGCATTAAATTACTCGTCCTTTATTCAAATATATAGAAAAAATAACTAATTTAATATTATTGTTAAGTACAAATTTAAATTTAAAAATATCAATTTAAATACATATTATATCAATTTATATTTTTTAAGTATATATAAATTAAATAAATTATAGACTCACAATAATTTTATAAATATAAAAAATAATTAATTTTTGAATATTTGAGTTCAGTGTGATCAAGCCCAAGTACCCCTAATAATAATTGAATTGAATGTTCAAAAGTTTTTCCAGTACTCCAAGACATATGTCTACCTTTTGCTCATTCATTTGGGAATTCTATCTTGAACTTTGTGAAAAAAAGTTGAATCTCATCAACCAAAAAATGGATAGTAAATTTCAATTTGTGAAGGCCGTTCAATATCACCCAATTAGCAAAATATGACTAAAATTCTAAGTTGGATTGTGCTATTAACCATCATAAGGGAAAACTTCAAATTACCAGTGCATGTTAGATTTAAATTTCGTAAATTCAGTAAATCACCAACCCTATTACTTGACCGGGAGATGGGAGATGGGGCAAGCCAGGGGCTACGTAGGGCCGGCCAACCATGGTCCCTTTGTTACCCACTTGATGATGGGTCAACATTTAACTTTATGGCAATGTATTGTATGATACCTTGATGAAGCAGAAAAGTGAGAAGTCTTGTCCCTTTAGACAATAGATAGATAGAATCAGCCATCGATCAGCAAAGCTTTTCTAGGAAATGGCATCCTCGGGACTCTCTTCCTCCTTTTTCTCCCCCCTCAAATTGATTAATTTCCTAGTAAATTAGGTGACCAACCATCCTAACTAATAATATATATTGCAGATGATCAATTCACACATCACCCTTTACTAGAGATCCTTGGCCCCCAAAACAAAGCTTAGTTCATTTCTTTGGGACATTGATCTTCCCGTTGCTTTTTCTGCTAGTCATCACAGCTAGAGTTCTAGTGAAATTTGGGAGAACCATACTTCTTTCATACTGTCGAGTTTAAATTTTGATACTTTGAATTTGAAACTGCTTGCTATTATGCAAATGCGCTAGTAGTGTAGATTTATACTTAAAGTTTTTAATTATAGTAATTATTTTTTTTATTTTCTTAATAAAATTATACTAATTTATATTTTTAATTAATGTGGTATTGAATAATGCACCTTTACTCATATTTTACTCATATAATAGAGTTATTGAATTCAGATGATTTGGTATATTCAATTTTATAGTTGGAGTGGTATCAAAATTAATGCCATTTAATTGAGATTTTCCTAAAATTTCAATGCCTTATTTGAGAATTTAGTCAAAACTTTTTTTACTCGTGAAAAAAAAACTTTCAAAATAATTTCTTAAAGAATAAAAATTAGTTAGTATTTAAATCTATAAGTAGTTAACTTATAATATTGATAAATGGTATAATATTTTTAATATTATATAATCCTAAAATAAATAAAATTTTATATTATTTTTATATTTTATCCAATATATTATCTTAATTTTCAACCCTATCTATAACTTGTATAGACTTGCAATTTTAAATCTACTAGTATAATATTTATAATATGGTAAAATGGGAATAAGGATGGCAAGTTAAATATTTGTTTTTCCATACTCCTTAATACCACCAATGGAGTTGGAGTTTGAGATTACATTACCAGTTATGCAATATAAGATAGTATTGTGTTAATAGGAGTTTTATACTGACCTTCTTAAAATTAAGGAATACAATAATTACAATATTATATATTTACAAAAAAGTTCTATTTCATCAAATATAATATATTAATTCTAAATCTAGTTTAATTCAATAACAAATTTTTTTAGTTTCTTGAAATTCATTATTATCTACCTAGATCTAATAGGGTACCTTTGTATTTTTTAGGTTTGCGACTAGTATCAATTTCAAGATCATCACCAATAACATGCTTAGTATTAGCAATTTGCATTAAATAAAAAAGGGGTTTTGGGATGTTGTAGCACTCTCTTGGTTTATCATATATTCTCTTCACATGCTTTTAAGAAAGTAATTGTGTTATATGCAAAGAAAAAAATGTGACAAAGTGAGACATATTTTATTTATTTTGATTCCTCTTTAAACCCTTTAGTAACTGTATTAACTATAAGACATGATAGCACATCAATGATAAATAAAGATATGGGCGACAAAGCTTGGATAATACCCTGTAGGAAGTAAATGTGTCAGTGCCATATCGATATGGAACGACCGACCCTAATAGAATCTGAAGCATGATGGTCCAATATCTCAATCGTGCAGTATGCATCCATCCATGGTGGTGAGAAGAGAACAAAACGAGGCTCATGGATCAACAGTAGTGAAATTATTGCTTCCTTCCAAGTCCCTTGGCAATATACGGCTAGCACAATCTCTTCTCCAATAATTCTTTCCCTATATACTATTGACCGTTGCATCAATTCCTTCCACGTTCACTTCACCATGCAGATTCGTGGATCAATATAAAATCTACAAGATAATGAATGTCATCCAATAATGCACCGGAAAATGTAAGTACTTGGAAGATGACACCGACCATTCACTCCGTTGGATCAATCTTTTCCTCTGCTGGTCCATGAAGGATAGCCGGTCGGTGAAAGAGCCAGAGATGGCTTGGCGTTGAGGAATAGACATAGGGAAAAATCCGGGGTCGGGCTCCTTCTTCAGTACTCTGATAAGTGGGTCACCCAGTTTTTCCATTGGATCTTCTTCCTATAATGACTCTGAGGTTTGTTCTCGCCTAGTTTTTCTTCTTGCCACTGTTATTTGATGCCTATTGCAACTGTTCGATTTTACCAATACAAGCTTTATATTGGCTTCCATGTCCAGTTTGAACCTACTCGATAATCAGCTGACCAGTCAATGATTTTAACAAGTTGTCTTCCAAAGCATGTTGCATAATTTACTAGTGATGCACGATATATTTATAATTGTGCTTAGACCTACTTTAAATTTGCTCACCTAGAAATATGTATTACTTGTGCTTGTATTTCGATGAGGAAGGTCTTTATGTGCTAAGTCTGGAATGCTTACTTACAAGTGTTGTTGATTTTGGTACCTTGACCAAAAGAGTTGTTTTCTGTGAATAGTAAAGAATGTTGATTCCCAGGTTTTTTTCTAGGCTAAAAGATTGATGATCAGGCTGACTAAACTATAGCTAGCACAGATTGTGAGCAGTAAGTTTTCATATAGTTAACATACCTGTATCATCTCTTATTGAGCTTACAATGTCTATCTCTAGCTCTGATGCATACTATTTTTCCACTGATCAATAGATTTCAACCTGTGACATACCATTGCAGGCTATATATGTACAAGTTTCGGAAACTATACATTTGTGCTCATTTTTTGTTTTATATCAATGGAAAATACAGTCTTTTCATCTTGCTCTTCTGATTAAAGTAGCTTGAGTGTGGAATTTGCAGGAGCATCACCCTTGGGTGTCTCATTGGGGCCACAAGCATTTTAGAGCTATCCAGAATATCATTAAGATCCAGAACATCAGAAGTTTCCTTTAGATGTAACAGCAGCCACCAGTGCAATCACAAGCCCTCAAAGCCATGGCCCTTCTCACTCTGCTCGAGACAGAGCACTGAGGTTGTCCCTGATGTTCCCCAAACAGTCCAACAATCTGGGGGTATGTCCTTGGTTGTTTATGCTCCAAGGAAAACACCAGTAGACAGATGATAAAGCAAAACAGAAGGTACAGAGTTCCATCGCTACTGACTTGTCTTAGAGGGCAGATTGTCGACTAATTCAACACTTTTAACTTGAAGTTAATTCTTTCTTGTTCTGACATTTTGATATTTTAGAGGGGTCTCATGGCTTTCTTTCCTCTTATCCTTGGGTTGAAATTTCAGTGCATTCGATGGCATAAGCTGATGCACTTGTGTGATTTGGATCTTACATTTTTCTTTAATATACAACCAAAGACTAGATTGGTGATCACAACTCATAAAGAAATTTCACTTTATGATCGACTCATGAGAGATGGGGTCTTGATGGGGTAGCCTTTCTTGCTGCCACACCATTTAAAACTAATCTTTGCATTTTCTATTCTATATTAATGCAGCCATTTGCTTTCTTGTTTTACATGGTTTTGTCTTGTAATGATTCTGGTTGACAGTCTTTTTCCATACCCCTACTCATTTCACCCAGTTGTCATTGTAAGGAGACATGATTTAGCTTCTTCATTGATAGGCCTCGAGAATTACTAACCAATGAGCTGGGCCTAGCAAAATGAGCTTTCTGTACTTGGATTATTCATGGTAATGTTTTTTTCTCCGGTTACAAAAACACTGCTGGCTGAGGAAAGGAGTATACTGCAAGTATCTAAAGTTCTGAAAGAAAGCCCGTCCTTTCTTAAACTGGTGAGTATGAAAATGTTGTCAATGCCCGACATTGTGAAGTTCTCTTCAATGCCAAATTGGCAAAAGAAGAGGAGCGACATCGGATGCCAAATAATTCACTATAGGAAAGTGATCCTACACTGTCTATGGTGATCCAGGGCAAGATATGCTCTTCACCTTAGACCACCTTTTCTTTGTGGTACATCATATGTCCATCCCTCTCTATCTTCCCCAGTTCAAGCATTATTTAAAGAAATTGGTGATGGGCTAATGACAATCACAATGTTTTAGGCATTAGTGTTGAACTTGTTGCTAATGGCAGGCTAGAAATCGTTTTTTTTTACCTCACTAACAAGAGCAAGTGACTCAACAGACAGAGTTAGTTCCTTAGCTCTTTCCTTGATCTGACTTATCATGCCATTTTAGTATTTAGATGTTCAACAAGCATTGATAGCTGATTTTGTTCCAACCCAGGTTGTTATTCAAGCATGGTGCTGTCATAAGTGGTCCAAATGGTGCCCTCCGGTGAAAATGACTCATCATCAGGGGGATCCATACTGCATTCGGCGCATCAAATGTAAGAAAGGGGATGGTAGCCCAGGTATCCACCCTACCTTTAAGACATTAGCTCCGCATATACTCGCAAAGTACCTCCACGAATCTGCTTTAGAGGTGTTTGCAGATGGATTGTTCTTCAATATCCTTGGGCCATGGATATATAGTGCGATGGTCCCCAACTTTCTCGCAAAGTGAAGGGGACTGGAAAAGCTATTGCAAGGAGAAGGATGGGAATTTTTCTATTCGATTTGGTCGGATTCTTACCTATTTCCTCCCAACAATGTATAGTTCTTTGGGAGAGTGCGAAGAAGGAATGCCCTTATTTTCGATTTTGGCCTTAAGGAATGCACAATTCAAAGGCTGCATTTGTCCAGACCAGAGAAGGCAGCCTTCTGGTTCTGCAAAAGGAAACTCATGTAATAAAATGTAAAATAAAATAGAAGAATCCGAGATTCCTTGCTTGAGCATCACCTTTCTCATCGATTAAGTTTGATCTCAGCTTTTTCCCCACACATTTATTGCCTGCATCATGCCCTTTATCCTAATGAGAATGTAACCACATTCATGGATGACACTGGAACAAGGATGAAAAAGGAAGTCATGGAGCTTGCTTTGGGACAAGATCTGTGAAAACAATTTTTTTTCTGGTCACCATGGTTTTGGCGTCTTTTGAGGTGGCTAGGCTGCTTACTTCTCTCTCCCTACTCTGTACTATTCCCCCAGCAATATGTAAAATATACACACAATTATTGCAAAATCATCACCTCTCCCTACCTAGGGTCTCTCCCACCTGGTCGTTTCAACTTGTCCCATGCAACCTAGCCTCTATATGCTTTGCCCAAATGGCCTTTCCTTGAAATAGAAGTTTCGAATTCTCATTCGGTTATCTTGAGGGAATTGCTTATGATGAACAAGGATGGCTCCAGAATATGTACTCAAGAATCAGTATGGCATTTAATTGACCATCCCTAAACATAGACCGCCTTGTTGCAGATTCCTACATCTCAAGGAAGTGATTGAGATGGCATAAATTGAAGAGTAAGTGGAGGTTGCAATGTATACACAGCATATGCACATATGCACATGGACAAAAGATGATACATGGACTAATTTGGAGACGACAAAGCATGATATAAAGCGAAAACTTGGTCGTCTGGCCTTGTGGGTTATTGTGTGGAATCGCTGGCAATCTTTCTTCGACAACCCATTCTTTTAAAGCTTCCCTGAGATTTTGATTTTGGCTTCCATGGCCCCAGCGACTGACGGTTGCTCTCTGAGCTGACAAACTCTCCCTTTTGACCCAAAAAGACTTCACGATGACTCTAAATCACATTATAAAAAAACTGCAATTTAATCCGACACACACATTATTATTATTATATATATATGAGATAAAATATGTTAGGGTTTGATGCCTTCAGGCATTTTACTTTTATCGACCAATAGTTCTTTTGCATGCATTTTTCCAATGAGAGATGCTTCTACCCCCACCACCTCCATGCATATCTTTTTGACAGTGTTGCTTTATATCGAGTAAGAATCAGGTGTGCCAAAATTTAAGTGCCAAAATCATCACTACGGATATTATATTTAGCTGAATCATCTTGAAACCTCATCTGCACGCTTAGATCACATCAACCGTCCATTAAGCATGAACAACTAACTGCAAGCAATTGCATCAGAAGATTCTCAATTTTCATGAATTGGAGGCCTACGTAAGAGGAGCCATGGTATCAGAATCTCTTCCTTTTCTCAAAACTCACGTGGACAGGGGAATCGAGAGATGGCTCCACTCATTCATCATCAAGAAGAGTAGATGTTATACAATTAGCAGAAATTCCAGCTGCTCACGTCAAAGGTGGAGTGCATTAACATGCATGGATATCCCCCAAAGAAAGCAACAATGAAGCTGGCCATAAAAGAGACCGAGTCTCATGATACATCACAGCATAACATGCTACAAGATCAGCGCACGAAAAAAAGATCTGAATATGTTTCTCGATCAACTGTGATCTATTGTCGGGCACCACCCCCCAAAAAAAGGGTTGATGCTTCCACATAGAAGAAGACCCTTACCATGAAAAAACTTTCGAGAAACTATCAGTTACCTAACTGATTTGAACCAATCTATTGCGGGTTGCTCGTGGAGGAAGAGCTAAACCCTGAGAAATCCGTCCATGAGCTGTTTGAATTCCACGTAGAGAACTGATCATTACCACCTTGGATCACTTGGATTGTCTGCCTTGACAAGTTGAGCTCTCGCTCGCTGTCTTCCATCTTCACCGAGGCGAGCTGGGTAGTGACCTCAGAAGTAGGAGTCCTTGGACTCGCTGGAACCATTAGACCCGATGGCTCGACACCACCGTTGAAATTGTATGGATCAGACCCGCCCACCAAGAATGGAAACTGTTGTACTTGTGGTAACCTAAGACCACTAGAAGGGTACAATTGGGATTCACCTCCCAAGACATTTGTGTCTGGAAAATTTAAGTCTCCTGTTGGTCCAAGTGGTGGTGGGCATACGCTATAGTTCATGCCAATTTGATCCTCCGAGCCAAAGTCGGTGGCAAAATACTGCAAGGGAGGCATGAGCCGCAAGGCTGGGATCTGTGGTCCTCCAAGGCCTAGCATCTCAGCAGCCGAGTCGCCATGCCCACTTGATATTGATAATCCTCCACCGCTGCTACCGCCTGCTGCTCGGTCGATGCTGCTAGCCAGGGATTTCGAGGTGCTTCCCTTGCTTCGCTTGTTCTTCCTGCAGCCTCCACCGACAGGTACGTTCCTAAGGGTCCCACCGCGAGTCCAGTACCTCCGGCACGTCTTGCAGAAGTGCCTCGGCTGAGAGAGGCTGTAGTTGTTGAAGTAGCAAAACTTTGTGTTTGTGGACTCACATCTAGGGCACTTCAGAGGTCCTTCAGGCATCGGGATATTGGCGAGCTTTGCTCGGTCGGCCATCGAGCCATGACGGACCGTGCCACCTCCATGAGGCAGCAGGGTGGGTGGCGGAGGTGCTGTCAGCAGAGGAGGTGGGAGCTGGATGCCAACACCGCCGTCCAGCTCGGCTTGGTTATTCGGCTGCTGCTGTATCAAAAGAGAGGAGAAAGATCAATAAAGGAAAATGAAATCAAATACCCAAATGGTATATTCATGAGCAAAGGATTTAAACAAGAGAGAAAAAAGGTTTGCAAAAATATATTGTTCCATGTATTTTTTTTCCTTTTTTGAAGCTCACCATGCTTTTGGAAAGAAAAAAAAAACCTTGGTAGCAAGGTCCTGGAAGGAAGCTCAAAGAGGGAGCTCACCTGTTGCCAGTTGGAAGAAGGGTCAATATAAGGTGGGATGGAAGGAAACACCATGGTTGCAGTGGAGAGGATCTTTCTTCTTTAGTAAAGGTCTATGCGTTTCCAGTTGATATAGTGGAGAATCACATCAAAACAGACAAGAAGACAGAGAATAAGATAGAAGAGAGAGAATATGGAGAGGGAGGGAGGGAGTGAATATTAGCCGTGTGCAATAGACTTTCTTTTATATTATGGTGTGAATAAGAATATTAATGAAGATGGATCAAAATTTTAGGATGGTGATGGAATATTAAATTTTTTATTTTTAATAAAATATTATTTAATTATATTATACATTTATTTATAAAAATAAGAACTTTGTGTTTGATATATTTTTATTTTATTTTATTTTTTTGCGCAACAATACCTCTAAATTCATTAAATAAAATCAAACCATTGTAGTCGGCATTGAGCTATAAGTGTTTATGGGTTTCAATCAATGGAACTAACTGAGTAAGAAGTTCAAACAGGGTATCAAAATGTCTACTTAAACTATGATCTAACATATAATATCAAATCTACTAATCAAAGTAACTTGTGAGTGGGGTAGAGAGGATAGGAGATGTCAACCTTCCAGCATGTAGCAGCTATTCACCTGGTCAGGGGATGTTTGTTGTGATGAGGAACACTGAATCAGTCTCAATAATGCTGATCGTCTTATGGAGTTCTTGGGTCATGCAGAAACCTTGTACTAGCGGCGGCGGCTGCATTACTTCAGCTTCTATAGACCACATTTATTTTTACAAATTTTATACGGCTCTATTTTAAATTTAAACACGTACATATACAAATTTGCATATGATGTGTGGTCGTGTGGTCTCCTAATGTGGTACTAACCCATCTTCAATACTTCTTACTAATAGTGAGATAGAATGTATAGTTTGATATGCTCTATAAATCACATTCCCCTATTTGCTCACTAATCATTGAATTGACTTTTAAGTACAGTTAGTTTTTTATGCACAATTTTATATAGCAGGTATCAGATTTTTATGCATAGATTTTTTTATTAATTGTAGTACCAGCTTTATTTTGACTAATCATTTTAACTTTATATTTTATACCAATTTTAGAATTTTATTTAATTTCTTCAAGCATAAACTTTGGATACTAAGACTTAATTTTGTTACAAATAGCATGAAATATGATTATATGGGTCTTCAATGATTAAATTTCAATAATATTTAGGGAAAATTACAAGGTTAATACAAAATATTCTAATAAATTTACAATTTTAATATCTAATAATTAAAAGATTATCTTATAATCTAAAATATTTGAACATATTTTACTTGATACCAAATAATCTAATCTTAACTGTCAATGTTTGATATGATTACACGTATATTTGGGCAAAAATAGATTATACACATATTAATATTCAATGCTGATTGGGTAACAAATAAACTATAATTAAAAATAATAAATTGGGAGGGAGGTTGACCGACCAAAGGATGCCTTAATGGATCTTGCGGGGAGGGAGGGGTTCTTCTCTACTCCCTCCCTATGGGACAACGACTACCGTGTAGGCTATAGCGGTGACTCACTACCAGTGAGGGGAGGCCATGGCCATATGGCCTCCCATAGATCCATTAAAAGTTTTGCAAGGATGACTCACTAGTTGCCCCCTCCTTTGATTACCTTCTGAGGATGGATGTGGCTTTTATGCTTTTGAGGGTTTTGGGGGAGGATGTGGGTTTCTTAATCTATAAGCTACTTTTGTCTTTGGAAAATAAGAGGTTGTCTGTCTAATGTCGTTTTGATGATTGATTGACTAGACTCAAAGTGAACATAGATATATTTTTTTATAATGGGATGTTAGGTTAGATTTTTTTTGGATAATATATTATGTGCAGCCAATTCTGTCATTAAATTTTAAATATTAATTAAAAAAATGAAGATGGACACATTATTCATATGTTATTGGTTCATATTGCATCAAATCCACCACCCTTCAACACATCTCGAGGGATTAAATATCTAACATGAAAATTAATGTTAGTTAATTGTAATGGTTTAACATTCTCCCTCTTAACCATAACTATAATTTCAAGTTCAAACTATTTTAGGGTACAAATGTCTAACATGTTAATGTGAGTTTGCTGTAATAATTCAAGATTCATTCTTCTTAATTATTTTTTTTTTGCTCTATATTCTTCTTAATTACCTTGGACGAAAAAAAACATATTTGTGAGAGTTCCCTTGTCGTCCATAGGTTAGCTCAATTTAAGTTTGATTAACTTCAAAGTGTACTCATATATAAATTTCTATGTGAGTGACAAATTAAGAAAATTAATTTTACAATATTTAATGATAAATTCTATCTTATCTAATATATTATCTTGTAAATTACTTTAATATTGCTTTCATAAAAGAAATTTTTTTTAAAAATGAATTAAATCACATAACATATCTCCTTTAAAGTTTTAATTTACTTTAAATCACAATATAATAATTCTTTCCGTCATACAAATTATATTAAAAAAATAAATTATATTATGTGAAATTTATAATATTTTATTTAATTTAAATTAGTACATATTTTAAAAAATACGAGTTAAATATATTTTTTATTTAATAAATTAAAAGTAAAAATCATAACTAATTAATTTAAAATAATAAATTAATATTTTACAAAATAAATCTCAACTTTTTAATAAATTATATAATTCTATTGTTACTAAAATGTCAAATTTAAGTTATATATTTTTATTATATAATAATTTATATATAAATATTTTATTTAACACATAATTATTACTAATAACTTAGTGGGTATACATATATATTTAATATTGTATTGTGTAAATCATATATAATTAATTTTTTTGTATAATTTCACACATATATATATTATCTAGTTACAGAATTTTGAAAGTAAGTTGTATGATTTTAATATAACTAAACTATATATATTTTATTAAATATATAATTATATTATTTTTTATTAATAAAATTATAAGTGAAAATGAATTAAAATTTAATATAATCAGTTTAAACTAATAAATAAAATATTTATACAAATACATCTCAAATTTTCTATAATTATAAAGTTTTTAGCTTAAATTATATAATTTTAATAATACTAAAATGTCAAATATAAGTTATATATGTATAAATATCATAATTTATATAAAATATATATTTAAATTAAATTAGACATAATTTGTATTATTAACTTAAAACAAATATAATTTTTATATAATTATAAAATTTATAATTTATAAATTAAAATTTATATATAATTAATATTTTGTTTATAGTAATATTACGTGATAATTTTATAAGGAGAGGATATATATTGATATAAAATTTTAATTATATATAATTTATACTCAATAAAATATTAAATATATATATGTATATATTGAGTTATTAATAATACTTATATACAATTTAAGTTAAATAAAATTAAATTATGCTAGTATACTAATAAATAACTTAAATTTGATATTTTAGTAATATTAAAATTATATAATTTTCTAATATTTTTTTATTAATATAGAAACTAAAATATATATTTGGATAAAATATATAATTTATTTTTTTAATTAATTAAATATAATTTTTACCTCTATTTTTAAAGTGAAAATATGTTTAATTTATATTTATTTTAAATACATACATAATTTAATTTAAATAAAATATTATAAATTTCACAAATTATGAGTTAAAATTTATTATTATAAAGTGATTATGTATGCGACCTGAGCCACAGGCTAAGCATTTTGTAGCCTAATCTGAAATTATTAAAAATTATTTGACATCCATAAGTGAAATTCCCAAATTTTTATTATTTTAAAAATATTTTTAGCTCTAAAGTCTTCACTTTTGACTTATTAATTTCTAAAACTTCATTTTAATAGCAACTCATTTGAATTCTAAGTTTATTGTGATCCTTCATTGATATTAACGTAGTCCAAAAATGCTGACTGCGCTCAAAATATTGATATGGCTCATGCATAATGCGAAGAACAAATTATAAAATTTTAGTTCTATTTATTATTATTTAAGCAAGTTTTTGTCATGTAAGCATACTTGATCTTATTATGGACATATTAATATCAAAGTTAATTATAATGGCCCAACTCATAACCTTGCCTTAAATTTAATAGCTTAAATAAATATATGACAATTAATGACAAATCTAAATAAAATAATATTTTATTACAATATTATAATATTAAAATATGGTTAATATAAAAATATTAAAATTAATTATATAGAAATGATTTGAAGTTCAGTCATATTTGTTGATATTCCTATATATGTGTGAATAAATATATATTTTACTCATGCATTACTCTCTTAATAAATAATAATTTAGAGATTGTAAATTTGATTTATAATGTAAAACTTCACAACCCTAAAATCCCTAATTCCTATTATTTCTTGTAGGCTTATAAATTTGGTATTACAATCAAAAGTGTATTGAATTTGAAGGTTAATTAGTTGAGAAAATTGATTTACATTAATTAAAATAGAAAAAAATATAAATATATAAAAATTAAAGAATTTTATCACTTAAAAGTGTTTTAGGTGCGTGGTGAAAATAAAATGCACATGGATAGCTAGGAGGATAAGCATGTAGCTAGTAGCTAGCTATTTAGGAAAATGATCATGTTTGGGAAGCTTCATATTTCCAAGGACAGAGGACATAGGTATGGATGGATTGGGAGGAATCTCATAGACCCCACAGATGATGCAAGAAATCTATATGCAGAATTCCCTTTTTTTCCTCACTTTCTTCCTGCTCGAATTGGCACTAGTACATGGAGCAAGAATCTCAAGAAATGATCTTAATGAGTTTCATCAACTGGACCCATCTAGTATTTGGAGACAAAACAGTGTAGATCTTCATTCTATGCAAAATGAATGCACCAAGGCATTATGGAAGCAACAAGATGCTGGAAACTCACACGGCCATCATTGACCATATCTATCTAAATCGGGTCAAGATCTCCTTTGACCCTCTTCTGATCCATAATTGTACAATCTCCGGGGATGAATTCAAGCGCCATATGTAATGAAGTGCCGGTCGAATTCAATTCCGATCACGAGTCTAAGTTGCTGAAAATCGAGGGAAAATCCGGCAGCGGTGAAAGCAGTACTAAGAGGGTTACTTAGCTTTTCAAACCAGGCTCGAGGCATTCAGCAGGCCTTGGAGGTGGTCAGAATCTCTGCCAGCGGGAGCATCGGAAGAGGTTGGCGGCCTCTTCACCGCGATCGGCGCGCGGCAGACCGGGCAGTTAGCATGGGACCTCAGCCAGGGATCGATGCAAGCCGCATGGAAGTAGTGATTGCACGCGCTGAGCTGCTTAACCTCCTCCCCTTCGCGAAACCCCGAGAGGCACACCGAACACTCCCCCTCCGCCTCTTTCCGGGGCGTCACCTCCGCCTTCGCCTCTTCGGCCGGATCGACGGGCGCTTCGCAGCCAGGCTCCTCGGAGAAGCTCCCGCGGTCGCGCCGGGAGGAGGAGGGGCACTTCACGGAGAAGATGAAGAAGTAGATGATGACGGGGATGGTGATGACGGCGGTGATGCCGATGACGAACTCGAGAGGGGAACGGTCGACGTCGTCGTCGGAAGGTGGGAACGGTGGAAGCGGCCGTGGAGGGATGAGTAGGCCGGCGGGCACGGGCGCGTACTCCATCACTGCAAATTGTCGAGGGCGGCCCGGCGATAGACAGAGACACTGGAAACAAGGTTCAGACTTTTCTGCCTTTCTGTGGACATGATGAAATTGGCAGGTTTTTTCCACATGTATATATATTTATACATATATATATTCCCTCTTAAATATAAAATAAATAATTGAACTATAAGATAGGAGGCACACTTTCTGTTTCATAGCCCAGGAACGAGCAAAGTTGAACCGTCAGATCTGGTGTCCGGTCCTCGCGTGTCCATGTTGATCGTACGGTCCATATTATCGTCCGGATAACAGTCCGCAACGGCCAATATCAGAAGAGAGAAAGGCTTTCCCGCTTCTCGGACGTCAACCAGACGAAGGGAGATGGCCATTCGCTCATTCAAACTTAGCCGAGATCTCCGGCGAGCTTCATACGAAGGCGATCGGTAATCTCGCTTCCCTCGGAGCTCGCCTCTCATTTTTTGCCTCTGCGCAGTTCAGCAATCCGTCTCTCAGCTCATTGTTATTTCGGTCAGCTTCAGACTCCTCGCTGATAAATGGCTTCAGCTTCTTTGGAAAAAAAAATGATATATCGGTGTATTGTAGGCTATGAAAGCTCGTAGTTCTTTGTTTCCTTCCTTTACCGTTCCTCGTCCAAACAAGCTCTTCAATCGATTGTCATTTAGTGTTCCTCGTGAAGAAGCTGAGAGAGATTGTTAAATGCTCTGATGAAGAAAGACTCCATTTATAGAGCCAAAAGCGTATCAGGTAACTAACAGTTTGATCAGACTGAGGTGATACCTACAATCTTCAGCTCATCATTTTCCTCTCCTTCTACACTTCCTTCAAACCAGATAATTGTCTCTGCATCCTCGTATCATCTTCTACCATCTCCTCATCCATTTCTCTTGCTGCTCGATTGATTGGGATTACTCTTGCCGCTGTTTATTTCTTCCTCTGGTGCAGCTCACTTCCAACATTCTTCTTATCTGCTGTTGCCTTGATCTGTTGCTGCACTGCTTACCTATGCATCCAGGCATCTTTGTACTCTTGCTACTGCTATATATCTCAGTCTCCATATGAGCTCTCGATTTTCTCATCTCTTCATCACTCTTTATTTAATCCTGCACAATATGAGTATATCTCTGACTGTTACTCACTCTTCCAAGCTCATTACCAACTCTCTAGCAGCAACTAGGAAAAAACAATATGAGTAATCTCTTAAAGACTTACCAACTATTTGGTTAGGCTGATGGCTCCATTCCCCCTCCCCAACCCACAATCTTGCTAAAGCCAGATGATCCTCACTCCGTGATCTCTAACCCTGAATATGAAGCATCCGTAGCTCGGCATAAATTCTGCATAACTATACATGCATCCCTATCAACAAAGGACCTAATCACAAGTAATTTATGCACAAGCTTTGCCGAAATCAGTCGTCCAAAACTTGAATAATAAGCTGTTTGATGGATTGAATAGGGAATAAAAATATCTCACTTTGACAATGTCACCTGTGACCGAAGAAATGCGGTTGGATTCCTTGAATTCCCTTCTCCTTCCTCAGGAGGCCCGTAGGGTTTAAAAATACGGCTCGTACACCATGGCTGCTCTTCTATCGGGACTCCTTGGAACTTCTCCTATCATCAGCGGACCACTCGCTGCCATCTCCGGAGGTAGTCGTCCTCTTCTCCAGTTGCCCGTAGGTGGTCGCCCCCGATTCCCCACCCCATATCTCTCTTAGCGATGGGGAGATCAGGCAATCTATAATGGGTGTTTTGTTTTCGAGGCATAAATGCCTTCTGAGGTTCCCAAGTTGCGTCCCGCTCGATATCGTTTGGACCGAGAAATTGTGTCTTCTACTAGGCCGCAAACCTATGGGCCTCACCCCGTTAACTTCCACCCATTAATTTTAACGGTTCGTAAAATGCCTCCACCCCATAATTCTTATGGCACCGAGTGCCACGTACTCCAACACTAAAATAGTACAGTACTCACTACTTTAATACCAACGGAAACTAAGCTACATAAAATATAAAAGTACACTTAAATTCAATAAAAACTTTAAACAAGCTTACATGATTACTGTATATAAAATATTTTTAATAAAATAATATATAGCTCATTGAGAGACTACGGTTTACTTTGAGTTATATACTATCCTAATACTATTTTTCAATTTATATTGATGTATCCAATTTAGTAAATTTAGAATTACAATATATTCAAATTGATAGTAGTTGCGTTCGAATCCTCCCATTTACTATTGTTTTACCTAATTTATCAAAATTCTCATATATTTTAATTTACCTTTGCAACTTCTCCTATCATCCTATTATTTCCCTAACTTTAATCCACTCTTTTAACATACAAATTTAACTTTATTTAGCCTATCATGCGAGTTTTGTCGAAAATAGCACAGTTTACACAATTTGTCGAATTCTTACTGAAAATAAGGTGTTGATCGTGAGCAAAAAATTATAAAAAAAAAGGAAATAATACTATCACTATTTTTAACTTAAATCTCGTTTTACCTCAAATAATAAAAAAAGATAAAAAGATAACGCTGTAAACCTTATAATACTTTCCCCTTTCCCCAATCGGTTTGGCCAACAAATGAGACCGAAATTCATCAATAAAACATGTGCTTATTTTTTTTTTTTACATAATAGGCGTGAGCCAGTACCAACTCATTTATTGATAACTCTTGTGGATTTCTTTATTTGAACTTGGCCTACCTTAAACATTACTTGGTTTGCCCAATCTCATGATTAAAAGTATACTTAGTGTATAATTAAAAAGATAACTTTTATAAGAGAATTCCGATTAATAAAAGAGTAGAGGGTGACTAAATTTATAGACAAAACTTATTAGGTTCTCCGTAAACTCGTTCATGTGAAATGATGGCAATTTATCACAATATCGGAGGTGATAGGTGTGATGGAAAAATTTATAGAGTAATCAATCTCAATTTCTCTAATTCGGATATGTGTTTATAAAAAAAAATACTTCAAAGAACAATGCTTCAACCGTATTTGGGCATCTACTCATGAGTAGTTAGCTTTGTCTTAGTCACAACAAAGGACAATGCTCATAGACGAGTCCACTATGTCAGCCAACTTTTAGCACCTGCGGAAGCAAGGTACTACGGAATGGAAAGATTATCGTATGCTTGGGTAAAAATAAAGGGAAAATTGAGATACTGTTTCCAAATTCACTAAGTCTAAATAGTCACCGATCAACCTCTGAAGCAAGTTATGGAAAAACTTCAAGTATCTAAGATATAATTCAGTGGGGGGTCGAATTAAGGGAGTTTGCAATAACTATCTTCCATGAATCAACATCTCAAATAAGATAAGGAGTAGATACAAAATGGGAAAATGTGGCTCTACTTGCAAAAAATGAAATATCTCACATTTTTCTACCATTTGATTGGGGGCGAGGGCATATGTGTGACTGGGAACCAAGAAACTATATTCCATCACTAACTCACTTTCACTCTTTCTCTTTGAATGCAGGTTCATGAACGCTCAAGGAAATATGTGACAAAAGATAAGTATTTCATCTTTATATTTCATGAATGCAGGTGGATTCAAGGATCACAAACACACAGATAAGCTTTCTAATCTTTATGTTTCATTCATCTGTACACGATTTCATAGCCCTAATTTATAACAACTTCAACTGATTTCACAATTGGCCAAACCCTAATTTCTAATTTTCTATTTCAATCCATTTTACACACTCAAAATTTAATTTTCTGCCTCACACAGATCAACATGTAGAAAGGAGAAATTTCAAACCTGAATCAACTACCTCTTTGATGGCCCAAAATTTAATTTTCTGCTCAAGAACAGTGAGAATGAAACCGATATTCACTTTACATCACAAACATTAAATGTGACAGTAGCTGGCTAGATGGAGAGAATAGGAGTTCCATGCAATGCAATGATGGTTGCGTGCTAGATAGTACAAGATTTGTAAGCTCTGGATATTTGGCAGCAGAAGATCCACCAGGATTTGACTGATATTAGTTGACACTTAATGCCCATAAATAGGCACCAGGAAAAATGCAAAGTATCCAACTTATCTTCCCAAAACAAATATTTGCACTTTTTGTCCGGATTCTTTTTAATCTAAGGGGAAACGACCACCGCCTAGATACACCCCTAGTTGACACCAATAGAAAATCTTAATTGTTAGTACACATCTAACAGCCCGAATGTTGCTGGAGGGCCTTTGGACTGTGTTTAGATTCATAAGATGAATGGAATCGACTCTGGAATATAGAAACGGTGGGATGGATCGATGTAGATGGATTTGAGCTTAATTCAGATGGATATAGCTGATTCTATGATTCAGGAATGGGTTATTGTTCCTCATGAGTGTCAAGAAAGGGTCATGCCTTTGCAAGGGGGGCATCCCTTCCCTATGGATTC
This sequence comes from Trapa incisa, assembly GCA_030064435.1. Lineage (NCBI taxonomy): Eukaryota > Viridiplantae > Streptophyta > Magnoliopsida > Myrtales > Lythraceae > Trapa > Trapa incisa. The sequence goes on along the minus strand of CM057780.1, from coordinate 16,520,051 downwards.
CAAAGGGTCCTCTTAGCAAGTTGAGGAAGGATTAGATTAGTTGATTTTCCAAGCATTATTTCTTGGATATTGTATGCCCTGGAAAATTATTATGACAAGCACAAGCACATCTACATCAATCATGATTTTCCGATACCGAGAAGATGAGGAAGTGTCGAAAGTTGCGTTCTAGCCCTGCATCCCCAATAAATTATGGGTATCCCATGTGGGGGACATTGGCCTGGATTCCATGCAACATGAACAGAAGAATATGATAAATTATTTAAATATATTAAAAAAAAAAGATCAAAATTGAGGTTATTTGTCATCCCTCGTAAGTATTATCGAGGTGTATGGTGTGAACGTGAAAAATGGCTCTAGTTGGTTTTACTAAGTTGAGCGACCCACACCCAATGGTTTAATGAGCCAATATACTATGGAAATATTAAAAGACGTTTATCCAGAAACCATCTGTTTCCATAGGTTAGGGTTGGAGGCTAGAATCTGACTAATCAACTTGCTATTTCAAGCAAACCAAACTGGATTTGGTGTAACAAAAATCATGCTTGACGTTGAGAAAAGTCCATTCTCCATTAAACAACAAAGGAACCCAGCTTGCTTCTTTCCATAAGAATCAAAGAGAAAGTGGAAGACGAGCAAGATTAATTGCTTGCCCAGCAAAATGATTGTCTTTGTGGCAGTCACATACCTAACTTGGAATGATTTTTTTGGGTGCATTTTTAATATTATGAAATTTACTCAATTTATTATGACCCCAAATTTTCTATATAAATTGATTGATTGTATGATACATAAAAAAAATTCATGTTATAAGAAATTTGATATATTATGATAAATACTCATAAAAAACTAAATAATATTATATACCCACAAAATTTCTAAGTATAAAATTGGGAGTATTTTATATAATAGGTATATTTTCATGATATGTAGTTAGACGTACTTATATATATCATATAAAAGATGTGAATATGTTGGAAAATTTCATTTCATATGATAAGACAATTATTATGATGATTATATGTATAATAGATGAAATTTCTTATAGCTTTTGTTATGATAAATATATTAAGGTCTATTAATTCAGATATGAAAAATATAAATATTTTTTTATATTAATAATGAATTTAAGATTGAAAAACTTGATAATATATTCAATAATTTGATATTATTATTACAACTTTTGTATATATTATCATGTGAGAGTAATAATATTATGTTAAATTTGATACTTATAATAAAATTTATTTCATTTTAGAATTGTAATATAGGACAAAGTGAAAATTTATGTTTGAATAAATTACTAACCTAAAGTCAAATTCACTCTTTCCATATGTTGCATGACCTTCGTGCCCCCACCTCAAAAAACAACTAACTTGTGTTTAGCCATGGAAAAAAACTAGGTACGGACGGATTGGATTACCATGCGCATGGATCCGACCTGATGGAGGGTACATCGAACATTGACGTGACGAGGAGTCGGAACTTGCCAAGGCTGGACCCACATGGAGTATGGTGTTCTTCCTTCGGGTAGCCTATAATATAAGAAACTTATTCTAATTTGTTCGGGTATAATACAAGATATTAATCCTAACTCGGTTCAAAATCTAATTTAACGCGAATAGATAAATTGAGTTTATAAATAAATATATTCGAATGCAAGTGAAATTAAGTAGGTCTATCAAAATTTAAATTGGAATAACTAATGTTATTAGGGTTTAAATAAATATTTGTACGAAATGTGTGAATTGAGATATTAGTATAGTAAATAGAAATATAAATTATAATATATATTAGATTGGATCTATTAAATCGAAATTTAAATCGAATTAGAATAAACAAATAATTATTTAAATCGAGATGAATCGGATGTAATAAAATTTATATATAAGTGTATCAGTTGTTTTAATATATTAATTATGTGCGTATAAATTAAAATTTAAATTATAATAAGTAGGTAAATTATAATTTAAATTTAGTTAGATCAAGTTTAATAGATAATAAATTATGTTAAACCTAAAATGCATCAGTTAAGAGAAATAAAGTATAAGAGTAATTATCAAAAAATTATAAATGATAAGTTCGTACAAATTCGAACGAGAATTACTAATAGATTACAATAAATGAGTTTATATAATTTAAAATAGTATTATTATATTATTAAAATATACTGCTAGATTTTTATCCTATTCTATTTAAATATTATTAAATTATATTTATTTAAATATTTTATTAATCCTATATAAATAAATAAGATTCTATACGCATTAAATCAAGTATTATAATAATATTATATATATATTTTCTATTTACACTTCTTCCATTATCTCTATATAACTTTTCTTTTATTTTTAAAAAACTTATGAAATATGGTTATAAATTCATTCTTTTTCATTATATATATTATTTCTCAATCTAAAATCTCTTTCATTTTAACTTTTTTTTTTTATAATCTTCATTTTTTTCCTTTTTCATTTATAATATTAAAAAAAGTTATTATTTATAAGAAAATTTTAATTTAACTTAAATTCAGTCAAATGTTAATGTAATTTATTTATTTTTTAATTAGTTTATTTTTTTTATATTAATAGGGGCTTCTTATTATAGGCGAAATCTTTTTTTTTATTTTAAATATTCTTGATATTTAATATCTATATCAAAATTATGATTAATATATCAAAATTTAGCTTAATTTTTTTTATAACTCAACAAAAATAATCTATTCTTATATATATTTTTTATCCAGCCCTTTTAAAATATTTTTTTTATTTGACTCATTCTTCCTTCAATAAATTTTTTTTATTATTTTTTTAAGCGTACTAATTTAATAATGTATTATGCATTAATTATTTAATTATTTTATTTATATTCAAGTTTTGTTCCTACACTTAAATTCGTGAGAAATAATAAAAAATAAATTATATCGAAAATATAAAATATTACAAGTAAATATACACAATCTCCAATAAAATTATCAAAATAACATAAAAAATTAGTTTGTACAATTTTGAACCGTAATTATCAATATATCACAAAATATTAGTATACACAAGTAAAGAGAAATAAACTATATAAAATATTACCAAAATACCAATCCGAATAAATTAAGAAAAATAAACTAAAACGAGAATTACCAATATATATTATATATATATATATATATATATATATATATATATATATATATATATGATACTATTCGCATACGGATATATTTTTATCATATTTTATTTATATATTATTAAATTATATTAATTTAAATATTTTATTAAATCTATATAAACAAATAAAATTATACACAAAATAAATCAAGTATTATAATAATAATATACACATATTATCTATTTTTTATTTTTCCATCACTATCCCCTTATTTTGTTCTTTTAAAGTTTATTGTGATAAAAGTGGTGTCCAACTAGGAGAATTGTAATTTGAACGGTGATTGGAGCGGATCAATTGAAGTATGAATTGGGAATGGATAAAAATGAGTATGTGGTAGTTTAAGTGGGAACCAATCCAAGAAAGCGGGTGGATTGAAGTACAAATCATAATAGGTTCCCGTTGGGTGGATTGTTACCTGGATGTGGATTCGGGTGTATCGAAGAGTATTGGAGTAGATGGAGATTAGAAAGGAGGTTGTCCTGTGTCCTCAAAGTCAGAGTATGGCCATATTCCTAGCATGCATAAGGAAAAAAAAACTTCACCGTTGACCAACCCAACCGCATATGACCCAGCTTTTGAGTGATTATATAATAGACTTACCTTATAAAATTTCTTATACCCTTTTATTTTATTTTCTTATAATCTTTTTTAAACTCATAAATCTTCTATAATAATAGGACAAAGAATCAAAATGAATTGGTATGAAGACACAGAGCATACCGCCCCTGCGGTCCTACAAGCAAGGTTACCGTAATAGCTAGCTGCTACAATTCATGTCAATGTGTGTAACGTTTTCGACAAATCGTGCTCTGGTCGGGTTACAGATGAGAAAGGGGGCTGAAATAAATGCAAAGGGTCCCGACCAATTGCATGAGACATGCCATTTTACCCTATAAAAGGAAATATCAGCAAACAAAAACACCTCAAAAAAGTGTGACTAAAATACAGGTGACCTTCACGACACACAACACAAGCACAAGCAACCTCAACATAAAAAGCTGAAAGAGAGGCCGGGGAGCAGAAGAGCTTTTGTGTCTCCAACACCCTAACAGAAAGAGAGAGAGAGAGAGAGGGAGTAAGGATGCTGTGGGTTTTGAAGTACTTCTTCGAAATAGTCAGAACCGGAATCTTCTCGTTGGTGACCGGGTGGCGGGGCCCCAGCGGCTTCGGCTCTGCCTCCACCGCCGAGGAGGTGACTCAAGGGATTGAGGCCTCTGGCCTCACTGTCATCGTCACTGGTTAGTTCATGCTTCTCGGTGGATTCAAAAGTTGTGGCCTTTTGCTCTGTGCAGTAGAATATGCGAAGTTGTCTTACAGTAATATACGTTCAATGTTTAATTTTTTGTGAACTTTTTTCAGGTGGGGCGAGCGGGCTCGGTCTGGAGACGGCGAGGGTGCTGGCCCTCAGGGGGGCTCATGTGATCATCGCCGCGAGGAACATGGAATCTGCAATAGATGCGAAAAACTCCATACTCGAACAATGCAATACTGCAAATGTTGATGTCCTCAAGCTGGATCTCTGCTCCATCCAGTCGGTTCGAACTTTCGCCACAAGCTTCAAGGATCTCAATCTCCCACTCAACATCTTGATGTGATCACCCTTTATCCATCTCTTCTGACTCCTCCGAATCTTATGAAACGTCTTATTTTAACCAGTGATGCTGGTTACATTGTTGCCTTTCAGAAATAATGCAGGGGTGATGTTTTGCCCCTTCCAACTCTCCCGAGATGGCATCGAAGTTCAGTTTGCAACTAATTATATCGGTACGTATTTACATTTTATTAGTTTTCGTTTCGAGTAATCCATGTCGGTATGATATGAAATGAGTCAATATCATCCGATGCAAGAAAAGATCCTTGCTTCTTACATTGCTTTACAGGGCATTTCCTCTTGACGGAGCTTCTCCTAGACAAAATGAAAGAGACGGCTAGAGTCACCGGAATTGAGGGTCGGATTGTGAACTTGTCATCAATAGCTCATGCTCACACATACAAAAATGGAATTGAGTTTGATAAGATCAACTATCAACGCAGGTTAGCTTTCTCTAGTTGATGCATGCATCTGTGCATGGCTTCATTGTTCTCTATAACTGATGATGATGTTAGTAAGATTTTACTGATCCTTGTGTTTCATTCAGTTATGCGGACAAGAGGGCTTATGGCCAATCCAAGTTGGCAAACATTCTGCATGCCAATGAGCTCTCTGGCCGCCTTAAGGTTATTCTTCATCTGTTCTCCATTACACCAGAATCTCTTCTTTTGTTTTTTTTTTTCTCGTTTTCTAACACTGTCTAGCATGGACAGGAAGAAGGTGCCAACATCACCGTTAATTCCGTCCATCCAGGACTCATTATGACGGATCTGATGAGACATTCTGTTATTCTTATGAGTAAGGTTTTTTGTGGAATTTCCATTTCTCAACAAGTAAAACATCCAACATTACAAAAGCCCTCAAATGTTTAAGAGCTGCACATACTCCAGTTTACGGAGCATATATGGTCGATGTTAACATTGTCACACTGATGCATGCAACCTTGCAATTTGCAGAGATTCTGAAAGGGCTCACTTACTTTCTCTGGAAGAACGTCCCTCAGGTCAGTGATTTTCGTCTAAGGTTGAAATGATTCGTTTCTTTGTATATTGAACTAAAATTTGACTGCCCATCTTTCCTGACCTCAGGGGGCTGCTACAACGTGCTACGTCGCGCTGCATCCTAGCCTTAAAGGAGTTAGTGGCAAGTACTTTTCAGACTGCAACGCAGTGGAGCCCTCTGCTTTTGCAAGGGATGTGAATCTGGGCAAGCAGCTGTGGGATTTCAGCAGCATGATGGTCGAGGAAGCAGTTCCTTCCCTTTGAGACCGACCAAGAGAAAGCTGCTTATCCTCAAACTTCTAGGGTCAAGTTTCATGTTGAAGATAGTGCAAAAAGAACAAGGTTTTATGTTGAAGCGGCCTTTGGAGTATATATAATATGTTAAATTTAAATTAACGGATGGATGGAGAAACAGGTGTCAAGTGATGTAAGTCATATTTATTAATAAGTTAGCCAATAAATTAAATAAGGTATATCAATTGCATACGATATAAGTAATAAACTCAATATTAAATGAATGCAAAGACAATATCATCTTTTTTAGACGTATTGAAAAAAAGTTTATTTAAGGTGTTGAGGACACCAATATACATTATTAACTAATTAACCTCTTTTGTCTATTACAAAATATTGGAGGTCTACTCGCAATTAATTCGCTCCAAAATAAACTCGCAATTAAGTAATTAATTTGATTTAAAAAACATTTTAATTCGATTCAAAATAAGCAACTTTTAAGCATTTAATTTGATTAAAAAAAACTTCTTAGCTTATATATGAATTATTCACGTTTATTTTTAGGCTTGAATAATGATTAACTATAATTTGTCAGTACAAATAGATATGGTGTATCTAATACATATATTCTCCTATAAAGTTGTTTGACAATTATTGAAGTAAATGACTTCTATAACATTTACTAAATTAATAGAATATTAATTTTTTTTATAACGAATAGTAAAAGTAACTTGTTGAATGTAATAGTTAGCTTACAGCTTATTAAATAAAATTATAACAATCGACTTAATTTATATTCAGCTTATTAAATAAAATTATAACAATCGACTTAATTTATATTATCGATCTTATAATTTATTCAAAATATTGATATATATAAAATTCTATTATAATTATTATATCGTGTTATTAAATAAAATTATAACAATTAACTTAATTTATATTGTATAATTCACTCAAAATATTGATATATATAAAATTTTGTTATAATTATTATATCATGTTATTTTTATAATTAATGAACTATTATCATTTGGTCTTATATTTTTGATATATCTTCTAAATCTCTTACTAATAAATTCACAACATTTTAATTGAGTGTAATTCCCATCGAAAAAAATATTGCCCCAACATGTTTCAACAAACAAATATAACTAATATAAATGTTGAGAACATATACTCGACCATTCGTATACTTTAATTGTTCAGTATTATCACCAGACACTTAAATATACGTATACTCTAGTTATTTGTTTTGCCACTTTATATAGGTATATAGAGATCTCGTTACTCGGGTCCTTGGATAACCAGTAAACATAATATAATCGCTCCTTATTTGCTAATTTTAGTCTATCATTGACGTTGACATACACTGTAACATTGGGAATCTTAAGCCATAAATCGAGCTAAACTCAATCAGGAATTGATGTCAAACCCAGAAGGAAAAACCTGAACAAAAAATTATAAATCGAATCGGATTGAAAATCAGTTCAAAATAGAACTTAAATGAATGTCAAAGATCAAGAAATATCCTTAAAAAATATCCATTGATAGTAGATCAAGGATTGGAAAAAAAACCCGAGTAAGAACTGGTTTAGACCAGGTTTGAACTAACTCTAATCACAAAACTCCCAATTTTTAGAGAGTGCTAAACATACCAAAATTTAGTGATTTTTGTGCCCATTTAATATGAAATTGAACAAATAAATCTTAGAAAATTTTATTGAGCTAAGAACTAGTTGAATTAGGGGTGATTTATCCAATAAATGGTCGAACCAACCAAAAAATTCGATTGAAATCATTTTTGAACAGTGTCGAACTGATTGAGTGGGTAGGACATGCGCGGTACACGCGACCGTGCAACTCTACCATAATCCACAAGTGCAGTTTCTCCTTCAAATGACAAATCAGCATAAACCCAATTTTGACCCAAATTTTTTCTAGCCACAATCTAAAGCCCACCACACACTTATTAATTCATTCAAAGAGCCAAATGCTATGAAATGATAAAAGGAACCTATGATCAAATAGTTAATTAAGTTTAGTTTGTGACCATATAAAGCTTAGATTTCCCCTAATCGGTCAATGATCAGAATTCTCTTTGAAACTTTCATACCTCCGTTTTCCAATGATAAAAATTACAAATAACACCATTTACTCTACCGACCACCAAAATTAGTGATGTAGGTGTACTTGGAAATTTACTTGAGTTAGTTTTCTAACACCATATCTCTCGCACACCAACGTTAGGTCTACCATCACCGGCATGATTAAACAGTACATGACCTTCTCCGACCAAAAACATAGCATTTGTTTTATTGGCCATTTTTTTATGGCAACGACGACCAACAAGGGTGGCAAAAATATAGTAAACTTCTCTTGGTCCTAGCTTTCAAACCCATTGGCTTCATATGATTTGGATAATTATTGATGCCAAATAAATTTTGATATGTATTGACTAGCTTGAGTTGTCATAAAGTTTAGTAAAACAAAATTTACAGGTTGTTTAGAACTCTGTTTGAGGTGCTTTATGTGACCATGGACTCCTCTAGGAGTCAACTTTCAAATTGCATTGGTGTCACCAGTCGACCCGCTATCTTTGGTGAGATCCCGATCGTGACCTAATTCTTATTCAATAAACTACTAGCTTAGAACTATCCCCAATCATCACTGTTTCGATTAACCCTGGTTGGGAAGAGACCACGATAGTATGGGGAAATCCTTAGGGACATCATATTCGAGTTTGAAAATTTTTAGGAATTATTTTTTTTGTAAGCAAATGTTAGGGACCAAAATGTCAAAATGGATATGTTAAGAGAACCCATTTGAGGATAAGTTTTCCTTGGGGTCTTTTAAATGATTTGAAGAAGGTTTTAGGACTATTTAGGAATATTGGTAAAGTTTTAAAATTTGGATGATATGTTTGGAATGCATGAGGACAAAAAATGGAACAAAAGAGAAAATTTTGGGACTAAAGTGCAAATAAGGAAATTTGTGTGTCCAAAAGTGATTTTTGGGAAGTTTAAGCACTCAAATGAAACTAGAGGAAGTATATGGACCCAAATGGAATATTTGGAGAATTTAAGATCCCAGAAGATAAGTTTTAAAGTAAAATGATAAATGGTAATTTTACCAAATTTAAGGACTATTTTGCAAATAGTGAGAAAATGAGACTTAACAAATATCCTAAGGTATTTTGGGGACCATAATGAGACTCAAAGAAACTTGAGCACCTAAGTGAAAGAATTGAAAAGGTCTAGGGTTTAAAATGGATGGATTTTAAGTCATAAATGATAAAATGATAATATTTCCCAATTTAGGTACCAAAATACAATTTTGGGAAAGTAAGGTACCTAAGTGGTAGTTTAAGGATTTTTTAGCATATGGATAAGTATAACCATAGAAGGTTATAACCCTAAGTATGTGCAATTAACCTTAGAAGAAAATTACTTATAACGGTTCTTTGATATGTAAGTCAAGTAAACCGAGCTAGAGGGAAAATATCGTAATTTCTTAGAAAAGTTATGAGGTAGTATTTATGTGTTGATATAAGTACTTAGATTGATCTAAGTATTATACTCTAACTGTTGTAGAGAGAATACAAAATGAGAGTAATAACGAAACAAATAGGTTCTAATAAAAATGATAATTAGTCCGAACAAATAGGTTTTGATAAAAACTATGAGTGTGAATAATTACGGTGAGTTCGATTGGATTGAAAGAATGTGTTTTACTATTTTTCTATAATACCTTGAAACACACGATGCATGATTTGTAAAGTAATGAAAAATGACATGGATGCATAATCTCTAAGAATAACCATTTCAAGTGACTAAATAGGATAGGGTTTTGTGCACAAGATTGACTTATTGATCGAAGTTGGTTGAATTAAGGACCAAGCTCCTCGTGTTAGGATTGTAATCATGATTGATTGCTTGTTGTTTATTTTGCATGCATCTGAAATATCAAGTTGGTTTAATTTAGGATCATAATTTGTGATATATGAGTATACATGATATTCATAAGCGTGCATATGTAAGATAGAGCATACGTTCTATCTATATGCGTGCTCTTATGATATATGCATGTATATATTTCAATTGGAAGTTTGAGATGTTGACAGAACACCTATAAAGGTAATGTCAACGTCTAAGTTAATTGGAATGCAGTGGATAAGGAGATTAAAATTATGCTTCGAGATTATTGAGGGCCCATAGATAATGCACGTGTATGGTTTTAGAGAGTACACCACTACAATGAGAATGTTAGCGGAATGAAATCGTATGTATACAGAGGCATGATAATGAGTAAATAAGGATAATTTCATGATCTCAAGATGAGAACATCCAAATGAAAGACGAACCCAAGTGGTATATGTTGTGGAGAGTATATGTAACTCACACACTCTTATCTTACACGATCAAAATTATGACATGATTTATACTGAAGGGAATAACCTAGAAACTTCAAAGCTGAATTATACTAAAGGAACAACCCTTATGTGGCCTTAAGTTGAACCCTATTGTTGAGATATCCTATTCCTAAATCTCTTCGATATATCTTATTCCCTGAATTGAAAAGAAGGAATATGTCCAGTCAGCTTACTACATAACGAACCTGGACATTATCAAGAAGACAAAACATAGTCCTAAAAGCGCACTATTAAAAAAAATTAAAGAGTGTAGGAAACAAAAGTTTGAACTATCTCATAGGTAATTGGACTCTGATCACTATTGTGAATTGTCCCCTAACAAAGACTATAACCTTACACATTTTTATGACTGGTCCTATCAACTGCCATTTCAAAAAGCAAAAATGACCAAGAGTACAATTAAAGAAAAAGATTGGGATCGAAAGAATATAACTTATCTGAAGATCTCTATCACTGTCCACATAGACCCTCTCGTTATCATTTGATTTAATTGAACCTGCATAAGATTTAAATAAACAATTCTAAGAAAATGCCAACCATAGTAAACAAATAAATTTGGATGCTCAAGCCCATACCAAACTCGAGCATAATTGAGCATATTATCTTAATAATCTACACAAATGGTTTAAAGGACCAAACAAACTAAAACTTGAGCATGAAATGAGATGGAAAAGACTGAAGATAGCTCGACTCCATGTACATAAGTCAAATCATGAGTATATGAGATTAAATTGCATAAATTAAAAAGATCCAATGCTAGCTAAGAATAAATATTTTACTTGATTATTCAATAGATGGCAAATTATAGCAGTCTACATTGTGAAAGTAAATAACGAAAGCTAATTAAATGGGGTCAACTTCCTATTTGATTATGGACAATGGACATTGAAGTAGCAAAACAAGGGTCAACTTCCTATTGGATTATGGACATTGAAATAGAAAAAAAAGGGGCAACTTCCTAATGGATTATGAACATTGGAATAGTGAAGGAAAAAACTGGTCACACTATTCATTCTCAGCCCATTCCCAACGTAAGTCCAATCACTGATATAGTTCATATTGCACAACACAAACCTTATCCAAAACTAGCATAATACAGCCAAGTACTTACAATATTAAAAACCTCCAAGACCGAATTCCAAGAGGCATTCTAATTAACAAGGAGCATTAAATGTAAGGCATCAAACGGATAAAATTAAAAGAAACACATGAAAAATATCAGTAAACAAATAATACAGATAAGAAAAATGGGAAGAAAGACAATCTCAAAATTCGAGTTAGTCATCACTCTAATGGATACATAATCTAGTAGAGGAGTAAGGAATTCGAAATGTTTGGAAGGTATATATATATATTTATATAATTTGCATGAATAAGGTGACTATTCCTATATACATCCACTATATTTCCTTTATAATATATATATATATATACATATATGTTTAATAATAATTTCCATTTTATTTGGCTTCGTTTAAGATTAATTCTTTTATCTCACTTATTTATTCACCTAACTTATCTTATAACTAAGTATAATTCGCATCCATTATTAATCGAATTAATTTGATTTAAAATTTAAAGTTATTAACTTAGATGAAATTAAATCCTTATTTATTTTTTAATTCAAATTATAATAGAAATTTTCAGATTCCTAAATTACGGTATTACACAAGTCCTTAGTCTCTTTTATATTAGGGTTGTTGTCTACGTGTTATGAATGCTCTATGTCCCCCTACACTTATGACAGTGTAAGTGTCAGAATTTCATTCATTCTTAACACTTGGTTCCTACCAATCGTATTTTACTATTGGTTCTCAGTGTACTATTTCTAGGACTGATTGGCTTATTTCCTTAACTTTAGGTAAAATCTCATGTGTCAACTTTTTTGGGTGGGCTCTTTATAAATACTAGTAAATGCAATATCAGTCTAATCAGAGGCAAAATTAGAAATATAGCTCACTGTTTCTATCATAACTTGTTTGTTTCTATATGTTTCTTTTTTACTCTGATTTGTAGATCCTTGCTTGTGTGATCTCGTATCATCTTTACAAGAGTTAGGGTAATGGATTGAGGACAGTTCAAGTACCACAATTAAACCTACAATGTCGCACGGTAACTTTTCCGAGAAATTACAATTTTGTCCCTTATACACGATTTATTTGTCTCCCTTGTCAAATAACTGTCTTTTAACTAATATTTTCTCTAAGATTAGTTAATATTTACTTTATGGTCACAACCTTTCAGTTTATACATGTCTATATGCCTAGACTTTCTTAATCTATCACTTAGGTACTCTATTTTCCCAAAATTATACTTTGGTCTTTAAGTTGGGCAAAATTACCATTTTGTCCCTTATTACTTAAAATCCTTTATTTTTGGACTAGAGTTTTTCAAGTCTTTTACTTGGGTTCTCAAGTTTACTTGAGTTCCATTTTGATCCCCATCATATCTTAGGACCTTTCATATGTCTCATTTTCCATTATTTGCAAAATAGTCCCTAAGTTAGTCAAAATTACCATTTTACCCCTACTCATCAAAAGTTCCTCATTTTGGACCCTAAACTTTCTAAATCTCTCATTTGGCCCCCCCAATACTCTTTTAGACATATTTGAGCCCCAAAAATGTATTTATTACACATTGGTCCCTACAAAGGGTAAAATTACCATTTTGCCCCTCACTTGTAAAAATATTTTTGCATATTTACTTCGGCAAAATTACTATTTTGCCCTTTATAGTTCAAAATGAACTATTTGACATCTCTTTGGGTATAATTGACAATTTTGCCCCTATTTTACATAAAATTTAAGGTTTGCCCTTGAATTCCCAAAAATGACTTTACACATCCCCATGTCTCAAAATCACTTCTAAGCCCTTATGCTATTCTTATGGACATTTTCCAATTTTTTTCCCATATTTAAAATTTGGTCCCCAAATCTTTCATAATTGTATTTTAGTTCCTAAACTTTGAAACATAAATAAAATAAACTTTTAAATTCACAATTTACCCCCCAAATGATCGCATCATACCCCTAATAGCTCGTGAAAGGAGTGGGGAAACTTACCCCAATCAACCACGAACGAATTTGGTCATTTTCCAAAACTAGTCGAAACAGAGCTACTAAGGGGGTTGTAAAAAATTATCACTGAAGGTGGCCCGAGTTTAGGCGTTTTGTAACCAAGGTCAATGCAAAACTTTCTGTGGTGGTGGTCGGCCAAGAGGTCACCAGAGTTGGACGAATTTGGTTGTTGATTAGCCGTGATTAGGTTGAATTCAACAAGTCCATCGGTGAAAATCAACTTATGCTGATTGATTTCTCTCTTATCAGAGGTCAGCCCTTGCTATGGAGTGGTAGAGAGGAGGCATGCAATCACTTTGGCACTGGTAACCACCGGAGTGGTAGCCGGAGGTGGCTGAATTTGGCCCCGTAAGGCTGTAGTCAACAAATGACAGTTCTTTCTCGGATCGGGGTCGACAAAAATGTTATTCGTGCGACATTTTTCAGCAACTAACAAGTTGAAACCTGACCATAGAACTCAAGAGTAGTTCATAATCATCATTTTGACATAATCACTCTATTTGGTGGTAAGATTAGAGAGAATTGCTCATTCAATCGTTGGGGTCAGTAAGGTGTCTAAGATCGGGATTAATACAAATGCAACTAACTTAATAGGGAAAGTGGCAGATCAATTTCTAACTGATATCTATAATTTGTAGTACTCAATTAGATAAAAAATCGAATTAATTAGAGTGATATTTAAAGTGATCTATTAGAAATTCTGACGGTTGGTGGGCGGTGGTTCATGAGTGAATCAGGTCGACCTGACTCGATTCCAACCAACCCAACTTCCCTTCTTTTTCTTTTTATTTTTGTAATTTAAATTACCATTTTTCCATTTTTGGGTTCCTTTGATACTTAAATTCGAAATCCTAAGCCTCTTTTGGGTTCCAATTTTCTTTTTATTCAACGTTAGAAATCCAACAACATGTACTTAAAAGTATTTCAAAATTCATCTCTTAGTATCCATTTTTTCAAAAATTACATCTTGTTACCCATTCTTTCAAATACTACTTTTAAGTTCCCAAATCTTTTAAAATTATACTTTAGTCCTCAAATCTTTCAAAAAACTCATTTTAGTTCCCTAAATTCCAAAATTATCATATTCTCTTCCTAACTTACAAAATTTGTATTCTATTCACTAACTTAAAAAAAATCTCATAATTTGTTCAAAAAATTTTTAAAAATTGCATTTACTCCATGATTTCTATAAATCACATTTTCGACCCCTAAACTTCAAAAAATCACTTTTTAATCCTTAAACTTTCATTTGAAAATATTTTTTCCCCAAGTTTTACTATTTTTATAAACTAGTAGCCAAATTTTGAAAAGTTTATATTTTTGTCTATATTCTTTGAAAATTATTTTAACTCGGTTATTAGTCTATCAAATCCATCCTAAATATGTCTAATAATCTTTTAATGGTTCTTATGTTGAGTTTGTGATCTTAACCAAGTATTTTTACCTAATTTTTTTGTTATTTTCAAATAGATTAAAATAGTAAAAATCAAAGAATTTTGCTAGAAAACCCAGGAATGATGGAAAAGGGAGGCAATCCTAGGTGTGGGAAATGTAGGAGGGTCCTTATGAGCTTGTAAGGATTGCCCAATCGTCATGATATTGTCGGAGCTATCTTTATTTTCCTAGTGATCATTATCAATCAAAATTATAGAAAATTAGTGAAATTAAAAAAATATTTGGGGAATGAGAAAGTGACTTATCTAGGTTTTGGAAAGGTCGTTGAATGTTTTGGCGAGTGTAACGGGATCTTTGGGGAGTTTTGTCGTTTGGAATGATGTTGTGAGGGTGTTGAAAACGTCGTCCAAGTTGCTCAGTTTTTCAGACTGAAAATATACCATAAAAATGGCATTGATAGTACTGTTTTCTATCACTCTCATGCTCAACTAAGTTCATGGGGATGTAGAGGGGTCGAAAAGATTGTGTGGACAAAATTGTGGCTTCACTCAGTGGCCGGAAGAAGCTGTGACAATTGCCTGAAATTCGGTTACTAGAAACTCGTCAAAAAAATTTTCTTTGGAAATTGCGAGCTAATAAACAAGAGAAAACTCAAATGATTTTAAGAAAAAGTCGGGAATAGAGCTAATAGCTTGCCCATGCATTTTTTTGGCCTATGAATAGGGATGCCCAACGAATTGGGAAGTTCAGGACTCGTTGGACCCGGATCCGCCGGGGGCATGCATGGGAGGCCCGGACCCGCCCTAGACCCATGATGGGTCTAGAAGGTGGAGTCCGGATCCGCCTCGTGGGTGCAAAATAACCCTCCGAAGAGTTATTTTTGCCATCCCTGCCTCTAATTTGCTTTAAATCAGGCATTTTCGAAGGGATTTTATTCGCGTGTCACAATTGGGAAAAAACAGAGCATAGGATAGTGGACAGGTAAATCGGGCCGGAAAGGTGTTACCGGGATCCATTGATCCGACCGAATTTTACTTTTATTTTTTTATTTTAATTTATTATTATATTTATTTTTTTCAATCTAAAATTATATTTTTATCATTAATTTTTTTTATAATTATATAAAGATTTCCCCTTATAAATAATCAGCTCAAGGATGCCCTCATTTGCTCCGTTGCCGTCACAATAAAAATATGTACTAGCCAAGCATAACTACATGCCAAAGGCCACTATAGATCTAGATTATTGCCTCATATCTGAACTTCCTCCATCGTAGCCCTTGCTATGAAACAACTTCACTGGTTTCTCCACCATGTGGAGACCATTATAGAGTGACACTCTTGTGAAGTTACATGTGTCTAGTCCGTCCTGTCCTATCGCGCCTCACATTCGACCTCTCCACAAACCTAAGTCGTCGCCCTAGCCCTAGCCCTACTCTCCTTCCCTCTATGCTATGTGATTTCCATCCGGATGATCACTTCACTGGCTTTTACCCTTCTTCTCCTTCTCTGTATGAGCACCTTGTCCTCGTATAAGTTTCACTGGACGAGGATGGCTCCTCCTTCTCCTCCTCCCCCGGAGCCCCCACTCTCACCGCCTATTTTTCTTTCTTATCTCGACTCACACTCTCTCTGCAACATAAAAACTTAGTCTACTTTAGAATTTGAGTTAGGTCTCACAACTTTCCGAATCCAGTCATGGGGCCTTCTCCTTCCCTTGGCTAGACTTTTTTTTTTCTTTTTCCAACCAGCGTCTTCCTAACAATATCAATATGTTTTTCTTTATTGTGCTTCTCTTTCCAACCCATCACATACTTCTTAATTTTCTTTTTAGGTTGGGTCAGTCCGTGCAGTCTAGCTCAGTTTTTAGTCTTTTTCAAAGATTTTTGAATGTCAACTACTCATTTTTTTTTATAGAGCAAAAAAAACTACTCGGATTTAATTAAGTTTCGATCGACCCGAACTCGGTTCAAAATCGGGTCCAACAGATCCGAGAACTAGTTAAATCTGACTATCGGGTCCACGGAAACTGAATTTAACCTTAACTCGACACGAACTCAATTTTTTGATACATTGTACTTGAAAGTAATTTAAAAGTTTTTTTTTATTTTTTTGTATTCAATTCGTACCCGACATTGGAGACGAACGTTTTAATACAAAAAAATAATATTATATTTAAAACAAACAAATTATATAAAAAATAAAAATAACTATTAATATACCCGATTATATTAAGAATTTTTTTTGTGAGAACAATTCATTTATTTTAAATATATTATTAATTTATAAAATTATATTAAAATTAATCTTTTCAATTTATTAATAAAATAAAATTGAGATTTTTTCTATTTCTAATTTACTTTTATATTAAATATAAAAAAAAATCCTAAATCGTGTTAAGGGTAGTTCGCCCAAAAAAATCGAATGTACACTCGGGTTTTAAGTTTATTAGTGTACCCGAAAATTTTTTACTGATACGAACCCTACTCTATACTTTAAAAAACTTTGAATCGTATTCCAATGGGGCAAACTTTTTTGTACAAAAAAAATTAAACAAACTTTAACCCACGAGGTATCACCCTAGCCCTTGAATTTCCAAGGCCGTATAAACAGCGTACGCCTTCTTCATCTGAAAGCCTAAAGCTCTCTTGTTAAGTGAGAAATTAGAGCTTGTAGAGCAGGCCATAAAACATCGGCATGGCATCGAATGGAAGACCAGCCCCCAAGAACATGGGAGAGCATGAAAGGAGATATGAGATGTATTGAGCAGATATATGACGAGACTGGACTAAAAATGAACAAATTGAATGTGTTGAGACGGCTGAGCAGGCCGTGCTTTCTGAATTTAAGCAAGTTTAATGCTAGTCTTTAGTTTGAATCGATAGAGTTCTTTGGGTTTTATTATGGCCAAGACATACTTATCATTGGTTGAAATCAGTTATTGAAAAGAAGGCCAAGTCCAGCAGGCAGTCGAATAGAATGACATTCCAAGCAATTTCCATTCAATCGTCTCAAATATAAATGACAGAACCAAAACAAGGGGCCTGCTTAGATTCTACATGCAGTCACCATCTACTCTGACAGAGTTATTCAATGCCCTTGCACTTGCACTGTAAATTACACAAGATCATATGGTATACGAATAGATGCTGCATTATATGTAGTGGGGGTCAAAACTATGCCTGCCCAGCTTCACCTCCCAGAAAATCTACGGAGGTGTTTCCACAAAAGAAACAACGATAGAATCGAAGGTACCTCATGATGCCTCGCGAGCAAAGATTCAGCTGGCTCGGCTTTTGATGACATCAAGACCCATCTCAGTCGGATCAGTTGCTTGCAACTCTACCTGAATTCCATCGAGCTCCCTCTTGAACCTATCTTTGGAACTTGCATAGATCATCTTGCTTCTTACCCTTGATGTGTCGGGAGACCTTTGAGTGGATATTTCATGGAATTAGCTGAATGAGTCAGAGCAATTTAAGAAAAAGATGAGAGGAAATATGGCATTACCATGCAATGAAAAAGATTCTGCTTTTCTGGCAGTTCTCCGCTGTGACGAAATCAAAATCATACACAGCATAACGGCACTCATTGGCAGGAAGACTGGCAGCAAAGTCATCATAGCCTTTGCCTGGTTCTCCAACCTTCTCCACCACAACCTGCTTTTGCTTCTCCTCGATCTTGAAGACGATGAAGCGGTGCGTTCTTTTGGCTTTCAGCTCCAGGAATCTTAGCTTGCAGTCATCATGCACTGCCATACCAGATGCAGCGTTAGCCTGCAAAAATGAAACAGCCCAATTAGTTAGATAATTAGATCCTGCAAGAATAGGAAAGGCTCCTTAAACAATGTTATAAACAGAAAATTATACAAAAGTTTGTCAGTCCAGAACTAGAAGAAAAAAGTGACAGACTCGAACAAGCTGAAGTAGTTGCTGCAGTCACAGCCACAATATTATAAATGCATCACTGACATGAATGAAAGTTTCAATTGTCAAGCCTTTCTGTGGACGACCGAGACAAGTTATCAAGATCAGGTGCTATTTACAGAAACATGCATAAGATCACAAGAACTGCCGAGATAAGTCAATTCCCATCATCAGAAAACATAGCAGAAGCTCCATTATACTGGTAGCAGGTTCACTCTAAAACCATTGTATTGCATCTAAAGTGATTATGGTTTTATTCTGAAAAACAGTGTATTGCATCTAAATTGCAGTCATAAATCTCCCCGTAGCAATAATAGTGATCAGGCACTTGTACCAAACCAGATTCATTCAGAAACATCCCAAAAAAATCGAATATCTTTGACGAGAACTGATGAATTGGTCGAAGGATCAATCCAAGCAGGAGCAAGTCAGGGGATATAGATCCTGTGATTCATGGCATTTCAACATCAGCAGATCTAATCGGCAGCGAGTGAAGCTAAACTTGATATTGACCAACTTCAGAGTTGATAGAGCTGATATTACTGGTCAGCAACATCACATAGTTACACACTACCACAAGCTACTCAGACTAATTCCGATCTAACGCTAGAGATGATAAAGAAAATAACAACAGCTTCATCAGATTCAGATAACAACAAAAAAGGATAAAGCTGAACAGAATTTGCAGTAATTCAAACTCAGAACACATCGGAAAGTCAATGGAATCGCGCGATCGTCACTCCAAGACATCTCATAGCTCAGCTCGTCTTCTTCGGAATGATCACGGGCAGCAAAATAAATCGAAGAGAAATTTCCAAAATGAGAAACGCTACCATGGATGAAGCCTTTTGAAGCGGCTGAGACGATGTTCGACAATCGGGCGCGATCCTGAGACTTGAGCTCCAGTGCCTCTACTATTATCGTCTGGGTGAATTGACAATGGTAGGGGTGACAACGCTTATATACGAGAGAGGAGCGTATATTTTATTTTATTTTCTAATGGGTAGAGATGGGAGGGTGACAGCCAATTCCGCTCTTCACAATTTATTTTATTTTTTTAGTGAGCGTGCATAAAACGCTACCCTGTCTTTTTTTTTGAGATATCAACTAAAAGCAATCTTTGTGATCGGTGTGAACAGTTAAAAAGTGTTGCAATACTTTATCCCAAAATCAATTCAATAATTAATGATAAATTATAGATAATATTATTTTTTTTGTAAAAATACACAGTTTAATATAAAAAATATTAATTCATTGTAAAATATTTTGGATAAATTACAGTACTAAATATTTGTAAAATATTTTAATTTAATATCAAATAAAAAATTTAAATTAATCTCAAATATTTAATAACATATTTTTAAGTATTAAAAACCAACTTGTTTTATTAAATAGTCTTTTAAAATAAATACTACACTATTATTTTTTAAATTATAATATATACTTTTAAAAAATTAAAAAATATTGTTTTTATAAATATTTGATATATTTAATATAATTTACCTTAATTATTCAAGGATAGATATCCCAACTATTGGCTAGGATGAGGAGTTAATTATCTGCTATATCTTCCCGCATACATATTTATTTTTCTTTCTTTTTGGAAATATCCGAAGGTACATTTTTCATGGTTTCTTGCAGGTTTAATGGATGAGTTGATTCTGATTCTGATTCTGATTCTGATGATTGTGACAGGTTGTTCAACAAACTCACACTGTTTGACCTTGGGAATGTGGTGTTGATGATTCCCTTACCCTTTTAATTAGGATAAATAAGCTGAAATTGAATAGCTCATAAATTGATGTGCAAAAAAATAGCCCATAAATTGGTTGCAACTTTATCAGCTGATAAGGTACCGAAATAAAACATATCCGCTGCGGACAGAGTTGCTTGATCATAAATTAATAAAATGCAGAGTGAGGAAAATATTATGGTAAATTTCTCACGTATACAATGAAATTGATCATGAGATTGTTGTAACAATCACTTTCAATGTACTCTAGGAAACTATATCAATAATAAGGAATTAAAATATATTTTAAATGTTTTTGGAAGATATTTATTTTCTGTAATAACGGATATGTTCAAATAAAAAAAATAGATGAAGTTCCACGTGTGTTATTATTATATATCTTATATATTTGATCATTTTTTTAAAATGACTTGTTTGTAGATAATAAGAGAATAATATTATATTTATTCTAAAAAATAATATTATGACAAATAATTATAATATATCAATACATTCTACATTTAACCCTAGAAATTCCAAGTTGAGTAAGTTTTCAACGTGATATATTATGCCTTATATAATTATGCCTTCTTGTATTATATATAGATGTTTATATATATATAACAAGTTAACCTTACACATCTTGGAAATTATATCTATGTATAGAAACATGATTTCGTACTATAAATAAAACCTATAAATGAAAAAAGTGATCTTGTCTATATATACATTATCAAGGGTGTGTAAATTGAGCTTGGAGAATAGGAAAGTCTTGGTGAGAAGATTGACCCACTAAAACCAATCACTCAAATAATAGTTATTATTAATATGTTTTATATAAGTATGGAATATGAAAATTATATTTATAGTCTAGAAATTATTGTAACAGATTATTGGTGTCATCAATTGAATAAAGCCAAATTCGCAAATAATTATTTGAAAATAAATGAGTTTAGTAGTTTTATTACCAATTATGTTATATTTTGCTTCATTGCTTGAAACTATGATGCACTCCTTTTAAAAGCTAGAGAAAACTAGATTAGGACAAAAAAAATTGTCATCATAATCAACATTAGAAAAAGGGCGAAGAGGGATGAGGAGTTACAGAGATCGAGATCATGATGAGTAGTACTACGAAGATGGTATATGATATGATTAACAACAATTCAACAATTCAATTACTTTGAGTAGTGGATAAACTATCAAACTTATTAACAACATCCTCGATAGAAACACCCTTCAAGGTAAACAAGCGAGGTATAGGTGTATAGCAATAAGAGTGAACATGGTCTGAGTATTGTGCATTCACATTTGGTATGCGGATAAGTTGTTATCTCAGTATCAAAGAAAATGGTATAACAAAGGTAAGTATTTCATGGAAAATTCTTGATAAATAGTAACTCTATTAAAGAACTATTGAGAATTATACCATCTAAATATATTAATATAAACATGATTAATTGATATGTTTGATAGATAAATAAGGATGTATCAACACTATAACAATAAAAATTCAAAGTGAGGAAAAAAGTACTCAAACGATAAAATGGAGATGCTTATTTTAGACCATATAAAGATTGTAGTAGATGATATAAATAATCTAGATGAGATACATCAATTAATCATAATGATTGATTCATATAAATTTATTTAATAAGATGATCATGAAGAAATTTATTATTAATATTAAGTTGACAAATAGACCAATTATGAGATATCACAAGAGAGAAAATAATTCAAATTATGATAAATTTAATGATTAGACGAAAGTATCATCACAATAAATGCCTTTTTATTGAATTTTTTTTGTAACAAGCTTTTTGGGAAGTAATGATCCATGCTTGATCTTATATATCTACTTGAAGCTAATGATCTTAGACTTTAAAGGACGGAAGCAAGACCCCATTTAACACCATGATCTTAGAAATGGAACCAAGAATTAGATTGAATCCAGTGAAAAATCGGGGACGAGAAATAGATAAAAGCATATTGAAATATATTTCCTAGAAGAAAATAAAAAGGGAAAAAATTAATTTTTGGTCAAAGTGTATAAATAAATAAAATTATAAAAAGGAAATTGGATCATTGGAATGGCACTAAATCACCCACCTTCTTTTTCATTGTGTTGTCTTCCCATGTTCATCCCCTGCTCTATTTTTCAGCACATAACACCCCATAGCTAGGGCTTAACATCTTTCATCCTTATCATGTATAAAAAATTATTAACCATTATACATCATATGTGAATTTAATCTCCTTCCACATGACTTGCAAGAACCTACAATTGAGTAATTAGAGAAAATTGTCTCATAGTTCACAACTTACCTTCTTCCTCTCACATAAACCTACAATTAAATTAACATGCAATATATGTTGATCAATCTATCAACTTACAAACAATTCAATACCATACCATGAAAACTAAGTATAACCTATGAAAGCAATATTATCTTAGTTCAACATATCTTTAAAAGATACTACAAGATAAAAAAGTTAGACCATAGACACTTAAGTCAAGAAATATGTTAGAGTAGTTTTGGACCCCTAATGGATCATAAGATGTAAACCCCACACTTTTGAGTTAAGGAAAACCGGGAAAAGAACCAGTCAAACCGAGTAAGAAAACCGAGCCGGTTTACATTTGTGAACAAGCAATATAGAAATGTACAACTTCGGAGTGATCCAAAGGGTTCTTAAACATTGGAAAAGAAATTTAAGAAAAATTAAAAGACAAAAACCAAATTGGTTTAGGTGAACAAGATTCCATAAGAACTTTGAAGTTAAGCTATTTGCCCTAGGAAGTATGAATTTTTTTTTAACCTGAAATTTCAGTCAAAAAATTTTAAATAACCATAAATTAATATATATTTAATTATTATAATTAATACCAATAATTTAATACCTAAATTAAATTATTGGAATTAATACAAATAATTTAATACCGATCTCTCCCATTTAATACATGGGTTTCATCCCCATTCATTCTCCTCACACCCGAACACTTCTCTCTCTCTACTGCTCCATTTTCCGATGAAGCTTAAACCAGAGCTTTGACTTCAACATTTTTCTTAATCTCGAAAGGAGAGGTCATGCTCTTTAGAACTGGGGAGAAGTCAGTTATCTGATAGCAAACTCTAGTCAATCCGAGAATCACTAGAGAAGCGCCGACATGATGGAACAATGAAGCAACTCCGGTGGACCGTAGCTGCCCTATTTCGGCCGAGTTGAAATTGACCATTTCGAGCCCTCCTCAGACCAAACCAAGCCTTCTCAACACTCCCTCAGCCCTCCCACGGCCGAATTACGACTGAAAGGTAAGCCAATTCGGCTCCCCTCTGCAATTTTCGATCGGTGTTAGAGAGAGAACCGACATAATTTAAATAATGAAATTCTAACTCAATTCGACATCAATTGATGCGATTCTTGATTATAGGATGAATCTCAAGATGAGAGTTATCCGCCTAGATCGAAAGCTCGGACCTTCGTGCCCTCACTGGTGAGAAATTGAAGCTTTCTCTCTCTATAGTTTATTTTTTGGCGAAACTCCGTTTGAGCTCGTTCCGACGTTAAAATCTGCGATTCAAAGTTTCTTAGAATCATATGAACATGCAGGAACTTAGTTTGAACTCTAATTTCAATAATTAGAAGTGTTTGATCGGTCAATTTGATGAAATCAAATTCGGTAGTGTTGAAGAGTTGAAATTGGGGATTTTTGAAATTCAAAGGGCCAAAATGTAATTTTATGAAATCGAGGGTCAATTGGGCATGAAAATAATGTTGGAGGACCAATTGAGGAATTTTAGAATTTTTGGGGCAAAACTTACCATTTTTGTAAAGGAAGGCCAAAATGGTAATTTTGGAAAAATTGGGGGACCAAATTGGAAATTTGGGAAATTAAACCCCTTTTTGGTGAAATTGAATAAATTGATGTCCCAATATAAATTTTAAAGGTTACAGGACTCAATTTGAGGAAACACCAACATTTGGGACTTAAAGTTAAAGAGAAATAACTTTAGGGACATAATTTCAAATAACTAAAAGTTTGGGTTTTCTCATTCATTGAAAATGAATACAAAGAATAGAGATGTTCATATCGTGTAGGAACGTGAAATACTGGGAACGCTAGCATAGACGAGCTCGCGTGAATACAAAGAACCGGTCAAGTGGAATTCACTGCGTTAATGGGTGAGTGGGTTTACTAATATCATACCCGGTTGAAATGATAAGCACAACTTAAAATTTTAAAACCACTTATCGGTTGTGAGTAAAAATTTTATGTCATACTCGGTAGGGAATGACAAGTACCTCGGTATAAAAACCCACTATTTAGTGGTATTTTAATCATCACCACTTAGAGAAAGTGATGTGAAAATTATGCGGAAAAACTAATTACCGGTTGTAAGTAGATCATACCGGGTTGGTATGATGAGACTTTCTCGAAGAAAGTTGAAAACTCGTTCATCGGTTATGAATGGAGATGTCCTTATATCGGTTGGTATAATGGATAGTGAAAACCTATTTTGTCAGAAGTGTTCTCCCCTGACCGTGTGCCAATGCTTAAACTATTTGGGAGACCTTCTTGACGGGAGCTCGAATAGCTCTTATAGGCCGGGGGCCTCGATTTTGGAACTTGGGAGCTAGAATGCCCAGTTTTTTGAAAATCTCGTACAGTGGGCCCAAGGCCAGTTGGCACGAGCAAGAGCTCGTAAACGAACATGATATATGTGCCATAAAACTTAATAAGTGAATTGTTTGGCCATGGTACCAAGATAGGACTGACATGCTCAGTCAACTAGTGGCAGTGCGACATGACAGGTTGACGGACCAGTCAAAACAAACAACTGTGGGTTGAGTTGAGAGCCGGGGCCGTTGGACCAGTGGCACCATAGATTACATGGCTTGATAAGAAAACATTGTTTGTGCATGCACTATGAGTACGGGATCATCAAGACGCCCATGAGGGGTAGTGATGCATCCTACGGGCACTGGACGACCTGGTAGCTATAAGGGCAGTTCGTCGTTCCAGGTGTCTGTGCGAAATCTGGAGTAGCACCAAGCTCATGAGACCGGGGTGGGGACAGGATGATGTCTCTGTCCTCATACGGACACGAAGAAGTGATTTCGGGATTGTGGGTCGGATGTCACGTACATCCACTCATTTCCAGGGTAGAAGTGGTTGTACTTCTATCCGGGTGGCAGGAAAAGTCGCTTCGAAGCCACTAGCGGGTTCAGTAGTGATACTGACTTGCGAATGTGTGTAACCTTCATGATTAAGGATGTGTGTTGGGTGATGACACACCGGTAACTAAGAAATAATGGAAAAACCCAAATTTTTAAATGAAAGGATTTTTTTTGAAAAAAAAGGAGTCTGGCACACTACATATAAATGTTTTTCTTAAAAGTTAAAAGTAGACCTTTGAAAACCCATTCACTAAGTAGTCGTACACTCACCCCCTCCCTTATATCCCTTTCAGGAAATCCTGGAAAGCCTAACTTGAAAGACCATCAACTAAGATGCCTGTAAGATAGGTATGTAAAGTTAAAAATTTCATGTAGTTTTGATTATGCTATTCCAGGAAATGGTGCAAGTTTAAAGGACGCCTTACTCTTTACAGATTATAATAAGGGGAAACCCTTTAATAAATCGGGGAGTGGTGGGTTGTTCACGGGGATCCGACCAAACCGAGTCGGGGCGTGACAGGTATGATGTTAGTAAACTCACTCACTCGTTAATGTCGTGAACTCCACTAGACCGGTTCTTGATATTCACGCGAGCTTGTCCTTACTAGCGTTCCCGGTACTTCATGTTCCTACACGATATGAACATCTTGGTTCATTATCCATCGGCTTAATCGCCTTCATTCATTCCAAATGAATGAGAAAGTCAAACTTTCATTTATTTGCAATTAGGTCCCCTAAAGTTATTTCTCTTTAACTTTAAGTCCCTGCCGGTTTTTCCTCAAATTGAGTCTCGAAACTTCTAAAATTTATCATAGGACCTCAATTTATTCCATTTTACAAAAAGGGCTTTAATTTCTGAAATTTCCAATTTGGTCCCTTAACTTTTCCAAAATTACTATTTTGTCCTTCCTTTACAAAATGGTAAATTTTTGCCCAAAAATTTCAAAATTCCTCAATTGGTCCTCCAACGTTATTTTCATGCCCAATTGACCCTCAATTTCATAAAATTTCATTTTGGTCCTTTGAATTTCGAAAATCCCCAATTTTCCCCCTATTCGAACTTTTTAACATAGCCGAATTTGATTTCATCAAATTGACCCATCAAACGTTTCCAATTGTTGAAATTGAGTTTCTACATGTTCATATGATTCTTTAGAAATGTGAATCACAAGTTTTAACGCCGGTACGAGCTCAAACGGAGCTTTGCTGGAAAATGAACTATAGAGAGAGAAAGCTTCGATTACTCACCGGTGAAGGTACGGCGGTCCGAGCTTTCGATTTGGGCAGATAGCTCTCGTCCTTAGGTTCATCCTAGAATCAAGAATCACATCAATTGGTGCGGAATTGGATTAGAATTTCGTAATTAAAATTCGATTGACTCTCTCTCTAGCACCAATCGAAAATTGTAAAGGGGAGCCGAATTGGCTTACCTTTCGGTCCTAATTCGACCGTGGAAAGGTTGAGGAAGTGCTGGGAGGGCTTGGTTTGGCCTGAGGAGGGCTTAAAATGGCCGATTTCAGCTTGGCCGAAATAGGGCTGGTTCGGTTCGTTGTAGCTACTTCACTATTCCATCATGCCGGCGCTTCTCCAATGATTCTCGGATTGACTGGAGTTTGCTATCAGATAGCTGTCTTCTCCCCGGTTCTAAAGAGCTCGACCTCTCCTTCCGAGGTTAAGAAAAATGTTTAAGTCGAAACTCTGGTTCGAGCTTCACCGGGAAATGGAGCAGTAGAGAGAGATAGAGAGAGAGAGAGAGAGAAGTGTTCAGGTGTGAGAAGAATGAATGGAGATGACCTCTTTATATAGGTGTAAAACCGTGTATTAAATGGGAGAGATTTATTACTAGTATTAATATTGACATAAATTATTGGTATTAATTCCAATAATTTAATTTCAGTATTAAATTATTTGTATTAATTCTAATAATTTAATTTAGGTATTAAATTATTTGTATTAATTACAATAATTAAATATATATATTAAATTATTACATAAAATTTTTTTTACCAAAATTTCGAGTTACAAAAAAAAATCATACTTCCCAAGAGGTCACCCACCCTCATACTACTCTCGTTCACCTGAACCAATTTGGTTTTTGTCTTAAGTTTCTTTTCCAAGGTTCAATGAACCCTTTGGATCACTTGGGAGTTTTAATTTCTTAAATTGCCCATTCACAATTGATCGGGTTTGTAAACCAGCTCGGTTTTCTTACTCGGTTTGATAAGTTCTTTTCCCGGTTTTCCTTAACTAAAAAATGTGGGGTTTATAGAATACATGTTCTTTTTCATGATAGAAAATCTGTGTGTTATGCTTGTCAAATTCAAGGATGATATTTGTTGATGGAAATTTTGGATACTTGTACGATATTAATACTATTTAGTAAAAGTATTGATTTGAGTATATGCTGAGACGTGGACTTAATGTCACGATGTCAGCTACCCTCTTATTGAGTTGTCAAACTCATTCCCCTCCAAATACCCCATTCAGGCTACAAAGGTAATAATGGAAAATGTTGTCCAAAACCAAAGGTATGCCTTACATTCAATACTTGGTTCTGGTATGTTTTATAAAGTTTATTTTCTAAATATTTAAATAATTATTTTGGGGAAATAAATTGAGTAGTTTTATTTTATGCCTTACATCCTATCAGAATTACAATAATGAGCGCACATTGTTGTAAACCCAGGAGGATGTGGCAGGTTGTCTGTAGGTCCGAATGGGGAAATCGGGTCGGGGTGTGATAATGGGACATAGTGAGAAATGTCATTTTGCTAAACTATAGCAAGAGACTCACCAAAAGGCGAAGAGAAGGTAAAGGAGAAATTGCCCAAGGGATATGAATGTCTATGGAAGGTGATGCACCAAAATGTAAATCTCACACTTGCATCATTCTGGAAATAGAATGGATTCCTGAGTTATCAAGAAAGTAAATGAGGAAATTTCTACTCTGGAGTAAGATCTCGAACAACATTCGAAAATAACCAACCAAGACATGGGTATGGTTAACCAAAGTTAATGGTGGAATATTAAAGTTAGTGTAATATGATGGCTGCAAAGCTGGTGTAATGAGCCAAGCACCTGGAAGTCATTAAGACATTCCATGGTACGATGGAATAAAGTAAGGAAACAAAGTCCTAATGACCATGAGGCTCCAAGAACATATCAAGTAACATTGAAAAGGATTGACACTCATATATTAGTGGTAACAAGGGTACGATAATGTGATGTTCGCCAAAAGGCGTACAAATGAGATATGACATTGCAAAAATAAGGGGATTTATAAGGAACTAGGGTGGAGTATGGTCACAGGAGTGGATCGTGTCCCGAGCTTTATTAAAGTCTATAAGGTATCATCCTAGAAACTAGGGGATTACGGAAAACAATTCCTAACAAAGTTCGATGAAAAAGTTTGGATCTTGTTTCTTAATACCCCAAAAGAGTCAAAAGGGGTAGATACCTTAGGTGGCACGACCCGAGTGAGAAACTCTATAAGTGCCCCAAGTACTAGAGTTATGGAAGCGAGGAAAAGAAGACGTAACCCCACATAGATAGATGAGACCAGGAAGGAGAATACTAAAGCACAAACCTCAAAATTTTTAAAATTTTGTCCTTATGAAAATGGGGCACCCACAAGTGATGAGTCAAATGAAAGGCTCCACCTTCTCACTCACTCACATTGTTACTATAATTTTTTCCTTGTCTCAGAACTATGGATCATCGTATGATTTGCCATAGTAATTGCTCTAAATAATCAAATTGTATTATCCAAAGTCAATTCATATTTTAATTTGGTAATCATATACCATCCCATAATTTTCCACAATTATGGTTCTCATCCCTCGGGCCTTGTTCTTTCGACCATTATGTTAGCGAACAATTAGAGTTGCTAGCTTTCATATATGATTTAACTCCACATATCGTAGGTCAAGGCCACATTGGTCTTATTTAGTAAAATGGGCCCACTGTTCGAGATTTTAAAAATCGGGCATATTAGCCCCCAAGTTCCAAAACTGAGGCCTCTGGCCTAAATGAGCTATTTGAGCTCCCGTTAAGAAGGTCTCCCAAAAATTTTAAGTAGTGGTACACAGTCAGGGGAGAGCACTTTCGACAAAATAAACTTTTTAATCGTCCCTCACACCAACCGAGTATGAGGACATCTCTGCTTATAACAAACAAGCGAGTTTTCCACTTCCTTACAAGAAGTTTCATAACAACTGGGTATGATCTACTTACAACCGGTAAGTAATTTTTCTGTGTAATTTTTACATCACTCCTCTCAGGTGTGATGGTTAAAATACCACTTAATAGTGGGTTTTCATTTCCGAGGTGCTTATCATCCCAATCGGGTATGATATTAAATCCCACTCAGCTGATAGTGCAATGAATTTCCTCTTAGCAGGCTTATTGCTTTCACGCAAATTTGTCTTAGCTAGCGTTCCCGGTACTTCATATTCCTACACAATATAAACATCCTTGTTCATTATCTTTTGGCTTAATAACCTTCATTTATCATGAATGAATGAGGAAACCAAACTTTTCATTTATTTGTAATTAGGTACCTAAAGTTATTTTTCTTTAACTTTACATCCCTAATGCCAGTTTTTCCCCCAAATTGACTCTTGAAACTCTAAAATTCACCTTAGAACCTCAATTTATTCAAAATCATAAAAAGGGGTTCAAGTTTCCCAAGTTTCCAATTTGGTCCCCAACATTTCCAAAATTACCATTTTGTCCCTACTTTACAAAAAAGGGTAAGTTTCACCCCAAAAATTCAAAAAACTGACCAATTGTTCCTTAAACATCTTTATCATGCCCAATTGGCCCTCAATTTTATGAAATTGCACTTTAGTCCCTCGAATTTTTGAAATTTCCAAAATTTCCCCTAATTTCAACCTTCCAACATAGTTGAATTTGATTTTATCAAATTGACCGATCAAATGAGTTTAATTGTTAAAATGGAAGTTAGATTAGAGTTCATATACCTTCATACGATTCAATTGCACTTTAAATCACACGATTTGATGCTAGAATGAGCTTAAACATAGTTTCACTGGAAAACAAGACTTAGAGAGAGAAAGCTTCAAAAGCTTACCGTTGGTGGCGCGGCGATCCAAACTTTCAATTTAGGCAGATAGCTCTTGAGTTAAGATTCCTCCTATGATCAAGAATTTCATCAATTGATGTTGAATTAAGTGAGAATTTAGTCATTGAAAATCTATCGGTTCTCTCTCTAGCACCGATCAGAATTTACAGAGTGGAGCCAAATTGGCTTACCTTGCCATTCTAATTCAGTTGTAGGAGGTCTATGAAGGTGTTAGAAGGGCTTGGTTTGGCATGAGAAGGGCTCGAATTGGCTGATTTCAGCTCAACCAAAATAGGGTAGTTTCAATCCGTCAAAGCTGCTTCACTGTTCAATCATGTTAGCGCATCTCCGACGATTCTTAAAGCAAATGGAGACTACAAGCGTGTAGTTGACCTCTCCCCAAATCCAAAGAACCCGACCATGCCTTCTTTGGCTTAGAAAAATGCCCTAGTAGGAGCTCTGGTTTGAGTTTCAATGGAAAATGGATTAGTTGAGAGGGAATGGAGTTTTCAGGTATGAGGAGGATGAATGAGGAGGGGCTCTTTATATAAAAAGCTCGGGGACTTCTTGGTCGTCCGATTAGCATCTTAGTGGTGGTCATTCATTGCCTGAAACTACCTTGCGAAAGACTTTTTATCTTCGCCGGCGCTGCTCGATTTTCCGACGAGTGAACAATGCTATCATCTGAAGGAAGAAGACGACACTGTTCCGAACCAGTCCGAACTGGGTTCAAAGCTTAAACCGGACGATTCAGAACCGATTCGACCGAATTATTCAAAATTAAAAATTTCTAAACTCATTATCTATCTAATGGTGGCCTCAATTCTCCAAGTTGAATTTTCTATGCCAATTAGAAAAATAAATTTAGCATCCAATTAAATAGTGGTTCAAACCATTTCAATCCGGTTCGGATCCGGTTCTCTTGAACCGGTTTGATTTTCATCTTCAATTCATTCTAAAGTCATTTTTGTGACTCTTTAGGTCACTCAGGATGTAAACCCCGCCCTTTTGAGCCAAGGAAAACCGAGAAGGGAACCGGTCAAACCGAGTGAGAAAACTGAACCGGTTCACAAACTCGATCAATTATGAATGGAAAATTTAGGATTTTACAACTCCCATGTGATCCAAAGGGTTCATAATGCTATGAAAAAGAACCTTAGGACAAATTGGAAGAGGAAAATTAGACCTGTTTGGATGAACCGGGTCCAACTAGATTTAATCGATTTATGAATCGCGTCGGTTCATGAACTGGAATCGATAGAGATCAGGAAAAATAAAGGAATTCAACTCCATTGTACTCCAAAGAAATTCATAAACCATGGGAAGTAACCTTAGAACAAAGTGGGAGAGAAAAATTAGACTGGTTCGGGTGAATCGGACCCGAACCGGTTTAAGAACCGAGTTAGTTTATTAACCAGAATCGATAAAGAGATGGTAAATTGGGAATTTTATGGACCCTAAGAGACCCAAGGAGTCACAAAAGACATGGAAATGAACTTGTGAAGGAGTTGTGGATGAAAACCAAACCGATTTAGGTGAATCGGATTCGAACCGGTTCGGACCGGTTTGAACCACTATTGAACCGAATCCTAAATTCATTTTTCTAGGTGGCTTAAATAATTCAAATTGGAGATTTGAGGCCACCATTGGATAGATAATCAATTTAGATGAATTAAAAAAATTTTACATTTGAAAAACTCGAACAAATGGGGTGAACTGGCCGATTTAAGCTTTAAACCCGGTTCGGATTGGTCCAGTCCGGTTCGGAACAGTGTCATCTTCTTCCTCAGGATGACAGTACTGTTCACTCGCCGGGAAACTGAATAAATGCCAGCAAAGAAGAAACACTTCTGTTTAGGGCATTTTAGGTCTTCAATGTCAGTTATAACGATGCCAAACGGATGGCCAACGGTCCTTGAGCTCCCTATATAAAGAGCCCCTCCCCATTCATCCTCTCTACACCTAAAAACTCCATTCTCTCTCAACTGCTCCATTTTTCGGTGAAACTCAAACTAGAGCCCAACATGAGGTCTTTTTTGAGCCAAACAAGGCGAGGTCAAGTTATTTAGAATAGAGGAGTAGTTAGCTACTTGTTTGTAGTCTCCGTTCACTCCGAGGGTCGCCGACGAGACGCCGGCGTGATGAAACAATGAAGCAGCTCCGGCGGACCGAAGCTGCCCTATTTCGGCCGAGTTGAAATTGGCCATTTCGAGCCCTCCTTAGGCCAAACCAAGCCTTCCCGACACTTCCTTGGCCCTCCCACGGCCAAACTAGGACTGAAATATAAGCCAATTCGGCTCCCCTCGGCAATTTCTCGCCGGTGCTAGAGAGAGAACTGACATAATTTTAATGATGAAATTCTAACTCAATTTGGCATCAATTTATGTGACTCTTGATTCTAAGATAAACCTCAGAATGAGAGCTATCTGCCCAAATCAAAAGCTCGGACCGTCGTGCCCTCACCGGTGAGTAATCAAAACTTTCTCTCTCTAGAGTCCGTTTTCCGGCAAAGCTTCGTTTGAGCTCGTTCCGGCGTCAAAACTTATGATTCAAGATGCTATTGAATTGTAAGAAGATGGAGGAACTCAATTTTAACTTCAATTTCAACGATTAGAGGTGTTTGATCGGTCAATTTGATGAAATCAAATTCGGTTGTGCTAAAGAGTTGAAATTGGGGGAAATTGAGGATTTTCAAAATTCAAAGGACCAAAATACAATTTTATGAAATTGAGGGATAATTGGGCATGAAAATAATGTTGGAGGACCAATTGAGGAATTTTGGAATTTTTGGGGCAAAACTTACCTTTTTTTGTAAAGGAAGGGTGAAGTGGTAATTTTGAAATAATTGTGGGACCAAATTGGAAATTTGGGAAATTAAACCCCTTTTTGGTGAAGTTGAATAAATTGAGGTCCCAAGATAAATTTTAAAACGAGACTCAATTTGAGGAAAAATCGACATTAGGGACTTAAAGTTATAGAGAAATAATTTTAGGGACATAATTGCAAATAACTAAAAGTTTGGGTTTTCTCATTCATTTGAAATGAATGAAGGCTGTTATGCCGAGTAATAATGAACAATGATGTTCATATTGTTTAGGAACACGAAATACCAGGAACGCCAGCATGGACGAGCTACCAGGAACACCAGCGTGGACGAGCTCGCGTGAATACAAAGAACCGGTCTAGTGGAATTCACTACGTTAACTGGTGAGTGGGTTTACTAACATCATACCCAGTTGGGATGATGAGCACAACTTAAAGATAAAAAAAAACTACTTACCAGTTGTGAGTGGGATTATATATCATACCTGGTTGGGGATGATAAGTACCTCGATATAAAAACTCATTGTTTAGTGGTATTTTAATCATCACCACTTAGAGAAAGTGATGTGAAAATTATGCGTAAAAACTACTTACCGGTTGTAAGTAGATCATACCCGGTTGATATGATGAGACTTCCTCGAAGGAAGTTGAAAACCCGTTCATCGGTTATGAACGGAGATGTCCTTATACCGGTCGGTATAATAGACTGTGAAAACCTATTTTGTTGGAAGTGTTCTCCCCTGACTATGTGCCAATGCTTAAACAATTTGGGAGGCCTTCTTGACGGGAGCTTGATTAGCTCTTATAGGCCGGGGGCCTCGGTTTTGGAACTTGAGGGCTAGAATGCCCTGTTTTTGAAAAACTCTAACAGTGGGCCATAGGCCAATGGACACGAGCAGGAGCTCGTAAACGAACATGATATATATGTGCCATTAAACCTTAATAAGTAAATTGTTTGGTCATGGTACCAAGACATGTTCGACATACTTAGCTCGTAAATGAACATGATATATGTGCCATAAAATTTAATAAGTGCATTGTTTGGCTATGGTACCAAGATAGGACCGACATGCTTAGTTAACTAGCAGCAGTGCGACATGACAAGTCGACGGACTAGTTAAGACAAACAACTGCGGGTTGATTTGAGAGTTGGGGCCATTGGACCAATGGCACCACATATTACATGGCTTGATAAGAAAACATTGTTTGTGCATGCATTATGAGTACAAGATCATCAAGACGCCCATGAGGGGTAGTGATGCATCCTAAGGGCACTGGACGACCTGGTGGCTATAAGAGCAGTTCGTCGTTCCAAGTGTCTTTGCGAAATCTGGAGTAGCACTAAGCGCATGAGATCGGGGTGGGGATAGGATGAGGTTTCTGTCCTCATATGGACACAAAGAAGTGATTTTGGGATTGTGGGTCGGATGTCGCGTACATCCACTCATTCCTAGGGTAGAAGTGGTTGTGCTTCTATCCAGGTGGCCGGTAAAGTCGCTCCGAAGCCACTAGTGGGTTCAGTAGTCGTACTGACCTGCGAATGTGTGTAACCTTCGTGATAAAGGATGTGTGTTTGGTGATGACACACCGTGATTAAATAAGGAAATGGTGATAAAACTCGAGATTTCAAATGAAATGGTTTTGAAAAAAAAGAGTTTAGCACACTCCATATAAATATTTTTCTTAAAAGTTAAAAGTAAACCTTTGAAAACCCATTCACTGAATAGTCATACTCATCCCTCCCTTATATCCCTTTCAGGAAATCCTGAAAAGCCTACCCTTAACTACCATCAACTAAGATGCATGTAAGACACGTATGTAAAGTTTAAAATTTCATACAATTTTGATTATGTTATTCCAGGAAATGGTGTAGGTTTAAAGGACGTCTTACTCTTTACGGTTTATAATAAGGGGAAACCCTTTA
Organism: Trapa incisa; assembly: GCA_030064435.1. NCBI lineage: Eukaryota > Viridiplantae > Streptophyta > Magnoliopsida > Myrtales > Lythraceae > Trapa > Trapa incisa. The sequence goes on along the minus strand of CM057780.1, from coordinate 16,484,491 downwards.
AAAAAACCAGGAGAGTGGCGGGTTGATCACAGGGATCCGACCAAACTGGGTTGGGACGTGACATGGGATCCATAAATTTCTTAGTTTTCCCTTTCTCTATCGGTTCTAATTTGGGTCGGGGTCGTTAGATCACTGGCACCACAGATCAAATGGCTTATGTGGAAAACTATTATTTTGTGCATGCACTAAGGTACATGACCTTCAAGACGCCCAAGAGGAGTAGTGATGCGTCCTAGGGGCTACTGGACGACATGGTGGAGATAAGGACAATTTGTCGTGCCAGCAGTCACGAAAGCTCGATGTAGCTTCATACACACGAGACGGGGGTAGGATCGGGATGAGGTCTTTGTCCTCATATGGACACGAAGTTTTCTTTACGGGATTGAGTGTCGGATGTCGCGTATATCCACTCATTCTCAGGGTAGAAGTCGACGTGCTTCTATCTAGGTGGCCGGTAAAGTTGCTCCGACGCCACAAGTGGGTGCAATAGATGTGCTACCCTGCGAATGTGTATTCCCTTCATGATAGAGGGCGTGTGTTGGTTGATAAACACACCAGCTATGATTGAGGATTGAGAAATGGCTATGAAAATCGAGATTTTGAGAAAGAGATATTTTAAAAGAGAATAAGGAGTCTGACACACTCCAATTTTAAAACTATTTTATTGAAACTTTATTATTTTTTTTTACAATACCCATTCATTAAGTTGTAACACTCACTCACCCTTTTTATCCCTTTTCAGGAAATAGAGAAATAACTAGGGATAACACCAAGTTTTACCCTCTGTCAGGTATGTTTAATTTCTCTTAAACTTGCATTTTATTCGATATATATTATTCCATGGAACAAGGTTGAAATTACGCCTGGCTCCTCTTGAATTAATTTAAGGGGAAACCCCTTTTAAACTATGCGAGCGGCATGTTGTTCACGGGGATTCTACCAAACTAGGTCAGGGTGTGATAGGAAACGTTTCCTTTTCGTCGGTGCTATTCATTTTCTCGGCAACTGAACAATGTTGTCATTTGAAGGAAGAAGACGACACTGTTCCAAACCGAACCGGACCGGTCTAAACCAGGTTCAATGCTTAAACCGGTCGATTCATGCCCGATTCGATTGAGTTTTTCAAAATTAAAATTTTTTAAATTCATCTAAATTCATTATCTATCTAATGGTTGCTTCAATTCTCCAATTTGAATATTTTAAGGCACCTAGAAAAATGAATTTAGCGTTAAGTTCAATGATGGTTCAAACCGGTTCACCTGAACCGGTCTAGTTTTCTCTCCCAATTTGTCCCAAGGTCCTTTTCTAAGGTTTTTATAACTCTTTGGGTCACTTGGAAGTTGTAAATTTCCAAATTCGCTCGTTCTCTGATGGTTGAGTTTTGTGAACCAGTTTGATTTTCTTACTCCATTTGACCGGTTCTTTCCCAGTTTTCCTTAACTCAAAAGGACGGGGTTTACACCTAATGACTTGTGGTCATAGTGGGGTGCCTTGCCTGGACCAACCAGGGTCAAATTTGGTCATTTTCTAAAATTGACCGAAACAAAGTTATCTATGGAGTTATAAAAAATTCTTACCGGAGGTGGTCGGAGCTTAGGCATTTTGCAGCCAAGGTAAGGTCTAGGCAAAACTTTCTATGGTGGTGGCCGACCAAGTGGTTGCCAGAGGTGGGAGAATTTGGTCATCAATTGGCTGCTATCGGGTTGAAATCGACATACTTGACGATAGTTATTGGTTCCTACTGACCGATTTCTCCCTTGTAGGAGGTCGGGCCTTGCTATGGAGATGTAGATGGGAGGTTGTTAGTCACTTTGGCACAGGTGGCTAATGGAGTGTTGGCCAGAGGATGGAGCATTTAGCCCTACAAGGCCACTAGCGGTGAGTAGAAAGTTTGTTGCGAATCAAGATCGATAGAAACGACCTTCGTGCGATATTTTTCGGCCACTAACAAATTAGGACCCGACGACAAGTTTGGTTATCACCATTTTGACACCAAAATCACTTCATTTGGTTATCATACGAGAGAGAATTTCTAGTTTTCTCAATGAGAGGTCTAGCTGAAATCCGAGAATGGGAAATCTGACTTTAAAGTCCAAATTTGATCAATCCAAGTGGAGTTAATGCAACTAACTTAATAAGGAGACCGTTAGCTCATTAATCTTTTGATCCCTATATTTTTTTTTGTGCAATTTGATCAAGAATTGATGAATTGCGATGTCATTTATGATGGTGTGCAACCACAATTTCGGCTAGAGGGGAGGAGGGTCCGTGGGTGAGTCATCCGAGTCGAGTCCACCTGACTTGAATTAAATCAACCTGACTTCTCTTCTTTTCTTTATTATTTTTTCTGAATTAAATTATATTTTTGCCCTTGATGACATTTTGATAATTTAATCCAAAAAATCATGGTCGCGAAAATCAGCTTTTTCCAAATACATCGATTTGTGTGCCTTGGATTCGATCGAAAATCTGTTCGAATCCCTTTTTCTGATGTAGGATTCCCTTTTTATATCCAATAATGAGATCATGATACAATCCACTTTTTAAATACTGACTAGGGTTTTATTCCTAGCTCGGTATTTTATGCTTGGTTTGAGATTTCATTCACAATTTCCGATATCATTCTCCGTTCGAGATTTCATTTCTGGTTTGGTTTCTCATTCTCAATTTGTAATTCTTTCCTAGTTTAATATTAACTTACTATCCAACTAGCCTAAATTCCGATTTTGAAAATTCCGATATTAAAGAAATTATTATAAAAGTACATTAACCCACTACAAAGTTCATATTTAAAATAAGTCTAGATTAAGTTTTTAAAGTAGGTCAAGACTCAAATCAATTTGAAAATTGAGCTAAGGCTCGAAAATACTTTGAGTAGTGGTATTTTTGAAATAATCAAACTAAGGTACAAATGTATTAATAGAAGGTCAAAGCTTGATATTTTTTTGAAACAATGGACTAGGTTCCTAACGTTATAAAAGAAGAACATATTTTTTGAAAGTATGAACTAACATCCTAACATCATGAAATAAGGGTATAATCTGATATAATTTTGAAAAAATGGATTAAGTTCCAACCAATTTATGAATTATAAGCAGATTTGTATAGGCAACGCGAGTAGTGCCTGGATAATTTTGTGTGCAATGTAGGCAAAGCCCAAATTTAATTAATGAAAATAATTGATTTTTTGGTTCAAAATTAACACTAACTTTACTTTCATATAAATATTTTTATTATTTATTACGAAATACATAAGGCAGTAGTCAAATTTACCTGATGACGTCGAGTAGTATTATAATAAATACTAGAGTTAAAAGGTATAAGAATGAGAATGAGTTATCAATTCCCATGAGCATTATGCTAGCTCTATTTATTTATAAATAAGTTGATTGGTTAAGTTAGAACTCTTTTAAATGGAGTGAATTAGGAATAATTATTAATTAATTTTTTTTGCATATAATTGTTAATTAAAAGTTGAAAATGTAAATTTATTATTTTTATTAAATTTAACAACTTATTAAATAATATACATGTAATTATATTATATATTCTATTACAAAATAAAATATTAATAAAAAATAAAAAATTATATAATTATATTATATAATAAATTATACAAAATCACATTTTATTGTATAATCAAATTATATAACTTATATTATTATTATTATAATAATAAAAATGAATTAATATTAATTATATAAAAATAATTATGTAATTATATTAAAAATAATATATGTACTGCGTATATTTTTTATATGTAATATTTTTATATAATTATATAATATAATTTTATATAAAATATTATTAATATATAAATTTATTTAAAATATATAAAAATTACGATAAATATTAAAAATATTATAGTTATTAAAAAAAGTAAGAATCGCTCTTAATTACCAAAAATAATTTATCATTACAAAAAAATAAAACTATTATATTTTAGTTTAAATGAAGAAATTTATATTAATTTCTCAACAAAATTAGCCAACACCACTCCCAATTCCTTTAAACATTTTAAATCCAAACTAGTAGGAATTCCAAGCCCCCACTCCAACTAATGAAAAGGAAATTAAGAAAATATGAGATATTATACCCGTTAGAGTCACTGCCAATTGTTAAAATGGTCATTTAGTTTAAACTTTTTTTTTAATTTTAATTTAAGGATTTTCTTACAATAATGTCTTCTTTTTAAAAAAATAATAAAAATATTATATATCATAATTTTAATATTTGTAAGAAATACATTATAATTTCAATCATATCTCATTTAATTGGTCAATTTTAGAATATATATATATATATTCTATGAAGTACACAATTAAGAGTAAGATTATGTTTAATATACTATAATGAAATCACAATTGTCATTTACATTTTGATTACATTTACGTATTTTATAAAATAAATATACGGAGAAATAAGATTACATTTCCATTTCATTAATCCATTTTCATTAGAAATGGAATGGGATAAATATTAAAACTCTATTATAAGACTATATTTTAATAATAATTTATATGTTTTGTTAATCAAGTATTTATTATTTTTTTAAATTAGGAATATATTTTTTGTCAAAACAATTATAATTTTTTAAAATATTATTTTTATTTTTTGTCAAAATGATAACTTTACTATTTTATTTTTAAAATGAATTGTTTAATCAAATAATATGTTGTAATTTTGGCCGATTTCATAAGCTACTCTTTTTATTTTAAAAATAAAAAATGTATTATTTAATAATATATTTAAGGGTGAATTTTAATATATTATCTTCTCTTTATTCAAGTAAAATTTAAATTATGTATAAAACAAATAAATTAGAATATGTTTGTATTAGAAAATACTTGTACTTTATATTATATTTCTTATAAATAATAGCACTTCATAATAACATGTGAAAAAAGTTGTGAACAACTCATATCAATTTAAAAATAAATTAAATACTATATGATAAATAAATTTTGTCAAATATTATTATTATAATCATATTTATAATTATTATTTAATCGAGGATAAATTTTGAATATATTATCTCTATTTCATTATTGTTCTCTAATTTTAAATTATATACCAAATAAAGGTTACCTAAAACTATTACATTCCAAAATCTATTGGCATTCACATTCCCATATCCATTAGGGGTGCTAAACATGATCAAAGATTTGTTATTAATGGAAGTGTACTTTGAGATGTTTTGATGAAAAATTATAAACCATATAAAATTTTCATTAAATTTCACTTATATACTTCAAAATTATAAATAAGATGATATTTCACACTTTAAATCAAATGGTCGGACGGAGTGCAATGTGAATTATTCATTTGTCTTGTGTAAGTGTTAAATAAATCAAATAAAAAATGAACATGCTGTGATATATTTTTTTCTCACAAGATAATTTATGCGTTAAATTAATTGTTAATGATCTAACCAAGGTCCAGCACAAATTTATTGGACAAATATGCACCATCCGATTCATAGGAATTTTCTAATCCAACGGGCTCCAGTATCTTCTGGCATCTCGATTATTATTTAATGTACGTCGATTTTCCCTGTTTCCTCCTCTCCCATCTCCTCCGGCCGTATGCTCATTTCAACGGCTGACCGGAGCCGAAGCTTCAGAGAAGGTGGTCTCCATCTCCATATAATCCGTCAGATCTCTCTCTCCTCTACCGTGATCTAGTAATCTCCGAACCCTAGCTTCTCGTGCTCGTTTCTGATATCTGGTCGTCGGTTTCGTTCATTCTGATCTCTGTCGAGGTTGAGGTTTTCATTCTTGTGTTTCTGGGGTGTTACGTAGGTTGTTCTTATTCAATGGCCGCTCCACCGGCACGAGCTCGAGCTGATTATGACTACCTTATTAAGCTGCTCTTGATTGGCGATAGCGGTACGACTTTACATTTTCGCATCTGAGGATCTATTAATAGTCTGATCTCTTTCCTGTGGATGATGCTTGATCAACGACATTTTTCATATTACATGTTCCAATTAGATAGTATATTTGGGGATGCTAGCACAGATGATTGAGGATAGATGAAAATTGAAATGTATTTGCAATGCCATGGAATTGTGCTGCAGTTTATATTCTACTTAATTCTGTGTTTAGAAGTGTGATGGTTCATGTACTATGATTTTATGATCGATAGAAAGTAGCATCTATTGTTCGTCCTTGTTACCCTGATAAGAAATGCACTTCAAAGCCCATACAACCATGTGGCTTAACTGGAAAGTTGAGCCTGTTAGTGTGTAACCTGCGTCTTCACCAACTAAGATATTCTGTAGGAGCTAACTAGTTTCATTTTAGTAACAATTACCAGTATTAGTTTTTGTTCGCTTCCTTTACATGGCCCTTAGTATATATAGTTACCTGTGAGTAAAGCATGATGTGAATATTTGCTCCATTTTTGTAGTCTTAACTGTATAACTGTATGCTTGACTGTTCAACTTTTTTCATGGTGTGCCTGTAAAGTTGTTTCTAAGTTTAACTCGAGCCATTTGGTAATGATTTATGTGTATATTCCACTGGTGTATTTATCTGTATCAATTCTGTATGGTAGGTTTTAAGAGGTACTACACAGTTTATTTCTTTAATTAGTGGGTATATTTCATCTTAGATATATAGTTTCATGTTATTATCGCGTATGCCCCAGGTCTTTCTTTTCACATGCAGCTTTGACGAAAAGAAGTCACATCATGCTAGATTTGAAATTTTGTATCTGTTTAGAATACGCTGAAAAGTTACTATTAAATTTGATAAACCAGTCAAGATTCATGCTTAAATGGGATGTTAACCCTTAAATCCTTTAAGGGGCAAAATATTTGAATCGAATAATAAGCATGAAAGATAAATATGTGTGCCTTTTGCAGATAAATGTGCAATTCAACAGGTTGGTTGAATGTAAAAAGGCATTGTTGTACATTCCACATCTTAGCCCAATATAGCCATAGATTCTGGTGGTTCATCAATTTCCAGTATCTACTAAAGTTAATTATAGTTGAATAGTGGTAGAGGAGGTGGGGACTGAAATCATGATTATCTAATATCTTTTGTCTCTATGAAAATTTTTATAACAGGTGTCGGTAAGAGTTGCCTTCTTTTGCGCTTTTCAGATGGTTCCTTTACTACCAGCTTCATAACTACCATTGGGTGAGCTTCTATTTTAAAAGTAGCTTTACTTTTCCTTTTATTAGCAAGATGCTTTCACTGAGAACTCTTTCATGCCTTTTGTCACTAGGATTGATTTCAAGATTAGGACCATAGAACTGGATGGGAAGAGAATCAAACTGCAAATTTGGGATACTGCTGGACAGGAGAGATTCCGAACAATAACAACTGGTTAGTATGTCTGATTCTCTCATAAGCTTTAGAATTGGAGTGAGATACCCAATAAGAATGTTATATTTATGAATTACGTGTTGTATAGCCTTTTAGTAGAGCAGTCAATGTCTCCAACTTTTCCAATGTTATTGGCCATTTGTGCTTGATGTGATAGGACTTGAATATATAGCTGGAATTATCAGACAGTGGAGTATTCATGTTGGTTTTATCCTTCTGTTTTATCGTACTTGCAAAATATTTTTGCTTCTATCTTATGTGAACCCATATCAGAAAATTAGGTGCTTGTGAGCTGTCTGGCATATTTTAGAACTTGGATCATTCTCTTATTAATCTTTCCCCTTTTGCAGCATATTATCGTGGAGCGATGGGCATATTACTTGTGTACGATGTAACCGACGAGTCATCCTTCAACAGTAATTTCTTAGCTCTTGAACTTTTAGCAGCGTCTACTAGTCTCATTTATGAAATGCATCTGTAGCAGATGCTTAGTCCATTATGTGGTTTCATGGAGTGTATTTAATTGCTTTAGTATTTGTAACCCATTAATCAAGGTTCATTTGCAGAGAAAAAGTTAATTGTGAATTTGCTTCTATTCCACCTCCTTTCCCCCAACTCCCTGGATGTCTCTAAATTGATGGTATTATTCTCTTGTTCAGATATCAGGAACTGGATCCGCAATATCGAACAGCATGCTTCTGATAACGTCAACAAAATATTAGTTGGCAACAAGGCTGACATGGATGAAAGCAAGCGGGTTTGTCCTCTCTTTCCATACACATGTTTCTTAGTTTTCATATGGATGCTTTTGAGGGTTATTCCTGGACACAGAACTTGATGGAATCATCTGTTTTAGGCTGTTCCTACTGCAAAGGGCCAAGCTCTGGCTGATGAGTATGGCATCAAGTTTTTTGAAACTGTATGTCCTATTCTTTCCCTGATATTGTGTTTATATCATCCTGGACTAGTATCCAAATTAGTTTTTGCATAATCTATGAGATTGTAGAGTGCCAAGACAAACTTGAACGTGGAGGAGGTTTTCTTTTCAATAGCCAGGGATATTAAGCAGAGACTTTCTGAAGCTGACACAAAATCCGAGGTACTGATTGTCTATTAACTTGTAGCTTCTTGGGGATTGATTGATTCTTTACATGGAAGATATGCTCATCTGTTATTCAACTCTCATGCAACAAAGAGACCCATCTATAGATTTCCATTCCAATATTACATTTCTAAGAGATAAATATACTTGTGGTCCTGTAAAAGCCCAATTGCCTTGGACGTCTGACGTTTAAGAGAAGTTGCCTTAGACGTCTGACGTTTAAGAGAAGCTGACTGTTGCCACATCTTTGTCTGATCAACTGCAGCCTCAAGCCATTCGGATTAATCAACAGGACCAGACAGCAGGGGCTGCCACATCCCAGAAATCAGCTTGCTGTGGTTCTTAAGCTCGACCTCTTCCCTGCAAACTTTGATTATCAGAATATTGCGTTTTATAGTATTTTTCCTGCTGAAGTTCTACTTGTGGGTGTGGGTGATAATAGTTCATTTTCATTTTCCTGTTGAAAGAAGTTGTGAAGGAAAGTGCCACTCGACAGGGCTCATCATGTGTAATTTTCTCGTTTGGCTTTGATTTGACTGCTTGATGTGGTGAAATCAGGGATAGCAGCAGGTTATGTTCCTCTTGTCTATCTATCTACCATTGGTTTCATTCTGGAAGGAGATGGGATGTTTCTTTTACTCAGTAAGTCCTAATCAAACTCTACAGCTTTATTACGAATTGCCTAGATTTTACATTCATCTCTTTTAGCAGTGTCATCTTGCCCTGAACTCGGGGATAAACTGAGATGAATGAAATCAGAAGTCCTTTGGAATGGACAGACAGTCAGTTTTGACATGTCAGTAGATGCCTAGGAACTTGTTGGTCATATGAAGAATATAGGACTACGTCGTCATCGATTTCTTCTCTCTTATGAGCATCATTCATTCTTAGTTTTCCAGGCTACCAGAGCAGGAATCGAGTCAAGCTGGAGATTCAAGAAAGCCAATTTCCGTTCCATTTACATCTTTCCATCGGGAAAAAACAACCGAACAATCCCTTCTCTTCCTATTGATAATCACCTTGCTCTTTACAGGCTAAACTGTCTACCCACATACTCATCTCCCGGCATCAAAAGTGCCCCTTTCCCTTTCCGAATCCCCATCCGTCTAAAATGCCGGACAAGCCTCGTTAGTCACCCCCGTGTCTCCTACGCACCATCCCGTAATGGTGAGCCATATCTGGACATTGACCGGGTTGAATCTCAAACACTTCAGCATAGCTGCCCTCTCTTTCATTCACGATACATCTGAGGCTATGCAGCTCCGTGCTCTTGTCAGCAACAGGAGCTCTTCGGCTTGGACCTTGGCATTGCCAGTGGATGGCACTGCTCAGGAAGTAATCATGGTGGTCAATGGTTTGGTGGAACCCATGTGCTCAGTATCGAACCTAGCGGTGTCCATGGGACCGGAGCCCTGCACTTGGACTGAGAAGAGCGAGTAGACTGGCCTATGGTCCGAGAACCTCGACTCCCCTCTCAGGTACGACAGCTGCTTCATCCCTTCACCTTTCCATAGTATTCTGTCGCACCTGCCAAATATCCATCCATTCCAGCCATTAGAGAGCATCGCTTGCAGAATGAAATACAGAAAATTCATTGCAAATGTACGGTGGTTCAAGTTATGAACTCTCGAAGATCAAGGAATCGGAGCCTTACCAGGCCGGAGTACGCCGTCTTTCCTTCGACTTGGAGCTCTGGACGACATAACAGTCGGAGTTGAAGAGGTATTTGTAGGTCGGAGCAAAGTTTATTCTTCCTTCTTGCCACCCTTGGAATACTCCACCCGCCTTCTGCTCTATCCTAAGCTGCGCCCACCAAAGAAAATGCCTTTTCTAAATAACTTCATTCGATGTATATATATGATAATGAAATTGAAAATATCATTATCACCTGGTCTTTCTCAAGGAGTGCTTGCCAATTCTTCTTCCTGACATGTTCATGCGTCTCCAAGCTGCAACTCGAGGTGAGCCGGTAATTCAGATCTCCGAGCCATACTATCATGCTGCATCGCATTCACAAAGGGTACCTATTAATTGAATGTACGAGGTATTGAAAAGCGCGATGAATATTCGGGTATGAGATGATCCAGAAGAACCCTACTCGTGGTCCATGATGCTGTTAGGAGCACCAGGCTGCGGTGGTGAGCCACTAAAGAACTTGGTCCTTTTAAATATTTCGACCACGTCGGAGTTCCGCCGGAGTTCGTCGCCTTCCTTCTCCCCAGAAGTCAAGTGCGTGCACACGAAGCAGAATGCCATCCGGTGCAGCGTCATGCTAATCGATATTGAACCCTACACGGTTTGCCATGAGCAAAAGGAACAAGGTACAAGACACGTTGTAATTTCATTTTTTTTTGCACAGCACAATTACATATTGACTGCAACAAATCCAAGGGCTTACTAAACTAACCTTGTTTCCAAGATAGCCCATGATGCCTCTTCCAACACAAGACACCTTTAGATTGCTAATATGCCTTTGAAGGCCTTCCCTCATCCACACACATAGGAGTAGCCCCACCATCTGCTTGCTTGCTGCCAGGCAGTAGCCCTCCGGCTGCCCCTGCAGCTTCGAAGCAGGCGGGCTCAGTGCAGCGGTTGAGTCTTCGCGGTCAAGCCGGCCCTCCCCCAGAGAGACCACGTGGGAGAAGCTGAGGCTCGGGCTGACGCAATCCGCCAGTGACTCATTATAGAACTCCCCGAGGTTTTCATTGCTGTTCAAGGCTCGACGAATGAGGGAAAGCCACCTGGCAGCCGGGCCGTCGTCCTCTGCTCCCAGAACGTTCCCGGCGTTCAGAGGGACGATCTCTTGGAACCTGCAGAAGTCCAAGGTCATTTAATTGTAAATGAACACCAAGTGGCAAGTTCATATATGAATGAATATATGTGTTCACTTTAGCTACAGACATATGAGATGATACGGACACATACCCGAGAACATAGATGTCGGCTGACGATGGCGAAGGTAGCCAGTCCCTCAAGTCGAGACCTTGGTGTGGTGATTTCCCTCCGACGTTCCACGTCCCGACAAACATCCTGCATTAATCCACAAATCGACGACGTATTTCGACAAAAATTAATGCTTGCCGGGTATATTAAACCGATCACTAGATTTCAAGAGATGATGATGATGCATTTGGCTAACTCGGGTTTTAAATATCTAATGATCTTTGACCAAAAAAATCTGATGACGAATTAACACAACTTGGGGTTAAAAGATTCCCATTTGGGAGGCGCCCATCTTACCGGCCAAATTAACAAGTTGTGGATGATATTTTTGCACATTAAATAATGAAAGATCAAAGCTTTAGATGAACAAAGCCGAGTCCGTAGAGGGTAGTCAATTATTTACCTCAGATGCTGGTGGTGAGTTCCGGCGGCGGGTGGCGGCGCCGCCCACTCAACGGGCGACTGTTTGAGGCCATTATCTGCCTCCATCATCCAACCTTCTGTGATGAATGAAAAAGATCAAGGGATGAGTCGGATGACCCTTGTCTTGCCACGTGGCAGACACCCAGTTACGGAGGACCCATTCCCAAAATTGCAGAACTTATACCTGAAAGCTCCTCGGGTACGATGGCATACCGGTCCTGGTCGGAGCAGCTCTTCTTCCTCCTCTCTGTCCTCACTGCATCTGAGAAAAACATAAGCAAAAAAAAAAGGAAAAAAATCAGCTGGAATCTGGTTAAGCAGCCCGGCCCGATCACCCACTGAAACACGGCAAGGATAGGCAACCCCTAATTCTGCAGTCGGAGTGAAACTCGTCTGATCTGCTTCTCATGTTGAACCATTTGCGCACCACGACTTTCGTCCAAGAGGCCTGCAAGATTATGAATCTCCATCAAATAGAGTAAAAGAAGCACATGACATGGGGCTTGGATCTGGTTTATCGAATTATCAGTACCTTGGAGATTGTATTGGTCTCGGTTCTCATGGCTTCCATGCAGGATGGCTCTGAGCACAGAAATGCAGCGTTGTTTTCATAAGCATTCCGAAAGGTGGGTAATGAACAGGAAGGTGTCGAGTTGGGACAAAATCGAAAGTAAATATATTTATTATTTTACCTTCCTAGCTGAGAAAAGAATAGTATTAACGAGGTGTTTGTGTGTCAGAGTCCATGGGGGCATTCAACAGGGGATTATAAAAAACAGAGCAAGTTGCGGGTGGAAATGGTGACTGCTTCCTGAGCTACAGTATTAGAAACCCTTCTGCAGGCTGCAACTTGTTTTTTGTTTTCAAGAGGATTGGACAGACGGGGAAGGAGAAGGGGCCAATCTCAGACTTTTTCGACCATGGAGTTGATTTTATTCCTGCTGACATGCTTTGAGTGCTTTACAGAGAGGAGTAATGAGCTGGAAATCGATTGACAGTACATTGATCGAATCTATATGCCCATTCAGAGAATCATGCGTGGACCTGACTCTTAGTTTTATTTTATCAATGAACAAATACCTTTCACGCTCCCTTTACATTATTTTCATACTTTCTTATTGAATAATTAGTACTAAAAGCTAATATAGCATAATTCAAGAAGTGGGAATTCTAAGATGCAGCTCTTGCTTAAAGGGATAAAGAACATCAATAAGCTGTTTCTTTTTTGGGTCCAAAAAGGAGTATCAAAAGTTGGATTAAGAGAAATAATGGATGTTTGAACTTAGATGTAAATGCATACATAATTAATTATATTAAAAAAAATTATGAACTCAATCAATGCCTCAAGCCCCTAAATCCGTCTATGGCAATGATCAAAATTCAAAAAATGAACTTTCTCCATCTTTTTGTCGAAGAAATTACGACCAATGAGTATTATGACCCATGAGAGATGGTGGTGGTGAAAGAGAGAGACTTACACACAGGTGACAGCCGTTAAGAGGAAGATCCGTCTCCGTCTCTGCAGTCTCTATTTCTAGCAAATCTTCTCCTCTGTTTTCAAGTTCTATAATCCCTTCTCCTTCCCCTGTTTCAATGGACAGTTAAAGGAGGTGATTTACTTAGGGTTTTTTAGGGTGGGAATGGAAGAGAGCAAGAAGAATAAGAAGAAGGAATTTCTGGGCTAACGCTCTTCCTGGAAAATCTTCAAGGGTTGGTCGATTCTCCCCCATCATAAATAATAACAGCGGTCCCAAAACAGAATCCGCTCAACTGAACTGAAGCAGGATGGCAGACTTGCCTCAATGTCAGAGTTTAATTATTTTAATAATATAAATATTGAGAATTATAATTCCAAATTAAGTAAAATAGGAATATTTTGTTGGTATATAAAATGTTAAATATTTCACTAAAATTATAATCAATAACATTTAATTTTATAGGTGTATAATAGTTTATTGAGTTAGTGAGTTATTGAACTCGAATTTATACCCAATCTAAAATAGATAATTCACTATAAAAAATTGAAGGGTTTTATTTCACTCTTATGGGTTAATAATAATAATAATAGGAACTTAAATACTAAGTTTATTTTTTAGAATTTTTCTATATATATTAAGGTTTTAAATATTATTTAATTTCATATTCATCTAAATTATGCCTTTTTTAATAAAAAAATATAATTTGAGAGCATAAGTGCATTCATATAATTATCTAAATAATAACGGATAGACTGAGGATTAAGTTTTTTTTCCCTTTTATGAAAGGTCCAACCATCACCACTTGTAATAAGAAAAAGAGAAGGCTAAAATTCTAAAAAAAAAGGCAAAAAATTGATAAAATATCTAATTAGGTAATAAACTTTTATTTAGTTCAATTTGTATATTAGAGTTTAATTTTAAACATATATTTTTTAAAATATATTATTAAATTGATAATTTAATGAAATATTAATTAATTTGATATATCACATATACTAGAAGTTATTTTTAAATGGATATATTAATAAAAAATTGTCTGTAAAATAAATTATTTTATAAAGTTTATTATATTATTAGAAAATTTATCATATATATTGATTAATCCGTACAATGATAGGCGACAAGTGGACAATCCGTAGGCACTAATAGCATGTGATGATTACAAATTTAAGACTTTATAAACAAACCCATAGTTTAAGACCCCAAAAACCAAGTAAACGGACCATCTACAAAGAATAACCTTGATACGACTTTGGTACATCTTTCTTTCAAAATCTATGAAGTGCCAATGTAATTTCCTTCAAAGCTAACCCTACTACATGTATATATACGTGTGTGCGCGCTACACCCATGTAAAGGGTTAAACGATGACACGGTTAAATCTCGATTATTGATTATTTTTTATCAAGAAGAATGGCTTTTTAGGGTAAACATAAGAATATTATTTCCAAGCATGTCTATCCAAAGTTGTCAAATAAAACTTGTAAGTGTATCAAAAATTGAAGATATGCTATAAAATAAGTTTAATGAAGCTATTATTATTTCCAAGCCATTAGAGGTTTGCCACACGGAGTTAAAGTTATATGATGTATAATATACATAATTAGTTCAAAAAACCTAAATTAATAGTGGGATCCAATGGAGAGGTCCTTTCCACTCATAAACCACTCTTTTCAGGGTTCTAATGTCCATGTAATTATTACTACAAGAATATAAGAATATGAGAAAGCTATGGTTGAGAATTGACCAAATATAAATGTTGTGAAGAGGGAAAGATGAAGAAAATATATGGTTTTTTAATGATCAAAGTAAGTTTTTCGCACAACTGTGTTGCCTTATGATACAAATTTACCCATTATAAAAAAAGTTTGATATTGTTAATTCACCTAACATAACCAAATATGTGTAGTGCTAGTGAGTTTGCAGAGTTTGCATGGACATGGAGCAAGGCCATGATAGCTTTCTTTTTCGATCAAATAACACGTGTACAAATTAGGCCGCTTAAAAAGGAAATTGTGGCTACTATTTTACCCAAAAAGAATTTTATATTCAATTGATAAACAAATTGGATCCATCATAACATGCGAGCCAGAACGTTGCTGCACACAAGACAGCATACAGATATATGATCATAAGCAATGGCCTAATATTGTTCTTAGATTATAGTATATCTCAAAGTCCTCCCTATAGGAAGTAAGATAGCATAATACAACCTGACAAGTTAACTATATCTTGAAATATTTTTTTGTGCTGTAAGTAAGGCTATGAAGTTGTCACTTTTTATGAGCCTATTTTTTATATTAACATATATTTTAATTGATTTTCTTAGTGGAGAAATTTATCAAATTGAATTCTAAATATTGTAATATATACATATATTAGTATTATATTTATATGTATTAATATAATATTTAGATCTATTATTACTACAAATAAAATAAAATAAGAAATTTCAAGCATTAAATTTGAAACGAATTGTGTTAAATAAGTATGAAAAAAACTAATTAATAATATAAAATTTCTAATCCAGTTAATGTTAGATATTGAAAAAAAACCACGCACTTATCTAATAGACTACAATTATGTGTAGATAAACTCTATATAGACAGGTTTGCATTATTAATAATTTTATAAAAATATAATAAATGTAATTTTGTTAAGTTAATATGGAAATTAAATTTATTTCAATATCAAGAAAATTATAAATGAATTAAATATAGTTTTCAACCTTAAAAATTAATAATATTTTTTTTATCTAATTTTTGGGTAAGTTGTCATGGATATTTTTTTTACATTTATTTGTTTGTTCCAATATTTCTACACCTTATAATTGAATTTGAATTTGATTTTTCTTGATGGGGAATGACCTCAGCAGTGACTTCTGCTGCCTATGTTGTATAGAGAGGAAACATGAGCGTTGATAAATTTATTTATTTAAAAAACCCTTACTCAAGAACTAAATATAGACATTCATGTAAAAACAAGTCTATATTTGAGTAAAAGTCAATAAAATATTCCATTAACCATCCAATCAACATACAAACTTACCCAAAAAACCATAAATAGCTTCAACCAATAATTTATTGATTATCAAATATTACAATTCAATGTACCCTAAATTCATTTTTAATCACGGTTGATGTGTATATAAAGAAAGTTGGAATATGATTTGCTCCCTAGTGAATAATTTATTGTATTCAAGAAATATGCGGCCGAGGTTTTTTTCCTTGATTCAATCTCAAATAATTCTTCAAAGTAACCTTTTTCACCGTGGACTTGACATAATAATCCTGCCTAACTTGAAGAAATACAGCTTGCCTGTGTGAACAAATTGGATCCATGATAGCATCGGCCCTAGAAAGTTGCCTGCAGATAAGACATCATACAATACAGATAGATCGATCATAAGCAATGGCCTATATATTGTTTTTCGTTTTAGGGATGATATTGTTGGCTAAAAATATCAAGTTGCCATTTAATTTCTTTTTTCATGACGTGTTAATTTGACTTTCTTTTCCTTCGGTCGGTAATCCTGCACCTTGAGAATTTGATCTTCATAATTTAATAGCTCCATGCTGAATCTTTCCCTATCCAATTCAAGTGAAAGCTCGCCACCCTATGAGATCATAGCTATTAATAGTGATAATGAAATAGTTGAAATGATCAATCTGTAACTAACATTAAAAGGTTTAAATGATTCAGTTTTTTTGGGGTGGGATAAGACTTACCTTTGAATCCTACAGAAATAAAAGTTGATGATTTAGAGAAATTCGTCCAACTACAATCTCATTCATTGAATATTATATAATAATGATTAGAAGAAATTAAAAGTCCACTCTAATTTTGACCTTTTTTTAGAATTTAAAACTCTGATATGCTCTTCTTTATTCCATGTGCCATTTTCTCTCTCCAAGGTATCTTTTAAAATCATATTACAATTGTTTTTTCTAATATATTATTATAATGAAGAAACTTCTGGTTGCCTCCAAAGTTCCAAATTTGATGCCTGTTTTCAATGGATGAGACCTCACATTGAATGTCAACTTTTTAATAATAGTTTGTGTAATAATAGTACGACATAAAACTTATCAATAATTCAGCATATTCAATGTTCAAGATAAATGATATGCCTAGCTATGGCATCATTGACCATGCTATTACTCTATATTCACAACCTTCTTATATATATATGATTATAAATGGGTTGGAACCTCCTAATATCGATAAACAAGCTCACTAACCTTAAGAGTGGCTAGATCTATAGATAGAAGACATGTTCTCACGTAAATGTTCATAATCCTCATGCACTGATAAGCTCTATTAAGTACTTTTGCATGGATCTTTCCATACACATGGTTCCAATATATGTATACATATGTAATATATGCATAAACATTTTATGGGTATAAAAATACATTGGAGATATGGACAAGGATCTGAATATATTCCCTCAAATCATGATAACTTGAAAAATCTGAAGATTAATTTGTGTTCCATGCTTCCCTTTCACTATGGGCCTCACAAGACGATTAATTTTGAAATTGCAAGATATTTTCCTCAAGGTCAAATTCATGAGATTACTTCCCACCATACAAATAATTATAATAATGCAGAATGCAACTTGCTATAACAGAATATATATATATATATATAAAAGGAATATGCCAAAAAAAAGGTGTATCAACCTAGACTAGATATGCCTAGAAAAAAATGTTGTAAATTAGTGAAGATATTGTTTTTAAAGGACAATGCATATATGCCATTATAGAGGGAGAGAGAGATGCCAAAACAACTTGCACATATTGTAATGGAAGCTCACACAATGCCGTGAGTTAAATGAGCAAGATGATGATGCGTGCTCTTTCGGTTTTGTTGGAGAATGATATAATATGAAGATCGTTACTGAACGAAGACGTTTTGGCCCTTGAAAAAATCAAGGCAATCATAGCATTGTCTCCATCACGGGGAATTCATGCACTTGCCGTCCATATCACTACATGATATATAAGGTGAAAATAGACCCGATCCATTTAAGTTCCAAGGACATGGCTTTTGATAGACTTCTCTTGCCATATAATAGGCCTGTTTTAGTTCCATGAGCCGTGTGCTTGCTCTAGCATTTCAACCTAATTATTGACAATTAAAGAAACTGAGCTCCCTCAAAAAATAACGCATGATAATCCAAGTACTGATTTCAAAGGAACTAGTCCATCTTGGAAGCCATCTTCCCTAACAACAACCTCGAATCATTCTGCAGAGGTGTCAAGTTAAGGTCATGTTGACCTCCAACTCCATCTCTTCCAAAGGTTAGGAACTCGATCTCTGCTGACCGTCCGTTCATATGTAAAAGAGTATCTAAAAGGGTCTTCTCACTAGTTGCCTGTCTGCCACCAAAACAATGGGAATTCCATTAATGCTGCATTCGAATATATAGGTTCGCTTTTTGCAGACGATCATGATAATCTCTTTGGCATGTAGTTAATTTCTTCAGATCATTAATAGTATCATGGAGTTCGACCCGGTCTTGCTCACGGACATATAATATGTAAATGGATCTTAATTTCTTGTTCTAATGCATGCTTATATTTCATGTGATTTATTTCAATTATATTCTTTGTTGTTTACATTGATTAATTGCTGGGCGTGAACTTGGGGCTACATATATATATATATATATATATATATATATAACTGTGAAAATAGTATGAGTTGGCTTATGCAAGGAATGGATCTTGCATTGAATCAAAATATTTTTCCATTCTTATAAAAATCTTTATCTACTTCATTATACAAAATATACTTTTTACTTCTAATTGAAAAATAAATTAACTTTTGTGTATGTAAAAAGAGTTCTAATTATGTTCTAAAGCCTAATTGGGTAAAAATCTCATTATAGTTAATTCTATACTATTGACTATATCATTTTACAATTAATTAAGCCTTATAGTTACCAATTATCCCATTTTGGTGATGTTAGCTCGTGCACGAGGTAGTTCACATGTTTAATTTCTTTTTATAACTTTTAATTCAACATTCATAGTATTTCTCCATTTAATATCTTTAAATGTAGGATAATATAAATAAATACATCATATATACTCTCTCATCCAATAGAGTTGTATTCTAATTCTCTATATACTCTAAAAATGTACAACGAGACTCATATTTGTTTTAATATATTTAGATTCAACTCACTTATAAATTCACTTTCTACCACCACTTCATTTAAATCAAGATTTTAAGTTGGATTTCTAAATCAATAAATTTTTCTTCTTGAGTTTCCTTCTTATCCAATAGAGGATTATTCCAAATCCACTTTCCATCTTTATAAAAAAACTTATACTCTTCCCTAGTTTCTAAAAAAATACACTTTCCACTATTCAACCGAGCTTAATGTTCCAAAAATTTAAATCAGTTAGTTCAAGCTCGATTCAACCGATTTTATAAAAATTAAAAATTTTTAAATTTATTTTCTACATAATGATGATCTCAATTTACCAATTTTCTATTTTTGAGTTATCTCGAAAAATGAAAAATTGAACTTGTTATTCTTAATTCTAATTCAATTTGGTTTAAGTCTAGTTCAACTTAATATGATTAGGTTTTGACTTCAATCATTTGGTTTGATCCCTTTTCCTTATTGGTGAATAATTATACCTTACTTTGGGTCACTTCGTATCCCATATTAGTTAATTTGTGTAATACCGATTCAATCAAAACCTTAGTTTTTTCCTCGAAATTTTTCATTTCTCATTTTTAGTTATCTTATTCAGGTAAAATAGGGTTTATACAAGTATTGTGCATGATAATCTATAAGTCTCTTTCAAACGTTATTTTGTTGATATATTTTCTATCGATTTTCCAATATCGAGAAAAACCACCATTTCTTCTTGTTACTCATCCTTGGTTAAAGACTTTCAATCCACCTACCACTTGTTAATTTGCGAGTTTCCATAGAGATGATTGAAAAGTGAGGACTAATTTTAGTAGCTCATTCCCTATCATGCCGCCTACATCCATGTGTAGGGTTTCTTCTTGTTTCTTGTTTCATAGTTCTTATACCTTAATTTATTGGTATTATAGGGATTCTATTTGCGTTACACATATTAATTTCTAAGATGATAACTTAAATCTCTTTTTCAAATTTGAACTATAACCCATATTAGTTATCATAGTCGTAGTTGGTTACCTTTAGACTTATTGAAGGCTTGACACTTTTCATTTGTGCTCCCCTTAACACATAGTTCATTACCTTGACTTGGTCGTCCATGATAATATTAGTATTATTTACTTTTCTTATAATATTTGAACACACTTTTCTTACCCTCGAGATACTAAGCATTTACTTCTCGAATTTCCTTACTTTATTCACTCATACATAACCATTCTCCATTTATCCAAAATGGGTTAATTTTTATTTTTTCACTTCACACCTTAGCTTATTTAAGCTTTTGATAGCATATTTCTCTTATAAAATTTATTATGATTGATATATTGTTATAATGTGCACTCAATAATAGTAGTTGTCCATTTTCATTGCTACTTTTTTTCTTCCCTTTCATAGGTATTACTTTTATTTTAATAGTATTGTTCTTTTTTTATCCCTAGGGTGCTTCACTTTTCATTTTATTTATTTAAGTCCTCAATTATTCTATATCAACAGTAAGCATTCTCATCCTCAAATTTCAATGTTCTATTTTTCACAGTATTTTTCTAGCGATCGAATCAAGCCTCTTCAAAAAAATCTACAATTCTATTCGAGGTTTTTAAACTTGGCCCTTTCCAACTCTCAATGTCGATAATCTCATCATCGACGATGAATTCTTCCCCATGATTCGAGTTGCTCAAATTTTTTTTTGTAAAATTCAAAATTGTTCAAGAATTCAATAAAACGATAATGATGATTGAAGGTATTAACTAGTTAGTAGAAGCTTGGTTAGAAGGGAAGTGAATGTTCTTGATGATTTTATGATGTTAAGTTCCGATTTAAGAAGAATTCGAAAGTTTAGGGACTAATTTTTAAATTTTATAAAGTTGAGTGATTATTTTACAAATTTAAAAACGAGAGTTTTGAACGTAAAAATTATATGTTTTAATATTAAATTGTAATTAAAAAGTTTAGGTACTAATTTATAATATTATAAAAGTTGAGGATTTATTTACAAAATTTATAAAATGTGGATTGATTTCGAAAATCAGAAAAGAGGGTTATATTCAAGTTGTGAGCAATAGGGATTGATTTGTAGAAAATAAATCAATTGAGTACCAAAATATAAATAAGAAAATTTGAATAATTAATTTATAATTTTTTTAAAGTTTAGAGATTAAGGTATAAATTCTAGAAATTTAAGGTTGAATTATATAAATATAATATTTAGAAACAAATGGTGAAAATAAAAAGTTGGAGGACTTAAGTTAATTTTTTTAGAAGCTAAATATCAAATGGCAAGAGAGGGAAAAGTTTAAGAAAATGTATATATATATACCAATAAATTATAATATATTAATTATGATATAGGTGAAGATTGTAATTTAGATCTTACATGGTAGAAAAGAGATAAATACTCATTAAAGTTAGTGATTTCACTAATATCAAGTTTAATTATGCTCCATTGAGTATTTTCTTAAAAGCATGAATTAATTTTAATATTATAACAAATGTGGAATGTTTTTTTTATGTAAAAGAGTTTTTTTGTAAAGATATATATTTTTATATGGTAATTTGAAAATATTTTATCGTTATATATTAATACCATATTTTTTTAGTAAAATATGTGTAACTTTTACTAGCGAAAATTTAATTTAGAGTTATAATACAAATATAGTACAATCTAGCTCATGTTATTGTATTAAGCATGTATATGATGGATGATGTATTGCTATATTTATTGGGCGCTTAATTTTTGAGATGTTGTATGAAATTCTATGGTTAACTTATGTAATGAGGGAAGTTATCCAATGTTTCCAATGTATGTATGAAATGTAAGTTCTAAAATGTGAATCATTAGTGGTTAGGTTTTTCAAAAATATTAAAAAAAATATATATTTTAAAAAGTGAGTAAGTGTATTAAATTACATTTTATATTTAAAATGTACTTATATTTTAATTGCATTGAGATTGAGCCCATATATGTTATATATTGTTATGTTTAGAAAGGAGGGGTGCAAGTGTAAATATATCACTACAAACCCCTCCAAGCATACCCTAAAATATTTAGTGTTTCAAATTGTTCACTAATTTGTTTTCAAACTTTTAAATTAGAATTTAAAGTTAATATATTTTCAAATTTCCAAATTATCATCGTATTGTAATATTTATAATATTTTTATAATATGCAATAATATATAACATATTAATATAAATAATATATATTACATAACTTAATATATTATAAAATAATAAGGATTAATATATATATATATGAATTTATTATTTTAAATATTTCATTATAAAATTATTATGGCATACATAATATTTTAGAATGAATATTTAAATGGTTGTCAAATAATAAGAACTTATACTAGTTATTATACATTCTATTTTAACAATTTAATAAATGTATAAATAAAATTAACTAACCTTTATGATATAATTTAACATTACAACAAGCCAAATACATAATGAGGGTACTCATTTTCCTAAAGATTTGATTGAAAAGTGATGTATGTACGTCATAACATCTATTATTGCAATTTAGCTTTTATAATTATATAAATAATCTTTATTTCTTATATAAATCTAATATATTTCATTTTTTATATAAATATTTGAGAAAATAAAATAATTCAATATTATTAATATATAACACATATATTTTCAACACATATTATATAAATAAATTTCTTATATCAGAAATAATTTTATTGTAATTTTTATATTTTATATTTTTATCAAAAATAAATATATCAGTAATTTTAACATTTTTATTAATATAAATATATTTTATTAATACAAATTATATAAGGTTAAATATTAATTATATTTTATTCTTATATATAATATTTTTGTATACATCATATTTTATTATATATATTTTAACATTATTTATATCACAAATTTATTTAGTTTAGTTGGTAAGTACTATACAATTAATCTCTATTTTAGATTTCCAATTGTGTTCATTAAAAAAATCATGCTACTAGAGTTCCCTTATTCACAAAATGAATACATCACATTTTGATGTCTTGAAACTAAGTCCACAAACCTTATAATTCACGTCCAAGTTAAATTCAAATATTTTATATTCCATTATTTATAAATTTAATTTAAGTGAAATTCAATTTATTTTATCTCTCAAAATTTATATTCAGATCCCCGACTGCCACGGTCACCTTCTATGATGAAGGATGACACCCC
Source organism: Trapa incisa (assembly GCA_030064435.1). Classification (NCBI taxonomy): domain Eukaryota; kingdom Viridiplantae; phylum Streptophyta; class Magnoliopsida; order Myrtales; family Lythraceae; genus Trapa; species Trapa incisa. The sequence continues at coordinate 16,460,851 of CM057780.1, read as the reverse complement.
TCAATACATATACATAGATTAGAATCTATATGACCGGACAAAAGCCATATCCTCACGAGTAAGTCTGTCAAGAGACTCTTTTCATGGAAGCCATAAACTTAGAGGTAGATTAATTCATCCATGGAAAATTCGTCATGAGTGCGACATGACAAATTAAAGTTGTCCGTATTGTTTGGGGACTTCATTGTCTCTTTGAGTAGTCGATGACTAACTTCACCAAAATTTAGGGTAATTTTCAGGTGTAGTCAATAAAACTTTACCTTTTCTGAATTTCAGTGTTGAAAATTTGAAAATGGCTTGTTCCATTTTTTTATATTTTTGATATCATATCCTTTTGCTATAAATATTTCTCTTTTAATGCACATCCATTTAAATATTAATATCGCATCCTTTTAAAACTTTTGGTAACCTTATATAGTATATATAGTATGATTTAATATATATAATTTAATAAATTATTAAATTTAATTAAAATAGTAAATTAATATTTTTTATTAACTCCACCAAATCTTACATTGACTTTCTAACTTTTGTTTCCTTTCTTTTTTCTAAAATTTAACTTCATATTGGTGGGTCAGTTTTACTTGTGCTTTGTCGGTGTAATTTCTGCAAAGCCGGTTCTGGTTTAATGATATGAAATGAGTTATTTTTTAAAATTTTAAGAAAAATGTTAAAAAAACAAAGTTTTATAATGGTGTACCCTTCCCATAAATTTCGACATGTTTTAACAAGAGAACGTAATAGTAATGTATTCCGAAAGACATTTTGAGTAAAGAACAATAAGTTACCACAAAAGCTTGAGAGGTTGGACTAATGGTTGAATGAAGAACCCTTTCCAATTTTGAGAGAGAAGGAAAGATGATAAGAACATGATCTGAAGAGGACTTGTCATCTTTTTCCTAGACTTGTCATCTAGGAACCAATCCTAGAACATGGCCGTTATAGTCCGGCAGCATTCCATCCAAAGAAGCTGAATCATCAAGCAGGTAGCGAGAGCTTCATAGCTCTTCCACAAAGAAAAGTAGCAGAATGAGGATGACACACAGTATGCTTATTGTTACCATCCAATGAGTTGCTGTTGTTGTTGTCCTTTTTCTTGTTCTTCTTACTTGACTTAGAAATCAGCTTCTTGTTTGTGTTCATGGCTGTGATCCTGACATTTTGAAGCTGGTGGTAGGGGGAGGAGTCAATGGGAGGGACCTTGGAGGAGGAGGAGGAGGAGCACGGGACCAAAGGGGTGACGGTGCTTCGGAAGGAGAGCCTTGGATCATCTATTATGATCGGGTTGTGGCGGTCGATGGCTCGGTCGCCCAGCTATGGCTGCTGAGTTGAGGAGGAAGATAAGGTTGGAAGGTCCATAGTGTGATGACTAAGGCATGTGGAAGTGGAAAATTGGGATGATGGGTTCCTTCCATGGATTTGGAATATATTGGAAGATTGATTCTCTTTTCAAGACGGCAGAAAGAGATAATTTTGAGTGGGGAGAGTACCCTCAAAAGCTAAGGCATGATGAATGAATGATTTTTCTTTTTGGGGAGTCTTGCTGGTGGAACATATTTTGGTTCCATCCACAAGTTCATGGAGATCATACTAATTCAAATTCAAGTAAAAATAAACACAATAAGTGAGATAAATTATCTCCCTTTTTCTTCCTTTACACTTTACCAAACCTCTGAATGGGCAAATATAATAGGTCTGTTTCAAAACGGGTAAGCGTACCATCACGGTAGTCAAGTATCTCGATGCATACAGATCCAAGATCTAGTTCGGCAACGAAATGAAGACACCCAGTTGATACATACAGATCCAAGATCTAGTTCGGCAACTAAATGAAGACACCCAGTTGATACATACAGATCCAAGATCTGTTCACTCTGATTCAAGCACAGAAATTTACAGACGGATTGTAAGAGAGCAGAGGACAGATATAAATTCTTTTACGGAAGCTTCCATTTTTATCTCCACCTCAACTCCACATGGAGACACAGGGAAGGAGGATACTTATTAGGACATGAACTTCAGAGTTCGATCAAGGGAGTTTCCGGGGAAGATGAGATGTTCCGGTGCCATTTTCCTTGCGGGGCGATGGCTGTGGGGCAACCCTGTTGAGCTATGAAGCGGCCCGGAAATAAAAGTGGGGCCTTTTTCTGGCAGCCTGCAGAAAAAAGTGAAGCTTCCTCAAAGATTAAAAAAATGGACTGTATGTATCAACCATAGTGAGAGTCAATGTGGATCACGACTCCAAACCAGCCATTTCAGGTGCCTTTTAGGATCAAAACATGATACGCCCTCAACATTTAGCAGCTATCGATGAGGAAGAGATCACAAATATCCACTAGGCCCTTTTCACACACTGATCAGCGACTTCCGACGGAGATAGCCGGTGAACGAACAGCGGAAGTCCAGTTTAGGCTGCTATATGTGGAAGCCACATCGGTAGGACAATGTTTGGCTCCATCAATGCTTATTCGTGCCAGATCCCAACAACGGATGCGGTCGGCCTATGAAAGCCAGCAGAGGATAGACGTGGGATAGTCGTAGTCCACAGTTAAGCAAGCCCTAGATCTTTGGCCTTCAAGAAGACTGAAGGGACAAGGTATATTGATCGATATCTAATTAAATAGAATATTACGCACGCATAAAAAGTCGAAAATTAATTAGTCCTTCACACGATTCTTCCATTGGACTTCTTCTTCTGTTCTTTTCTTTTAATCTGCAGATTATTCTTGTGTTAGTTTCTTCTTGCCCACGTTTTTCTTCCATTTTGCATGACCGATGTGGGGACGACCTTCTTGACCAGTCGAAAATGAACAACACCCAGAGAGATGAGATAACACACAAATATTGAAATCTCTCTCTTTTGAATTTTATGAATGAAGATTATTAATGTTTTATGAAATTGATCATTAATGGTCATTTATCAAAATTTAATAGTTTAAATTAAAGTAAAATAGTTGATATTTCAAGCAGCTAACAAGAACCAATTATGGTAGATAGATAATAATTTGACCCTTCTAATAATTGACTATTTGAGTTTCTTTTGGATAGAAATAGAATAAGTTGAGCAGTGGTTATACACTTCATATAGCTAGAGAACTGGCATGCAATCATATACTTGCAATAGGTTTGGATCATGGATTCCAAGTAGTATTTGGCCGTGGATATTTTGAGGTATTATTAAATAGCTTATTTAGTTTTTTTTTTTATAAATATTTTACATAAACTAAAACACATATTTTATCCCCAATTTAAAAGTATTGCAATATTGTTAACTATAATACTTATATATATATATATATATTTATTTCAAAATTATTTTTATTACATTTTTAGATAAATGCATATAATAATATTTTTATAATATAATTATATCATACATAAATATATAAATTATATATATTAGTGTATTAGTATATAATATATATTATTATAAAATTAATATTATATTAAATAACAATTAATTTTTTATATGATAATAACATGAAAAATAAAAACATATATATGGTATATATATATAATATACTTTACAATATATATTATTTTTCTTATTTATATTATATAATTGATATTTACTAATTTTGTAATTATAAAAATAACTGAATTATTTAATATGATTCTGTTATATAAAAATGTAATATACATTTAATTTTTTTTATTAAAAATGTAATATTTATATTTTTTAAATAATTTCTTAATGGAGCCGATTATTTTATTTGAAATAAATAACAGAAATGAAATTCAAAATGTCAACATGGCCTCAGATTGGATTGACCGGACAGGGTGAGATTATCCAACAAATTACCCTCATTTATAACGGGTTGCATGCCATGCAATTTTAGGTTATATTTCCCTATATTTTTTGGTGGACATACACAAAGAAGAATAAATTAATGGTAATAAATATTACATTATATATAAAACTTTTTTATTACAACACATTCATTTTCTCATTCAATATTTAGTACAGACTTGCTGCGTACCACTTGGAAAAGTATGATGGTAGCTTAGTCTCCCCTACGCCGTAACTGTTCCGTGGTCTATATAAACTCCTGCGAACCCACGGATATCACAAAATTTACGGTCAAGTCTCCATCTGACTATCAAATATCTGCTAGCAGTTGCAGGCTGTGCAGAAAGAGAGAATGAGGAGTATTTGCTTCCATCCGAAGACACCGTCGTTCGCCTCGCCTTCGAGGACGGCGACTGCTCCTCCCAAGCAGTCCTCTCGACGTGGCGAGGGCAGCAGCAGCGGCGGCGGAAGATTATCGGATTCTGTGATTGATAAGATCATTCAAGAGACCCGTGAGATGGTTGAGAAGTGGGATCCGGAGGCTACGACTTACGCGAGGGTGACGTCGTTGTTCTATGAGAACAAGCGCGAGGCGGCACAGTTCATCAAGTGCGTGAACGGCCTGCACCGTGCGATGCATGCGCTAGTGACAAAGGACTCATCCTCGCCGAAGCTTGAGGACGCCCAAGGCCTAATGGTGACCGCCATGAAGAGGCTGCAGAAGGAGCTCTTCCAGATTCTCTCCATGAACCGGGCGTATTTGGATCCTGAGTCTGTCTCCGCCAGATCCTCGCGTGTGTCGGCGAGGTCGAGCATTTCTGATTATTCTAACGATGGCTTGCCGGAGGATGACGCGCGTGTCGTAGGAGACTCGATCGTCGAGGTTGAGGAGGCTTCAACGGTCGCCATGGAGGACTTGAGGTCGATCGCGGAATGCATGATCGCTTCAGGCTATGCTAAGGAGTGCATGAGCGTCTATCATGTTGTCCGCAAATCAATCATCGATGAAGGGCTATTCCGTCTTGGAGTTGAGAAATTGAACCACTCGCAGATCGGGAAGATGGACTGGGAAGTTTTAGAGCTGAAGATCAAGAGATGGCTGGACGTCGTGAAGGTGTCCGTCAAGACTCTCTTCACCGGCGAGCGAGTCCTCTGCGATCACGTGTTTGGATCGTCAAACGTCATCAGGGAGTCCTGTTTCAGTGCTATATCCAGAGACAGTGCGATGCTCCTCTTCGGATTCCCCGAACTTGTGGCTCGGAGCAAGAGATCTCCGCCGGAGAAGGTGTTCCGCCTCCTCGACCTGTACACCGCCATCTCAGATCACTGGCCGGAAATCGATTCTATCTTCGCATTTGACTCAACCGCCACTGTACGATCGCAGGCCATCACGGCACTCATTCGACTCGGGGAATCGGTCCGTGCAATGTTGGCCGATTTCGAGGCCTCTATACAGAAGGACTCTTCTAAAACGGTGGTCCCAGGCGGCGGGGTCCACCCACTGACGGTCCATTCGATGAACTATCTCTCCCTACTCGCAGACTATGCCAACATCTTGTCCGACATTTTCCCCGACAGGCCGCCGCCGTCGAAGTTCCCGCTGCCGGAATCCTACTTCAACAGCTCCCATCCCGAGGACGGCGAGATCTCGGCCACCTCACAGCGGTTCGCGTGGTTAATCCTCGTTCTCCTCTGCAAGCTCGACGTCAAGGCCAAGCGGTACAAAGATATCTCACTGTCGTATCTCTTCCTCGCCAACAACCTCCGGCACGTCGTCTCCAAGGTGCAGGAATCGAACCTCCTCAGCCTGCTCGGAGGCGCATGGATCGAGAGGCACGAAGGAAAGGTGAAGCAGTTCACATTAAACTACGAGCGGCTAGCGTGGGAGCCCTTGCTGTCGGCGCTGCCGGAGGATCCGTCGGCCGAGATCACACCAGCAGTGGCCAGGGAGCATTTCAGGAGATTCAGCGCGAGCTTCGAGGAGGCATACCGGAATCAGAGCTCCACCGTGGTGCCGAACCCGAACCTCCGGGACGAGATGAAGGTGTCTATAGCAAGGAAGCTGGGGAGGGCCTACCAGACGTTTTACAATACCCACAGGATGACCGCTGATGCAACGACCATAAGGTTCACCCCCGATGACATTGGCAATTACTTGTCGGACCTGTTCTTCGGTTCCGTCGACTCCAGCAATCCGTCCCTGTCATCGCCATCTCCCTCATCTCATCGGCGACGATCTGGCTCGTCTCACTAAGGCCAAACTAGGGTTCAGAGTTTTTTCCTTCGTGGCCATCGAGCCCCACAAGCCATATGCCTCGTCGGATAACGTACTGTTTACATGAAACCATCACAGATCGAACTTTTAATCAAAGGATTTGGTTTTTAGCTTTTAATAAAAGGATTTAGCTTATCACATAGGGAGGGTGGCGGTGGCCGTGGTGGTGGCGCATTCTCGTATCCAAAGGACACCGTCCCTCCCTCGTCCATCCTCATCCTCGACTAGTAGTCGTAACGTACATCGTAGGTCACAATCACAAACAATGGCAGCATGCATGATATGGACTTCTGATTGGTACAATAAGACCAAATGAATTCCATAATAGACAGCTTTCATGTCTGTCACAAAGAGGTCAGAATTTGAAAATGGGAACATAAATGGGCAAGTTTACACGGCGTGTATCTGTCGAACAAGCAATGTCAAACAAGGAGCTCTTCCATTTTCCATAGCATAAGAAATCCGACATACGCCGGAAGGACTTCGACGTACTTCTGCTTCTGTGGAAGACGAGGTGCCTGTGTTTAATATAATGAACTTAGTTTCGATTAATTTCTCCACGTGGTTAATCCAACAATTCTTTTTATTGCTCACAATAATTGATCCTGTCCACTCAATAATGTTACATGACACCCAACTTTAATCGAGGAATGACCAATCTGATGTCAAATGTAACTGTATATTAACCTGTGCTCCTTCTCAATAAATTAACCTTTATCCAGCATTTTGGTCCCATTGTAATGGAGATGCACGTGTGAGGAAGCTTATAGGAAATACAGAATGGGAGACATGGAGAGGTCACCTCCAGCTATGCATATTCCCCTTCTCATGAACTATAAGAAGTCTTAAAAATTCAATTTTTAATTAATAATTGTAAAAAAGTTATATTTTTTTCATCTGGGTATCTTGATAAGGTCCGAATATGAGTAGGGTCTCCGTCTAACTGTCAACATTACATGAGAGGAGATAAGTGGGGGTAGTGGGGAGGAAACGGGGAAGGAAAGGCTATATACATTATACAAAGCAAATGTTTCCCCGGAAAAGCCAGTATTACTCTGGAGTTAATTCCTTCTTATAATAGCTGTGCTAGCTAGAGTTTTTCCAATGGAAGTAGCCGGAAAGGGGCTGTCGACATGCTTGCCGGAGCTGAGCTCTCTCTCGGCCTGCCTGGCGGAGATGGCGCTAAGCTTGATTTCGTAAGAACATGTGGCAAGCGATGGTTCTCTGAGACTGAAGTTGACCTCAAGCTTGACCTCAATGACCGCCTGGAGAAGGTTAAACCAGCAATCTTGCAAGACCACCCGCTAAGTAAGCCGTTTCGGAAAAGGCTGGCGGTGAGCTGAAGCAAACATTAGATCTAGGCAGTACAGGTCTCCTGCCACTTGGTTGTTATGGGCATTGTTCATATGCTCCTTCCACATTAGTTTAATATTATGTTGTTTTGGACCAAATTCTCAACTTTCTCAACTTTTCTTCTCTAATTGATATCCTTACTACCAAATCTTACCATTTTAGTTGTAAATGTGTCATTCGTGGATGTTATTTCAACCACTCTTTTTAACTTCCTTGATTATCATTGTATACCACTTTTTTAACTTCTTTGGTTATCATTGTACACCCTATTGGGTCGAAACTTCTTATTAATTCTTATTTTCTATTTTGAGTATAACTCTTTTAGCTAAACTAAAAAATTTCAGCTATAAAACTCATTAAGACTCTCAAACAATTAACATGTAGAGGAAACTTATTGAGCTGAAACCCATATGGATTTGCATACAAACATAAATACTAAAAATATGATAAATGAATAAGAAGAAGCCTAAGTAAACTGAGTGATAGTGGGATCTCAAATGACCTCATTAGAACCTGTCAATTTAATCAACCCCACTAGTACATTACACTCCTAAACGATGAAAGTATATTAATATAGTCAAATTATTATATCTTAAAAATATTAAATAAGAGGTAGTAAATGATACCTAACCCAATGACTAAAAAGAGAATCAAAGCAGATCACCTTACAACAACCCTCACTATAATATTTGCATTCAGATACAATGAATCAGACATTGAAAGTTTTATTCCCTACAATCACATCAATGTATACTACTAAGTAAAATGATTAGATTCAATTATTATTTAATTAATGCCAATTAAATCCTACAAATGAAGAGCCAGTAATGAAATGAAACAATGGGAAATAGAGGAATTACCTTATCACATCCAAGGGGAGAAGGGAGTTGAGTCCTTTCATCCATGAGAATAGACACCTCATAAGAAGGTTCTTCCATGTTAAATTTATGTAACCAAGCTAGTAAAGGAATTAGGATAACCATAAAATGTTCCACGACTTGCAAACTCTAGGATAATTGTAGTACAATGAGAATCAAAGAGAAATTCACTCACCATTACAAGGTGGAAGCGGGAGAGGCAACTAGAGAAATCCTACGTAGGAGACTCACATCACAATATGACAAATCATGTATCAATTGTTGATCCCTTTTGTTCCTTAGGAGTAGTTATTATATGATAGGGTCACATAGCTATATCCCATGCCTAAAAAAAAAGCTCTCTACTTTATGTAATAAACTAATAGTTAGAATCAGTTGATTGAAGTATAAATAAATAAAAACTCTTGTCACACCCTGACCCAGTTTTCCCGATTGGACATATAGACAACCTGTCATATCTTCCCCATTTAACAACAATGAGCCTCTTATTATTGTAAACCCGACAGTGTGTAAGGCTCAAAATAAAATAAATCAAGTTATTTCCCAAAAATATTAAATTAGAATTTGAAAAATAAACTTTATAAATCATATTGGGACCAACTACTGAATTTAAAGTAAATTTTTGGAACATTTGTAGATTTTCAATCCTTAATGAGTCCAGAAAATATCTCAATTTCCTATAAGGGGTATTGGAGGGGAATGGGTTCACAACTCAGTAAGATAAGTTAGCTGACATCGTTATGTCTACAATTCAACATATACTCTAAATAATTGTGAAGGAAGGTTTAGTAAAATAAGATTTAACCATAAATGGGTTTAAAGTTTTAACAAAATCTACTTATATTTGGCAAGTTCATATTTATTCAAATTCATAGGGAATAACCTATCACTGGGTTTATTCGTAACAATACTTAAAGGTCTACTTTATAAAATATCTATTCGTTAAGCATATCACACATACTTTCTCCCTTACAAAGAAAGTTACACATTCACAAAACATATATCCTATCTGTTGGACTTGTTGTTCAGAACTTTGGTACGAGCCTACAACCTCTACCATATTGGTATGATTATACAACCTCTACCACATTGATACAAGTTTATAATGTAAACCCCGCCCTTTTGAGTTAAGTAAAACTGGGAAAAGAATTGGTCAAACTGAATAAGAAAATCGAACCAGTTCACAAACCTGTTCATTTGGAAACGGGAAATTTGAAAATTTACAACTTCCAAGTGAACCAAAGGGTTCATAAAACCTTGGAAAAGAACATTAGGACAAATTGGAAGAGAAAAACTAGACTGGTTGAGATGAACTAGATCCAACTAGATTGAACCGGTTTATGAACCGAGTCGGTTCATGAACTAAAACCATTAGAGAAAGGGTAAACCAGGAAATTTATGGATACTGAATGACCCAAATAGTCCCAAAAGTCATGGAAATGGACTTGAGAATGAATTGGAGATGAAAACCAAATTGGTTTAGGTGAACGAGATTGAACTGGTTTGGACCGGTTTGAACCACTATGGAACCGATATCTAAATTAATTTTTTTAGGTGGCTTAAAAATTTTAAATTTGATATTTGAGGCCACCATTGGATAGAAAATTAATTTAGAAATTTTTAAATTTAAAAAATTTGGTCAAATGGGGGGTGAACCGGCTGATTTAAGCTTTGAACCCGCTTCAGATCGGTCCGGTCCGATTCAGAACAATGCCATCTTCTTCCTTTAGATAACAACACTGTTCACTCGCCGAAAAATCGAGTAGCGCTAGTGAAGCTAAAAGGTCTCTGGGCAGGGAGTTTCAAACAATGAATGATCACCATTAAGACATCAATCTGACGACCAAGAAGTTCCCGAGCTTCCTATATAAAGACCCACTCTCCATTCATCCTCTCCACACCTAAAAAGCTCACTCTCTCTCAACTGCTTAGTTTTCTGACGAAGCTCGAACTAGAGCTCTGATATAGGGTAATTTTTTAGCCAAAGAAGGTGAGGTCAGGTCCTTCAGAACCGGGGAGAAGTCAGCTACACGCCAGTAGTCTCTGTTTGCTCTAAGGGTCGTTGGAGAAGTGCCAACGTGATGGAACAGTAATGCAGCTCCGGTGGACCGAAGCTGCCCTATTTCAACTGAGCTGAAATTGGCTAATTCGAGCTCTCCTTAGGCCAAATCAAGCCCTCACAACACCTCCACAACCCACCTACGACCGAATTAGGACTGAAAGGTAAGTCAATTAAGCTACTCTCTACAATTTTCGGCTGGTGCTAGAGAAAGAACCGACAGAATTTTGATGATGAAATTCTAACTCAATTCGACATCAATTGATGCAATTCTTGATTCTAGGATTAACCTTAAGACAAGAGCTATCTGCCCATATCAAAAGCTTGGTGATATATAGAGGAGAACAACCTTTGACAAGGTTTTTAGGCCAATACTCTTGAAAAATGTTGACTCTTGACTGTGTATGAGTATACATACACATCAAAAGGGCTACTATTTCTCTTATCCAATAATTAAAAGCTCCAACAAGTTGATGGGGTTCACTCCCAGATACAAATCCCCTTGACATTGTCTTCCCAAATCCATTATCCAAATTGTCAACTTGCCTTTGAACTTGTGCATGCAATCAAGCAAGCAAGGATACTCCATGAAGTGGAAGAATAGTTATAGTGTAAAAATAGAGTCTCATTTCTAAGGGACAGAAACCAAGTAGAGATTCGGCCTTGGAAACATTGAGAATTTAAAGGGGAAACTAACCATAGTAGAAGGAATCAGAGAGACATAGCTGTCCAATTGCCACCAGAAAATATTGATCTAGTTTGAAGGAAAAGAAAGGAAAAAATTAATGGGGATTTGCAGCTTTGGCTGTTAGTATTCCTGTTTGACCCAGTTGCCCACTGACACACCATGACATGCCAGAGGGCTTGGAAGGTTGCAATTTGCATAAATCAACTTCAACTTGTAGGCATTTTCGTTTTTTTTTCCTTTGATATATGTTGCTTCAACTTGTACACGTCTCCTCCTGAGGCAACTCAAATAAGAGACCCCCCTGGTGGAAGAGATTCCCTTTATTCTGAATTTGATTTACCAACTACTTCTGCCAAATCATCTTTGATGTCATATTCTAAAGTAGGGGAGGATGCAGAACAAAAGACAGTGATACAGGGACAGCAGGGGAGGACTCCAAGCAATGTAAGAAAAATGATAAGTGCTTGGTTTATCGACACCTTAAAACAACCATATCCAAGAGATAAAATAATAATTTTTAAAAATTTAGGTAATATTACTTTTAATTATCGAGTTAATATCTAAATTTATCATTTTTATACATTTTTATTCATTTAAAATGAATACTACAACTGAATGTATCACACTACCTCATTTAAAAGAAATAATAGTTGTAAAAAGTAAGTATATTTTGGTGAATTGGATTGTATAAGAGATATTTTAGAAATTTTTTTGAAAAATAATAAAAAACCAGATAAATGCAATTTTACTAAAAAACTATTTTACTAAAATGTTTAAATGGGATAATTACGATAAACGGTGAAAAAACTATATTTACATGCAATGGCTATTAGAATGAGGGAACTGTGCCGGGTGTTGAATTTTTTTGAATATTTTGTTGATTGTTGATTAATATGATGTTTTTAAGAGATGGAATTAATTGGATTAAGAATCAAACTACATAATATTATGAATATGCTCATAGTTGTTATTTTGTTATTTAATTGTGTGCATGTGAACATACATTTAAAAGTATATGTAATAATGCCATTAGTAAAGTAAAAGGCTTATAAGCATAAGAATTAAATTAGCAAATTTAAGAATTAGCAAATTTAAGATAGATTTGATCTGCATGCATAGAGACCCAATCCTGTAAGTGGCAAAGCTCGAGGAAAGCCTAGAGACAGCAACTAGACCAGAATAAAGGCCTTCAGATTAACTTCAAGGACAACATACATATATCATATGGACAGAAACAGGTTAGTCCACATATTTTTATCTTATATAATTACTTTATATAATTCATGGTATACTAAAAGGGTAACTACTCTAAGAAAAAAAAGATTAAGAAACTTACCTATGCATTTGTATACTAGCATGAACCAGCAAGTAATTTGACACAATAGCAAGAGAAAAAGTTCCAGCATCCAATTTATATCCCTGGATATTAAATATCAACAAGAAGCCCATCGGAGCACAGGGCGTCGATGGGGAATTATGGAGCATATGAGACTTCAAGAAATAACCAGAACACAATCAAGGGTCCAGCATTCACAGTTATGATCACCAAACAGGAAGGAAAGCAGATAGAGACTGACCGTCACTAAGCACCAAATACAGACTACCATGAGGAACAACACTATATATATATATATATATGTGGGAATATTAATTAGACCAAAGGAGGGTACTGCTTGGCCTGTTGCCTGACTCTCCTCTTATACTCAACAGCATCCTGCACAATCAAACTCCAATGCTTTACTGAACACTCCGGAAAGTGAAATAACAGTGACATCTAAACACAGTGGACATTATTGAGCCAAGGAAAACACAGTGGACATGCTAAAAATTGCCCACAACTTCCCTAACAAGTGTAGACAGAGTCTAATCACTACAATGTCAATAATAGATACAGATGATGGAGGGAGATAGATTACTTTAAATGCAAGTAATACCTGGATAAAGAGTTGATAGCCTTCAGTCTGAGCAGGATCAGCAGGATTTGGTTGATCCAGCAAGTCTTGAATGCCCACAAGAATTTGCTTCACTGTTATTGCAGGTCTCCAACCCTGCAGACACATCGTTTACATAGTATAAACTAGCACCTGAATACTACATACCAGAATTTCTGGGCAATGAACAGCAAAATACAACTTACACTATCCTCATTGAGAATTGATAAGCAAACAGTTCCAGAAGGATACACGTTTGGATGGAAGAACCCTTGAGGGAATTTGCATTTTGGAGGTTTGCTGGGGTAGTCCTCACTAAAGTGGAGTGTGAGAGGGAAATAACCACCCTCCCAGTCAGTCTGCAAAATTAGATCCCTTATTTGTGTCCATGAATATTAAGGTTTTAGTATTAAAAAGCTAGCTTATGCTAGAAGGGTTTGAATAATGACTAAAAAACATTGAACACCAGAAAAAGGACACAAGTATCAAAAGAAATGACTAACAAAACTTGTCGCATGCAGTAAATGAATGAGAGATCGAAGATAATGAAGGCAAGAAAACATATACAGGGCACTGTGATTATGCCATAACCTGAAATTTATATTCTAAACGGAGCAAACGGCAGGTTGATAAGCTCTAAAACCAAGTTGCCTGATAACAACTCAATTTGAATTAAATGCATAAACACAGTGAAAGTTCTATATTAGATTGCAATCAAGTACTGTTCTCTTTCATTTCTGATAAAATATGGTTCATCAATGATCAAATACTAGAAATTGAAAAAAAAACCATAATCTCAGCAGGAAAAGTACATTATTATTCAATTCATTTTTATTCTCTTAATTGTAACTACAAGTGTCTCAAGAGAAAAAAAATCTACAATGCCTCTGATTACTATTGCTTAGATCAAGGCTTTTGAAAAAGAGAACATACAAATAACAGATCAGACACTCTAATTAGGAAACAAGACATTCCAATAAATAAAACAGTGACATTACTTCTTCACAGAATCCACCTGAACATCTGTCAGGCTTGTCAAACATAAAATTGGCCTTAATTGATGGATAATGCCTATACTTAGTTGACTGAACAAGACTAAACCAAATCTGGAAAAAAATAAAAATAATAAAAAGAGAGGATGAATGAGAGACCTTCATATCCTCTTTCTTTGTTATATATTTTTATTTTTTCTGGTTGGTTGGGTTTGGGTTGGATGAGTGGAGTCCAGTTCAGTCTCTATGACAATCAATTCAGTTTGTATCAACCTATCTACTTACATGGCATCAGTATTTTAACAGAAATGGACTAAAAATAAAGTTGTGTTCTTGGAGAATGATAACAGAGGTCACGGAACCGAAAATTTAGAACTGAAACTATGCTGCATCTTGACCATGACATTGTTCCAGTACAATCACCAAGAAAGACATCATAATAGTTGATCATGAATTTGATGAAATGGAACTGGTGCATGCATAATGCTCATTAATCTTGTTATTAAGATCGACAGACCATCATTCACATAGACGTAAATAAATGGAGTTTCAATAGAAATCAGTCGGAGTACATTATTCAGCTTATTCCTAGCATAAGTCTTACTTCTGTAGATACTTGCTAAATGAAATCCACTCGACCCCTCATCAATCTAACAGCGAGCGATAGGACTTCCTAATCACACTAATCAGCAGGAACGGATCATATTCAATTCTACTAGAAAATCGCAACCGGCAGATACGAATCTAAAGTTCCCCACGGAGATACCAGCCAAATAAAATTGATATAATGCATAACTGAGAAGTGAAAGAGTTTCAGTGGACTTACTCCGGATTTACCGGGAATAATGCAATGCCAAGCCATCAAATTCACAGTACCGTCTGGCAGAGTCTCCGGTTTCGCCACAAAACCCTAGAGAACGCAAAAAAAAAACCACGATAGAAAAATCTTTCACCGATCAACAAGCCTCAAACCGAAAGCATGGAGAATCAAAGCACGTCGGGAATCGTGCAACAGAATCACATCAACAGAGAGGGATGGTGCACGTACATGAGGGTGGTTCTTACGCCAAGACTTCCGCTCCTCGGCGAGGCGGCCACGAGCGATGCCTGACATATCTCAAAATCTGCACAAACGCCTAATCGACTGCCTGTGATTCTCAAGGAGGCAAACCGGAGGCAATGGGTTTGGGGGGAGCGAGTACTGAGAAGCTAACAAGGCAAATGAAGAGCGGCCCTGTCGTTTTAATGGCGGAACGACGGTACTTCGGTCTTCTCCCCCTTGGACGCTGACGATTTCATCCATTTTAAAAGATCGACGGTCCAGATTCGATATTATGAGTAAAGTTGCGGGTGCGGGAAAAAGCAGGGAATTTATCCTCTTTCGTTTCCGAGGATTGACTTCTAGTTCTGTCCTCTAGAAGATTTACATTTAATTTTATTTTTCATTATTTTTATTCTAGCGTTAAAGCCACGCTACTATCTATATTCGCCACGTGATCGATGACTAAAAAGGAAAAATAAAAGGCTATTCGGGCTTAAACAGAGGCCCATATTCAGATTTTGTTTACGATGAGCACATCGGGCCTTCGGCCCATATTATTCCAGCTCCTCACTAATATCACAGGCAATAGCCTTCGATCCAACTTCGATCTGCCCGCCCCGTTTGGATCCGCCCGGACTCGGCTTGAGCAAGACGGGTCCGGGCCCTCCCCGCCAGATCCGTGCACGGGCTGGAACCGTGGCACCTTGAATTAGGCCCCGGTCCTTGTTCAAGGTGGACCTATCTTCACTCCAGCCCAGCGGCAGATGCAGTCTTCCACCACTACAAGCGGCGACACTCCAAGAAAAGGGTTCCAAGGGTACTCTGACAGTTGAGAGACTGCAGTCGTTCACCTTGCCCTATTTACGAGCCTCGACTCAAGGCCAGTTGAAGGTTGCTATAGATTCATATAGTCAACTTCTTGCTATCATACATGTGCAGGCTAAGATTGCAGGCTTGTAAAATCAAAGGCTCTCGGTCCTTTTTCAGGTATTAGGTTGCATCATATAAAGAGATAATTTTTTTCTGCTATTATCATCTGTTATGATGCATGCCCAAGTTAGTTATTCATTCTACTTAAATTTATGCATATTGTAGACAGAAATAAAATTATTGATGTCAATCATGTTCTTTGTTTCCTTGACAAGTGGTCCTTAAGAACATTACTCAATTCGTTGGAAAAAAATCTTGCAATCTGCATTTCTTTATATTTCTGATCTTGTATATGCGACTCATGCTCATAATCATTTGTCAGATCCAGCATTGCAGTTACTCTGCTGTTCATTATCTGTGTGTGCTGTTACTAAATTAGTCAGTCAATAACGTTCACATCTACCTTTTGCAGAAGTTTTTCTTATTATAATACTGACTTCTCCTGTTTGAATTTTATAACGTCTCTCATTTTTGTTTATGATATATGAAATGTCTTTTCTGTTGGGGTATGCTTTGTCGTTGAGCTGCTATATTCATTTTGTACTTCTAACTAAAACTTTATATGTATTATATGCAATGTGCTTCATCCTTCTGTTGGCCCAATTACTTCCTTTTGTTTACTAATCCTAGATCCAAAAAGGTTTTTTTGTTAGTTGTACTAAAAGTTCGCTTAACCTTTAAGTGAATTTTAATCTAAAATGATATTTACTTTTGTTATTTTTATAGTGCAAATATTATTGCAGGAGGAGAATTTTCTATTCCATATGTGACCTTGCATGATCAAAATTCAATACATTCAATGGCTGAATCTACATCATCATGTACTCCTGAAAGTACAAATAATTCAAAGGATATGAAGGTCGGGAGGGTATATTCTAACGTGTGGAAGCATTTTATCAGAATGAAGGTTGAAGGAAAAAATAAGGCTAAATGTAAGTATTGTAATAACTTGTATCTTGGAGATCCTAGTAAAGGTACAAGTCATTTGAGAAAGCATTTGAATAGATGTCGAATGAGGAAAATGAATGATAATCGACAAATTTCGAGTACCACTTTAAATGAAGAGAAATTTGATGCTACCCATTCTAAATTTAATCAAGAAGATTGTCTTACCAGTCTTGTAAACATGATCATCATGAATGGGTATCCTTTGGATATGGTGGAACATATATTTTTTCGGAGATTCATAGCTAAATTACAACCAGACTTTAAGATGGTGTCTAGTAACACCATAGAAAAAGTTTGCTTAAACCTATATAAGGTTGAGAAGGCAGAGTTGATGAAAATATTAGAAAATAATGAAGGTCGAATAGCCATTACTACGGATATGTGGACTTCCTATTCAGAAGAGAAGAGATTTATGGTGATCACAGCACATTACATTGATGATGATTGGGTGTTGCAAAGTCGAATCATAAGGTATTTTTTATTTATGAAATTCTATTTTTTCAATTATTTATTATTAAAAATTATATTCTCTTTATATTGTTTACATTTTTTGTAGGTTAATTTATGCTCCTTGTCCACATATGAGTGAAGGTTTTTGTGAGTATTTTATAGAGAGCCTGAATGATTGGAATATAAATTTAAAATTATCCACTATTACATTAGATAATTGTTCAACAAATAATTCAACAATGACTTGGATTTTGGAAAAGCTTAAATTGGATTCCCTTTTAATGGGTGGGGATATGTTGTATATGCGTTGTTGTGCTCATATACTTAACTTAATCGTGAAAACAAGTTTGGATACTATTGAGGAATCTATTGAGAAGATACGTAGTTATGTCGCATATTGGACTGGAACTTCTCAGAGATTGAAGGAATTTAAGAAGACGGCTCGTCAACTTGGCATTACAGCGGATAAGAAAATTGGTTTAGATTGTGAAACTCGGTGGGACTCAACTTACTTAATGTTGAGTGTAGCTTTAGAGTATAAAGAAGTATTTTCCCATTTGAAGCAAGTTGATTTAAACTTGCCAAGTGAACTAGATTGGAGAATGACAAAAGAGATTTGTGATAAGTTGGAGATGTTTTATGATACAATTAACCTCTTTTTTGGCACCAAATATCCTACTATAAATGCATATTTACCAGTACTTTGTGAGATAAGGGATGCTTTGGATAAATGGAGTTGTTGTGGCATTCCCACTATTGAGGCTATGGCATTTGAAATGATAAAGAAGCTTGATAAGTATTGGTCAGATATATCTGGTATTTTAGGAATTGGTGTTATTCTTGACCCTAGGAATAAAGTTGATTGTTTGGAGTTTTATTTGGATGCCATTTACCATGAAAAAAGTAAGATTGAGATACAGAATATTGTTAGTTTACTTTGGAAGTTATTTGAAGAATATGAAGGGAAGGAACCATTAGTAGGTGATGAAGGAAAACTTCGTTTTAGAAGGAAAAGTTTATTTGAGGATAGAAAGAAAAAGAAGTTGATGCTATATAAATCAGAGTTAGATATGTACTTGGAAGAGCCACCTTTACTTGATACAGATGGGTTTAATGTATTACATTGGTGGAAGTTGAACAAGGATATGTATCCTATCTTGGCAAAGATGGCAAAAGATATCCTAGCTATTCCTGTTTCATCAGTTGAATTAAAGTTGATATTTGACACTAGTAGAAGAATTATTAGTGATCATCGCATTTGTCTTGAAGAACAAACTATTGAAGCTCTTGCATGCACAAAAAATTGGCTACGATCAAAGTCAAGTGGTAAGTTTATTTTACCATTTTAAGTTGCATAATATTTTAAATTATTTTCTTTGTTCAAAATATTAAATTTTTTAGGAAATGCAGAACATATTGGAGTTGATGATTTTGATTTTGATGCTCCTGATGATTATGATGATGATGATGATGATGATGAAGTTAGTGTTGAATCTCTTGATACTAAAGGTATTGTTTTATGATTTTTATAAATAATATATTAATTTTAATATTCAAATGTAGTACTTTTGTGTTTAACATAAATGATGCAGCTTTAATCTCATAGGGCATTAACACTGACTTCTTTGTATTCTTTGATAACAGATGGTTTGTGAAAGGAAGAATCAATTCAACAAGCTTAGGGTGAAAGCTGTTGAAGAAGCAGCCCAAGTAGATATTATTGCTCCTGTCAAATATTAATATGAAACTATTATTATCTTGCCATGCCCTGTTTATTGATTTCTGCTAGTGCTTTTGAGTTTAGATTTCCGCTATTGCTTTTGTTTAGAGGTGTTGCTGTATGCTGGTTGGTGTTTCTTTTAACTGCATTTATGAGATGGATTTGAGAATATATGTGAGGAGAATATTGTCACTTGTGTATTTGCATACATTTGATAATATTGCTTTTGACTTGTATTTGTTGTGAATGTTTGGGTATCTTTTTATATAATTTCTTAGTATGCTCTTTTCACAATGGACAATGGGAAATAGTCAATGGATGTGATTTATGACTTAATTGAGTTTTTGTCTTCTGAATTTTTGGTATACGGGTTCTGTTTTTATCTGTGCGAAATGGGAACCTCCTTTTGGCTTCATTTTCTTATCCATAATCTTTTGTTTACTTGCAGAGGCAGAATCACTGCATATCCATGGGCTGCAATGCCCACTATTGATGGGAGGATTAGGAATGTTCATCATCATGTTGGTGCAGTTAGAGTTATTGAGCTTCCTCTGTAGTGGCTTGTGTTGTTGATGCTGGGAATACCAAAGTGGCTTTAAGTCAACAAACATGCATACTGTGCACTTGATTCCATTTGAGAATGCTGGTGCTGCTGTGATTAGGTTTTGCTCACATGGCTTTTAAATTACCTTTTTTAGTGGCTTTTACACCAGTTATTATGATAACGGTGTCTAATTCTCCTGAATGAGATTTTCTTCTGCCCTTGCACTCCATCTCTTGCATACATGGTTGCCCGTATTTTAAGTGGTGTGCATGAAAAATGACTTGACATAGTGCAACTTACAAGCTTTAATGTTGCATCCTAAAATACCAAGGGCCTATCCCATTATGGACATGCCAATTAATTGTTGGAGTTACCCTTTGCACATTCCAGTTAGCTCCCTACTCCCCATCTCAGTTTGCAGTATGCCTTTTTTAGTAATTCGTCTTAAATCCATTCGTAATGCATGTTTGATATTTGTTTTATAAGAGCTTGTTCCTGTTTGACAGCTGGGATGAGAATCAACCCTATCAGGTGAAATGTCTACCCTCAAGCCATTTGGACTGTTATAGTTCTATACCAAACTGGGATTCAATGTTGATCATGTATTATTGTATCGGCCAAGCTTTTAGAACCTTAATTGTAAACTAATTGGATAAAGTGCTACAATGCAAAGGACTGTACATGAATAAGATGTGTGCTTGAGTAAAGTATACACCTATAATTAATAACAACGGGTAATGCGTATGTTTCAGATTAGAAATCCAAAATCAAAGCCAAGTATTATATCCATAACATATTATTTAAAATATTTATATATTAATCTTAATGAATCTCTTACTAAAATCTAAAATTCTATTTCATTCCTTTTATTCATTTATTTAATACACAAAAAAATAAAATTATCACATCATATTAGGGGTGACACATGGACTAGATCTTAGAGAACAGAACAAGGCCTTTGGGTCCATGATGGACAGATCCGTGACTCGATGATATTGTATAGGTTTAAGGGTGAATTCGGTGGTTGTTACGGGTCGGATAGGATAGAAATTGATACACCGATATTGTTTTGCCTGTGGTTTGAGTCACGTAATATATTTTTAAAAAATTTGGAAAAAAAATTGTATTCGCTTGATCAATTAAATGTGTATGAATTTTTCATTTTCTCACCCAATAAAATAAAACTATTGGTCAATGGAATTGATCGAGCCGACCTCTCCTCGATTTCCCATCATCCTCGCCTCATAATATTTCCCATCACAACAATGGAAAAATCACCAAAATTTATTTAATTTTTTTTATCAAATTTCATACAATAAATCTTGTTATTGATGGAATTACTATTAAAAAATCTAGAAAAACTATATTGGATACGATGAATAAATTTTCACTAATCAGATAATTAAATTATTTGATTGTTATTTTAAAATAATAATATTAAACTAATATTAAATTTTATAGTGAGATTCCAACTCAAAATGGTTATAAATTATCGCATTATTATCGATTTTGTTGATTCTATTTAAAAATTGAAAAATCCTGTGTTGATGCTAACTTTTCGGGACCAAATTTCATTGCATCTGTATATCTCTTCAATTAGCATTAGTGCAAAAAAGGAACAACGATTTCTACTCTACCACCCACAACAGCTCTAACCGTTCGGCTGCCTTGATCCAATTTTTGACTAGATACTTGATTTCAGCCTACACTTTGGTCATCAATTATGCTGTCTTTGATAAGTATTTCTTATCGCACCTTGTTAGTTCAGTTTCAACCATTTTTGGAATACTACTAAATTTAAACCATTTTTAGAATACAATCATTTAAATCATTTTTCTTTGAAATTTGGTAAAATATAATCCCACATCGATCAATTTTAATCTGTTTTTGAGTTTTTTTTTGTGATTTCGATTCAATTTAAAACTTAATTTTTCTTTAATTTTTCTAGTTTTTTTCGATTATCTTATTTAAAAAAAATAGAGTTTAGAATTACTGCACTCATTTTTAAGAGATTTTATACTCAAAACTGTAATTTTTTTTTCCAAATTCTACTTGTTTATATTCAAATTTATTCTCTGTTTGAAATTATTTTTCCCATATTAGCTCCATCATTCATGTGCAATCCCACCTTATTCTTCGAAATTAATGATGTTTAACTTTTTTTATTTGGTTTGATCTATTAATAAAATTTTTAAATATAACTTTAGGGATTTATTTATCTCAATTACTTTGGAGTTACCTTAAAAGTGATTTTAATTTATTGTGAAATTTTTTATAGGATTTTTCACAAATAAATTTTGTCTTTGCCGTATCAAAATTATTTCTTATGATTGAAGTGTTATTTATATATAATCTTGGCTTGTTTAATCCATTTTAAGTTATTTCTTATGATTGGACTATTATTTGTATATAATCTTGGCTTGTTTAATTCATTTTGAGTCACACTCCATTATTTGATAACATGATATTGATTAGTAATTGGGTACTTCCAGTTCCAATTCCACTTACTGGTAGTTATAATATCTTAATTATTCTTAAATATTATCATTGAATATGAGCTTTATTTTAAGCACTACCTAATGGTCACATATTAAAACTTAAGTTTTCAAATTTCTCTTTTTGTCCGTCATGCCTTTTTTTTTATATATATAATTAAAAGATTTGGTGTCTTACTCCAATAGTCCATAATCATAGTCCCTTTTTTTTTTTATATAATTAAAAGATTTGGTGTCTTACTCCAGTAGTCCATAATCCTAGTCTCTTTTATCCAGTATCTTTTATTCGGGGAACCTTATTTTACGACTTTGTCCATTTCTCATCTCATACCTTAGAAAAATTTTATACCATTTATTTAAAATTCATGTCATCTTAAAATTTCTATTTGACATGGTCATGATTCGAAATATGGTCATTTCTTCATTGGGTCGACTCATATTATAAGTATGAGGTTATTATTTAATATTAGGTGTCCCTATCATGGGTGAAATACTTTTGCATAATATTTTTCTATAATATATTTCCAAAAATATTCATCCACTAATCACTAATAATCATTGGATCCCGTCCATCCTTAATGTAAGGTAAAATTTCTTAATTATCATTAAGGTTCAATGAATATTTCTTTTATGATTAGTCATTACTCACTTACCTTTCAATCTCATTTTTATTTCATCCATATTCCTTAGTACTAAATATTCACCATTTTATCCATATATAGTATTCATTTGAGATTTCATTAAACTTCCCCTTTTGACCCCTTTTTCGTACTAATTTACTCCACCTTATGTGAGGTTGGCACTTTTTCCCAAACTTTATTTTTCATCTCAGGTAAACCTTGTTTATTCAGGTACCTTAATTAGTGAGCTTTGCATCATATTTTGTCCTTTTTACTTCTCCAAGCTTTTCTTATCAAGACTTTCAATTTCTCATCTGTCAGTGTATCACTAGAGGGATACTTATTTCCCATGTCTCATAGTAATTGCATTGAAAAAAGAATCATCCTAAATCAAGGTATTCATTCCCTCATAGCATCCTATGATATTTCCCTTGTACGACTAACTTTGTCACGTCCCGACCCAGTTTGGTCGGATCCCCGTAATCAACCCTCGCTCTCTTGGTCCAAGAGAAGTTTACTCCTTCTTGAACTCAAGTGGAGCCAGACGTACTTTTAACCTTATTCTCTAGAAAGACATATATCAAATAAAATAAAATAAAAGCTTAAGAGAAATTAAGCATACTTAACAGAGGGTAAGACTCGGTGTTATCCCTTAGTCATTTTCTCAAATTCCTGAAAAGGGATAAAAAAAGTGGTGAGTTTATATAACTCAGTGAATGGGTATTTTAAAAAAAATGAAGTTTCAATAAAAATAGTTTTCAAATTGGAGTGTGTCAGACTCCTTAATTCTTCTAATTTTTCTCATTTCCAAATCTCGGTTTTTCAAAATAAATTCTTATTACCATGGTGTGTTATTGCCTAACACACATCCTTCATCATGAAGGTAAAACATACAATCGCAGGCCAGCCCGTCCACTTGACCCACTTATGGCATTGAAGCAACTTTACCGGCCACCTAGATAGAAGTATGTCCACTTCTACCATGAGAATGAGTAGATGTTTGTGACATCCGACCCTCAATCCCATAACAAATCTCTGTGTTTGTATGATGACAAAGACCTCATCCTGTCTCCACCCTGGTCTCATGTGCTTGAAGCTACTCTGAGCTTCGCAATACTTCTGGTACGACTAACTGCCCTTACATCCATTAGGTCGTCTAGAGCCCTCAAATGTATCACTACCCCTCTTGGACCTCTTGAAGGTCCCGTAAACACAATGCATGCACAATCAACATTTTTCACATAATGCCATATAATGTGTAGTTCCACTAGTCCAACGGCCCTGACCCTCAACTCGACCTGCAACTGTTTGTCTTGACTAGTCTAGAGACTTGTCATGTTGCACTACTGCTAGTTGACTAAGTATGTTGGTCATGTCTTGGTACCATGGCCAAACAACTCATTACTTAAGTTTTCATGGAATATTACTCATATTTGTTTACAAGCTTCTGCTCGTGCCAACTGGCCTAGGGCTCACTGTTTGAGGTTTTCAAAATCGGGCATATTAGCCCCCAAGTTCCAAAACCGAGGCCTCCAACCTTTATGAGCTATTCGAACTCCCGTCAAGAAGGTCTTCCAAAATGTTTAAGTAGTGGAACTCAGTCACGGGAGAGCAATTCCAACAAAATACATATTTCTACTGTACATCATACCAACAGAGTATGAGAACATCTGCGCTTATAACCGATAAGCAGGTTTTCCACTTCCTTTGAGAAAGTTTCATCATACCAACTAGGTATGATCTACTTACAACCGATAAGTAGTTTTTCTTGGTGATTTCCACATTACTACTCTTAGGTGTGATGATTAAAATACCACTTAGCATTGAGTTTTCATTTTCGTGGTGCTTATCATCCCAACCGGGTATAATATAATAATCCCACTCACCAGATCATGTAGTGTATTTCCTCTAAGTCGATTTTTCATTCCTTGCGAGCTTAATCTTAGCTGGCGTTCCTGATATCTCGTGTTTCTACACAAAATGAACATTCTTGTTCATTATCATTTGGCTTGATAACCTTCATTCATTATAAATGACTAAAATATCCAACTTTTCAAATATTTGTAATTTGGTCCTCGAAGTTCTTTTTCTTTTACTTTAGGCCCCAATTGTCGGTTTTCCCCAAATTGAGTTCCAAAACTTTTAAAATTTCCCTTGTGACCTCAATTTATTCAATTTCATAAAAAGGGGTTTAATTTTCCCAATTCCCAATTTGGCCCCCAATTTTTCCAAAATTACCATTTTGCCATTCCTTTACAAAAATGGTAAGTTTTACCCCCCAAATTCTAAATTTTGCTCAATTGGTCCTCTAACACTCTTATCATGCCCAATTGACCCTCAATTTTATAAAATTACATTTTAGTCCCTCGAATTTTCAAAATCCCCAAAATTTCCCCCAATTTCAACTTTCCAACATAATCGAATTTGATTTCATCAAATTGACTAAACAAACAAGTTTAATTGTTGAAATTGAAGTTAAATTGGACTTCCTACATCTTCATACAATTCAATTGCACTTTGAATCATAAGTTTTAACGCCGAAACGAGCTCAAACGGAGCTTCATCGGAAAATAGAACATAGAGAGAGAAAACTTAAAATGCTCACCGTCGGTAATGCGACGATCCGAGCTTCCAGTCTGGGCAGATAGCTCTCTTCCCGAGGTTCTTCCTAGGATCAAGAATTGCATCAATTGATGCTGAATTGGGTGAGAATTTTATCATC
The DNA here is from genome assembly GCA_030064435.1 of Trapa incisa. Classification (NCBI taxonomy): domain Eukaryota; kingdom Viridiplantae; phylum Streptophyta; class Magnoliopsida; order Myrtales; family Lythraceae; genus Trapa; species Trapa incisa. The sequence goes on along the minus strand of CM057780.1, from coordinate 16,435,414 downwards.
AAAATTCTACCGGTTCTCTCTCTAGCACCAGTCGAAAATTATAGAGTTGAGCCAAATTAGCTTACCTTTCAATTCTAATTTAGCCGTAGGAGGGTTGAGGAGGTGTTGTGAAAGCTTGATTTGGCATGAGGAGGGCTCGAATTAGCCAATTTTAGCTTGGCCAAAATAGGGCAGCTTCGGTCCATCGGAGTTGCTTCACTGTTCGATCATGTCGGCGCTTCTCCGACAACCCTCAGAGCGAATGAAGACTACCACCGTGTAGCTAACTTCTCCCTAGTTCTAAGGAACCCAACCACGACTTCTTTAGCTTAGAAAAGTCCTTATATCTGAGCTCTGGTTCAAGTTTTGCCGAAAAACTATGCAACTGAGAGAGAGTGAGGTTTTCAAGTGTGGAGAGGATGAATGGAGAGGGGCTTTTTATATAGGGAGTTCAGGGACTCGTCACCTGTCCGTTTGGCACCTTTATAACAGTCATTGATGGCTTAAAATGTATTGAACGGTAACGTTTCCTCTTCGCCAGCGCTGCTTTAATTTTCCGGCGAATGAACAGTGCTGTCATCTGAAGGAAGAAGACGTCCCTATTCTGAACCGGTTCTAACTAGGTTCAAAGCTTAAACCGGCTGGTTCAGGCCCGATTCGATCGAGTTTTTTAAAATTAAAATTTTCTAAATTCATTATCTATCAAATGGTGGCCTCAATTCTCAAATTGGAATTTTCTAAGCCACCTAGAAAAATGAATTTAGCATCTAATTCAATAGTGGTTCAAACCGATCCAAACCGGTTCAATCTGGTTCATATCTGGTTCACCTGAACCGGTTTGGTTTTCATCCCCCATTTATCATAAAGTCATTTTTCATGACTTATGTGACTCTTTAGGTCACTTGGTATCCATAATTTTCCTGGTTTACCCTCTCTCTATCGGTTCCAGTTCATAAATTGGCTCGGTTCATAAATCTGTTCAATCTGGTTCAGATCCGGTTCACCCGAACCGGTCTGGTTTTTCTCTCCCAATTGCTTCTAAAGTTCTTTTCTAAGGTTTATGAATCTTTTTGGGTCACTTGGGAGTTGTAATTTCTCCAATTTGCCTGTTTCTCAATGATCGGGTTTGTGAACCGGTTCAATTTTCTCACTCAGTTTGATCGGTTCTTTCCCGATTTTCCTTAACTCCGAAGAGCGAGGTTTACAACTCTCCCCTCCTTTTAGGAGTTTTGTCCCCAAAACTTATTTCACACTTTTTGTGTATTGGCTTAAACTTTTTATTAATATGTAAATTTTTTATTTTATCGTCTTACAACCTTCTCGATTGTTCTCGCTCATCCCTTTCATCACATACCTAAGATTCTCGTCTCTTGCTCATCATTTCCTCATTCCATGGAACTTACTTTAGCCTAGAATATCTTCCTGGAAGATCTAGGATAATTTCTTCTAGTTATATCCTTCCTTCCCAAGGCACCATTTCTCATTTCAAGCTTCTTTTACCTATGATTTCAGAACTATGAGTTTCAGTCATTTTTCTTCCACAGGTTTTGGTGTTTATCACCTTTTCATCCTGCATGGATCCCTTCCTCATTGTTTCGTTATCACCTTTATGCTTGACTTCGTTATACCTTTCTCATAGACTTTTCCTTGCCTAGTACTATTTCCCTAAGTTAATTGGGTTTATATGCCCCTTACTGCATGGCATTCTTCATTATGTCTTTGACTTCACATCCCTATAACTGTATTTGTTTCCTTACTTACTCATCTTTTCCAAACTTCTTTATTCGGTCATTTAACCTTCAAATACTTGAACTTTCTAATACTCACTGATATATTAAAACTCTTGATTTCTTACTTCATTCCTTATTCCTACTAGCATCCTTCCTCTTTAAGATCTCTTCTCTTTCCAAATCTATTCTTACTCTCATCATGATCCTTCTACTATCCTCTATTTTGAGTTAGTTTCTTTCTTACTCGTATGGCATCTTTTGATGTCATCCTCCTACTTATACGTTACTTGGGTTTGACTTACCCCTTGGATCTTTATGATTTTCTTCCCCTTATACTTGATCCTTTTATCTCCAACATCTTGTTCTTGAGGAGTTTATTCTCTTTCTTATTCTGTTGGTTCTATTTCCTCTTCATTGATACACCTATGTTTCCCAAGATTCCTTTCTCATGTGAGCTTCACATTCCCTCTCTCCCGAGATTTCTTTCTGGTTTTACCACTGCAATTATTTAATTCTGGAATGTCTTTTGCCATTATTTTCATCAGCTTACATCTTACTCTTTGGATCTATGAGTACTTTTCGTTTATCTTGCTTCATTCCCCACTTGCTCCAGTATTTGTTTATTCATTCGAGGTGGACCTCTCATCCCTCTTGTGTCAAAACCATTCGTATCTTCATATCCTTGGTATTCCCCCCTTTGCCTCGATTTAGGTGTATTCTTTTACTACTCCCTAGCTCTTATTAGATCTTCATTTACTCTTTCGAATTATTTGGTCAATAAGAGTTATTTCCTTTAATCGGATCCGTCTAAAATTTCTATTTGGGTTTCCATGTTTTCTTGTAATAGATCATACTTGACCTCCCAAAACACTCACTCAGCCACTCATACTTCTTACTGAGTTCCTCATTTCGACTTCGGTTTTGCGACATTTCCTCGATTGATTTTCTTGGCCTGGAGCTTTCTCCTTCCTCGATCCAACTTCCTATTTCCATCTCCTTCTAGTGTTTTTCATTATGAGATTCTTTTGTTTGATCACCCTACCGTTCTTTAGAAATTATTTCTTCTAAATCTTCACCTAACTTACGGATCTTGTATGATTCATCCACTCCTGCTTTTCTTCCTCCTTTGGTCCATACCTTTACCTTTTGCAAGTCTCCCTATCTTATGGAGTTCCTAAGGAACTGTATCTTAGTTCTTTATAAGTAGTTGTTACACTTGGGCCTTCCTGTTATTATACTTTCTTCCCATCTTTTCTTGGTGGTCTCTATACTTATTTCTTTTTCTTCTCGATCAACTTCTATTATTATGGTTCCCTTTGGAATGTTCTACTACTTCTTGTTTTTCCTTACTCTTCATTCTATAAGCTTATCTTTTACTCCTTGTACTCTCCATGAATCTGTACTCTTTGATGATTGTTTCCTTTTGTTCCAACTTCTTTTTCCTTTTCTTAAGATTTCCCTTAGATGGATTATTTCTTATCGTATTTCCAAGGATAAGTATTAAGGGTTGAGTTTAACTATAAATAAATCGTCTTTTCTTTCTTAGGTAATTTCCTCCCTTTTTACTTAAATTTTTATTATCATACTCTTTTGTTTTAAATTTATCAAAGAACTCATAAGTTTTAACAAAACTTTTACTTTTATTCATTCAAGAAATATTTTATTGTCATATTTGGCTTATTACAGAAATTTTCTACCCCTAATCCCTTGGGGTCATAGGACTAAAATTAACCCTAGAATGGTTGTTAGACTCTTAATCAGGCTCTGAGGAATTGGTCGTGGTCTATTCGTGTTCCCTAATAGGACGAATTTTATGTATGGCTTCCAATCTGTACCACCTTAGTACCTCAACCTCATACTCATAAGTCCACTTCACCCATTGGGAGGGATTGAAGCTAGGTTGAGTAGGTGGAGGTACTTGATGGGCCTTCATGAAAGTGGCATATGCATCCCAATAATTATCCCATGCCTCCTTCTTGGTTGGTTTCCCCTCCGGTTGTTGTGGGACTAGAGGAGGAGGGGTTGGACTTCTGGAGAGTGATACTGGTTCCTCTTGTCTATGAGTAGGGTATATGATACCTTTCGGTTCTAGTAAGCCTCCTACCAGTTTCCAATAGTCTTCCACCATGTCCTTGGGTACTCGTTTCTCGCCCTTTAAAAACCTTTGTACAACTTCCTCCCTTAGGTTGGGTGTCTTTTTCAGGGTTATAGGTGGAGGACTAGATTTCACCGCAAATTTCCTAAGAACTCTCCTTCCTACACAATAGTTTATAGTTGGATTAATATTAGGGCATAATATTGATAATGTTTCAAGGGAATTAGGCTCTGATACTACTTTAGTTGTCACGCTCTGACCTGGTTTGGTCAGATCCCCGTGATCAACCCACCACTCTCTTGGTTCAAGAGTAGTTTCCTCTTTCTTGAACTCAAGTGGAGCCAGACGTACTTTTAACCTTGTTCCCTAGAAAGACATATATCAAATAAAATGTAAGCTTAAGAGATATTAAGCATATTTGACATAGGGTAAAACTTGGTGTTATCCCTAGTAATTTTTTTAAAATTTTGAAAAGGGGTAAAAAGAGGGGTGAGTTTCTACAACTTAGTAAATGAGTATTTTTAAAAAAAAATGAAGTTTCAATAAAAATAGTTTTCAAATTGCAGTGTACCAAACTCCTTAATTCTTCTAATTTTTCTCATTTCTAAATTTTAGTTTTTTAAAATCAATTCTTTTTACCACAGTGTGTTATTACCCAACACACATCTTTCATTATTAAGGTAAAACACACAATTGCAGGCCAGCCCATCCACTGAACCTACTTATGGCGTCGGAGCAACTTTACCGACTACCTAGATAGAACTATGTCAACTTCTACCTTGAGAACGAGTGGATGTTTGTGACATCTGACCCTCAATCCCGTAACAAATCTTCGTGTCTGTATGATGATAGAGACATCATCTTATCCCCACCCCGGTTTCATGCACTTGAAGCTACTCCGAGCTTCGCAAGACTTTTGGTACGACTAACTGCTTTTATATCCACAAGGTCATCCAGAGCCCTGAGACGCATCACTACCTATCTTGGACGTCTTGAATATCCCGTAAACGCAGTGCATGCACAATTAACATTTTTCACATAATGCCATATAATCTATGGTGCCACTGGTCCAATAGCCCCAACCCTCAACTCGATCTGTAGCTATTTGTCTTGACTAGGACAGAGACATATTATGTCGCACTGTTGCTAGTTGACTTAGTATGTCGATCCTGTCTTGGTAGTATAGCCAAACAACTCATTACTTAAATTTTCATGGCATATTACTTATATTTGTTTACGAGCTACTGCTCGTACCAACTGATATAGGACCCACTATTCAAAATTTTTAGAATCTTAACTGTAAATTCATTGAATAAAGTGTTGAAGGAGTGCATATAAATAAGATGTGTACTTGAGTAAAGCATACACCTATAATTAATAACAAAAAGTAATGGGTATGTTTCATATTAGAAATTCAAAATCAAAGCTAAGTATTATATTCATAATATATTATTTAAAATATTTATATACTAATCTTAACAAAACTCTTACTAAAATCTAAAATTCTATTTCATTCCTTTTATTCATTTATTTAATATATAAAAAAAATTATAACATCATATTAGGGGTGACAAATGGACTGTATCTTAGAGTACAGAACAAGGGCTTGGGTCCACGATGGACTAGACGGACTCGTGACTTGATGATAGGGTGTAGGTTTAGGGTTGAATTCGGTGGTTGTTACAGGTCGGATAGGGTAGAAATTGATACACCAATCTTGTTTTGCCTATAGGGTTAAAAATAACCTAGTTTGAGTTACTCGTGACGAACAAAATTTTACTTAGAGAACAAATGATGTCAATACGTAATAGATTTTTAAAAAATTGGAAAAAATTGTATTCGCTTCATCAATCAAATGTATATGAATTTTTCATTTTCTCGCCAAGGAAATAAAACTACTGGTCAATGGAACTGCTGAAGTCGACCTGTGCTCGATTTCCCACCATCCTCCCCCTATTACTCCTTTAACCACCTCACAATATTTTCCATCACAACAATTGAAAAATTATATTATTCATAGATGATTAAATTCTCACTGATAATTAAATTACTTGATTCTTTTTTCAAAATAATAATATTGAATTACTATTTAATTTTATAGTTAGGTCCCGACTCAAAATGGTTATAAGCTATCGTATTAGTCATTTTTATTGACTATATTTCAGAATTGAAAAATCGTGTGTTGACGCTAGCTTTTTGGGACTAAATTTTATTATCTCCCACTACCTCTTCAATTAGTATTAGTGCAAAAAAGGACCAACCATCTCTACTCTACCACCCACAACTATCGCCCTAGCTCTGACAAGATAAGGTTGGAATACCTTGATCCAATTTCCGACGAGAGTTTTTTTTAGCTCTTAGTCGTGAGCGTTCAATTGTAAAATTTGATTAGATCCAACGACTCCAATCAATAATAACTACATAACGACTCGCATGTACTTTTATTTTATTACGCCTATATTTGTCGTTGATTAGTCTGTATTTGATAAGTATTTCTCATCACACCTCTATTAGTTTAGTTTCAACCATTTTTTTAATACTACCAAATTTAGACCATTTTTAGAATACAACCATTTGGATGAATTTTTTTTTAAAATTTGGTAAAATATAATCCCATATAAATCAATCTCAATTTCGTTTTTAATTATTTTCGTGCTTTTAATTTAATTTAAAACTCAATTTTTCTTTAAATTTTCTAATTTTTCTTTCCAATTATCTTATTTAGAAATATAGAGTTTATAACTACTATACTTATTTTTAAAAGTTTTGTACTTAAAACTATAATAGTGGTTAAATTAACCTCTTAAAATCTGTTTGAATCTTTTCCTTTTTTTTTTCCCTAAATTCTACTTATTTCATATACAAGAATATTCTCTATTATGCATACTCTCTTACCCCTCATGTGCAATCCCACCTTATTCTTCGAAATTTATTTCAAGTTGATCTATTAATAAAATTTTTTAATATAACTTTATTTATTTATTTATCTCAATTAATTCATTGTTTTAAAAGTGATTTTAATTTATTGTGAAAATTTTTTATAGGATTTTTCACAAATGATTCTATTGATGGCCGTATCAAAATTATTTTTTAATTATTATTTATGTATAATCATATATTAACTTAATTAATTCATTTTGAGGCACACTCTATTATTTGTACTATAATATTGTTAATATTATCATTGATTAGGTATTGGGTACTTTCCTTCTAATTCTACCTAATGGTGCTTTTAGTGTCACATACGGATTTGATTTGATCGCAGTACTTGATTAACTCAATACCCTTTCCTTCCTATTATTCAACTATTCTTTTTTATTTAGATAATTCAATTAGAACAGTGGATGCCTATTATTCAACTATTCTCTTTTATTTAGATAATTCAATTGGAACAGTGGATACAATTAGGGGTAGTGGAGGATTAAGGAGGTCCAGGTTGCTTTGTTAACATTATAATAATAATTAATAATAATTATTATTAGATTAAGCCACTAAACCCTTTCTATCTAAAAGTACCCACCAATGCTGGTCCACCCGCAAGTGATCGGTAATGTGATGTGATTTGTGATGCTCCTCCAATCGTCTATTACGATCCACCCACTTGTGTTTTTTTTGCTCAACAAACCAACTTGAGTAAACCAATTGGTGCGCTTTGCCAAAAGGACATCGTGATTCTTGGGCTACTCTTATTATATTTATAAATTTGGTTTTTTGCAAAATGAAATTAATAGAAAATTTATATATTTAAATTCAGATATGGAAATGAAAATATTATAATAAATTTGAGTTAAATTATATTTAAAATATATTCAATTATATAAACTTAAGTTGTTGTCCCCATACCTTTTTGGTACGCTCTATTAACTCCAAAGCTCCAATTATATAATAATACCCCAATAGTATTGTGGGCAGACAAGTCGCATCTTACATGCATGCATTAATTTCTCCCTTTGAGAGACACTGTGATGGAGTTTGGACATTTCGGTACAATTCTAGTCTATTTTGCGTGTATAGGGTAAAGCTTGGTTCTCCTTCTATGCAACTGTAACTGATCAGAGCTCCTTCAGTGTCGACTCAACTCACTATCAGTATCCACCAAAGAGCATCAGTATCAGCTGATTCAATCCTACAATGGCCACAGACTTCAAATCCATTCCCTTGATCGGTGTGTCCATCGAAAAGCTATTCTTTCTATCGTCTTTCAGTATAAACGGAGCCATGTTGTTTTCTCTTCGTATTGGAATGAGTTATCCACATGGGATTCCTTTGCTCCTTGAGATCTAATAAGTTCTAATTGTCAAACCACCAATGTAAATGGGGGACATAGTGATTCCTGGAAACTTTTTCTATCACACTCTCTCTTTCGAATTTGGTTCCCTTCTCTTGCCAGTTTTCTTGAAAACAAGCACGGTATGAATGTCTCATAAGTTTAACCATTGTTCCAGTTTGTACAAGATTGCTATGTTTTTTTTCTATGTATCTGCAGACATTATTCCTTTGTTATCCAAGTCCGATGATCCCAGAATGAGTGAAGACCCAGGAGTTGCTGAAGTTGTTAGGCAACTTGATCAGGCATGTAAAGTTGCTGGATTCTTTTACGTGGTAACGTTTCTCTATCCTTTTATAGAACACCTCTTTGTGCTCTAAAGTCTAAAAGACTCCGCCCAAAATGTTACATTGAGGCTGGCGTCAATATGTATAAGTTGCAGGATGTTGTAGAGACATAAGGGGCGCTATGGTAGTCCCAAAATCTCTTTTCAAAGGAACACAACTATGCTTCCTTGTACTAGTTGACATTGGTTATGTTTGTGGCATGAAGATATTTGAAAGTCTAACAGGTTCAGTTCAGCATATATTGCAATTGATATGTATGGACTTTGTCCAAGCTGAGTTATGTTAGCTTGTTTTATGTTTGCTTTACCAGAAGGGTCATGGTATCCCCGACTCTCTTATCAAAGAAGTTAGAACTGTGTCACGCGAGTTCTTTGGACTATCCTATGAAGAGAAGTTGAAAATTAAGTTGACTCCTGCATGTGGATACGGGTGGCCGTGAATCTCCACACAGCATGCATTATCTCTATGCTAATTCTGAAATCACGTGCTCCATATAGCTGAGTTTATTTTTCTCAAATCAATGAGTGAGAAGGAACTTTTGCTCTTTGAATATCACTTTTCTTCCAAATTCTGAGAATGGCTCTTTGAACGGTCAGTATTCAGCCAAAGAGAGAGAATCTTGAGCTGCTAAAAACTTTTAGATGGAATGCTTTTACCTTCTCAATATTTGCTCACATCTGGAATGATTATTGATTTGTTACATTTATTGCAGGGGATATCAAAGTGTTTTTGAGTGATAAGGAAGGGGCTACTGAGGTGGGTTTGAGCTAATACTTGTCTGCCAATTGTGATTCTTTTCTTTTATCATGACAACATTTTGAGTCTCATCCTACTATTCTTTTTGCAATCTTCTGTGGTCAACTCCTCTTGGAATCAGTGCTATAGAGAAATCACAAAAGGAATGTATGGAGACCTTGGTAGAACTATGGAAGGATGTAATATGTGGTACATATGATTAATTTCACCACATGCATCCTTCATTGTGTATTATATTTCCTTGTATCTCATTGTATTTCTGAAGATAGACACTGCACAGACATCGGATTTCAATTGTTCACGTACAGGCCACGAGATCCAGCAAATATGAAGGCGCTCATGGAGGAATATGTCAACCTTTGCACAGGTATGTTTGGCGGTTATAAGTTAGTTCTTTCAGATTGATAAGCACTAAAGAATATTCATGACACAGTCTCTTCTGGTATTGTGTGATATAGATATTTCTAGGATTAGGTGGATCACCTAACGAGTTTGATGGAGAAAGAGCTGGAGATCCATTTTGGGCACTGCGAATAATTGGCTACCCTGGTGTATCCACTACAAATGGCCATGCAACCTCTGAAAATGATATTGGATGGTATATTATAGATATTCTAATGGCTTCTCTTTCCATGAGTTGTTTCTTTCCATGAGTTGTTTCTTTCCATAATGTCCTCAAACTATTTATTTCTTAAATCCTTTCTTCTTCTTTTTTGAGAAAATTATTCTCTTTATTGTCAATTACTGATTTCCCTATGTTGTTTTTCCATCTGATTCCAGTGGAGCTCACACTGATTACGGTAATGTTTCCTCAACCTATGGTCATATAATGATAAGACATCCTAGTTTTGCCGTCTCAGTTCCTCAACATCCTATACTACAGGTTTATTGTCTCTGATTAATCAGGATGATGACATTACCGCCCTTCAGGTATGATATTCTTAATAAACCATTTTCCCTTGAAAATTTTCCTCTTTGATTTGATCCCCTGCCCTGCAAAGTACAAAACGAAAAACAGAATAACGGCAAACAACCTGTCTTAGATTGTATTCTACTAGATGCTTGGACTATAAAAAGCCCCTAAAGAACGGTCAGCCATTCAACTTTCATTGTTCTTTTCAAGTAGACTGCAGAGTTCTTTTGCCCATTGATATTACTAATTATTTTCGGATGTGTTGCTGCAGATAAAAACCTTGTCAGGTGAGTGGATATCTGCTCCTCCTATTCCCGGGGCTTTTGTGTGCAATATCGGGGACATGTTGAAGGTATTTAAGATTCATAATTAATTTTTTAGATCATTCATTTATATGATAAATATACAGACGCAGAATTATAAGAATGTATTAAAATAAAACTGCAGATTTGGTCCAGTGGTTTATATGATTCAACAGTGCACCGTGTTGTGAACAACTCCCCGAAATTCCGAGTGTGTGTGGCATACTTCTTTGAGGTAACTTCTTTATCTTTCTCTGTTCTTAGTACTCTTCGCACGTACGTGTTTTTAAGATAAAGCTCATTAGGATTATTACTCATTCTGATGAATAGCCCAACTATGATGCGGGAGTGGAGCCGCTGGACTTTTGTGTAAAGAGAACTGGTGGGAAGAAGAAGTTTGAAAGAGCAGTGTATGGAGAGGACTTGGTCAACAAAGTGAAGAATAACTTTGAGATGTAAAGGTTGCTCTCTGTTTGACCTCTCGAACAAATTGTGACATGCTATCCTCTATTTTCAGTTTTGAACTTTAGAAGACACTCTTTTCATTCATTTAGTAGCTTTACCTTGTGCTTGCGATAAGTATGACATTCTTGAATTTTAAGCCTTCTTTGCTGATATTTGCTCCCCTTCTGGTGCTCTTTTAACTGGTGCTGCTCTAGATTTAAGCAAAAGGCATAACATTTTTTTATTTGTGAGAACGTGCAAATTTCATTAACTCAAACCAACATAACCTACTATAGTGTTTTCATCAACTTGAGACGGGCTGCGTGCAATGTCTCGTGAAAACTAGCTTAGATAAATATCTACTTATGGTAGGGAAAAATCTATTTGAGCGTTCAACTACGTCCTAGAATTCTTTGACACAAGGGTAAAATCTCATGTTAATGCTTCCCTTGGCCAATGTAAAAGATGTGTAAATGGATTTGGAGTTAGTTTCCATGATAAGGTCTCTCACCCGTCTCTTTTTTACAAGCTTGTCTCCTAGCACCATTAGAGCCGCCTCAGTCTCATAGCTAGCTGGGTGTTTTGTACCCTCTAGCTGCTTCTGAACACAACTTGGCCTTCATGGTCCCGATCTAAGACCCTCATCCTAGTTGGTTCCTTCACTATGATATGATAAACAAGCTGCCCCAATTGATGTTAATCGTGCCATATGGAGGTCGTTTTCACTTCTTTGTCGGTGTCCCCATTTGATCACTTTGTCGGGTGGGTAGTTGGCTTTTTCCGCTTCTGCCCAAAAGAGATGTGCTAGTAGCTTGAATAATACGTATAGGGTCAGGCGCTACCTATTCTAATTTTGTACGATTGCGTTGTAGTCTTTCTAGATATGCCAACAAGTGGTACCAAGTTGTCATGCTCTATTTTTTTAGTCTCCTTTTGGAAGCATTTCAAATGTAGCCAAATATTCTACCATATGAAGCGTGTGCATACTAAGTGTCATATTAGTGTCCATACTGGCCGGGAAGATAAGCATACGTTCATTTCACTCTTACCTCCCCACTTTTCCCCATCCGCAGATTTTGTCTGTCTCCTTCCCTATAAATTGAGTTGTTTATTGGCTTACCGATCATTCATTCTCACTATATCTATTTGTGCTTTCGTTGAGACTATGCAATGGTGTGATGCGTCAAACCTTGCCTTGAGAGTCTCTTGTAGCGTTTACAGTTATTTTTGTTTTTTTGTGTATTCCTCTCCTAATGGATTTCTTCTCCATGCAAACAAGTCTGTGGATGTTGATTCTGAAGTTGATCATACCGGAGGGCTCCTCCTGCAGATTTCTAGTGGCCTCGAATGGAAGGCTCTATAGATTTTTAGTAGCCTACCTTTCTATTCTTTTGAATCTCGTAGTTGTACTCGTACACTATTTTTTTCATCCTTCCACCTCTATATAATATGCATTCTTATATTAAAAAAATATAGTGATTTGTATCAGCCATTTGTTTTTATTTTATTATAATTATTAATCGATTGTTTATCTTGTTTCATTTATGTTTTAACTACTTAGAATTGTGCTAATATCGGGATTGAGGGCAGACTTTGATAGTAAAATTTGTGAAAACCCGAAACTCCTTAAAGGGTAATGCAGAAAAGAGGAAGGGTGAATCAACAACTCCGTCAGGTTATTGAGAGGTAAAGGGACCAAAATTGACCACGCCAGCTTAGGCAGTGGAAATCATGTTCTCATCTTAAAAATAGAACATATTCAAAATTAATAAATTAAAAATATATTTGAAAATAGTATAAACGTATATTTGAAGGCTCGTAAATTTCAAAAATAATATAAAGACATAATAATTTCGAAAAGATAAAAAATATAAATAATAAATATTTTATTATATTAGATAATAATGAGATCAATTATAGTAATAATATAAATACAAATAAATATTGAGTTATTGATTCTAGTGTTTCAAAATATATAAGAGAATTATTAAAATAATTTTATAAATATTCTTAATATTATTAAATTAATAAAGAAATTGTTCATATAACAGATAAAATCCTACCCTTTATTAAATTGAAGAACTCTATTAGATATATTGATTTTATCAAATTATTTTATATTGTTAATTAGTAGTATTATAGAAGAATTGAACTGTTAATTATTTTTTTTTATCTGAACACTTTTTCTTTCAAGAGAGTAAAAAAAATACTTGTAACTGTGAAAAATTGTAGTATTTCAATAGAAGAATTATAAATAAAAATTTGATTGTTGCATTGAATAGGAAATAAAAATATAAAGTAATTTTAGAATATAGTCGGTTTATATATCTATTTTTTGAGAATTTTAAATGGTTCAAACTAGAGCTAATGAATAAAGTAGAGCGTAAAAAATTTATTTGTGATAATTATAAATTTGGAAGTCACACAAAAATAAGTTAAAATTCTACTGTATTAAAAAGTATTGAAACATTTTTATTGATACACTTTTAATGTTTGGGGATCATGTCCAATTACCCCAACTAGTGTATTTAGATAGTTTATCACATTTATTGATTATCACTCTTATATTAAGTGGTTAATTTAATAAAGTACAAAAAAAATACTATTATGTTTAAAGAATTTTATACATCTTATTTAAACTCAATTTAATATCAAAATTTGTACTATTAGAACAAACAATATTACTAATTATGTGAATAAAGAATATAATCTATCAAATAAAAGAATTATTTATGAAACTATATGTCCAGATACATCCAAACAAAATGGTGTAGCAGAAAAGAAAAACTATCATTTGTTGGAAGTTTCTCCTTAAAATAAATGTTCCAAAATATTTAAAGAGTGAAATCGTACTAGCGTATTTAATTAATTGAATGCACTCAAAGTGTTTTAATGTGTATGTTTTGTAAGAAATTAGAACTTCACTAAGTAAACTCGATATTCATTTATTGAAATGTATTTATATGTGTTATTTCAATACTTATAAGGATACAAGTGTAAGAGTTAAAGTGAGAAAATAATATTTGTGAGTATGGATGTGAATTTTCGAGAGAATGAACCATTATATAAGAAACCAATATAATTTTCAACAACATTATAAGAATTGTTAATCCTTGATATATGATTAAAATAAAGAAATGGACAACAATGAGAGTATTAAAAACCCTAAAAATATTATTGTTTGAGTGATTTTATGTCCCAAAAGATGGAGTAGTAAAGATGAAAAAAGGATAACCTGCAATTTAAAGTATATAGTAGGAGAATAAAAGATTGTGATAAGGAGGAAAAAGATGGGTCACATGATGGTATGACACACAGACAAATACTTATACCATCATGAATGACCCTAGATGTTTTAGGTATCCATCAACACTTTCGCGATTGATCAATGTTACCAAATGGTAATAACTTTATACAATAATATATACTTATATCACAATTCATAACTTTAAATATCTTGGGTATTAATCAACCCTCTAACGGTTTATCGACATTATCCAATTGTAATAATTTGTTACCTATTTTTATTAGTAAATACATATAGCTAATGTAGGAAAACCTCTAATTAGGAATAATTTTAAAAATAATATATCTAATTATATCTTATATGCATATGTTTTACTTGCAAACATAACTTTATTGCATCACTACAGTAAGTGCATATACTAAACAATTTACAAGAGTCTAAAAAGTATACCAAGTGGCTTGTAGTAATGCATTAGTAGATGAAAGTACTAGAGAAGAATGAAACATGATAATTTGCTCAACTTTCAAATGAGAAAAAAACGGTAGGATGTAAATGGGTATTCAATGTGAAACACAATGACAAACCACAAGTTGTGAAGTACAAAATAAGGTTGGTAACAAAAAGTTTCAAACATATAGAATAAATTATTATGAAACTTTTGCACTAGCTACTAAGATGAGCACTGTAAAAATACTTATTTTATGTGTTGCTAAATTCGGGTGAACATTATATCAAATAGATGTAAAAAATATATTTTTGCATGGAAACCTGAAAGAGAAAGTATATATGGAGATTTCGCCTAGATTTGGTATGATAAATATTGCGTGGAAGGTAATTATGTTGAAAAAATCTCTATATAAACTCAAATAGTAAACGAGAGCATGGTTTAACCAGTTTTGATGTGCACTGATCAAAATGGGTTATCAATAATGTAATGGAGACTATACGATTTTCTATCGACACTATAATGGTCGAATCACTATTATTACAATATATATGGATAATATTTTCATCACTAGGGATTATAGTGTTGAGATATTATAACTGAAAAAATAATTGAACAAAAAATTTGAGCTAAAAAATTTGAGTTTTCTTAAATATTTTCTCGGTATTGAGATTGTAAAGTTTAAGAAATGCATAATACTTTCTTAGAGAAAATATACATTGGATTTACTTATTGAGATTAAGCTATCAAACAATTTATACACCAATAGAACTGAATCATAAGTTATGTGCTCAATTAGGTGACCCGATTGATAAATAACAATATTAGATAATTGTGAGACGATTGTCATATTTATGTCAATAAGACATGATATCACATATTGTGTCAATATTGTGAGTATATGCACGATCATAGTATATATAATTAGAAAGCCAACATGAGGATATTGATATAATTAAAAATGAGTACGAGTAATGTACTTTAGTTTAAGGCTCGAAGACACACTATAATTTAAGGTTTTTATAACTAATATTGGCCTGTGTAGATTATAGAAAATATACACTTAGCTATTATGTGTTTATTAAAGATAATTTTTTATTATGGTACTTAAAAAGTAAGACATAGTTGTCTAATTATTAGTAAAAATAAAGTACAGATTAATTGCTCAAATCATTTGTAAAATAATTTGGATAAAAAGTTTATTAAATAGGGCTTACATATTTAAAAAAATTAATAAAATTGTGATGTGATAACAAATATGTTATCCATATTATCAACAATTCAGCTAATCTATCTATTCTATATTACAATTATGCATTCCAAATTCAAGATTTATCTATCTATTTTATATTATAATTATGCCATACTAGATATTTATCTATCTTCAAAGAGATAAGTGGGTTGGTTTTACTATCATTTTGGTGCATTAAATTAGTAGTGGCACATGATTTAAACCCACCAATTCTCCTTCAGTAATTTAGGTAAATGGAAATTGGTGTCGTAAAATAGTACTACAAAAAAGTCTATTTGACCTTTCCATCACGGTAAATGAGTCGTCCCTATTATTCGTCCATATGAAGGGTTGGTCTTAGCCACAATCTTATAACATGAATTCCTGCAAAAATTCTTGGAAACAACTAATACTCTGTTGGTCTTCTGGGCACCTCCTTCATTTTCCTCTTGTGAGATTATTTTATTAATGTGCCCAAGGAGACATGGCTCATGACCAGCTGGGATCAGCTTACTGAAATGGTTCCATTAACTTTGACCTTCCCAGAATTCATTACACCAGATTCTTGTCTATATTATGAAACCCAAGGTAGATATAATTGTAGCATTTAAGAATTTTCACTACATGGTTAGACCACTACTAATATTTTTTATTTCCATTAAGAAGACTATATCAAGCTTTATATTTCTAATGAGGCCCTTAAAATCTGGATTGTTAAGGTGGAATCCAACCCTCATCAATTCTATGATAGGAACTTCACTAATCCTATATGCCTTTTTTTGGATCAACTACCACTCCCCAGAAATTCTTCAGTTATTTCATCTTGTACCAACACTTGAATTATTGCTTCATCCACTCCTTCCGATGTTATCTCTATCCACATAACATTGTCCCTTTCTTTCCTTGTTATTTTTTTGGAGGTATTGAATTTATTTTCTTCTAGGCTTTACTATATTTTTTAATAGGAGTGCTTGTCTTCCAATCAACTTTTTGTTACTCATTCTCTCATCTTTGAGTTCCCCAAGTTGGGAAATCTTAGGTGTTTTTTTAATAGAGATATCATCAATTGTGTCTTTGGAAACGTATTAGAGTAACTTGGGATTTTGTCACAGTTTCCTCCCTTTGAAATTCTAGCAAATATTTTGCATGCTCTTGTTTGTGGCCAACTTGAGAGTTTGACTCCACTATATCTATCATTTTAATCACTTGATTGTTCCCTATAGAGTAGTGTAAGTTAGTCATTCTTGATTTTTCTAGGCATGAAAGGCTTGTTTTTTTTTTTTTTGTGTGGGGGCTCTTGTACCACGTTTGGGCACCTATTTCATGTTATATGTCATAGCATTTTCATTATCGAATTTGTTTTGCTCATTAAAGTAATATTTTATTAATATGTCAAATTTAATATAAAATTTGTACAATTATTAGATAAAAATTAGATAATTTTCTCATTATCAATAATAAATCTAACGAGAATATAAGTATTTAAACCAATCCTTATTATATTTACTTGTATCTCATTTTATTTCTGAAGATAAAAATTAGAACTATGGAAGGATGTAATCTGTGGTACATATGTTTAATTTCAACACATGCATCCTTAATTGTGTATTATATTTACTTGTATCTCATTCTATTTCTGAAGATAGACATTGCACAGACACGGTTTTCAATTGTTCACATACAGGCCAGAGATCCTGCAAATATGAAGATACTGATGGAGGAATATGTCAGCCTTTGCACAGGTATGTTTGGCCGTTATAAGTTATTTCTTTCAGATTGATATTCATGACACAGTCTCTTCTGGTATTGTGTGATATAGATATTTCAAGAAAAATCATGAGAGGACTTACTCTAGGATTAGGTGGATGGCCAAACGAGTTTGATGGAGAAAGAGCTGGAGATCCATTTTGGGCACTGCGAATAATTATAGATATTGCAAGCTAGCCATGAGATGATCTAAGATGGGTTTAAGCTTTACCTTTTCATGTATACCTTGCAAACATAAGTAGTCATGGAGTGTGCTTCTTTTAAGCAAAAAAATGATTAATATATAAATAAATTAAATGATTAAATATTCGGCTCTAACACGTGCCATTTATTCATGGACAACTTAGTACCGAAAAGAAATCGACTGTGATAAAGCGTAAGAAATGTATATGGACGTGATGTGGGGACACATACAGACATGTTAACATTTTCACAAAGTCTCCCTCTATGGTATGTATGACTGCATGCATTGGTCAACACATTGTTATATGGTCACCCCCATGTCATCATGTGCCTTGATTCCTGGTAGGATTAAATCATTGGGAGACACGTCGAGTGTTTGATCTGATCCATCGGCCATGGCCCGCGTTCTCATCGTCTCTCGACGTAGCGTCCGTAAGAATAAGTTCATCGATTTCGTAGGTATGTATGTTATGCAGTGTGTACTTTCCATGGAATTCCGTGTTTCCTTTGAATCCAGTTGAAGCATCTGTTATCTGCCCTCCATGTGGACTGAATTCCCAGGAGAGTACCACCTCGACCTCATCGTCGGATACGGGGCGGTGCCTGTGATTGTCCCCAGGGTCAGTGGCGTCCACATGTTGCTGGAAAGCTTCGAGCCCGTCCATGGCGTTCTCCTCTGCGAAGGAGAGGACATCGACCCGTCTCTGTACGAGACAGATGCGTCGGGGCTATCCCTGGAGGAGATGGAGGAGGTGAGGAAGCTACATGTCAGCGACACCGCCATTGACAGAGAGAAAGATTCCATCGAGCTAAGGCTTGCAAAGCTGTGCCTTGAGAGGAACATCCCCTTCCTCGGGATTTGCCGGGGCTCTCAAGTCCTGAACGTCGCCTGTGGAGGTACGGACTGATGTGATGAGGTCTTGAAGAAATCTGGGAGCTACTTACTTGCTCATGGCTTTTGATTCTGATATGACAGGGACTCTGTATCAAGATGTAGAGACGGAGCTCACAAACAAATGCCAAGAAGAGAAGAGGGTGGCTCACATCAACTATGGGGACTACGATGGGCACCGCCATTTGGTTAAGATAGTCGAGAACACTCCTCTCCACGGATGGTTTAAGGATTCTCTGGATGAAGGGAGCATGGAGTTGATGGTGAACAGCTATCACCACCAAGGCGTCAAGAGGTTAGCTCAGAGGTTTGCTCCAATGGCTTTTGCACCTGACGGTCTGATCGAGGGGTTCTACGATCCAGACGCCTACAAACCCGAAGAGGGCAAGTTCATTATGGGCCTCCAGTTTCACCCAGAGAGGATGAGGAAGTCTGACGACCTCCATGAGTTTGATTACCCGGGATGCCCTTCTGCTTATCAGGTTCATCATACTGATGCCCTCTGTAATCTAATCGACTAAATTGCCTAATTCAGATTCCAAAACTTGATCTTGCTTACATTTTAACGGTTTACAGGAGTTTGTGAAGGCTGTGATAGCACGTCAGAAGAGGCTCAATAGCTCGACGGCAGGGCTGTTGCCAGCGAAGCTCGACCTTGAAATGGAGGAACAGAGGAAAACTATTGTTCGCAGCTTCTCCATTGCCAAGAATTTATACACCAGAGGGCAAGAGCTGCCACTTTCTAATGAATCTGAGCTGAAAGCAGGTGCAGAGTTTCTACAGGTATCCATGATCTTCGAAATTTTAGTTTTTAGTTTTGCCCGACAGGTTCTCCATTTGAGTCACAAATACACATGTTGTAAACTTGCAGTTGAATACGGCTCTGAGTCTGCAACAAGAGAACAGGCTAAAGCAGATGGGAGCGACCGTGAGGAATGGCGGTTACTACAAAGGGAGGATGAAGCTGAATGAGGGGAGGGAGAAGATTGCCCGGTTAGTGATCGGGAAGATGTCAGTGGAGGAATTATCCGACCTCGTATCCTTTTACAGGATGATGGATCGGATATGCTCCGAAGCCATGGAAAGGATGCTTCAGGACAAAGTCAGTGATGCTGCTACTGTTTCTCCCTTGTCCTAGAGTCTCATGCATTCGGATGATGCAGTAACACTTACTCATGCTACTGCTTTTCTTCAGAACTTTCATGGTGTGTGTAGTGTATAACATTTTTCGTGCAAATTAATGAATTTTTACGAGATTTATATGTATTATAGCATAATTTTACTATATATTAATATGATTAAAAATATTGTTATAAATTAGATAAAATAAAAAAATATATATGAATTTTAAGTATAAATAAGATTAACATTATTCAATATATTCTCTCACAAAGTTAGCTTTTACCTATAGCCAATTGGACACTATAAATCCAACTACCCGAACTGATACTAAAAATACAACTCGTACCATTTACGAGTATGGACAAAAAAATATATAAAACTCGAATTAATTGGTTCCCTCCTCGGATATAGTAAGAATAATAGTATCGTATCGTATTCGTATAATTTACGGAGAAAATTGTACATGTACAGTGTATTTGTAAGTATTAGTATTATTGAGTATATAATTTCACATTTGTTAAAATATGAGTTTATAAAATTTGAAAACAATTATAAGAAGCAACTTTTAAATATACATTCGGTCCGTAACCACGTTCTCACATTTATAATAATTTAAATAAACTTCTAAATAAGGTATAATTTATACTAAAAAAATCATACTAATCTGATTTATGTACAATTGACTTGGTACTCTCATCACAAGTAAGATGAATTGTTGGGTGCAAGAAAAACAGGCTCAACACTCAAGAACTGATTTCCCACGGGGGCAGATCGAATGAAGATCATGGTATTGGCGGGTCAGGGTCTAACGGATCGATAATCGTGATCAACTTCCCAACACAGGGACCGCCTCATGGATCCAAACCGATCAGCACCGGCAGGATTCTCAGGAGCTGCTCAAGGGCGCTGGGCAGAAACTTCCTGCCAAAGAGGAAGCACCTGGAGGTCACATTGCCATTATAGCTGCAGTTGGACCCGAACCTTATGTTATTCAGGAACTCATCGGTCATGTCGTCCCACCCGAACTTCCCCGGGTGGGGCCCATCCTTGGACCAGTCGACCCATGTCACCGTCCGGTTGAAGTTCGAGGCGGGCCTGAGTATGTTCAGAAGGGTGGGGATGTAGTGCTCATCGACGTAGCAAGGCGGCTGGCAGTGCTCTTGGAAGATCCGGTAGTACTTCCGGTCTGACACGACCAGGTTAGCTAGGTCCCGATTCAGCTCGAACCATTGGGACCCTTTCCTCCATTCGGTCACGTTTATGGTTGGGGCCATCTTGGGGTTGTAGCGGCCGCGGGCGGTCCACGCGGGGTCGTCGAAGGAGGGTTGGAAGCTGAGGTTCGTGTTCATGAGGTAGCCGTAGACAGTCATGGAATCGAAGAGAGGGATGCATGATTCGGATAAGAGGACGAATCTTTGGTTGGTTGGGTCGAGGAGGGCGTTGGCTAGGAGGCGTCTCTCTGCGTCCATCATGCTTGAGGTCCCCCATTGCACCTTCTGCAAACACAAATAGTATAAGATCTATGCCATCCAAGAGTCTGGATTTGCAGAAGAGAAAAGAGAAGCACTTGCTGCAGTGGGACACAAACCCACCTGGCTGGGGATTCTGGTGCCGTAGAAGACGGAGTCTACCGGCATCGAATCTCGGTACGAAGGATGAGCGTGCCAGTAAATGGAGTACAAGGCCCGGTGGTCGCTGAAGAACCTCTCCCATATAGGATACAGATGCACATCGCTGGAGGTCAAGAAAGCGAAAGCCACCTTAGGCACGGCCGAGCCGCCACCTGAGAATTCCATCCCACGAACCAACACGGCCCTGCTAAGCAGCTCGTCGTCGCTCATGTTATTCATCCGGGACACTTTCTTGGCTTCCACACCAGGCGAACCGAGGAGGCTGTCGGGGCGAAGCAATGGAGGCCCTTGTCGCGGAAGATCGCAGTGGTCGGAGATGGGTCCATCCGGAACATTGACAATGAGGTAGCAGAAGGCGATGATGTATATGACTACGATTCCGAG
This sequence comes from Trapa incisa, assembly GCA_030064435.1. Classification (NCBI taxonomy): domain Eukaryota; kingdom Viridiplantae; phylum Streptophyta; class Magnoliopsida; order Myrtales; family Lythraceae; genus Trapa; species Trapa incisa. The sequence goes on along the minus strand of CM057780.1, from coordinate 16,413,679 downwards.
GGAGAGGCCGAGGGTGAGCAGAAAAAAGTCGAAGAAGTGTTCCATCTTGATCTGGGCATGGGGAGAGCAGCCCCTGGTCAAGAGCTGCGTGAGCTTGGAAAGGATCTGACTCTGATCTGCGCTGCCCATGGACGTATATATGAAGATCGTCAGGCTCCATGAAGACACAAAATCTGCCCGAGATTTATAGTGCATATATAGTGTAGTGCAAGAAAGCACGTGGGATATAATCCTATGTTTGAATTTGAAATTCATGGTCAAAACACTTGCATCTTAGGAAAATAATTCATAGATTTTCAATTACTTTGACCTGCAATTGCATGTATTATCTGGACTTGCGTGAAATATGTAGTTTTCAAATATTATTTTCAACTTTGTAATAGTGACAGTCAAATTTACCTTATATCACACCATCCCATTAAAACCTAAAAGTGCATTTTTGGATGATGATGATGATGATCTCATTTCAAACTCACACATAGGTGGCACCATATAATGCAATCTTGCCAATGGGTTGCAGGCCACTTGGAGGGAAAGAAGATGATGATGGGAAAAGCTTGCCAAGCTGACATTGTCTTCTTCGTGTGTATGCAGTAGTGAGAACAGGGGAGAGAGGAGGAGAAGGGAAACAACTTACTCTTGGGACAAATACAACGGCAGAAGATAAAGCTTGTACTTAACAACTCTACTCCTTCCATGACTTCTGCTATTTGTTTTGTATTTTCTTTATCATGATAATCAAAGTCAAATAGATTATAAGTAAAATGTTAGCTTGGGAAAACTGGGATCGTGGGATTTAGCCGGAGGGGAAGGTTAAAGGAAAATGCTCGAGAACATTGGTTTTCTTCTTCACCATGTACCAAGGCTAAAGCATTTTTCTTCTGGTATCCACTACAAATGGCCATGCAACCTCTGAAAATGATATTGGATGGTATATTATAGATATTCTAATGGCTTCTCTTTCCATGAGTTGTTTCTTTCCATAATGTCCTCAGACTATTTATTTCTTAAATCCTTTCTTCTTCTTTTTTGAGAAAATTATTCTCTTTATTGTCAATTACTGATTTCCCTATGTTGTTTTTCCATCTGATTCCAGTGGAGCTCACACTGATTACGGTAATGTTTCCTCAACCTATGGTCATATAATGATAAGACATCCTAGTTTTGCCGTCTCAGTTCCTCAACATCCTATACTACAGGTTTATTGTCTCTGATTAATCAGGATGATGACATTACCGCCCTTCAGGTATGATATTCTTAATAAACCATTTTCCCTTGAAAATTTTCCTCTTTGATTTGATCCCCTGCCCTGCAAAGTACAAAACGAAAAACAGAATAACGGCAAACAACCTGTCTTAGATTGTATTCTACTAGATGCTTGGACTATAAAAAGCCCCTAAAGAACGGTCAGCCATTCAACTTTCATTGTTCTTTTCAAGTAGACTGCAGAGTTCTTTTGCCCATTGATATTACTAATTATTTTCGGATGTGTTGCTGCAGATAAAAACCTTGTCAGGTGAGTGGATATCTGCTCCTCCTATTCCCGGGGCTTTTGTGTGCAATATCGGGGACATGTTGAAGGTATTTAAGATTCATAATTAATTTTTTAGATCATTCATTTATATGATAAATATACAGACGCAGAATTATAAGAATGTATTAAAATAAAACTGCAGATTTGGTCCAGTGGTTTATATGATTCAACAGTGCACCGTGTTGTGAACAACTCCCCGAAATTCCGAGTGTGTGTGGCATACTTCTTTGAGGTAACTTCTTTATCTTTCTCTGTTCTTAGTACTCTTCGCACGTACGTGTTTTTAAGATAAAGCTCATTAGGATTATTACTCATTCTGATGAATAGCCCAACTATGATGCGGGAGTGGAGCCGCTGGACTTTTGTGTAAAGAGAACTGGTGGGAAGAAGAAGTTTGAAAGAGCAGTGTATGGAGAGGACTTGGTCAACAAAGTGAAGAATAACTTTGAGATGTAAAGGTTGCTCTCTGTTTGACCTCTCGAACAAATTGTGACATGCTATCCTCTATTTTCAGTTTTGAACTTTAGAAGACACTCTTTTCATTCATTTAGTAGCTTTACCTTGTGCTTGCGATAAGTATGACATTCTTGAATTTTAAGCCTTCTTTGCTGATATTTGCTCCCCTTCTGGTGCTCTTTTAACTGGTGCTGCTCTAGATTTAAGCAAAAGGCATAACATTTTTTTATTTGTGAGAACGTGCAAATTTCATTAACTCAAACCAACATAACCTACTATAGTGTTTTCATCAACTTGAGACGGGCTGCGTGCAATGTCTCGTGAAAACTAGCTTAGATAAATATCTACTTATGGTAGGGAAAAATCTATTTGAGCGTTCAACTACGTCCTAGAATTCTTTGACACAAGGGTAAAATCTCATGTTAATGCTTCCCTTGGCCAATGTAAAAGATGTGTAAATGGATTTGGAGTTAGTTTCCATGATAAGGTCTCTCACCCGTCTCTTTTTTACAAGCTTGTCTCCTAGCACCATTAGAGCCGCCTCAGTCTCATAGCTAGCTGGGTGTTTTGTACCCTCTAGCTGCTTCTGAACACAACTTGGCCTTCATGGTCCCGATCTAAGACCCTCATCCTAGTTGGTTCCTTCACTATGATATGATAAACAAGCTGCCCCAATTGATGTTAATCGTGCCATATGGAGGTCGTTTTCACTTCTTTGTCGGTGTCCCCATTTGATCACTTTGTCGGGTGGGTAGTTGGCTTTTTCCGCTTCTGCCCAAAAGAGATGTGCTAGTAGCTTGAATAATACGTATAGGGTCAGGCGTTACCTATTCTAATTTTGTACGATTGGGTTGTAGTCTTTCTAGATATGCCAACAAGTGGTACCAAGTTGTCATGCTCTATTTTTTTAGTCTCCTTTGGGAAGCATTTCAAATGTAGCCAAATATTCTACCATATGAAGCGTGTGCATACTAAGTGTCATATTAGTGTCCATACTGGCCGGGAAAATAAGCATACGTTCATTTCACTCTTACCTCCCCACTTTTTCCCATCCGCAGATTTTGTCTCTCCTTCCCTATAAATTGAGTTACTTATTGGTTTACCGATCATTCATTCTCACTATATCTATTTGTGCTTTCGTTGAGACTATGCAATGGTGTGATGCTTCAAACCTTGAGAGTCTCTTGTAGCGTTTATAATAATTTATTATTATTTTTTTTGTGTATTCCTTTCCTAATGGATTTCTTCTGAAGTTGATCATACGAACGGAAGGCTCTTCGTGCATATTTCCATGGCCTCGAATGGAAGGCTACACTATTTTTTTTAATCTGGTAGTTGTACTCCTACACTATTTTTTTCATCCTTCCACCTCTATATGATATATATTTTTATATTTTAAAAAAATATAATAATTTATATCAATTATTTTTTTTATTTTATTTTAATTATGATGTGAAACCAACTAAATAGATTACGAATTCATAAATCCGATCAATTGTATTTAAAAAAAAGGTGAATATATTGTCAAAAAATGAGTTGTAACATCATTTGAAACTGGAAAATTCTTTAATAACAAGGTTAATAGTTAAAAGATTTAATAAAGTTTTATATATGCTTATTAAAGAGATTACAGAAAATTTAAATGTAAACACAATACTAAGATAATATTTAGATTTAATTAATACCGAGAGATTTATTAATATAATAAATTTTATAAGATATTAAATAATAATATTAGATATTTAAATTTAGATTTTTTAAGCTATTATTAAAATATATTAGATATTTTACATTGGATAAAAAGTTATTTGTTAACATGTAAATATAAGATATTTTACTTGTTTTTAAGCTATTTATTTGTTATCTTTACACACTACATATACACTTTTTTGTAATTTAATTTTGTAAGTTTTTATTTTTTTTCTTTTTTTAAAGAACTTTTGAAATTATCGAGTTTTTACATGACGTTCAAGAAATGAAAACTTATTACTCGAAGTTTTTTAAAAAATTTTTTTAGAGTATTTAGATGTGTCGTCTATATATCTTGTATTTTGTTTATAACATAAAAAATGTATATTTTTATCTTTTTGTACTTATTTTGTAAAAGTATTGAACTTTTACCATATTTAGTTTAGGTGTTCGACATATTAGGGAGTTTCGCATTAATTGGTATAAAAACATACGCTTAAGTTACCTATTATCTTTTATATCGAGTTCTTTTTTTTTATCTTCTCTACCTATTTATATTCTGTATAAAAAATAAAAAAAAGCCTTATCTTCTTTTATCTATCTTCTCACTAAAGTGAAAAAAAAAGTAAAAAAAAATTATGCTAATAAAAGAGAAAAAAGATAAAAAATGAGTAAAATAAATTCGTGAAATAAAGGGGAAAAAAGGGAGATTAACACAATTATATCTTAATATTCATTCTTATTTAAGTATATTTATTTATTTTTTTCTATCTGAGTTATTTATTTATTTATTACCATTTGAGTTGAATACTTTATTCTATCTAAGTTTCTTATTGTATAAAAAAATTTTAAAATTTTTATTTTTCTTCTCTATCTAAATTTCATTCTTTTTTTTATCTGATCTAGTCTATTCGTACCTCTCACTTAAATTATTTTGAAATTATTTTTTAAAAACCTTATCGAATTATCTTGATTGTTTCTCATGTTGAACTGTTTCGTAAAAATAATATGTTTTAAAGTTCAATTAAGATTGAAAGAAGATAAATGAGTGGAAAAAGGTAAGAGCGTTTTGAATATATAAAAAAAATTATTTTAGTATAAAATACAAGTGTGTGAGTGAAACATGTGAGAGAGAGTTGCGAGGTTATTTTCTTTCTACCAATTGGCAAGATCATAAGACCTAACAACGAGGAAATACTATGAAAGAAAAGGGTTCTATACACCCCATTCAAAACCTACAGCGGAAAGCAATGAAAAGTGAAATCAAACAGATAGTGAAGTCTGAATTTGATTCTTTTCATACCCGAATGAGTCATTTAGAGGAATGTGTGAGATGGTGTTCGCATCAACATACACCCACTAAACAACGATGTTCGAGCTTTAAATCTAGATATTTTGATCCAAAAGAACTCGAGGAGTTAGATGATTTCAAAGTTAGTCTCGACAACCTCAGTGTCAATTTCTTCAATAAACATACTATTTGGGACAAACCGTAGATTGATGATATCTTGGCCAACCAACGTGAGAATTTATTTCATACTCGTTGTTCTATGAAAAATAATGTTTGTTCTGTTATAATAGATGGGGAAAGCTGCACTAACTTTGCTAACATCGAGCTTGTGGAGAAGTTGGCATTACAAACAATGAAGCATCCAAATTTATATCAAATTCAGACGCTAAATGATCAATCCAAACTCGAGGTAACTCAACAGGGGATAATGTTCTTCTCTATTGGGAAATATAAGGATAAAGTATTATATGATGTAGTACCAATGCCTGCATGTCATATTATGTTAGAAGAACTATGAAAGTTAGGTCGTCAAGTTACATATGATAGATTAATAGAGATAGGTACTCATTCGTGATGAATAATAGACAAATATCTCTTGTATTTTTTACTTTACAACAAGTTTTTCAAGATCAGTTGAAAAAGAAAAAAAGGTAAATGAAAATAAAATAGCAGAAAAACAAGATGAGAGAAAAGCCAAAATTGAAGATAAAGAGAGAAAATGCAACATTGAAAAGAAGAGAGAAATATTAGAGTTGAAATAGAAGATGGAAAAACCAGAATTGAAAATGAAAAGTGAGAAAAGATATAATAAAAAGAAAAGAGAGTAAAAGCTTGTTGTGAGATCAAGAGAGATATAATTTCAGATAATATCCTTATAGTACTTATGTACAAGTATTTATATTTTACTAACCATATTGTTGAATATTTATCGAGCATTAGTATTTCTCTTCTTTAGGAATTCAAAAATATCATTACTAAGAAGATAACTCATGGTTTGCCACCAGTTTGAGAAATCAAATATCAAGTTCAACACCAAATCCTAAATTTGAAGAATCTGGGATATGCACGTGATAACATGATTTCAGGTGTTGTGCAAATGTCTAAGAAAGACAAAATTTGGCGAAAGTGTATTGATTTTTTAATTATCAACCATATGAAAGTAATTTATCTTAATCTTATTTCTCGATTAAATATTATGGTAGATGAGTTGAATGAAAAATGCTTATTTCCAAAATTTGATCAGAAGAGTGAATATTCTCAAATTTGAATGAAAGGTAACTATGGATTAAAAACTACATTAAAAAATATGGTTTATATGAATGGTTGGTTATTATTTTTTATTTGGCTAGTGCATCTAACACTTTTATAAGGTTAATAAATTATGTTATGTGTGCTTTTATTGAAAACTTTGTTGACATATATTTTGATAAAATCATAATATACAACAATTACTTAGATAAATATGAAGGATATTTAAAAATTGTCTTGCAAGTTTTTAGGAAAAATCAGTATTTTCGAAATTGAAGAATGGAATATTGTGTTCGAGTAAACTTGTATTTCCTAGATATATTATAAATTTTATAGGGATTGACATAGACAAGAAAATTAAGGCAATTTGAGATTGGCCAATACATATTTTGCGTAAATTATGGCCGAAAGAGTTTTAGATTCACATAGATCCTGAATATATTAAGCATATCAAGGGGCCAAACATGTTGAATAAACGTAATACAAGGTGGGTGAAATTTATTTATACATTCACTTATATGATCAAGTGTAAGTAATGTATAAAAAATGTAGTTACTAATACATTATTTGGAAGGTACGTTTTGCTTACAATCATTGATACTAAATTGCTTAGTTTTCATTATTTTAGGGAATTGCATGCAAATGATCATGATTTCTATAAAGTTATTGAAACTGAATTTGAAAATGTTTATTTGCAAAATGAGTATCTATTTTGGGAAAATAAATTATATATCCATCAATTTTCTTTATTTGAGTTACTTGTTAAGAAATCATATGATGGTGGACTTATTGAATAATTTGGAGTAGCTAAGACTATTGCAATATTGCATTATTATTTTTTAACAGTATATATGAAAACAAATGTTAAGAAAATTTATTTTCGATACATTACATGAAAAGAAGTTAAATTTGAGCAACAATTTTATTTATTTAGCACTTTTATTTCAATTTTTAAAGTATCTGCATTGATTGATATCTATATAAATTTTGTTAAAAGATTACCTATGAATAATAGGAGAAGAGACTTATTGATTATGGTTGTTAACCAATTCTCAACAATCACACATTTAACTAAATATGCATAAAATATTATTGTTTTATTCTTTAAAAAAATTGTTATATTGCATGATATTACTAGGATTATTCTATCTGATTATGATTCTATGTTATTTAGTTACTCTTGAAATATTTTGTTGGGTAAAAACTTATATTTTCAACTACATGTTTACCATATGTGTTTGCATATAATCGTTATATTTATTCAGTGACTAAGTTATTATCATTGAAAATTATCTATGGTTTTAATCCATTGGATAGAAAACGACAGATTAAAAAATTTATTAATATAGCCAACAAAAGTTTTAAGAATGTTGTTTTTTATTTAGGGATTTGGATTAGCCTAAATGTGAGTAATGAACGGTTTATGAAGAGTAAACTATCAAAATTCCTTATATTAGAGTGATCATTTAAAGAGATTAAAACTCATCAATAATAATTACAACGGATTATTGGACAAATATACTATTAGCTATAGTTTAAATATTTACAATTTAATAATTTTTTATGTAGGTGACAAATGAACTAAAGATTTAAGTACAAATCATTTTCAAGAGAGAGAGAATGATATGAATCCAACTAAATAAACGACAAATTCACAAGTCCAATCAACTATACCTGCAAAGGAGGTGAATATTTTGTTAGAAAATGAGTTAAAGCATCATTTGAGACTGGAAGAGGGCTCAATGATAAGGTTAAGGGCTAAAAGATTCAATAAAGCTTTATATGAGTTAATTAAAGAGATGACAAAAAATCCATGTGAAAACCCAGTAGTAAAGCCTAAGAAAAGCCCAAGAGAAGGTTTAGATTTAATTAATAATGAGAGATTTATTAATATAATAAATCTTATAGGATATTAAATGATAATATTAGATATTTAAATTTAGATTTTTTTAATCGGTTATTAAAATATACTAGTTATTTTACATTAGATGAGAAGTTATTGGTTGACATGTAGCCATAAGATATTTTTCCTTGTTTTTAGGCTATTAATTTGTTATCTATGCATATAAAAAGCACACTCCACAAAATTGTAAGGCATACACTTTTGGAATTCAATTTTATGATATTTTGTCTTATTTTTCTCTTGAATGAACTTTTGAACTTATTAAGTTTTTACATGTGATGTTCAACCAATCAAGACTTATCACCTGAGGTTTTCTAAAAGTTCTTTTTAGAGAATTTGAGTGTGGCGTTTACATATCACATACCTTGTTTCTCACATAAACAATGTATATTTTCATGTTTTCGTACTTAAATCGTGAAAGTATTGAGGTCTTGCCATATTTAGTGTAGGGTGTCGTCAATATATTGGCAAGGCTCGCATCAAATCATTAATCAATTGTTCTTATATTGTTACATATTGTTCTTATTTAAGTTTTAAGTACTTAGTAGGATTGTGCTAATATGAGGATCAAGGGCAGACTTTGGTAGTACAACGTGGGGAAACCCAAAACTCCATGTCAAAGCGTAATGCACAAAAGAGGAAGCGTGAATGAAGAACTGTATAAGGTGAGGTTTTTGAGAGGCAAACTGATCAAAATTGACCCGGCCAGCTTAGGCAGTGAGTAAGCAGGGAATCATGGTCTCCTATATCTCAAAATTAGTTCAAAATTAATAAATTAGGAATATATTTATAATAGTGCAAATATATCTATATATATTTGAGATTAATTTATTTTATACAATATTATATTTTTAATATTCAATATATTATTAAAACTAAAGTTTTCAGGTATTTTCGAGTTTTGGTATATTTGAAGGCTCGGGAATCCCGAGAAAGATCCATACATGAAATAGTTAAATTATCGAGTAAGACGAATATATATCTTTAAAATTTGTTATCGGCTAGTAATTGCGACCAATAAACCTAGAAGCCAAAATGATTTCGGAAAGATGAAAAATATGAATAATAGATATCTTATTATATTGGATGATAATAAAATTAATTATGGTAGTAACGTACAATCACTTGAATCTTTCAGTCCATAAGGTAAATAGAGTTATTGATTCTAGTGTTTCAAAATATATAACAAAATTATTATAATAGTTTTATAAATATTCTCAATATTCTCAAACTAATAAGCGAGTTGTTCATACACCAAATGGAATGCTACAATCTATCAAATGGAAGATTTGTATTAGATATACTTATTTTATCAAATTATTGTCTATTTTGCATGTTACTTTTTTTTCATTTAATCTATTATTAGTTACTATTATCATGGATCAATTAAAATGTCAAGTATTTTTTTATCGGGACACTTATTTCTTTCAAGAGAGAAACACTGAGAAAATATTTAGAACTGACAGTAAGCGTGAAAATTTGTAATATCTTAATATGAGAGTTATAGATAAAAGTTTCATTATTGTAGTGAATAGTAAATAAGAATATAAAACAATTTTAAAAAATTATCGGTTTAAACATCCATTTTTTGAGAATTGTAGTATCTTAATATGAGAGTTATTAATAATTTAAACGGTTTAGACTAGAACTAATGTATAAAATCGAACGTAATAAACTTATTTGTGATAATTGTAAGTTTAGAAATAACACAAAACAAGTTATAATTCTATTGGATTAAGAAGTATTGAAACATTTTTATTGATACACTTGGATGTTTGGGGTCATGTCCAATTATCTCAGCTAATTTAGATGATATATCACATTTATTGATTATAACTCTCCGATGTGGTTATATTTAATAGTGTAAAAAAGAAGCATTATTATATTTAAAGAATTTTATACATCTTATTTAAACTCAATTTAATATCAAATTTTGTACTATTAGAACAAACAATGTTACTAAGTATGTGAAGAGAAAATTATCATCTTATCTATCCAATAAAAGAATTATTCATAAGACTATATATTTAGATACACCTAAATAAAATGGTTTGGCAAAAAGGAAAAATTGCCATTTGTTGAAATTTTCTCGTTATTTTCTCTTTAAGATAAATGTTCCAAAATATTTACTTTGTAAAATTGTACTGACAACAACGTATTTGATTAGTTAAATGCCCTCACAAGTGTTGAGTTTCAGATTACCTTATAAAGCATTGACGGAAAAAATACATACGTAGTTTATCCTCGTGTTTGGATACATATGTTTTGTGAGAGATTATCGAACTTTAATAAGTAAACTCGATACTCATGTATTGAAATGTATTTATATGTGTTATTCCAATACTCATAAGGGATAAAAGTGTTGGGGTTCAAGTGAGAAAAGACTATTTGTAAGTATAGATGTGAATTTTAGAGAGAATGAACTATTATATAAGAAATCAATGTAATTTTCAACAATATTACAAGAATTGTTAATCACTTATATACGAAAAAAATTAAGAAATTGACAATGACCAAGAGTGTTAAAAACCATAAAACTATTATTTTAAGAGTGATTTTATGTTCCAAAAGATGGAGTAGCAACGATGAAAAAAGAGGATAAATTACAATTGAAAGTATATAGTAGGAGTAGGAAAGATTGTGCTTAGAGGGAGAAATATGGGTCAAATGATAGTGTGATACACGAACAAATACTTATACCACAATCAATAACCCTAGATGTCCTGGGTATCCATCCACACTTTCATGATTGGTCAATGTCATCAAATGGTAATAACTCTATACAATGATATATACTTATACCACAATAAATCACTCTAGATACCTCAAGTATTCATCAACACTCTGACGATTTATCGACGTTATCCGATTGTAATGATTTGTTACTTATTTTTATTAGTAAATATGTAGAACTAATATAAGGAAACCTCTATTTATGTATGATTTTAAGAATAATATATCTAATTATATCTTATATGTATATTTTGCACTTGCATACATGAAGTTTATTGCATCACTACAGTTAGTGCAAATATCAAACAATTGGCAAGAGTCTAAATAGTATATGAAGTGGCTTGTAGTAATGTAATAATAGATGAAATCACTAGAGATGAATGAAACATGGTAATTTACTCAACGTTCTAATGAGAAAAAAAACTGTAGAATGTAAATGAGTATTAAATTTGAAACAAAATAACAAATAAGAAGTTGTGATTTATAAAACAAGGTTGGTGACAAAAAGTTATAGTCAAATATATGGAATAAACTATTATGAAACTTTTGCACCAGTGCTAATATGATCACTGTAAAAATGCTTATTTCATGTGATACTAAATTCGGGTGTATATTAAATTAAATTGATATAAATAATATATTTAGTACGATAAATACTGCATGGAAAAAATCTTTATATGGACTAAGTAGTTAATTAGAGTATGGTTTGACCAATTTCGATGCATATTAATAAAAATGAGTTACCAATAATGTAACGGATACCGTAAGATTTTTTATCGACACTCTAATGGTCGAGTCACTATTCTTACAATATATGTGGGTAATATTATCGTCACCAGGTATAATAGTGTTGAGATATTACAACTGAAAAAATAATTAAATAAATAATTTGAGCTAAAAAACTTGGGTTCCTTTTTAAGTATTTTTTCGCTATTGATATTGTAAGGTTTAATAAATGCATAATATTTTTTCAGATAAAGTATACATTAAATTTATTTACTAAGATAAAAATGTTAAGTTATCGAACCGTTTATACACCAATAAAATCAAATTATAAGTGATGTGCTCAATTAGGTGACCCGATGGATGAATAAAGATATTAGAGTGTGAGAATATTAACATATTTATGTCATATAATACATGAGTATTTATGAATATAGTATATATTATTAGAAAGTCAATATGAGGATATTGGTATAATTAAAAATGAGTACGAGTAATGAATTTTAGTTTAAGGCTAAAATGCACCCTACAATAAAAAGTTTTTATGGTTAATATCGAATTAATTGGGTTGATAATAGAAGATATACTTGACTATTTTATGTTTGTTGTAGATAATTTTATATAATGGACTTTAGTTTAATAAGTAGTCCTCTCATCGTCAACATAAATAAAATACAAATTAATTGTTCAAATTATTTTTAAGATAATTTAAATAAAAAGTTTACTAATTAAGATTTATATATTTAGTGAAAAATTAATAAAATTATAGTGTGATTAATATTATCAACAATTCAGTTCAATCTAAACACATAAAAAAATTGATCAATTTTTATTAAAAATTTAATATTAATATTATTTAGTTACAATATATAAATACTAATGTGAATTTTTTAACTGAATGTTAATGTTATAAATAATAAAATGATATTTATAATAATAGGAGAATAATACATAGTTAAAAATTAATAAGTTAAAAATATATTTATAAATATTACAAATATATTTTATATATATTTGAAATATAATTTATTTTATATAATATTATATTTCTAATATTTAATAAATATTGTATTGTTGTTTTAGGAGTAAGTAAAATTATGAGGCAAATAGAGAGGAGCTCAATTTAAGTCAAGAGGTCGTAGTTGAAAAAAATATTGTTCATCTATATTATGCTTCAGTCTTTCCTTGGGCATTCTGTGCTCTTAGCTGTGCTTGTGAAGGAAGGATCAGCCCCCTCTTGTGGATATAGTCTGCATACGCATAGAACAATGAAATCCCTCTCTTTAAGGAGTTTTTGGATTATTGGAAGTGACTGTTCTCCATAGAGAACATTGCTGCAGATTTCTCTACATCATTCATCATCCTGTTACATTCATAATAATAGGAAGTCCAGTTCTCTCTCGCAACATGCATTGGTTTACTTTATCCTACATTTTTTTTTTGCACTACTACTTTATCCTAAACTCTTCATTGTTTCAAGCGAAAAAACTCTTCGTTGACACCTCCAGCGATGGCGTGTCGTGTTTAAATCACTACACCAGCTTGGCTCAGCTTGCCTCTTTCATTGACTCCCCATTTAAAGTAAACTCAATCCTAATATCTTAATAACTTGTTTCATAAATATTTTTACAAAGGATAATTTGTTTGTTTGTGAATAAGCTTCCTTTCAAACCAATCACTCAACGGAGCTACCTCTGCTCGTCAACGATGGCGATGCTCCGGGTCTCAACCTCCGTCGTCCTCACCCTCTCTTCTTCATCGCCCGATATCTCGTTGCACTTTCCGAACTCATCAGGCCCTCGTTCTGAGCGTGAGCTCGAGTCCCTCTACGAGTTTTGGCTCGCTCGCCATGGGAAGGCCTACAACGGTGTTGGAGAGAAGGAAGCCAGGTTCGAGATCTTCAAGGACAACCTAGCGGTTCGTCGATGAGCACAACTCCGTGAACCGGACCTACCGTCTGGGGCTGAACAAGTTCGCAGACTTGACCAACGAGGAGTACAGGACCAGGTTCCTCGGGACGAGGCCCGATGCCAAAATGAGGGTCATGAAGGTCAGGGCCGCCAGCGACCGCTACGCTGTCAGGGCCGGAGACAGGCTGCCCAGGGCCGTGGACTGGTGGGAGAAGGGCGCTGTTAGGGAACTTTATTTTATTTTTCCATCATAATGATGGGGTAAATGCACATACAGATTATATAGACACAACAAACCCTAAATAAATATAAAACGTTTCTCATTCATAGGTCAATGTATCATCAGAGATCGTACTCTAATGAATTCGAAAAACACGGCAGTCAACCATTGCAGAAATCCGACAAACAAGGTCATTTCCCAGTTAACCTCCTTGGACGAACCCCTATCCTTCACAGTTAAGCCTTGTGAGTACAAGAAGAAGAACCACAAGGGATCCGCTCAAGAATCCGGAGAGCTTCTTTAATTTGAGGTCTCTTTTGAGGAATTGGTGATGCACATCCAAGTCCCAGCTTAAAGCATGCTAGTAATGCATCCTCCTTGCCCTCGAGGTCGGTCCTGATGACCGCATCGGCCATCCTCACAGCTCCACTCCAGTCATTCACCATGACCCCGTTGGCCTGTCCCAGCTCATCTACGGCCACAACCTTTCCGGATAGAAGCTCGAGCAGGACGACCCCGAATGAGAACACGTCCCACTTAGGATTGGGCTTCAGGGTCCTCAGGGATTCGGGGGCGTGGTAGGGTGAGATGCCTGTGACTGAGCTAGGGCTTGGACTAGGGCTAGGGCCATACCCCAGTCCGGTGGCGGTGGCCTCCTGAAAGCTGTCATGGGAGGCAGTGAACCGCTTGCTCCCGTAGTTTCGTGCCGACCCTCCGACCTTAAAGCTGGTTTCGCCGGATAGGAGGTGTTGGAGGCCGAAGTCGCCTATCTTTGGATCGAAGTCAGGACCCAGTAGGATGTTGCTGGGCTTCAGGTTACCATGGACGTGCTTCTTCTCGTGGAGGTAGCTCAGGCCACGGGCCACCCCTTTGGCTATCCTGAGTCGAGCCTCCCATGGCAGATGGCAGGGTGCTGAGCCGACCTTGCCTGGAACATATAAACCCAAGAGATGATTGATAATAAATTAAATCAGCTTTATATGATAATATTTGCTATTAAATGAACTTTTATTTGATAATTTTTTATGAAATAAATTCTTATTTTATCGATTATATCTCCACTCATACTTTAGTAAAAAAACTCCTATAAATATTTTAAATTATTTATAATATTCTTATTTGGAAAAATGAGTATAAAAATGCCAGTATCAATTTCTCTACAGAAATGGAAGTGAATTCCAAAATAGCCATTGGGTTTCCATTCCATTTCCACCTACCAAAAGAACATTAGCATCAACAATTTAGTTATCCAATGGCTAAAAATTAAATAATTTAATCTCTCAATATTATTTCACAATATTTTAGTCTTTCAATTTATATATTTAAAAAATATAAAATGTGTATTATGAACGTGATGATGAATATTTAGTATTACCATATAGAATTATTTTATCTTCTACTTGCAAAAAAATTGACAAATGTGATTGGAGAGGAGAAGAGGACACGACTTACTGGATTGGGCATTGGCGAGGCTCCCTTTGGGCATGAAGTCGTAGATGATGAGCTTCTCCTCCAATCCCCAGTAGAACCCCCTCACGGGGACCAGGTTCGGGTGGACCAGCCTCGCGATGGCTCGAACCTGTCCCTCGAAGTCCTTGAGACTCTCCAAGCCGCTCTCCCCCATCCTCCGAACCGCCAAGGCGGTCCCATCCTCGAGGACCGCCTTGTACATTATGCTCGAGTCAGTAGCCCCGAGGATGTAAGCGGAAGCCCTTAGTAATGCATCCAGATCCAGCTCCCTCTTGCCCCCATGGCTACCATTTAAAGACACCAATTTCCCTTCTCTGAACGGTTCGTTCAATCCCGAACCGCCAAGATTGTCAATTCTACCAATCCGCTGGTCCACGTCAGTGTCAGGTTCTGTCATTTCGGAGTTGTCCACCTGGCTCCCTGCCTTCCTCAGACATGACCACCGTGTTAACCTATGTGGCAACCCACCATGTGATGTGGACGGCCAAGAACTCTCCAACTCCTTCTCCGAGCTGTGGGAGTCGTTCTTGCCTCTCCTATTCATGAACTGGTAGACGTACATGAAAATCACGGCCAGGATCACTATCCCGCCCAGGTCACCTACTGCGATGCCTACGATAGTCCAGGGCCGGATCCCGGACCGGCGATGGGTCTTCGTTGAACCGGTCCGACCACCCGCGCAGAAGGTGCTTATTGTCCGAGGAATTGCGGCGATGGCAGGAGTGGATTTTGGACCTGTTATTGTAATAATATCTCAGCTCTTAAATGGAATATTTTCTTAATATATGATCATTATAATTAGTAATAGTACCAGTGGGCTTCCGGCTGGTGGAAGGAGAAGATGGAATCGGACATGGGTTCTTCGTGGGGGCACCGCATAGCTTCGGGTTGCCGGAGAATGAGCGTGGCTCCTGATTCATGAAGATGGCCGACTCGGGGATCTTGCTGGTGAGACCGTTGAACGCAAGGTCGAGGGTGGCGTTTCCGGGGATCTCAGAGGCGAACCCCGGCGGGATCTCGCCGGAAAGATTGTTGTACGAGAGGTTTAGGTAGTTGAGGCTACGTCCGCCGAAATCATGCGGCAGGTGGCCGCTGATGAGGTTCGACGACAGATCTAGAACCCTAACGTAGCTGAACCTGCTCGGAAGACTACCGGTGAAAAGGTTCTTCCGGAGCCAGACGACGGTCAGGTTCTGGAGGGTGGTCAGGTTATTCGGTAACGGCCCTGATAGTGCGTTGTTGGAAAGGTTGAGTAGTTGGAGGTCCGTCAGAAGACCGATGGCTGTCGGTATCGGACCGGAGATCCTGTTGTTTGAGAGGTCTATGAACTGGAGACCAGTGGCGTTGATGAAAAGAGTGCGCGGCAGTGAGCCATCGAGGGAGTTGTTGGATAGGTCTAGGGTTCGGAGGAACCTGATGGCGGCCATCCCAGAGGGAATGGAGCCGGAAAGCCGGGAGCTGGATAGGGAGACCCCCACGACCCGGTCGCGTGTCTCGGGTTTTCCGGGGACGCCACAGGTGACGCCATGCCACGAGCATGGGTTCTGGTCGCTACGGTTCCAGCTGGCAAGGGCGCCGAGCGGATCGTCGATGACGGAGTACTTGAAGGAGAGGAGTGCCGCTCCGTCCCTGTTCAGGCCGAGGGAAGGTATGAGAGTGATGGCATTACAGAGAAGGAGGAAATGGAGAAGAAAGTGATTCCTCTTCCTCCCCCTCCAGAAATGGAGGTGAAACAGACAATCAACCATCTTAAAACTAGTCATTCTTCTCCCTCAGAGACACTCATTGTCTTATCTCGCTGTCCGCGTGCATTCTTCTTCTTCTTGACAGAGAAAGAGGAGAACTTGTGAGATTTATTATGCTGCTAGCTGCTCAGAAGCATGCCAAAAAAATGAGAAGTGGGATGAGGGTTTCTATTTTCTACGGAGAGAACAGTTCACCAAACCAAAGCTCCTCCGTACCCAATATGCTCACCATTCATAAAAAAATGTGGGTCGATGGGAGTTAGTTTGAGGAATCTTTTCACTCTAATTTATTCTCTGTAAGGACACTTCATAAGTTAGAAAGGTTGATCCAATTATATGATATTATCAAATTCAGATTAAATATATGATATCAAAAGATTTGTTTAATATTTAATACAACTTTTTTTTTATAAAGGTTTGGAACTCTCAATATAAATGAGCTATTTTGAATTATAAATTTCTCATTTTAATATCCCTTACATTTACAAAATTGATGGTATCCTATTAAATTCATCAAATTTATATATCTACTTGTCAATTTTTCTTCTATTCTATTCTAATAGAAGCTGGAGCAGCACAAGAAATTATACGTCTTAAATATATGGATTAATACACCATTGTACTAAATAATCATTCCCACTATTTCAATATTATTTTATCCTTCCCCTTTACATCAATATTTGTTTACAGTATACTCTCATTTATTTATGGTGCCAATTGAACTTTCAAATAGCATCTTTGCAAATGGACATGGAGATGGAGCCGAGCTCTTGTCCCACTTCCCTCTAGTATAGCTCATTTAGACGACCAGAAAGATTCACCTTGTTCTAAATTAATTAAAGAACCCTTTTCCATTACTTTTCCTGAGCGTTCTCATCTCTATTATATATATAGTGCTAGATACATGACATGCACGACCAAGTGGGATGACAAAATTTCAAAATTTCGTCGTTCTCCTTATCTATACTTCGTACTTTTCCAACTATAAACTTACATTTATATGCTTGTCCCATAAAATTTGTTATTCTATATTCTAGATTCACTCTTAGTCGTAACTTTTTGAAAACCTTAATATAATTAACATAAACTTTCTAAAATTTCTTTTCAGCCTCCTTTTGGGTGTGCCCAGGATCCAGATTTTCAGCTTTTTTTTCATATTTAACTTTTGGTTTGGTGATTTCTCTTATTTAATAAACTTTTGTCAAGTTTTCATATTTTTTTTTTGGTGATTCTCCTATCATAAGTTTATAAACATGGAAGAGTTTTATACAACACTTCTAATATTTTTTAAAATTTTAATTTTTAAAAATTTAAACTTTAATACTAATTAAGTTATCTTCATATTGAACTATTGGTTTGGTGGTTTCTCCTATTTAATAAATTTTTTTTCTAGTTTTCTTATTTTTGGTGATTCTCCTATCTTATAATTTTGAAAAAGTTTTATATAATATATCACTTCTAATATTTTTCAAAATTTCAGTTTTTAAAACTTGAACTTTAATACAAGTTAAGTTGTATTGATGAACTCAATTTGGTTGGTGGCAATCTATAATCAACCTGTCACATCTCCCTATACTATAATAGTGAATACTATTATAGTTTCGGAAAATTAATGTTTAAAATAATAATATAATTAATTAGTTCCTTTCAAAATTTATTTAATAAAAGAATATGTCGGAATAATTATATAATGTACATAAATTTATAAATTTACGCTAATATATTGACTTAAATATTTATCTCCAATATGGCTGAAAATATGGCAGTCACTAATTGGTTATTTAATTAAGTGTGACAATTGACTGAATTTGACCATGAAACGACCATTATGACTCGGTTGTCATATGTTCTTATTAGTTAATTTAAATAAGTATGAGTGCTCATTGTCATATGTCATCGTATTGTCCACTAATTGGTCTATATTGCTCTCACATCTGAACGGGTTGCTCACCTAGCATACATGTCATATGTCATTATCTGATTGGTCAATTTCACTCACGTGCAATTCTATTAGTTGATCGTTAACGATAGACACGTGTCGCTCTATAATTAGTCAGTCCAACCAATGTGAATTTTCATTTGTTAACTATAGACACATGTCGCTCTCTGATGGTGTGCTCATCACACGACGCACGTTGATGGGTCGCACGTGCTGACGAAGTGTTAACGTGGTGGTCAGTTTGTTGACCTGGTTGGATCGTTGACCGGTTCAATTAAATCAGCTTTAGTAATCCAAAAAATTAAATCGGTTGGTTCAGCCCGGATTTGACCGATTTTCTAAAAATTAAAAAATTCTAAATTGATCCAAATTTATTTTCTAAATGGTAGTTACTATAATTTACCAATCTGCCCATTTTGAACCACCCCAAAACAAAAATATTCGAAGTGGTTACTCTTAGTTTAGTTCAATTTGACCAGTTCAATCTCGATTTATCTTTAAACGATCCAATTATCACTTCAAATGTCCAATTGAGTCAATTGCCTTTGAAATTTGGTAATTTAAGTTTCACTTGGATTACTTTAAATCTCATTTGATTTCTTTTTATGATCTACATTCACTTTTAACCTCGGTTTTGTTTCGAAAATTTTTAATTTTCTTATTTGGGAAAAACAAGGTTTACATGACTTAAATATAAATAATAGAAACTTTAGATATATTAGTGTATATATTTGAAAGCTCAAGGGCTTAATTATAAATAAGGTAAATTTTTTGGACAATAGAAACTTTAGATATATTAGTGTATATATTTGAAAGCTCAAGGGCTTAATTATAAATAAGGTAAATTTTTTGGACAACTTTTAAGTAGAGTGAATTATGGGTTAAGTGGTGGTGTATGGACAAAGGGTAATTGCACTAATCATATCGCCATCTAAAAAAAGTTGATTTTGATAATTCTTTTGATATTACTATTTTGTTCACTTGATAGTTTTTCAAAACCCTTGATAGTTTATTATAATAGCGCGATAAAGTATTAGTTCGTAGGTTATATATCTTATTTGGGATATAATTATTCGCAAGATTTTTCTCTCTTATATATCCTTGTGGGTAATGTGAATTTATATTATCAAAGTTATCCTAAAATACTAATATTCTTGGTGGCTATGAATATGCTTTAATTTTGTGGAGTTTAATATTTACCAATTATTACATATATTTATTATATCTTTTCCCTACTATATTTTTCCCCTCACGTGTATAGGGTAAAAGTTGCTACTATTTTGAGAACCAAGTACGAAAATAAACTTTCTGAATATTATATGATGTGTTGCACTTTCCCTTAACTTTATCATATTATTTATAATCCTTTATAATAGTACCATTTGATAATATTTCTATCTCAATTTTAAGTTTATTCAAGTTTGAGTTTATTCACTATTGATTGATGCATTTTCCCAAATGGAATCGTGATGTAAAATTTATTTGGTGAGTATGATTCTTTCCTTATACATATCCTACTATGTACCAAAGAAGTACCTCTATATTTTATATTCATATTATAAATTTATACCACTTTATATTACACTAACGTAATGGCAAATAATAAACTCTTAGATAGACTAGGTTATGAAAAAATAAAAATTTATTTATAATCACATAAATATGAGATGTGAATATATATATATATATATAATATCAAGTTCCTAATTAATCAAATTATGTTTAACTTACTATCCTTAATCACCAAGCATATGATTAATATTTAGAGTTTAATAGCTACCAATATTATTTTATATATCGACAAAAAATGAGTAACTAAAGTGATAGACTCAAATAACCTATTATGGAAATAGTTTGATTACATTGTTATTAAAAACTAAAAAAAATCAAATCGTCCAACCACCAAAAAATAAACAATTAGATAGAGAAATATATGAGTGATATTGATGCCACCATATGCCCTTTCATTTATGCTTTTTCTACTAAAACTTGCCAATAAGTAATAGAATAGAAAGAAGTTTTGAATTGTTCTTTTTTATTTTGATTCCCTTTTTCCTCACTAGAAATATCATGTCCTTAAGATTCTCATACTCTATTGGGCATAAAAACAAATTTATTCAGTTAAGAAATGCTTAATATCTCATACTATAATTATTCACCAACTCGAACGGTTTTAACATGGAGAGCGTGTTCATAATATAGACGTGTAATCACGGACACTTTACAAACTTTGCAAATATGGAGGACATCTAGTGACTAAATTAGCTTTGATTTAGAAGTAAAACACACTGAAAATATTATTGTGTCTTACTCTAGAAAATGCTTGTAAAGAATGATCACTCATGGACCTTAGAAGCTAGTCGTCATGTAGCAACATATGAGGGCACTTATATGGGTATTGGAAAATGAGTCCCATGCCCGTGATTTGTACATGTGAGGGAACGTCTGAATCATCCACCCATTCGATCGGGCCCATCTTTCCTTATTAGATATTAGGATTTGCCATGCGTAACAGTTTGAATGAGTGCTTGAAGCTTTCACAACACCCATATCTTCCCCCACACGTTTTATGGATTCTCTCTTCTGCCACAGTTTTTTTTATTTTGAAAGGGAAATATAATATAGGAAATAATTTGTTAATAAATAATTGTTTGAGATTTTTAGAGGCATAATTATGGGAGGGGCTCAACATGGGTGATTGGAAAGAGAGGTTAGTGCTTTATTTTCAATAAAAAAAAGGTCATAAATAAATTGCAAAAGAAAACAACTGATTCATGGATATATAATATTGAGAGCTTGCAAAAGAATGGAGAATAATATTGGCAATTACATGTAAATATAGCATCATTGGAATAGTGATCAATCTTACTAAACAATGTTTTGGCTGATCAATCCCATACATGCACATCATCATCCCATAATGACCGTGCATTGAATATTGAACGGCTTGCCATCATCCTATGAATAAAAACCCATACCATATCCATCGGATCATGACATTGACTGATCCGACCTGACTGAAAGATGGTGAATACTATATATCCATAGTGAGTGGGCCAATAATTAGGGACTTGGAGGAGAGTCAATATCAAATATTGTGAATATTGTAAATGAGTGTATAGTGGAATAGTGCAATACCCGTCTAAAGATAGAGTTTATTAGTTTAAATTATATTGTGAGAATTTATGTGTATTTTAATCTCTCATTCCTCCTACTATAATCAAATAAAAAGTTATCAAACCTTATTAGCATGTAAAAGAGGGCTATATCAATCGTTGAATTAATGCGGGTGCACTTCACTGGAGCCAGGACTCGACTCCCCGATTCTGCGGCCCAGGCTCTTTCGGGCATTGATGACGCTGTGGCCTTGGCCGGGGCTTGGACCCGATCCATGAGTTTTAATTCTCGAAACTGCTTTCTCTTTGAATAGGAGGGCACCGGTGACCATGGTCACCGGAGCTGCAGGAGGGCGGACGAAGGGATCGGACCATGCTTTCACTTCATAGCAGCAAAGGTAGCCCATCAAAATTATTATTAGGAGGATCAAGAGGAACAAGAACGAGGAGGATGAGGGGATGGCTGCTGCTGGTCTCATGGCAAGGCTTGATTTGGGAGAGAGAATTTTAAGTGAGTTAGCCTCACGCAAACGCGGCATGGAGTGGGTAGTTTTGTTTATGGTGTCTTCCTATTGTGTGTGTATGTATATATATATATATATATATATATATATATATAGTCGAATTATCTTTATAATGTGGTAGCAACTCCTCTCTAATCCGATTTTCTCAATAAAAAATGTATTTTATAGTAATATATATTGTGGTGGCCAAAGTAGCTACATGGGATTTCTTTCATTGGGAAGAAGTGCACAATTTATATACGTGTTAATAAAACCTAGTCTTCATATCCAAACAAAAGCACAAAAGGTTCCACGGATTCGCAATGCATCCAAATCTTTTTTTTTTATCGAATGAATTTTCTTATTCAACTATTCATTAGCCTTAAAATTGCACTTTTTGTAGTTATGTTAATAAATTCACTAGTCAATTTACTTGCACTCAAAACTAGAAAAATATGTTGGTTTATTGAGAGTTTTCCTTTCCAATGTTATCCAATTTTACTCGGCAATAACTCCATGATCCCCGCATATGTGTTATTTTTACTTGTTCTATATCTCATTATCCTCAAGAGGGAAAATTAGTAGCGGCAACACTATCATTTGTATATGCTTTATTTCTTTCTAAAATTGTTTTTTTAGTGTTATGGGAGGAATTGATGTATGTTTCATTCACATTCGAATGTAGTTATAGAAGTATATTCTCATATTTTCAGGTTGGGACAATTTATATTAATTCATAATGTATTCTATCTTATAAAAAAATATTTTAAATGTTTTATGCTATATGTACTATTTTATACACACTTTTTGAATTTTTACATGTCATAAATAATTTAAATAAAAGACATAAATTCATATATAGCATAAAAATTATATCAATTATTTGAAAATTTTAAAATTATTTTAATATACTTATTTATTTTTCTCGAATTATGAGATCATTCTTATAAAATTGAAAATAAAAAGTGCTGAATTAATGTAAAAATTTTATAGTATTTACTCAATTTTTAGATAATTTAAATTTTTTAGATGGTTGAAATATTATTATAAATTATTAGAATAGTATTTTATATATTTATAGTATATAATACAATTTTATTATTTAATATATTTTAATATTATTTATTTATATGTTTATGTTATTATAATACTATTAATAAATAATTGTTATAGTGTTTTAATTATATAACCTATCAATTCTATATTTTAATATTCTCTACTTTCATATTTTATATTTTTATATTATATGAAATCTGGTTCCATAAGATAATTATGCTGGAAAAATACAAAAGTATACTATTCACATTTTACCACTCAAGTTAAGCTCAAGATTTCGATAGTTGAAAAAATTAGTATACTAGTCAAATAAAAAATAATTTTTTATTGGTATGAATAAATTGATATGCCGACTGAAAATAAGATATACTTTTAATTGGTGTACGTTGTGTCCGCCGGTGAATTAGACAACGGATTTTAGTTTGTGTTCGATATTACGATAAAATAAAAAATATTTTTTTGTTAATTTCTACTACAGTATTGGAATAGAAAATTACTTATAATTGTTTAGATTTTATTTGGAATTTGATAGTTTTGTTTTACAATATAAAAATTTTATTGGACTATATACTAATATTGAGCATTGTATATAGATATAATATATAATATAGTATTATTAATTTATATTATATTATATTATATTATATATTCTTATCATTTTTATTTATATTCTTATTTTATTATAATATTATATAAATAAGCATGTAATTATCTAATTTATTGAGTTATAAATTGAAAAAAATTCCATCATGGTTCCCAAAACTGAAGAGGGCTCTGGTGCAGGGAGCTTTGGAAATCGAGGAAGTGGCACAATGGGAGAGAGACCGCGCATTAAGGGGTATCTCCCATATCTATCCCTATTCCCTATGAGATATCTTGTGACTGGCATTCTGTGTTTCCACATAGATGTCCACTTAAACAATCTCCCAATGCGAAGAGAAAGTTGCAAGTGAATGCTGTTGATCAAGATCTGAGAGTAGATTGTAACCGCGCATTGGTCCATCCCTAAATCGTTAACTTCAACTAACGGTGGCCTATAACATTCAAAGCATGCCATGGTGTATGTATATCAGCCACCAACAGGTCTGGAATTTGTCCTCGGAAAGGGCACTATTGATTTTGCAGAGCCAGCTTGATCAACCAGACCTTACCATCAATGGTGTCTCTGCGAGTGTTCTATGCACAGTAGGTACTTTTCTTGATGATTAATAACTTGTTATGGCAAAACAAGATCTATAACTTGTGACTTAATATGTCTCTTTACAGACTGAATGGCCCAGGACCCAGGGCCAGGTATTGACCTGGCCCGTCCAATAATGGCATGAAACAAGTATTTATTGAGATTCTAGAGGGCTATACTTATACTGGGAGAATAAATCACAAGTCGCACTTAAACAGCTCTAAAATAGCCTTTAACTATAAAAGTATATCCTAGCTGGTACATACCATTGAATCACCCCCCACGGACGACATGCTGAAAAAAAGGCAGCCTATGAACCTCTGCCGAGAAACCCAACATGGATGAGCCATTGGTTGCCATGTCATCGTGATCTGCCTCAGAACTGGACCCTGCTGCAGCTGCAGCGCGTATTCGAGGTCCCAAAGGATGTCGGCCATGTTCGGCCTCTCCTGGTCATCCTCCCTCAGGCACTTCTCTGCGGTCTCCCCAAACTTCCTAAGAGAGTTGGGATTGATCTGCCCTGAAAGCTTAGGATCAATGATGCCCTCAAGGGTGCCTTTCTTAAAGTTGGCAATGCCCCACTCCGCCAAGTTCGCCTGCTCCCTCGGTATTGTGGTGTCCAGTGCAGGCCTCGCACATAGCACTTCCAGGAGGACCACCTCAAAGGCGTACACATCGGACTTGTCGGTCGGCTGGTACGTCTTAATATACTCTGGGTCCAAGTACCCGATCATGCCCTTATAGCAGGTGCTCGCTTCGGCCTGCTCTACAGCCGATGATCCCTGCTTGGACAACCCGAAATCTGCCACCTTCGCAATGTAGTTGCTGTCAAGGAGTATGTTGGTGGACTTGATCGTCCCTGTGAATTATTATCCCTACAGCCGTACCCGTCTGGAGGTAGTGCAGTCCACGGGCCGCCCCAATACAGATCTCAAGCCGCTGCTTCCACAGCAGGGGCGGGAGGTCGGTTCCGTAGAGGTGATCCCTTAAGGTGCCCTTCTCCATGAACTCGTAGACCAAGATCATCTCCGACCTCTCGTCGCAGTACCCAAACAGGGACACGAGGTGGCGGTGGCGGATCTTGGATAGAACGATGATCTCAGTGTGGAACTCCGACAGGCCCTGGCTCGACCCGGGCTCACTCCTCTTTACGGCCACGCTGGTGCCGCTCTTGAGGATCCCCCTATAGACGTTCCCAAAGCCGCCACGGCCGATCATCAGCTTGCCGTTGAAGTTGTTGGTGGCGGCGAGGATCTCCGACAAGGGGATCTTCAGGTCGAGGTGGAGGTTCGGGAGAGGGGAGTTGCTAGATATGCTGTGATCGCTGGATTTGTGGCTGTGCGAGCTACCACCGCCGAAACCGACAAAGCCGAGGAGGGGCGACCAAACTGTGGCAGAGTGATCTGGGGGTTTTGGCCTTCTTCTACGCTTCAGAGCAACAAGAATTACCACCAGAAGTATAATGAGAACTGCGGAGCACCCGACGGCTATGCCGGTGTGATTTTTGTTAGCGAAAGAAGCCGTGGAATTCCAATTCCATGACGATCACCTCCATTACCTCGAGGCCATTGAGATATGCATCTGGGATGTTCGACCCCGTATCATTCCCTATACCCACCTCGATGAATCCTCCCGAACCAGATTGGATCGCCAAATCAATCTTGTAAGGGACCAAGACTCGTACGCCTCTGTCGTAGGGGTTGATTTTCTCGCCATAATGATCGAACACGTAGAGTATAAACCACAAGGTATTATCACCTATGCCCTTGATATCACAGAAATGGAACCGGACCAAGTAGCTGGAATTCGGGTTGACGCTGAACCGCCACGTGACGTTGGGATAGTTTCCGCCGCTGACATTCAGATCCCGGGCCGTCTGGTAAACGGCGGCCGGGGCCGTGTAGTTGTCGACTCCAGTGGTCTGGACGTCGAAATTTATATCCTTTGGACCCACTGTCCTCGAATCTGCTGAGTTCTGGAGGAATTCATCGTCGGTGCTCCACCGCCTCCATAGGGTGTCGGAGGCGGGGTCTACAAGGGGGCCTCCGCAATTCAGCGGATACTTCGGGGCAAGGACCTCCCGTCCATTAAGAGTGAGATTACCGTTCTGCCCCTGGGGGCCGACGCGGGATATAATGGCTGAAGCGTTGATCAACCCCATGGGAACGAAGGCGAAAGAGGACGACCCAATAGGGGAGAAGGATAGATCGAGTACATTACCTTTAATTGTCAGGAGGAATTCCTTCAGAATTGAGGAATTGCTGCTGCCGTTAGAACCCACCGGCGGGACAGTGAAGTTGCCCAAAAGTGTGAGCCCCGGCACGGACACGTCGAAGTGGGCCTAGGAGAGGTTGAGACCGCCGCCGGAGAAGCCGGAGAAGTAGAGGCGGACGAAGTGAGGGAACCCGGCCCTCTGGATCTTGAAGCGGTAGGCGTTTTGGGCCCTGAAAATTCTCACCGTCCCGTAGAGGCCGTTGACGGAGGAGTTATCTGAGCTAACGGCTTCGGAGCTCCCCTTCTCCGTTAAGGACAAAAAGGAGGTTTTGGTGTCTCCGGTGAAGCTCCTGGAATCAACCTCCACCGTATCGGCGGAGCCGCAGTTGATGAAGTACTCTGTGGGGAGGGTGTAACCATCATCCGTTGCAGAGGACACGAAAGGAAGAGCCAGCAGGAGGAGGATGAGGCTGGAGGAAAGAATGGAGAGAACTGGGGCGGTATAGCTATGTCTGTTGAGTTCTTCCATGGATTTCAGCTTCAATCAACTGAGAGCCACCGGGTAACATAATGAAATGGTATCATTCTCCCTTTCATGATCTGATCTGTCCAAATATTTCGTCCAAATATTTCATCCAAATATACTGTTAAAGCTTAATCTTTTAAACTTAACGTCTACTCATGTTCCTGAAACCACACTTATAAATAAAGAGAAGGAATTGAAAGGATTTCGTGATGGCCAAATGGCTAAAAGTGACTAAAGACAAATTAGATGCCCGACAAAGACAGAGTAGTTATTCGGTCTTTTGTATGGCCCTACCTGCATTGTTTTTTTTAATGGATACAAAGAAGGGTGGATAGATGGGATACATGGCTCTTTGATTGAAGCTGAAATCCATGGATGTGAATCATTAAGTAAATCGTGAAATCCATGGGATCCATATTCTATGGTAACAATCAAATCAAAATCAATTAATTATTAAGTAAATCATTTGCTATATTAATCAATAATGTTAGTTTTATTGATATATCATATTTGCCGGTCACTTAAATTAATATCTAATTTTGATATGATCCAATAATAATAATAATAATTTGATGTAGACCCATGAAAGCCTGTACGAGGGAGGAAGTGGCCAAGGTGGTCACACTGGCATCATTGTCTAACGGTCACGGGCGTTGTTTTTTTTCATTTTTTGAAGATTCATATTTACAACAATATTCATATAAAATATTTAAAAATATATATTATTCTAAAAAATATTTAAAATTTGTACATTTATTTTGTTACATTAGATTAATAATTTCCAATATTGATAATATTTCATATAAGATAATAGTACAATAAAAATATTATTTAAGATCAAATTGATAATTTAACAAAATAAATTTTAAAATATATTATTAAGATATCTAAAAATATAACCTATCATTAAAATGCTTAATTAGGTTAAAACATAAATTTTTACTCATTTTTTTACATTTTTTGCACAAACTTTTCCTCTTATTATTTAAAGTCAAAATTTTTTATTTTGTTTCTCATTTAAAACTAATTCAAATATAAATATTTGGGTAATTTACAACTTAATTTGAATTTGTTTGTCTTATAGAAATTATTATTTAAATATATTTAATTAGATAATAGGATAAATATGAATAATATATCATTATTATATATTGGTAATTTACAAATTAATTTGAATTTTTTTTTTGTCGAATTTCATTAAATTATGTTTTTTTTTGTTATTTTAAAATATATATTTAATGTAATATAAATATTATAAAATAGTATTATATTTAATAATAAGAAATTATATTAATAATGAGAAATCAAATAATAAAGTGAGAAATAAATTGTTTAAAGTAAATATATAGAGGCCTCATATTCAATTACTTTCATCCTCCCACTATATTTCTAAAAGTATATGGAAAATTTAGTTTATATGGATGATTATAAATTTTATCTTTTTAGTTTGCTCAAATGCACTGCCTCTCATTTCCAATTTGCATGACAGGAACATAAGTAGAAGTTGTGTTGATTTTTTTATACGTTTCTTTTATACGTGAGAACTTGAAACGATTAATTATATGTTGTTTAAATATCCATGTACTGTGGCAAGCATTTCGTGCAATCCATATAGAATCAATTACATCTTTGGTTTGGTAGTCTTGCTGCAAAAATGTATAGGAAGTGATAGCATTGATAGGTAGTGTAAAGAATGTTTCAGTAGAATAGCTTATTCTTATTGGATGATTTAGAAATGTAGGAATAGATGTTTGTTTGATTAAAATATACAACATACATCTATAGTGATAGTGATAGGGGATACTTTACATACGTTGAATGAGTATATTTTTTCTTTTTTGAAAGATAAGTTGGGGGACAGTATTTCTAAGCAACCCAAAAATAAGGTATGATGGATACATACGTCCCCCTAGGATGTGATTAAACTAAATTGTGATGGATCGTTCGAGATATCTTCTAATTTTGTAGAACTAGGTTTTGTGGCTCAAAATTGGCAATGATGCATGGAGGTGGTCGATGGGTGAAAGTAAAGTGCAACTCTCCACTAAAAGTAGAGGCATGTGCAACTATTATAGGTATGACATATGCAACCACACATAGATGGATGAGAATAGGTGAAGGTGAAATCACTACTAGTTAAGAAGTTCAAAGTTCCTAGAAACCATGGGAGTTATATTTGCTTATAAGAGCTTTCTGTAGCATGTTATATCGTTTTGATAGCATATATGTAAATCATATAGCTAAGAAGACTAACTTACGTGTTGATTCTATTACACACAATTTTAGAATAAATCAGGAATTAAGTTATATATTTATTATTGTGTTTGACTATTTTCTCTTATACCTAGTTAAAGATGAGAATTTGTCTTGAGTATGTATCTCTAGCTTTGTAAACATGTTATAAGTTAAATGTAGGACACTCAACCTTCCGTTATATAGCTATATGATTATCAAATAAAATCTCTCTTTATACTCATTCTTTTAGTCAAATATTAAAAATAAAATTTGATTATTATTTCAATTAGAGTCTATTCATTTACTTATATTTTCTTTAATGACTCTAACGAATTAATATAAAAGAAATTTTCAAATTCAATGTTGATAAGTGAGTCATGTTGTGAAAAAAATTTTAATGTGTTGAACCATATTTAAATTAAAAAGAGTGTTTAAGGTTAAAGTTAACATATATAATTCTTAGTTATATTCATATTATTTATAAAATATGAGAATTATCAAGTATGGAAGGGACAAAAATAATAGAAAATATTTGTATATACAGCTCTA
The DNA here is from genome assembly GCA_030064435.1 of Trapa incisa. Taxonomy (NCBI): domain Eukaryota; kingdom Viridiplantae; phylum Streptophyta; class Magnoliopsida; order Myrtales; family Lythraceae; genus Trapa; species Trapa incisa. The sequence goes on along the minus strand of CM057780.1, from coordinate 16,383,439 downwards.
CTCCTATATGATAATTATTTTCTCATATTTCGTCATTTCCTTCCATAAAACTAAAATTAGATGTTTCCATGAAAATTTATTTATTTTATATTTAATATTTTTATTTTTAATGGAAAAGATGATTCATCAAGAAATAGGTGTGATCAACCTTAATTATAGACAGTTAATTTGAGTTGAATTAGACTAATATTTACTTAAAGTTTATCATACACAAATTTGAACGAACATATCTATCTAAAGTTAATAAATCAATAAGTTGACACATTTTCCCATCCTTGAGATTTATTTTTCCCTTTCCAATAAGTGTACTTGATCTCTTGTGAGCTACCTAAAAGATTTGTATGGATTAATCAGGTGAATTTTTTGCCATATGTAGAGTAGAGAGCTACCTTAAAATGTCAAATTTGTACAACTATAATCAAGTGATAAGTGAAAAATATTATTATCTGAGTTGTATATAAAAGTGTTAAAAAAACTAATTCAGAAATATGGAAAATTCAACCTCTGTGTCAACTAATTATGAAGACTTACTCTACTTTTGAAACGGTAGAACTAAGCATGTGTAAATGTAATTGGAAAAATGTATTGGAAATGAAATTACTCAAATAATTTCTTTATTACTGTATATTTAAAATTTTAGTTTATTTTTTACGATGGGACTGGAAAGTGATAAGACAAAGTTAGCCATTTAATTAATGAAAGTCTTTTGTGAGTAAAACAAAAATCTAGACAAGCCCTCAATTGTTCTCAGTACAAAATGGAAGGTATACCATTTCATGGGGAACAAGTGAAGTTCCTCCACTCTTGAATCTTGAATCGGTCATCCATCTCAGCTTAAAATATTATTTTGATTTATGGAGTTTATATCTAAAATAAAATATTATAGTGACCACTCTACACTCAATTGACAATAGTATAATATACTTTCTATTTCGGAAACTTGAAAATATATATCTTATTCATGTATTTATATTAATTCTAATCTAAAAGTAATTGATACCTAATTTTTTAAAAGATTATTTTCTTAATATCCGCTTAATATAAACATGTTATATACAACTAATTATATTATTAATAATTTTTTAAAAGTCCAATTTCCTGTTAAATCTTAAATACGATCTAAGTTTATTATATATAATAATAACTTATTGTAGATTTATAAGGAATGAAATCTTATTTTTATTAACTTTATTACAAAGTTTTGACAATTATCTTAGTAATATTCACCAATCGTATACATAAAAGAGGTTATTAAAATGAAATCATATCTACCACTATTCTAGTATAGCTTGGTAAAACTCATTTTAAATCATGCTATGATTCCACTTTATTTATTTTTACTACCAAATAAAACCTTACTAATTAAAATTGTAATATGCCAAATGAGGATTTTATGCAGCATCACACGTTTTGTCCAGTAACTAGATATATAGATAGATTCTTTGATCCAGAAAAATAGTGTATGAATTGGATTATTTTAGGCCAAGATATTAAATTATATATTTGAATTAAATAATAAAATATCAAGTGATTCAAATAAAAGATATAAATTCATATATTACACAAATATTATATTAATTATTTGATATTTTTCAAATTATTTTAATATACCCATTTATTTTTCTCTCAAATCTTCTCTTACACAATAGGAAATTAATTATCTATTAAATAATTCAAATAAAAAACAAAAATTTATATATTTCAAAAAATATTATATCAATTATTTAAGATTTTTAAAATTATTTTAATATACCTATTTATTTTTCTCTCAAATTCTGAGATTTTCTGTTATATATTCGGAAATAAAAAAGTGCTAAATCAATGTAAAAAAATTTATAAGTTCATATTATTTTCTCAATTTTTTGATAATTTAAAATTTTTATAGTGTTGAAATATTATTATAAATTGTTAAAAAAATATTTTATATAGTTATAATATATAATAATATTTTATTATTTTATATTATATCATATATTTTAATATTATTTGTTTATATGTTTATGTTATTCTAATATTATAAATATATTTATTATGTAATTGATTAAATCGCTTATACATAAATAATTATTTTTGTTTAAGTATATCACCTAAACAATATACTATCCACATTTTACAAGTTAAGTTCAAAATTTTAAATGTGAAAAAAACAGTTACGCGAGCGTAATAGAAAATAATTTTTGGTTGGAGTGAATAATTTGATACACACTAAACAAAAAACTTTGATTGGTATTTGTTATAAATGTGAATTAAAAAACGGATTTTAGTTGATTTTCGATATAAATTCGAAATAAAAAATGATTTTTTTGTTCGTGTACGGTTGGTATGTAAATATAAAATTATTTATAATTATTTGGAATTCGGTAATTTACGTATATTATTTTTTAATATTAAAATTTTATTTGACTATATATTAAGTGTTAAAATATTACAATAAATTATTAAAATACTATTGTATATAGATATAATATATAATATAATATTATTAGTTAATACTATACTATATATTTTTATATTATTTATTTATATTTTATTATAATATTATATAAATAAGTGTGTTATTATCTAATTTATTGAGCTATAAATTGAAAAAAATTCAATTACAAGTAATGCGAAATTAGGGCACAGATAGTATCCATCATGGGTTCCCATCTCGAAAAGGGTCTCCACCGTCCTGGCAACATCATTCATTCGGAGTTCTCAAAACCAAAGAGGGCTATTGAGCAAAAAAAAAAAACCAAAGAGGGCTCTGCTGCAGAGAGCTTTGGAACCCGAGGAAGTGGCACAACGGGCCAACGGGCCAACGGGCTATTGGGCAGGGCCCAATGGGAGAGGGACCGGGCATTAAGGTGTATCTCCCATATCTATCCCTATTGCCTATGAGATCTCTTGTGACTGGCATTCTGTGTTTCCACGTAGATGTCCACTTAAACAATCTCCATGTTAAGATATGTGCATGCCGAGAGAAAGTTGGAAGTGAATGATCAGTTTACAATTGTACTGTTAACCCAATAATGATAAAATGCTGTTGATCAAAATCTGAGAATAGATTGTAACCGAGCATTGGTCCATCCCTAAATCATTAACGGTCGCCTATGACATTCAAAGCATGCCATGGTGTATGTATATCAGCCACCAGCAGGTCTGGAATTCGTCCTCCGAAAGGCCACTATTGATTTTGCAGAGCGAGCCAGCTTGATCAACCAGACCTTCACCATCAATGGTGTCTCTGGCAGTGCTCTATGCACAGTAGGTACTTTTCTTGATGATCTATAACTTGTTATGGCAAAACAAGGTCTATAACTTGTGCCTTAATACGTCTCTCCATGTAATTACGGACTGGATGGCCCAGGACCGGTGGCCCGTCCAATAATGGCATGAAACAAGTATTGAGATTCTAGAGGGCTATACTCCAAGAATCAATCACAAGTCACACCTAAACAGCTCTAAAATACTTCAAACTTGGGGAGTCATAGCCTTTAACTATAAAAGTATATCCTAGCTGGTACATACCTTTTGATCGAACTATTTCATGACCACAGAATCGTCCCCCACGAGCGACATGCTGAAAGAAGGCAGCCTTTGAACCTCGGCTGAGAAACCCAACATGGATGAGCCATTGGTTATCGTGTCATCGTGCATCTGCCTCAGAACTGGACCCTGCTGCAGCTGCAGCGCGTATTCGAGGTCCCAAAGGATGTCGGCCATGTTTGGCCTCTCCTGGTCATCCTCCCTCAGGCACTTCTCTGCGGTTTCCCCGAACTTCCTCAGAGAGTTGGGGTTTATCTGCCCTGAAAGCTTAGGATCAATGATGCCCTCAAGGGTGCCTTTCTCATAGTTGGCAATGCCCCACTCCGCCAAGTTCATCTGCTCCCTCGGTATTGTGGTGTCCAGTGCAGGCCTCGCACATAGCACCTCCAGGAGGACCACCCCAAAGGCGTACACATCGGACTTGTCGGTCAGCTGGTTCGTCTTAATATACTCTGGGTCCAAGTACCCGAACGTGCCCTTGAAGCGGGTGCTCGCTTCGGCCTGCTCTACAGCAGATGATCCCTGCTTCGACAACCCGAAATCTGCCACCTTCGCAATGTAGTTGCTGTCAAGGAGTATGTTGGTGGACTTGACGTCCCGGTGAATTATTATCCCTCCAGCCGCACCCGTGTGGAGGTAGTGCAGTCCATGGGCCGCCCCAATACAGATCTCAAGCCGCTGCTTCCACGGCAGGGGCGGGAGGTCGGTTCCGTAGAGGTGATCCCTTAAGGTGCCCTTCTCCATGAACTCGTAGACCAAGATCATCTCCGACCTCTCGTCGCAGTACCCAAACAGGGACACGAGGTGGCGGTGGCGGATCTTGGATAGAACGATGATCTCCGTGTGGAACTCCGACAGGCCCTGGCTCGACCCGGGCTCACTCCTCTTTACGGCCACGCTGGTGCCGTTCTTGAGGGTCCCCCTGTAGACGTTCCCAAAGCCGCCACGGCCGATCATCAGCTTGCCGTCGAAGTTGTTGGTGGCGGCGAGGATCTCCGACAAGGGGATCTTCAGGTCGAGGTGGAGGTTCGGGAGAGGGGAGTTGGTAGATATGCTGTGGTCGCTGGATTTGTGGCCGTGCGAGCCGCCACCGCCGGGGAGGGGCAACCAAACTGTGGCAGAGTGATCTGGAGGTTTTGGCCTTCTACACTTGAGAACAACAAGAATTACCACCAGAAGTGTAAAGAGAACTAAGGAGCACCCGACGGCTATGCCGATTATCATGCCGGTGTGATTTTTGTTAGCGAAAGAAGCCGTGGAATTCCAATTCCATGACCCGATCACCTCCATTACCTCGAGGCCATTGAGATATGCATCTGGGATGTTCGACCCCGTATCATTCCCTATACCCACCTCGATGAATCCTCCCGAACCAGATTGGATCGCCAAATCAATCTTGTAAGGGACCAAGACTCGTACGCCTCTGTCGTAGGGGTTGATTTTCTCGCTATAATGATCGAACACGTAGAGTATAAACCACAGGGTATTATCACCTATGCCCTCGATATCACAGAAATGGAACCGGACCAAGTAGCTGGAATTCGGGTTGACGCTGAACCGCCACGTGACGTTGGGATAGTTTCCGCCGCTGACATTCAGATCCCGGGCCGTCTGGTAAACGGCGGCCGGGGCCGTGTAGTTGTCGACTCCAGTGGTCTGGACGTCGAAATTTATATCCTTTGGACCCACTGTCCTCGAATCTGCTGAGTTCTGGAGGAATTCATCGTCGGTGCTCCACCGCCTCCATAGGGTGTCGGAGGCGGGGTCTACAAGGGGGCCTCCGCAATTCAGCCGATACTTCGGGGCAAGGACCTCCCGTCCATTAAGAGTGAGATTACCGTTCTGCCCCTGGGCGCCGACGCGGGATATAATGGCTGAAGCTTTGATCAACCCCATGGGAACGGGGAAGACCTCGAGGGCGTTGACGAAGGCGAAAGAGGACGACCCAATAGGGGAGAAGGATAGATCGAGTACATTACCTTTAATTGTCAGGAGGAATTCCTTCAGAATTGAGGAATTGCTGCTGCCGTTAGAACCCACCGGCGGGACAGTGAAGTTGCCCAAAAGTGTGAGCCCCGGCACGGACACGTCGAAGTGGGCCTCGGAGAGGTTGAGACCGCCGCCGGAGAAGCCGGAGAAGTGGAGGCGGACCAAGTGAGGGAACCCGGCCCTCTGGATCTTGAAGCGGTAGGCGTTTTGGGCCCTGAAGATTCTCGCGGTGCCGTAGAGGCCGTTGACGGAGGAGTTATCTGAGCTAACGGCTTCGGAGCTCCCCTTCTCCGTTAAGGACAAAAAGGAGGTTTTGGAGTCTCCGGTGAAGCTCCTGGAATCAACCTCCACCGTATCGGCGGAGCCGCAGTTGATGAAGTACTCTGTGGGGAGGGTGTAACCATCATCCGTTGCAGAGGACACGAAAGGAAGAGCCAGCAGGAGGAGGATGAGGCTGGAGGAAAGAATGGAGAGAACTGGGGCGGTATAGCTATGTCTGTTGAGTTCTTCCATGGATTTCAGCTTCAATCAACTGAGAGCCATGGGATAACATAAGAGAGGAGCAGGGAGGGTATCATTCACCCTTTCATGATCTTATCTGTCCAAATATTTCATCCAAATATACTGTTAAAGCTTATTCTTTTAAACTTAACGACTATTCATGTTCCTGGTGGTGGCCAAATGGCCAAAATTGACTAAGACAAATCAGACCCTTACAAAGACTCAGTTGTTATTTGGTCTTTTGTATGACCCTACTTTTTAATGGATGGTCAAAAGAAGCCTATACGAAGGAGAAGGGTGGATAGATGCGATGAGACACCTTATGGCAATCAAATCAAAATCTATTAATTATTAAGTTAATCATTTGCTATCCTAAAATATTTTATTTATGTGTAAATTATCATATATTAATTAACAATGTTAGTTTTATTGATATATCATATTTACCTGTTACTTAAACTAATATCTAATATTGATATGATCCAATAATAATAATAATAATTTGAAGTAGACCCATGATAGTAATCAGCCCTAAAGATGACAGGCAAGGTGGCCTCACTGGCAGCATTGTCCAACAGTCACGGGCCATTGTTTTTTTTTTTTTCATTTTTTTGAAGTATCATGGGCAACACTATTCATATTTACAACAATATTCCTATAAAATATAAAAAAAAATACATTATTCTAGAAAATATTTAAAATTTGTACATTTATTTTGATGCATTAGATTAATAATTTTCAATATTGATAATATTTCACATGAGATAATAGTACAATAGAAAATATTATTTAAGATCAAAATGATAATTTAACAAAGTAAAATTTAAAATATATTATTAAGGTATCTAAAAATGTAACCCATCATTAAAATGCTTAATTACATTAAAACATAAAATTTTACTCATTTTTTTTACACTTTTTGCACAAACTTTTCCTCTTAATTATTTAAAATCAAACTTTTTTTTATTTTGGATCTCATTTAGAATTAATTCAATATTTTAATAGATTACTGTAGAAATTATTAAGGTAAAATTTAAAATATATTATTAAGGTAAAATTTAAAATATATTATTAAGGTAAAATTAATTCAATAGTAAAATTTAAAATATATTATTAAGGTATCTAAAAATGTAACCCATCATTAAAATGCTTAATTACATTAAAACATAAAATTTTACTCATTTTTTTTACACTTTTTGCACAAACTTTTCCTCTTAATTATTTAAAATCAAACTTTTTTTTTATTTTGGATCTCATTTAGAATTAATTCAATATTTTAATAGATTACTATAGAAATTATTAAGGTAAAATTTAAAATATATTATTAAGGTAAAATTAATTCAATAGTAAAATTTAAAATATATTATTAAGGTATCTAAAAATGTAACCCATCATTAAAATGCTTAATTACATTAAAACATAAAATTTTACTCATTTTTTTTACACTTTTTGCACAAACTTTTCCTCTTAATTATTTAAAATCAAACTTTTTTTTTTATTTTGGATCTCATTTAGAATTAATTCAATATTTTAATAGATTACTATAGAAATTATTATTTGAATATGTTTAATATGATGGGTGGTAGTTAGTAACATCATGGGTGGGTTCATTCGCTCCTACTGACATTATTTTTTTTAATTTATGCTGACATTATTTTGTGCGCTTGACTGACGAAAACCTCACCTATCTCCCACAAATAATAACACAGTTCAATAGAACTCACTATAAGAAAGACATTTTAAAATATATTTTAATGTAATAGGAATATATTATAAAATAGTACTATATTTAATAATAAGAAATTATATTAATAATGAGAAATCAAATAATAAATTGAAAAATAAATAGAAGATTTAAAGTAAATATACAAGGAGAAAAGTAATAATAAGTAATAACATAATTATCTTTTTTATAATACCTTCACCCATCTTTTTAATTAATTACTATTTTCATTTCCTCCTTATTTTTCATTATACAATCATATTTTTTCAATTTTATTAATTTGGGTACTTTTACTAAAATAAAATATATAAATATAAAAACTTTAAAATAAAAATTTATAAAATTAATAAAAAATTTAAAAATTTAAAATAATACAATAAGTTTAAATCATTTTACAATATTTTTTTAGAAAATAAGTCACTAATAAGTAAAAATAAATTTTGTATACTTATCTCGAGTTTTGTATCCTAATTGTTTGTATATGAATGTGGAAACTGAACGTTTTTAAAAATAGTTAGTGGGTATTTTTTATTTAATCTTTTTATTAGAGTTTATTGATATCTCAATTACATATTACTACAGTTACTTATTTATTATTTATAATAGTATTTTATTTTATATTCATTATTTTGAAAATTTATTTCATATTTTATAATTCACACATTTAATACAAACAAACAATACCCAAGTTCTTACATACGTGTCTGAGGGGGCATGTGGATGATTGTGCACTCCCGTCTCTCTCACACAAATAAGGATAATGTGTAATATGATTTTTCATATCTTGTATATTTGATCCACCTTAATGTGACACCTCTTCTAGTATTAAGTGTAATTCTAACATCATAACTTATACTCTCAAGTTATTTATATACATAAATATGATTACAATAATTATCATTTTATTTGATTATACGGTATGTTATGTAATTGATCCGATATTCACTTTTTTTAACATATATCGTATATATAGTAGTTTTTTTTGTTATCGAGGCTTAGTATTCTATCTGACCGACCATACTATTTATTTTCTCAAAAATATTATTCACATCATACACGACAATTGAAATCTATAAATTTTAGTTCTCTAGTCATCATGTTTTTCATAGTTTACTTCTTAGAATATTCAATACATACGAAATCCAACCCCTTTTTGCTTAGGAAAACACCTGACTTATTAACTCTACCATTATATCTAAATTAGGTCATGGCCTTATTTGTAAAATCACTCATAAAATTCAGTTCCAATTTTTCTCCTATGTTGTCGCAGGTTCATGTTCATCATATCTCATTTCTAAATTTAAGTGAAACCTAACATTCTCTATATTTTCAGTAGTTCAATAAAACTTAACAATATACCATCATCGATCCAATGATACTTATTGTCTATAAACATACACCTAAGTATCTAGACACGTATTTGTTTCGGTCAATTTACGAGTATCTTTAATTGATGATCCCACTCGACTATTCACAACAATAAAAACTATATAATTCATATGAATACAACACGATCATATTTAGTTCTAAATAGTATATTATTGTACTGTACTGTAATTTCTCAAAATTATATTTTTGCCCCTAGGATTAATTTTGCTCGAATCTTGTATTTGCAGCTCGTTTATACAACCTTCATTTGTATGTTCTAAGTCCCCATATTTTTCTTTCCATCTCTCAACTATTTTCTCAACTAAGGTGTTAAGCCATTTGTACTTTTTTTTATTAGGTTCTTTTAACTTTGTACTTATTTCACATTAGTCTCTAACTTTTTAAAACTTACATTTTGGTCTTTCTAGTTTCTCATTACTCTATTTTGGGATTAGATTTCAGATATAATTTCTATCTTTGCTCCTTTAACTTTTCTTGATTTTAGTAAGGGTCCCTAACTTATTATAAATTCTATTTTGATCCTCTAACTTTTTAAAATCACCATTTGGTCCCTTAAACTTTACTAAAAATTACACTTGAGTCCCTAGCCTATTTTAAGCTACCATTTTAGGTCTCTAATCTTTTCAAACTTTTCTTTAGGTTCCTATACTTCTACTCAATCACATTTGGGTCTCTATTTTTATGAAATCACAGTTTGACCCCTAAATTTTCCAATAATTGTAATTTTATTCCTAAACTTTTATCTCTTTCAAAATGACTCTAATAACCTTTCAAAAATCTTATCTAGGTCCATCATCATTTTCTTTAGGTCCCTATGGTCATTTTCGACCACCAATGGCCGAAATAATGTTGTTTTAGCCCCAATCGCTCTCTCTATAAAATAAACACAAATTTAGGTTTTGGCTGGAAACTCACCTGTGATGAAGCAATGATAGCCAATGACAGCGGGGTTGTGTAGCTAACTCCCCCACGAGTATGTGGATCCGATTTGGTTAAATCCCCATGAGCAACCCGCCACTCTCCCTGTTTATTAAGGGTTTTCCCCTTCTTTACATCGTGAGGAGTAAGACATCCTTTATACCTTTACCTTTCATGGAATAGCATTAATCAAAATTGAATAAATTTAAACTTACATACCTATCTTGCAGGTTTAGCTAGTGGAAGGTTTTAGGTGGGTTTTTCCCCCGGTTATCTAAAAAGGGGGTAAGTTCGACAACTAAGAGAATGGGTGTTTGAAAAATAAGTTTCTAGAAAATAGTTTTGAATTGGAGTGTGTCAGACTCCTTATTTCCTTAAAAATTATTTCTTCCTTGGATTTCTAGTTATTCAAAACCAATTTCCTCATTATCCACAATCAATGTGTTTAACAATCAACACACGCTCTTCATCATGAAGTGATCATATATTCGCAGGGCAGCCCGTCCACTTCACCCACTTGTGGCGTCGGAGCGACTTTATCAGCCACCTATGTAGAAGTCTGTCCACTTCTATCCTAGGAATGAGTGGATATTCGCGACATCCAACCCTCAAACCCGAAATCAACTACGTGTCCGTATGAGGTAAGTGACCATATCCTAGTCTCATGCGCATGAAACTCAAACACAGTAGCTTCAAGAAGCCCCAAACATAGTAGTCTCGTGGAGTTTAAACTCAATAACTCCGTGCAGTCCAAACACAGTAACTACCTGACCAACTGGTACAACAAGAAACTCAAACACAGTAGCTTCTCTTTCCCTTATTGCCACCATGTCATCCAATAGCCCTTAGGACGCATCACTACCCCTCTTGGGCATTTTAATGGTCTCAAACCACAAGTGTATGCACAAATAATAATTTTTTTCCAAATAGCCATTTATCTTTGGTGCATACGGTCCAATGGCCCCAACACTCAACCCAGCTTGCAATTGTTTATCTGACTAGTCCGTTGACCTATCCTTAACACATGACCGCTAGCCCATCAAGCTTTGCTGGTCCTAACTTGGTACCATGGTGAATCACACAGTAAATTTTACTTTTAATAAGAGTTGTCATGGCTTATCATCATGTTTGATTATGAGCTCCTATTCATGCCAACTGGCATTGGGCCCACTATACGAGGTTTTCCAAAACCAGGCATTTTAGCCCCAAAGTTCCAAAACTGAGGCCTCTGGCCTATATGAGCTATTTGAGCTCTCGTCAAGAAAGTCTTCCAAAATTTTTAAGCATTGGCACATGGTTAGGGGAGAGCACTTCCGACAAAATAAATTTTCTCTTATCCATCACATTAACCGGGTATGATGACATCTCCGTTTATAACTGGTAAGTGAGTTTTCTACTTTTTTTAAGAAAGTTTATCATACCAACCGGGTATGATCTACTTACAACCGATAATAGTTTTTCCGTGTAGTTTTCACATCACCCCAACCAGGTGTGATGTTCAAATTACACATAGTAGTGGTTTTTCATTTTCGAGGTGCTCATCATTCCAAGTATGATGTGAATAATCTCACCCACCCAATAAGTGCAGTGTATTCCTCTTAATTGACTTTTTGCCTCCACGTGAGCTTATTCTTGTTGGCGTTTTCGGTCCTTCGTACTCCTACACCGATTTGGATACCCTTATTTATTAACATTTAGCATAATAGCTCTAATTCCTCACATATGAGCAAAATGCCCAAAATTTTAATCATTTATATTTAGGTCCCTAAAGTTCTTTTTTCTTAACTTTAGGTCAATAATGCAAACTTTTCCCCAAATTGAGTCCTGAAACTTCTAAAATTTACTTTGGGACCTTAATTTATTCAAAATCACAAAAGGGGTTCAAGTTTCCCAAATTTCCAATTTGCTCCCCAACTTTTCAAAAATTACCATTTTGCCCCAAATTTACAAAAATGGCAATTTGATCCCATAAAATCCAAAAATTGACCAGTTGGTCCTCTAACATATTTTTCATGGCCAATGGGCCCTCAATTTTGAAAATTGCACTTTGATCCCTCAATTTTACAAAATTTCCAAATTTTCCCAAATATTTCCCCCAATTTCCTCCTTCTATGGTGATCCTCGGAGCAAATTGAGACTACCGTCGGGTAGCTTGTAAACCCTGCACATTTGAGTTAAGGAAAACCAGGAAAAGAACCGGTCAAACCGAATAAGAAAACCAAACCGGTTTACATTTGGGAATAAGCAATATGGAAATTTACAACTTTCGGGTGATCCAAAGGGTTTATTAAACATTGGAAAAAAAACTTAAGACAAACTAGAAAACAAAAATCAAATTGGTTAAGGTGAACTAGATTTCATAAGAACTTCAAAGTTAAGCGTGCTTACCTAAGAGTAGTGAAGCAACTCCGGCGGACCGAAGCTGCCCTATTTCGGCCAAGCTAAAATTGGCCATTTCAAGCCCTCCTCAGGCCAAACCAAGCCCTCCCAACACTTCCTCAGCCTTTCCACGGCCGAATTAGGATCGAAAGGTAAGCCAATTCGGGTCCCCTTTATAATTTTCAATCGGTGCTAGAGAGAGAGTCGACCGAATTTCAATGACGAAATTCTAATCCAATTCCGCATAAATTGATACAATACTTGATTTTAGGATGAACCTCAGGACGAGACCTATCTGCCTAGATCGAAAGCTCGGACCGTCGTGCCTTCACCGGTGAGTAATCAAAGCTTTCTCTCTCTATAGTCTGTTTTCTGGAAAAGCTCCATTTGAGCTCGTTCCAACGTTAAAATCTGCGATTCAAAATTTCTTAGAATCGTATGAACATGCAGGAACTCAATTTCAACTCCAATTTCAATAATTAGAAATATTTGATCGGTCAATTTGATGAAATCAAATTCAGTAGTGTTGAAGAGTTGAAATTGGGGGAAAATTTGGGGATTTTCGAAATTCAAAGGGCCAAAATACAATTTTATGAAATTGAGGGTTAATTGGGCATGAAAATAATGTTGGAGGACCAATTGAGGAATTTTGGAAAATTTGGGGAAAAACTTATCATTTTTGTAAAAGAAGGGAAAAATGGTAATTTTGGAAAAATTGGGGAACCAAATTGGAAATTTGGGAAATTGAACCCCTTTTTGGTGAAATTTAATAAATTGAGGTCCCTGGATAAATTTTAAAAGTTACGGGACTCAATTTGAGGAAAAACCGACATTAGGGACTGAAAGTTAAAGAGAAATAACCTTAGGGACCTAATTGCAAATAACTAAAAGTTTAGATTTTCTCATTCATTGGAAATGAATGAGGGCTGTTATGGCAAGTAATAATGAACAAGGTTGTTCATATCATGTAGGAACGTGAAATACCGGGAACGACAGCAAGGACAAGCTCGCGTGAATACAAAGAACCAGTATAGTGGAATTCACAGCATTAACGGGTGAGTGGGTTTACTAACATCAAACCCGGTTGGGATGATGAGCACAACTTAAAGATAAAAACCACTTACCGGTTGTGAATGAAAATTTTATATCATACCCGGTAGGGGATGATAAGTACCTCGGTATAAAAACCCACTGTTTAGTGGTATTTTAATCATCACCACTTAGAGAAAGTGATATGAAAATTATGCAAAAAAAACTACTTACCGGTTGTAAGTAGATCATACTCGGTTGGTATGATGAGACTTCCTCGAAGGAAGTTGAAAACCCGTTCATCGATTATGAATGGAGATGTCCTTATACCGGTTGGTATAATGGATAGTGAAAACCTATTTTGTCAGAAGTGTTCTCCCCTAACTGTGTGCCAATGCTTAAACTATTTGGGAGACCTTCTCGACGGGAGCTCGAATAGCTCTGATAGGCCAGGGGCCTCGGTTTTGGAACTTGGGGGCTAAATGCCCGATTTTGAAAATCTCGTACATTGGGCCCAAGGCCAGTTGGCACGAGGAGGAGCTCATAAATGAACATGATATATGTGCCATAAAACTTAATAAGTGAATTGTTTGGCCATGGTACCAAGATAGGACTGACGTGCTCAGTCAACTAGCGGCAGTGTGACATGACAGGTCGACGGACTAGTCAAGACAAACAGCTGCGGGTTGAGTTGAGAGTCGGGGCCGTTGGACTAGTGGCTCCACATATTACATGGCAATATAAGAAAACATTTTTTGTGCATGCACTGTGAGTACGGGATCATCAAGATGCCCATGAGGGGTAGTGATGTGTCCTAAGGGCACTGGACAACCTGGTGGCTATAAGGGTAGTTTGTCGTTCCATGTGTCTGTACGAAATCTGGAGTAGCACTAAGCGCATGAGACCGGGGTGGGGACAGGATGAGGTCTCTGTTTTCATACAGACACGGAGAAGTGATTTCGGGATTGTGGGTCGGATGTCGCATACATCCACTCATTACCAGGGTAGAAGTGGTCGTACTTCTATCCGGGTGGCAGGAAAAGTCGCTCCGAAGCCACTAGCGGGTTCAGTAGTGATACTGACTTGCGAATGTGTGTAACCTTCATGATGAAGGATGCGTGTTGGGTGATGACACATCGGTAACTAAGAAATAATGGAAAAACCCAAATTTTTAAATGAATGGATTTTTGAAAAGAAAGAAGTTTAGCACACTCCATATAAATGTTTTTTTTAAAGTTAAAAGTAGACCTTTAAAAAAACCCGTTCACTGAGTAGTCGTACTCACCCCCTCCCTTATATCCCTTTCAAGAAATCCCGGAAAGCCTACCCTTAAAGACTGTCAACTAAGATGCCTATAAGACATGTGTGTAAAGTTTTAAATTTCATGAAGTTTTGATTATGCCATTCCAAGAAAAAGGTGTAGGTTAAAGGATGCCTTACTCTTTACGGTTTACAATAAGGGGAAACCCTTTAATAAATCGGGAGAGTGGCGGGTTGATCACGGGGATCCTACCAAATCGGGTTAGGGCGTGACAACTAGAGTGGTATCAGAGCGTGTTTCCTCAAATACATAATCAAGACTATAAAATATTGTAACTAATAGGATTTATCCTAAAATTTTCAGATGGCTCACAGGAGAGGAACCAAGAAAACTAGGAATGACTCTACTCAACCCCTTATCTTTGTAGGAAGACAACTCTAGATGCTTCCCAATTGCCTAAAGCATGGCAGGAATCTCAAAAGAGCAAATGAGAAAGTATCCCAGAGAATGGTGACAGGACCTATTGAGGTCACAACTCTAAGTATAAAGAAAGCCAAGCGTGAAGCCATAAAATGGGGCATATAACCTTACATAAGAGGATGCTTATCAAGAATCTCGTAGCTCCCTAGTTATTTGGTGACCATATTTTGTAATAGGGCCAAAATCTCCAACATACTGTACTACTCTATTAATGAAGCACTCCAAATTCCTAAAAACCCTGTCCTTCAAATGTTGTGATCTTCAAGGAAGACTCCAAAAAGGAAAAAAAACTCCCACGATATCCAGACTTAAGGACGAAGGAGCACCAAAACTAACAATTCCCAAGAAAATGCCAGGAGGAACCACTTATGTTCATGTAATTACATGCATGAATGATAGGGACACTGCGTGGAGAAGTGCCTAACCCTACAAAGGATAGAAATCAAGTTAACCTAGAGGGGAATAGGACACAAAGTGAAAAACTGTCCCACATCGCCAGGAGTCAGGACAATATTTTCCAAGAATAAACACCCCACAACTATAGGAAATCCGAAAGGATACCATCCCAAGAAACGTGATTCCATTTGCAACCACATATAAGAGGAAACCCTTCAAAATCTTACCAAATTGGTAAGAAGGAAAAAGGGGTAAAGGTAGGACATCAATAAAACCACAAATGGAACAAAGGATAGCTGAAGAGAATTCCCCCTTTAAGAAGAAAATCCAAACAATTTAGGAGCAAAGAAAGGAGTGCATCCAGAAGAGAAGACAAGACAAACATTTGATGACAAATGGGATGTATTGGGATCACAGGAATAAATCACATTGGAAGAAGCAACTATGTCAAATAGGAAGTTTGGACCAACAGGACAAGAGAAAGAAAGTCGTTACAACAAGATAGTTAGAGAGAACAAATGACACCCTAAGGAAGACCGGGAAGTAGAAGGGACTACACCCTAAAAAGGTCAGTGAGATGGATGTTAAGGACAGGAGGACTCGAGAAACAACTGCTAAGAAACTTAGACCAAACAAATGGTAGAGGCAAAGCAGTTAACGAACAAATACTCGGGAAAGCCATAATGTAAGCTCTGACAAAGAAGAGAGATGCAGAAATGTCAAATACTGGGGAAAGGAGGAATACAAGAAATCCTTAAAAGGACCAAGGGCTAATTAACGACTAAACTCAAGCCAAGAAAGGAATAGGCAAGCCTCTCCCACAATGATCCTGAAACAAGGAAGATTTGTACGCTCCCTAAAGAAATAGATAGGTACTGGGTACAAATAAGGATGCAAATAGAGTATAAAAGATGTGCCTAAAAGATTTGAGGAGTAAAGGTAAATAGGAGAAGATGACATCAAGGGATGTCATTTAAGGGTAGAAATCCCCTAGAGCAAATGTAAGAAAAGAATGTCAGGGGAAAGGCAAAGAATCCTACCAAGGAAGGAAGCCCCGGAAAGACATGTGTATCCCAATTAAGAGGAAATGGAACCAACCCTTATTTAAGAAATGTTTTCCAAGGAAGGAAGTATTGTAATGGTCCATTATGACCTGTTTGGAGAGAATAGGAGAACCATGTAGAAAGAGGAAAACTAGTAACGGTGGACAGCCAAAGATAATGAACAAAACTGGATGGAGTGAACCTTTCCAAGCAAAGTAATCGACACATAGATCGAAAGCAATTATTGTAGAATGAAGAATCATGAAGTGATTTATGAGCAAGTAAAAGTGGATTAAGGAAAAAGGAAGTCATTGAATAAGGGATGTCACTAAAGAAGAGAAAGGACATAAGAAGGGAAAAAAATCCTCGTATGTCAATAATCATCAGGAAACCCAACGATTGGAATTGAAAGGACCCAATAAAAACATTTGGAAAGGATGAGTAGGTAAGAGAAATCCATGCGGTTATGCGAGACATAACTTCAAAGGCATGATGGATGAGAGGATAGCGGTAAAAAGGATAGTTGAGGAATGCTATCAAAAGAAAAGAGGGATAAAGTTATATGATCCCTGAAAGGTCAAAAAAAAAAAATCTAAGAGAGACCCTTAAGGAGATGTTCTAGAAATCTAATGGACAAAGACAGGTCCTAGAAAATGCCATGCTGTAAGGGGTATGTAAGTCCAACAATCCCGAGGAGAATATGACTCAAAGTAAGGAAGAGTCGGCTAATAAGCATGACGAGGTCGAATATAAAAATTTGGACTGAAGTTATAATAGACAATGAATGGAGGAAGGGTCAAAATGGGATGAAAAAGTGAGAATAAAGAAAACCGTGGCAACCAGTACGTAACACCCGAAAGAACATTGAGCTAAAGGTTTCAACAACCAAGGGGTTAACTAGACATGAGAATGGTTAGGTATCTTAGAATTTCCAATCTTGAGTACAGAACCTCAAAGGGAAGAATGTGCTCTAAGCAAAGAAAGATATAAATCTAAGAATATACCCTGAAGTAAGGTATGTCTCGTTATGATAAACTCCATGGAGGGAGTAAATAATATAAAGGAAAAGAAATTTCTTAAGTGAAGGATATAAAAAGGACTAATTAAAAGAACAAGAGAAGACTTTGCATGTTAAGCAAACACCAAAGGGGCATCAAAGGAAATGATTGCTCATGCAAGGATGTTAACTAAGTTTTGCGGACAAAATTCCTAAAATGAGGGGAGAGTTGTAAACCCTGCACATTTGAGTTAAGGAAAACTGGGAAAAGAACTGGTCAAATTGAATAAGAAAACCAAACCGATTTACATTTGGGAATAAGCAATATGGAAATTTACAACTCTCTGGTGATCCAAAGGGTTCATTAAACATTGGAAAAGAAACTTAAGACAAACTAGAAAACAAAAACCAAATTGGTTAAGGTGAACTAGATTTCATAAGAACTTCAAAGTTAAACACTATTAGTTGAGAGTAGTGTGAGGATGGGTGACCTCCTAGGAAGTATGATTTTTTTTTTAACCCGAAATTTCGGTCAAAAACTTTTATGCGAACTTATCATAAATAGCCATAAATTAATATATATTTAATTATTAGAAATAATACCAATAATTTAATACCTAAATTAAATTATTGGAATTAATACCAAAATTAAATTATTGGAATTAATACCAATAATTTATAACAATATTAATACTAGTAATAAATCTCGCCCATTTAATAATTTATGGAACAGCTCTGATGTTCTGACCGACTGACTCTTCCTGTGACTATTGGGCTTACATGTTCCTTACCGCATGACATATTCTAGAACCTGCCTTTTGTCCTTGGAGACATGTCTTTCATAATGGTGTCAATTTTCCTTATCTATTCATCCTTTACCGATTTCCCTATTGGTTCAAGCAATCGGGTTTCCCGATGACTTACCGACATGCTGGAATTCTTCCCTTCTTATGTCCTTCCTCATCTTGAGTGGCATCCTTTACTCAAGGACTTTCCTTTTCCTTAATCCACTCTTACTCGCTCGTGACCATTTCACGGTCCTTTCTTCCGAGTTGATCCTTTTCTGTCTATGTGTCGATTGCTTTGTTTGGGAAGTTCCCTTCTTATGATTTTGTTCTCTACTTATGTCCCTCAAAGTAGAGGTTTTCACCTTAGAAACTACATGCTTAACCCCTTTTTATCATTTCTTCACATTCCTTTATATATTGGGGCATTGGTCCGCTTTGAATCCTTCCTCGTCTAAAAATTCCATTATATCGCTTATTCCTTATCCAAGTAACTTCCAATTCTTGGTTTCATGTACTCCACCCTATGAACAGTCATCCACTACTTAGGCTTCATCAAGTGAACATGGACCACAACCAGCCTTGATGTTAGTGGTTGTTCCACTTAACTACTTCTTAATTGGAGTGCTTAATTCTCCAAGGTTTCTTGGACATTCCTTCCTTTATTTCCTTATCATGGGTAGTCCACCCATTCTTACTTGTCACAACATCTTTTGATGCTATCTTTCTACTTACCTGTCCCTTTTGGTTTAACTTGCTTCCTTGGGTCATCCTAGTATGCCTCCCATGATTCTTTTACCTTGGCATGCACTTCCTTTGTAAGCTCATCTCCTTATCCCTCATCACTTGGTTCCACTACCTCTTAGTTGGGACATGTATGATTTCCCTAGGGTTTCCTTCCTTGAGAGTACTCTTCCCCTTCTCTCCCGGAATTCTATGCGTCCTTGAGGGCATCTAACCTCAAATCCACTTCATGACATCCTTAGATGCCATTCTTTCTCATTTCCCCCTAGAAATTTGGTGGGTACGTCCTTTGTATTTTCTCCTACTTGTATCACAAGTTTATTTTTGTAGGAAATATAACTTTCATTTATTTTGATGATAATGAATTACAGTCTTTGGCTATATTTGTTTAGGGGAATTCTGGTAAGTACTAACTACGGTACTAGGATCCTTTCATGTTTCCTCCTAGGTGAAGTTGTATACTCTGGTTGGGACCCTTAATGTAGTGGTGATGTCTTGCCCTCTGTCTAGTGCCCTTGGGTTTTCTTGAGGTGATCGGTAGGTACTTCGTTGTGTATTTCCCTGAAGGGCTGGGCAGTTCTTCGCAAAGTGGCCAGGCTGTCTACATTCAAAGCATATTTGACATGGTCCTTCATGGTTTTTCTGGCACTTGGAACAATAGGGGCTTCTCCTTTGTGGGGTTGTATTTGCCTTCCTTTGGGTATGATAACCTTCCATTGTCCTAGGGAACCCCATCCTAGTCCCCCATTTCTGTCCACCTGTCTCCTTTTATCTTTCTCGGTTGTCCTGGCCTCCTTTCTCTTTCCTACTAGTCTGTTCTATCTGGCGACGTCTCGCCTATACTAGACACTCATATTCATGGGCCATGCTAATGACAACAACCAAATTCATGGGGCGTCCTAGTACTCCCATTCGGTCCCGTATGTCCATATTAAGATTGTCCACAAATCGTTGGCAAACATCTGCAGGTCTGGCTAGGTCAGAGGCAAAGGGTCTTAACTTGTTAAACTTGATTTCATACTCCGAGATAGAGTTAAGCCCTTGTCGGAGTCGGAGGAAGTCTTGCTTCTTTTCGTTGATTAGATGTGGAGCTAGGTATTCCTTTGTATATCTTTCCTTGAATTGCTCCCATGTGGGGGTGGTGGCATACAAGATTATGATGTTATCCCACCACCTCTTTGCACTAGCTTTCATGATAAACTCTACCAAGATCACCATATCCTCTGGTGAAATCCTAACTATCCCTATGAGTTTCTTGATGCTAGCTAGCCAGTCCATAACATCCCCAACATCCTTCTCTCCTAGGATGGTTTAGATCTTAATTGTCGAAGGGTTTTGAGGTATTTAGGAATATCCACTCAAGGAGGAACATTAGCAGGAGGGAGATGAGATTGTACTTCCTCAAGCTCAGCACGAGAGTTGGTGTCCACCTTGGGGGTGAGGTTAGGCCGTCCGAACACTCGGGAAAACTCTTCGTACAATCTCTGATGTTCTAAGCTTAATCTAGGGAGGGGTGGTTGGATAGTGTTGGGGACTGCATCTCTAGTTCTCTTGGTTTCTCTCTTGGGAGATATTTGAAAATTTTAAAACTATCCCTATTAGTTACTATGTTCTCTAGTCTTGATAATGTATTTAAGGAAAAAGGCTCTCATACCACTCAAGTTGTCATGCCCTGACCCGGTTTGGTGGGATCCTGTGAGCAACCCGTCACTCTCCATTTTTATTAAGGGTTTTCCCCCTCTTTAAACCGTGAGGAGTAAGACATCCTTTATACCTGTACATTTCCTAGAATAACATTAATCAAAACTGAATAAATTTAAACTTATATACCTATCTTGCAGGTTTAGCTAGTGGAAGTTCTTTAGGTGGGTTTTTCTCTCGGTTACCTGAAAGGGGGTAAAGGGAGGGAGTGCGTTCGACAACTTTGTTTATTGGTGTTTGAAAAAATAGTTTCTAGAAAATAGTTTTGAATTGGAGTGTGCTAGACCCCTTATTTCCTTAAAAATCATTTCTTCCTTGGATTTCCGGTTATTCAAAACCAATTTCCTCATTATCCACAATCGGTGTATTTAACAATCAACACACGCCCTTCTTCATGAAGAGATCACATGTTCATAGGATAGCCTGTCCACTACACCCACTTGTGGCATCGAAGTGACTTTATTGGCCACTTAGATAGAAGCCCATCCACTTATATCCGGGGAATGAGTGGATTTTCACGACATCCAACCCTCAAACCCGAAATCAACTCCGTGTCCGTATGAGGACAAAGACCATATCCTAGTCTTATATGCATGAAACTCAAACACAGTAGCTTTAGGAAGCCCCAAAAACAATAGCCTAGTGGAGTTCAAACATAATAACTCTGTGGAGTCCAAACAAAGTAACTACCTAGCTAACTAGTATGACAAGAAACTCAAACACAATAGCTTCTCTTTCCCTTGTTGCCACCATGTCGTCCAGCAGCCCTTAGGATGCATCACTACCCTCTTGGGAGTTTTAATGGTCTCAAACCTCAAGTGCATGCACGAACAATATTTTTTTCCAAATAGCCATTTATCTTTGGTGCCTACGGTCCAATAGCCCCAACACTCAACCCGACCTGCAGTTGTTGATGTGACTGGTCCGTCGACCTAGCCCTGACACACGACCGCTAGCCAATTGAGCTCAGTCGGTCATAACTTGGTACCATGGTGAATCACACAGTAAATTCTACTTTTAATGAGAGTTGTCATGGCTTATCATCATGTTTGATTACGAGCTCCTGCTCGTGCCAACTGGCCTTAGGCCCACTGTACGAGGTTTTCCAAAACCGGGCATTTTAGCCCCCAAGTTCCAAAATCGATGTCCCTGGCCTATATGAGCTACTTGAGCCTCATCAAGAAGGTCTCCCAAAATTTTTAAGCATTGGCACACAGTCAGGGGAGAGCACTTCTGACAAAATAACTTTTCTCTTGTCCATCAAACTAAACGGGTGTGATGACATCTCCGTTTATAACTAGTAAGCGGGTTTTCTACTTTCTTGAAGAAAGTTCATCATACCAACTAGTTATGATCTACTTACAACTGTTAAGTAGTGTTTCCGCGTAGTTTTCACATCACCCCAACCATATGTGATGTTAAAATTTCACATAGTACCAGTTTTTTATTTTTGAGGTACTCATCATCCCAACCGGGTATGATGTTAATAATCCCACTCACCTAATAAGTGTAGTGTATTCCTCTTTATAGACTTGTTGCCTCCACGTAAACTTATCCTTGCTGGTGTTCCCAGTCCTTCATGCTCCTACGCAATGTGGATATCCTTATTTATTAACATTTTGCATAATAGCCCTAATTCCACACTTATTAGCGAAATGCCCAAACTTTTCAATTATTTACATTTAGATTCCTAAAGTTCTTTTTCCTTAACTTTAGTTCCCTAATGCAAACTTTTCCCCAAATTGAGTCCCAAAACATCTAAAATTTACTTTGGGACCTCAATTTATTCATAATCACCAAAGGGGTTAAAGTTTCCCAAATTTCCAATTTGGTCCCCAACTTTTCAAAAATTACCATTTGCCCTAACTTTACAAAAATGGCAATTTGACCCCATAAATTCCAAAAATTGACCAATTGGTCCTCCAACATATTTTTCATAGCCAATTGGCACACAATTTTGGGAAATTGCACTTTGGTCTCTCAATTTTCTAAAATTCCCAAATTTCCCCAAATATTTCCCCCTTTCAAACTGGTCAAATTTGATTTCATCAAATTGACCATTCAATCGGGTATAATTATTGAAATTGAAGGTAAAATTGAGTTCCTACACTTCCACATGATTCAATAGAACTTTGAATTGCGTCATTTGGATATGAATTGAACTCAAATGGAGCTTCGTTGGAAATTTTAACTTAGAGAGAGAAAGCTTCAAAATCTTACCATGAGGGTGTGGCAGTCCAAGCTTTCAATTGGGGCAAATAACACTTGTCTCAAGGTTTCTCCTAGGATCAAGAATTGCATCAATTCATATCGAATTGCATCAATTCATATCGAATTGAGGGAGAATTCAGTCACTAAAGTTTCACTAATTCTCTCTCTAACATTGATTAGAAATTATAGAGTATAGCCAAATTGGCTTATCTTTTTGCTCTAATTCAATCGTATGAGGGTTGTGGAAGTGTTGAAAGAGCTTGGTTTGGCCTGAGAAGAGCTCAAATTTGCCGTGTTTAGCTCGGCCGAAATAGGGCAGCTTCGGTCCGACAGAGCTGCTTCATTGTTTGATCACGCAGACACTTCTCTAGTGATCCTTGGGGCAAATGGAGACTACTATTGAGTAGCTGACTTCTCCCCGAATCTAAGGAACCCGACCTCACTTTTTTTGGCTTAGAAAAATGCCCAAGTCAAAGCTCTGGTTCGAGCTTCACCGAAAATTGGAGCAACAGAGAGGCGCGCGCGAGAGAGAAAAGTTTTCAAGTGTGAGGAGGATGAATGGGGAGGAACTCTTTATATAGGAAGCTCAGAGACTCCTTGGCCATCTAATTGGCGTCTTTATGCGGTCATTCATTGCCTAAAACTCCTTAAAGGAGAATTTTCATCTTCGTTGGTGCTGCTCAATTTTTCAAAGAGTGAATAGTGCTGACATGTGAAGGAAGAATGTGATACTGTTCTGGACCGTACTGTACTGATCCAAATCAGGTTCAATGCTTAAACTAGTCGGTTCAGGCCCGATTCGACCTAGTTTTTCAAAATTAAAAATTTCTAAATTCATTATCTATCCAATGGTGGCTTCAATTCTCCCATTTGAATTTTCTAAGCCAGCTAGAAAAATGAATTTAGAAACTAGTTCAATAGTAGTTTAAATCGGTTCATGTCCAATTCACTTGAACTGGTGTGGTTTTCACTTTCAATTCATTTGGGATTTGTAAATTTCCCATTTTGCCCTTCCTCTAATGGTTGGGGTTCGTGAACCGGTTTAGTTTTCTCACCTGGGTTGATTGGTTCTTTCCCTGGTTTCCTTGTTTTTAAAGGATGAGGTTTACAAGTGAGTTTCTACAACTCAGTGAATGGGTGTTGGCCGAATTTCCCCCTTTCAAACTGGCTGAATTTGATTTCATCAAATTGACCATTAAATCGGGGTTAATTGTTGAAATTGAATGTATAATTTAGTTCCTACACATCCACACGATTCAATTGAGCTTTGAATCGCATGAATTGAGGTCGGAACAAGCTCAAATGGAGCTTTGCCGGAAAACTGTGCGTATAGAGAGAAAGCTTCGAAAGCTTACCGTCGGAGGTGCAACGGTCCGAGCTTTCTATCGGGGCAAGTAGCTCTCATCCTAAGGTTTTTCCTAGTATCAAGAATTTCAATAATTAATATTGAATTGTGAGAGAATTTGGTCAGTGAAAATTCCTAGTTTCTCTCTCTAACGTCGATCAGGAATGATAGAGGGGAGCCAAATTGGCTTAACTTTCAGCTCTAATTCGGTCATGTAGGGTGTAAACCCTGCACATTTGAGTTAAGGAAAACGGGGAAAAGAACCGGTCAAACCGAATAAGAAAACCAAACCGGTTTACATTTGGGAATAAGCAATATGAAAATTTACAACTTTCGGTTGATCCAAAGGATTTATTAAACATTGGAAAATAAACTTCAGAAAAATTAGAAAATAAAAACCAAATTGGTTCAGATGAACTAGATTCCATAAGAACTTCAAAGTTAAGTGTGCTTACTTGAAAGTAGTGTGAGGATGGGTGACCTCTTGGGAAGTATGATTTTTTTGTAACCCGAAATTTCGGTAAAAACATTTTATGCGAAGGCTTATCATAAATAGCAATCAATTAATATATATTTAATTATTAAAATTAATACCAATAATTTAATATCTAAATTAAATTATTGGAATTAATACCAAAATTAAAATATTAGAATTAATACCGAAATTAAATTATTGGTATTAATATCAATAATTTATGCCAATATTAATACTAGTAATAAATCTCACCCATTTAATAATGGGTTTTATGACTATATAAAGAGGTTATCTCTATTTTATTCTCCTCACACCTAAACACTTCTGTCTCTCTCTACTGCTCCATTTCCCGGTAAAGCTCGAACCAGAGCTTCGACTTGAACAAAGGTCAGACTCTTTAGAACCGGGGAGAAGACAACTATCTAATAGCAAACTCCAGTCAATCTGAGAATCATCGGAGAAGCGCCGATATGATGGAATAGTGAAGCAACTCCGACGGACTGAAGCTACCCTATTTCGACCAAGCTGAAATCGGCCATTTCAAGCCCTCCTCAGGCCAAACCAAGCCCTCCCAACACTTCCTCAGCCTTTCCACGGCCGAATTAGGACCGAAAGGTAAGCCAATTCGGCTCCCCTTTATAATTTTCGATCGGTGCTAGAGAGAGAGTCGACCGAATTTCAATGACGAAATTCTAATCTAATTCCGCATCAATTGATACAATACTTGATTTTAGGATGAACCTCAGGACGAGACCTATCTGCCCAGATCGAAAGCTTGGACTGTCGTACATTCACCGATAAGTAATCGAAGCTTTCTCTCTCTATAGTCTGTTTTTCGGCAAAGCTCCGTTTGAGCTCGTTCCGACGTTAAAATCTGCGATTCATAGTTTCTTAGAATTGTATGAACATACAAAACTCAATTTCAACTCCAATTTCAATAATTAGAAGTATTTGATCGGTCAATTTGATGAAATCAAATTCGGTAGTGTTGGAGAGTTGAAATTGGGGGAAAATTTGGGGATTTTCGAAATTCAAAGGGGCCAAAATACAATTTTATGAAATTGAGGGTCAATTGGGCATGAAAATAATGTTGGAGGACCAATTGAGGAATTTTGGAAATTTTGGGGAAAAACTTACTATTTTTGTGAAAGAAGGGCAAAATGGTAATTTTGGAAAAATTGTGGAACCAAATTAGAAATTTGGAAAATTAAACCCCTTTTTGGTGAAATTGAATAAATTGAGGTCCCACGATAAATTTTAAAAGTTACGGGACTCAATTTGAGGAAAAATCGACATTTGGTACTTAAAGTTAAAGAGAAATAACTTTAGGGACCTAATTACAAATATCTAAAAGTTTGGGTTTTCTCATTTATTAATGAATGAAGACTGTTATGCCGAGTAATAATGAACAAGGTTGTTCATATCGTGTAGGAACGTTAAATACCGGGAACGCCAGCAAGGATAAGCTCGCGTGAATACAAAGAACCAGTATAGTGGAATTCACGGTATTAACGGGTGAGTGGGTTTACTAACATCATACCCGGTTGGGATGATGAGCACAACTTAAAGATAAAAACCACTTACCAGTTGTGAGTGAAAATTTTATATCATACCCGGTAGGGGATGATAAGTACCTTGGTATAAAAACCCACTGTTTAGTGGTATTTTAATCATCACTACTTAGAGAAAGTGATGTGAAAGTAATGCGAAAAAATTACTTACGGGTTGTAAGTAGATCATACCCGAATGGTATGATGAGACTTCCTCGAAGGAAGTTGAAAACCCGTTCATCGGTTATGAATGGAGATGTCCTTATACTGGTTGGTATGATGGACAGTAAAAACCTATTTTTGTCAGAAGTGTTCTCCCCTGACTGTGTGCCAATGCATAAACAATTTGGGAGACCTTCTCGACGGGAGCTCGAATAGCTCTAATAGGCCGGGGGCCTCGATTTTGGAACTTGGGGCTACATGCCCGATTTTGAAAATCTCGTACAGTGGGCCCAAGGCTAGTTGGCACGAGCAGGAGCTCGTAAATGAACATGATATATGTGCCATAAAACTTAATAAGTGAATTGTCTGGCCATGGTACCAAGATAGGACCAACATGCTCAGTCAACTAGCGGCAATGTGACATGACAGGTCGACGAACTAGTCAAGACAAACTACTGCGAGTTGAGTTGAGAGTCGGGGCCGTTGGACTAGTGGCACCACAAATTACATGGCAATATAAGAAAACATTGTTTGTTCATGCACTGTGAGTACAGGATCATCAAGACGCCCATGAGGGGTAGTGATGCGTCCTAAGGGCACTAGACGACTTGGTGGCTATAAGGGCAGTTCGTCGTTCCAGGTGTCTGTGCGAAATCTAGAGCAGCACGAAGCGCATGAGACCAGGGTGAGGATAGCATGAGGTCTCTGTCCTCATATGGACATGAAGAAGTTATTTCGGGATTGTGGGTAGGATGTCACGTACATCCACTCATTCCTAGGGTAGAAGTGGTCGTACTTCTATCCGGGTGGCAAGAAAAGTCGCTCCGAAGCCACTAGCGGGTTCAGTAGTGATACTGACTTGTGAATGTGTGTAACCTTCATGATGAAGGATGTGTGTTGGGTGATGACACACCATGGTAACTAAGAAATAATGGAAAAATCCAAAATTTTAAATGATGGGATTTTTGAAAAGAAAGGAGTCTGGCACACTCCATATAAATGTTTTTCTTAAAAGTCAAAAGCTTTTAAAAACCCATTCACTAAGTAGTCGTACTCACCCCCTCCCTTATATCCCTTTTAGGAAATCCCGGAAAGCCTCCCCTTAAAGACCGTCAACTAAGATGCATGTAAGACAGGTATGTAAAGTTTTAAATTTCATACAGTTTTGATTATACCATTCCAGGAAAAAGGTGCAAGTTAAAGGATGCCTTACTCTTTACGGTTTACGATAAGGGAAAACCATTTAATAAACCGGGAGAGTGGCGGGTTGATCACGGGGATCCGACCAAACCAGGTCGGGGCGTGACATAGGGGCTGTGAGAGTGTTGGGAGAGCTTGGTTTAGCATAAGGAGAGCTGAATTTGGTCGATTTCAGCTCGACCGAAATAGGACAACTTTGGTTCACCAGAGCTGCTTCACTGTTTGATTACGATGGTGCTTCTCTGGCAATCGTCGGATCGAATGTAGCTGACTTCTTCCTAGATCTAAGGAACCCGACCTCTCCTTCTAAGACTCAGAAAAAAGCTCAATATTGGAGCTTTGGTTTGAGCTTCACCCGGAAACTGAGTAGTTGAGAGAGAGTGGAGATTTAAAGTGTTAGGAGAATGAATGGAGATGAGCTCTTTATATAGGGAGCTTGGGGACGCTTTGGGTGACTATTTGGCACCTTAATGGTGCTCATTCATGACCTGAAATGTCCTGAATGGAAATGTTTCATTTTCTCCGGTGCTGTTCATTTTTTTGGCGAGTGAATAGTGTCATTATCTAGAGGAAGAAGACAACACTATTCTGAATCGGACCGGACCGGTCTAAACCGGGTTCAATGCTTAAACTGGCTGATTTAGGGCCGATTCTACCAAAATTTTTAAAATTTAAAATTTATAAATTCATCAAAATTCATTCTCTATTCAATGGTGGCTTCAATTTCCCAAATTGAATATTTTAAGCCACCTATAAAAATGAATTTTGCAACCAGTTCAACGATGGTCCAAACCGGTTCAATCTGGTTCACCTGAACTAGTTTGGTTTTCTCTTCCAATTCATCCCAAACCCCTTTTTGTGATTTTGAATAAATTGAGATCTTAAGGTGAATTCTAGAGTTTCAGGACTCAATTTGAGGGAAAATTCGACATTAGGGACCTAAAGTTAAAGAAAAATAACTTTAGGGACCTAATTGTAAATAAATGAAAAGTTTGGTTATTTCATTCATTTGTGATGAATGAAGGCTATTAGACCAAAGGATAATGAACAAGGAATGTTCATATTGTGTAGGAACATGAAGTACCAGGAATGCCAGCTAAGACAAGTTTATGTGAAGGCAACAAACCGGTTAAGATGAAATTCACTGCACTATCGGATGAGTGAGATTTAACATCATACCTGATTAGGATGATAAGCACCTCGGAAATGAAAACCCACTATTAAGTGGTATTTCAACCATCACATCTGAGAGGAGTGATGTGGAAATTATACAAAAAATCTACTTAACGGTTGTAAGTAGATTATACCCAATTGGTATGATGAACTTCCGAGGAGCAAGTAGAAAACCCTCTTATTGGTTATAAGCGAAGATGTCCTCATACCCGATTGGTGTGATGGACAAATGAAAAGTTTATTTTGTCAGAAGTTCTCTCCCCTGACTATGTGCCACTGCTTAAAACTTGTGGGAGACCTTATTTACGGGAGCTCGAATAGCTCAGATAGGCTCGAGGCCTCAATTTTGGAACTTGGGGGGCTAATATGCCCGATTTTGAAAATCTCGTATAGTGGGCCCTAGGCCAGTTGGCATGAGTAGGAGGTCGTAAACAAACATGAGTTTAAGCTATTAAAACTTTAAATAAATGATTTGTTTAGCCATGGTACCAAGACAAGACCAGCATAATCGATGGACTTGCGCAGTGCGACATGACAGGTCTACGGACCAGTCGAGACAAACAACTGCCAGTCGAGTTGAGGGTCGGGGCCATTGGACCCGTGTCACGACAGATTAAATGGCTTATGTTGAAAAACTGTTGTTTTGTGCACGCACTAAGTTACGTGACCTTCAATATGCCCAAGAGGGGTAGTGATGCTTCCTAGGGATACTAGACGACATGGTGGAGATAAGGGTAGTTAGTCGTGCCAGCAGTCTTGGAAGCTCGACATAGCTTCATTCGCATGAGACCAGGTTGGGGTCGAGATGAGGTCTCTGTCCTTATACAGATACTGAGTTTTATTTACGGGATTGAGGGTCGAATGTCATGTACATCCACTCATTCTCAGGGTAGAAGTGGACGTGCTGCTATCTAGGTGGCCGGTAAAGTCGCTCCGACCCCACAAGTGGGTACAATGGATGGGCTAGCGTGCAAATGTGTTTTCCCTTCATGATGAAGGGCATATGTTGGTTGATAAACACACTTGTTATAATTGAGGATTGAGTAATGGCTATGAGAATGAGATTTTAAGGATGAATTATTTTAAAAGAAAATAGGAGTCTGGCACACTCCGATTCAAACACTCTTCCTAAAAGTCAAACTTTAAAAACCCATTCAGTGAGTCGTTGAACTCACCCCTCCCTTATATCCCTTTTCAAGTAACCAAGGGAAACCTACCCAAAGACTTCCTTTAGTCACACCTACAAGACAAGTATGTAAGTTAAAATTTTTATACAGTTTTTATGTATGTTATTTCAAGAAAGGTATAGGTTTAAAGAACACCTTACTCTTCCCAAGTTAAAGAAGGGGAAAACCCTTAGTAAACCGGGAGAGTGACGGGTTGCTCATGGGAATCCGACCAAACTGGGGCGTGACAACATGTGTCTTTCCAAGGTTCCCTTCCTTGGTAAGTTTTACACTTCTTTTCTCCTGGAATTTCCTTCTGGTTTTATTGTTGTGAATGTTCAGCCTTAAATAACATTCCTTGATGCCATTCTCTCCTGCTCACCTTTACCCTTGTGACCCGACAAATACTTCTTGTGTACATTGTTCTCATTATTACTCCTTTTCCAATACTTAATTTATTTCTCTGAGGTAGAGTTAACATTCCCTGACCCCCCATCTCGTGATCATCCTGCTTAATGTTTATTTAGCTTTTTCATAGTTTTCGGTTAAATGACTCCTGTTTTGTCCATTGGTGTCTTCAGGGCTTTTTTGTACCCTCATGTCTCAAAGGTTTTTACCCTTCCATCATTTCCTTCTTTACTGGGTCTATGACCTTCACAAGGATTGATTTGTTGATTGTCTCATTCACTTTATCCTCTTCGTTATTTATTTTGAGAGAATTATCTCTCGAATCCTCTTGTCTTTGGTATCCATTCCTTCACCCTATTTTGGGTATGATCCTTATTATTTCTCAATCCTTCTTGGAGTGTAGTTTATTTCCTAAATGCTTTGGTTGCTATGGGTTATTTCCTTTAATCAGGTTTTTCTAAAATTTCCTATTTGGGTTTCCATGCGTTCTTGCAAGTAGATCATACTTAACCTCTCCAAACACGCACTTAACCACTCGTACCTCTTACTAAGGTTCTTATTTCAGCTCCGGTTTTTGCGACATTTCCTCGGTTGATTTTCTTAACTTGAAGCTTTCTCCTTCCTTGATCCAACTTCTTATTCTCACCCTTCTTCAAATGTCTCCCGTTCTGGGATTCTTATGTTTGATCTCCCTACCGTTCCTGAGAAGTTTCCCCTTTTTAGTCTTCACTTATACTTAAGGATCTTGTATGGTTTATTCACTCTATCTTTTCTTCCTTTTTGGTTTCATACCTTCGCTTTCCACAAGTCTCCTTATTATATGGAGTTCCTAAGAAATTGTGTCTTAGTTCTTTACAAGTAGGTGTTATACTTGGGCGTTCTTGTTATTTGATTTTCTTCTCATCCTACTTTAGTGGTCTTGACATACTTTGTATTTTCCTAGCAACTTACTTCCTTTCTTCTTGATCATCTTCCATTCATGTGGTTCTCTTTGGAATATTCCACTCCTTGTTTTTCCTTACTCTTATTTTTTGAACCTTTCCCTAACTCCTTGAACTCTCCATAAGTCCATACCCTTTGATGTTCACTTCCTCTTTGTTCCAACTCCTTCTTCCTTTACTTAGTTAAGATCTTCCTTGGATGAACTCTTCCTTATTGTACTTCCGAGGGAAATTCTTAAGGGTTGAGGTTAACCATCTTTTCTTTCTTAGGTGGTTTCCTACTTTTTACTTAAATCTTTATTATCGCACTCTTTTTGCTTTGAATTTATTTTCTTGCCATACTTTGCTTATTACAGGAATTTTCTACCCCTAATCCCTTAGGGTCATAGGCTGAGAGTTAACCCTAGAGCAGTTGTGGGATTCTCAATCAGAAGGTTCTGAGTGACTGGTTGGGGGTCCACTCATATTCTCTTATAGGGCGAATCTCATGTATGGCCTCAAGTTCGTATTGTCTTAGTACCTCGACCTCACACTCATAGGTCCACTTCATCTATTGGGAGGGATTGAAGCCGGGTTGAGTAAGTGGAGGTACTTGGTTGACCTTCATGAAGGTGGCATACGCATCCTATTAGTTATCCCAAGCCTCCTTCTTGGTGGGATCCCTCTCCAGTTGTTGTGGGGCTGGTGGAGGGGTTGGGCTCCTAGAAGGAGGTACAAGTTCCTCTTGCCTTGGAGAAGGGTATGTGATGCCTTCCAGTTCCAATAAGGCTCCTACCAGTTTCCGATAGTCGTCCACCATGCCTTTGGGTACTCTTTTCTCACCCTTTAGGAATCTTTGTAGTGTTTCCTCCCTTGGGTTGGGTTTCTTTTTCAGGGTTATGGGTTGAGGGCTGAATTTCACCACGAACTTCCTATGGATTCTCCTTCCTACACGATAGTTAAAGTTTGATTATTGTCAGGGCATAATATCGATAATATTTCAAGGGAACTTAGCTTTGATACCACTCAAGTTATCACACCCCGACCCGATTTGATCGGATCCCCAGGAACAACCTGTCACTCTCTTGATTCAAGAGGGGTTTCCCCCTTCTTTAACTCAAGAGAAGTCAGACATAATTTCAACCTTGTTCCTTAGAATAACATATATCAAATAAAATACAAGTTTAAGAGAAATTAAGCATACCTGACAAAGGGTAAGGCTTGGTGTTATCCCTAATAATCTTTATACTTCCTAAAAATGGATAAAAAAGGTGGGTGAGTTTTTACAACTTAGTGAATGAGTATTTTTAAAAATAAAATTTTAATAAAATAGTTTTTAAATTGGAGTGTGCCAAACTCCTTAATTTCTTTAAAATATCTCATTCTTGAAATCTCGGTTTTCATAGCCATTTCTCAATCCTCAATCAATATAAGTGTGTTTATCAACTAATACACACCCTTCATCATGAAGGGAACAAACATTCATAGGCCAGCACGTCCACTACACTCACTTGTGGCGTTGAAGCAACTTTACCAGCTACCTAGATAGAATCACACCCACTTCTACCTTGAGAATGAGTGGATGTACGTGACATCCAACCCTCAATCCCGTAAAAAAAAACTATGTGTCCATATGAAGATAGAGACCTCATCCCGTCCCCACCTTGGTCTCATGCGCATGAAGCTACGTCGAGCTTCCAAGACTGCTGGCATGACTAACTGCCCTTATCTCCACCATGTCGTCCAGTAGCCCTAGAACGCATCACTACCCCTCTTTGGCATCTTGAAGGTCCCGTAACATCAGTGCATGCACAAAATAACAATTTTCTACATAAGCCATATAATCTGTGGTGCCACCGGTCCAATGGCCCTAACCCTTAACTCAACCTATAGCTATTTGTCTCGACGGGTCCGTCAACCTATCATATAGCACTACCGCCAGTTCATCGAGTATGTCGATCCTGTCCTGGTACCATAGCAAAATAATTCATTTATTTAAAATTTTTATAGCTTAAACTAATATTTGTTTACGAACTCCTTCTCGTGCCAACTGGCCTAGGGCCCAGTGTATGAGATTTTCAAAATCAGGCATATTAGCCCACAAGTTCCAAAACCAAGGCATCCGACCTATCTGAGCTATTCAAGCTCCCGTCAAGAAGGTCTCCCAAAAGTTTTAAGTAGAGTCACACAGTCAGGGGAGAGCATTTATGACAAAATAAACTTTTCATCTGTCCATCACACCAACCAGGCATGAGGCCATCTCAGCTTATAACCGATAAGCGGGTTTTCTATTTCCTTCCCATAAGTTCATCATACCAACCGGACATGATCTACTTACAACCGGTAAATAGTTTTTTCGCGTAATTTCCACATCACTCCTCTCAGGTGTAATGGTTAAAATACCACTAAATAGTGGGTTTTCATTTTCGATGGGATTATCATCCCAATCGGGTGTGATAAAATCCCACTCACCCAATAACGCAGTGATTTCCTTCTTAACTGGCTTTCGTCTCCTCACGAGCTTTGTCTTAGCTGGCATTCCCGATACCTTGTGTTCCTACACAGTATGAACATTTTTGTTCATTATGCCTTGGCTTGATAGCCTTCATTCATTATAAATGAATAAAAATTCCCAACTTTTCAAATATTTTCAATTTGGTCCCTAAAGTTCTTTTTCTTTTACTTTAGGTCCCAAATGCAGATTTTCCTCCAAATTGAGTCCCAAAAATTCAAAATTATACTTTGAGACCTCAATTTATTCAAAATTACATAAAGGGGTTCAAGTTTTCCAAATTCCCAATTTGGTCCCCCAACTTTTTCAAAATTACCATTTTGCCCCTCCTTTACAAAAATGGTAAGTTTTACCCCAAAAATTTAAAAATTGCCCAATTGGTCCTCCAAAATCTTTATCATGCCCAATTAGCCCTCAATCTTATGAAATTGCATTTTAGTCCCTCGAATTTTTGAAATCCCCAAAATTTTCCTCCAATTTCAACTTTTCAACATAGCCGAATTTGATTTCATAAAATTGACTGGTCAAATGAGTTTAATTGTTGAAATTGAAGTTAGATTGAAGTTCCTACATCTTCATACGATACAATTGCACTTTGAATTTCACAATTTGACGTTGGAACGAGCTCAAACGGAGTTTCGTTGGAAAATTAAACGTAGAGAGACAAAGCTTCTAATGCTTTCGATCTGGATAGATAGCTCTCACTTTAAGGTTACTCCTTGGATCAAGAATTGTATCAATTGATGCTGAATTGAGTGAGAATTTAGTCATTGAAAATTTGTCGGCTCTCTCTCTAGCACCGATCGGAATTTATAGAGTGGAGCCAAATTGGCTTACCTTTCCGCACTAATTCAGCCGTAGGGGGGCTAAGAAGGTGTTGGGAGAGCTTGGTTTGGTCTGAGGAGGGCTCGAATTGGTCGATTTCAGCTCGACATAAACAGGGCAGCTTCGGTTCATCGGAGCTGCTTCATTGTTCGATCACATCAATGCTTCTCTAGCGACCCTCAAAGCAATTGAAGACTACCACCGTGTAGCTGACTTCTCACCGAGTCTAAGGAACCTAACCACACCTTCTTTGGCTAAGAAAAGAACCTATACCGGAGCTCTAGTTCGAGCTTCACTGGAAAACTGAGTAGTTGAGAGAAAGTGAGGTTTTTAGGTGTGGAGAGGATGAATGGAGAGGGGCTCTTTATATAAGGAGCTCGAATACTTGTCGGTCGTTCGTTTGGCACCTTTATGATAGTCATTGATGGCCTGAAATGTACTGAACGGAAACGTTTCATTTTCACCGGTGCTGGTTCGATTTTTTGGTGAGTGAACAGTGTTGTCATATGAAGGAAGAAGACGACACTGTTTCGAACTGGACCAGACCAGTCCGAACCAGGTTCAAAGCTTAAACCGGTCGGTTCAGGCCCAATTCGATCGAGTTTTTTAAAATTAAAAATTTCTAAATTTATCTAAATTCATTCTCTATCAAATGGTGGCCTCCATTCTCCAATTTGAATTTCCTAAGCTACCTAGAAAAATGAATTTAGCCTTCAGTTCAATAGTGGTTCAAACTAGTCCAAATTGGTTCAATCCGATTCAGATCCGGTTCATCTAAACCGGTTTGATTTTCATCCCCCATTCATCCTAAAGTTCTTTTTGATGAATTTTGTCACTATTTAGGTCACTCATGATCCATAAATTTTCCGGTTTGCCCTTCCTCTATCGGTTTTGGTTCATAAACCGACTCGGTTCATAAGCCTGTTCAATCCGACTCGATCCGATTCACCTGAACCGATCTGGTTTTCTCTCTCAAATTTTCCTAAGGTCCTTTTTCCAAGGTTTTTATGACCCTTTGGGTCACTTAGGAGTTAAAATTTCTCAATTTTCCATTTTTTTGGTAATCGGGTTTATGAATCGGTTTGGTTTTCACATTTAGTTTGACCGATTTTTTTCGTGTTTTTCCTTAACTCTAAAGAGCGGGGTTTACATGACTTCTCCTCGAGAAACTGTTTGTTTAGAATTAATCTAGATCATCACTATTCTGGTCAATCCTGGCTGAACAGAGACTACGACGGCCTAAGAGACAATCATAGTGACCTCATATATGGGTTTGGGAATTTTTGGGGATTATTTTGTTAGGGGGAAAGGTTAAGGACTCAAATGTAAATATGGATAAATTGGAGGACTTATTTGATAATAAGTTTTCTTAGGGATATTTTTTTAAGGGTCTAAATAAAGTTTTAATACCATTTAAAAAATTGGTAAAGTTTTGAAACTATGATGACATGTTATGAATTCTTAAGGACCTAAAAGTTATAAGAGATAAAGTTTAGGGACTAAAGTACAAATAAGGAAAATTGTGTCCCATAAGTAATTTTTGGAATGTATAGGGACCTAAATGAGATTAAAAAAATTCTAGGTACTTAACCACAAAAATGTATAATCCTGAAAAAATAAGTTTTAAAGAGTAAATGTAAAATGGTAAATTTGCACAATTTAAGGACTATTTTGCAAATAGTGTTAAATGGGACTTAAAAATATGCTAAGGTATTTTGGGGATCAAAATTGGACTTAAGAAAACTTGAGAACCCAAATGAAAAACTTGAAAAAGTCTAGGGTACTAAAAGGGAAGAATTTTAAGTTATAAATGGCAAAATTGTATTTTTTTTCCTAACTTAGAGACCCAAATATTTTGAAAAAGTAAGTTATCCAAGTGGTAGATTAAGGATTTCTAAGCACATTGACAAGTGTAACCACATGAAGTTATGACCCTGAAGGAAGGTTAGTTAAATAATTATTCTTCAATTCATAAGTCGAATGAACCGAGCGGAGTGGCAAAATCATAACTACTTAAGAAAGTTACAACATAACAATTATGTGTTGATATAAGGACTTAAACCGATTCCTATGTTTATTATGCCTCTTATAGAGAGAATATACAATAGTTTGGGTAAGGACATCACAAATAGAGTTAAAAATGAAAAATAATTGGAACGAACAAGTTCGGGTGAAAACAGTAAGTGAGAGTATTTATGGTTAGTCTGGTTGAACTAACCCATGCAATTTATCGTCTTTCTATAATACAGTAAAACATATGATGCACATTTTGGAAAATACTTTAAAAAGCGATGAAAAACTATATGGATGCATGCTCACTAAGTAAAATTGGTTTTCTAGAATAATTAGAAGGGATAAGGTCGATAGATCATAAAAAAACCATAATCACATCACATACTAGGACTATTTGAATAAACGTTGTATTCCCGTAATTGATTTTATGATATGGAGTTGGTCGGATTTAGAACCAAACTTCTCGTGAATATGAATTGAACATACTTGATGCTTGTAAATTTTTATCATGCAACTGAGTAATAAGGTTGATCGATTTGGGAAACAGACTTTATGATATTATGATTTGATCATACATGTCATCTATATAAGTGTGTTTGGTATATACATATTGTAAATATAAGTATCGTCAGAATATCTTTCAAGATAATAATGACACTTGTGATAAGACTGTAATTGGTGAATAAAGAGAGTGTAAGTTGTGTTTTCAGATCGCCCGTGTTTAATTGGTGATAAGACTGTAATTGGTGAATAAAGAGAGTGTAAGTTGTGTTTTCAGATCGCCCGTGTTTAATGTATACTTTTGTGTGTAGTAGCAATGAAAAATCAATGTATACATATAATTGAGTTCGTAATTGGAGGGGATAACTATAGTATACAAATGGTCAAGAACGACATCCACATACATTATATGTGTGGTTTGGAAAATGGTGAGATCATGTACGATTTATTGGAAAATGTTCATATGATTTATTGTGTGATGTGATAAAATGTAAAATCCTAAAATCGAGTGATAAGTGTTAGCAAAACTAAAAATAATCTAAATATAATAATTATAAAATTACTATTAATTTATAGATTTTGATGTGAAATCTAAAGTTATAATTAATGTAGTGGTCTAACAATATCTCATTCAATTATTAACTTATCCATTCAATATCTCATTCAATTATGAACTTATCAATTCCCAAAATAATTGTAGGTGAAAAGTAAGGTTAAGAGATTAAAACTAGTATATCCCCTAAACAAGAAGAGGGATTTAAATTAAATCTTGAAATTTACCTACGAAATTTATAAGTTATTTATATAAATTTATGTATACATTATTTATTTAATAAAAATTTAAATTGGAATTAGCCTGTTTTATTCTTAATATTATTCTATTCGATTTTAATTTGGTTAATATACCTACAATGGATCGAGTGTTTTAATAACATGTATAAGCGTGCTCACCAGAAATCAGGTCGTAGTGATAGGATTAGTGTTATAATTATTAATTAATAAGCTTATATGCCATTAGACTCTATAAAGCACATGGTTCCATCCATATTATCATCAAGCCTTCACATTATTCTATTCATTGGATTTCATGACCTTTTGGATGATCGGTCGAGCTCTGCACATCAATTCCAACGGCACTGCCTTCGGCATTGTGACTCCTTTGCCTTTAGCCATGTCGACCGCTTCCTTGCTCACCCTTCTCTAGTCAAAACACTGGATTATCGATCTCAATGTTAGGCTGACCACCCGCTGAGCCAGAGGTGCACCGGGGCAGGCTCTCCTCCCGATCTCGAATGGCATTATAAGCTTGTGGGCTCTACTATCTTCTCTTGGTTCGGCCACCTCAAACCTTTCAGGCTTGAAGGTGGTGGGGTCGACCCATAGACTAGGATCCTGATGGATGGCCCAGGCGTTGGCTAGCACCATGGAATCGCGCGGCACATGGTACCCCACTATCTCACATTCCTTGGATGCTCGGCGAGGCACTAAGAGAGGAGTCGCCGGCTTTAGCTGCAGGGTCTCCGAGATGATATTCTAGAGGTAGGGCAACTTCGACACGTCTGGATCATCAATCAAACAGTCTTGTCTAATATGTGCATCGTTCTCTAGCTTTGCCTTCTGCTGCACATTGGGGTGATTCACTAAAAAGGACAACGCCCATTCAAGTGTAACTGATGAAGTATCAGTCCCCGCAAGTAGAATGACATGTACTAAATGTATAATTGTGCTTGTTATTTGAAAACTAATACTTTTATATTTTCACTCCCATACAAACGACTGTTCAATTGTAATTGAAAATAATTAATAATTTTATGCTTAATATTTGTAAAAAATATAGGCCAATACTACATCAACTTTAATTTATTAGGATAAATATCCATCAATTTAATTTTATCATATTGTTATTTCAAATATATAATTTTTAACTTTTAATTTTATGTAGTGAATTGCATATTATAGAAATTCACATTTTAATATGCTAGAGTAATTTTGATAAATATATATAATAGTAGGATAAATTTCTTATATTATTATACAACAAGATGACAAAAGAGAACCGTGTTTGTTAGTGAAAAAAATAACATAATTAAAGTGCATGATTGACCCTCCAAGGGTTCTAAAAATAAATCGAATGAGTCCATTAAAAAAGATAGTAACCATTATGAGCCCTTTGATGATCTGATCGGAGTAGTAATCTGGTTCTTGCTCTTGCAAAGCTAAGAAGATGGTCGATCATGGTGTTTTTAATCTCCGATCCAACCATCTTCTTCTTCCGGTGCTCATCGATCAAGCCCTGCAAGAAAGCATCCGTCTTTTTGAACAGCCGAATAATCTTCTTCTTCGGCCAGCCAAGGCCAGTCCACCTCAGGATCGGCACAAACTCGCCGGCGTTCGTGGCCCCGCCGTTCTTGGTTACTTCCTTGACTATGTACCTGAACTCTTTGGATTCTTCGTCATCGGCATGGTCGTCCCCAAAATACCTCTTTCCGGCCACCATCCTCATCATGATATTGAAGGTCAACTCGGTCAGTTTAGACCTCATCTCCACCTTGGAAAGTACGAGCAAAATTGTAATTTTCAAAAAGTTGGAAACCAAATTTAAAATTTGGAAAACTTGAGCCCCTTATACAATTTTGAGTAAATTGAGGACTCAAAGGAAATTTTGGAAGTTTTGGGACTCAATTTTGGGAAAAGTTAGCATTAGGGACCTAAAGTTAAGGAAAATGAACTTTAAGGACCTAAGTGCAATTAATCAACAATTTTGAGTCTAGTCGCTCATATGTGAGAAAATGATGGCTATCATGCCAAGCCTTAATTGATAAAGATGCCCAAATCATGTAGGGACGCGAGAAAAAGCTAGTGTGGACTCGGAAATCGACTGAGGACGAACACGTCACGGTCATCGGGTGAATGGGATTATTTAACTTCATACCTACTTGGGATGAAAAGTACTATCTTTAACTGTTAAAACCTACTTACAAGTTGTAAGTAGAGATAATCATACCCGATTGATATGATGAGTTTCCTTGAGAAAAGGAGAAATCTGCTTACCGGTTGTAAGTGGAGATATCATTACACTCGATTGGTGTGATGAAGTTAAAAATAAAATTTTTGTCAGAAGTGTTCTCCCTTGATTGTGTGCCAATGCTTAAAAGATTTGGGAGACCTCCTTGATGGGAGCTAGAATAGCTCATATAGGCTAGAGGCCTCAGTTTTGAACTCATGGGACTAAATGCATGGTTTTGAAACAACACGTGCAGTGGGCCCAAGGCCAGTGGGCACGAGCAGAAGGTTGTAAACAAACTTGATTAAATAAATCCATGAAAATTTCTAATGAAATTGGTTGTGTAATTTTTCCATGGTACCGAGTCAGAACCAATAGTACTCGATAGACTAGCAGCAGTGCGTTAGGGCTAGGTCAACGAACCGACCTAGGCAAACAGTTGTAGGTCAAGTTGAGTGTCAGGGCCAATTGGACCGTTGGCACCAAAGATAATGGCCATATGTGAAAAATTGTTGTTTGTGCATGCACTTGTGGTACAAGACCATCAATATGCCTAAGAGGGGTAATGATAGGTCCTAAGGGCTACTGGACGACATGGTAGAGATAAGGGTAATTCAAACTCCAAAGGACGAGGTTTACAACTCTGCCCTCGTTTTAGTAGTTTTGTCCCCATAACTTATTTAACACCCTTCGCATTGGGAATAACTTCCCTTGATATCAACTTGTAGTTTATTAACATACAACCATTTCGATTATTTCCACTTAGCTCCTTTATAACATACACTTAAAATATTTCTTTTCCTTCCCATTACTTTCTCATTCCATGGTGCTTACTTTAGCTAAGCATACATTACTTGAAATTTTAAGATTTTATCCTTAAATCCACATCCTTCTTTCCTTAAGGCATAATTCTCTCTCTTGAGGTTCTTTACTCAAGATTTCAAGATTGGGAGTTCTAAGATACGCACTCATTCCTGTGTGTAGTCACTTCTTTTGTCGTTAAAAACCCTTAGCTCGGGGTTGTCTCAAGCACCACCTACTCACTTTCTAGATTTTGGTGCTAACTTCTTTTATCTAGTTTTCACCCTTCTTATGTACTTTCTTAGTTTCAGTGGTGTCCTTTTCTTAAGGACTTTCTTTTCTTTTAGTCAACTCTTATTCTCTCATGATCACTTCAAAATTCTTATAAAGGTTAATCTCGTTCGATCTTAAGTGTCGATTGCTTATTGGTGATAGCTCCCTTATTTCGATTTTTCTCTCTACCATGTCTCTTACAGTAGAGACGTTCACCTTATGAACTACATGTTCAACCTTCTTATCATCTCTTTTAAGATTTCATTCCTTCCTTTCTTCATACCCCTTCTTATAATAGGGCATTTTTCTTTTTGAATCCTTCTCTAACTGAAATTTTGGTCTCTTCCCTTATTCTTTACCCGAGACAATTCAAATTATTGATATCATTCCATGTACTCCACATTATGTCTAGTCGTTCTCTCTTTAGATTCTATCAATTTGAACATTGATCACTACCAGTTCTGATGTCAGTGATCCTTTGCTTAAACCCCTTCCTAATTGAGGGGTTAACTTTTCCAAGGGTTCTTAGATGTATTTTCCTCCGTTTCCTCTTTTATGGGCAATCCACCCCTACTTGCTTGCACGACATCCTTTGATGTATTTTCCTAATTACACATTACTTGGACTTAACTTGCTCCTTGGGTCCTCCTAAGTACCTTTACTTTGTACTTGATCTTTCCATCTCGACCAGCATATCTTGGATGAATTTATCTCATCTCCATTTCTGTTAATCCCATCACCTTTTAATTGGGACACTTTTGTCCTTCCAAGGCTTGGTAGTTTATGTTCTTTTCTCTTGGGTTCTCTTCCCATTTTTGCTAATTAGAATATCTAACTTTAAAAAGATATTCACTAATGCCATCCTTTCCTACTTATATTACTCTTGAGAAGTTACATGCATTGCATCTTCATTCTCCTTTCTTTCATGTATCCATCTATTTCTTTTAAATGAGACTCACATCTTCCTTATTTTAAGATCTCACGATCATCCTGTGAGAGGCTTGCTTAATTTCTCTTGTCTTGAGTTTGGTCGTTAGTCCGGTCTTGGTCGTTGATCTCTTTAAAGATTTTACCTTCATCTTTAATTACCACATGTTTGGCCTTTCCATCTCTCCCTTATTTACTGGAGTTTAAATTTATAATCCTCTGGGGGGTCAATTCATTAATTACTTCGATCTTATCATTCTCCTTGTCATATGATCTTGAGGCTATTGTCTCTTGAGTCGTATTGTCCTTAATATCCATCTCATTTTTCTCGTTAGGGCATAGTCCTCACTACTTCCTGGTCCATCTTAGGGCATCATTTATTATCCCAGATTATCTTGTTGTTATGAGTTATTTCTTTCAACTGAGTCTGTCTGAAATCCTTACTTGGTTTCTCAGCTCTCTTG
This sequence comes from Trapa incisa, assembly GCA_030064435.1. Taxonomy (NCBI): domain Eukaryota; kingdom Viridiplantae; phylum Streptophyta; class Magnoliopsida; order Myrtales; family Lythraceae; genus Trapa; species Trapa incisa. Next base: position 16,340,646 of record CM057780.1, on the reverse strand, counting down.
AAAGTAGATCACACTTGGCCATCCAGGTAATTTACTTAGCCACCTATGTCTTTTAATGAGGTCTTTATTTCAGCTCTAACTTAAGATGGCTCATCTGTTGATGACCTTAGCTTGAAACTTTCTCCTTCCATGATCCCATTTCCTATCCTGATCTTTCTTCTAGGTACTTTTGTTTTAGGAGTTTCACGTTCCACCCTCTTAACAATATCTTGAAAGTTTTTACCCATCTTTGCTTCTTACACTCTTTTATCATCAGTATGGTTATTAGCTCTTGATGCCTCCTTGCCTTCCAAAAATCCTTCCTTTGAGAAGTTCTTGATTGTTGTTGAGTTCCTCGTGATTTGTGTCTTACCTATCAAAAATTCCTTTAAGGGAACTTGTATTATTCACGTGGTTTTCTTTCTATCATACTTCTTTCTCCTTTTCTTATCTCGAATTGACTTAACCTCTTCAGTGCCCCCATATCTTACTTTCTTCCTAGACAGTTTCCATTTTATTGGTTTTCCTTGGTATAATCCAATCCTTCTTGTTTCCTTACTTTTACTTATAGAGTCTCTCCTTAACTCCTTAGACTTCTACTAGTTTTGTACTCTTTGATGCTTACTTCCATTACTCCAGACTTCTTCTTCCTTCCCTTAGTTAGGATTTGTCTTCCTTGGTGAACTCTAGTAGACTCTTCTAGGATTTCTTGCCAAGTCTTATTGCCTTGTTTTTCCTTCTATGGGTGGAAAAACTTACTTGGCTACCTTAAAGGTTGGGTTAACCCGTAGTTTTCTCTATTTGTTACTTCGATCTTTATTGACATACTCCTATTTCTATTAGTTGTATTCATCAAAGAGTCTAAAATTTTATTTAAGAAAAATAGTACTTTATTCATTTAGGAAATAGTTTATTGCCATTCTTGGCTTATTATATAGATTATTTACCCCCTAGTCCCTTGAGGTCATAGGTCGGGAGTTAGCCTTAGAACGATTGCGAGATTCATGATCAGATGGCTCTGAGAAACTATTTGAAGTCCATCCATATTCCTTTATGGGACGAACTTCATGTATGGCCTCCAGTCCGTAGCGTCTCAATACCTCAGCCTCACACTCATACTTCCACTTCATCCATTGAGAGGGATTGAAGCTAGACTGAGTAGGTGGGGGTACTTGGTGGACCTTCATGAAGGTGGCATAAACATCCCAGTAGTTATCCCAAGCCTCCTTCTTAGAGGAGATGTTGGGCTCCTGGAAGAAGGAACATGTTCCTCTTGCTTGGGAGGAGGGTATGTAATGCCCTCTAGTTCTAGTAAGGCTCCCACGAGTTTTCGGTAATCCACCACCATATCTTTGGGCACTCTCTTCTCGCCCTTCATGAATCATTAAATAGCTGCCTCCCTGAGTAGGTGTCTTTTCCAAGGTCAGGTGTGGGGGATAGGATTTCAGGATGAACTTCCTAAGGATTCTCCTTCCTACACGATAGTTAAGGTTTTATTAGTGTTAGGGCATAATATTAATAATATTTCAAGGCAACTTAGCTCTGATACCACTCAAGTTGTCACGCCCCAACCCGGTTGGTCGGATCCCCGTGATCAATCTGCCGCTCCCTTGGTTCAAGAGGGGTTTCCCCCTTTTCTTAAATCATGAGAAGTCAAGCGAAATCTCAACCTTGTTCCTTGGAATAACATGTATCAATAAAAATGTAATCTTAAAAATAAAATACTTTTAAGCATACTTGACAGAAGGTAGATCCTGGTGCTATCTCTAGTCATTTTTATTTACTCCTGAAAATATATAGAAATGAAGGGGTGAATTTCTACAACACAGTGAATGGGTATTTGAAAATAAATTTCTAAAAAAAATAATTTTTAATTGGTGTGTCACACTCCTTATTTCCTTTAAAATCATTTATTTCTTAAATCCCCTGTTATTCAAAACCAATTTCCTCATTATTCACAATCGGTGTGTTTAATAATCAACACATGCCTTTCATCATGAAGGGATCACACATTCGCAGGACAGCCCGTCCACCGCACCCACTTGTGGAATTGGAGCGACTTTACTGGCCACCTATATATTTGAATCACATGATTTGAGTCTAAAACGAGCTTAAACGGAGCTTCGTCAGAAAATTGTTCGTAAAGAGAGAAAGCTTTGAAAGTTTACCGTCGGAGGTGCAACGCTCTGAGCTCTCAATCTTGGGAGGTAGCTCTTGTCCTGAGATTACTTATAGGATTAAGAATTGGGAGAATTGCTGTCATGATCAACGGAAATTTGATAAACAAAATCTATTACTTTCTCTCTCTATAACTAAACTGTATCAATGGAGAAGGGCCGAATTGGCTTACCTTTTAGCTCTGTTGTGGCCGTGTGAGGATCGTGGGGGTGTCGGAGAGGTTTGGTTTGGCTGGGGAAGGGTTGAATTTGGCCGAATTCATCTCATTCAAAATAGGGCAGCTTCGGTCTATCGGAGCTACTTCACTATTTGATTCCACTGGTGCTCCTTTAGTGGTCTTCGGGTCAAAAGGGAGTTGTTGTCAAGTAGTTGACTTCCCCCGAAGTCTATAGGACCCAACCTTGCCTTAAGGCTGAGAAAAAGGCCTATGTCAGAGCTCTAGTTTGAGCTTCACCGGAAAATGGAGCAATTGAGAGAGAATGGCGATTTGAGGTGTGTGAAGGATCAGTGAAGAGAAACTCTTTATATAGGTAGTTCGGGGGACCCTCTGCCCAACCACTTTCCATTTTGGTCGAGCTTATCCTCACCTGAAAATGGCCTGATCGGAGTCGTTACACCTTCGACGGAGTTATACATTTTCTACATTAATGAATAGTGTTGTCATCATAAGGAAGAAGATGATATTTGAAAACCCCGCACTTTTGAGTTAAGAAAAATCAGAAAAGGAACCGGTCAAACCGAATAAGAAAATCGAGCTGGTTTACATTTGAGAACACATAATATGGAAATTTATGACTTTCGGGTGATCTAAAGGCTTCATTAAACCTTGAAAAAGAAATTTAAGAAACTTTAGAAAATAATAACCAAATTGCTTCAATTGAACTAGATTTCATAAGAACTTCAAAGTTAAGCGTGCTTATCAGAGAGTAGTGTGAGGATGGGTGAACTCTTGGGAAGTATAAATGTTTTTTTGTAACCCGAAATTTCGGTCAAAAATTTTTATGTACGCCTTATCATAAATAACCATAAATTAATATATATTTAATTATTGTAATTAATACCAATAATTTAATACCTAAATTAAATTATTTAAATTAATACAAATAATTTAATACCGAAATCAAATTATTGGAATTAATACCAATAATTTATGGCAATATTAATACTAGTAATAAATCTCGCCCATTTAATACACGGGTTTTACGCCTATATAAAGAGGTCATTCCCATTTCATTCTCCTCACACCTGAACACTTCTCTCTCTCTACTGCTCCATTTCCTGATAAAGCTCAAACTAGAGCTTCGACTTGAACAAAGGTAGGGCTCTTTAGAACCAGGGAGAAGACAGTTATCTGATAGCAAACTCCAGTCAATCCAAGAATCGTTGGAGAAGCACCAACATGATGGAATAGTGAAGCAACTCCTGCGGACCGAAGCTGCCCTATTTTGGCCAAGCTGAAATCAGCCATTTCAAGCCCTCCTCAGGCCAAACCAAGCCCTCTCAACACTTCCTCAGCCTTTCCATGGACGAATTAGGACCGAAAGGTAAGCCAATTTGGCTCCCCTTTACAATTTTTGATCGGTGCTAGAGAGAGAGTCGACCGAATTTCAATGACGAAATTCTAATCCAATTCCACATCAATTGATACAATTCTTGATTCAAGGATGAACCTCAGGACGAGACGTATCTGCCCAGATCGAAAGCTCAAACCGTCGTGCCTTCACTGGTGAGTAATCGAAGCTTTCTCTCTTTATAGTCTGTTTTCCGGTGAAGCTCCGTTTAAGCTCGTTCCGACATTAAAATCTATGATTCAAAGTTTTTTAGAATCGTGTGAACATGCAGGAACTCAATTTCAACTCCAATTTTAATAATTAGAAGTGTTTGATCGGTCAATTGGATGAAATCAAATTCGGTAGTGTTGAAGAGTTGCAATTGGGGGAAATTTTGGGGATTTTTGAAATTCAAAGGGCCAAAATACAATTTTATGAAATTAAGGGTCAATTGAGCATGAAAATAATGTCGAATGACCAATTGAGGAATTTTGGAATTTTTGGGGCAAAACTTACCATTTTTGTAAAAGAAGGATAAAATGGTAATTTTGGAAAAATTAGGGAACCAAATTGGAAATTTGGGAAATTAAACCCCTTTTTGGTGAAATTGAATAAATTGAGGTCCCGGGATAAATTTTAAAAGTTACGGGACTCAATTTGAGGAAAAACCGACATTAGGGACTTAAAGTTAAAGAGAAATAACTTTAGGGTCCTAATTGCAAATAACTAAAAGTTTGGGTTTTCTCATTCATTGGAAATGAATGAAGGGTGTTATGTCGAGTAATAATGAACAAGGTTGTTCATATCATGTAGGAACACGAAATACCGGGAACGCCAGCAAGGACAAGCTCGCATGAATACAAAGAACCAGTCTAATGGAATTCACGGCATTAATGGGTGAGTGGGTTTACTAACATCATACCCGATTGGTATGATGTGCACAACTTAAAGATAAAAACCACTTACCGATTATGAGTGGAAATTTTATGTCATACCCGATAGGGAATGATAAGTACCTCGGTATAAAAACCCACTATTTAGTGGTATTTTAATCATCACCACTTAGAGAAAGTGATGTGAAAATTATGCGGAAAAACTACTTACCGGTTGTAAGTAGATCATACCTGGTTGGTATGATGAGACTTTCTCGAAGGAAGTTGAAAACCCGTTCATCGGTTATAAACAAAGATGTCCTTATACCGATTGGTATAATGGATAGTGAAAACCTATTTTGTCGGAAGTGTTCTCCCTTGACTGTGTGCCAATGCTTAAACTATTTAGAAGACCTTCTTGATGGGAGATCGAATAGCTCTTATAGGCCGGGGACCTCGATTTTGGAACTTGCGGACTAGAATGCCAGTTTTTTGAAAATCTCGTACAGTGGGCCCAAGGCCAGTTGGCACGAGCAAGAGCTCGTAAACAAACATGATATATGTGCCATAAAACTCAATAAGTGAATTTTTTGGCCATGGTACCAAGATAGGACCGACATGCTCAGTCAACTAGCGGTAGTGCGACATGATAGGTCGACGGACCAGTCAAGACAAACAACTGCAGGTTGAGTTGAGAGTCGGGGCCGTTGGACCAGTGGCACCACAGATTACATGGCTTCATAAGAAAACATTGTTTGTGCATGCACTATGAGTACGGGATCATCAAGACGCCCATGAGAGATAGTGATGTGTCCTAAGGGCCCTGGACGACCCGGTGAGTATAAGGGCAAATCATCGTTCCAAGTGTCTGTGCAAAATCTGGAGTAGCACCAAGCGCATGAGACCGGGGTGGGGACAAGATGAGGTCTATGTCCTCATATGGACATGAAGAAGTGATTTCGGGATTGTGGGTCGGATGTCACGTACATCCACTCATTCCCAGGGTAGAAGTGGTTGTACTTCTATCCGGGTGGCAGGAAAAGTCGCTCCGAAGCCACTAGCGGGTTCAGTAGTGATACTGACTTACGAATGTGTGTAACCTTCATGATGAACGATGTGTGTTGGGTGATGACACACTGGTAACTAAGAAATAATGGGAAAACCCCAAATTTTTAAATGAAGGGATTTTTTTGAAAAGAAAGGAGTCTGGCATTCTCCATATAAATATTTTTCTTAAAATTTAAAAGTAGACCTTTGAAAACTCATTCACTGAGTAGTCGTACTCACCCCCTCCCTTATATCCCTTTCAGGAAATCCCGAAAAGCATACCTTGAAAGACCATCAACTAAGATGCCTGTAAGACAGGTATGTAAAGTTTAAAATTTCATGCAGTTTTGATTATGCTATTTTAGGAAATGGTGCAGGTTTAAAGGACGCCTTACTCTTTACGAATTATAATAAGAGGAAACCCTTTAATAAACCGGGAGAGTGGCAGGTTGTTCATGGGGATCCAACCAAATCGGGTCGGGGCATGACAACTAGAATGGTATCAGAGCATGTTTTCTTGAATACATAATCAAGACTATAAAATATTATAACTAATAGGATTTATCCTAAAATTTTCAGATGGCTCCCAGGAGAGGAACCAAGAAAACTAGGAATGGCTATACTCAATACCTTATCTTCGTAGGAAGACAACCCTAAAAGCTTCCCAAATGCCTAAAGCATGACAGGAATCTCAAAAGAGCAAATAAGAAAGTATCCCAGAGAATGGTAACAAGACCTATTGAGGTCACAACTCTAAGTATAAAGGAAGCCAAGCGTGAAGCCATAAAATGGGGCATATAACCTTACATAGGAGGATGCTTATCAAGAATCTTGTAGCACCCTAGTTATTTGGTGACCATTTTCTGTAATAGGGCCAAAATCCCCAACATACTGTACTACTCTATTAATGAAGTACTCCAAATTCCTAAAAACCCTGTCCCTCAAATGATGTGATCTTCAAGAAAGACTCCAAAAAGAAAAAAAAACTCTCACGGTATCTAGACTTAAGGACAAAGGAGTACCAAAACTAACAATTCCCAAGAAAACGCCAAGAGGAACCACTTATGTTCATGTAATTACAAGCACGAATGATAGGGACACTGCGTAGAGAAGTGCTTAACCCTACAAAGGACAGGAATCAAGTTAACTTAAAGAGGAATAGGACACAAAGCGAAAAACTGTCCCACATCGCCAGGAGTCAGGACAATATTTTCCAAGAATAAACACCTCACAACTATAGGAAATCCAAAAAGATACCATCCTAAGAAACGTGACTCCATTTTTGCAACCACAGATAAGAGGAAACTCTTCAAAATCTTAGCAAAGTGGTAAGAAGGAAAAAGGGGTAAAGGTAGGACATCAATAAAACCACAAATGGAACAAAGGATAGCTGAAGAGAATTCCCCCTTTAAGAAGAAAATCCAAATAATTTAGGAGCAAAAAAAGAAGTGCATCCACAAGAGAAGACAAGACGAACATTTGATGACAAACGGGATGTATTGGAATTACAGGAATAAATCACCTTGGAAAAAGCAACTATGTCAAATAGGAAGTTCGGACCAACAGGACAAGAGAAAGCAAGTCGTTACAATAAGATAGTCAGAGGGAATAAATGACACCCTAAGAAAGACCGGGAAATAGAAGGGGCTACACCATAAAAAGGTCAATGAGATGGGCGTTAAGGACAATAGTACTCGAGAAACAACTGCCCTAAGAAACTTAGACCAAAGGAATGGTGGAGGCGAGGCAGTTAACAAACTAATACACGGGAAAAACCATAATTTGAGTTCCAACAAAGAAGAGAGGGATGAAAAGGCCAAATACTCGGGAAAAGAAGGATGAAAGAAATCCTTAACAGGACCATAGGCCAAATTAACCAAGAAAAAAAATAATAAGCAAGCCTCTCACATAATTATCAAGAAATCTTGAAACAAGGAAGATTTTAACGCTCCATAAAAAAATATACTATGAAAGTAAACTTTAGAGGGATGCATACGAATAACTACCCTTGAAGGAATTTTGATGGGCGGATGGACATAATGTGGAGTGCAAGGAACCAATCCTTAATTGGGAAATGTTTCAAAGGAAGGAAGTATCATGATGGCCCAGTGTGACCTACTTGGAGAGAGCAGGAGAACTAAACAATAATTTCAGGAGAACAGAGCAAAAAGAAGAAACGAGTAACAACGGGACGGCTAAAGAGAATAAACAAAACCCTAAGAAAGGCTGAGATGTAGTAAAGACTACACTCTATGAAGGACAAAGGATGGGCATGAAGGATGAGTGATACAGCTGCCCAGATGATTGGATAAAAAAAATGGAGAGAAGGAGACAGTTGAAGAATTGGTCTTAGAGAGAATCCTAGATTTAAACCACGACAAAGAAGGGAGAAGTGAAAAGGCCAAAACATTGGAAAAAGAAGAATGAAGGAAAATACTTAAAGAAATTAATGACCAAAATCGGATTTCTAGTTTAAATTCTTGAGACGGTTAAGTGAGCTTCATGAAGGATGAACAAGAGATTTTGAAATAAGAAGGATGTGAACCTTCCTTAAATGGAAATAAGTTAACGGGTTAGCATTAAAAAGATGTTGTGACAAGTATGAATGAGTGGACAACCCATACTAAGGTAATAAAGTAAAGAATGTTCGAGAAACATTGGGAAAGTAAGTCCTCCAAATAAGATGTGGCCAAGGAGGAATAACCGCAATTGGTAAGACGGGTCATAGTCCACACGCGCATATAAAGCTTAAAGAGTGGACGACCGAGCATAGGGTGGAATGCACGGAATAAAACCAATAATCGGAAGTATCCCATCTAAGGAATAAGGGATAAAACAAAAGTTGTGGATAGAAAAAGATCCAAAGCAAACAGATGCCCTAACATAGATAAGGGTGAGAAGAAAGGGAGAAAGAACCATACAATGAATGATAAGAAGGTTGAGCATGTAACTCCAAAGATGGAAATCTCTATTGTAAGGGACATAGTAGAGAACAAAACCGGAAGGAGGGAACCTTCCCAAGCAAAGTAATCGACACATAGATCGAAAGCAATTATTATAGAATGAAGAATCATGAAGTGATTATGAGTAAGTAAAAGTGGATTAAGGAAAAAGGAAAAACCCTTGAATAAGTAATGCCAAGGACTTAAGAAGGAAAGAATCCCAGTTTGTTGGTAAAGTATTGGGAAACCAAATAATTGGCACCAGAAAGGACGAGTGGGTAAGGAAAATTGACACGATTATGTAAGATATGTTGTCAAGATACGAATGATAATTGGGTAACAGTCAAGGTAGTTGAGGAATACTACCTGATAAAAGGAGTGATGAAATTATACAGTCCCTGGAAGGCTGGAAAGTTGGAAACAACCCTAAAAGAGGTGTTGTAGGAGTCTGATGGACTAAGACAGGTTCAGAACTATGTCATAGCATAAGGGACATATAAGCACCAACAATGCCGAGTAAAATGTAACTCAAGTAAGGAGTTAGTTGGTAAACATAACAAGGTCAAATATAAATTTGACCGAAGTTGTAATCAATGACGGATGAAAGATGGGTTAAATTGGGACGAAAGAATAATAACACAAAAACCTATGAAAACAAGTATGTAATGCTTGAAAGAACATCGAGCTAGGGGTTTCAACGATGAAGAGAATAACTAGACAGTCAAGGTAGTTGAGGAATACTACCTGATAAAAGGAGTGATGAAATTATACAGTCCCTGGAAGGCTGGAAAGTTGGAAACAACCCTAAAAGAGGTGTTGTAGGAGTCTGATGGACTGAGACAAGTTCAGAACTATGTCATAGCATAAGGGACATATAAGCACCAACAATGCCGAGTAAAATGTAACTCAAGTAAGAAGGAGTTAGTTGGTAAACATAACAAGGTCAAATATAAATTTGACCGAAGTTGTAATCAATGACGGATGAAAGATGGGTTAAATTGGGACGAAAGAATAATAACACAAAAACCTATGAAAACAAGTATGTAATGCTTGAAAGAACATCGAGCTAGGGGTTTCAACGATGAAGAGAATAACTAGACAAAGGAACGATTGGGCATCTTGGAACTCCCAATCCTGAAATCTTGAGTAAAATCCCCAAAAGGAAGAACCTTATCCTAAATAAAGGGAGATGTGAACCCAAGAATATACATTTGGATTAATGAGCCATACATGCCTCGCTATTATAACACCATGGAAGGAGTAAGCATGATAAATGAAAAGAAATTCCTTAGATAAATGATTACGGGGACTAAGCGAAAGAGCAGTTAAAGTGTTAGTATGTCAAGAAAACCCAAGTTGATATTAAGGAAAATTATTCCTGATGTGGAATATATTGGTTAAGTTTTGGGGACAAAACTCCTAAAAGGAGGGGGGAGTTGTAAACCCCACACTTTTGAGTTAAGAAAAACTGGAAAAATAACCGGTCAAACCGAGTAAGAAAACTGAGCCGGTTTACATTTAAGAACACGCAATATGGAAATTTACAACTTATGTGTAATTTAAAGGGTTCATTAAACCTTGGAAAAGAAATTTAAGAAACTTTAGAAAACAAAAACCAATTTGGTTCGTGTGAACTAGATTTCATAAGAACTGGGAAGTATGAATTTTTTTTTGTAACCCGAAATTTCGGTAAAAATTTTTTTATGTATGCCTTATCATAAATAACCATAAATTAATATATATATTTAATTATTGTAATTAATACCAATAATTTAATACCTAAATTAAATTATTGGAATTAATACAAATAATTTAATACTGAAACTAAATTATTAGAATTAATACCAAAATTAAATTATTGGAATTAATACCAATAATTTATGGCAATATTAATACTATTAATAAATCTCGCCCATTTAATACACGGGTTTTACGCCTATATAAAGAGGTCATCCCCATTTCATTCTCCTCACACTTGAACACTTCTCTCTCTCTCTCTCTACTGCTCCATTTCCCGGTAAAGCTCGAACCAGAGCTTCGACTTGAACAAAGGTCGAGCTCTTAGAACCGGGGAGAAGACAGCTATCTGATAGCAAACTTCAGTCAATCCAAGAATCATTGGAGAAGCACCGACATGATGGAATAGTGAAGCAACTCCTGCAGACCGAAGTTGCCCTATTTCTGCCAAGTTGAAATCGGCCATTTCAAGCCCTCCTCAGGCCAAACCAAGCCCTCCTAACACTTCCTCAGCCTTTCCACGGCCGAATTAGGACCGAAAGGTAAGCCAATTTGGCTCACCTTTACAATTTTCAATCGGTGCTAGAGAGAGAGTCGATCAAATTTCAATGACGAAATTCTAATCCAATTCCGCATCAATTGATACAATTCTTGATTATAGGATGAATCTCAGGACGAGACCTATCTACCCATATTGAAAGCTCGGACCGTCGTGCTATTTGAGTCAATTAAGATTTTTTTCCATGATTTTTATAACTATTTGAGTCATTTAAGATTTGTCAATTTCTCATTTTACCATTTATTTATCATTTATAGTTCGTGAACCAGTTCGATTTTCTTTTTGAAATTGACCGATTCTTTTCCGTTTTTTTTTTTGTTTTTAAAGGATAGGGTTTACATTAATTATCATTTGTAATCATTTGAAATTCCATTTTGATTCTTTTCACTTTTTTTGATTCAATTTAAAACTTAATTTTCTTTCAAAAATTTTTGGTTTCTTTGTTTAGGAAAAATAGGGTTCACATGTGAACTCACTCCTACCACTCAAACAATTATAAATGAAAACTGAGGTTTCGTTGGGCACAATTAAGATATCACCTATAGAATAAACGTAGATTGAGGTAGATCTTGAAACTCGCATACGAAAATTTTAAATTATTGTTTATAAGTTGCTATATTTTTAGTTTTTTGTATAAATATTTGAGCTCATTATTTATAAAAAAAAGTTTAAGTTTTTTTAGAAAATTATTATATATTTTTTTTATTATTATTAGTTTTATTCTCTCTAATTTTAACTTGATTAAAGTATTTAACAATTTAATATCGAGTGAATTTGATGAGTTACACGAGATCGTGAACCATGAAGTGGGAAGAAACATTATAGTTATAATAGGATCATAAATTATATTAAATTTTAATTAATTAACTCTATGGTCAATTAAGAGATAAAATTTTTAAAATATATATTTTTCAAATTAAAAAAAAGTAATACCAAATTATTTTACAATTTTTATCCCATTATTTTAATCAAACAACTTTTGATTAATTTTAATATAGGCTCTTTTTTTTGCAAATAATAGAAAATTTCATTAATAAATAAGGTAGTACTAGTACACTCTCCTTTGAACAATGTTACACACCTTGTAAGTTATTCTCAAACATATAAACTAAATCCAGTTATATCCGTAAATCTAACGCTTGGGAGTACCCTATATGCTTTTATTAAGTGAGAAGCAAACTCTTAAGATATATTTGGTTGGGATGCTGTGATATAAGTTTCTTGGTAGACAAATAGTATTCACATATCTTTCCATACTCTTATTTTACCATAATTTCCTGTATATCATAATAGTCACTTTTTCAATGTAACTTACTATATGTTCTCCTCATTTATCTCATTTATCTTAGCATGTATTCCCTACAAAAACTTATAACAGAAGCCTACTTGTTGTGGTCAGAATTAATTATGAGATCAAACCAATGTAACGTTAATTCAGGGATTTAGATGGGATAGACGGTCCCTACTAATTTGGTGAAATTTTTTATATTCTATTTAAATTGATTTCAAACCAAATTCATTCATTCATGGATAATTTATTGGAATATATTAATCATTTAATAAAATAAAACATAGATAATTTTTCATTATTTATAATATAAACCATAAGAATAGCATGTCAAATATTATTAAAAGAAAATATAATAACAATTTTAAAATATTCCAACACAATTTTAGTTAATAATGTGTATAAAAATGCCAAACTATATAAAATATTATAAATTATTATTTTAAAATTTTAAGTAAAACGAAAATTTAAATTTAAATTTAAATTCATGTGTGATGGTAAAATATAATAAATAGATAATATTTAATTAAATTTGGTCAATCAAAATTTTGTAACTTATAATTGATGGTTTATTAATTACTTTATATTAAGAGTTATATATTAATTATTTTACTTTTATTGTATCATTTTATTTCTATATAAGGAACACATTGTTAATGTATCAAACACAATACAATTACTCAAATTAATCTATTTTTCATGGTATAAGAAAATTCTTGCTAATACAATTCGATAATACATCCTAACTACACTAGTTAGATTCACTTTAATTGTTTATTTCTAAATTTCAATTTTTATTGTCACTAGAAAATTATCTAAATTTCTTCTATTGTTATTATATCTATATCATTATCTCACCATCAACCTCACTTATTCAACCCCTATCAATTTTCACCATCTTTCATATTTCTTTTCAAAACCTGCAAAATCAGTATGAGTTCTTCCGTAGTAGCAGTGCAACTTCTAAGCAATATTCCAGTACTTCCGATTAAGCTAGATGAAATAAATTATTTCCTATGGCAGAACAATATGATACCACTCTTGAAAATTTACAAATTAATAGGGTATGCCGATCAAACCATCCTAGCACCGCTAGAGTTCTTACCTCCTCAAAAAAGATGATGAATCTATTCTTATTCTCAACCCATCCTACAAGACTTGGAAGAACTATGATAGACTGTCTCACCACTATCTTAGTATCATTAGACACTCATGTTAATCTACAGGTAATTGAAATTCACAATTTTGCAAATATGTGGGATAAATTAGAAGTCCTATTTGTTCAACAAGTCCGAGCTCATCAAGATCTCCTTGACTCTCAATGGTGTGACACGGTTAAAAAAGATCAAATAATAAGAGTTTACCTGACATCCATCGCCAGTCTCGCCACCAGCTATGCCCATATTGGCCTTCCTAAATCTCAATATAAAATCAAAGACAGAATTCTCGTTGGGTTAGGAGAAGAATATCAGTCTCTTTGCATGGCGCTCACTCCTACACTCAAGGAAACAAGTATAGATGAACTCAAATTCATGCTCATCGCTGAAGAAGCAAAGCTTAACTACAAAATTAGTAGAGTAATCTTACCATCGCCATTCATGAGTCCTCGCTTGTCCACAACATTGTCATTCACTGGTGTCACTCGCCACTATCGTCGTGGATCTACCAACTCTTTTTCTCCCGGGTGATTTTTGGAGCGTCAACCTCATTTCTCACCTTCAATTCAAGGGTGATTCTCGATCCCTAGAATCACATCTAGAAATCAGGAACGAGAGCATATGTTAGGCTCTCACATGAACGGTCCATCATCAGAATCTGAAAGGCGATATTTCACTCAACATGCGAGCTTTTATAACACTGTCAAAAATCGGGCATCCTTGCAATCACAAAGTAACAATCGGCAACAAGGACGAGGTCACTTCTCGGAGCAGCCCAATTTGCACAGAATGTCTCATGGATTAGTTTCTGGTGGACATAGGTTTGGCGCACACAATTATCAACAACGTGATTATCATTTTGTTTGTCAAATATATCAAAAATCAGGCCACATTACTCCTGATTGTCCTCAATTTCTATAAAAAAAAAATCAATCATTAAGTCAATGTAGCTCACGATAATGATCTAGAAGCTCATTCTCTTAATTGGTATATAGATTCGGGTACCACCAACCATGTGACCAATGACATTAAATATTTATCTATACATGAAAATGTAACTCATCATGAACAATTGCTCATTGGAGACGAATCAGGTTTAAAAATTCTCTTTATTAGTTCAACTTTCTTTTCAAACTAATTGAGACGATTTCCTTTAACTAAAGTATTATATGTTTTCACTATCTCCATTAACTTATTATATGTTTTCTAATTTACTCAAGATAATCATTGTTATTTTGAGTTTCACCCTCATTTTTTGTTGTAAATGATCGTCTCACTCATCAGGAATTGTTCTGGATAGCTCGTAAAGGAGGCTTGTACTGTCTGCATGCAACACATTTATTATAAGTTAGTACTCGTATTTTAAGTGTTCAAATATCTAAAAACATTTGACATAACAGAATTGGACATCCTACATTTCCTATTGTATATCAAATTTTATCCACAAATTCAATAGAAAGTACTTCTATTGGTACTATATTTTATGATGCATGTTCAACCTGCTCCATCCGATCTTATATTGTACATATTTACTATATTAATTTCACTAATGATTATAGTAAATATTATTAGTTTTTTCTTATGAAAAATCTCTCGAAGGTTCTTCAAATCTTTCGTATATTCCGACTACGTGTTAAAAATCTCTTTAACACCAAAATTAAATCTTGTCAATCTGATGGTGCCAAAGAATTTTTATTTGTAGCCTTTCAAGTTGAACTTCAAAATAATGGAATCACTCATCATTTTTCATGCCCACACACACCCTAACAAAATGGTTCTGTAGAAAGAAAACATAGATACATAATTGATATGGGACTCACAATTCTAAATCATTCTCATCTTCCCATCAAGTTTTGGGAATTTGCATTTGAAACTGCATTTAAAAGACAAGTGTGAGTAAAAATGTAGTCAAACAAAGAAACCATGCTTTAGGCACTTACTTCAGACCATATAAGGACCGAGTAAGATGACAAATGTGATGAGGATTTGATGAACCAATAGCCCGTACAACTAAAACTGCTACTGGTAATTCTATTATTTATTCTCTATTCTCTTATTAGTTTAGATTAACTAGAATTAAATATGGAAATAAGATAATTAAATGATAATAATAGTTTAATAACGCACTAAAATGAGTAGTTAATATAATCTCCGGATAAAACAACCTTCATGGAAGTTCATATGTTGATTTTCTGGAAGAACCTCTCTACATTATTCTATTCATTGGATTGCACAACCTTCTGGATGATCGGTCAAGCTATGCACATCAATTCCAGTGCCACTGCCTTCCGCATTGTGACTCCTTTGCCTTCAGCCATGTCGACCGCTTCCTTGCTCACCCTTCTCCCGTCAAAGCACTGGATTAGCGATCCCAATGTTAGGCTGACCACCCGCTGAGCCAGAAGTGCACCAGGGCAGGCTCTTCTCCCGATCTCGAATGGCATTATAAACTTGTGGGCTCTACTCTCTTCTCCTAGTCTGACCACCTCAAACCTCTCAAGCTTGAAGGTGGTGGGGTCAACCCATAGACTGGGATCCTGATGGATGGCCCAGGCATTGACTATCACCATGGAATCGCGCAGCACATGGAATCCCGCTATCTCACATTCCTTGGATGCTCGGTGAGGTACTAAGAGAGGAGCCGTCGGCTTTAGCCTTAAGGTCTCGGAGATGATATTCTAGAGGTAGGGCAGCTTCGCCACGTCTGGCTCATCAATCAAACAGTCTTGTCCGCATCAATCTCTAGCTTTGCCTTCTCTTGCACATCGGGGTGATTCACTAAGAAGGACAGCACCCATTCAAGTGTAACTGATGAAGTATCAATTCCTACAAGCAGCATGACCTATACTAAATGTATAATCATGTACTTGGTATTTGGAAAAACTAATACATTTATATTTTCATTCTCTTAACAACGAGTGTACAACTGTAATTGAAAATAATTAATAATTTTATTCTTGATATTTTTAAAAAAATATATAAGTTAACACTACAAGAAATTTAATTTATTATGATAAATATTCATCAATATAATTTTATCATTGATTAATCGGATGCCCTCGCAAGTGTTGAACTTTAGATCACCTTGTGAAGTATTGATGGGAAAAACACATACATAGTCCCTCCTCGTGTGTTTGGATGTATATGTTTTATGAGAGATCATCGTCCTTCGGTAAGCAAGCTCGATCCCCGTGCATTAAAATGTAGTTATGTTGGTTATTCCAGTACTCAAAAGGGATACAAGTGTTGGAGTACATGTGAGAAAAAACTCTTTGTGAGTATGGATGTGACTTTTCGTGAGAATGAACCCTTCTATAAGGAATCAACACAGTCTACAACCGTATTACAATATTTGTCAATTCCTGATATACAGAAAATAAATGAAGAAATTGTCAATGATCAAGGTGCTGAAAATATTATTATAAGAGTGAATTTGTATCCTATAATTTGGAGTAACAAAGATGGAAAAAAGGATGAGCCTTAATTGAAGTTATATAGCAAGAGAAATAAGAACAGTGCTAAGGGGTAGAAAGATAAGTTAGGTGATGGTGAGACAATCACAAGTATTAATCAACCATCTAACGGTTCATCAACATCATCAGAAGGTAATGACTCGATACAACCTTCATCAACGTCACTAGAAGGTAATAACTCTATATAACCTTCTAATGGTTCATCCACGTCATTAAATGGTAATGATTCTTTACCAATTACCATTAGTAGAGAACGTAGAGCTAATATAGGGAAACCTCCAATTAGATATGATTTTGAGAATGATATATCTAATTATGTTTCATATGCATCTATTCCACCTACATACAAGTCGTTTATTGCATCACTACAGTCAGTATATATACCAAATAATTATCAAGAACCTAAACGAGATCTAAAGTGGCTTGGAGTAATGCATGAGGAGATGAAAGCACTAGAGAAGAATAAAATGTGGGAACTTGCTCAAGTTCCAAATAGAAAAAAGGCTACAGTAAGTGGGTATTTAATATGAAACTGAATTTCGAAGGAGAAGTTGTGAGATACAAAGCAAGGTTGGTGGCAAAAGATTATAGTTAAACATATGAAATAAACTATGATGAAACTTTTGTACCAGTAGCTAAGATGAGCACTATTAGAATGCTTATCTCATGTTCTGCTAATTTCAGGTGAACATTACATCAAATGGATGTAAAGAATATACTTTTGCATGGAGACCTACAAGAGGAAGTATATATAGAGATTCCACCTGGATTTGGTATGATGAAGACTGTGGGGAAGGTATGTAGATTGAAGAAATCTCTGTATGGACTCAAACAGTCACCAAGAGCATGGTTTGATCAATTTCAACGTGCAGTGGTCAAAATGGGTTATCGAGAGTGTAACAAAGACGATACAATTTTCTATCGACACTTGCTATTCTCGCAGTATATGTGGATGATATCATCATCATTGGGGATGATGATGTTGAAATATTACAGTTGAAAAAATAACTAAGTAAAGAATTTGAGGTAAAAGACTTGGATCCTCTAAAGTATTTTCTCGGTATTGAGATTGCAAGATCTAGGAAAGGTATAGTACTTTCTCAGAGAAAGTATACATTAGATTTACTCACTGAGACAGGGATATTAACCTGTTGAACCGCTTCGACACCAACATAACCAAATCATAAGTTATGTGCTCATTTAGGTGACCTAGTGGATAAAAATAATATCAGAGAATTGTGGGACGATTGATTTATCTATGTCATACAAGACCTGATATCACATATGCTATCAGTATTGTGAGCAGATATCCTAGGACAAATCATTGGGATTCTACTATGAGGATATTGAGATATTTAAAAAGGAGTCCGGGTAAGGGACTTAGGTTTAAGCCTCAAAGTCACACAAGAGTGGAATGCTTTTATGATTTAGATTGGGCTAGTTGTGTGGATGATAGGAGATCTACGTCTGGTTATTGTGTGTTTATTGGAGATAATCTTGTATCTTGGAGTAGTAAGAAACAAGAAACAGTCACCTGATCATTAGCAGAAGCGGAGTACAGATCAATGGCTCAAACTATTTGTGAGATAATTTGGATAAGAATCTTACTAGTGGAGCTCCGCCTCTTTAGAGAAGAACCTATAAAGTTGTGGTGCGATAACAAGTCTGCTATAAATATTGCCAAAAATCCAATTCAACGTGACAAGACCAAACACGTGAAAATTGATCGATTTTTCATCAAATAAAAAATTGATATGAAGATTGTGAAACTACAATATATGAAGACTAGTGGACAACTAGCAAATTTTTTAACTAAAGGCTTAGGTTTTTTGTAACAAGATTGGAATGGTAGATATTTATCGTCTATTCTATTTTTCAATATTCAATACATACTCCTCGATCTTTCAGATCCGCCAAAACTTGAAAATACCAAAAAACCCTAACTCTAATACCATATTAGAAGGTATTGTGAACCAATAAGGGGTCGGGCCCATGTCTACTTAAAAGTCATGACTTGTAAGTAGTTGAACACTTCCAACCTTATAAACCCACAACACTTCTCTATTTTATCCAATGTGGAATCTATTCTCAACAGGAGCTAAACAAAATATGGGGATTGGAGGAGGTGTTCTAGAGACAATGGGCGAGAAACCAGTGACTCAAAGTAGAAGATAGGAAAACCAAGTACTTCCACCAATCCATGATTATCAAGAGAGCTAGAAACTGAATATGGAAAATAAAAAAAAAATGTTGTGGATGATTGGATTGAAGATAAATGCAGTATCTCAGATTCATTCTTTAATTTCTTTAAGGAGTTGTATCAATGAATGAGTACCCACTATCTATACAATGAATGATGACCTAACCAGAAGGGTAATAACTAAAGAGATTCACCAAGTAGTGTTTGAACTAGGGCCTACATAAGCAAAGGACAAGGTGGTTTTAATAGCTCCTTCTACCAAAAGCATTGGGACATAGTAGGAGTACATATTACGAATACTAATATGGAATTATTTTCGGGAGGCAATCTACCATAGGAGATAAACGAAACAAATACTGTACTCATTCCAAAACTTCAGTGTCTAGACGAAATGTCTCAATTTCGGCTCATCTCCCTATGCAATTTTATTTACAAAATCATTTAAAAAATCATTGTTAATCACTTAAAGTGTATATGAATGACCTTTATCCTAAGGCATAATATTCACGATAATATAATAGTTTCTCATAATATTTTTGGTATTTTTTATCCAAAAAGAGAGGAAAACAAGAGTGGTGTACAATAAAACTCAACATGATAAAAGTATACGACCAGGTGGAATAGAGTTTTTTAAAACTCTTGCTCGAGAGGATGTGATTCCATCATACTTTTATAAAATGACTAATGATGTGTGCTAACTCTGTGAACTACAGAATTTTAGTGATCAAGCATCACTGAGAAGAGATTCGACCTAAGAGGGGCTAAGATAGGGAGATTCACTATCCCCTACTTGTTTATTTTACTATTAGATTATATCACCCAAAATTTAATTACATCTAGTAACAGAATAATGCTAACATGTTTAAAGATAGGGTGTATATGTCCTAAGATAACCCATCTCTTTTTGCATAGGAGAGTAAACGACGGAACTTGCAATTCCTAAATGTTAAAATAGCAAATAAGATCCAAGGCTGGAAATCAATCCTCCTTTCTTAGAGTGGCATGAAAGTCTTAATTAAGGCTACACTCAATTATATTCTACATTATGTTATGACTAATTTTCTATTGCCTCAAGGATGGTGCAATGAAATAAGTGCTTTGATTGCTAGGTTTTGGTGGGATGGTAATATGGGGAGAAGAACTACTCACTAGGTATTATGGGATAAGCTAACATAAATAAATAAATAAAAAGAAGTGGGATTGAAGGACCTCTATGATTTCAATAAAGTTATACTTATAAAGTCATCTGGAAGACTACTCCAACACCTAGAATATTTACTGGAAAAATTACTAAAATATAGGTATTTCAATAACTCGAACTTTCTAGATAAAAGTAAGGGATTGGAAATAGCTCCTAAAAAATGGAGTCATTTGATAAATAGGTGATAGAGAAAAGGTTCAAGTATGAAAAGACCAATGGATACAGTACATGCCAAATGGCAAGCTGGCCAACATAGCCCCGAGAGATGATATTCTGTAAATAAAAGCATGTTACTTAATTAATCAACCATCCAAAACCTTGCAATTAGAAGGCATCATACCTGCTATTACAGTTGGAAAAAAGAAGCAATTTGTATCATCCTTATTTCAAATCCAACCGAGATTATCTGGTCCTAAGAGAATTCAGAACAAATTATTGTAAGGTTTGCATATGCTTACCTACGGGACACACCACTACACAAACCATCACATAAGTACTCGAAACATTGATAATCCTAATAAGGCAAGATTAACATAGGCAATTTAGTTGGAGAGCATGTTTATATAGCCTAGCACTCAATGTAGTTTCGTATAAAAGGAATATAGTCGTTAGTTCTATTTATTTATTTTGTGATAGCCAAGAATTCTTGATACACATGTTGTTTGAATGTACATGTAATGTGAAAGTTTAGGTATATTTTTTTGGAGATTATAATATAAGGGAAAATGATGTCCAATTTTTGTTATAGCTTCAGGATAAGTTATACTAATTTGGAATAAATGTGCATGCTAGGGTAAAGTAATTAGAATAAATAACTATTATATGATGGGCTATATGAAAATAGAGTAACAATTCATTTTATCAAAATGAATTATTTTGATAGCCAACAATATAGATGCACATTTTGTTTGAATGTACATGTGATGTGCAAGTTTGAATATATTTTTTTGGGAGATCATAATATAGGAGAAATTATGTTCAATTTTTGTTATAATTTTGGTATAAGTTACATCAATTTGGACATGCTAGGTAAAGTAATTTGGATAAATAGTTATTATATAATGGACGATATTAAAATAAAATAACAATTTATTTTATCAAAACTCTATCTTCCTATCAATGAACTTTTATCATAAAAACTAATTTACATTTTTATTCAAAATGCATAAGGAACTACTAACACACTACTAAAACAAAAACAAGAATAATAAAAATTATCGATAGCTACTTATAAGATTAATTGTGATTGTTATTTTAACCCGTTAAATTTATACATAGGAACTAGTGTAATAGTGAGGATTTAAATAGATAATTAATTTATACAAATAGTAGAGTATTATAATTCATATTGAAAATTGTAAAATAAAAATAAGAATAACAAAAACCATCAATAGCTACTTATTAGATTAATTGTGGTTGTTATTTTGACCCGTTGAATTTATATATAGGAACTAGCATAATAGTGAGGACTTAAATAGACAATTAATTTATACAAATAGTAGAGCATTATAATTCGTATTAAAAATTGTAAAACAAAAACAAGAATAACAAAAACCATCCATAGCTACTTATCAGATTAATTGTAATTGTTTTTTTTGACCCGTTGAATTTATAGTAATAGTGAAAACTTAAATAGACAATTAATTTATACAAATAGTAGAATATTATAATTCGTATTGAAAATTGTATCCTTATTTTAGTAATATTAAAATACTTAATATATTTTTTAATAGTACTAAAATTAGACTAATTAATTGACAAGTAAATAATTATACAGATATTTTAGTAAAATTATATAGAGAGAAAGATGGTCAGCAGAATTTTAAATAATATGCCTAGCTAAAAGGTTTGATAAATAAAAATATATAACTATCAAAATCATGTAACTAACTAGACCAACACTTATTTACTAATTATTAAATAAATGAATTTATCTAGTATAAAAATGAGATTTTTATGCGGTCACAATTAATTAATTATAAGATTATTTTTTATTATATTAATTTAATTTAGCTGCAAGTGAGGGATAATTAATTTGATGGAATTCCTTATCTTCAATTTATATTTAAATTGATTCCAAATTCTTCTAACCATATCCAAAATTCATCCATTATTGTATAATTTATTGGAATATATTAATCTTAAAATAAAATAATATATTGATGGTTGTTTCATTATTTATAATATGAGCATAAGAATAACATGTCAAATATTATTAAAATAAAATATAATAATTATATTTTCACAAATTTAAAATATTCTGACACAATTATAGTTAATAATATGTATAAAATGCCAAACTATATAAATTATTATTCTGAAAATTTAAGTAAAACTAACATTGAAATTCAAATTGATGCGTGATAGTGAGGTAAATAAGATAGAATGGTACATGTATAAAATATTATAAGATCAATATATAAGATATAAAATATATCAAATAAATATAATATTTTGTTAGTTTATAAACCGATTTGTGATTGCTCTAGATAATTCCATATCATGAAAGTGTAATATATTTCAACTAGTTCAATAATTGTCTATCTAAAGTTTATATTTTTAGTTGTTACTTCTGCCAACACTTGTACATAGATTAAGATTTATGTCAATTTTAGGTATATTTGATTCTCACGCCATTCCATTCAGAATTGGATTTGGATGGTGAGATCATGCTCCTGATAGCTATGGGGGGCCTGTGATTGTCACTAGGGATGCCCACTTGATGAAGTAGAAGGAATCTAAGAAGGCATAGCCTGTTATGATATGATTAAGATGGGTGTAGCAAACCAATAGGAAGGAGATTAAGAATTGGATTTGGATGGGCACTTTTGTGGACACAAATAATTGCGAGTTGGAAACTCCTTCCTGCACCTCTTCTGCCTGGCCATGGAAGCTGTGTATCAGCTTCTATTCCCTAGGACTGGGCCCACAAGGGCTGGTTTTCCCTCATCCAGCTTTAACCACACAAGATGAAGCCTGAGTCCCCGAAATGCCCTTCCTCGGACCAGATAACTACACGAAAATACCCCTTCTTCATCTTCTCTATTCCGTACCACTCAGACCCTAATGGGCAGAGAAGATCCCGGATTGTATTAGCTGTTTTCCTGCTCTTCTTCTCTCTGCAATTATCACATTGTAAGGCGACGTGGTTGTTAATGGTCGTGTAGCAGTAGTATGTGGCCGGGATATTCTCAGAAAGTGTCGAGGTGATTTCTACAGTTTCCGCTCTTCCCTCGGCCTTTTTCAGAAAGCGAGGTAATGATCGGCTAATGATGGTAGAGATTCAGAAGCATGCGCTGGAGCCAGCCCTGGAAGCAGAAGAAGAAGAAGAAGCAGGAGCAGCCCTGGCATGTCTTCCAAGAAGGAGGTTCTCTCAACTGCCATGAAGAGGACAAGCGAATGGTACCTTCTCTGTTCAACGTCCTCTGTTTGTTCACTTGTCACCCTTGATCGTTTTCGTAATCTTCTCTTGGCGATGGATTTTCTTGCAGGATATTCTCCCAGGAGATCCCCAGTGATATCACAGTTCAAGCTGGAGGAGCTTCCTTTGCCCTTCACAAGGTAGAACGGAAATACACCTATTACTACAATCAAATAGAAACGGGATGGAAAGGGGTCAAGGACACCCGACCTTCTGCACATTATCTGTTCGACTCTATTTCCTATACTCGCCTATTGCAGCTAAAGAAGAACACTGATAGGTTCTTCTAGCTCATCATATCTACAAACACCCGAGAAAGCCTGTACATGCGATTAGTATTGTCTAAAACCATGTTGTTATTCATCCAAAATACATAAATCCATCAAACTCAGCATAATTAAATGTTGATGCAGTTTCCCTTGATCTCCAAATGCGGCTACATAAGAAGAATTGTCTCAGAATCAAGTGAAGTGGATGCCTCTGTTGTCGAGCTCCCTCATATCCCCGGGGGAGCAGATGCCTTCGAGCTTGCTGCAAAATTCTGCTATGGAATCAACTTTGAGATCAGCACCGAGAACATCGCGATGCTGAGGTGCGTGGCGGAGTATCTGGAGATGACAGAGGACTACGCGGTGGGAAATCTTCATGGGAGGACTGAGGCTTACCTGAGTGAGGTTGCTTTGAAGAGCCTCTCGGGTGCCATCTCGGTACTGCACAGCACAGAGACATTAGTCCCAATGGCAGAGAAAGTGAAGTTGGTCAGTAGGTGCATCGATACGATCGTTTTCATGACTTGTAAGGAGAGCCAGTCTTCTGGGCCAGCCGAGATGGGCGGCAGCTTGAACGCGATCATAGCGTCTCACCACCCAAAGGCCACCGTAGTGGAGTGGTGGGCTGAGGACTTAACAGTTCTCAGAATCAACGTCTTCCAGAGAGTCTTGATAGCAATGATGGCCCGAGGGTTCAAGCATTATGCATTAGGCCCCATCCTCATGCTCTATGCCCAGAAGTCTCTAAGGGGTCTGGTGAGTCATAATGGCCATGCCACTAAGGGAGCATCGAACAGTGGCTATATACTAAGATAGTGATAAACTAACAATGGCTATGGATTTTTTATTTTTTTGTCATTTTGAAAAGCAGGATGTTTTTGGGAAGGGCAGGAAGAGGATCGAGCCAGAGCAGGAGCACGAGAAGAGGGTCGTGCTGGAGACGATTGTGAGCCTCCTCCCGAGGGAGAAAAACTCAATGTCTGTTAGCTTCCTTTCAATGCTTCTCCGAGCTGCGATATTTCTCGAGACAACAGTTGCCTGCCGGCTCAACTTGGAGAAGAGGATGGCTTCACAACTGGGACAGGCCGTCCTCGATGACCTCCTCATCCCATCGCATTCCTTCACTGGGGACACCCTTTTTGATGTGGACACCGTGCAGAGGATCATGATGAATTACCTCGACCAAGAGAAGGAAGGGCAAGGTCCTGTCTTAGGATTCAATGTGGACGATGAGTATATGTCTCCAAATACTGCTGGCATGAACGATATGGAGCGGGTAGGGAAGTTGATGGAGACTTACCTTGCAGAGATAGCATCCGATCGGAACCTGGCGATCTCAAAGTTCATCGGACTTACTGAGCTTGTGCCTGAGCAGTCTCGGATCACCGAGGATGGAATATATCGAGCCATCGATATCTACCTCAAGGTGCCACACTTTGACTTTCTTTAACCCAAGAAAAGGGAATACCACACAAACACACACGGACCTTGAACTTTTAAGATCTATAAACATAGGCAATTAAGTTGTCGTTCTGTTTGTACAGGCACATCCTGCTCTTAGTGACATGGACAGGAAGAAAGTCTGCAGCATGATGGACTGCCAGAAGCTATCTCGAGAAGCATGTGCTCACGCAGCCCAAAACGACCGTCTCCCTGTGCAAACTGTGGTTCAGGTTCTCTACTATGAGCAGCAGCGCCTCAGAGAGACCATGAATGGACCAGAATCCCTAGCCCCTCCATCAAAACCGAGTCATCCCGTATCGGATGAGCTCTCAAGGCTCAAGAGAGAGAACGAGGACCTCAAGATCGAGCTTGTGAAGATGAAGATGAGGTTGCGGGAGATCGAGAGATCAACCCTCAACTCGAATACGGGGAGCCCGGTGGCACAGGGCCCAATCTCGCCCGCCGATAAACCTCCACTTCCTCGAAAGTCCTTCATGAACTCAGTGTCGAAGAGGCTTGGGCGGCTCTACCCATTTGTCCGGGCTGATGGGACGCCTGGCAGCATGAAGGGACGGACAAAGCCACCCAAAGATAGACGGCACTCGATTTCTTAAGAAATCTGACGGGCTTCTTTTAGCTTCCGCAGTTGATGTATGCATATATATACTACATTGCTAGTGTGAAATGCCAATAGTAACTTGTTTATTAGTTTTGGAAGCTTGGAAAAGGAAGATCTCGGAAATACTGTTTGTAGACTTCCTCTTCACATTCTTTTCCTTTCTACATTGTGGGCTTTGAATTATTTGTAGTACTGAAATTTCCTTGCTAATGACAACATTGGTCTTCTCAAGAGCAACTCTGTATATTTATATTTGATCTTCACATTCTTGTATCGTCCAAGAATTGCAGTTAGTACAGCTACAAATAATATGTGAGGTCCATTATGGTTAGGTCCTCCACTATGAGCGGCAGCGCCCAAAACGACCGCCCTCCTGTGCAAAGTGTGGTTCGATTTGAACCACCCATAATTGTACACTCCAAATAACGGAAGTTCCCTATGCAAAGTATAGTTCGGGTGGAAGAGCATTGATTTGAACCACCCAAAATTGTACATTCCAAATAATTGAAGTTTATATAGATTATTTCATTTACAAGTATATGCTTCTCATAAATTCATTCAAAGTGTTTATCAATGTGTTGAATGTTGAAGGCTAGACGAAAAAAATCAACTTCAGATGTGACAAAAAAGGAATAATAATGTTATTATTCGATTAATTATCATATAGGAACGGAAATTAATAGTTTAATATATAAAAATTTTCTTTCTATTTATCTTTTACATATTATAAAAGTTGAGATAACTCAAATTATTCATTTTTTTAATCAACCACTAACCAAATTTACAATTTAGTAATTTTCTTCACCTTTTTAAGGTAAATTCGGGTTAACTAGAATACCGTAAAAGTTATTTACACTATTAATAATTAGATTAGAAAGGATTAGTTCGGATAATACTATCCCTCCATATCAAATCCTACCGATCTTCACTACACTAGAGTAGTATACACCGTCCCTAAATTGTCTTGATAAGTTATCTCTGCTCTCAAAATTTACTTTGTGATTAAAAGTTAATGTCTTATGTTCCTTGTAGGCTTGATCATTTGCCCAATGATGCCGACGATTCGAAGGCCAGTCCTGTAGAAGAGATTGCTCCATCGCCTAGCTATGCCGCGGCTCGTGATCGAGAGTATAATATTCTCACAACGGTAAGCATCAGGCTATATAGCCAGCAAAATAATGATGCTCTCATGGCCTCCCAATTTAGATCAAATGTGTACCATAAATGACCATGTAAATATATTTCACGAGAACATAAACATTATTATAGATTATATTTTTATCAATTTATATGTATATACATGTATACCATGTATTAAAATGTATAATGTGTATATTATATATTTTATTACATATATATATTATTCTTATTATTATAAAATATTTATATTTTAAAATTATTATATCATTTATTTATATATAAAATAGTTTGTTGTAATATAATTATATTTATATGCATAGATAAATATACAATTATTTTAAAACTATTTAATTTAATGAATAAATTTTTAGTAACTCATTCAAACTATCACTTCACCTTGTCTCCAAACTCATCAACTTCTCATAGGAAAGCAAATATCAACAAAGAAGACTTGAAAATCCAGAATGTCATATTTGTCGCTAGCACAAGACAAGCCACTATATGATTGAAAAGAGTGTCTTCTAAAGTTCAAAACTGAAAATAGAGGATTCACAATTTGTTCTAGAGGTCAAAGAGAGAGCAACCTTTACATCACAAAGTTATTCTTCACTTTGTTGACCAAGTGCTCTCCATACACTGCTCTTTCAAACTTCTTCTTCCCACCAGTTCTCTTTACACAAAAGTCCAGCGGCTCCACTCCCGCATCATAGTTGGGCTATTCATCAGAATGAGTAATGATCCTAATGAGATTTATCTCAAAAATACGTGTAAAGAGTACTAAGAACAGAGAAAGATAAAAAGTTACCTCAAGGAAGTATGCCACACATACTCGGAATTTCGGGGAGTTGTTCACAACACGGTGCACTGTTGAATCATATAAACCATTGGACCAAATCTGCAGTTTTATTTTAATAAATTCTTATAATTATGCCTCTGTATATTTATCATATAAATGAATCATCTAAAAAGTTAATAATGAATCTTAAATACCTTCAGCATGTCCCCGATATTGCACACAAAAGCCCCGGGAATAGGAGGAGCAGATATCCACTCACCTGACAAGGTTTTTATCTGCAGCATCACATCTGAAAATAATTAGTAATACCAATGGACAAAAGAACCCTGCAATCTACTTGAAAAGAACAATGAAAGTTGAATGGCTGACTGTTCTTTAGAGGCTTTTTATAGTCCAAGCATCTAGTAGACAACAATCTAAGACACGTTCCTGTTATTCTGTTTTTCTTTTGTACTTTGCAGGGCAGGGGATCAAATCAAAGAGGAAAATTTTCAAGGGAAAATGGTTTATTAAGAATATCATACCTGAAGGGCGGTAATGTCGTCATCCTGATTAATCAGAGTCAATAAGCCTGTAGTATAGGATGTTGAAGAACTGAGACCGCGAAACTAAGATGCCTTATGATTATATGACCTTAGGTTGAGGAAACATTACCGTAATCAGTGTGAGCTCCACTGGAATCAGATGGAAAAACAACATAGGAAAATCAGTAATTGACAATAAAGAGAATAATTTTCGCAAAAAACGAAAGGATTTAAGAAATAAATAGTTTCAGGACATTATGGAAAGAAACAACTCGTGGGAAACAGAAGCCATTAGAATATCTATAATATACCATCCAATATCATTTTCAGAGGTTGCATGGCCATTTGTAGTGGATACACCAGGGTAGCCAATTATTCGTAGTGCCCAAAATGGATCTCCAGCTCTTTCTCCATCAAACCCGTTTGGCGATCCACCTAATGCTAGAGCAAGTCCTCTCATGATGTTTCTTGAAATATCTATATCACACAATACCAAAAGAGACCGTGTCATGAACATTCTTTAGTGCTTGTCGATATGAAAGAAATAACTTATAACCGCCAAACATACCTGTGCAAAGGCTGACATATTCCTCCATGAGTGCCCTCATATTTGCAGGATCTCGTGGCCTGTACGTGAACAATTGAAAACCGATATCTGTGCAGTGACTATCTTCAGAAATACAATGAGATACAAGGAAATATAATACACAATTAAGGATGCATGTGGTGAAATTAATCATATGTACCACAGATTACATCCTTCCATAGTTCTACCAAGGTCTCCATACATTCCTTTTGTAATTTCTCTATAGCACTGATTCCAAGAGTAGTCGACAACATATGATTGCAAAAAGAATAGTAAGATAAGACTCAAAACTTTGTCATGATAAAAGAAAAAAAACACTATTTGCAGTTCAAACCCACATCAATAGCCTCTTGCATATCAGGAACCCCTTTAGTTATATTCTCAAAAACTCTTTGATATCCCCTGCAATAAATGTAACAAATCAATAATCATTCCAGATGTGAGCAAATATTGAGAAGCTAAAAGCTTTTCATCTAATGGATTTTAGCAGCTCAAGATTCTATTTTTCCTTCATCTTCTGGTAATTTTAGACAAAAGATTCTCTCTCTCTTTGGCTGAATACTTACAATTCAAAGAGCCATCCTCAGAATTTGGAAGAAAAGTGATTCAAAGAGCAAAAGTTCCTTCTCACTCATTGATTTGAGAAAAATAAACTCAACGTTCCAGTGATTTCAAAATTAGCATAGAGATAAAGCATGCTGTGTGGAGAATCACGGCCACCTGTATCCACGTGCAGGAGTCAACTTAATTTTCAACTTCTCTTCATAGGATAGTCCAAAGAACTTGTGTGATACAGTTCTAACTTCTTTGATAAGAGAGTAGGGGATACCATGACCCTTCTGGTAAAGCAAACATAAAACAAGCTAACATAACTCAGATTGGACAAAGTCCAAACATATCAATTGCAATATATGATGAACATGTTAGACTTTCAAATGTCTTCATGCCACAAACATAACCAATGTCAACTAGTACAAGGAAGCATGGATGTGTTCCTTTGAAAAGAGACTTTGGGACTATCATAGCGTCCCTTATGTCTCTACAACATCTAGCAACTTATAGATATGGACGCCAGCCTCAATGTACCATTTTGGGCTGAATCTTTTTAGACTTTAGAGCACAAAGAGGTGTTCTATAAAAGGATAGAGATAGGTTACCACGTAAAAGAATCCAGCAACTTTACAGGCCTGATCAAGTTGCCTAACAACTTCAGCAACTCCTGGGTCTTCACTCATTCTGGGATCATCGCACTTGGATAACAAAGGACTAATGTCTGCAGATACATAGAAAAAAAAACATAGCAATCTTATAGAAACTGATTCCATAGAAGTACGGTTGCTTTTGCATCTAAAAAATAGCAGATTTCACCGTCTTACAGTCCCATTTTATACCAGACATAATTGATCAAGATTTTATTTCTAACATACTTGAAATAGTTCTTGAGTGAGGAAATACAGTG
Source organism: Trapa incisa (assembly GCA_030064435.1). NCBI lineage: Eukaryota > Viridiplantae > Streptophyta > Magnoliopsida > Myrtales > Lythraceae > Trapa > Trapa incisa. The sequence continues at coordinate 16,310,206 of CM057780.1, read as the reverse complement.
AAAGTGAAAGACCCAGCAGCCAATAGCACAAAAAAATGATAGCTTTAACCTTCCTCAATATACTGGAACAATGGTTAAACTTATGACTGACTTCATTTGGGCTGGCTCCATTTCTTGAAAAATGTTTCCATGCAGCGCAATTTTAAGACATTCCTACCCTCCTCGTTATCAAGAAAACTGGCAAGAGAAAGGGAACCAAATTCGAAAAAGAGTGTGTGATAGAAAAAGTTTCCACGAATCACTATTTCCCCCATTTATATTGGTGGTTTGACGATTAGAACTTATTAGACCTCCAGGAGCAAAGGAATCCCAGGTTCATAACTCATTCCAATAGGAAGAGAAAACAGAAAGGTTCGGTTTATACTGAAAAACGATAGAAAGGATAACGGTTCGATGGACACACCAATCAATGGAATGGATTTGAAGTCTGTGGCCATTGTAGGATTGAAACAACTGATAGTGATGCTCTTTGTTGGATCTCTCTATTGTGACTGTGAGTTGAGTCGTTTATGCGTCACTGAAGTAAGGAGATCTGGTCAATTATCTTTCAAATGGATCGAGAACCACCCTTGACCCTACCCATCCAAAATAAAAGAGAATCGTACGGTAATATCCAAACTCCATCACGTGTCCTCAAACAGACAAATTTTTGCATGTCTGATGTGGCTTGTCTGCCAGCAGACCTATTTTGGGATTATTATATAGTTGGAGCTTTCCAGTTGAAGGTAAAGAGGACAACAGCCTAACTATGAGGGGTACGCGGAGAACTGCAGTTAACAAATTTTTATATAGTTTAATATAATTGTGATATAATTTAAATTTAAATTTAGTATAATATTTTTATTCGTATCTCCGAATTTAAACAAATAAATTTTCTATTAATTTAATTTTCCAAACAAAATGTATAAATATAATTAAATAATTCGATCAACTCCTTTTTAAATAACTCTAAAATTATATATAATAAGAGGAGCACATTTAAAGAATAGTAGTTAAAAAAGCACGTGTCTTCTGGCAAAGTGGATCACATGGTGACTTACCCAAGTTGGTGGACGATTGTAGATTGCACTGCCTCATAATTCACATCACATGGCCACTTGGGGCCAATCAGCTTTAGTAGTAAACAACAAATTAAGTCTAGATAGATAAGGTAAGATTGGTATAGAAATAATATGAGTATAATATTCTTTTAATAATTGATTTTATTTGTATATCTTGTTAATTTATTATTTATGGTATTATAAAATTATTAAAAAAATAATTAAATACAATTTTATGAGATCAGATCCAGTTCCGAATTTATATCATTTATCAACTCCAAATTTATCTTATTTTATCATTTTTGTCTTAATTTTAATAAAAGAAGTTCTAATTTCTGAAAAATTTAGTTTAGTAATTTTTTAAAATTTTAAGTTATCTCTATTATTTTGTTTAAAGAGGGTAAATACTTCTTTTTTAAAATAATTATTTAATTTAACCTAAATTCAGTTAAATAAATAATTTATTTATTTTTTTAATATTTTTATTCTTTTTATATTAATAATATGATACTTATTCTAGAATATATATTTCTTATTTAAAAATTTTCTTATATTTAGTATTTATATCTAATTATTATATCTTTTTTTTAAATCTAGAGAGAAATGTAAAAAAATTTCCCCAAATTCTATTTATCATGAGCCTATTAAAATCTTATTAATTCTATTTATATATTATTAGATTATATTCGTATCATTTTAATATATTTTATCTATTCATTTAAATTCTTTATTAACCCTATATAAACCTATAAAATTATACAAATATAAAATGAAATATTATAACAATATTTTACGTATATTGTCTATTATAACAATATTTTATTTTTCATAATATCAAGTTAGTAGCTTCGACCCATATTGAAACCTGGCTTGTAATCTGTTCCAATATGGAGAAAAAATACTAAACTTGAAGTTATTGTTCCTAATCATCCGAAATTAAAATAATGATATCCGGGTCATATAGAGTTGTTGAAAGTGCATTTAAAAATTGCGGGTTTATAAAGTTAAAAAGGTTTGAATTAGGGTAAAATTTTTTATAGATAATACTTTGGTAAGACATGATCTCTTCTTGAAGTGGGAACCGATTAAATTTGAAATTCACTTTTGAGAAATTATAATATGAGAGATAAAATATGTGTAATATTGTTACAATAATAAAGATAGATTTGTCTAATTTGGAGTATAGATGGTAACTTAAGGAGTAGTGTCTAAAAGGATGATTTAGATCTAACCTTTATAAGGATGGGTACTATCCATTTGTTTTTGTCAATTTTATGTCTAAAATGACAATCTATGGAGTATGAGTTCGATAATCTGTCACGTCTTTACCCAACTTACAAATTTAACTAATATAATAACGGTTACTTTATATCTACCTTATAGTAATTGATATCTCATTAAATTAGAACTAGCATTTGAAATACTTAAATAAAATAGAATGTATAATTTAAATTTTTATAAATAATTTTTCAAATTACACAATCTATCGCAAATAAATCTCAAGAAATGAGAAAAAATTAAGTACCTTGTATTGAGTTTCTTGTTTTATAAATATACTTTTTTTTTGCGCTCATTTTTTTTGTATATCTCTGAAATATGTTAGTGAAATGAGTGAGCGATCATTAGTGAGTGCAAAACCTATTCATCATGACATTGAACTGACCACAACTCAAAATAGTTTATATTAAGTTTATTATCTTATTTTTTATAGTGATTCATTACTTAACCCACAATTTATGCTTTAAAACAAGTTATTGACCTATAATTCTAACCAACTAATCAAGTAGTATTTATTAATGCACACTCATATAAATGTTATGGTATCTCTCATTCCCTAATATAATCTTTCATATTGACAATAAAAATCAATTTAAAATATTTTAAAATTTATTTTAATACTTATTATATGTATTAAATAGAACATTTAAATGCACACACATTGGGAGATAAATTATTAACATAATCGTACTTCATATAATTTAGCACTATCACAAGTAATAGTATCTTATCACCGAATAATTTAGTCAACTATTAAATATGGTAAATAAATAAATAATAGAATCATAAATCATAGTATTTTAAATACTCATCCACTCAAATTAATACCAACTAGTACAAACCACTTTTATGTACCCTATTTTATAATTATTTAATTTTGGTAAATTAAAAAATCTAATTATACCACTTTATTTACTATATTTTTTAATTACTTTTAATTGTTTACACAATATGGAGTATCTATCATATTACTAATGGAACAAATATAGCATGAGCATGCATATCTAACTATAGCATTAATATAAGAAATTGTATATTGTTTATGTGTTTGCTAACTAGTTATACACTGCTATTATTATTAATTTGATAACGTAAATCATTTATTTAAAAAATATCGAGTTATTATTATTTTTTTAAAATAAACTTTTAGCTTTCTTATAAAAGTGATATTTATATTAATATAAAAACAAGTAAATATTTGGTTATAAAACTTTTATAAATATTGAGTTTTAATTTTTTATCACGTTAGAGTTTTCACCCATTTTCAAATGTTAGGATTTATAATTATTTTTTTTAAAATTATCGAGTAATGAATTACTATTTTAATAATTCAAGATTTCATATAACTTTTTAATGAGTATCTTAAATTTTTTTAAAATGTAAATAAATTATAAAGGGTAATTATTGATAACAATATTTAATAATATATAAAATAAAAAATTTCACTTATATTATATTTATTGCGATAATTTCTTATTTTTCTCGATATACACAATTCTTATATAATTTGCTATCGAATTCTGTAAATAAATTAAACTTAATATTTATTATCATATGAGAGGTCCTAATTAGTTGTACTTGTACCGCTGTATTAAGTTATTTAGTTGCACTTGTACAGTTGTATTAAGTTATTTGATGAATATGTAAATTTCACCATTTGATATTTAACAATTGGTTATGCTCAATTAACATGATTTAGTCGTTGCCATCGGTGTCGGTTCGTCATCCAATGCCTAGCGATGCATCGTGTTTGCTCATATGACTTAATCGCTACTGCTGATCGCATTGGCTTGTCATGCGGTGGGTAGAGATTTGTCTAACGTGTTATTGGACTCGGAGCACTGATTAGCACTCTTTAGACCGATTTTCAAGGAACATTTCTATCGATTCGACCCGTTCACCCAAAAATTGACCGCTCTCTAATTTATTTTTTTAAATAATTATTTAACTTATTTACATAATTTAGGATAAAAATTATATTTTTAACCCTTTTAAATCTATTGTAAAATTCGTTATGCTTTTATTTTGCACCGGTTCAATTTAATTTCAATCTCACTATTATATAATTTCTCCATGTTGCTATTTTAAAGTTTGGCATCCTAAATTTTCTATAAAATTAGATTCATTTAAGTAAAAAAAATATAATTTAAAGATTTCTCCAAACTTCCATTTATATCGAATCATTATTTGCCTCGTTTCCCTCCTCATCTCATCCGAGTTTTCGATTTTTATTGACAGAATATTATTTTATACTAGAGTAGGATATTATATTATCATTTCATACTTTTAATAAGATTATTAAAATTAACTGTTAATTTATACGTAAAGGAGTCGATCAACATCAACTACACGTATTTTTTTTTATTGTTAGTGAACTTTTATAATCTATGAAACATGGACACTCTTAGCATCATTTTCACCCTAAGCTTCAGTATGTTGTGCTTGCTGAGAAATAATGAGTGCAACTTATCAATTCCTTCCTACCACCAACTTATCATTAGAACATTATGTAATATTTATTAATATTTAATTTACCACTTAGCCATGAGGTTGATAAACTTTTGGTCGAGGTAAACTATCAAACCTAGAAGTTATGAAGAACAAATGTCACATTCTTAGTAAGAATATTGCAGCTTGACCAATCAACATGTTGCACCTTGGACCTCTCCTTAAAAGTTCAAAGAATCGCCAAGCTGGAGAGGAGAGTCATTCTCTGTCTCCGTCCTTTATGCTTAACAAGTCTAGCTGGTATAATCAAATCCTTCGGGCAAAGTCGTCTAATGGTGCACGATGGCCTCGCCTCTAATTTGCCCACTATCGGAGTGTTCTTTGATGAGATGAGTCATAGTGAGAAGGATCGGATGCTCGACCACATAAGACTTTCTCCGGTGGTGGCAGACAAGACAAGCGGGAAATAGAAGATGGTGGATGCTCCTTGATCAAGTCGAAAAGAGGAATTCGTTTTTCTAATGATAAAAAAGTTATTGTTTCATATTCAAGTTTGTAAAGCAAAAAGTACTTGTTGATGAAATATTGATTTGCAAACTATATACATTGAGAAATACACAATAATTTGCCCCAATTTATCTGAGCACACCCACAATGTTTTGAGTCTGAGTCCGGGTTACATAGGCAAAGATGTGTTATACTATCATATTTTGGGACCGCCATGATCTAGATCAGATGTTGTTTATTAGGAAGGGTCATGGGATGGAATCTTTCTTCTGAACATGGACCAAAATCAGACGTTCTCATGCAGTTGTTGCAACCATGGTAGACGATGGCCAGAGCCATAATATTAGCAGGAGGGACTACGATCTATCTGGAATTTGATCAGATCGTAGCTTCCATCTCATTACGCAAATATGCCAATCATTTAAACCATCTTTACACGACATTCCTCCTAATAAGCGACAACGAAAGATCTTCAAGTGGAATTCAGGCCTAGCAGCTTGAAAATCGGAGGATGGCTTTGGCCTTTAATCCTGAGCAACTGTCCTTCCTTAACAGTAGAACCGGCCTTCGGTTGGCTTGATCCAGTGGAAGATGAAGATGAAGAGAAGCTGCTCGAGCTCAGCGGAGCTTTGTCTTTCTTGGATCTCCATGTGCTCGTGCTGTAACTGGACGGTCCCAGGGTCAGCTCGATCTGGCTCTCTTCTATGGTTTCTAAGGCGCCGTTTCCCTTGGACCCATCATTCGAATCTCCCGAAGGGCTCCCTAGATCGGCTCCTTTCTGTAGTTGATGAACTGTTCTATGAATTTGGCCGGTCAAATTCGCGGGGTTTTCTTCTTTTGGGAGGCTGCTTCCCATCGTTGCCATCAATAATTTCTGGGTCCGGTATAGCCTGTGCAGCTCACATACCTGAGAAACACCACATGAGAACACAGCTTGTGATCAGCATACGAGTGCAAATAGTCCATCCAAAAAATTACAGAAGTAGATCAATCACCTGTCTTCAAGAAGTTAATTGGCATGACAAATTAATTCATTCTGTATATAAGGGAAGGGAAGGAGAGTAAGCACCTGCTCTTTGAATGTTTCCTCGTGTTTGAGCATCGCCATCTTCAAGCGTTCCCTGTCATATGGCCTTGTGATCTTCTCCATTTAGAAATCAGAGGTGGAGACCTACCAAATTCTCCAACTGGAACCTCAAAATCTGTCTAAGTCGATGGACCAGATGCTGCAATAGATACAAATAGCGTGTTGGTTGATCGTCGAGTTGCTAGCATACAAATGGAGGTTGAGAAGAGTGATGAGAAAGCGGAAGCTTTCTAATTGGGGCTTTGAAAAAATGGATGTCGACTGTCTCAACAGCTTCTCCGATAAGTCTGTCCTTATTCTATTGTCACTTTGAACCACAATATTACCAGGAAATATCTTCTAGCGTGAGAACCTATCATTCATTTACCCTCAGCAATACCAATATCATTGTTTCTACCATAAGGCTGCCTCTGCTGACAAATTTCGTTAGCCTAAAACAACTGTTTGACGTTCCAGAGAAGATGAAAAGATGCAAGCCGGTTACCAAAACTTGCATGTTATTACATGGTCTTGAGAATGTAGGTCTACAGATAGTTTATGGATTTGCATGGTTTATTTCGATGCACCATGGGCTTAAATTTACAAGCAGAGTAGAGTAGACAGAGTAGAAGGGATGATAGGAATCGCACTACAGACCTGTGAGGCCAATGTTTTCGGCTAAGTGATAATCCTTTTGAGAGAATTTCCATTTTTAGTGCTCTCACATTCCTTTTTTTTCACATTTTTTTGGATTTTAGGCGAGTAGCCTGCTTTCCTAGACAACTACAGAAGAATATAAGGTTGTTCAACAGAAATCGAAGCCGTGTTTGTTCTGTCTTGAGGCTCCAGCAGTTGCATTGTCAATGCATGCTGTCGAACATATTCCACTGCCCACTTCTCCTAATGTTTGTCATGCTTTGCCGTCTGTGAACTATATTATCATACACTAATCCATCCATTTGTTGTTCATCTTATAGTACAAAACTGACCATTTCCTGGCTTGAGGAAATAAGTGTGCAAATTCAGTTGCCTAAGGGGAGATGTTTTGTAGGTAGGTACTATAGGGATGTAAAGGAGAAGAAGCAAATCCTTCTGAAGTTTCTAGGAAGAAAGAAATGGCTCGAGAGGTAATAATCATTGAAAAGATTAACAAAAGCCTGACAGGGATGATCCACATGCAACCACAGCCAGCCCGAAATCTGGCACTATATCAACGCCATTTGTCTTGCTGGAGAGACATTGCTACGAACGAGAAAAAGGCACAAGGAAAAGCCATATAAAAAATGTGAAAAAACAATTTTTTATTTGATATTACACTGGCAAGTAATATTACAAGTGTTATAGATAAGTATCAATTTATAATATTATAAATGTTATAATAAATATAAATTATTACTTTTAAATATTGATGTATACAAAAATTTATCAATAAATAATACAATAATATATTTTTATTAAATATTAGATAATAAGTGTTATCCATTTATAATATTATAAACGTTACCATAAATATAAAATATTACTTTTATATATAAATGTATACAAAAATTTATCGATAAATAATATATTTTTATCAAATATTAGAATAACTAGATTAACACTACTATTAAAAACTAAAAATTTAACTCGTATTATTTAATACAGAGAAAAAATATTTAAATAATAATATTATTTATACTTGTTTTTATAGTATACTTTGTAATAAGGGTTTAAAATAATAAAATTTAAGTGTATACATATTTTTAATATTAAATTGAATAAATTAGATTTAAAGTAGATTAGTATTATAAAGGTAAGGTTTTTAGTATTATAAGTTTATAAAATTAAAAATATTACTTTAGTTACAAATTATAATTTTTAAATAAAAATAAAAATAAACAATGAACACTTATTTTATCACCAGCCAACCAAATGCAACATCAAATACCCAAGTATTCAACTCCATTCTCTCTCTTACTTTATACATCTTAGGTCACTTGGTTTCACTCGTATAAATGCTCATTTACTTTACTGTAATTATTAAGAGAACAATTGATCCATATTGGTCTATTTCTCTCTAATAAAGTGTATATATATATATATATATATAAAAAGTAAGAGAAGACGAGCTTGTAAAAAATTGCATCTAATGAATTATCCTTCCCTAATGGCAATATCCTCTTCCTCTCAAGCCGTGCCTCACATGATAATGATAAGCACCAATTTTCATGGATATCATCTCTAAATGAATATAATCTCATCTTATAGCATGCAAAGAAAAATTAAGAGATGCTAATGAACTATATTCCGATTAAGCAACCAAATGAAATTACTAACAAAAATTACAAATATAGAAAAAAAATGTGGAATAGTACACTATTGGCATCATAAAAATACATTATTTTTTAAAAAATAATTTATACTTATTAATATATATATTTATATTATAAATTTATAATAATATTATATATAACTACTTATTAAACTTTTAAATGGATATATTTTATAATATTTCTCAAATATTACTAAAATTATGGGATTAACACATGTATCTGACTATAAATAGAAACACAACCTATGTTATGTTAAATTATTAAAAAAATAATCAATTAATAATCATTACTTCACTTTACAATATTAGAACAATAATGTTCGGCCGTGATGTTAAGAAAATAATTACATACTAAATAAAAAAAATATATATATATATTATAAATTTATAATAAAAATGTGAGAATCCGTTGAAGGCCAATTATTAAAGTAGTGCCCACTTTTGCGAAAGATAGATGGATATATAGTTTAGATGGGCCATTGGCTTGGGCCTGTCTGAACCTTTTAAAGGCCTCTATAACAAGTGAAAAAAATTCTCTTTGTAGGCTTTTTTACTTTGACAACTTTGTATTTAGGAGGTCGGAATGTCCACAGAATAGAACCACTAATTCGTAATATTGGACCGAGAATATCTCACCAAAAAATCCCTTGACAATGTTTGCCTTTGTTGCTTGGATGGATACATATTAACCTCTGTAGGTTTTTGTTATAACCTTTTTTATTATCTTTTTAGATATGGTTAAAATGATATTTATTATAGAGAATATACACAAATTGAATTAATTAATATAATATTTTTAATTTTATATACTTAAAATGATTCTTTTATTTTTAAATAATATAAAATTAATTATCTCACCACTTGATTATACCTTAAACTTAAATATATATATATATATAATTTTTTTACGTTATCCAACAAAAGAAATAACAAATCCACATTGAACTTTTATTACGTATTCCAATAAAAAAACGAGTTAGGTTTTCGTTGCCGTTTGAATTACGGGTATAAGTGCCCTTATATTATAAATTATTGTAAGGCGATAAAAATTTACAGACATACACTTAAAAATTATAAGTTTTAAGTTATAAAATTTTTTTAATTTTATATAATTACAGTATTTTTTTATTTTAGATAATATAAAATTAAATTTCTAGAGCAAAACAGTATAAATGCATCTCATTTTAATTCAGGAAACTCAATATTATCTCTACTAACCCTATCCCACATTGGTCACATTCAAAGCTGGCCACTGACCCACAAGACGTACTGGAAAGGGAATCCATTTCACAATCGTCTACAATTCGGGTAAAGTCCCTTCTCTTCGTTCTCTTCATTCAATGAATCGTTCCATGAAGGGGACATGCCTACTGCCTAATTGTTTCAATTTTTGAAAACAATTATTACAACCCGAATTGTTAGATTAAAATTCTCTTTTGGAACCTCAGCTTACATATATGCTTTCTTTTATCTTATACTATTCATTATGTTGATGGAATAAATTGAAGAAGATGGATTGCTCACACCCCAATTAGGGTTACAATAAATGGAAGGGACTGATGCAAGTGTCATCATTTGACTGACTATTTTGTCATGCGCATTCTCTGTATACATATATCACTTGTTCTCTTCTTTTTGACATAATAGTGAAATGGGTATGAGAGAATTAAGTGGGCCACTCTTGCCAACATGCAATTTTCTTGTGGGTATGGAAAAACTGGAAACCCTTGGATGGCTTGGAAACGCGCTATGAGTTATTATTAGAAGGGTCAAGTATTTCAAACTAACAGGCCATCTTTTTGCCTGAGTTAGAACAGTGAGAACATTATCCTTCCTTGCATACTCAAAATCATACTAATCACGGTTATGAACAATAGTATGGACGATTCCCTGGAAAAAAAAGTAACGCTTTGGATAAAATAGAAAGCTAGCTAGCAGGCATGAGTATGACCCATGCCTTTGGCTGCTTGATCAAGCGTTAAATGAATATTAATGTCACGTCTTTGGCTGATAACGTCCATCACTCGGACTCAATGATGCCCCGCCTTCGCGTGGCATTTCCCATTTGGTTCTGAATCCTTTGGATTTATACTATGCTAACACACTACTAATACATACAAATGAATGACAACAAATAAATAATTGACAAAAGTTTTTAAAGGTAAATAATTTAATCTAAATAGACAACTCACTATTTATTGTATTTTATAATTTATTAAATAAAAATAATTTATATTAAAATTTAAGGAGGCTGAATTTTGATTGAAAAAAAAAAGAAGAATAAAAGTAATCCACTCTTGTCTTCTTTCGAAAAGGAAGATTCGAAGACATCCAACTGGCCGAATACGACTGCTGCTCAACACCACTGACACTCCCCTCCCGAAGCACCCATTTCCTTTGCCATATATATAAACACCACTGACACTACCCTCCCAGAAGCACCCATTTCCCTCGCCATATGTAAACCTTATATCTTTCCATTGCTTCTCAACCTCAGTACCGTAGCTTCAACGTTAAGCTCTCACAGCATCATCACTATTCACAATTTGATCATCATCGTCATCAAGCCAACATGGGTAGGTTCTGTGTCATTGCTCTATGGTCCCTTTCGATCTGCCTCGGCCTGTCTGTCAGCTCGGTCTCGGCCCAGCTGAGGCAGAACTATTACGCCCGAGTCTGCCCCAACGTCGAGAGCATTGTCAGAAACGTGGTCACCCAGAAGTTCCAGCAGACCTTCGTCACTGTGCCGGGCACCCTTCGCCTCTTCTTCCACGACTGCTTTGTTCAGGCAATTAATTGATAAATCAAGTGTCCTCTTTATTAATATATATATTTTTTCGGTTATATCATTTATGCTTTTTTATGGTCAGTATGGTAAGACTTTCAAGATCTTTTGACAGGGATGTGATGCTTCGGTAATTATCCAGTCGACGCCGAGCAACCAGGCGGAGAAGGACCACCCAGACAACCTGTCCCTGGCAGGGGACGGCTTCGACACGGTGATCAAGGCCAAGGCCGCCGTGGACGCGGTGCCCAGCTGCCGGAACAAGGTCTCGTGCGCCGACATCCTCACCATGGCCACCCGAGATGTGGTCGCTTTGGTCGGTCCCAAGATATATGATCATCTTCCGTACATGTATACGATTTTTCTTTAAGAGGATCAGTGAGAGAGCACCTAATTTTGTTAATCGCGGGGTTGGTTTTGCAGTCGGGAGGGCCGTCGTACGCGGTGGAGCTGGGGAGGCTAGACGGGCTGAGCTCGACGGCTGCGAGCGTCAACGGGAAGCTTCCTCACCCCACCTTCAATCTCAATCAGCTCAATGCCCTATTTGCCGCTCATGGCCTTACTCAGGCTGACATGATAGCACTCTCAGGTAACCATAATAAGATTTAGAATATCATTTTTATCCGAGCTAATTAACGAGCATTGCCACGTGGGATGTTTTGGTTTGCGACAGCTTATGACATTTTGTTGTGTCGTGTTTGGAACTACTACTACTACTACTGTCAAAGAGCTCGTTTGAAATGTGCAATGTTTTTATCTTAGATTTCCAAGCTGTCTTCAATTTGTAGCGTTTGCCTCCCGATTTCCATTTGGCTGCAGGCGCACACACCGTCGGGTTCTCCCACTGCAGCAAGTTCTCGAACCGGATCTACAACTTCAGCCGGACCAGCCCCGTCGACCCGACCCTGGACAGCAACTACGCGTCCCAGCTGCAGGCCGAGTGCCCCACCAGTGTCGATCCGAGGATCGCCGTGAACATGGACCCAAACACCCCCCGCATCTTCGACAACGTCTACTTCAAGAACCTCCAGTCCGGCCAGGGCCTCTTCACCTCCGACCAGGTCCTCTTTACCGACGGCCGCTCAAGGTCGACCGTCAACGCATGGGCCAACGACCCCGCCTCGTTCAACAGGGCGTTCGTGGCCGCCATGACAAAGCTGGGCCGGGTCGGAGTTAAGACTGGCTCGAACGGGAACATCCGCCGTGATTGCGCTGTGTTTAACTAAACCCATGCGTGGAGAAACCAAAGTTGGCTCATCTTTTTTTTTTTTGTTTAGGGTTCTTGGCAAAAATGGGGTTGATAAATGGTAGAGTTTGGTGTTTCATAAGATGAAAGGGGTGTGTTGGGGTCTCTCAAGTCTCATGTTGTGTGTTTATTAAATAAAATTCTAAATGAATACTTCAATTTATAGAAAAATTAGAATACAAAGTGCTCTCTCCACATGCTCTAAGAGGGTGACAACTAATCTGCAATCTTTTTTCCTATCATACACAAATTATGCGAAATCCAACCGCACTACCAACTACTTAATTTTGCAGCAGATGACAAAAACTTGGAGATCAGCTACAGTCTCTTAATGTAACAAAAATGGGAAAGGAAAACTTCAAATGAGATGAGACGGCAAGATGAATAGTTGTATGGGTCACGTTAGGTTGTACACATCTACTGGGATTCCTATTCTATTGATAATATATTATGTACCAAACTCGTGAAAGATCGAACAGTAGCCGTTTTGTTGTCTCCGTCTCTTCTATTCTCAGTAACATATGTCAATAGCCTAAAAGCAAAAGCCAGCTTACATAAATGGTAGGGTGCTCACCAAATTACAACACAATATAGATTTAATTCTTAATAGTGAAGTGATGGGTCGGCACACTTATTGAGACTGCACATTTCTTGATATGTCACATATAAGATATAGTAATATAATTGGCATGATGGAAAAAAATGCCTGAAATTGTCAAAATTGATCATCAATGCACACAAATGTTGATTGTTTGACATTCCAATCCCTTCTAGAGTTGGAGTCGTCATCACCATTATTCCTACCCACAAACAGATATGGACAAAAAATACTGCTCCAGTTAGCTTTTTGAATCGTCCTTGCAATGTAAGCAAGTACCATAACATCTAGAGCCACCAATATGGGTGGCACTTGGCAATGATACAATTATGATGTACTTTGAAAAAGTGGTAGCAAGTGTTAAATTGATATAAAACTTGCACCTTTAATAACACAACACGCGTTTCAAAAAAACTTGCTAATGGCTTAACATTGATCGATTGGTTATTGATGGTCCATATCTCATTTAGCGCATGGGGTACACTCTAATAACAGACCCAGACCCGAATCAATCCAAGACAGGTGATCTCTACCTCCCATAATACTTTCCTCACTGCAGAAAGAACACACGAGTCACCAATTTACGATGGGTGCCTAAATTGTTATGAGATTAGTAGGAAATGAGATGTGTTATGATGAGAATGGGGAACCCACTCGGATGGGCAGGACCGAAAAGAGATGAATAGATCTGACCTATTCAAGTTGGCTCTACGGGAAAACCCAATAAGAACAACTGATTCGGGGAGGCCCAATAATGAGAACCGGAGAACCTTAATCTAGTTAGTGTTTTCTGCGTGTCAGTTTCATTGCAATTTGACCATTGCTGGGAGTTAAGTTAGTTGATAAGTTGATCATGTCCGCGACACATTTCGTGCTTAATTATTATTATTCACATCATCCAAACCCCAATAAGCTAAAATTCTGTACAAACATACAATTATGAAACCAATAGTTGGAGAGGATAACTTGACAATGATATGAATGGTTATAGTGAGGCTTTTCAAAAGCTTGTCTCATTCTGAAAAAGGTTACGAATATTCGGTCACTATTTGAAAGCCACGTTGGTAATTTACTTTGGTCCACTCTAGACTTATAGTTGATGCGCAGAGGCTGACAAGTGACAGCCCAAGAAGATGTAGTAGGAGGGATTCCCAATTTGGCCTACGTGTGTTTCCTTCGGTCTCCTCGGTCTCTGCGTAAGCATAATGTTTCAGAGTGATGGCAACATCATCAACCTACCATTCAGTTTCAATATATATATACGTATATATATATATATAGACATGCTTGTCTATGGGTATGATCCCATGGACCTAGAACCCACCAAACTTAATTATTATATTAATATATTATGATGAGTTGGCTTTGATTATTTGTTAGTGGTTTTTTAATAGGGCTGGGTATCCCAAGGGAAAAACTTGACAAGCAGAGAAGATGTGTGCAGCTGCCCATGGATATTGAGTGTACGAAATGTAATAATTCATACATCAACATGTTTGACCACTATTAATACTCAAATCCATTGTTAACCAACTTATATTAATAAATAATTACTGTTTTAAATCGATGTCAAATTATTAAATATATAATTATTTCGGATTATAAGATAGTTGATGCATGAACTGTTTAAAATGTTTTAAATTTGTACAATTTTTTGTTTGTTTTCTTTTGATATATAAATCCGTTAAAATAATAGTAAAAATATAAAAAAATTTGTTGGGACAAATTCTCCATTTCAATAGTAGTAATTACATAAATTATTTTGAAAATTTAGAATTGATATAAATGTTATTTTTTGTTATTTGTTATTTCAAAAACTATAATATTATCTTAAATAGTTTATGTAAAATAAAAGGTACTATTTCTACAAATTTAAAATTTTAAAATAGTTTACACGTTAATCAATGTAATTAAAATTGTCAATTTTGATAATTTATACAAATAGGTACAATTGCAAGAGTTTTAGTAGGATGAAAAACTAAATACCTATTTACAATAATTTTAAATGTTAAAAATAATTAATATACGAATAAAGTAATTAGCCCTAATCATATTAAACCATTTTTTTAATCAAAACTTGACTAGATTTCCAAATTCAACAGGGGAATAACCATTAGCAAGGTGAACTTGTTTCCATAAAAAGCAAATTTTGTTTTCAAAATTTGAAGTCACATCACATATTATATTATGCAAGGGGAATATTAAACTTGTATTATTAGTAATATGAAGCAAGTAGAAGAAAGAAATGAAGGTGGAAGAGTCTCCATTGCTAAGCAATTCATATGAATGCGTTAGCTTAGCAGGTGGTCCAAAGTAAGGAATATAGCCTGGAAACTATAGTGGACATTCTTTTTCTCCAGAATAAAGCAAAGCATCAACCCTCTTTTTGCTGGACAACTTAGGAGAGAGATATAGAGAGAATGATCAGACTGCCATTACCTTGCTGGAGAATGATCAGACTGCCAGATAGATAGATAGATAGATAGATAGATATATTATATCATTATCATTACTTTACAACTATGGAAGAAATTCTAGCCGGACCATAATACCCTCCTCGGAACCAGCATAGTCAGGGAATCTTTGCCCCTTCAGCTGACAGCAGCAACAGCGCCAACTCACTCGGGTCCGGGGAAGAGAAATAAACGGTCCAGCCCCGTCAATTCTTCATTTGGTGGCCTCATGTTTTTTAGGATGATTTTTATCTTCTAAAAATTTGATTTAATTTTAAATAAAATATAAAAATAATTGATCGTTCGACAAAATACAACTATGAATAAAAGCTCAAGTCGATACTTACAATAAAACTAATTTTAAATTTTGAAAATTTAAAAATATTTTTAAATATATTCGGTATAAAATAGATTATTAATGTTATTTTTCGTGTAAAATTATAATAAAATATAAATATTTAAAAATGTTACTTTTTTGTCAATTATAAAATAAACATTTAAAAAGTAAAATATAAATAAATTAAGATAAAATTGAGTTCAGAGCTTATTTTGGTTTATAGATTTTTCTCTCTCTATATTTTTTTAAAATATAAATTATTTAAAATATTTGAATAAATTTAAGAGTTGAAAAAAAGAAATAAAACGGGACAAAATTGTAAAGGACAGCCGTCTAAACTCCAAACACTGTACGGTGAGGAGAGACTAAATTACTCGTATTGCTAACAATTAATAATATTGCAATTTATTATATAATATTACAATTTATTATATAATATTTTAAAATTTATTTCATGCTAAATTTTTTTTTATAATTTATCAAATTTTAACTAATGACATCAACTTTTATTAATATTAATTTGATAATAATATAAAAATGTTAGTGATAAATAAATATTACATGTAATACTAATAAAAAATTTCACCGGTTGGATATATACTCGATTCCCATAGTTTGTATCCGTTCTTATGTACTGATCTCAAATTTAAATTCTAAATTTGTGGTCCATTATCCATATTCGAATTTATTACTCAATCTCACATTTTATAGTACAATAAGGTATCTAATTAAATATATTTTTGATTAATTATAGTACACTTTCTATTCAAACCATAAATTTTAAATTATGATGAATTATTTATAAAAATTGTATTCTAAATTTAATAATATCAAATTCTAAATTAAGATTTTTAAAATATTTGTTTTTTAAAAGTTAATGGTATAAACTTTCACACATAAATAAAAAAGTTAGGAGTTTCAATCTAATAATACATTTAATTTTCATTTATTAAAATTTTAGAATCTTTAATTTTTTTATTTATTCTAAATCAAATTTAACTATTCATGTAAGAACCAACCGATGGGGCTCGCCAAAATGAGAACTATAATGGGTAGCAAATAAGTTTACCTCATGGGCAACCCTCCCTTAGCCGCCCTTTCTAGGGGTGTTTAAGGGATAAGTTCAGTGAATAATGGAGCAGATTTATACTCAATCCATGTCCGTGTAGGGTATAGAGCCTCAGAACTAGACAAATTTGGGTCCAAATTGATTCCGTCTCACGAATTCAGGTCTATTATTAAAAATCGGGTCGAGTTCAATAAATTATAATTCGAATTATATAATTATTTTATGAAATAATAATATTAATTTTATTGCATAAAAAAATAAAATAAAATATTCGAATGATAGGAAAAATGCTGAATCAATTCACAACGGCATTGGTAGATAATATCAATTGTTTAAATTGCAAATATTTCAAATTCAAATGCCCATCCTATATTAAATTCATATTGTATCCCTACGTACTATAAGACGCCTACCCCTCTTTTTGTGTTCTCCTATCTCCTCCACACTAAATTAAAAAAAATCCAATTAGACTTGAACATCCCTTAAAGAATTGCATCCCTCATTAATCCAATGTAAATGATTAAAATATATGTATTAATTTGGATAAAAAATCAACTTCAATTGTATAGATAACTGTATACTCAGAGGTAATTAAATTGTGAATTAGAAATTAAATTGGATTTCAAAATTAAATTAAATTAGAAATTGATTCAAATTAAAAATTAGTCAAATAAAATTTGATCAAACTTATAATAAACTTTTCATAAGCAATTGAGAATAGTAAAATAGATTGAACTGAACCAAAAAAGATTGTAAAATAATTTTTTCCACCGAAATTAACAATTTAAAAAATAATAATTTTAAGTATTAATTACAAATAAATAATTTTGAATTTAAAAAAATAAAAAAAAATTAGAAAAGTGATTAAACCAATAAATAGAATAATGATTGGTAAACGATTTCTGGACGAGAGAGATTGGACCAACCATCAGACCAGTCATATAACTCTCCTAGGTCAATTTAGGTCAAACTTGTGCCAGCCACACACATGCATAACAGACGGGTCGCATAATATCGTCTTCAACTTTCGTCTCAAGGTCAATTAGGTCAACTAAAACCAAGAGAAGGGAAATCAAATTTGAAGTACATTTCCATACATGCATGCTAATAGGATGCATACCATGGCTTGTCCCTTGGGACTCCCTATAAAAGAGTGGGATCTCTCTTCTTTTTCGAGCGAGAATTTCCCTCTAAAACATCATTGGTTCTATTTTTTGGCAACCTCCAAACCAAAACTCCGATTAATCCATTTTTAACCACCAAAATACTTATTCTTAGGGGCATTGGATTCATCTGGACCTTTCTATACATACTTTCACCTTTGTCTGACGCAAGCGAGGTTTGTAGCCTCGCTGACAACAAAAAATAATAACATTTTTCAATAATTCGAAAATAGATTACTTACTTTTAAGATGAATTTCGATAGCAAAAAAATGATTGAAAAAACTATCATAGACTACTATTGATGTGTTCTAACATTTCTTGCAATTATTGTGCACTAAGGGTAAGTTAACTGATCGCAAACTATTGTAAAAGTTTTTCGTTAATTTTTGGCCGAAATTAGTTAAACATGAATTTCAGGTAACTTCAACTGTTATTTAAGGTATCGGTTAAAGTTAGGGACACTTAAATAAGTTATCTATCTTTCCTTATGATTAACTCTAACCAACTTGCTAACTCTAGTGGGATTTTAACTATTTTTCTAAACTACGTAATTTTCTAGCGAACTTGAAAATAGACTTAAAAACACACCATTTTATCCGAGTAAGGCAAAAAAATGTCTATGGGAACAACTGAATTATATTAGGATTAATTCAAATGCTTAAATATGTGTTTTGATGGATTTGAAAGATTAAAAATTAAAATATAATATTTGTTAAATTTGAATACAAAACATATATATAAGAGAAGTTTAAGGATTAAAATGGAATATAATATAAGTTTAGGGATCATAGAGAAAAAAATGGAAAGTTTAGGGAACTAAATAAGTGACTTAAAAAAGTCTAAAGACCAAATTATAATTTTGGTAAACTTTATATATCAAGTTGGGATTATGTAAAAATATGAGGACCCAATTTGATATAAGAGAGATATTTGGATAATATTGATAATTATGAAACAGTTAAAATGTATATTGAAATATTAGTTTATCCAAGAGTTAAATCGAGCTGAGTAACAAGGGAAAAACTATTATTTCAAGAAACAAATTACGAGACGATACTAGATGTAATCATAGAGACCAACCTAAATACCCGAGTAAGATATGACTAAGTATAATTTTTTATAGGTAAATTATTTAGACGATTTTGCGAAAGGAATGCATGAACCGAAAACTAATCGGAACAAACATATTCCAATAAATGTGATTGGGATTTATAACCGCGAGTTTGATTGTACAAATCAAAATGTATTTACAAGTTTTGTTAAAATGTTGAGTGCTTGATTGTAAAAGAGTACATAAAAAAAAATTAAAATAATACGAAGGGTATTTTATCAAACTATGAGAGATGGACCACGACTCAAAAAGTTATCCAAAGGACGAGTACTAACGCGATTTTAGAAAGACGAGCTCAAACCCAACATATTATCAAAAGATGGACTTAACCACAAACTCTTTTTAAAGGCATGCCAAAACACAAAAAATTTAGAAAGGCAGGGCAAAGTCTCGAACATTCAGAAAGATAGGTGAAGTTGTGAACATTTATAAAGATGGGCAAAGTCTTGGACCCTTTTGAAAGACGAGTGAAGTCCCGAATATTTAGAAGGACCAGCAAAGTCCCAAATGCTTAGAAAGATGGGAAAAGTCTTGAACTATTTTGAAAGACATGACAACACCCGAACATTTTAGAAAGACATGGCAAAGTTCTGAACGTTTAAAAAGACTGGTGAAGTCCTGAACATTTAGAAATATGAGCAAACTCTTGGACCCTATTGAAAGATGGATGAAGTAAAAAAAAATTAAAAAGATGAGCATAGTTCCAAACCCTTTTGAAAGACGGGCCAAGACCCAAACAATTTAGAAAGATGAGCTATGACCGGATGTTTTATAAGATGGATGCTAAAACTCATTTATTTTCAAAGCAAGAGCTAAGGCTTGAGTATCCTAAAAGAAGGGTCATGCCCCGACCCGGTTTGGTCGGATCCCTGTGATCAACCCGCCACTCTCCTAGTTTATTAAAAGATTTCTCCTTATTGTAAACTGTAAAGAGTAAAGCTTCCTTTAACCTGCATCATTTCCTAGAATAGTATAATCAAAACTGAATGAAATTTAAAACCTTATATACTTGTTTTACATGCATCTTAGTTGACGGTCTTTAAGGGGAGGCTTTCCTGAAAGGGATATATGGGAGGGGGTGAGTACGACTACTCAGTGAATGGGTTTTTAAAAGTTTTTGACTTTTAAGAAAAATATTTATATGGAGTGTGCTAGACTCCTTTGTTTTAAAAAATCCCTTCATTTAAAAATTCGGGTTTTTCCACCATTTCTTATTTACCACGGTGTGTCATCACCCAACACACATCCTTCATCATGAAGGTTACACACATTCGCAAGTCAGTATCACTACTGAACCCGCTAGTGGCTTCAAAGCAACTTTTCCTGCCACTCGGATAGAAGTACGACCACTTTTACCTTGGGAATGAGTGGATGTACGTGACATCCGACCCACAATCCCGAAATCACTTCTTCGTGTCCGTATGAGAACAGAGACCTTATCCTGTCCCCACCCCAGTCTCATGCGCTTGGTGCTACTCCAAATTTCGCACAGACACCTAGAATGACGAACTGCCCTTATAGCCACCAGGTCGTCCAGTGCCCTTAGGACGCATCACTACCCCTCATTGGCGTTTTGATGATCCCGTACTCATAGTGCATGCACAAATAATGTTTTCTCATATTGCCATGTAATTTGTGGTGCCAATGGTCCAATGGCCCCGACTATCAACTCAACCCGCAGTTGTTTGTCTTGAATGGTCCGTCGACCTGTCATGTCACATTGCCGCTAGTTGATTGAGCATGTCGGTCCTATCTTGGTACCATGGACAAACAATTCACTTATTAAGTTTTATGGCACATATATCATGTTCGTTTACGAGTTTCTGCTCGTGCCAACTGGCCTTGGGCCCACTGTACGAGATTTTCAAAATCGGGCATTTAGCCCCCAAGTTCCAAAATCGAGGCCCTCGACCTATTAGAGCTATTCGAGCTCCCGTCGAGAAGGTCTCCCAAATTGTTTAAGCATTGACACACAGTAAGGGGAGAGCACTTCCGACAAAACATATATTTTTTTCTATCTATTATACCGCCTGGGTATAACGACACCTCCGTTCATAACCGATGAACGGGTTTTCAACTTCCTTCGAAGAAGTCTCATCATACCAACCGGGTATGGGTATGATCTACTTACAATCGGTGAGTAGTTTTTCTGCATGATTTTCACATCACTTCCTCTAAGTAGTGATGTTTAAAATACCATTTAGTAGTAGATTTTCATACCAAGGTACTTATCATTCCCAACTGGGTATAATATAAAATTTTCACTCACAACCGGTAAGTGGTTTTTAATTTTAAGTTGTGCTAATCATCCCAACCGGGTATGATGTTAATAAACCCACTCACTCGTTAATGCCGTGAATTCCACTAAACCGGTTCTTTGTATTCACGTGAGCTTGTCCTTGCTGGCGTTCCTAGTATTTCGTGTTCCTACACGATATGAACATCTCGGTTCATTATCCTTCGGCCTAATTGCCTTCATTCATTTCAAATGAATGAGAAAGTCAAACTTTCATTTATTTGCAATTAGGTCCCTAAAGTTATTTCTCTTTAACTTTATGTCCCTAATGCCGGTTTTTCCTCAAATTGAGTCCCGAAACTTCTAAAATTTATCATAGGACCTCAATTTATTCCATTTCACTAAAAGGGATTAATTTATCAAATTTTCAATTTGGTCCTCCAACTTTTCCAAAATTACCATTTTGCCCATCCTTTACAAAAATGGTAAGTTTTGCCCCCAAAATTCTAAAATTTCTCAATTGGTCCTCCAACATTATTTTCATGCCCAATTGGCCCTCAATTTCATAAAATCTCATTTTGGTCCTTCAAATTTTGAAAATCCCCAAATTTCCCCCAATTTCAACTCTTCAACACTACCGAATTTGATTTCATCAAATTGACCGATCAAACACCTCTAATTGTTGAAGTTGGAGTTGAAATTGAGTTCTTACATGTTCATACGATTCTAAGGAACTTTGAAATTGCAGATTTTAACGTCGGAACGGGCTCAAAAGGAGCTTCGCTGGAAAACATATTGTAGAGAGAGAAAGCTTCGATTTCTCACCTGTGAGAGCATAGCGGTCCGAGCTTTCGATTTGGGCAGATAGCTCTCATCTTGAGGATCATCCTAGAATCAAGAATCGCATCAATTGATGTCGAATTGAGTTAGAATTTCATCATTAAAAATTCTATCGGTTCTCTCTCTAGCACCGACCGAAAATTGTAGAGGGGAGCCGAATTGGCTTACCTTTCAATTCTAATTTGACCGTTGGAGGGTTGAGGAAGTGTTGGGAGGGCTTGGTTTGGTCTGAGGAGAGCTCAAAATGAACGATTTCAAATTCGCCAAAATAGGGCAGCTTCGGTCCGCTGGAGCTACTTCATTGTTCCATCATGCCATCGCTTCTCCTGCGATTCTCGGATTGACTGGAGTTTGCTATTAGATAGTTGTCTTCTCCTCGGTTCTAAAGAGCTCAACCTCTCATTCTGAGGTTAAGAAAAATGTTTAAGTCGAAACTCTGGTTCGAGGTTCACCGGGAAATGGAGCAGTAGAAAGAGAGAAGTGTTCAGGTGTGAGAAGAATGAATGGGATAACCTCTTTATATAGGTGTAAAAATAGTGTATTAAATAGGAGAGATTTATTACTAGTATTAATATTGCCATAAATTATAAGTATTAATTCCAATAATTTAATTTCGGTATTAAATTATTTGTATTGATTCAAATAATTTAATTTAGGTATTAAATTATTGGTATTAATTACAATAATTAAATATATATTAATTTATGGCCATTTATGATAAGGCGTAGTTCGTAGAGATCACCCATCCTCGCACTACTCTCAGGCAAGCATGCTTAACTTCATAGTTTTTATGCATTCTCGTTTACCTGAACTAATTTGATTTTTCTTTTCTAATATGTCTTAAGTTTCTTTTCGAAGGTTTAATGAACTCTTTGGATCATCCGAGAGTTGTAAATTCCCAAATTGCTCATTTAGAAATGATCTGGTTTGTGAACCAGTTCTGAATCCTCACTTGGTTTGACTGGTTCTTTTCTCGGTTTTCCTTAGCTAAAAAGGGCGAATTTTACAACTCTGCACTCCTTTTAGGAGTTTTGTCCCCAAAACTTAGTTAACATCCTTGCATGAGCAATAATTTCCTTTAATGCCCCTTTGGTGTTTTCTTAAAATACAAACTTTTCTCTCGTCCTTGAAATTAGTCCCTTTTATAACCTTCATTTAAGAGAAGTTTGTCATAACTACACATACCTTATAATTAACTCTGACCAACTTGCTGACTCTAGTGAGATTTCGACTATTTTTCCAAACTGCGTAATTTTCTAGTGACCTTGAAAACAGACTTAAAAATACACCATTTTATCCAGGTAAGGAAAAAAATGTCTATGGGAACAATTGGATTATATTAGGATTAATTCAAATGCTTAAATATGTGTTTTGATGGGTTTGAAAGATTAAAAATCAAAATATAATATTTGTTCAATTTGAATACAAAACATAAATATATAAGAGAAGTTTAAGGATTAAAATGGAATATAATATAAGTTTAGGGATCAAAGAAAAAAATAGAAAGTTTAGGGAACTAAATAAGTGACTTGAAAAAGGTCTAAAGATCAAATTATAATTTTGGTAAACTTTATATATCAAGTTGGGATTATGTAAAAATATGAGGACCCAATTTGATATAAGAGAGATATTTGGATAATATTGATAATTATGAAATAGTTAAAGTATATATTGAAATATTAGTTTGCCCAAGAGTTAAATCGAGCTAAGTGAGTAACAAGGGAAAACTATTATTTCAAGAAACAAATTACATGACGATACTAGATGTAATCATAGGGACCAACCTAAATACTCGAGTAAGATATGACTAAGTATAATTTTTTATAGGTAAATTATTTAGATGGTTGTGCGAGAGGAATGCATGAACCGAAAACTAATTGGAACAAACATATCCCAATAAATGTGATTGGAATTTATAACGGCGAGTTCAATTGTACAAATCAAATGTATTTACAAGTTTTGTTAAAATGTTGAGTGCTTGATTGTAAAAGAGTACAGGAAAATAAATTAAAATAATATGAAGGGTATATTATCAAACTATGAGAGATGGACCACGACTCAAAAAGTTATCCAAAGGACGAGTACTAACGCGATTTTAGAAAGACGAGCTCAAACCCAACATATTATCAAAAGATGGACTTAACCCCAAACTCTTTTTGAAGGCATGCCAAAACACAAAAAATTTAGAAAGGCGGGGCAAAGTCTCGAATATTTAAAAGGACCAGCAAAGTTCCAAATGTTTAGAAAGATGGGAAAAGTCTTGAACTATTTTGAAAGATATGCCAACACCCGAACATTTTAGAAAGACATGGTGAAGTTCTGAATGTTTAAAAAGACGGGTGAAGTCTTAAACATTTAGAAATAAGAGCAAACTCCTGAACCCTATTGAAAGATGGATGAAGTAAAAAAAAATTAAAAAGACGAGCAAAGTTCCAAACCCTTTATTTTATAAGATGGATGCTAAAACTCATTTATTTTCAAATAATTTAGAAAGATGAGCTATGACTGGATGTTTTATAAGATGGATGCTAAAACTCATTTATTTTCAAAGCAAGAGATAAGGCTTGGGTATCCTAAAAGAAGGGTAAGTTCATTCACTTTTTGAAATACGAGATAAGACCCAACTATTTATAAGAATATGTCATAAACCCTACAATTTTATAAGGGATGAGTTCTAGTATGAATGTAATGCTCAATGACGCCTTACAAGTATCATTTGATGCATGCTTGTAGATCAGCTAAAAACACACTAATATAATTTGCATAATCATATTGTTTTGTCATGAAAAACTCGAGGTATAGTCTATTAACCTTTATTAGGGTGGACGGTAAAGGCGCTACGGTCCACAAGTGGAACTGTCGAGTATTGTTCTGCGAATATGTGATCCATTCCTATGATAGAAATGGCGTGTTATTGTGTGCCAACCTGAGAAGAAGTTTAACGTAAAATGCTATAAACCTCATAACACATAATTGAATACACCTCTAAGATTTCTCTCATTCACTGGGTTGTGGAACTCAACCCTCCCATAAACATTTTCTTCTAGGAAAGGTGAAACTGCACGGAAGCCTTCCCACGCTAAGACCTTAACCAAGTATAAATGTGGTTTCCAATTTTATTTAATGTTATTCAGGGAAAGCATAGTAGGTAATACGCCTGACTCTTCCTAATCGAGAGTAGGAACTACCTACTCAAGGTTTGGGGTAGTGGCGGGTTGATCACGAGGTTATAACAAAACCGAGTCCGGGTGTTACATGACACATATGATATTGTCCTACAGTATGAACCGATCAACACACCACACTCGGCATGTGGCACCCAGACGTGCGTGCACTCCAACATGAATACCCGAACAGGACGGGAGCTATCTGTCGAGATCGAAAGTTAGGACCACCGCACCCCCAATAATAAGCTTTCTCTCTCTACGTTCAGTTTTCCAGCAAAGCTTTGTTTGATCTCGTTTCAACGTCAATTCATGCCATTCAAAGTGCAATTGAATCGTATGGATGTGTAGGAACTCAAATCCACCTTCAATTTCAACAATTAACCTCATTTGATCAGTCAATTTGATAAAATCAAATTTGATCAGGTTGAAATTGGGGGAAAATTTTGGGGAAAATTGGGGATTTCAAAAATTTGAGGGACTAAAGTATAATTTCCTAAAATTGAGAGCCAATTGGGCATGAAAAAGATGTTGGAGGACCAATTGGTCAATTTTTTGAATTATTGGGGTCAATTTTACCATTTTTGTAAAGTAGGGGAAAATGGTAATTTTGGAAAAGTTGGGGACCAAATTTAGAATTTGGGAAACTTGAACCCCTTTTTACAATTTTGAATAAATTGAGGTCCCAAAGTAAATTTTTGAAGTTTCGGAACTCAATTTGGGGAAAAATTGTCATTAGGGACCTGAAGTTAAAAAAAGAACTTTATGGACCTAATTGTAAATAATTAAAAAGTTTAAGTATTTTATTCATTTGTGAAGAATGAAGGCTATCAGGCCAAAAAATAATGAATAAGGATGTTCATATCATGTAGGAACATGAAGTACCGAGAACGCCAGCTAAGACAAGCTCGCGTAAAGACAAAAAGCTGGTTGAGAGAAATTCAATTCGTTCATGGGTGAGTGGTAATTTTCAAATCATACCCGGTTGGGATGATGAGCACCTTTGTAATGAAAACCCACTACTAAGTGGAACTTTAAACATCACACCTGAATGGAGCAATGTGGGAATTACGCGAAAAAACTAATTATCGGTTGGTATGATGAAATTCTTGGAAGGAAGTAGAAAACTTGCTTATCAGTTATAAGCAGAGATGTCCTCACACCCGCTTGGTGTGATGGACAAGTGAAAAGATTATTTTTTCGAAAGTGCTCCCCCCTAACTATGTGTCACTACTTAAACTTTTTGGGAGATCTTATTGACGGGAGCTCGAATAGCTCAAATAGGCCGGAGGCCTCGGTTTTGGAACTTGGGAGATAAAATGCCCGATTTTGAAAATCTCATACAATGGGCCTAAGGCCAGTTGGCACGAGCAGGAGCTCGTAAACAAACATGAGTTTAGGCCATGAAACTTTAATGAATGATGTGTTTGGCCATGGTACCAAGACAGGACCCGTTACTGTATAGGTAGATCTTATTGTGAAAGACATATGACTAGATAATTCATGGGTAGAGCCAAAGAATTTGAACTATTCCCAATAGCATTGATAAAATGAAGTAAGGGGCTCCGGTGTATAGAGAGGACCTCATCATTTAATTAAGATGTAACCATAGAAACGATGGAACCTACTCTTTATTTATTCATTTCTATTTATTACCTTTTATGTTTTTTGATACCCGGTATCAATATAATTTGAGGCGCAATACCTATAAAAAAGACAAATTGTGGTTCAACTACTTCAACCATTTCCAAGCACCTCATGGCATTTTCAGGGCGTTTGAGGATTCGATTATTTATGTATAATTAGATTTCTCGTACATGGCTCCCTTTAATTCTAATGCATTTCGAAGATAAAAAAAACCTCTCTTGGTCCATAACCTGAACTAGGTAAATCCATGAATTCGATTCGCTTATTCCTTCCTATTCTTAATAAGCCCCTGAACCTTGAATTGCCTTATTTCTTGTATGGAATAAGTCAATCATCCACTATGGTATCTTATTGAACAAAAATGGTGATATTGTTCCTCTATTGATTAATAATTTCGATTTTTGGGAAGTGTCATGATCATCCAATGATAGTGGTTTCAATTTTTTCAAATGAATGATTTGAAGACCTATTGATTCTAACAACTGATTGCAGAGTTGATCATTCAAATCTTTCCATTCATAGACGTGGATCTCGAACCTATGAATGGGAGTATTCACGAAACTCACAAAGAATAAAGGAAGAGAGTTAGACAAAAAAAAGAAGAAACTTGGACAAAAAGAGAAGCAACTTGGATAAAATGAAACGAAGTGACTTAGACCAATCTTTTCTGTCGATAACCTCAAACCAATCAATCGAATATTGATTAATACGTAATCGATTGAAGACTACTTGAAAACGGCTCTTCTGCTCATAAACGAAAGGTTCAAAATATTCCTGGAAATTCTTGCTCCCGTTGGACCATTTGTATCTATATGCATTAGGATTCCGATTCACAAATCCCTTGGTTCCAAAAACAAAATAAGAGGATCGAACCATTTCTTCTTCTTCTGACTCTTTTTCAAATTTGATAAATGTTGGTTGATCGTATATTTCATTATAGTTCTATGATTCAAAATCTCATTTCCTATTTGATCCCTTTGAATTCCATATTTGAGGTTGCGATCAAATCTATTCATTAAAAAGAATCGATTCAATACATTTCTTATGTACCCATAGGTGCTATATTAGACTTGAATCAGGGATCTTTTGCTATTAGAATACCCATACGCAAATTATAATACCCATATGATCCACTGATATCAATAGAAGGGATCTTTTGCTCCTTGAATAATCCTAAAAATGAATCTATCGGATTGATAATTCATAAGGCAATTTAAGGTTCAGGGGCTTATTAAGAATAGGAAGAATTGTTTTTTATCCAATACGTAAGAATCAATGGAAAAGCCAAATCCCTTATGATACACCAGATCCGGCTCGGTTATTAATAGAGTGAATTGATCTGCCATTTCTTGAAATCTCTCTTCTGATTCAAAATCGTGGTGTAACGTGTATCCCCCTGTTCCGGTCATGGAACAGATGAAATGAATAAAAAAATGTATTTTTGTTTAAGAATGAAATCTTATTAGAACTGTCCATATCCAATTCATGCTTCAGAACCATATACCATCCCGAATTTGATGAAATAGGATGAATTAAGATGGTATTTTGTTAATACGTAATTATCTTGAATATATTAATTATTTCTTTATTTTTCGATAGCCTGGAAGGGGCAAAAGAAACATCTTGTTCATTCTTCAACAATTTCTGTGCGACAAGATATGTTGATGGACTAGTCGAGACAAACAGCTGCATGTCGAGTTGAGGATGGGGTCGTTGGATCATTGGCACAAAAGATTAAATGACTTATGAGGAAAAATATTGATTTGTGCATGCACTAAAGTACCGGACCTTCAAGACGCCCAAGAGTGGTAGTGATGCGCCGTCCTAGGGGCTACTGAACGACATGGTGGAGATAGGGGCAGTTTGTCATGTCAGTAGTTAGGAAAGCTCGACGTAGCTTCATGCGCATGAGATGAGAATGGGGTCAGGATGAGGTCTCTATCCTCATACAGACATGAAGTTTTCTTTCGAGATTGAGGGTTGGATGTTGCGTACATGTACTCATTCTTAGGGTAGAAGTGGATGAGCTTCTATCTAGGTGGTCGGTAAAGTTGCTTCAATGCCACAAGTGGGTGCAGTGGACGTGCTGTCCTGTGAATGTGTGATTCCTTCATGATGAATGGCATGTGTTAATTGTTAAACACATCGACTGTGGGTAATGGGAAAATATTTATTTTGAAAACCAAGAAATTTAGGAAATGATTTTAATGAAAATAAAGAGTCTATCACACTCCAATTCAAACTATGTTTCTGAAAATCCTCTTTCAAATACCCATTCACTGAGTTGTAAAATCTCACCCACTCTTATTATCCATTTTCAAGAATAGAGAAATTACTAGGGATAACACCACACCTTACCATCTATCATGTATGCTTGTTTTTCTTGATGTTACATTTTATTTGATATATGTTTTCCAAGGAACAAAATTGAGTACGCCTGGCTTCTCTTGAAATAAAGAAGGGGAAAACCACTCTTGAAGCAAGAGAGCGGCGAGTTATTCACGGGGATTCGACCAAACTGGGTCGGGACGTGACATGACGCCTTCTGTAAATATGGGAAATGAAC
Source organism: Trapa incisa (assembly GCA_030064435.1). NCBI lineage: Eukaryota > Viridiplantae > Streptophyta > Magnoliopsida > Myrtales > Lythraceae > Trapa > Trapa incisa. The sequence continues at coordinate 16,280,340 of CM057780.1, read as the reverse complement.
GCAGAGTTTTTCAAAATGAGCGAGATTGAATCGGTGAAATCTGCTCAGAACGAAAGGGTTAAGGCATTCGTTCGAGTTAGGGAAGGACTAAAGCCAAAAGGGTAAAATGAAGGGCCATGGCCTTATATTGATAAATCATTCCTAGTAATTTTGATTTTGAAAGGAGGGTGTGGCCCTTGGAAAATTATTCGTTAATATTTATCGAGTATTTAATTTTAATTGCATGGATTAACTTAATAAAGATATTTCTAGTGGGGATGGCCAATAGTATGTCATCCTCAATAAAGGATTGGTTGTGTAAAGGTTGTGTAAAGTAGAAATTGGTTCAAATGAAAGTAACCATTCAATGATCTCAAATAAATACCCATTTGTGGATGATTGTGCCAAGAGCGAGACTCCTGCACAATATTGAGTGAGTATCAATATTGTCACTCGGAGATTGGTTTAGATGAAAGTACTCATCCATTGTCTACTACCCATCTAATATTGTATGTTTAAATTAGGAGTATAACTCCTCCTTTGAACAGTAAGTTTAGTTTAGTAGTGAACCCATTGAAAAATAAAAAAAATATTATAAAAAATTAGATATATTATTTTAAGTTACCATATCTTTCAATTTAGGACTTAATGATTGACTTTCGTACTTATTGAGAGTTGATCACCCCTTATATTAAAATATTTGAGTAATTTTTAAAAAGAGTTTAGAGGACAAAAGTACCCTTATAAACACAAAGTAATTGGGTTAACTACAATTGTATTTATAGTAAATATTTATTTGTATTTTAATTGTAGGTCATGTTTTAATTAAAAATATATTATAAAAGTTTAAATTATTAATAATTTTGTTATTATATAATAATTTAAGTTTTTTATTTTATCGAATCTATAGTACTTATTTACTCATTAAACTAGTATTGAGATAAACAAACCATTATACATTAATACAACACTATATTGGATCGGAACGTGAAATTATCAATTATAATGAGTTTGATTGTCTTATGGAGACTAGGACCGGCTCCCAAGCCAGCCTTAGCAAACCATTACACAATTAGAGTAGTGAGTTAGCAAACTCTTTTTTAAGGTATATGTAAAATTTTATATTTTATTTAAATATTTATTTAATTATAATATTAATAAAAGTTAATACTATTGTCAAATTTAATAATTTATACGTAATTCATCAAATAAAATTTTAAATATTTTAAATTAATTTATAATTTTATTAAAAAATTATGTAAGAATGGATATAATAGTAATTTAAGGGAAAAATAATAAAAAATACCATTTTTTTACCTTTTAGTAAACTTGTAAAATGGGGAAAAGAATCAACTTATATAAACCCTAAAAAATTCGAACTCATGTTACCTTTTTTTTTACATACTATATCCCTTAATTTGTGAAACTTATATAAACAATTACAACTTCTAAAATTGAGAGATTATATTAGATTTAAATAAAATTAATAAAGATAAGTAACAACTTTATCTTAACATTATAATTGTTTGTGTCCAATGTATCTATAGTAACAAAAACAAAAACATAAATAAATAAATAAATAGTAAGCGTTGATATTTTATATTATATTATTATAATAATTTTTATATATTTAATATAATATTAATTAATTAAAATTATATTATTATATTATTTATATTTTAGTATTATTTTTAGTTTATAAATAAATATATATATCTTATTTAATCAATTAATTTACTTATTAATAAATTTATATTTCTCTCATTTATGTCTATTATTGACTGCATTTATTTTTTATTTTAAATTTAATAATAAATAATATATTATAATGATATAGTTTATGCATGAATATAATCTAAAAGAGGAGAAAGATGTATTTTCACAAATGAACGATGGTTTCACACGGATAGAAGATTGGATGTGCCAATAAGGAATACGTCAAGGTTACGAAATGCCTGCTCCGATAATAATAGATTGAACCATAGAGATGGTATATACTACCAGGTGATTCGAAAAAAAAAAGCACATGATGGCACATTGCATACAAGAATTTTCATATAGCCACGGTCCATATTTTTTTCCCCTACCTTATGTTTTTGTTTATTAAGGAGGTTGACAATTTGGTATAATATTAATGGAAGGAAGAAATGCAGAACAACGAAGGTACAGTTTAGTTTGGTCCCACGATCAGACCATTCCGTAACTCTTAAGTCAAGTCAGTGCTTTCTGACTGCGGAGAGAGAGAAATACAACCTCCGTCATAAAGCTTCATTGCATCATAATTAATATTAATATTTAAATTATTATATAGAAATCTATAGTATATTAATTCGATATAATATATAAATTTTATATCTAATTAAATGAAATAAACATATAGAAATTATAGTAAAAAGTGTAAGTCAAGTCAATAGAAAAATATATCATTGTTTATTAAAAGAATGAAAAAAGGGGTGATGATGTCAGGAAGTGGGCATCCAGATCTTGCAGCCAAAGAAGTTTCCCCTCGAATTCTCTGTCTGACTCTGTAAATCGTCTCTTTAGTCCGTCCTTCCTTCTTATCTGTACAGACAAACAGTTGAATTGGGATTGGGATTGAAATTGAATGAGTAAGCCCAGAGAAATGAGTCGGGCTGAAGGACGCCGGACAAGCGTACAAACTCACCAGAGTTCACAATGAAAGCTCACAGACTGAGCTTCCTCTGGACCCTCATCACAACCTTCCTCTTGCTGCCAGTTCACTCCCCTTCACATCTCTTACCGTTACCTCAGAGGAGAGTTCTCCACCAGCCACTTTTTCCGGTAACCTCAGCACCGCCGCCCGAGTTCTCTACTCCGCCGCCGTCGCCTCCAGCGAACCTCCAGTTCCCCGATCCTGACCAGCCCTTCTTCCCGGAGAACCCTGCGAGCGGCGGCGCTGCCCAGCTGCAGAACCAGCCACCCCCATTTTCGCCGGTATCAGCCGTTAATGGGACTGCCGCTCCAATCCCAACGGCCACGCAGCCCACGAGGTCCACAAAGAAAGTGGCCATTGCGATCTCCGTCGGGATTGTCACGCTGGGGATGCTCTCCGCCCTGGCATTCTTCCTTTACCGACACAGGGCGAGGCACCACATTGAGACGCAGAAGCTGGTAGGCCGCCATGATTCGTCCGGCCGGTTCGATCATGAGTCGAGGGCGATGGCTGACATGTCATCTCAACCGTCGAACTTCCTCTACATCGGCACCGTGGAACCAGGAAATGGAGGGAACGGCGGTGGCACTTCAAGTGGAGCAAAGGGGTCTCCGTATCGGAAGCTCAACTCCGTCACGGTATCAGAAAGGTACCGCCCCAGCCCTGAGCTGCAGCCTCTGCCGCCACTTTCCAGGCGTCCGATGGAGAAGCCTGATCCAGCTCCGATCTCGCCGCCTTCTTCGTCTGAAGACGGGGACAAACGTCAGACCGGATTCTACACACCTAATGGATCCTCGATAAGCAATGCCGAGAACAGCTATTACACGCCGACTCCACGGCCAAATCACCGGAGCAGTATGAGTACCACCGGCAGTAATTGTTCCTCTGGTGCTTCGAGTCAGATTACCCATTCCAGGAGAACATCGCCGAAACCGAGGCTCTCGGCCTCTTCGCCAGAGATGAAACATGTCATTATACCGTCGATAAAGCAGGTCGTCCCCCCGCCGGTACCACCACTTCCTCCGCCGGCAGCCGGTGCTCAACGGGCCAAGGCACAGGAAAGGCAACGGAACACCCCAAGCCCTCCGAAAAGGCCAAAGTTCGCCTCTCCACCGCCGCCTCCCAATCGAGAACTACTCCAATCCTTGAGTTCTTCCTCCTCGCCACGAATCAACAGAGCTCCACCGCCGCCTCCACCGCCACCGCCACCTCCACCTCCACCTCCACCCCCGCGGCCACCTATACCAGCTGCTACGACATCTCTAGCCATTCCTAAGAAGATAGGAAAATCAGAGTCCACTGATTTCGTCAAATTTCCACAAGAATCAACTGTACCAAAATCTTGGACGGCCATCAGTAAAACTCCACCGGTAACACAAAGAGTGATCCTTTTGGAAGAAAACAGCAGCAACATTCTTTCATCCGAGAGGCAAAATGGAGACGATAGTAACGATGGAAGGCCGAAGTTAAAGCCTCTACATTGGGACAAAGTCCGAGCAACCTCAGAAAGAGCCACCGTCTGGGATCAGCTGAAGTCGAGTTCATTCAGGTAAGTTGCAGCCATTAAGTCAAGTTCCATTATCAGGAATTGGACTGTCTGATTGCAATGCTACTTGTCGAGCTCTTATCAGGATAAATGAGGACATGATGGAGACTCTTTTTGGGTGCAATTCTGCGAGCTCCGCATCTAAAGAGGCGACTAGAAGATCGGTCCTGCCCCCAGCTGAGCAGGAGAACAGGGTACTGGATCCAAAGAAGTCCCAGAACATAGCAATACTGCTGAGAGCATTGAACGTGACAAGGGATGAAGTTTCCGAAGCCCTTCTTGACGGTAATCCTTTTACAAAACACTTCTACTTAATTGCTTTATACTAGAAAGAAACGCATCCATTTTTCTCTGCATGTTCTTTATTGGGCAGTTGGTGGATACTTTACCATTGGCTCATCATACTTTCAGAACAACTACTGTTGTATGCCAGTTTAAGTAAAAGGCTAATAATGCATCAGACATTATAGCAGTTTTGCTGCATTTGAACATATTTCTTCTGGGTAAAAACTAACTATCATACCTGAATCCAAACGGGAAGAATGAGAAAATTAGATAAAGAATATATATATTTTTTCTTCCAAACTGGTAAAAAGCCTGAAATTATGAGCCATGAACATTATCTGCTGTACATCAATCATAATCCACACTAAGCTAATGCCTTCACAGAAGGGTCTCCTCTATCACAATTGAAGTACATCACTGATCTTTTTCTGGAAATTTTGACTGGTCTTAAAGAGATATATATTCTAAATTTTTTTATTGACTGTAAATACTGCATTTTTATGGTTCAATTATCTTCGGGTGTAAATTGTTCCTCTAAGCACCAGAGGTAGTAATTATAGTACTGCTGTTCCTCTGTGAATGATAAGTAATTGAACAAAAGAAAATATCCATACAATCTTTAGGCATGATGTTTTCTCATAATTGATAGCTTTAGTTAGTTAGTACACCAACCTGTCTGAAAAGAGGAAAGCATTGCATGAAGAAATTTGGTCCCCATATATACTAGCAAGTTATGAATATTCTTCTTATGGTGCAACAGGCAACCCAGAAAACTTGGGGCCTGAGCTTCTAGAGACACTAGTTAAGATGGCGCCCACAAAGGAGGAAGAGATAAAACTACGAGCCTATGATGGTGACATTTCTAAACTGGGATCGGCCGAAAGATTTCTCAAGACAGTCCTTAATATCCCATTCGCCTTCAAAAGAGTCGAAACAATGCTATACATAGCAAATTTTGATGCAGAAATGAATTACCTGAGGAAATCCTTCCAGACACTAGAGGTATGGTAGCCAACTTATATTCTAGCCTTACCACTAATGTTGTCTGATCAGATATTGGGGTTCTCTTCTTCATTATAGACACTGGACAGAATAATTATATGAACTTGTATACCTTCAAAAAAAGGGATTCTTTTTTATCCTTAAAGGAGAAATGTCCTGCGTTCAAAGGGAGGGATGTTCCTAACTGATCTTGTTCAGAACTGATATTCCTAACTTTTTTATTTAGGATCTTTCAGTGTATAATATCTAGGGTGCCCTTTTGTCTTTCTGAATTACAGACAGCAAGTGAAGAACTAAGGAACAGTCGTTTATTTTTTAAACTTCTCGAGGCAGTACTAAGGACAGGGAACCGAATGAATGTTGGAACAAATCGCGGGGATGCCAGAGCTTTCAAGCTTGATACACTCTTAAAACTTGTAGACGTGAAGGGGACAGATGGCAAAACAACTCTGCTTCATTTTGTAGTTCAAGAGATCATCAGATCCGAGGGTGAAAATGCAAATAATGTTGATAATAGCCTGCCTAAGCTGAAGGATGATGACTTCAGAAAGCGTGGGCTACCTGTAGTGGCTGGTTTGAGCAGGGACCTTGGAAATGTTAAGAAGGCTGCGGGAATGGACTCCGATGTCCTACACGGCTATATCCTAAAGCTCGAGACAGGGCTGGAGAAAGTGAGGAACATCTTGCAATATGAAACGCCCGAGATGCAGGGGAAGTTCTTTGCTTCGATCAAGGCATTCCTCAGGGAGGCAGAGGAGGAGATCATAAGGATTAAGGAAGGTGAGAGGAAGGCTCTTTCACTTGTGAAGGAGGTGACTGAATATTTCCACGGAGATGCTGCAAAAGAGGAAGCCCATCCTTTTAGGATATTTGTAATCGTTAGGGATTTTCTCTCCGTACTGGATCATGTGTGCAAGGATGTGGGGAACATGCACGAAAGGACGGTGATGGGCTCGGTAAGATCATTTCGGATATCTTCAACAGCTTCACTGCCAGTACTGAACCGATCCAACCTTAGAGACACCATGAGCTTTGAGGAGGAAAGTTCATCGCCGTGAGACATTTTTTTTCCATCGGAGGTTCGTGTGAAAAGATGGAGATGATAGGGGACCAGTTTCTTCCACAACGAAGTATGCTTAGTAGTTGACTGGAGATGAGATTTCGGCTTCATGTATCTAGACTTTCTTCCAATATGATGATCAAAGAAAGGGAAAATCCAGGAAGGATTTTGTGCTCAAGTTGCAAATAAGATCAGTCCACAGATGAATAAGGGAAATACGAATTGTGACTGGACATGAGCTGTTCATAGATTACAGAGCAAGGGAAATAGACCAAGTGCTTTTACGTCAACTCTTGATGCAACTCCTCCAGAAGTACAGTCAATTTTCGTTTTGATGAGAACCCCATTTGGAGTTCGAAGTCAAGACTAACATTTGTTTGTGTCCGTTTACTAATAAGAAATAGCTGCTTATTCTTTTAGTGCAGTACGAGGTTACTCTATCATACACGATCACCATCACTGGAAGGTCTCGTTTTTCTTGAAATCAAGATTGTAGGACTAAAGAAAAATTTTCACTTGAACATATGTTACATTGCCATTACACCTTGTAGGACTCTTACCAGCCTGCCATTACACCTTGTAGGACACTTACCAGCCTGCCATTACACCTTGTAGGACACTTACCAGCCATTATATTTCACATTTTAGTGACTAATGCGACAAATATACAGTTTTAGTTACTAATTTCTACATGGATCTGGTAGGATTATGAGGTGAAGGATTCTGGTTGGAGGACATGAGCCCAGTTAATGCCCTTTGTTCTCATGATATTCCTCACCAGCATCTTCCACCTGACCTCATCTTTCTTGGTATGTTTCTTCATCTTCTCCTTGAGATTCCTACAATATCAGCCAAAATAATTGAGTGAGGCTAGGATACATGAATGGCTGCTGGCTCACTGTACAGTTTTTGAGATTTCCATAAAAGAAAAATTAGACTCGACAGGTTGAAAAGTGTGCAGCCAGCCTTCCATTCTTATTTTTTCTTCCTTACTGCTAATATTTTTGTTGTTCAGGGCTCTTGCTGACTGCTAGTGCTGCTGCTAGGCCGTTTTCAGCTACAACCTCTCATAAAGCTATAGCCAAATATTCTGGAAAGTGACTCCAGCAGTCAAGTCATTGCAGAAAAGAAATTAGATGAACCTGCATAAGGGGACCCCGCAAGAGCGTGGATCCGCACATAAGCGGGAGTGGAGCTCGAGCAATTGCCATGTTCTACGACAATGGAGGCAGCCTCCAGAGGCTCTGAGCTTGCAGCTGGCAAAGTGGCGGAGAAGCAGTTCCAGCCCCCTGCACGCTTCAAAGCTGCATGGCGGCTGGTGACACTTGAAGGTTCTGTCTCGGGGGCCAATTGTTCCGCACCCATCTCGGCATATATGCACTAGAGCCTCCATTGCTTCAAAGAGCTGAGAGTAGACCTTCCTCTCATCCTTTCTCCGAACTCTCTCCTTTTGCCACTGAGGAAAGAAGAGAAGCCATTGCTTATGGATAGAGAACATGCATAATTTGATGTAGAACAACACTTGGAGGTCATTTGCATACATTGTCATCTTTCATCACTATGTCCAGCAGCTCCTTTTCGAGGATGGGGTGGCTCTGCTTCATCACCTTCCACCCCTCTGTAGCAGAAACATCCTCAAAGTTTCTCTTGATCATGCGAATGCAGATCAGGCTCAACCTCGGGGCATCACATAGCAGAGCAAGCTGAAAGACATCAGTCACATTCTCCAGATTGAGCAGGCCCTTCTCTATTTGCCATTCACATTTCCTCTTCAGCTGAGGGACCATATACGAGTGGGAAAGGACCAATAGATGCAAAACAAACTCTACCATCTCATCTCTTTCGTATCTACAATACATGTCATACAGTCAGTCTGATGTTCTTGGCTCTGTGAAGTCAATTGATATTACTTTGTTCTCCTCCATGCCCAGAATGGGAGATGCTGGAAACATGAACACTACTAAGTTTCCTAAATCTCAATAGACTAAAACAAACATTCAGACCTTATTTCCTTATTATTTTCTACATTTTCATTGACGGTTGCTCAGAAAGAAGTTGACAGATTATATCTGAATTGAATATCACAGTGGGACAGCTTTGAGGGGGAAAATGATTACCGGGAAGAATATAAAAACCGAACAAAAACACGAACTGCATCAGGTGGAACACCACGGATTGCCAAAAACCGCCAACGACCTTGCTTCTTTGATCTCCTTAATATCTTTTTCATCACAACAGAAGCCAAGCTCTGCGTAGAATGTGTCATCAAGTGACAATAAGTAGTCTGCAATTTAAATTTAGCTGGAGATTTGATGGAGAGTATGTAAGGACATACTAAATGCAGAGCTGAAAGTGATCTTTTGTGTTTTCTAATAGGGTATAGGTTCTTCAAAAACAAAATAAGTCAACATATGCATGCATATAAATTGGAGCCTAGAAATGCTTACAAGAACATTAGTATGTGCATAGATGAGTCCACCCCCATCAGTAGTGATTTTCACATCTGCTTTAAATCCTTCATCGAAGAGACTATCCAACAGGTTCTGTGTTGCAGCTGAAATAGAGCCGACTCCCATCAGGGGTGAATTGTCCATTAGTGCCCGAGGGTTCCTAGAACAGCTTTGTGCAGGTGGACAAGGCAATGGTGGAGGCACCGGGATAGACTTCTGCGGTGGAAGAGATACCTCTATGTCTATTTCTCCCATCTCTGATGCCTAGAATTATTAGTCATTGCGAAGCTTCATTACCGGGTTTTCACCTTTCTGGTTTTCAAACATTAAAACCCAGAAAGGACTAGGAAAAATATGAACAATTGTCCATAGTTTCAAAGCAAGATCTTTCTGAAGCAACAAGTTTTTGCTTGATTTAGTAGTACGAATTTTTCCTCTTTTTTTCTGGAAGGGGACACGAAAAGATTGAAGATATCTACTTTCCTCTAGAACCAGAGAGAACAACTATATGCACAAGTGAGCATATAGTTTTTTCTTTACATGAGGAGAGATGATTGCAGGTTTTAGTGAAGAACAATCCAGCTTTCTCAAGATATTTATCACATTTTATAATCACACGAGAGTTCAGGGAAAAATGGCAAGTTTTGTGGTTGAAAATTTTCAAAACTCAATGGTCTACAATATTTTTTTTATAGAGATCACCATAATGCAATAAATGCCATGGAAGATTCTCAAAGTATTGCTGTTTAAATTGCCAAGGAAGATAATCAACAACTCTAATAACCAAACCGTTTTTTAATTGATTTCTTAGGTTTTCAGCATGAAGTAGGACTGGAAAGAGGTTGCTCTTAGAAGCTACCAAAAAGAAAAAGATGACATCTAGATAACCTCATTGGAGAGATTTATAGTGCTCGGTCGAGTCGATGAACGCTTACCTTGATTATGTCAAGCCTTAAAGAGAAACCACCACAAAATCAAAATATGCAGAGATATTGAATTAGATCCTGTGGTGCCTTGTCCCCTCCCTCCAATTTGTCTCCAAAAAGAATGGTTCAAAAGATGACCTCGTTAGTGCAGAGACAGCAGCAATGGAGCTTTTCCAGTCTTTCTTTTGGGTTCTAAATTTCGAGGTTTTATTCGTCGGGTGGGGGAGGAACTGGGCACGAAAGATTTGCAGGTCTAGCTTCTGACCGTATATAATGGGAAGTCATCTTCTTCAATCTTCACCCACAGGAAGATTAAAATTCTATAAAGAAAACATGTGATGTAAAATGCGAATTCTCTAGCTGTCAGTCATTCGTTGAGCATCTCTTTACCCTTCAGTAAACACCAGAAGGTCAGACTCACAGAAAGTCAGGCTTGAATTGGCTTCATTCTTCAATTCCTTTGGCTTTTTTTCTGATGGGAAATGACTCTGGTGCATGAATTCATCATGCCGAACCACTCCAATGAGTTTTGTGCAAAAAATAAAACACTCCAAGGAGGGTAAAAGCTCACGCCATCACCATCCTCGGCTACCTACCAATTGGCGAACCCATGCCAACAGATTTGGAGCATCATGGCAGGGCATATTGCTACATCACGATCACAGTGGAGTACAAAGGTAGCAGAAGGGACAGTCCCTTCCTCACAAGCGACAGTGCTTTCCGGGTGGCTTCTGGTCCCGCCCACTGTCATTATGGACGATGAACTTTGATCACAGAAATCCATCTCGATTACGAGTCCAGAGGAATCCCACATGATCATATCTTCTTTTAGCAGTGGAGTGACTGACCAAAACTACAATGGAACGCGAGAGTCTGGCTTGATAATCCCGACTAAGTATCCGTGTGCCAAGAGGCGAAAAGGAAAGGTGGGTGACCAAAATGGTTGAAGGAATGTTTAATTTTGTTTATCAGTAAGGAATGTTTGGTTTGAACTCGTGTTGGAATGACTATTTGGAACAGATCTCATATGTCTATTTAGAATCCAAATGTCTCATTGCATTGTGTACTCTTAAATAAAAAGCTTGCATCAACAAGAGATCATGGCCACCCGTATTGCGCTGTTAGTATAATAAACCTGGGTCACCCTCAAAGTCAGCATGTGCCCACGACCCCATCATAATAAGTTCAGTTTCTGAAACTCATCACTTACTACTTTCTGCCTTCTTTATTAATCAAGTTAGCATTCTTGAGAAGAAAAATAGATTCAGAGCACAGCCACCGCAGAGCAGAAGCGCCTTTATATCTGGGATCGAGAATGAGCAAGCAACTTTCTGTTTCATTTCATCATAAAGTACTCACCTCCTCGGCTCTTGATGGTGTGGAGAGATACAGCTCTATCGAGGCACCATCATCGTCAGAGTCCATCTTCATGGAATCTACTTGGAGGGAGAGGCGACCTCGTTGCCGGCTTTTTCTGCTGCAATGATGGAACCATCAGCTGCATACATCTTCACTCTCTAACCACCCAAGTAAACAAGGATCGAATATTAGTTCTTAAGGCGAAATCATGTCTTCAGTGTTCATCAAGAATCACATAACTGACTTACAAAAACAAAAGAATCACATAATTGTATCATCCACCTCACCATATCACAACAGATGAAAATGAGAAATGTCAAGGGAAAGAGAACTGCACGCACCTGAATGTGACGCATGCGTCTGGAAGTCGGTCGGTGACGGCGGAGAAGAGGGGAGGGAGGGCTACTGTCGTGGAAGCATTATGGCGATAATCCATGGCGGGTAAGTGACCGTTCTCTCGCGAACAAAATTATGTAGAAACTCGAAACGGCGCCGTCTAGAATAGAACCAGGTGCTTCACTTCTAGCGAACCAGATAGATCGGACCGGACCCTCTTACTAAAATTATGGACCCACCGTTCGAGTTCAAGAAAATGTCCACTGTTGTATATAGACCCGACCAATCTAATGGGTTTGGGTCCAACATTCGGACCCGCACCTGAACCTCGACTCAAGTAGATCCGAACAATAACGAGTTTGCTCGGATCTAGTTCAAGTACCGATCACGAGTCCACGTAACATATTTATTCACGACCTTCATAAGTTCTCATTTCCCCCAAAAGTGTACTCCCATCCAAAGTTTGGAAGCCTACTCTTTACCCATGATTCAAAGTTTGGAAATCTACTCTTTACCTGTGGCAAAACATGAGTAAAAAATTTATTAATGAAATACTAACATTGCACATTGGGGATTGCTGACATTTAAGAATATTGGGATTCGAATGAATATTTGCACTTGAGTAAAAAATTTATTAATGAAATACTAACATTGCACATTGGGGATTGCTGACATTTAAGAATATTGGGATTCGAATGAATATTTGCACTTAAATAATATCACTTACATTCTCTTATTCAAGATTATTTGTTGGCAAAATTTAGAATTAACTCTCTTATTAAGTCACAATTGATATAATAAAAATTAGATATACTATTTGATATAATTAACACAAAAAATAGCTATCAGAATAATATTAGTATTTGAAGCAAATACGTAAAATGGTAGAATTTGGACATGAGAGAATAGTGGGTAGGTTATATTTCGCTCAACTTATACTTTACTCAAATAAAAATATCAAAATAATAGCACGAGAGCCAACTTATCTAGTGTAACTGCACGTGTGGACTAAAGTATACAATATTGTTGAGAATAAGATTTTACATTAGATAAAATAGAGAAGTGTTATGGGTTTATAAGGTTGTAAGGGTTCCACTACTTACAAGTCATGACTTTTAAGTAGATATGGGTCCGATATCTTATTGAACCACAATACCTTTTCTAATATGATATCAGAGCCAGTGGACTTGCACCCGTACCTGACTCGAGACTGAAAACCCGGCTCGTGGTCTACCCGAGTATGGATGGAGGAGGAAAAATACCCAACTCAAGGCCATTGCACGTGAGGGCGGGTGTGAGTTTATAAGGTTGAAAGGGTTCCACTACTTACAAGTTATGATTTTTATAACAATGTGCAATATTAATAAGTTAGAAATATATTTGTAAATAGTGCAAATATACCATATATATATTATTAATGTAATTTACTAGAACAATATTTTATTTTCCAATATTCAATATGGTATCAAAGCTAGGATTTTTTGGTATTTTCAAGTTTTGGTGGATCTGAAGGATGGAGGAGCATGAGACGGCTCCTGATGCAAAGTAGCTAAATTGTCAAATGAGATAAAAAGATATATCTAAAATTTGTCGTCGTTGGGAGCTACGACCAGGAGATATAGAAGCTGGAAGGGATTCGAAAGAGATGAAAAATATAAATAGTAGATTTTCCATCATATTGGACGAGAATGAGATTAATTGTGGTAATCAGGCACAAATACTTGAATCTTCCACATATTGAGTTATTGATTCTTGTGCTTTAAGACATATAAAAGGATCAATAGAGTAATTTAATACATATGATAAATATCCTCAAACTGATAAGGGAGTTGTTCATACGTCAGATGAAACCGTACAATCTATCAAAGGAAAGGGTTATGTTAGATGTACTGATTTGATCACATTATCATATGTTTTGCATGTTCCCTCTTTTCCAGTTAATTTGTTGTTAGTTAGTAGTATCATTAATTAATTGAATTATCAAGTAATTTTTTATGGAGACACTTGTATCTTTCGAGAGAGAAACATTGATAAGATACTTGGAATTGATAGTAAGCGTGGAAGATTGTGGTATCTAAATAAAAGAGTTGTGGATAAAAGTTTGAGTTTTGCAGTGAATAGTAAAGAAGAATATGAAGCAATGTTAGAACATTGTGGATTGGGACATCTGTCTTTTGAGAGTCTTAAAAGGTTGAGACCAAAGTTGATGAGTAAAGTAAAACCCAATAAACTTGTTTGTAATTCTTGTGAGTTTGGAAAACACACAAAAATAAGTTATAATTCTACTAGATTAAGAAGTATAGAGCCATTTTCATTGATTCACTCATACATTTGGGGGCCATGTTTGATTACCTCTATTAGTAGGTTCAGATAGTTTATTACATTTATTGATTGTCACTCTCGAATGACATGATTATATTTGATAAAGCACAAAGGAGAAACACTATTATGTTTTAAGGATTTTTTAACTCTTGTTCAAACTCAATTTAATACTAAAGTTTATACTCTTAGAACAGTCAATAGCACACAGTATGTGAATTAGAAATTTTCGTCTTATCTATCTAGTAAGAGAATTATTCATCAAACTAAATGTACAAATACCCCCTCAACAAAATAGTGTTACAGAGAGGAAAAATCGTCATTTGTTGAAAGTTGCTCGTTCTTTTGTCTTAAAGATGAATGTACCAAAGTATTTATGGAGTGAAGCTTTACTGACAGCAGCTTATTTGATTAATCAGATGCTCTCGCAAGTGTTGAACTTTAGATCACCTTATGAAGTATTGATGAGAAAAAATACATACATAGTCCCTATTCGTGTGTTTGGATGTATATATTTTGTAAGAGATCATCGTTCTTCATTAAGTAAGCTCGATCCTCATGCATTGAAATATATTTATGTGAGTTATTTTAGTACTCAAAAAGGATACAAGTGTTGTTGTAAACCCCACACTTTTGAGTTAAGGAAAATCGGGAAAAGAACCGGTCAAACCGAATAAGAAAACTGAGCCGATTTACATTTGGGAATAAGCAATATGGAAATTTATAACTTCCAGGTGATCCAAAGGGTTCATTAAACCTTGGAAAAGAAACTTAAGACAAATTAGAAAACAAAAACCAAATTGCTTCAGGTGAACTAGATTCCATAAGAACTTTAAAGTTAAGCATGCTTACCCGAGAGTAGTGTGAGAATGGGTGACCTCCTAGGAAGTATGAATTCTTTTATAACCTGAAATTTCGGTCAAAATTTTTTAGGCGAACGTACGACTTATCATAAATAGCCATAAATTAATATATATTTAATTATTGTAATTAATACAAATAATTTAATACCCAAATTAAATTATTGGAATTAATACAAATAATTTAATACCAAAATTAAATTATTAGAATTAATTCTAATGATTTATAGCAATATTAATACTATTAATAAATCTCTCTCATTTAATACACGGTTTTACACCTATATAAAGAGTTCATCCACATTCATTCTTCTCACACTCGAACACTTCTCTCTCTCTACTGCTCCATTTCCCGGTGAAGCTCGAACTAGTGCTTCGACTTGAACAAAGCTCGGGCTCTTTAGAACCGGGGAGAAGACAGCTATCTGGTAGCAAACTCCAGTCAATCCAAGAATTTTTGGAGAAGCGCCGGCATGATGGAATAGTGAAGCAGCTCCAACGGACCATAGCTGCCTTATTTTGGCCAAGCTGAAACCGGCCAAACCTCCTCAAGCAAAACCGAGCCTTCCCAACACTTCCTCAGCCCTCCCACAGCCGAATTACGACTAAAAGGTAAACCAATTCGGCTCCCCTCTGCAATTTTTGGCCGGTGCTAGAGAGAGAACCGACCGAATTTCAATGGTAAAATTCTAACTCAATTCGGCATCAATTGATGTGATTATTGATCTAGGATGATTCTCAAGATGAGAGTTATCTGCCTAGATCGAAAGCTCGGACTACCTTGCCCTCACCGGTGAGAAATCGAAGCTTTCTCTCTCTACAATCTGTTTTCCTACGAAGCTCCGTTTGAGCTCGTTCCGACGTTAAAATCTACAATTAAAAGTTCCTTAGAATCGTATGAACATGTAGGAACTCAATTTCAACTCCAATTTCAACAATTAGAGGTGTTTGATCGGTCAATTTGATGAAATCAAATTCAGCAGTGTTAAAGAGTTGAAATTGGGGGAAAATTTTGGGAAAATTTGAGGATTTTTGAAATTTTTGGGGCAAAACTTACCATTTTTGTAAAGGAAGGGCAAAATGGTAATTTTGGAAAAGTTAGAGGACCAAATTGGAAATTTGAGAAATTAATTCCCTTTTAGTGAAATGAAATAAATTGTGGTCCTATGATTAATTTTAGAAGTTTCGGGACTCAATTTGAGGAAAAACTGGCATTAGGGACTTAAAGTTAATGAGAAATAACTTTATGGACCTAATTGCAAATAAATGAAAGTTTGACTTTCTCGTTCATTTGGAATGAATGAAGGCGATTAGGTCGAAGGATAATGAACCGAGATGTTCATATCGTGTAGGAACACGAAGTACCATGAACGCCAGCAAGGACAAGCTCGCGTGAATACAAAGAACCAATTTAGTGGAATTCACGGCATTAACAGGTGAGTGGGTTTACTAACATCATATCCGATTGGGATGATGAACACAACTTAAAGTTAAAAACCACTTACCGGTTCTGAGTGGGTTTACTAACATCATACCCGATTGGGATGATGAGCACAACTTAAAGTTAAAAACCACTTACCGGTTGTGAGTGGGTTTACTAACATCATACCCGGTTGGGATGATGAGTACAACTTAAAGATAAAAATCACTTACTGGTTGTGAGTGGAAATTTTATATCATACCTGGTAGGGAATGATAAGTACCTTGGTGTAAAAACCCACAATTTAGTGGTATTTTAATCATCACCACTTAGAGAAAGTGATGTAAAAATTATGCAAAAAAACTACTTACCGGTTGTAAGTAGATCATACCCAGTTGATATGATGAGACTTTCTCGAAAGAAGTTGAAAACCCGTTCATCGGTTATGAACGGAGATGTGCTTACACAGGTTGGTATAATGGACAGTGAAAACCTATTTTGTCGGAAGTGTTCTCCCCTGACTGTGTGCCAATGCTTAAACTATTTGGGAGACCTTATTGACGGGAGCTCGAATAGCTCTTATAGGCTGGGAGCCTCAATTTTGGAACTTGTGGGCTAGAATGCCCAGTTTTTTTAAAAATCTCGTACAGTGGGCCAAGGCCAGTTGGCACGAGCAAGAGCTCGTAAATGAACATGATATATGTGCCATAAAACTTAATAAGTGAATTATTTGGCCATGGTAACAAGATAGGATCGACATGCTCAGTTAACTAGCGGCAGTGCGACATGACAGGTCGACGGACTAGTTAAGACGAACAACTGCGGGTTGAGTTGAGAGTCGGGGCCGTTGAACCAGTGGCACCACATATTACATGGCTTGATAAGAAAACATTGTTTGTGCATGCACTATGAGTACGAGATCATCAAGACGCCCATGAGGGGTAGTGATGTGTCTTAAGGGCCTTGGACGACCCGGTGAGTATAAGGGCAGATCATCGTTCCAGGTGTCTGTGCGAAATTTGGAGTAGCATTAAGTGCATGAGACCGGGGTGGGGACGGGATGAGGTCTCTGTACTCATACAGACACGAAGAAGTGATTTCGGGATTGTGGGTCGGATGTCGCGTACATCCACTCATTCCCAGGGTAGAAGTGGTCGTACTTCTATCCGGGTGGCAGGAAGAGTCGCTTCGAAGCCACTAGCGGGTTCGGTAGTGTTACTGACTTGCGAATATGTGTAACCTTCATGATGAAGGATGTATGTTGGGTGATTACACACCGATAACTAAGAAATGGTGGAAAGCCCAAATTTTTAAACGAAGGGATTTTTGAAAAAGAAAGGAGTCTGGCACACTCCAATAATAATTATTTTCTTAAAAGTCAAAAGTTTTTTAAAAACTCATTCACTAAGTAGTCATACTCACCCCCTCCCTTATATCCCTTTCAGGAAATCCCGGAAATCCTACCCTTAAAAACCGTCAACTAAGATGCTTGTAAGACATGTATGTATAGTTTTAAATTTCATGCAGTTTTGATTATGCTATTCCAGGAAAAAGGTGCAGGTTAAAGGATGTTTTAATATTTACGGTTTACAATAAGGGGAAACCCTTTAATAAACTGGGAGAGTGGCGGGTAGATCACGGGGATCCGACCAAACCGGGTCGGGGCATGACAACTAGAGTGGTATTAGAGCATGTTTCCTCAAATGCATAATTAAGACTAGAAAATATAGTAACTAATAAGATTTATCCTAAAATTTTCAAATGGCTCCCAGAAGAGGAACGAAGAAAACTTGGAAGGGCTCTACTCAACACCCTACCTTCGTAGGGAGACAACCCTAGAAGCTTCCCAAATGCCTATGACCTGGCAGAAATGTTGAAGGACCAAATGGGGAAGTATCCGGGAGAATGGTGCTAGGACCTATTGATGGCTCAACCCTAAGTATAAAGGAGGATGATTATCAAGAATCTCATAGCTCCCTAGTTAATTTGTGATCATTTTCTGTGATAGGGCTGAGAGTCCAACCATTTGTATTCTCATGTTAATAAAATATTCAAATTCTCCAAAACTCTATCTTCTGAGGATGTGATCTTACTAGGAATATGGCCTAAGGAAAATAAAACAAAATCACACTATCCTATAAACTAAGGAAAAGTCGCATTCCAGTAATGAGAGATGAATCAGGAAACCTATGAGGAATCTTACCATGACCCTTTATCAAAGGAGATTCAATAAGAAAATTGTCAAAGTGATCATACTCAAGAATAGTAGAGCACCAAACCAATAGTAACCCTGGAAATACACTACTCGAAGGAAAGAAGGGACCACAACAATCCATATAAGGGAATAACCTATTACAAGTATGAACGATGAAGTGCCCAACCCTACTAAGGACAAGTACCAAGTTAAACTATTATAGGTGTAAGGAAAGAAGGGGTGTTTCACACCTCATAGATTCAGGGCAATACCTCCTCAAAGGTCACGAAGGACATGAAGGATTGGAGACCGATACCATGGAGCGGGTTACATAAACAATTCAAAAAGAGGTCAAGAAAATACGAGGTGAATACAAAAAAATTCTTAAAAAGGTCAAACTAAGAAGGATACCTCATGAATAGGGATAAGGTACATGAGAAGCATACTTAGAACCCTCTCATAAGGGGCAAACACAAAAAAAAAAAAACGTCCCCCGAAACTCTAGGGAATGACATAGTGAGAGTGAAGAAGAGAAGGAATACGCTGTGAAAATGAATCATTGATTGGCGGATGTGTAAGGAGCTAACCCCTCATTATAAACTACTTGAAGGAAGGAAGTATCAGAGGCCAAGACTAACATGCTTTGGAAAAGTGATATAATTTTAAAGTACTACCTCTTTTGGAAAAAGTAGAAAAGTTAAAAATCGAAGTCTCTGACCAACATACCTAAGGAAGACCGGGAAGTAGAAAGGACTACACCCTAAAAAGGTCAGTGAGATAACGTTAAGGATAGGAGTACTCGAGAAGACAACTTCCCTAAGAAGACCTAAACCAAGGGACTGGTGGAGGCGGGACAGTTAACCAACTAATACGCGAAAGAACCATGATGTAAGTTCCGACAAGGAAGAGAGGTAGAAAGGTTAAATACTCTGAAAGAAAAGGATGAAAGAAATCCTTAAAGAGACTAAAAGGCCAAATTAACAACCAAACTCAAGCTAAGAAAGAAATAGGCAAGCTTCTCACATAATGATCAAGAAATCTTGAAACAAGGAAGATTTATACACTCCCTAAGGAAATAGACAGGTATTGGGTATGAATGAGGATGTGGATAGAGTATAAAAGATGTCTTGCAAGACATGAGGAGTAAAGGTAAACAGGAGAAGACAATATCAAGAGTAGAAATCCTCCAGGGAAAATGTAAAAAGGAATGTCCGGAGAAAGGGAAAGAATTCTACAAAGGAAGGAAGCCCCGAAAAGACATGTGTATCCCAATTGAGAGGAAATGGAACCAACCAAAATAGAAGGAATGATAAGCTCACAAATGAAATGTTGGTTGAGATGGAAAAGTCGAGTACCAAGGAAAAATGAGGTCCTAAAAAGGAAATTAAACTAAAGGAATTATGGAGGGGCGGATGGACACAATGTGGAGTGAAAGGAACCAACCCTTAATTAGGAAATGTTTCCAAGGAAGAAAGTATCATAATGGCCCAGGCTGACCTGTTTGGAGGGAACATGAGAACCAAGTAGAAAGAGGAAAACTAATAACGACAAACAGCCAAATAGAATAAACAAAACCCTAAGAAGGAATGAGATGTAATAAAGACTACACTCTATGATGGATAATAGGATGGGCATGAAGAACGAGTGATACAACTGCCCATACGATTGGACCAGAAAAATAAAGAATTGTGAAATGGTTGCGAACAAATTAGAGGGGATTAAGGCCAAAGGAAAACCCTTGAGTAGATGATATCATCGGGAATGATGATGGATCTAACAAAGGATGAAACCTAGCATGTCGGTAAA
Source organism: Trapa incisa (assembly GCA_030064435.1). Taxonomy (NCBI): domain Eukaryota; kingdom Viridiplantae; phylum Streptophyta; class Magnoliopsida; order Myrtales; family Lythraceae; genus Trapa; species Trapa incisa. The sequence continues at coordinate 16,260,124 of CM057780.1, read as the reverse complement.
ACATCTGGGAATTTAATTAATTGGAACAGGAAATACTCAATAAGGAAGTCAAAAAGGAACGAGTGGGTAAGGAGAACCAACACATTTGAGTAAGTGGAGTTAATAATGGTAAAAAAAAAAAAGGATAGTTGAGGAATACTATCAAAAGAAAAGAGAAATAAAGTTATACGATCCCTGAAAGGTCTAAAAGCTAAGAGAGACACTTCAGGAGATGTTCTAAAAATCAAATGGACAGAGACGGGTCCTAGAAAATGCCATGCTGTAAGGGCATGTAAGCCCAACAACCCGAGGAGAATATGACTCAAAGTAAGGAAGAGTCGGCTAATAAGCATGACGAGGTCAAATATAACAATTTGGACCGAAGTTATAATAGACAACGAATGGAGGAAGAGTCGAAATGGGATGAAAAGGTGGTGATAAAGAAATCCGAGGAAATAAGTACAAAATGCTCTATAGGATGACGAGTTAAGTGTTTCAATGATCAAGCGTTTAACTAGACACGAAAATGGTTAGTTATCTTGGAATTCCCAATCTTGAGTACATGACCTCAAGGGGAAGAATGTTGCTCTAAGCAAAGAGAGAGATAAAATCTAAGAACATACCCAGAGGTAAGGTATGTCTAGTTATGACAAACTCCATGGAAAAAGTAAATAATATTAACGAAAATGAATTTCTTAAGTGAAGGTTGTAAAATGGACTAATTTCAAGGACGAGAGAAAAGTTTATATCTTATGCAAACAGTAAAGGGGCATCAAAGGAAATGATTGCTCATGTAAGGATGTTAACTAAGTTTTGGGGACAAAACTCCTAAAAGGAGGGGAGAGTTCTAAACCCCGCACTTTTGAGTTAAGGAAAACCGGAAAAAGAACCAGTTAAACTGAATAAGAAAACCGAGCCGGTTTACATTTGGGAATAAGCAATATGGAAATTTACAACTTCCGGGTGATCCAAAGGGTTCATTAAACCTTCGAAAAGAAACTTAAGACAAATTAGTAAACAAAAACCAAATTACTTCAGGTGAACTAGATTCCATAAGAACTTAAAGTTAAGCATTCTTGCCCGAGAGTAGTGTGAGGATGGATGATCTCCTGGGAAGTATGAATTTTTTTTGTAACCCGAAATTTTGGTCAAAATTTTTTATGCGAACATACGACTTATCATAAATAGCCATAAATTAATATATATTTAATTATTTGTATTAATACCAATAATTTAATACCCAAATTAAATTATTGAAATTAATACAAATAATTTAATACCAAAATTAAATTATTAGAATTAATTCTAATGATTTATGGAAATATTAATACTAGTAATAAATCTCTCCCATTTAATACACGGTTTTACACCTATATAAAGAGTTCATCCACATTCATTCTTCTCACACTCGAACACTTCTCTCTCTCTCTACTGCTCCATTTCCCGGTAAAGCTCAAACTAGTGCTTCGACTTGAACAAAGGTCGGGCTCTTTAGAACCGGGGAGAAGACAGCTATCTGGTAGCAAACTTCAGTCAATCCAAGAATTGTTGGAGAAGCGTCGGCATGATGGAATAGTGAAGCAGCTCCAGCAGACCATAGCTGCCTTATTTTGGCCAAGCTGAAATCGACCATTTCAAGCCCTCCTCAAGCAAAACCGAGCCTTCCCAACACTTACTCAGCCCTCCCATAGCCGAATTATGACTAAAAGGTAAACCAATTCGGCTTCCCTCTGTAATTTTTGGTCGATGCTAGAAAGAGAACCGACCGAATTTCAATGGTAAAATTCTAACTCAATTCGGCATCAATTGATGCGATTATTGATCTAGGATGATCCTCAAGATGAGAGTTATCTGCCTAGATCGAAAGCTCGGACTACCTTGCCCTCACCGGTGAGAAATCGAAGTTTTCTCTCTCTACAATCTGTTTTCCAACAAATCTCCGTTTAAGCTCGTTCCGACCTTAAAATCTACAATTCAAAGTTCCTTAGAATCATATGAACATGTAGGAACTTAATTTTAACTCTAATTTCAACAATTAAAGGTGTTTGATCGGTCAATTTGATGAAATCAAATTCAGTAGTGTTAAAGAGTTGAAATTGTGAGAAACTTTTGGGGAAATTTGGGGATTTTTGAAATTTGAAGGACCAAAATGAAATTTTATGAAATTGAGGGCCAACTTGGCATGAAAATAATGTTGGAGGACCAAGTGAAAAATTTTAGAATTTTTGGGGCAAAACTTACCATTTTTGTAAAGGAAGGGCAAAATGGTAATTTTGAAAAAGTTGGAGGACCAAATTGGAAATTTGAGAAATTAATCCCCTTTTAGTGAAATGAAATAAATTGTGGTTCTATGATAAATTTTATAAGTTTCGGGACTCAATTTGAGGAAAAACCGGCATTAGGGACTTAAAGTTAAAGAGAAATAACTTTAGGGACCTAATTGCAAATAAATGAAAGTTTGACTTTCTCGTTCATTTGGAATGAATGAAGGCGATTAGGTCGAAGGATAATGAACCGAGATGTTCATATCGTGTAGGAACACGAAGTACCATGAACGCCAGCAAGGACAAGCTCGCGTGAATACAAAGAACCAATTTAGTGGAATTCACGGCATTAACAGGTGAGTGGGTTTACTAACATCATACCCGATTGGGATGATGAGCACAACTTAAAGTTAAAAACCACTTACCAGTTGTGAGTGAGTTTACTAACATCATACCTGGTTGGGATGATGAACACAACTTAAAGTTAAAAACCACTTACCGGTTCTGAGTGGGTTTACTAACATCATACCCGATTGGGATGATGAGCACAACTTAAAGTTAAAAACCACTTACCGGTTGTGAGTGGAAATTTTATATCATACCTGGTAGGGAATGATAAGTATCTTAGTGTAAAAACCTACTATTTAGTGGTATTTTAATCATCACCACTTAGAGAAAGTGATGTAAAAATTATACGGAAAAACTATTTACCGGTTGTAAATAGATCATACCTGGTTGGTATGATGAAACTTCCTCGAAGGAAGTTGAAAACCCGTTCATCGGTTATGAACGGAGATGTCCTTATACGGGTTGGTATAATGGACAATGAAAACCTATTTTGCGGGAAGTGTTCTCCCCTAACTGTGTGTCAATGCTTAAACTATTTGGGAGACCTTATTGACAAGAGCTCGAATAGCTCTTATAGGTTGGCAGCCTCGATTTTGGAACTTGCGGGCTAGAATGCCTAGATTTTTTTAAAAATCTCGTATAGTGGGCCCAAGGCTAGTTGGCATGAGCAGGAGCTCGTAAATGAACATGATATATGTGCCATAAAACTTAATAAGTGAATTGTTTGGCCATGGTACCAAGATAGGACCGACATGCTCAGTCAACTAGCGGTAGTGCGACATGATAGGTCGACGGATTAGTCAAGACGAACAACTGCGGGTTGAGTTGAGAGTCGGGGCCGTTGGACCAGTGGCACCACATATTACATGGCTTGAGTGCATGCACTATGAGTACGAGATCATCAAGACGCCCATGAGGGGTAGTGATGTGTCCTAAGGGCCTTGGACGACCTGGTGAGTATAAGGGTAGATCGTCGTTCCAGGTGTCTGTGTGAAATTTGGAGTAGCACCAAGCGCATGAGACCAAGGTGGGGACGGGATGAGGTCTCTATCCTTATACGGACACAAAGAAGTGATTTCGGGATTATGGGTCGGATGTCGCGTACATCCACTCATTCCTAGTGTAGAAGTGGTCGTACTTCTATCCGAGTGGCAGGAAAAGTCGCTCTGAAGCCACTAGCGGGTTCAGTAATGATACTGACTTGCGAATATGTGTAATCTTTATGATCAAGGATGTGTGTTGGGTGATTACACATCGGTAACTAAGAAATGGTGGAAAAACCCAAATTTTTAAACGAAGGGATTTTTTAAAAAGAAAGGAGTATGGCACACTCCAATAATAATTATTTTCTTAAATGTAAAATATTTTTTAAAAACCCATTCATTGAGTAGTCATACTCACCCCCTCCCTTATATCCCTTTCAGGAAATCCCGAAAAGCTTACCCTTAAAAATCGTCAACTAAGATGCCTGTAAGACAAGTATGTAAAGTTTTAAATTTCATGCAGTTTTGATTATGCTATTCCAGGAAAAAGGTGCAGGTTAAAGAACGCCTTACTCTTTACGGTTTACAATAACGGGAAACCCTTTAATAAACCGGGAAAGTGACAGGTAGATCACAGGGATCCGACCAAATCCGGTCGGGGCATGACAGTTGTAGTCCAAGTAAAAAAAGACTTTTTGTGAGTATTAATGCGACTTTTCATGAGAATGAACCCTTCTATAAGGAATCAACACAGTCTGTAACCGTATTATAAGACTTGTCAATTCCTGATATACAGCAAACAAATGAAGAAATTGTCAATGATCAAAGTGCTGAAAATATTATTGTAGGAGTGAATCCGTGTCCTATAATTTGGAGTAATAAAGATGGAATAAAGGATGAGCCTCAATTGAAGGTATATAGTAAGAGAAATAAGGATGGTGCTAAGGAGGAAAAAGATGAGTTAGGTGATGGTGAGACAATCCCAAGTATTAAGCAACCCTCTAACGGTTCATCAACGTCATCAGAAGGTAATGACTTGATACAACCTTCAACAATGTCACGAGAAGGTAATAACTCTATACAACATTCTAATGGTTCATCCACATCATCGGATGGTAATGATTCCTTACCTATTGCCATTAGTAGAGAACATAGAGCTAATGCAGGGAAACCTCCAATTAGATATGGTTTTGTGAATGATATATCTAATTATGCTTCATATGCATCTGTTCCACCTACATACAAATCGTTTATTGCATCATTACAGTCAGTACATATACCAAATAATTGGCAAGAAGCTAAACGAGATCTAAAGTGGCTTGGAGAAATGCAAGAGGGGATGAAAGCACTATAGAAGAATAAAACATAGGAACTTTCTCAACTTCCAAATGAAAAAAAGGTTATAGGATGTAAGTGGGTATTCAATATGAAACAGAATGTCGAAGGAGAAATTGTGAGATACAAAGCAAGGTTGGTGGCAAAAGGTTATAGTCAAATATATTGAATAGACTGATGAGACTTTTGCACTAGTAGCTAATATGAGCACTGTCAGAATGCTTATCTCATGTGCTGCTAATTTCGGGTGAACATTACATCAAATGGATATAAAGAATGCATTTTTGCATGGAGACCTACAAGAGGAAGTATATATGGAGATTCCACCTAGATTTGGTACGATGAAGACTGTGGGGAAGATATGTAGATTGAATAAATCTCTGTATGGACTCAAATAGTCACTGATAGCATGGTTTGATCGATTTCGACGTGTAGTGATCAAAATGGGTTACCAATAGTGTAACGGAAACCATACAGTTTTCTATCGACACTGTAATGGTCGAGTTGTTATTCTCGCCCATGAGGGGTAGTGATGTTGAGATATTGCAGATAAAAAAATAACTAAGTAAAGAATTTGAGGTAAAAGACTTAGGTCCTCTAAAATATTTTCTTGGTATTGAGATTGCAAGATGTAGGAAAGGTATAGTACTTTCTAAGAGAAAGTATACATTAGATTTACTCACTGAGACAGGGATGTTAAGCTATCGAATTGCTTCGACACCAATAGAACTGAATCATAAGTTATATGCTCAGTCAGGTGACCCAGTGGATAAAGAACAATATGAGATAATTGTGGAACGATTGATCTATCTATATCATACAAGACATGATATCACATATGCAGTTAGTATTGTGAGCAGATATATGCATGATCCCAAGACAAATCATTGGAATGCTACCATGAGGATATTGAGATGTTTTAAAAGGAGTCCGGGTAAGGGACTTTGGTTTAAGCCTCGGAGTCACACCAAGTGGAGTGATTTTGTGATTCAGATTGGGCTAGTTGTATGGATGATAGGAGATCTACGTCTGGCTATTGTGTGTTTGTTGGAGGTAATCTTATATCTTGAAGTAGTAAGAAACAAGAAGTAGTCGTCCGATCATCAGCAGAAGCGAAGTAAAGATCAATGGCTCAAACTGTTTGTAAGATAATTTGGATAAGAAACTTATTAATGGAGTTCTGCCTCTTTAGAAAAGAACCTATAAAGTTGTGGTACGATAACAAGTATACTATAAATATTATCAATAATCTAGTTCAACATGATAGGACCAAACACGTGAAAATTGATCGATTTTTCATCAAAGAAAAAATTGATATGAAGATTGTGGAACTGCAATATATAAAGACTAGTAAACAACTAGCAGATTTTTTAACTAAAGGTTTAAGTTACAAAGAATATGATGATATTTGTAATAACATTAGAATCGTAGATATTTACTGTCCATCTTGAGGGGAAGTGTGCAATATTAATAAGTTAGTGGTATATTTGTAAATAGTGTAAATATACCCTATATATATTCTAAATGTAATTTACTAGAATAATATTCTATTTTCTAATATTCAATAAACCTCATTTTCCAACCGAAAGTGAGACAATTTATGTGAATATCTATCATAATGCACTAGCTACTAATGAAAATCTTTATAATAGACATATGAGATCTGATAGATATTGTATGTTTTGTCAAAATCATGAATCTGTTCAAAAATTATTGGTAAATTGTGACTGTACTCGAGAAGGAATACAATTGTGCAAAGCAGTAAGGATCCTACCAGATCTCATATCGATCATACAAGTAGCGTATATCTCCATACAAGAATGTGCAAAGTTAAGAATTAGGGAGACACTAACACAAGTAAGACATAAGGCTACCCCACCCAAGAGATGGCAATGACCCCCGAAATACAGTGTAAAAATTAACTATAACGATTCTTTTATTATGGGATAGACTGTAGCAAAAATAGAAATAATAGCTCAAGACCATAAATGAAGATTTTTCTTTGGTGGTGTACAGTAAGAACTATAGTAATATCTTGAAAAACGAGATGACTACTGTAATTTTTGGTGTACAATTAGTATAAAATAATATTAAGGGTATCATTATAAAGACAAGAACTATAGAGTTATTTATTTTGAAATTAGGTTCAAGTTATTTATATTGTATTTAACCGATTTAGATTTAGTTTGATTAATAGGAAAGTTAATTGATATGTCGATGCTATCACACGACAATATCAAGCGAATCGATGGTCAAGTAGGTATTTTACTACTATAATCAATTTTTTATTACATTTATTATTTCGATATTATAAAATATACTAATCGAAATATTTTGATTAACTATAGTAAACTTTAAATTTCTAATATATAAATTAGTTTATTGTATAAAAAAACTTTTTCTAAAATACTTCAAATCTTTTGACGCCCTTCCATACGGACGCCATGCTAAGTGACACTCTCTAGGATGCTTTCTTCTTTGCAATTGTAGCATCAGCCACCAAACTCGTTGGGACTCATCACACGGTCCTGAAGAACTCTTATTGGGTCGGTTAACTCAAATATTCTCCCCACTATTTTAATTTTAGATATTAGTAAAAATAAGTGCGAGCACTTCTTTCCAGACATTTTTAGATGCTTTCTTCTTTGCAATTGTAGCATCAGCCACCAAATCCGTTGGGACTCATCACACGGTCCTGAAGAACTCTTATTGGGTCGGTTAACTCAAATATTCTCCCCACTATTTTAATTTTAGATATTAGTAAGAATAAGTGCGAGCACTTCTTTCCAGACATTTTTAGCTCAACATTATCGAGGGTGAATTTGATATATCAGAGTTGTCATGGGTTTATTTGAATTCATAGGTTGGCATCCGATAATAATTCTCACATTCACAGTAGTATAATTATTAATATTTTCAATAAATTAAATCCGACATCATATAAGAGTTATAATAAAAAGTATACAAAAATTTAAACTTTTATCAAACTCATAATTATTCCCAAAATTAGTTACAAATTACTGTAAAAAAAATAATATAAAGGACAAATTAACATTCGTACATTTAATTCATTTATTTTGTTAGCATGAAAGTTGATACTAATGTAATTATTGAGTACACTTTTATGTTTTGAGAAGTGGAAGAATGGATTAGCTCATTGATCTTTTATCCATTTATTTTTTAAAAATTATAGATATTGGTACATCATTTGTCGCAAATTAATTTCTGAATTTTTTCGATTAATATGCTCGTATTTGCATATTTATGGTGAATTAAATTGAATTATATTTATTTTCGTATACATTTTTTTTATTTATATATAAATCTTTAAATCTATTTTATGTAAATATATTTAAATTATTTATTATTAAACACCTACATTTACTTTATTTATCATTTAACCATCATATTTATTTTATTTATAAATAAACTTTTAAATTACCTAATTTATAAATAAATTCTTATATTTATTTTTAATTATAAATAAATCTCAAATTTTTTTATTTACAATTAAATGCCTAAACTCTTATTATTTATAAATTGGATCCTTAATTTTCAATATTTTCAGAAAATACCCAAAATTTTAAAAATCACAACTTCACCTAATTTTTTCAAAAAATGTACGTTAATTCCTGAATTTTAAATTTTTAAAATTTTAAAATTAATCAATTAAAACTAATCAATTTCCTTATAACATACTACTAATAATCTTCTCTACTTTTTACAATCGTGCGAACTCTTATTTGTTATTTTGTTCGACTTATTTCTTGATCAAATTTGACTATTTATTAGATAATTGTTGTTTACTTTGACATGTGAGGCACTCTTATTCGTTAATTTAAATCGGTCAAGTTTTTTAAGGGTTGACTCTTGTTATCCGACATGGCTTTACATATCAAGTGCAACTATCACCGTTTTCCAACATGTTTTGGCCATCGAAGGAGTCACCGTTTTCCGACCTTTTTTGGCCATGGAAGATGACAGACATGGCTCAAGTTTGATGCAAGAATGCAGCCCTCGATTTAGACATAAGCATGCTAACTGTATTCTTATCAACCATTTATCCTTTCTGTGGACAATGATTGGTTACCTTCTATCGCGCTTGATAGTGGGCTAGTAATCTAATGTCAACCCTGAAAATTTGACACACCTCCAAAAAATGCCGGTCGTAGTCAATATTCGACAGCTTGTAGTGGTTGGTTGCGTCTATTTTTTGGGGGCTCAATTGCGACGGCTCCTCCTCCTGGAATCGTCATATACAAATCTAGTCAGGGGTGTAATCGGTGCAGATCAAGTGCTGAAAGACGGGTTTGAGGTTAGGTGAATACTCAACATGGAGGAATGCAGGAGCTGTATAAAATCCGGGGGGAGGTGCGGGACTAACACCGCAACTGAGAGATTCAGTTGTTTTTGCTCCAATGGAACTTATGAAAGCACTTGCCCTGTATTGGCACCGGATGCTCGCACCAACGGTCAGGCTCCTGCTGAAGCTCCATCGCGTACGTCTCCCCTTTTCAACTTCCCTCCCATGATATTTACCGTCTCGAAAATACTTTCCTGGATCCTTAGGAACTGCTGCTTGCAATTGCTAGATGCCTTGTTTTCTCGTTTTTCTACTAACTTGTTGGGTAGGTGAACCAATCTGCCACTTCTGCCTTTCGTTTGCCTATACAACTCCAGTGCTTCACCTGATTCGACCAGCCCATTTCCCTTTTGTGATGATTTACCCCAAGGCTCAAATTTACAATCTTCTAGATCTTCCATTACATTACTATACCAGAGTTGTTGCCAGGTTGAATTCCCGGGGTAAATCCAGGTGGAGGAGATGTTAGAAATTAGAAACCGTACTTGATCCCCTCTTTCTCTTCCCCTGTTCTTCTGCTGCAGATGTAGGAGCTGAATTTAGGACTTTCTTAAGCCGTGCTATGATTCTTCTACTTCTTAGAAAACATTACGTAATTTCTGGGAATGGTTGGTTGGCCATGCTGAAATGGTCCAAGTTCTATATTTTTTCAGAACCATCCCATGTTCTACAAGAAAGCATTGATCCCATTTTCCATGTCCCTCCTTTTGAATAATCTCTCCCATGGAATTTGTACTACAACTTAGTCCTTCCATCATCTCATAGGAGGTAGAAAATCATACTAACATGTCTTGTTGCTTGGGCTCCCTCCATGGGATAAGACGTGTAGCTTAGGAAGTTGTAGACCAGCTATGAGCCCCGGGGAGAGAGAGAGAGAGATTCAGGGACAATGCTGTAAATCCATTAGTTGCCAAAATTCTCCCAAACCATGGTTTGGTCAAAATCAACGGTCAAGTAAATTCAGTTTCTTCCCTCTTGACTTTGAATAGTATATTCTATCAATTGGCAATGCTTCTAAAACCAGTGCAGACTCATGACCATTCCAAACTTCTCCAGTCTCCAAAGCTTTCTTAGAATGGAGAACTCACGCCTCCAGATGCTCTGCTTGCGCAACTTTCATATGCCCCTCAGCATCTTCTTCTCCTTCTCCTTTGCCTTCATATCACGGGCCACGGATTCCTATGCATCCGAGGTTGATCCTCAGTATGCTAAATGCAGTCTTCCCTTCACTTGTGGTCAAATGCTACCGCTTCCCACAAGCACAAGGAGTATCACGTATCCATTTATGGGGAATAGGTCCAGTTACTGTGGTGTCGATGGCTTTGGATTGGAATGCCAAGAAGATGACTACATTTCAATGGATTTCAATGAACAGAGGTACAGAGGTACAGAGTTCTGAATATTGATCATACCAATCGGTTGATGACTGTGGCAAGGAATGATCTCTGGAACGGTCCTTGCACCCCATCTCCATTTCTGAACACTACCATGAATAACAACACTCTCTTCCACTACACCTCCGACGTGAAGAACGTCAGCATATTTTACTGTCTTGATCCCCATCCCGGTCAACCCTATAAGTTGAAATTACCTGATGGGATTACTTGCCAAATTCAAGACCATCCCAATAGAAGAGCCATTTTCATAGAAGAAGATGATGTGAATCGAAGTATTTCAGAATATCCCGGTCTCAATCAATGTGACAGAATCAAGGTTCCTGTACCTCAGCGCGTTATCAGTGAAGTTGCATCGGGGCTGGCGTGGAAGGAGGTCTTGCGTAGAGGGTTCCAGCTGACGTATACAGTAAATGGTGCATGCTCGGGATGCCAATCATCAGGCGGGGCCTGCGGAAGTAACTCGTCTTCTCCACAAAATTTCGCTTGCTATTGCTCTGACCAACCTTATCCCCATACCTGCCTCCATAGTGGTATGCCCATTCCTCCTGATCGATCCTGTTATCTGTAGTAACTATTTCATCAAGTTTCAACCAAGTATCTACAGCAGTAGGTTTCCTCTGTTTTATAGCCAACCTCTCAATCCTCGAAGTAGAACCGCAGCAGTATGAATTGAAAATCCTTTTTAGGGTATTGGATCCCTTCCAACGAGGTAAAGGGAATGCAATTTCGATTCCATTTTAAGTTTTCACCGAACAAAAGTTATTACTTTCTCCTGAGCATGGTTCCTGTTTAAGCTGTTTGGGTCAGCCGTTGGCATTCCACCACAGAGAGTCTTCTGCAAATCGTGGATTCCAAGTAATATTATTTTGATTTTTCTTTGCTGGGCATCACGTTACTCAACTTCATGACCACGTCAATAATCCAAGTTGGAAGAAGCTGATAATTTTTCATTTTTTTTCTGCTTTTCAGATCAATAACATTGAACGAGCATTCTTAAATCTTAACCCCCCTTTGTTTCTCTGAATTTTCAATTTAAAATATTATGTTTAAAGTTTCTGTTCAACTAGCCATCGCCATAGGATCTTTCCTCGTTCCCTGAAGAAATGAAGAGTACCATACTTAATGATAGATAGAAGTCAAACGTTGGAAATCTGATGGTTGCAAGTCTGGAATTTTAAGTTTACTAACTTAATATGTGAGTCAAGTCAACTGTTAAATCCAATGGGTGATTTCCAGATAATGATCAAATTATTGTTTGAATTTCTCTGTTTTTTGGGTGGGCAAACGCCAACTGTTTCAAGGGCTGGTATTATCTGGTATTTCCAGATAATGATATTTCTATAATTTATTTATAAATATTTTATTTAAATTAAACTAGGTATAATTTTTATTAATAACTTTAAAAATATATGATTTTATATTATATTTATATAAAATATTTAATTGATTATTTTTAATATATATTAATTATTTATAATTTTACTATGTATAATTTATGTTTTTAAATATATATAATTTAAGTTAAAGAAACATATTTATATATAAATTATAATATCATATAGTTTTATATATAAATTATGATAATATATAAACTATATATAAATTTGTAATATATCATAATTTATATACAAATATTTTATTTTATTTAAATTAAGTATAAATTTTATTAATAATTCAAAATTTCATATTTTATATTATATTTATGTAAGATAATTAAATTTTATTTTTATTTGAATAAAAAATATTAATTATGTATATTTTATTAAGTGAAAATTATATAAATAATATATAATTTTTTAAATATATATACGTAATTTAAGTTATATAAAATACTTATATATAAATTAAATCATGTTTTTCTTTATTATTGTTTACATATTCAGCGGTTAGTATTTGACAATTCCTACACATCACCGCTCAACCATGTATTTAGCCCTTACTTAATATTATTAATTTTAATTTTTTAATATTATATGTTTTAATAAAATATTTAATTTAAGTAATATATTAAAAGTTAATATTATTAATTATCTATAAGTATAATATTTTTAAAACTTTTGTAATACATGATAATTATTTAAAAATTATATATTAAATCAGAATTATATTAAAAATTTATACCGCAACTCATTTTAGTTTTATTTCCTTTCATTTTTCTTACGAGTTGTTTTCTTCTTTTTTTTCATGACGATAAAATTTATCCTCTTCATTATTCATGGTAGCAATTCATGTGTTAGTTTCTTGGTATTATGGTATAACAACTTCATTACCTTGTAATTTTGAACTCTAGATATATAGTTATTAATTACATTGAGTTCTCGTAGTACATTTATTTGCACAAAAAAATTGATTTTCTTATCTTTGCAGGTGGAATAGGTACAAAATCCCCTCTCTATATAGGTAATTCCTTTGCTCATATAGCTTCTACATAATGATTATTCCATTATATCTTCTGAATTTTCATAGACGCTGGATCAGGTATTGGTGTAGCCACGGGTGGAATGATACTTTTCATGGCTATCATCCTTTATTGCTTTTACAAAAATAAGCTGAGGCAGGTGCTCTACAAGGGACTGGAAACTGATAAGGAAATTGAGACTTTCATCAAGCATCATGGATCCATAACTCCAAAAAGGTTCAGCTATTCTCAGGTTAAGAGCATGACTGATTCCTTCGTTAGGAAGCTCGGCCAAGGAGGTTTTGGCACCGTTTACAAAGGGAAGCTACGTGGTGACACACTTGTGGCAGTCAAACTCCTTAATTCATCCAAAGGAAACGGAGAAGAGTTCATCAATGAGGTGGCCAGCATTAGCAGGACATCCCACATCAACATTGTCACCCTTCTTGGGTTCTGCTATGAGGGCAACAAGCGAGCCTTAATCTATGAATTCATGTCTAATGGTTCACTTGACAAATTCTTAGGTAATAATAAAAATGTCTCCACGGAAGGCATAAATTTGACATGGGACAAGTTGTACCAAATCGCAGTGGGAATAGCAAGAGGGCTTGAATACCTTCACAAAGGGTGCAACACCAGGATTTTGCACTTTGACATCAAGCCTCAAAACATACTTTTGGATGACAATTTCTGCCCCAAAATATCAGATTTTGGATTGTCAAAGTTATGCCTCAAAAGAGAGAGTATTGTATCAATGATGGCGGCTCGAGGGACAATTGGATATATAGCTCCAGAAGTGTTCATCAGAAACTTTGGAGATATTTCATACAAGTCTGATGTCTACAGCTATGGAATGATGCTTTTAGAGATGGTTAGGGGAAAAAATAAGAACTCTACATATGAAGCAAGTCAGAGCAGCGAGGTGTACTTTCAGGATCAAGTTTACAAGCTCATAGAGGATGGATATGGTGAAGGTATATACAGTCAACTTAAAGACGAGGACAAGCAAACTGTAAGAAAGATGGCATTGGTAGGTGTTTGGTGTATACAAACAGACCCAAAACAGAGGCCGTCAATGGGAAGGGTGATAGAGATGCTAGAAGGAAGCATAGAGGCCTTTCCAATCCCTCAGAAACCTTTCTTGTTTTCTCCCACAACATCACCACATCATTCTTTATCCATCTTATCTTCAACGTAGATGTAGGAGGATGCTCCTATAATGTAAGAGGATGTTCCTATGATACTCTTTTTCCTGCTACTTCCCAAAAATCTAAACTTAATCAGAATATAAACCATTTTCCATACTAAATGATTAATTAGACATAAATAAAAAAATAAGGTTTTGCATTTTTTTTGGCAGGTGTGATGAAATATGGAGTTGGTGGCCTGCTTTTGATGATGATTATCCTTTTTACTGATTAGAGTTAATAACTTGTAATCTTATTATTAATTTAAATTAAGGACGATTTGTAAAAGGGAATAATTACGTCTAAACACCTATAAATATTCTGAATATCATACCATTAACAAATCCACAGACCAAGATGTACAATTAAGTGTAATAAGTCATATATAATCGATGATGTATAGTAATAAAACACGTTTCCATGAAATTGAGCCTCATTAATGAGTCTGGAAAATGGTAAAAAAAAATGGAGCCTATATATAAAAGTGAATATAATATATGGATGGAGGGAAACTTAATAATAAGATAAATCATTTTCCATACTAAAAGATTAAGGAGACGGAAAATTATGATAGTATAACAAAGACAAGACAGACTCAAGGATGCTCTCATCTGTCCTTTTCTTTCACTTTCATGCAACTAATATACATATATCTCCAAATTTACAACAGAAAATTAACTGCTAGCATTAGGTGTAGTGGACACGCTGTGAAACTTAGCCATGACGGAATCAGGGGAAGACGGCACATTCTTCAACAGAAAAGTATCTTCCCTCTCCACCGATTTGTTGTTCTCGTCCATGCCCATCTTCCTTATGTCCTTGAGAGCTATCAGAACCTCGGACATTGACGGCCTCATATCCTTGGCACTCTGCAAGCATTGGAACCCCAACTCACCAACAGCTGTTATCATATTTCTAGTATCATCGTTGGAGTTGAATCCAAGATGAGGGTCCACAATCTCGTGAAGTGCTTGGTTATGGATTCTGTTGATTGCCATGGTAGACAGATTGATCTCGTGTGTATTTTTTTGGCCATCGAAGGAGTCACCGTTGGTATGGGTAAAGGGAGGGGAATCCAACGCCATCAACTAGGGGACCTTGGAAAGAGTATCGTCGAAGCTATGGAAGGAGGTTGCCTAGTTACATTTGAGATGCCCGGTATGCGAAGGGAGAGATCTAAATGATCTATACGACTAGCCCGAGCTGAAAAGATCAAAGGTATACAGCAGTTTTCAATTCCATTGCAGTACTCTCATTTGTGCCTGAATTTTACGTTGGATGTGAACTTGACTCTGCAGGTTTTACCGGCATAAATGATCCATACGAACCACTTATAGATTGTGAGGTACGTAGCCTTTTTTCGACTTTAGAACCAATACAGTGAAAAGTTGTTGGCAGATATTGAGTGGAAAATAAGTTTAATTTTATCACCGATAAAAATATATTTATTATCTTATTCTCAATAATATTCGTGATAATAGTGTTTTGGCAAAAGGAACAATTCTCCAACCCAAATGGCATATATCATTGTAACTTACTTGGAGGAGGAGAAGGGCTACCTAATGGCATAACAGTTAACTGAGGACTCTTGGCCCTTCTTATTAGCTTTACTGTACAGAAATTCATCCTAGGGGAAGCAGACATCTCTCTTGGTTAACATAATTATGGACAAGTGTACGTAGAATCTGCTTTAGCAAAAGCTTCACGGAAAGGGAAAGATGAAAGATTGCTTCAAAAGCAAAAAGGGATCTGAGAAGTGTCATGTAAAAGGACTGTTGAATACATGTGTGATGTCTCAGCTTCTTCTTCCCACTAGGGAAACATTAAAGGGGCCATAGATGGTTCTCTCCGCTCCAAGTCCACTCTTTCTAAGCAAAAGGCCAGTTTCCTTTTCACACACTATCAATGTCTATATCCAATTCCATGAAGGGATCTTCTATGATATCCTTATCCTAGATAAGTTGATCTTGTTACTTGATTGCGGTGAGTGCCATGATGAATCATTAAAGATCAAGCTTTTCTGTTCCTTTTTTCTCATCCATCCATGGAACTAACTCCACCCATTTTCAGAAGATAGAAAAATCGACCAAAAGTTAAGCTTGTCCCTTGATCTCACGCTAGATGTAGTCTCTAGTGGACCCATATTCAGCATGGTTCTGCTCTTTAGCCATTGATCCATCCATGTTCCATCTCCTCGCATGGGAATCGAATGGTTGGAAAGCTTCCACTTGACCAATCCTCCACCTAGCAAGCAATTTCCACCATGTTCGAGAATGGAACGTCCTCCTTTTCATGCTACAATACTTCCCTATTATTTACTTTATCTATATAATAACATAAAAGGAAGCATATATATGCTCCCAAGAGATCTACCCGATTCTCCGCAGATTCTAGTCTGACCCGTGTTGATCCCACTCTTATAGTGGGGTGGGTGAGTGGTTTGATGGGCCAGGCCCCCTGATGAGAATGCTTGGGTGGGTCTCCCTGCAACCGCAAGTGCTCTTCAATCCACTTGTTATATGATCCCATGGTGGAGTTGATAAATTAATATATCTATGCGAAAATCAGCATACATCTTCCAACCAAGAATGAGGCTATAATACATTGCATTCTAGATGTTTCGGAAGCAGTTAATCGTCTTCTAATTCTGATTTTTGTAGCCTAAGAAAGGATTTTCTTAATATTTGCAGAGATTCCATTATTTTGGGTCTTTTTTCTAGGGAACAAAGACCGGTTAGAAAATGTTGCTAATTTGGCTTACCAAATTTGTTGCCTAGTACTCTTTGGGCCAAATGGAGCCGTGGTTATTTTTATACCTGTGATGATATAATGGAGCTCATATTGATGAGCTTTTCAGTACACAAGCTGAAGGTGAAAGTGACATCCACTTAATAAAAGATCAAGAGGGAGAAGCTGGGATCATACAAATGGAGCTCATAGCAGTTCATTTCTTATATAAGACATGACACATCACATGTGTGGGGACTAGCAAAACCAAAACATGAGTGAGTCAAGAATGTACATGTTTGCTCCATTTGTTGCTCCAAATCACAGCACAGCTATGGATGGACCATAGCTTTCCTTTGAAAGTTTCCAATGAAAATGAAACTTCTTAAAGTGAGTCAAGAAATGAGAGAAACCCTAGTGGGTCGTGTTTGAGTTAGTAGTTGTGGAGGAAACATGGTGCAGCACTATCTCCACTATGGGTCAATCACTACATCCAAAAAAAAGCATAAAATGAATTTATTTGACGCATTAAAATAGACTCAAAACTAATGTATAAATATATATATTGGATTCAATCATGCAAAAAATTTTAGTTATATTGCAAATTTTTACAAAAATATTTAAAATTTATTTTTTTGGTACAAAATATTTGGTATTAATAGTTAAATTTTGACTAATAACATCAACTTTTACCAATAACACTTAAATAAATATTAAAAAATAATATAAATTGTATATATAAATAAGAGAATATTAGAAACGGCCATAAACATAAACAAGGGGAAAATGGAAAAAGGAAAAGGTGGGAATTAGTTAATGGGTGGGTGTGAGCGCGAAATGGAGAGTTGGGGGAGAGAGGAGGCAAGTCTCATCAAAAGAGATGGTTGAAGGAAGTAAGCCCTAAAAAGAAGATCCGCCCACTCTTTCATTAAGTATATAATTTATTGTTTTCCTACTCCCCTCTTTTCTTTTTCTTACCCTTTTTTCGGGAAAAAAATGAATGCCCACCACATTCACCACATCCCTTTTGCTTTTGATGAACGGTATTGTATAGAGGGCATCATCGATCAAATGTTAAGATTTTGGAATCATGCAACGTTGGTTTCCTTAATTTCAAAGCCATATCTTCCTCCTCTTGATTTTCCCAATAAGTCCAAGTTTAGGTTAGACTTGCTGGTGGGGCCCTTTAATGGAGTTATTGGTAGGCTTCATGAAAACATATCAAATTCAATGAAATTAGGAAAGAAACATATCAAATTCTGCCGTCTAAAGCCTTAACAATAAAATATAACGTTATATAAAATATAAAAATATTATAAATTTATAATATTTTAATTATTATATTATTTAAAAATTATAACTTTTAAATAAAAATATATTCAAATAATTATCGATAAATAATTTATTTTCACATTAGCTACAGTGCCTACTCTATTTTCACACTCTAATATCGAAAAAATAATACTTAACTCCTCAACAATTGTTAAGTGTTGATTTTGAGAATTTTTAATTTTACAAGTATTAAATATCAAAAGAAAAAGGAGCATTTTCAATAAATATTTTGTTCTTTTTATTATTAATCAAGCTCTTCTTGATTAGCAGACAGTTTAAGATAAAAAGATGGCTACAGATGTTTCAATATGAATGGCAATAGGAGACAAAACATGGGGACTAACAAGAGCAGGAGGCAACTACTAAAAGGATGAGATTCCCCCACACCTCAATTAGCCATCCTAAGATTCTCAAGCATTGCATGCTTTATAACCTCCTCTTCACTTGACATATTACTTTAGTTGAATATCTATTTATATTAATTTAGGTGGGAGGCATTTTCTTTTATTAAATAATAATATAGCTTTAATTCCATATCTACAGCTATTACCCATTTATTTTTATTTTCTTATTCTTGTGCGGATGGAATTCACGTCTAACTAATAAAAAAATTATATTCATAGAGATTTTTAAATAAAAAATATTATTATAGTGATTCCTTATTTTTTTTCTAATAGCATATATTATTTAAACATAAAAAGTAAGGATGGTACAGAAAATTGAATCATTTCATTTAAAATTGACAAACCAAATCATACCCAAAGTTTAAATCTCATATACTCTTAACATCCAATCCAAACTTGTCTCTCAACACAAGGCTGAAATATGAAACCAAAATAAAATAAAATAAAATAAAATGAAACCCCTCTAATCAATGAAAATTCCAGCAGAAACCTCGGCACCTGCTGAAAAACATTACACACGTGTGAAAATGAAACCCCAGCACCAAGCCATGCACAATCATTTGATTAGTTAATTATAGTTTGATGGTAATCCTTTCTTTCTTTCTTTCTTTCTTTTTTTCTCTTTTTTTTCTTTCATCTTCTGCCTCAGTTGGTGGGCTGCCATGCGCTGGCCCAGACCACCGGCTGATCCTTCCAGCTTAGGAATATTCCGGCGGAGTCGGAGCACTGTGTCATTGCCCAACCTTCCTTGTACCTCCTCAGCAGCGCCCTCAGGTCATCGTACAGCTCGTCGCTGTACGTGCTCGGCCTAAACCCTCCCGCCCTCAGTCGCCTCGACCACCTCCCCGCCGTCTCCCTCCTCTCCCGGGAGACCGCCGGGGGGCACGCCACCAGGTCCATGATGGCCCTGCCGCCGGCCCTCTCAAGCATCAGCCGCTCGTTGCTCGCCCTCGGGAAGCTCTCCTCCAGCGCCTCGAAATATACCCTAAACCATCTCAGGCACTCCGCCAAGCCCTGGACGAACTCGTGGCCGTCGGCTCCGATGTCCAGGTCTGCCTCCTCCTCCACCACCGTCACGATGCGAGGGTTTAGCTGCCTGAACGACGAGACGATGTGGTCCCTCAGGCCGTTCGCCGGAGATATCGAATGCAACTTTCCGACGCAATTGACGGCCAGGGCCTCATCGTCCCTCACATCTAGCTCCACTAGGTTCAGCTCCGAGAGGTCACCGGCGTGGTGGACGACGCTGAATTTGAACGGCACCCGCATGAGCCTCGCGAACTTCTCCATCCGGCTAGCGATCTCCTTCATCACCTTCTGCACGCCACTGGCGGAGTAGCTGCCATTTGACCGGCCAGAACCAGCGGTGGCAGCCACCACCACGGTGGTGAGGCGGAGATGGGGTGTCTCGTCAGTGCGGGTGGCGAGGGCCTCGAGCAACGTGGGCCACTGGGTGCAGAATGTGTTGCTTATATCGATGATGTGAAGCTTGGGCTCCCCATCTAGGGCTTCCATGATGGCGCCATTGCAGGCCACGTGGCCGAATGTGGTCCAAGGGCTGACCTCCTGGAACTTGAGCACCATCTTCCTAGTAGACTCGAACGAGCAGGTTTTGTCCGACGCCGAAACCAGCGCACCGTGACTCCTCTGGCCAGAGTCCGTCATGCGGCTGAAGAAGCCCTGCAGGAAATAGGACGCCAGCTTCTGGTCGATGTCACCATAGGGCGACCCCAGCTCGTTTAGCATCCACATAAGCTGGTTGACGCGACTGCTGTCCTTTTCGGCAATTGCGCGAGCAGTCTCTAGGAGGACCTCCGAGGCCCACTGCTGGCCGGAGAAGTCGAAGCTAGGGGTATGTAATTCTCGAGCCGGTGAGAACGAGTGGTCGGAGGTGCCGGCAGTGGTGGTGGTGGCATAGTCAAAGGAGGAGTAGTGGGTGGCAGTGGGAGTGCTGGTATCAGTGGGAGGGTTGTTATAAGTGGCTGAGGAAGGATAGTAGTGCTTGGAGGAAGAGGAAGAGAAATCATCTTCATCCATGAAAAAGTTGAAGCATTCTTCTACTTCTTCTTCTTCTTGATGGTGGCGGCCGTGTCCGTGTTGAATATTGTAGGGATAGTAATTGTAGTACTGCTGCTGGGGGTGTGAGTATGCCGTCTGCTTAGAGGATCTTGAGTTGCTGGAGGTTCTGCTGGTGGAGTTGAAGGAGGACTGATTGCTGGATTGTTGTTGTTGTTGTTGGGGATGAAGGCTTACTAATCTAAACAAGGTATCCATTTAATTTGCAAAATAATGCTATAGCGAGCAAGTGACCCACACATCAATTGAATTACCTAAGTTCTCTCCTCAGCCTCACCTCAGAGAGACGTGTTTGAAAGAGAGGAAGAGGGGAGAGGATATGGGTATATGGCTGAGATAATGGAAGGTGGATGACATTAATTAAAGAATTGATTGGAAGGGGAGGGATCTTTGGTGTTGGATTCTTGCTCTTTGCTCAAGGAGAGATAAAAAGGAGATGTAAGGGAATCTAATCTAACCAAAGAACTTGAAGATATGGGCTTCTTTTTGTGGGATCAATGAGGAAGGAATAGTGTCTGGTGGAGTGGGAGGGAGGATGGAAGCATTGAGGGCTTCCTTTTCTAAACACAATATGCTTTAGTTGGATAGATTTTTCTTTAAAGAAAAAGGGGAGAGGGAGAGGGAGAGGGAGAGGGAGAGAGTAAAAATGAAAGAACAATGAGGGTAAAAAGGGAGCAAGTGAGGGTGATTGCTTGGTTGGGAGGGGAGGCTGCAGAGATTTAAAATAAGAAAATTCATTGGCCTGACAGAAATAGGAGACACAGCAAAGGTCATCATATGGGTCGGTGGTGGATTTGCTTTTCACTTTTTAAAGTAGGGAGAAGAAAAAAGTGAGAGACAGGTAAAGGAGAAAGATTATTCTCAATGCAATGCATGTAACATACTTGTATATACTATCTATCTACAAAGTAAAAAAGAGAGGGACCCCTTTTTTGCTCTTCAAAAGAATGTGTTTAACACTGAATCTGTATACTAACTACTATACCACTATCATGTGCACACCCATATATTCTCCTCTTTTTGTCTAGCTTGATCCTTATTAATACAATGTAGTAAAAAACGTATGTATGTGCTACCATCTAAATTAACTATTGATTCTATGTTATTTTTTAGGGGATAAAGTAAGATACAGGTTAGGAAAGCATTATCATGTGTCCCCTCCATCCTTTTGAATTCTCCTTTTTCTCTCTTTTAACACAACACGTAAATGTGTGTATTATAAGGCTATCTTTTTTCTACTACAAGAACATAAGGGGAGTGGACACAAGACATATGGTTTTGTTTAATTGGTGATGCAAAAGATGATCAGCAGTGTGCTTTTGATGTTCGTATTGAGCCATCTGACCTGCAATTCTTCAACCAATCCATCAGCCGAAAATTAACCAAGTAGCCTAGCATCAAACAAGTGTTGAGCTGGTCGAAACAACCTGCGAGGAAGAGGAGGGTTGGATACTGAGAACCACCAGACCATGAACGAGTTCAATCCGGGCCAAAGAATTTCACATTTCTTTCAAATGGGTTGCATGTAGCTAGGTCAAGAATATGGAGCCTCATTCCTTCCATGGGGATAAGGGGGTGGATGTGAGTGGGAACAGGCGTGCAGAGAGAGTTGGGTAAGGGAGAGAGACTGAGAGAGAGAGAGAAAAAGGTGAGTCTCCCCGGCGTGCATCATCATCATTATCAAATCCACCCACCCACCATCAAAAGCCCAAATTTCCCACATTCCCTTGCCTCCTAAGCACAGTCCAAACTCTGCCCCAAAAACATCCTCTTCGAGAAAGGGAAGCCATGCCCTCAACACAAACTACAGTAACACTCTATCTAAACCCTAAGAAGGCATGCATTGCTTACTACTAACATTGGTATATGTCGAGATCACAAACTTAAGTTTTAAAAATGGAAGAAATTTACATTAGATAGGATTTTATTCTCTCATGGGTCGATCAACCTGCTAAATATTCAACACCAGTTTTACTTTTACCTTTAAATGGGAGCATTATCCTCTTAATTTTTGCTCTTACTTGCTTAGCATGCTTTTCCCATAGACTACGTTTGATGGGTTTCCTTCTCGAGGGTACGCATTGTCGGTCCATAGGGCTGTTAGCTTGCCCCATCATGAAATATGCTATCATCATCATCATCATGTGTGTTCTCTACACCCCTAATTTGCATTATACAAAAGCAATATGACCACCTTTCCCAAAATTCCATGGAGCATGCCTGCCCTCCCTGCCTGCCTCCATATTGTTACTGCCTTTTCCACTTCTCTCTGATCAACTATTCACGTATATCTATAATGCCTTATTTTGCGTGGATGATATATACCATATATCACCCGAAGGCAACCAGCTAGTGAGAAGTGGACCACTTCTTGTTTGCACATGTATATAGGCTAATGACCATGACTTTCAAATCAAGAGCGCCCCTAAAGGCTGGCTATCACTTAGCCCCCACCTTTTTAGTAATTGATATGCCCCCAATTTTCTTTTTGACATTTGTCGGGCAACTGATTCGAGATCACAGTTAAATTGATAAATCCTCTTTGGATCGATTTGTACAATAAAAGTAAAAGTGAGATAGACCCTACTGCCCAAAGAAGTTTACATGATCGTCGACCTTGAAAAGTTATGGTCCTTGTAATTTGCTCTAGTCTTCATTGAAAAATAGTTTAATGTAGTGGGTATCTTGAAGGAAAAAAACGCATCTTCATGGTAGAGCAGTTGGCAAACTCAGAGTACATCAAGGGCACGACCCAATTTTGATCAGTGCAGCCGCCCAAGACAGTTACAGAATGCCTTTTTCATGGGGACAGGGATCTCTGGCCATACTGTAAATATGTTTTATGAATACCTGCAGCAATGCATACACAGCAAGTCATTAACCAACTAGCCATCTAAATGCTGTGGAAAGGGAGCACCCCCCTGCAGCACGGCTGCCCTTGGCGCCCGCACAGGCTCGGACTGACACTAACATTATGTTGTCATAATATCTGGTGATCAGATTGATGGCGACTTCTTGTAAGAAGTTGTTAGCCAGAATCATTGTAGCAAACATAAGGATCTCACATAGAATTCTGGAAGGCAAATGACAATGGTACATTCTTCTCCTTCAATGGCTCTCAAAACTTACCTTACCTACAGTAAAACCCAACTCCCCTTCAAGCTTCAATTGAAATATTACTGAAGAATGACTCCGCAGAGTATCCTCGCCTGCTGGATCATATCCAAAATCCCCAAATTTATCGGAATATGTTGAGGCAGCAATTTGTGGAAAAAAAGGTTGAGGCAGCAATTTGTGTAAAAAAAAAGCTTGAGGCAGCAATTTTAGGGTTCGTCAAGAAATCATTGGGCTGTGGTCTGGCTTTCACCTGGTCTGGTCCTCTCCATCCCCATGGTTTCATTGAACATCTATTAGCTCTGATACTCCATCAAAACTGGGTCACGTCTAGGAACAACATGTAGACTGTGAATCCTCTTCTGGCAAGCCAGTGCTGGTGAGGTAATTCTCAGGGAAGTATCAGCACTGCAGGAACCTCGCCTCCTCATCCTCTTCCTGGCACCTGCAGCTTTTTCCAACACCAGTTTAGTGAGCCCAAGCAACTGCTGGCTGCTAAAGAAATGAAGTCTGATATTAATTGATATCATAAGTTGTTGATTCCATTTTATAGAACCTGAAAACAGTTACTTCTAAGCAAAAAACAGTTGAATCACCACAATTTGAAACTTTCAACACAATTACTCTGAGGCCGAATCCACGGATGTGGGAATGAGCGTCTACGCCCTCAACCCTGGTGAGATAGAAGCTGCAGAAGGGAGAGCCCGGCTTATGAACATTTGACGGGGTAAAAGATTGATTAATTGCAAACTGACCCCAAACATTCATTTTCTCCCATAGTAAACCCCAGTTCAACCACACTTCACATATTGAATAGAGTAGAATTATAGAAGAGACTATCCCTATTAGAATGTTTGCACTCTGCTTATATAAAGCTGGGCACTCTGTTAGTTTTCTTCCTGCATCTTTTACCAGTCTGAACAAAAGATGCACGAGGAATATGAAACTAAAGCTGACCTTGTTTTGGGGCGTTGCATCCAAAATGGAGCTGGAATTTTAACAAAAGTGAAACCTACAACTTCTGAGCTCAGAAAACTGAAAGGAGCTAATTTACTCAGACACACAAGATGTTCTTCCACAACAGAATGGAGGATATGCAACTCTGTATTCTCTCATCACTTCATTTTGATTGCCAAAAGTCCAATTTACTGAGATTGTGCTTACACACAAGTCAATATAGGTCCTGCTTCCATTGTCTACTGTTATCTACCAGCATACCATAATTCAAATCTCTGGCGGGAATTATATCATGTGCTGATGCACACGAGTCCAGCAAGGATACCACCATTATGGTGGGAGTCTATAATCCTTCTTCCCAACCATTAGTGGCAAATTACCCACATCAATGGGGCTATTTCATTCATCTTTTGTCTGAATAGATGATGCTAAGCCATCCTTGGCCAGTCTTTTAACCATCCTTCTGTGCTTTAGACTCCTCTGTTTGGTTGAAGCAGCTGCATCTACTGCAAAAAAGGATTAATAGGTAAAATGATTTATGAAAGTGAAGTTCACAAAGCATGTTACTTCAAGGCGTCCTATGCCATGCATTAGCTCTTGATGCGCTGTTTGTCTCACCAAATCAAGATCAAAGCAATATAACAATAAATGATGAAACAAAACATATCCTACAAAGAGTAACGTGTACCAAACCACCAATTTTTGGAAAGTCAATCAGAGATAACAATTTCTGTACAGTCGGTTTCATATCCTAAACCAATATACTAATCTGCAACCAACACAGAGATACAATGAACAGGTGTGAGGTCAGTGGGATTTTGCAACAAATTGACATCAATTGCTTGTAAGGGTTGCCTATGCAGTAACCAAACAAGGACATGAACTAAAGCGTGAAATATTGCAGTCGAGTTCAAGAAGCATCGTCAGCTGACAAACACAAACACCACGGTTTAAACAAAGCCGAACATTGATTCTCAGAGGATGCATTATCCTCTTGGGCATTTCGTCGAGCATCTTTAGTCTCATCTTTTTGGACATCAGCATACTCATCCTGGACAACTGAAGGTAGCAATGGTCCAATCATTTTGTCGGACTCCTCCCAGAGCTTCTTCTTTCGGATCCTCTTCCTTTGAGCTCTCGTCAGCTTCCAATTCCCGCCCTCAGTTTCACCATCACTCTCACTTTTTGAGGAACTATCCGAATCTCCCAAATCATCTTCACAAACATCAAGAGTCCGGAGCTCAAGCGCATTGACCAGGGTGGGTTTTAACCGAAAAACTTGTACGAAATATCTAACCTGGAAACCAATCTTCTTTAACCTCGGCCTGTGAAAAACTCTTCCAGTCTTCCTCTTCCTCAACCTGCGAAAATAGTTGGACAGCTAAAATATGGCGCCATCACCACTCGTCACACACAAAGACCGAGAGAGAAACAGAGCCAGAGATTACCTGTGATGGGCGAGGGGGATACAGAAAACTGATGACTGACTGCCTCGTTGAACTTCGGTCGTGGCCGCGAATGGGTACCAACCTGTAAAGGAATTACCCGTCAGCCGCAAAAACCGCAAACGAATAAATTTTGAATTATTAAATCACTACTACAATAACTTCTTCTTCTTCTTCTTCTTCTTCTTCTTCTTCTTCTTATTATTATTATTATTATTATTATTATTATTTTTATTTTAAATTTAATACAATATTTTCATTTATTTTTAATTAAAAAATTTTACTCAAAAAATAAAATAAAATATATTATTTATTTATTTAAGCATTATATTTTATAAAAAAATGATAGGTGGAATATTATCTATTTTATTTTATTTTAATATAAATATATATGCATAATGTCTAATATTTTCGTACATCCTTTTTAATACGTCATAAATATTTACGAACGTAATGATATCATACTAAATTAAATTAAAAATTAAATGTTACAAAAAATTATGCGATATGAGCACACATATATACCCAATGTTAATTGTTTAAAAAATATAATTAATTAATTATAATAACAATATTTTATTATATGGTTATAATCGGTTCAGTTACGTAAAAATTGAGTACAATAATCGATTTTAATATTAATTATATTATTTCAAAATACGAATTGTGACAATAATTATGGGTTGCATCTGACACAGTTACACTCGAATTCCTGATCAATTAAACGATAATTATATATTAGATTTGTTACGCATGTAAAATTCGATTCGGTATAAATGATTATGAATTAACTCAAATTAAAACTTGATTTTTTCATTTGTACATGATAGGGGTTAGTTTGATTTTGTGCCATTTAAATCTTATAGGCTTAAATTTGAGTTGGGTTTATATAAATCCGAAAATGAGGTTGGGTTAGTTCCCTTCAAAGCCAACCAGTCACAACAAATTGACAGCCTACCTAACATGCGTCTCATCAACGCCTATAAGTGCAGTTTTGATACTTTCAACTTGCATGATATATATAATTTTGAAGACACTTCCTCGTATATAAATATGGAAGCTCCATAAATTTTATACCCGTTTATATATTATTTTTTTATTTAATTGAACCTAAATTTTATTATAGTATGTGAGTTCATCTCATGTCATATTTATAGTAAATAGTGTGCTTATGGCAATCCGGCTTGACTCACTCTTATCGGGGTTGGCTCTACCCAACTTGATAAGATCATTGTCCTTTAATAGTTTAATCAAGCACATTTATTAAAGTTATGAAAATTATCTAGTGAGCCCAACTAGTATGAAATAATGTATTTTAAAAAATATTATTCAATTCAATTCTATATACACATAATTAATATTATTAAATTTATGTATATTTTTACTATATTCCATCGTTCCTTTAGTAAAATTATTAAATTAATTCTTTTAATAAAAATCAATCTATGCCCATAGAATAGATTCCAGCCTAATAAATTGATAGTTCAAACAAGTACAATATAATTATAGGGTTGTGATAATTCACCTTATTAAGATTAGACCCAATAAATATTGACACAAGGACGACCCACACATGGAATCTAACCCATTTATTTCACCACTAAAAGAGGATAGACATAAAATAAAGGGATGTTTATCTATAGCATAGCAAAGATGCTTTCTCCTTTAAACCGGAGCTGATTTTCTTTATCCATAATTAGAGGGGCTGGCTGGGAGACTAGCAAGTAATCTTTGAGTTTGATCTAATTTATATTCGTCTAATGGATGATTACTCATCAGTCACCAACCCAACTAAGTGGGGCTGAGATTCATGAATAGACCCTCACATATTATAGACATAGAAATAAATTAGGGGCTCGACAATAATTGATGGCCATTAGTGATGTATACTACTTAGCACTAAGAATTCCTTTCTTTATTTTTCACCAATTATATTTGAATTGCTAGAAGTTGCTCTAGCATAACCACTACATGTTAAAGTAAGATTTAACTATAAACTATCATCATTTAAGATATTCGAATTTTAGGTATCTTAGGGGCAATAAGTTTTATACCCAAGTTAGGTCTACACATTTGCCTTGTATTTCTTTATATAATATAAGGCAACACAATTGAACCCTAGAATACAAGATGATGTTATTCCATAAATACAAAAGGGCCAATGCTTAATCTCGGAAAGGAAAGAAAATATCTTGATGGATAAGAAGATGATCTAAGTGTAAGGAGAGCCATGGGTACAAAGAAGGTACTGATCTACAGATTAATTAGGGTTTATTCCATCCAAAACTGGGCTTCATCAAGATTCTATGTCTTCCAAGTGATCTCACACGCAGGTCAAGACATTTGCCCAGATTTCGAAAATGCACGTGAATCTCTTCTGTCCTTGGAAAACAGCATCACACACCTTAGCAATCTATACGGGTAAAAGCAACAAAACGAAGAAAACACACCCAACCTTGACTTGTGCATGTGTATTAGTGTATAGTCTTGTTCCATCGGGATCAAGGCAGTCCAGCTGCAGATCTCCTATAAACAGCACAGCTCCGGCTTCTTCTGTACACCGCACAGGCTGGCCTCGCCACGGCCTCGTCTCCGAACTCGCTGGCCTTCTCCTCGTCGATCCTCCCTATGCCGGAGCTGAAGCTCCGGGGCAATACTAACTTCAGGGGCGGTGGCTGCTGCTGCTGCCGCTGCTCATGTTTTCTGACGGAGTTGAGGCTCTTGGTGGAGGCTGCCCTGACGAGCTCGCGGAAGTCATCGTAGTGGGAGGAGCTGACGCTGTAGCTACGGGGCAGGGTGGCGATGACCTGGCCGGTGGGGCAGACCATGCCTATGTGGCCAGAGCACTCTGTCAGACTCCGTACATAGAAGTCCCCGGCTCTGGCCAGGATCTGGAAGGGCGCCTTCAGTAGCCGAATTATAAGCTTCTGTTTCTTGCTTTTACTTGCCATGAGAGATCACGAGTCCTGCTGATATTCAAGCGGTGATGATGTCAAGGGGAAGATGATTCAAGTGGATGGAGGATTGATTAAACGAGGACTTGGATTGACACCTGTTCGGCAGTAGAAGCCAATGAAGTGGTGGCTTAATTGGTCACCTCCATTTATTTATAAAGGAAGGGCATTTAATTTGTTAGGTAGAAGAAAGACAACTCCATTAATATTAACAAAAAAGAAAAAGAAAGAATTGATGCATGATTGTATTTCCCCTTTATTTAATATTTTCCTAGGTTTTCATTAATATTAATTGGGTAATTATATTCTATATATGCACATTATGTGATAAAATTAATGTAGTTTGGCTTTTCTTCTGAAGTAAAATATTATAAATGAAAATTTTATATAATATTAAATTATCTAATTAGTATATAAATTAGTTAAAATTCAATATATTTCCTGGATATCAAATATCATATCGTAATTTATACACTAACATGTCTTAATTAATTTGGATATAAGTGGGCTAAATCGGTGGACTGAACAGAAAATATGAAGATATGGCCATAGGTTTTGTTCAAATGAAAAAGAAACAGAAGCTAATGTATTGAGTGGATGCCGAATCTATTGATTAAAGAAGCACTATTTGACCCCACCAGAATCGAAACCCAGCAGTGGCCTCTACTCATATGTCGATTCTTTCGTGATCACATATTATAAGGGAAATGGGGGAAAAGCTACGTACTCATTACCCTCCCTCCTTACTAATGGCCACGGATATCAAGTTATATCTTAAATAAATCATTTTGGACTAACATACGAAGAGTTATATGGGTAAGTGAATTCCACACTCCATTAAATCACCCGTAAGATTTCTTATATGGGTCAAGAAGTGGTGTGAATTCACTAATTCACATATAATGTAATAAATTATTTTAGTCGATAATATATTATTTTTATATCAATGGGAAATAATAAAATTTTTCAATTTTATAAAATTATAATATTTTCTATTTTATTTAGTGTGAAATAAATATACATATTCGTGATATTTTTAGTATTTACAACTTTTTAGAGTTTTTTAGAAATTTTTATGTTTACTATGTGGTAAGTTGAGTTATATGATTAAGTCTTGTATACAGCATATATACGACTAATTTGACCCATGGGTGAGGTCAAGAGCTATCAATAGTAGGAAGGAGAGATGGAAGATACACAAGAACTACCATCTCAGTTTTAGCCTCTCGAGTTTTAGGAAATGTTAAAAGGGAAGCAAAGTAGTTATTAAGAGTTAGTTGAGGATGGACCAAGTTATAAGATGCCATTGATTGAGAAGGTGCAAAGTTTAACTAAGTGAAGTATTATAAAATATATATGGTGGAGCTTCTACGGGGAACAGTTGCATCTTTCTCAAGCAATTATACCTTGCACATTTACTGATGCCTTTAATGGATTGTCACTAAAAGAGGAGAATGAAGAAAATCACAAATATCTCTCCTAATATAGTCATGACAAATCTCCCAAACAGAGAAAACCTAGGCATAATATTTTTAGCCGAGTTAGGCACGCCTGGACTGAAGTGGGTAGGTCACATGATGCTAATCTATATTTAGTATCCATGGTAGAGATGACTCCCGAAAATTTACAGAACTCTAGGATGGTGGTGTCTAACCCTCAATAGCCAAAGAGTTCCCATGAGCATGCTCATAAGGATGAATCTCTATTTTGTACCAGATATTAATGTCCCTCCATGCAGTATCACAGGGAGAATTTCTACGGTGGTATGAACAAAATGTGGAGGTTTTATTCACCACAAGTTATATTTATATGGTTGATATAAGCATTTGGAGATCAAGACTTAATAGGGGGGGTGTGAATCCATGTACATTTTCATACAAATTACTCGATACAAACTTAGACAATGACATAACTTAAGAAGTACAACTTTATCAACACATCATTTGTAGATAGTTATAGAAAATTTCAATACAATTCTATCTCAAGAAGAGAAAAGTGATTGGTTCAAAGGAGGCTCCTTGCATAAACAACTTCCATGATCTTCTTTAGATTACTCAATTGTAGGATTAGACTTTATTAGCCAACCCTATGCATGATCTAATATGTGGGAGGTGCCTTATCATGTTATGGAATGACTCGAGAGGTTTATGTAATGCATAATCTCTCTTATATACAAATTTACCATAAAATCTAGTAAGGTTCATATCATGTACCACTTACTATTGTGTATGAACAACCACAATATCACATGTTTGTATGTTCCATTTTGAGAACGAATGAACTATACGACCAAATTTTAGGAGAGTAGTGAAGGAGGCATGAAATGGATCACTAGTGCATAATCTAAAGGAAATCTGCACTAGAATTAGTACTAAGTAAAGTCAACTATAAAATGGAGCAAGGTTTAAGTGAAAAATGCTTAAGAAACAATCAGGTCACTTCTTCCCGATTGGAAAAAAATCACTCGGAGACACTATGAGCGAAATTAGCCCGAAAAAATTTGC
Source organism: Trapa incisa (assembly GCA_030064435.1). Taxonomy (NCBI): domain Eukaryota; kingdom Viridiplantae; phylum Streptophyta; class Magnoliopsida; order Myrtales; family Lythraceae; genus Trapa; species Trapa incisa. Next base: position 16,228,357 of record CM057780.1, on the reverse strand, counting down.
TTTATAAGCAAAATTTGGCATGGCAAGAAGAATAACTATTTTGGAAGCATAGGCCCTAAATCATATGGTTAATAGCATGAGATCATAATATGAAGTTTTTCCATTAGAGTACTATACAAATAAGGGTGTTTAATTATATTTAGAGAATTAAAGATTAGAATAGAGACTAATTAATGGATGAAAATCATGTTACGCATAACTTCTTTTAATTTTTTGAGGTTCTTTATAGTTCGAAAGATCCTCATAACATAGAGTACAATCTGCAACCCATTAAAAAAAGTTGTTAATAAATAAATTAATGATAGTCATATAGCATATTTTTCATAAGAAGAAATGAGGGTGGAGACTTTCCATCTAGGGGCACAAAAAGTAATAAGTCCGAATGTGTTTAATAGGACCTTTTATTAGAACCTTTTATTAGAGTTACTAAGATATTATCGGTACAAATATAGTTGATGATGTGCTGAAATTCTTCAAAATATGTGGTATACTAATACTATTCAATGAAATAAATATAGTCTTAATTACCAAGGTATCAACCCTGTTGAGATGTCCCATTTTTTTGTCTATTTTGTTATGTATTTTCTTATACAAAGTTTTCTATAAAGTCTTAGTCCATAGATTCAAATTGTACATGGATAGGTTAGTGTTTGTGCCAAAAGAGTGCTTTTATTCCAAGTAGGGTAATTCTCGACAACATCTGACTCATGAATGTTTTCACTTTCTAGATTCATAAAATAGAGGGAAAAAGGAGGGATGAGAGGTTAAAGTTAGATATGAGTGAGACAATAAAGTGAAGTGAATACATCTAGAACTGCTACTAAAAAATATGAAAATTCATGCTAACTTTGTTTTGTGGAGTATGTGTTATGTTACTTTGGTATTAATAGTTAATAGATCCATATCATGGGTGCTTCATCCATAATGCACACTCAAAGAGAGAGATACTCTATCCCCTTTTTTCATGCCCTAACTCAGTTTCTAGGTCAGACTATGATCAACCCACAGTACCACTCCCAATTCTATAGTAGTGAGACCCTTCACTACTATTGTATTGACATGATACAAGACTAATAATATAAAAAAATATCTAATTTACACTAAAAAATTAAAACTTTTTATAAATGTAATATACAACTATACATCACATTTAAAACTTTTGTGGAAAGTATATAGTATTGAATGAAAAGTCATTGTACATTCTCTTCGAGTATGTCTACACCGATCTTAGTCTAGGTCAGAGTTGCAGTTTGGCGCTTGAAATGTTCTTCACTTCTTCCTAATATTTTCAATAACATTTATTAGATCTTATTCATATAGTGAAATTTGCCTAAAACCTATCCAAATGACCTTTGATTCATTTTCTCCAAAAATCATATTAAAGTCTTTATATTTTTTGGTTCTCCAAAAATTATTATTTTCATCCACCATTTATTAAAACTGACCATTATACCCCTCATTGTGCAAAATGACTATTTTCCCATCTTTAGACAAAATTACCATGTTGCCTATTTTAGGTAAAATTATCATTTTGTCATCTCTTATGCAACAATCACCTTTCATCCAAATTGACCATTTTGCCTCTATTATGCAAAAATGATAATTTTACCCTCCATTTATCAAAAATGACCGTTTTGACCCTAAACTCCTAAAAATAATTTTTTATATCTTTATTTTTTTGGAAATCACCTCATAGCCCCTTAGACTTCTGGGGACCATTTCCCACATTTTTTCCTTTTTACAAACTAGCCCCAAAAATTTTAAATTTTACACTTTATTCCCTAAATTTGAAAACAACTCCAATAAAGTTCAACTTTCATAAATTTACCCCCAAATACTTGCATTTATTTTCTAAGGGCTCATGGGAGGAGTTGGGAGTATTATCCTCAGCTAAATTTGGAGGATTTGGTCATTTTCCAAAAATGGCCGAGTTACTTGAGGGTTAGTCAGAAATACTTATCGAATAAGGTATCACTAGTGTCCGGAGGGTAGGCAAAATGAACCCAAGGATCGGGCAAATCGTTTTGTGGTGGTAGCTGACAAAGTGGTCGTAAGAGCTGGATAAAATTTAGCCTTAAAAGATCATGAATGGAAGTTATAAAATAGACCCATCGTTAGAAATCGGCTTGTGGCAGCCAAAAGTTGCCTTGAAAGAGGTCAGCCAAGGCTCGTGGGAGGTACAGTAGAGGCATGAGGTTCTTTTGGCACATGTGTCAACTGAAGTGGTGGCCCTAGGTGGTCGAATTCAGTTTGAGAAGGGTGACGGAAACCCGCTACTTTTCAGTCCCGAAAAGAGAGTTAGGAAAATGACCCTTGTGCAGTGGTTTTCAGCCACTTTTCACTTGTGACCTAGCCCCTAAACTCAAGAGAAATCTCTTATTAGAATGTTTAGACAAGAATCACTTCATTTGGTAGTTGGGTGAGGGGAAATTTTGAGGTTGATGCTCCCGTGGTCCGGGAGTGTATGAGGGAATATATTTTCCAACTTTGGGAGAGAAATTTGATTTGATGGGGGGGATATAACTCAAATAATTTCGTAGGGAGACCGTTACGAGAGTTTTCAACTTAAGTATGAGATTTGTTGCATGCAATTTGGCCAAAAATTGAGTTGATTTAAGCGATTTTCCACGTTTACATCTGTATAGATTTCAGTCGGAGAGTGGGTAAAGGGGCGAGGGGGAGTCGGGCGGTGGAGGGGAAGTTGGGTTAGGTCTGGTGACTGGACTTGGTGTCCCTTTTCCAAAATTTACCTTTTGCCCTCTTTGGGCCCTCTTGATAATTTAAATCATGTCTTCCAATTCCAACTAGTCTACAGACTTTTCCAAAAATCTCAGTTTCTTGTTCTAGAAATCGATTTCCAATTTGATCCCATTTCTCATTTCAGATTTCTATTCTCTGTTCATCCTCAATTTCTAGTCCAATTGAGTTTAAATTCACCATTGGAAGTTTCGGTATTACAACTACTCTCATCCTTTTTTAGAGTTTTGTATTAAAAAAATTATTTATTAGGGAAGGTGACCCCACCTAATAATCAACTATTTTTACTATTTTTGCCCATTTTCTATGAGATCGTGCTTTCTCAACATCTCTTATTCACCATTGTAAGAGTAACTCTTATGTAATCCAATCACCTTATTTATACTAACTTCATCTTTTATCTTAAGCTCAGGGTTATCTTTTTATAATGCATGTCTAAAAAATATACCCCTAAAAAATAATTTCATATAATAGTTTATACAATATATGAATCTAGCGTACATTTCTCTAATTTCAAGATGATAAACTAGAGTTTATAACTTTTTTAATATTAATGAAATCTATTGTTGGGTGGTGTGTCCTACTTGATGTAGCTTTATTTTATTTTCATGTTATCTACATTCTTTATTTGGACTTGTTTTGATTAGCATGTCCTCCCTACTTGAAACTTAGTTGTAATTTTTTTTATTAGCTACTTTAGATTTTTGACATAAGCAACTTCCACCCAATTATTCCACTTATCACCCTTTTTTGAGTCATTGACATTTGTTTCATCATTTGAAAATTTCCATTTTATGACCACATTCTTTATTATTTTCCTTTTTTTTTTTTACAAATCTTCATACCACTTTTCGGCTTGGCTTCATGCCTAGTCATTTCATCCATCAAACTCTTATTTTTATCATTTTTATCAATTATTCTCCACACTATAGTCATTTGATCCCCATTGACTGGATTTCTCTTAAACTAATTTTTCACTATATGCAAATTTATGTTTTCTTGAATTACCGAAGTGGCTCTTATGATAAATAATTTTTTTCAAAACCTTTGATTGCATAATCAACCCATAATTCATGATATATGCAACACATATTTTGTTGAACAAGAGCATCAATCCTTTCTCCTTTCTCATTTAATTGTCTAATGCTAAGTAAATTTGTTTTCAACACTTTTCACTTAAAAATGTCAGTCAATCCTTTCTCTTTTCTGATGTAATACCCTTCAACCACTACCTACAAACAATCTTAAAATTTTAATCTCACTTCTCCTTTTCTCATCATAATTAGATTAAATTCATCTACAAGCTTTACTATTGTCATAAAATTTTCATCAAGAATTAGATTAGTAAAAGAATTATTAATGGACAATCTTTCTCTTACTCTACTTCTTCCATAATATCTCCAAATCTATCATTATTAATCATTAGCAAGTATTTCCTTTGTTCGTGTATACTGTCATTTAAAGTTACACATCTTTCCTATATTTCACCCTTTTTTTTTTTCTTGAACTAACAATTTTTTTTTTAAAGTTACTCCATCAAGATATTTATATCACTTGATTCCTTAATTATACATGTAATATACTCATATTTTTTAGTAATAAAATAATTTTTTTTTCAAAAATCATACTTAAATCCACACTTTCTCCATATATCTTTATTTTATTAGCAATGGTAAAAACTCTTAAAAAATAATCTTTAACTCTTTCACTTATTTTAATTTACAAGATATCATACTCTATTCTAAGCGCTCTCGAATTGATATTTTAGTTACATGGATTTCCATATATTTTTTTATAAGTATTACAATTAGGCATTCTTTTCATGATTGTTTGATCAATTGATTTAGAGAATTAATGCTTTACCTTTAAATATTTCAGTTGCAGCTCTTACATGCACTATCACATTTCTTATTATTATTTTGATATAAAACAATAAAACCTGGGAAGTATTGTTCCAAGGTTCATTAGGATAGATGGGCAATCCCCTTTATTATTTAATTAATAAGTTAATCCATAAGATAAATATTTATCATTAATTATAAGTAGTTGTTGAGGTAATAAGCAAATAATTACATTTATTAAGTTAATGATCTTTATTATACATATTAATCTATTAATTATATAATAAAAATTGTATCATTTTTAGAAATACTGTAAACTAGATAATGAATAGTAAATAAACACTTAAAAATAATATATATTATATAATATTAATATAATTTATTTCCTAATTTATAATCTCGTAGTGTAAGAAAAAATATCGGATCGAATAAATCCTAATTATAATAGTAACTGAGATTATTGAGGGTGAATTTAATGGTATTATCAACTAATGCAATTTAGTAAATTTACTTTATAATAAAATAATATATTATATTATTACGGTTGAGATAAAATTAAAAATTTTATTTAGCATGTATGTTTTAATCTCTTACTGATAATTTAAATAGACCGACAAGTAAGCAACCGGTTGATTATTTTGTGTGAGTTGTTGGTTGTTGACATGATTAATCATACTATGCTTAAATATTTTTGTACACATTTTATTAGTTTGTTGGTTGTGTGTTGAATATTGATGATAATTTCGAGTTTTGATTTATAGAATTATTAGATATTTTCTTAGTTAATGCAGTTTTAAGTACTACTAGAAAAAAAAAAAGAATATACTTAGTTATATTGCACGTATTAGATTAAATATTTGAAATGGTAGAAATATAGTTTTATTTGATGCTAAAGTTGTTTTTAATGATATTATTGTTATTTTTTTGCCATTTTACTGCAAGAATAAATATATGTAACACATGAGATGTTATAGTTAATTGTGATTAATCTTTTGATGAAAAGTTTGACTGTGTAGTTACAAGATTTATTCATGCGCAGCTCTCCTTGGAACAAAAGAAATAGGGCGTTAAATGAAGAAAGGTAGTTTTTTTAATGAATATTATACCTTAGTATATGAATTTTTTATTACTTTTTTTAATATTTTTAGTCATTACATAAATTATTAAACTCTAGCTCAACTTTTGAGAAAATTAAAATGTAATTAGATTTTGTTAGGTTATACCTATAATAACACAAGATAATGTATTTGTAGTGACGTAGTTATCACTGTTTTGTTAACATAAAAATGTAGTTATTTTCAAACTACTTTATTTATCATACCAGGAACTTTTATTTAGTATTTGAGAAATTGTATTATTTATTACTTAAATTAGTTTAATGCTTTTATTTATATTTTATATTATTATTTTTTAATAAATTAATATATTAATAATATTTTATATAAAATTATATGATATAAATATATAATAAAAATATTATATATAAAAAATTAACCGAATAAAAATTATTTAATATGATTAAATTATATATATAATAATTAATAAATTATTTAATTTAATTAAAATAATAAATTTATTTTTTTAATCATAATATTTTAAATTATTTCAAATTTATCTAACTAATTAATTATTAAAAAAATTTACAACATTAAAATCCATCATTTTATTTCCCTCTCAACCTATCACCATTAAATCACTAAATCCAAAAATAAAATAAATTATTATGTTTGCATAGATTTTGTAGCACAAATTCTTTACTCAATATAATTGTATATGATTTGATTGATTAATTAAATTACTATTTTTGGATACAAAAATTATAATGTAAAATTTGTGTCTAAAATCAATTCTTTTATTTGGTAGAAGAATAGATGGTGTGTAGTACGTATATTTTCTCACCTTACAAATCATCAATCAAATCATAATATATAATAGTTGATAATGGGGAAAGGTACAGTTGTATATCATATATAATACATGCATCCATTGAGGATATAAAACATGGTGATATATATCTTGAAATGTTCAACCGACTATATAGCTTAATGGGAAGTGAATCCCTCCTAAATTGAATCCGTGACTATGTCAATCTAATTTCATTTGCTCTTTTGTATATAATTAAGAAAGAATATTATGGTGCGGCACCCTTAAAAAATTAGCAAGCTAGGAAGGGTTGTTGCCATTCCCATAGGCTGGCAATACCCTTTATTATTTAATTAACAAGTTAATCCATGAGATAAATATTCATCATCAATTATAAGTATTAAACAAATAATTACATCAATTACGTTAATGATCTTTATTATATATATTAATTTATTAATTATATCATAAAAATTGTATAATTTTTTATAAATATTGTGAACTAGAGAATGGATACCAAATAAACTCTTGAAAAATAATATATTTTATAATATTAATTTAATTTCTTTCCAAAATTAGTTTTAATTTATAGGATAATTGGATATTCTGTGTTAATTTTTTTTGAAAATTTTAGGGTTGCAAAAATTATATTATAGAGTTATTTCATATGAGTTAAATTAAGTAAAAATAAGATCAATTAATATTTAATTCCATAATTATTTACACCTAAAAATGGTAAATAAAATGAAAATGAACTAAATTTCTATTACTTAAAAATTCGAGATATGTCCATAATTTTATATGGGAATAAACATTTTTCATTAAAAACTACTATGAATTATCATCTAAATTTTAATATTCATAATTATATTTAACTTTGAATATTTATCTTAAACCTAATGAAATGTGAAAGTTTAATACATATTCAAATAATGTATTATTGAGCAAAAAAAATATTGTATTCGATAAATATAAAGAACTATTAGTAGAAGCAAAATAGTGGAGATTGGTGAGTGGAGAAAATAGGGGCCTTGCAAGATGGGTGTGGTCTATTCATGCAATGGCCCATACTTGTGCCCACCTATCAATAGTCATTAAATTCCATATTTAATAATCCGCCCTCTTTTTCGATGCAAAGTTGGGCATTGGCGGTCACACAATATTTTGCCTAATAATAGCCCACTCTTGTGTAATATAGAATGATCAATAGAAAATTGTAAATATGCCTATAACTTTATTAGATTAAGAGTGTGAAACCCTCCATACTCCATACAAATTAAATTAATGGACAGTATACTATACAATACAATACACTATTCATTAAATAAGTGAATTATTATCATTAAATGAGTGAATTATTATCATTAAATGCACAAACAAATAATTTCTAGAATAATTTATTGGTTGGGGGACAAATAGAATGATTTATAATTTTAAAAATAAAATTCAAAAAGAAGAATAAAATTTAATTAATTTTTAAATTTTACATTTGTTAAAAATATAATATTATATTAAATAAAATAAAATAATATTATTAATTTATAACAATAAATTCTCGAAATATTATTAGCATTTATTTGATTTAAAAATAAAAAAACTTAATTTTATGTAATTTTTCCATTTCCTATATTTTCTCAAATTTATTATTATTCTCCTTTATCTCAAACTTATAAATCTTAATTTTATAATATAATTTTAAGTTATAGGGTAACTTTTTTAATTTGAATTTTAAAGTCTTTAATTTGAAATGTATTTGTAATTCAAAAACTCTGATTTTCATAATTTAAAATAATTTTTTATTTACATTTGATTCCAAAACATATATAAAAAATGATTTTGAAAAGATATTATTCTCCTAAATAAGTAAGTTTTCAAGGCTTATTTTAATTATTGGTGTTGCTAATAGATAAATTTTGAAAATAAGAAAACTATATGAGATTGAGATTTGCTGGTTTAGTTGTGAGGGGAGGATGAAGTGTTTGAAGAGATCAAATTACTTCTTTTTATCTTTATATTTATAGTAATATATTTCTTAAAAAATTACACTAACCAAGAATTGAACCCGGGTCTTTTTCGTGGCAGGACACTATTCTACCATTAGACCAATGGCGGTACAACAAAATTTAAACATAGTAATACGACTATATAGTAAATCTAAGATTAGTGATAAGTATTCATATACAGTGACTGTCAAGATGTCAAACTGCATAAATATAGCCACAAGCGATAAGTATTTACATACTTTCATATATTGTTGCTTATACTGTCATCACATGACCATCTATCTATCAACATAGCCGGAGTCATATGCCATAAGAAAAGAACTTGTGAAGCAAGAAATCTGGGATGGGTGAACAACTAAGAGATCGAACATTTGCTTGACGTCTGATAACATATGCAAATTACTTCTACAAGATCAACAAAATTACCATCACAATCTTACAAAGCTCCAAATTCGTAGTGAGGAAGTGATATCGCTTAGCTAAAAGTCTGCATCCCAATAAACAGGAATGGTTTAAGACAAGGGTGGGTAGAATAAGAAATAGAAGACATGGAACCCTACTCCATTTATTAATATTTATTTTTTTATAAAATTAAAATAATTTCATTTATTTTAATCTTTTTTAAGAAATATATTAATTATTTTGTCAATCATAATATAAAAAATATATATTTCTATATTTATTATTTGAAATTAATAAGTTTAATTATGAAAAAATTGAATAATATAAAAAAGAATAAGAAATTTAAGTAGAAAAAGGCAGAAGATGAAGTGAATGGACAAAAAAGGAAATGAATTTTGAATAACTTCCATAAATTTGAGGTAAATTTTTAATTTTTAACAAAAAATCAATGATAATAAAATTTGAAAAAAATTAGTAATAAACAGTAACTTATAAGTTTGTTTTTTAAAATAAGTTTATATAATAATTTCGAAATAACTTTTATGTTGTGGAAGGGGTATTAAAAACATGTTGATAGATGATACTGTCAAGGTTTGATGGTGAAGTATAGTTGTACAGAGTAAGTAAGTAGCCAACAATTGCAAGTTTTATTGGTCATGTTGTAAATCCCAAAAAAAGCTTGGAATATTTATTTATTATAATCACATGAAATAATATATTATTTCGGAAAAAAAAAATCAAAGTACTGATAAAACAAAGAAGTAAGGAGCGGGCAGGCACACGAGAGAGAATTGGTGGGTCAAGGAAGGCCCGGATCTTCTATTGGTTGAAGTGAAACAAAGCCGCTAAAAAAATGGAAAGGCGATCAAAGCGAAGACCCGGTTAAGCACCACCCACCAAAACAAACACGACCACCGGAGCCAACGGGAGAGGGAGAGGGAGAGGGTCCGTTGACCCCTTCACTGGCCCAGTCAAAGCTGTTTAGCTTGACACTTTTGCCCCCATGTGATGTCGCACATTTATATGATAAACGGTATTATAATGCACCTAAATATTAAATGGAGAAATTCAGGGAGAGATTTCATACGACATCGTTTTTTGTCCATAATAACTATCACCCGAGAGAGGAGAGAGATAATAGCGGATTCTTATTGATTAAAAATCTCCAATCCTATTGTTTCGATGGTTGTTTTCTAGAAGGGTTAAGTTAACCCTTGGAACTCCAAGCAGCATTGTCACTGTCACTGTCACTGTCACTGGCAGCCATGTCATGGCTAACTAGAACTATAGCCAACTCCTTCAGGCTCGATGATGACGATTCCCCGTACAAAGGGAATCCTAATCGCAGTTCGCCTCACAAAGCCATGTCCGATGACTCTCTGGCGGATAGCTCGGCATCACCGCCGGGCCAGTGGCCTCGCGGCGTAAAGGAGGACCATACCGAGCTCAAGATGACCCTGAAACGCCAGTTCTGGGGTATCGCCTGGTTTCTCGCTCCGCGGGAGGAGTCTGCCCCTCCGAGCCCCGAGTCGACTCCGCGGCCTGACCGTTCTCCTAAGCACTGGGACTCGGCCGATCGTGAGGCTTCGGATGACGTGGCGCTGATTGCTGGAATCCGGAGGGACCTTGCTGAGATCGGCGGCATATTCAAGAGCGGAATTTCCAAATTGTCCCGGAATATGACTGTGAGGGAGTTCACGAAGAGCGCCTCCAATTTCCTGCAGGTTGGAGCAGAGTCGGAGTCTGTAGACACTGGTTTGATCGTAAATGCGGTTGGTGTGACGGAGGAGGCCTTGGCTTTCGCCAGAAATATAGCCATGCATCCACAGACATGGCGTGGTTTCCCTCTCCCGAATAGTGATGATAATTCTGATGGTATACTTGCTTTTCCATTTTCAAAGGCTAATCTTTTTAAGCTGTTAGTTGACCTCGGGGCTAGTGTTCTCTGTTATTTTTCAGGATCTATCTGAAATGCAGGTTACATTGACCAGGTACTCGGTAGGTAGGAGAAAATTTTCACTTTCCTGCAGATAGCCGATGAAGGAATTTCTTTTATGATGTGTTGTTGTGAACTATTGCGTATCTATAAATTTGCAGGCTTTCTATATTTAACTTAGAGCCGTGCACCTTTACATTGAAGCCAATGTTCACTATGATGTCTATTTAAGATCAAAGATTGAATACTCTTGACTTGTCTGTGATGTGAGCATTGACTTGCGCAATCTGGCAATCCTTGTGCTGTTTTTTTCCTTAGACGTTTTCATCATTGTCTTTGCTTGATTTTGTTTGAATTGGATCAAATAGCAGAAACTACTTGATGGCTTTTATGCAGGTCTTGGGCTCATTGAAACTTTTAAATCAGTCTATTATAGATCTCAAAGTTTGCTCTTTGATTAGGATACATTTTCTAATTTATGATTCAGCAAGTTTTTCCCCTGTTTCTGGAAATAAAAATTTGTTTCAAAATTTTATTTTCAGGTTTTGAGCTGACTGATGCTCAACAAGAGCATGCCTTGGCCATCCAACAGCTAGCACCAAGATTGGGTGCTCTCAGAATTGAATTGTGCCCAGGATATATGAGTGAGGCTTCCTTCTGGAAAGTTTATTTTGTACTCTTGCATCCAAGGCTCAGCAAACATGATGCTGAACTTTTATCAACACCACAAGTAAGTTGTTATTGATGGGGAAACGACTTTTTAATCCATATCTTGCATATCTTCCTGAATGCTATTGAGTTTCCCCTTCAAATAATTTTTTTTCTAAATACCATTTGCATTTTGAGAATGTCTCTCATAGCTTGCTTGTAGTGATTCCTAGTGAATTGAGAACATTCATTTTAACGAGTTTGATCTGCCAATCTTATTGATTTTCTTGTACTGTTTCTTGTTGGCATTCTTTATGTGGCCATTGTATATACATGGATTGAACTTCTACTCATTCTTTCATGACACATGATTATGATTGCTGGCTTGACATTTTCTTTGGTTTTTTCATCGCAAGGATGGAAAAATCTGGCACTTTCTTCTTTACTTTCTCACTTCACGAGTTTTTTTTAAAATAGTAGTTTATTAAAAAATAAAAAGAGGCTGGAAAGAGCTTAAATCATTAGCATAATCTATTCTGGATAAATTCAAATAATTGTTAACCTTTAGAATCCTCAAAAGAATTTCTGAAAGTTCATATGTGGTGAAATGAATGCTTTTGACCTTTCTGGGTGGATATCATCCATATGACTGTAAATTTTGAATCATTGCTTGAAATTGCATTGCCTGTGAAACTTAACTCTGAACTTCTTTTGTAGATAGTTGAGGCCAGAGAAATGTTGATGCTGGGGTTACAGGGCCAAAATAAACCAAGGCTTGAATCGGATCCATCTGCAGCTGGAGCTTCAATGGCAGAAACCACTGATCCATCTCGTGAGGAGCATCTATCTGGGGTATCTTCAAGCGCCATTTCAAAATCAGTCTATTCTCAGCCCTCTCTTAAAGATGCCCCAAAATCTACAGTTTCCTCTGTGGCTGTGATGGGCATGCATTCAATTCAGGACAATGAAATTCAAATCATGGAAAAATCTGTCGTGGATGAAGAACCATCAAGACAAACCCCGTATTGGCATTCCCATCCTGGGTTCTCGTCTAGAGCCTTTTACAACAAGTATGAAGATGATAGTCACCATTGGTTGAAGGAGGGAACCGTTGAAATCTTTGAAGTTAGAGGCACCACCTCCATTCTCATTGAGAATGACGAGGATGTGTCATTTAGTGATATTGAGGAGGATGATGCTTCTGCCGGTTGCAAAATTGCTGCTTACAGTTCCGACTCTTCATCAAAGGATTTGATGGATTGGGTTCAGCTTGAAGTAAGCTCCTATGACTCTGGAAAAGAATCTGAAGATGCAAAGCACTCAGGGAGGCCAACTGCTCATGAGATCGAGATCAAGGAATCAAACGACTGGCTCGACATTGCTGACATCCACAAGGTATGATATCTTTTTCAAAGTTTCGGCCTCTGCTCTTCATTATAACCTGGTGTGATTCTGGAGGATGTTCACTGTACATAAATCTGGGATCTCAAGAACAACAGGAAGAGATAGTGGAATTTGTTTATTCCATTAGGGAACCTATATGGGGACGTCATTAGCATTTTATTGAACTTGTTGAATTTGTTTATTCCAATAAATCACCTTTTTAGGTTCGATAGTAGAGATAGTGGTCATATATCATGAATGGAATCCACTTCTAACAAGTATGCTATCATTTTCTGTTTCATTCTTGACAATGTTGATGGTGTCATTTTAATTAATATTAAATGTTGATACGATATTAAATAATCATAAATATTAGAAAATGGAAGGAAAGTAGAGAAGAGGATGTAGGAGGAAAAGACCAATGGTTGCTAGATGGGGGCGTAATTTTTTTTGCTCAAATGTATACCAAGATAAAGAGGTACCTTCTATGGAGAATTAAGTCAAGACTGCCAAATACACTCGCAGTTTATAATCAACTTTCATATGAATAAGCTAGATGTCTCTATAGGACTGAAACTCATCTTGTGAAGGATGAAGATCAACCTTATTAGTTGTTAATGGGAGATGTGCCTATAAGAAGATGACAATTAAGGAAGTCTCTTAAGTCTTCTTAGGATGATGAGGAAACCCAAAAGAAAGGTCGGGACGAATTAAAAAAACTCTTTGCTTTGTGGGAAAGATGATCATTGAAAAATCAAGTGAGTTATATATTATAGAAGTGAAATAGAAAAGATTCTTTAGGTGCATTTATTGAAGTTAACATATCACTAATTTATTCTATTTATGGGCATTGGATACTAAAGTGGAAATAATATATAATATATTTATTAAGAAAATGTTATAAAATAGATTTTTTTAAAAAGAAATACTATTATTTATTAGTTTATTTTTTTAAGTGTGTATAAATTTAATTTATTATATTTTATAATGATTTCTATAATATTATTAAATTCATTAAATCGAACACATCATAGATATAAAAAAATTACTCAACTCATAGTTATTGTATTTACTTATTCAACAAATTATATATGATTAATACACAAAGCTAGAGAGATATTAATAACAATTACAATAATATTGAATAGAAATATTAAATAAAGGGGAATGTCATTTACCATTGGGCAAGTTGGTATTTACCAATAAGAACATTTTATTTACATTTACTTTTGCTTTGGCAAGACAATTAAGCTTAATAAGTGTTATTACATACATAATAAGCCCTGAATATATTATTACGAAAAATTATTAAATTAATAGTGGGGAGACTAATTTTTTCTTATTGTGTACAAAAAAAAAAGAGTAAAGTCTTAATAAAATTATTGTAAACATTATATGTCATCTGAGATTTGAAAAGGCATAAAAAAAAAAGAAAAGAAGGCAACGAGTGGCTGCTGAACCTCTGGACCAGACATAATGCTTTGAGCAAACATTTCAGCACCCTTTTCCCATGAAAGTACGACAATGGCTCCGTTCATTGAATACTATGTTTTTTTTTGTAATTTCCAATTCTAAAGGCGGAATGGAGCGTGTCATAGACCTAACAAAGGGAATTGAAATAAGGCATGAGATATAGGAACACGTGCATATTATTATTGATCACGAATGGCTAGGATATGATTGGACCAGGCGTACATTGTACACAGAAGAATCTGAGCTCATATTCAGGAAACCATATCTATAAATGATAATGAATGTTAACTCTCATGGGAAAAGCATACTACCATGCATAAGTGGGAATCCCATACTGAAATCTATTTACATATACCACCACTAATACCTCATCTCTTAAGAGAATTATCTCTAATAATCCATAAATATTATAAATTTGTAAAAAAAAACCTGGTATCACCCGTTATAAACTTAATTTTTAATTAAATATAAATTTCATCACTTTATAAATATATAAAACTTTCTCTCTTCCATCCTCCATAATGTAAGTCCACTTGTCTGACCCATTATAAATAGTAATATCATCCATCATCATATATTAAAACGTGCACATGCATTTTATTTAGGTTATATGACATAAAACGTGTGTATATATATATATATATACGATAGAATATATATTAAGTTGTAGTTTTATATTTCATCATTTTTTTTCTATTATCATAACATATTCGAGAACTAGTGATAATATAAACACATTATTAACGACACATAAACTTGTACACCGTAAATTGAATATACAAACTGGTGAATTATAAAGCAAAATATTATATATAGCATACCTATTGATAATCCTGCCACATCACTCATTTGATTTCATGCCATCTAAGTTATCACCATATCATATCACATATTTTATAACTAAACAGCCTATTATTAAGATATATAATTGCATAAAATTTCTGAATTTAATGATATAAATTAACTTAAAGTAGACACTAAGTATAATAATTTAAACTAAATTGAATTAGTCAAGATGACTCACATTCAAAAGTTCATGAAACGTAGAAATTTACATTGAGAGTATTATTCATTTTGTAAGTTGATAAGACTTTAATTAAATTAGTGACGACCCAATATAAATTCCATATATTTGTAATGAGATAAAAAAGCATTATATTTTGACATATGACAATATTAATTGCATTATTAGTGGAACATTAGATAGTTTAATGAGTTGAAGCCTTCAAAGTTTGAATCAAATATTTGTTCATACAATTGTTTTTTTAGCACTTACACAAGCTTACACACACTTGTAAAAAATATGTTGGCATAATATAATTTGATTAATCTATTTTATTAAAGTTTATTAAAACTTATACATGCTTATAAAACTAAAATTATATCTAAAAAATAAGATATTATAAAAGTTATCTCAAATTTTTTGAAGTTTTTTTTTAAAATTTGATCATTTATTCTCCCTATTCTTGCCCATTGCTCATATTTGCATAATTTATAATTATTTTGCCCATAAATTAATAAAATATTAATAAATTATTATATATCTAATACCGTTAAATAATTAATTTATAATTTGAGCTTATATGAAACTAGAGTTGATGAACAAAGTCCAAATTGATTCATTAGTGTAACTCTTCATTTATGCGTTTGATAGTAAAGTATTTTCTATTTTCAAAATATTTATGCTAGCACTAGCAAGCTAGTGGGCTGGCTACTTGGATCCACATCAGACACTTTACCGACCCTCGGCCCCACACGGGCAACTTATTTGGGCTGTGTATTTTCTTCACCAAATAAGGTAAGGAGTTTCAAACAAAATACTGTTTCAGGGAAAGATCTTACCTGAAAATAAATTGTATTTTAAAAAGTTAAGTACAGTATAATTGCACTAACTCATTCATTAGTATAACTCTAATTTTATGAATTTATTTTTTTAGCTATGCGGAATCTATTCTAGCGCAAATAAAGCCGTTTACATACTTTCCATCTCAAGTTAGTGTTCAATAACATACCATCTATTGATAGACTTCAATAAAGACCCATCATACTCCTTCAATTTAAATAAAGTTATCTCTTTTTCATCCCTCTTCAATTTTTTTGTCTGAATATTTTTTTTTCATTTATTAGTATTAACTATTTATATATATATATATATATATGATAAATTTTATATAAAATAAATATTAAATAATTCAATATAGAATTTATATATCTATAACACCAAAATTTTGATAACTAAATATTTAGAGTAATAAATACAAATTTTGATATTTATAATTAAATTGAATTGAAAAAATATTTTACTTGATAATTTATAAATTGGTAAAAATAACCTACACCTATCTTAAAGAACATCTTGATTGGAGATGAGGATGAGACAAACAAATTGATGGAAAATTGATAACGAACATAACAGTATCTTAGATTTAATGATTTTTTTAACGATATCCAAATGATAATTATTGTTCCATAATAAAGAAATAGTTAGAAATTTTTTATAAAATTAATTTGAATTAAAATTTGGTGTAATTAAAAGTAAACCAACTAATAAAATATTAAATTTAACAGATTTGATCAAATAAATAATAAAAAAAATGGGTTAGTAATAATGTAAATCGACTAATGCTCAAATAGGGTGAAAGGGCAGGTACACTCTGGCCCGCCATTGTTCATCCCTCGGACTTGTGACTAACAAATGATTTTCTCTATATCACACAAGATAATTACTAAAAAATATTAGTTTTTTATTAAATTTTAACAAAAAAATATAATTTAATAGAAAACTCAATTATATATCTCTGAGAAAATTTTGAATTTAATAACTTTAGATGATGAAATTTTTAGAAAGATAAATATTTTAGTGAACTTTGTACAACCAAAATTTTCAAGTACATTCTCTATTTTTCGATAATCAAATTAGATAGTTTTAATATTATTATGCTTGTCTGGAGGTTGACTATTTTTTTTTACTTATTTTCGATGTGGACAATCATTTTAACAACGGTGATCTACAATAAACTCATCCAAAATCCAAACAATAAAAGATTCAATCCTTAACAAGACAAATACGTTACCTCCTAATAAGCAAAATTACCTAAAAATTTCAATAAACTCCTCACGACTCCCTCTACTGAACTCTATCGACTCTTAGATAAGTCTTATAGATGTATTTCACTATTAAATCTTCGAAAACCATCTGTTTTAACTTAGCTTTGTAAATCATTAATTACAAACTATTCTAACCATCATATAAGGTGATTCAAGAGGCAAATTATACCTACGTTGACCATCATCGCCTTATCTCTCGTGAGTTATGGTCTGAAACCCGACTCTGTGTTATTTTATGGCGATGACCCAAATGAAGTTAAAACAACATTGTTTCGGCTAAGGCTGACTGAAAAGATACAATGGAGATGTGGGAAAGGTGTTTAAGAGCATTATAGGAACTTTTCATGAATTTAAAAATACTTTTTAGAGCGATAAGGAGTTCTGAGACCAATGTAAAATTTTGGATAAGTTTGAGCACCTATTGAAATAAGAAATACGGTAGGGGACTCAAAATGAAACATAAAGAAGGTTTAAGAACTCATGTGAGAAGTTTGAGAAGTTTAAAAGTCTAAAATGGTAATTTTTACCTAAAATAGGGGAAATTATAATTTTTATTTAAAATGGACAAAACAATAATTTTGCTAAAAAAATAGGCAACATGGTAATTTTTGGATGAAGGAAAATATTGAGGTAGTTTTGGAGAAATGAAAACCTAAGAGCCACATTGATTATATTTTTGGACATCATCGGAGATACTCATATTGACCAATCCTACGTATTCATGATATTTTCTTAGCATACATATATGTATATATTATTTTTATGAAATATATATAGTCAAATAACTATCATTCAAGTGAAGCACAAAAATTAAACTATTTTCGGGACGAATAAGTATTGAAAAATATGTAAGTGGATTTATTGATGGTGATTACCATTGGATTCATCAAAAGTGATTTACAACTTTAAAAATCGCTATTTGTTTAAAAATATGAGATTTAAAAATCATAGAAAACCTTATGAAGAGATTTTATAAGGTTTACAAAAGGGTTAAATCCAAATATTTATAAAAGGGGCTACTATCCAACGCTGATGAAATGGGTATAACCTAATATTTATGAAAAGGAAATATAACCCTATTTTTATAAGAGGGTTAAAACTCATGCTTATAAAATGATCTAAGGTCAACTTTTAGAAATAAACTAAAAATTAAGTAAGAAATAATGGCAATAACTCATAAAATTTAATAAAGTGATGTGGCTCAAATCAATATAATCTTTAATGGCCAATGAGCCAATGGTTTCACAATTGAATGAAGACTTATGTGAAAAATGATATAACTTCAAATGTTAAATAAAAAAATATGATTGATAATATTTAGCGAAATGGTAAGATAGTAAGCCAATCCATAAATTTAAAATATCAATATGGTTGATAATGATAAGTCAATGCTATATTTGAGGAGTATAAGATTGAGATCACACAATGCCTATTATAAGGTTGGTTTGATAGCTTAGTGTATTTTTGGAAAGAGTAGTTATAAGGGGAGAGTTATTTTTTTAGAATACCTTGAGAAACATAAAAATGGAACCCATATAAGGGGGATATGGTTACTAGAATGATCGATGACACAACATCGACATTACTATGATTGGTACAATTTAGGTTAATAGACTACGAGGATATGCTCATCCACATTTATGCACTAATTGTTTTCGAATAATTGTATAAGTGACTTTCAATTGTGTGGTATAGTCACAATTGTTACCTACTAGCATAACATTGAGATGATATAGTGGTTGTTATGTCGAGCCGACTAAGGGATTAGTTCAGGGCATGAAAAATTTAGTGGTATTAGAGATAGGTTTTTAAAACATTTTTTGAAAGTGAGATTTTGGGAAAAGTGGAAAGAATCAAGAAAAGTAATGCTAGGGTATTCTATATAATATACAAAGTATTGTCCACAAAAAAAATAATGGTACAAGAAATACTAATAAGGTCAAAATTTTTATAGATATGGTCACTCGAAGAGAAACTAGACAGAACATACTGACTAAGAAGTGATGAACCTTGAGAGATCATAGTGTAGAGTTAGTGAGGTTCACGACTTCTATTGTGGAGGGGCATGTTGCTCAGCCCTAGAGAGAGTTCCATACCGAAGAAATTCTTCAGCCATAGATGAACTCAGAGCACCTAAGAATCTGATGTGAATCAAATTGGACACGCTGTGATTCACAAATTAAAGGCTAAAAGATTTGAAGAAACATTTAATGGATTGATTGAAGCAATTCAAGAAATCTAAGTGGAAGCCCAAAAAAAAAGTACAATAAGATCTCAATCCCAAAAGAAGAGTCCAATAAAATCTCAAGAAGATAATTTAAATTCAAATTTTAAGTGGGAGATTTATTAATCTAATAAATATTCTAGAATATTAAAGAATAAAATAATATATTCAAGATATGTATAAGATAATTTACTATTTTAGAATATTTATTATCTTAGACATATTTAAATAAATGTAAAACAAATATCTTAGAAATATTTTCTATATTTATAATTAGTGGTTGGCATGTCAACCATAATATTTTATTTTCTTATTTATAAGATATCTAGTATTTATAAGTGCCTATAAAAGACTAATTTCATAGTATTGTAAAAATAAATCTTTGATTTCAATAATATTGTGAGGTTTATGTCTTATTTCTCTTTTAAGAGAACTTTTTGAACTTATTAAGGTTTTACTTATGGCATTCAAGCAATTAGACTTATTAACATAGTTTTCTAAAAACTCTTCTTAGAGGATTTGGGTGTGGCGTCTACATCTATTCAAATATTGTTTCTCAACTAAATAAGGTATATTCCATTCTTTTTACCTGCGTCGTGAAAGTCTTGGGGTATCTTTCATATTTAGTGTAGGGTTTCGTCAGTATATTGGCGGGGTTCGCATCAGGATCTACTAAGACTTTTTACGAATGTTTGGGATAACATCTTTGAACATAGGTGGAGTACCCCCAGTGAGACGATTGAAGATGTAACACTAGAAATTTGAACCGAGAAATTAAGCCAAGTAGACCAGGAAGGCCGAAATTAAAAATCAAACCAAGTGGGGAAAAATCATACATACGCCAAACTTCAAAGTAAGGAACTTTATCCCAAGGAACCCCTCCAATTAATGTTAGAGGAATCATGCAAATTCCAAGTGGAAACTAGATCGAACCAAAATTTGGGTCATTTAAGTAAAACACCCCTAGGGTTTTAGGGATATAAATGAATTAAGAAAAAGAAAATATTGAGCAAATTAGTAGGGAATGTGAACAAGGATTTCTAGAAAATTTGATGTGGCCGAGAACGGGCAAACCAAGGGTGAACCAACCAAAGGATGACTAAAATCGGTCAAGCCAACTCGAAGCAGTAAAATACTTAATTTTTAAAGGTGCAAATTAAATTGGAATAAAGATATTCTTGAGTTTAATGGATAGGAAATTGAATGAAAAAGTTTTAGAAAATTTATTTGGACTAAGAAATTGTTGAATAGGAAGTGAACCATCCAAGGAAATGTTGAAATTAGCTAAACTGACCAATTTATTCATCGAAAACCAATTCACTATAGTGCGAACCGGTTGGCACACCACGTTGAATGCACGCATGCATGCATGTGTGCGCATGTGTTATCTCTCCCGCCTGACTAGAACCCGACTCGGAGCCCGCGGCCCATCGCTGTGCAACCCCACCACCCACTTTCTGTAAAAAAAAATGTTATTTGTAGCACGCGAAATGGAATTGCTGAGAAAACCCCAATTTTGATCAAATCCCATCCAATAAAAATTGTCATTGAACAAACAACTCATCAATCTATCACTCCATATGAGAAATTGAGTTATCATCTTCTCATTTGTTCGAAAATAAGAGATCACCTCTTGTTGAAAAATGGCCGACTACTTTTAGGGCTAAATTCTCCTCCACTTGACATCCTAAAATCGCCCCAAAATTCCCACAACCTCCTCCCGACTTTGGCTATTGAATCATATTAGCCTCTTAGGTTGAAGGTATGCATAGTGGTAATTCTTCCCCATGGAAGCTTTGTATGTACTATGTTTTTAACACCCCTCTGTAAAATGGGGTTTTGTAGGTGATCCAAACCACCTCCGAGAGTGACCAAGGCGACCCTAAACTCGTGTGAAAGCCAACTTTCCAACCCCACCAGTGCCAACAACCGCCACTCTCTTTGTGGTGAGGTATAACCCAAAACTTGACTTTGTGTCGTTTTCCGATGATAGGCCAAACACGACTAAAACAACACTGTTCTAGCCAGGGATGACCAATATAGGGCCATGGGGACCTAGAGAACATGTTGATGACTATATTAGGACTTGTTACTGAAGTTATTGAGTTCATTTGATGAAATTAAAAGTTGGAGGCCTAAAGTGTAATTTTTTTGAAAAGTATAGGGGTCAAATTCAAAATTTTAAAAGTATGGGGGACCTAGGAGAAAGTCAATAGAAATGTAAGGACCAAAGATAATATGTTAGAAAAGTGAGGGACTTAAGTTGGAGTTTTAAAATGTGTTAAGGACCTATCTGAAATTTTAAGAAGTTTAAGGGGGTAAATTGTTAAATAATGTAAAAGTGGGGGCCAAAGTGTAATTTAGAATACTTAAGGACCATAGTGAATTTAGGGTGAAATGTAGGGACCAAAATCAAATATTTACAAAATTTGACTTATAAAAAGAGGTGGTAAAATGAATAGGGATATTTTGGTAATTTTGGAAAGTTTATGCCTTAAAATGTAAGAAGTAAAAAGTTAAGGATCTTAAGAAGATTTTGGGAACATTAGAGATTTTGATGTAAATATTGTTGAAGTAAGAAAGGGTAAAATATAGAAATATCGAACAAAGAGTGATAGTTATACGAACGGGCTCACCCATGCAAAATTAGGGCAAAAATGGTTGAAGGGGGTAAAACGTAATTTTGGAAAAATATAGGGTGGTGCTATGGCTAACCAAAGAAAAACCAAATCTGAACTTATTCATATAATTTGAAATTGTAGTGAAACCATTGTCCAAAATAATGCGGGAGTACGCACATCCCGAGACAGTGAGAGAGGAAACTTCTCGGACGAACAAGTTTAAAAAAATAAGTGAGTGGGTTTATAAACGACGAGTTCTATTGGACCGATCGTGATGCTTTACACAATTTTATATTAAATACCATAAGATGTAGAGAGCATAATAGGGCTTGCATTAAGATAAATAGTTTTATGAAAAGTGCATGCCAAATTATGATTGGACTAGTGGTCATGATGTTAGAAGAGAAAAATCGGAATTATGTTTCCTTGAGTGATTTTCTAAAATAGGCTAATACACTACAAAATTCTAAAAACAAAGGAGAACTAGGCTCAATGCTTATCAATAAAGTAAATAAGGCAAATAATGATAAACTACTCGAATAAATAGTAACATGAGTACCGGGGTCGGTCATGTAGCATATCGCACCTCGTAAATTAAAATACTTCGATATGTGAATGTGATGCATGCATGAAAATATGAGTATCGGGGTCGGTTAGATTGCATGCCACATGCCTATATTAAAATGCTATTGTTGCTATTATTTCATGTGATTGATTGTACTTGATATAACTTGTTTGGGTGGTTGGGTTTTGATGCCAGCATGGCACCTAAAATAAGAGGTGGTGTTGACGTATAGGGAATAATAAAAGTGGTGATACAAGGGAATGGTGGCTTCCAAAAATTTCTAAGACCCATAGAGGCTTATGGTTGTGATCCAGGCATCCCGTGAGATCTAGGTATAGGTTGAGTGGATTAAATGGATGCAAAATATTTGGTGACACATCATCGACATTCGTATGAGGGAGACAATTCATCTGGGATGTTCCAAGTGAGTGTGGTTATATAACGCACAATACCTTCATAGCCATGAGTTTCTTGTGCGTGAGCCCTCAAGGGATACAATGGTCGGGCCACTTGGTGAGTCGTCGACATGACATGAGTTCCATCAACAACAGTGTAAGGGAGAAGGTCATCTAGGATGGCCCCATGTGTGAAACCCACCCCTCGGACCAAGTAAACCGGGAAAAGAATTGGTGATTTTCATGAGAAAACCGAGCTGTTAAGTGAACCGAAAATAGTAAAAAAGGGTTAAAATGAGAAATTGGAAAATCCCATGTCACACCCCGACCTGGTTTGGTCGGATCCCCGTGATCAACCCACCACTCTCCCGGTTTATTAAAGGATTTCCCCTTATTGTAAACCATAAAGAGTAAGGCGTCCTTTAACCTACACCTTTTCCTGGAATAGTATAATCAAAACTGTATAAAATTTAAAACTTTACATACCTATCTTACAGGCATCTTAGTTGACGGTCTTTAAGGGGTGGCTATCCGGGATTTCCTAAAAGGGATATAAGGGAGGGGGTGAGTAAGAATACTTAGTGAATGGGTTTTTAAAAGCTTTTAACTTTTAAGAAAAATATTTATATGGAGTGTGCCAGACTCCTTTGTTTTAAAAAATCTCTTCATTTAAAAATTCAAGTTTTTCCACCATTTCTTATTTACCATGGTGTATCATCACCCAACACACATCCTTCATCATGAAGGTTATACACATTCGCAAGTCAGTATCACTACTAAACCCGCTAGTGGCTTCGGAGCGACTTTTCCTGCCACCCGGATAGAAGTACAATCACTTCTACCCTGGGAATGAGTGGATGTACGTGACATCCGACCCACAATCCCGAAATCACTTCTTCATGTTCATATGAGGACAGAGACCTCATCCCGTCCCCACCCCGGTCTCATGCGCTTGGTGCTACTCCAAATTTCGCACAAACATTTGGAACGACGAACTGCCCTTATAGTCACCAGGTCGTCCAGTGCCCTTAGGACGCATCACTACCCCTTATGGGCGTCTTGATAATCCTGTACTTACAGTGCATGCACAAACAATGTTTTCTCATATTGCCATGTAATCTGTGGTGCCACTGGTACAACGGCCCCGATTCTCAACTCAACCCGCAGTTGTTTGTCTTGATTGGTCCATCGACCTGTCATGTCGCACTACCGCTAGTTGACTGAGCATGTCAGTCCTATCTTGGTATCATGGCCAAAAAAATTCATTTATTAAGTTTTATGGCACATATATCATGTTCATTTACGAGCTCCTGCTTGTGCCAACTAGCCTTGGGCTCACTGTACGAGATTTTCAAAATCGGGCATTTAGCCCCCAAGTTCCAAAACCGAGGCCCCCGACCTATCAAAGCTATTCGAGCTACCGTCAAGAAGGGCTCCCAAATTGTTTAAGCATTGACACACAGTCAGGAGAGAGTACATCTAACAAAATATATGTTTTCTTTATCCATTATACCGCCCAGTATAAGGACATCTATGTTCATAATCGATGAACGGGTTTTCAACTTCCTTCGAGTAAGTCTCATCATACCAACCGGGTATGATCTACTTACAACCAGTAAGTAGTTTTTCCGCATGATTTTCACATCACTTCCTCTAAGAAGTGATATTTAAAATATCATAAAATAGTGGGTTTTCATACCGAGGTAGTTATCATTCCCAACCGGGTATGATATAAAATTTTCACTCACAACCGGTAAATGATTTTAAAATTTTAAGTTGTGCTCATCATCCCACCTGGGTATGATGTTAGTAAACCCACTCACCCGTTAATGCCGTGAATTTCCCTAGACCAGTTATTTGTATTCACACGAGCTTGTCCTTGCTGGCGTTCCCGGTATTTCGCATTCCTACACGATATGAACAACCTTGTTCATTATTACTCGGCATAACAACCTTCATTCATTTCTAATGAATGAGAAAACCCAAACTTTTAGTTATTTGTAATTAGGTCCCTAAAGTTATTTCTCTTAACTTTAAAACCCTAATGTTGATTTTTCCTCAAATTGAGTCCCGTAACTTTTAAAATTTATCTTGGTACCTCAATTTATTCAATTTCACCAAAAAGGGGTTTAATTTCCCAAATTTCCAATTTGGTCCCCCCAATTTTTCCAAAATTACCATTTTGCCCTTCTTTTTTACAAAAATGGTAAGTTTTGCCCCAAAAATTCCAAAATTCCTCATTTGGTCATCCAACATTATTTTCATGCCCAATTGATCCTCAATTTCATAAAATTGCATTTTGGCCCTTTGAATTTCGAAAATCCCCAAATTTTCCCCCAATTTCAACTCTTTAACACTACCGAATTTGATTTCATCAAATTGACCGATCAAACACTTTTAATTATTGAAATTGAAGTTGAAATTGAGTTCCTGCATGTTCACATGATTCTAAGAAACTTTAAATCACAAATTTTAACGCCGGAACGAGCTCAAACAGAGCTTCGTCGGAAAACAAACTGTAGAGAGAGAGAGAGCTTCGATTTCTCACTAGTGAGGGCATGGCGGTCCGAGCTTTCAATCTAGACAGATAGCTCTCATCTTGAGGATCATCCCAGAATCAAGAATCGCATCAATTGATACCGAATTGAGTTAGAATTTCATCATTGAAATTCTATCGGTTCTCTCTCTAGCACCGGCCGAAAATTGCAGAGGGGAGTCGAATTGGCTTACCTTTCAGTCCTAATTCGACCGTGGGAGGGCTGAGGAAGTGATGGGAGGAGTTGTTTTGGTCTGAGGAGGGCTCAAAATGGCCGATTTCAGCTTGTCGAAATAGGGCAGTTTCAGTCTGCCAGAGCTGTTTCACTGTTCCATCATGTCGGCGCTTCTCTAGTGATTCTCAAATTAACTAGAGTTTGCTATCCGATAGCTGACTTCTCCCCGGTTCTAAAGAGCCTGACCTCTCCTTCCGAGGTTAAGAAAAATGTTCAAGTTGAAGCTCTGGTTTAAGCTTCACCGGGAAATGGAGCAGTAGAGAGAAAGAAGTGCTCCGCTGTGAGCAGAATGAATGGAGATGACTTCTTTATATAGGTGTAAAACCGTGTATTAAATGGGAGAAATTTATTATTAGTATTAATATTACCATAAATTATTGGTATTAATTTTAATAATTTAATGTCGATATTAAATTATTTATATTAATTACAATAATTTAATTTGGGTATTAAATTATTGGTATTAATTACAATAATTAAATATATATTAATTTCCCAGGAGGTCACCCATCCTCACACTACTCTCGAGCAAGTACACTTAACTTTAAAGTTCTTATGTAATCTAGTTCATCTAAACCAATTTGGTTTTTATTTTCTAGTTTGTCTTAAGTTTATTTTCTAAGGTTTAATGAACCCTTTGGATCACCCAAAAGTTGTAAATTTTCATATTGCTTGTTCCCAAATTTTCACCAATTCAGCTTTAGAGGGTGATCCAAAGGGTTCATTAAGGAAAACCAAACCGGTTTACATTTGGGAATAACCAATATGAAAATTTACAACTTTCGGTTGATCCAAAAGATTTACTAAACATTGGAAAGAAACTTAAGACAAACTAGAAAACAAAAACCAAATTGGTTCAGGTGAACTAGATTTCATAAGAACTTTAAAGTTAAGTGTGCTTACCTGAGAGTAGTGTGAGGATGGGTGACCTTTTGGGAAGTATGATTTTTTGTAACCCAAAATTTCGGTCAAAAAATTTTTATGCGAACATACGGCTTATCATAAATAGCCATCAATTAATATATATTTAATTATTAAAATTAATACCAATAATTTAATACCTAAATTAAATTATTGGAATTAATACCAATAATTTATGGCAATATTAATACTAGTAATAAATCTCGACCATTTAATACACGGGTTTTACAACTATATAAAGAGGTCATCCCCATTTCATTCTCCTCACACCTGAACACTTCTCTCTCTCTCTACTGCTCCATTTCCCGGTAAAGCTCGAACCAGAGCTTTGACTTGAACAAAGGTCTGGCTCTTTAGAACCGGGGAGAAGACAACTATTTGATAGCAAACTCCAGTCAATACGAGAATCGTTGGAGAAGTGCCGACATGATGGAATAGTGAAGCAACTCCGGCGGACCGAAGCTGCACTATTTCGGCCAAGCTAAAATTGGCCATTTCAAGCCCTTCTCAGGCCAAACCAAGCCCTCCCAACACTTCCTCAGCCTTTCCACGGCTGAATTAGGACCGAAAGGTAAGCCAATTCGACTCCCCATTATAATTTTTGATCAGTGCTACAGAGAGAGTCGACCGAATTTCAATGACGAAATTCTAATCCAATTCCGCATCAATTGATACAATACTTGATTTTAGGATGAACCTCAGGACGAGACCTATCTGCCCAGATCGAAAGCTCGGATTGTCGTGCCTTCACCGGTGAGTAATCGAAGCTTTCTCTCTCTACAGTCTGTTTTCCGGCAAAGCTCCGTTTAAGCTTGTTCCGACGATAAAATCTGCGATTCAAAGTTTCTTAGAATCATATGAACATACAAGAACTCAATTTCAACTCCAATTTCAATAATTAGAAGTGTTTGATCGGTTAATTTGATGAAATCAAATTCGGTAGTGTTGAAGAGTTGAAATTGGGGGAAATTTTGGGGATTTTTGAAATTCAAAGGGGCCAAAATACAATTTTATGAAATTGAGGGTCAATTGGGCATGAAAATAATGTTAGAGGACCAATTGAGGATTTTTGGGGAAAAAACTTACATTTTTGTGAAAGAAGGGCAAAATGGTAATTTTGGAAAAATTGGGGAACCAAATTGGAAATTTGGAAAATTAAACCCCTTTTTGGTGAAATTGAATAAATTGAGGTCCCACGATAAATTTTAAAAGTTACGGGACTCAATTTGAGGAAAAACCGACATTAGGGACTTAAAGTTAAAGAGAAATAACTTTAGGGACCTAATTGCAAATAACTAAAAGTTTGGGTTTTCTCATTCATTAATGAATGAAGGCCGTTATGCCGAGTAATAATGAACAAGGTTGTTCATATCGTGTAGGAACGTTAAATACCGGGAACGCCAGCAAGGACAAGCTCGCGTGAATACAAAGAACCAGTCTAGAGGAATTCACGGCATTAACGGGTGAGTGGGTTTACTAACATCATACCCGGTTGGGGATGATAAGTGCCTCGATATAAAAACCCACTGTTTAGTGGTATTTTAATCATCATTACTTAGAGAAAGTGATGTGAAAGTTATGCGAAAAAACTACTTACGGGTTGTAAGTAGATCATACCCGGTTGGTATGATGAGACTTCCTCGAAGGAAGTTGAAAACCCGTTCATCGGTTATGAACGGAGATGTCCTTATACCGGTCGGTATGATGGACAGTAAAAACCTATTTTTGTCGAAAGTGCTCTCCCCTGACTGTGTGCCAATGCTTAAACAATTTGGGAGACCTTCTCGATGGGAGCTCGAATAGCTCTGATAGGCCAGGGGCCTCGATTTTGGAACTTGGGGGCTAAATGCCCGATTTTGAAAATCTCGTACAGTGGGCCCGAGGCCAGTTGGCACGAGCAGGAGCTCATAAATGAACATGATATATGTGCCACAAAACTTAATAAGTGAATTGTTTGGCCATGGTACCAAGATAGGACCGACATCCTCAGTCAACTAGCGGCAGTGCGACATGACAGGTCGACGGACTAGTCAAGACAAACAGCTACGGGTTGAGTTGAGAGTTGAGGCCATTGGACTAGTGGCACCATAGATTACATGGCAATATAAGAAAACATTGTTTGTGCATGCACTGTAAGTACGGGATCATCAAGACGCCCATGAGGGGTAATGATGTGTCCTAAGGGCACTGGACGACCTGGTGGCTATAAAGGCAGTTCGTCGTTCCAGGTGTCTGTGTGAAATTTGGAGTAGCACGAAGCGCATGAGACCGGGGTGGGGACAGGATGAGGTCTCTGTCCTCATACGGACATGAAGAAGTGATTTCGAGATTGTGGGTATGATGTCACGTACATCCACTCATTCCCAGGGTAGAAGTGGTCGTACTTCTATCCGGGTGGTAGGAAAAGTCGCTCCGAAGCCACTAGCGGGTTCAGTAGTGATACTGACTTGCGAATATGTGTAACCTTCATGATAAAGGATGTGTGTTGGGTGATGACACACCGTGGTAACTAAGAAATAATGAAAAAATCCAAATTTTTAAATGATGGGATTTTTGAAAACAAAGGAGTCTGGCACACTCCATATAAATGTTTTTCTTAAAAGTCAAGAGCTTTTAAAAACCCATTCACTGAGTAGTCGTACTCACCCCCTCCCTTATATCCCTTTCAGGAAATCCCGGAAAGCCTCCCCTTAAAGACCGTCAACTAAGATGCCTATAAGACAGGTATGTAAAGTTTTAAATTTCATACAGTTTTGATTATGCTATTCCAGGAAAAAGGTGCAAGTTAAAGGACGCCTTACTCTTTACAGTTTACGATAAGGGGAAACCCTTTAATAAACCGGGAGAGTAGCGGGTTGATCACGGGGATCCGACCAAATCGGGTCGGGGCATGACAACCGGCCACCAAGATAGAAGCCTGTCCACTTCTACCCTGGGTCTAAGTGGATGTTCGCAACATCCGACCCTTAGACCCGAATACAACTCCAGGTGTGTATGACGACATAGACCTCATCTTGACCCCACCCTAGTCTCATGCGCAAGAACCTACGTCGAGCTTCTTGACTGCTGGCACGACAAACTGCACTTATCTCCACCATGTCGTACAGTAGCCCTTAGGACGCATCACTACCCCTCTTAGGCATCTTGATGGTCCTGTAGCTCAAGTGCATGCATAAACAACAATTTTCACATAGCCATTTATCTATAGTGTCACTGGTCCAACGACCCCAACCCTCAACCTGACCCACAACCGTTTGTCTAGGTCAGTCCATCGACCTAGCCCTAACGCACTAATGCTAGTCCATCGAGTAATGTCGGTGCTGTCGTGGTATCATGGCAAAATTACACAATCAATTTAGAAATTTTTATGGCTTTCATATCTTATGTTTGTTTACGAGCTCCTGCTCGTGCCCACTGGCCTTGGGCCCACTACACATGATTTTCCAAATTCGGGCATTTAGCCCCACAAGTTCAAAAATTGAGGACTCTGGCCTATATGAGCTGTTCTAGCTCCCGTCAAGAAGGTCTCCCAAAAAGTTCAAGTATTGGCACACAATTATGGGAGAACACTTCTAACAAAACACACTTTCACTTCATCACACCAACCAGGTGTGATGATATATCCGCTTAAAACTGGAAAGCGAGTTTCTCCTTCATTCAAGGACGTCCATCATACCATCCGGGTATGATTTCCTCTAGTTACAACTAGTAAGTAGGTTTTAACTTCGGTTGTCCATCACCTCAACCGGGTATGATGTCAAAATTTCACTTACATGTGATTTTTCTTTTCCAAAGTGCTCATCATCCCAACGAGATATGATGTGAATAAGCTCACTCACCCAATAATGTGACGTGTTCATCCTCGATTGGTTTTTTCCAAGTCGACGTGAGCTTTCTCTTGCTTGCGTTCCGATCATACTTGTCCCTACACAATTTGTGTAGCAATATCACTTATGGCTTGGCATAAAAGCCTAGGCTCACAATTTATCAATAAATTGTATTTAGATCCCTAAAGTTTATTTTTCTTAACTTTAGGTCCCTAATTCAAACTTTTACCCAATTTAACTCCCAAAGTTTCCAAAATTCCCTTTGAGTTCTCATTTTACTCAAAATTGTATAAGGGGCTCAAGTTTTCCAAATTTTCAATTTGGTCCCCCGACTTTTCAAAAAAGTTACCATTTTTCCCCTACTTTACAAAATAAAAATTTGGCCCCAAATGTTCTAAAAATCAACCAATTGGTCCCCAAACATCTTTTCCATGGATAATTGGCCTTAAATTTTAGGAAATTACAAAATGGTCTCTCAATTTTATGAAATCCCCTATTTTCCCCAAAATTTTCCCACAATTTCCTCCTTTCAAACTGGCTGAATTTGATTCTTTTAAATTGACCATTAAATTAGGGTTAAATCCTCCAATTAAAGGTATGGATCAGTTCTTATAATTCCATACAGTTCAATTAAGCTTTGAATCGCGTCATTTGGGCCCGAATTGAGCTCAAACGGAGCTTTGTCGGAAAATTGGGCATAGAGAGAGAAAGATTGGAAAGCTTACCGTGGGAGGTGCGGCGGTCCAAGCTCTCTATCTGGGTAGTTAGATATCATCCTGATGTTACTCTTAGGATCAAGAATCGTTACAATTCATATTGAATCGAGGGAGAATTTTGTTAGTGAAATTCTGCTATTTCTCTCTCTACCTCTGACCTGCAACTACTGAGGAGGGCCGAATTGGCTTATCTTTTAGCTTAGTTGATGTCGTATAAGGGTTGTGGAGATGTTGGGAGAGCTTGGTTTGGCTAGAGTAGGGCTGAATTTGGCTGATTTTAGCTCGGCCGAAACAAGACAGCTTCGGTCCTTCGGAGCTACTTCACTGTTTGATTTCGTCGGCGCTTCTCCGACAGTTCTCAGATCGAACGGAGGTTGTTATCAAATAGATGACTTCCCCCGGAGTCTAAAGAACCCAACCTCGCATTCTAAGGTTAAGAAAACTACCCAAGTCGGAGCTCTAGTTCGAGCTTTACCGAAAAATGGAACAATTGAGAGAGAATGGAGATTTCAGGTGTGAGGAGGATGAATGGAGAGGAGCTCTTTATATAGGGAGCTCAGGGACTCTCTGCCCGACCATTTCACCTCTAGGTCAAGCTTATCCTCACCTTGAAATGGCCTAAATGGAGACGATTTGTCTTTATCGGTGTTGTCCAACCGGACCATACTGATCCGATCTAGGTTTAATGCTTAAATCGGCCGTTTCATGCCCGATTTGATCGATTTTCTCAAAATTAAAAATTTTAAATTTATCTAAATTCATTCTCTATCCAATGGTGGCTTCAATTCCCTAATTTGAATATTTTAAACCGACTAGAAAAATGAATTTAGCAACCAGTTCAATGATGGTTCAAATGGTTCAATCCAGTTCAGATTTAGTTAACTTGAACCGATCTGGTTTTCTCTTCCAATTTGTCCCAAGGTTCCTTTCCAAAGTTTCTGACTCTTTGGGTCACTCGGGATTTGAAAATTTCTCAATTTACCTTTCCCTTCTCGGTTGGGGTTCGTGAACCGACTCGGTTTTCTCTTTTGAAACGACGGGTTCTTTTCCCAGTTTTTCTTATTTATAAAAGGACAGGGTTTACATGGGTAGAGAACTTACTTCTGGTTCCAGAGACACCAAATGTAACTTTAGAGGTTGAGGAAAGTGTCGATGTTAGAGCTCTGGTTTACGTCTCATTGGAAAATGGAGCACCTCTTCTTATTCACTCCTTTGTGGGATGGGAAAACGAGAGGAGTGGTGCTCTTTATATAGGAAGCTCGACAACTCATAGAGCTACCGGTCGGCATAGGACAGACCCTAGACTCGCTCAGCGACAGTCAAATTGAAGAGCTTTCCAGGTTGCCGTAGACCAAGCTCTCATTCTTATCTCTTTCTACGAGCTTTCCCAAGGAGGAAGACGACATTGTGCTACGCATTCGAGCTTGCCACGTGACACACTATGATTGGACAGCTTTGCTAATACGGCTTCCTACTCAGCATCCTAGTTAGCCTTTGACTCGTTGTTTGGACACGTGGTGACCTTCCATTGGCCGCTCGTTCCAATGTGATTGCTGATCGTAATTTGACCATGACACATGGCGTCCTTTGATTGGCTAATTTGCTGATGCATAGTGCCATTGCCACGTGTCAACCTCTAGTTGGTTGAGGTCATTCAACGTGGCTCTGTCACTTGTTGATCTATGATTGGTCAACCATTTCTTCGATATCCCAATCAGACGTTGACATGACACCTTTGCCATGTGTCCGCTTCTCGTTGGCCGATATGGCTGACTGGGCTTCTCTTACATTGATCGTTGACCGGGGACACATGTCACTTTCCTATTGATCTGTCATCGCTAATGTGAATATTTCTCATTTGGCCACTGACTAAGGACACGTGTCACTTTTTGATTGGTCAGCGCTTCCAAGCACTGACAAGGCGCGCTTCACCACGCGTCACCCGCTGATTGGTCACGCCTGTTGACTGGGCACTAACCTGGCAGTGCTCCGTTAACTGGTTGGACCATTGATTGGTTCAGTCCAATCAAGTTCGGTGACCAAAATTTGAAAATCAACTGGTTTAGGCCCGATTTGACCAGTTTTTTAAAATTTAAAATTTTTAAAATTTTTGTAAATTTATTTTCTATCTAATGATGGCTTCAATTTCTCAAATTGATTCTTTTAAACCATATAAAAAAATGAATCTTTGAACCGGTTCGATCCGATTCAAGTTCGGTTCACCATGAACTAGTCTGGTTCTCACACCCAATTTCTTACATGGTTCATTTCCATGATTAGTATTTATCGACCGCTTGAGATTTTTCAATTTCCTGTTTTGACTCTTAATTACTAATTCCGGTTCACTTTGGTCCACGGTTTTCTCTCGAAATGTTTTGGTTTCTTATTTTGAGAGTACGAGGTTTATAACCGGTGTCTCTAAGGGTGAAGTAAACCACGGGACTCAGAAGGATTAATATAAGTAATAGAGTATAAAATAATGATAGATGATGTCTCACTCACTGATGAGGAAGCTAGAGATGAAAGTGGGAGGATCT
This sequence comes from Trapa incisa, assembly GCA_030064435.1. Classification (NCBI taxonomy): domain Eukaryota; kingdom Viridiplantae; phylum Streptophyta; class Magnoliopsida; order Myrtales; family Lythraceae; genus Trapa; species Trapa incisa. The sequence continues at coordinate 16,194,366 of CM057780.1, read as the reverse complement.
CCCTAGATTATCGCCATCTAAGATAGTATTCTTCCCGAAAGTTGTATTTTACTGCTTATTAAATCTTTTGTTATCATGTTATTTTTAAACCCTTTTTGTGGCACTATGCTTTAAAGAAACGTTTTTTTTCCACTGAAAAATAGATTAGTGTTTTTCGTTTTGAGCGTTTGTCCCATTGGTTTTATTTTGGTGAAGGATCCCATCACGGTAACATCGAGGGTATTTACGAGTTGCGCGATACCAACAACATTTAAATCGGGTGTGAGGTATATGGGACCTCTTATACCTGAATTTGCATTTAATTTTCACCAATGACAAGATCCAAAAATTATGCTATGAATCGGGTTATTTTTGGAATCAGTTTCATGTTTTCAGGTCAAGAGTTGGGTGAAGAAGATGATATGCACATACATGCACACAAGTGTGGCGCATACATGCATCCAGCATGGTGCACGGACGGATTTACACTATAGCTAACCGATTTTTTGTGAATAAATTATTCGATTTCGTCAATTTTATTTATTTTTTTATGGGTTCACCTCTAATTCAACTGTTTTTGATCTATTTTATTTTTCTAAAAAATTATTATTTAATTATTTACAATTTGACTCGATAATAGCCATTTTCTATTTTATTTAGTCAATTCTAAAAATAAGGGTTTTATCTATTTCATTGTTTGGATCAATTTTTTTCATTTTTTTATAATTTTACCTTTAATTCGACTGATTTTTTTATGCAATTTATATTTTTAAAAATTATTCATCATATTTTATATTGATAACTTAAGTTTTATCCGGATAATATTTATGACTCACTCATATTATTTTATATAAAAATTTAAATAATTAATGGGACATATAATTTATTTTTAATTTAAAATATTCCATAAACACCTTATTAACCTACATTATATTAGTTTAATATATTTATAAAGAGCATGAATGATTCTCAACCATATATATTAGGGTAACGCACTCCATATTTTTTATTTTATTTTAGGATATTTATCTTTATTTTTAATATTTATTAATACATGTAATCAATTTTTATATTAAAATAAAGAAATGATTAAAAGTGTTCCATTACTATTAAATATGTCTAAAAAATATTTAGGAGGAAATAACAAAAAGTGCAAGATTGAAAATTAAAATTCAAGAAATAAGAGGAAAAAGTACAAAGAAAAACAGAAATAAGGACACGGTCGAGAAAATGTATGGCTAATTTTAGAATTTTGGGTAGAGATCGACAAGTGCTGCTACCCACACCTAGAGGCGTACCACTATGTATGGATATCGATGTGAATACGACATGTGCATGACCCACAAGTGTGTCGAGAACACTTCCTGCTATGCATATGTTTCTATGGGAACGTAGTTCGAATATGCAAGGAGCCCGGTTGTCGGTCCCACTCGGGGAGAGCGGTAGAAGTGCATAAGAAGTAATAGAACAATATTTGTATAATAATTAAAGTAAATATAAAAAGTAACACTAACTTGACAAATAAATTATCTACTGTACTTAAATAGTATTATTCTATACTTCTGTATTTTCGGCCATTAGTTCTGTCATGACCCTTCTCCAATCAGATTTGGACAATCCATACGAAATCCGAACCATATTTCATCCTCTAGCCGCAACCACAGCACTAGTTCTCAAATCTTTCACCCCTTCTACCAAATTTAGACGACCCATGCCAAAATCTGGTCCTCCCATCTCTAGATCTTTACACTAGAATTTCTGGATATTCACCATTCGATCTTCAATCCCGAGTTACTGATTATTTGACCTCCAAAAAAATATTTTTTGTTAAATAAATCTCAGTTGGACCCAGTTCCATAAGACCAGTCAATTTCATCCTCCTCCGTCCAGGGGCACAATAACATAATGAACTTCTGCCAGATTAGTTGGACCTCACACCCGCCAGAATAGTTGGAAGCTGGAAAATCTCTCGTGCCAATGAATGAATGACACGCACACTTGATGGGAATTTTCTCGTGCGTAAAGGGCAATAATTTATTAATAATTTACATGTGCTATACGCAGTAATTTCAAACTACACCATTACTATCCATTATCCATTATTGTTTTGTCCCCCTCTCTGCCCCATTATATGTCCTCATTATCATATGCAAACAAAATAATTATATTTAAAATATTTAATAAAAAAATAGTTTTTTACAAATATTTATAATATTAATATAATTTATCTGAAATTTTCACATACAATAGAAAATTTGTTTTGATGGGAGGTAGAATTTTTTTTCTATATAAGTTAGACAAAAATTAATGTAAGATGGCACACCCAAAAAACTGAATACCTTTAGAGATGGCCAGCTTACAACTTTTCTCCTTCTCGCTCATTTTCTTATCATCATAAAAAAAAGTCTTTAGTCTTTCAAAATGTTAAGCTCGATAAAAATTCAAACTTGGTAGACATTTCCAAATGAAAGTTAAATCATTTACGTTTTTTATCCTGGGAGAGAGAGAGAGGAGAAGAAGATGGGGGTGTCATACATCGGTACGAGTTTGAGATCCCTCTATAAATTCACATCACCTCCGACACTTTCTCTCCGCCTATACAAACCCACCTCCTATATATCAATCAAATTCACCACCCTTGCTGCATCTCGTAGGATAAGCTCCAGAGCCCGGGGGCGGGGAAATCCAGGGCCAGTGGGATCCTCCTCTTCCTTCCGGGCCTTCTCTTCTCTTGTCGTGGGATCCTCCTCTTCCTTTCGGGCCTTCTCTTCTCTTATCGGTTGCGGTGGTGATTCCTCGATTTCTTCGAACAAGAGCATGGAGATGGCTGGAGATCAGGTCTACATTGTACTCGGGACCTTCCTTCTGGGATCCATCTTGGGTCTGCTGTTCTACAGAGCCCTCTGCCGGGATAAGGACAATGCGAAGGCGGCGAAGGCAGGGTCTAAAGAGGCGCGTTGCCAGAGGGACGGCAGCGTCTCTGCCGCTACCGATGACGTCATAATTGTTGGCGCCGGTGTCGCCGGATCTGCCCTCGCTCACACTCTCGGCAAGGTAAGAGGAGTAGATTCATTTCTTTCTTCATCGCCCTCGGCCATCTTTTTCTTGTCATTAAGGAACGCCTCCGGCAAAGTGCTTTAGGTGGTGACGGCGACGGCGTACTGTAGTTCCAAATGGGGAAGATGTTTAAGGAGCAAAATGACGAGGATCTGAAAGTTTAGGCGGGGGGGGGGGAACGAAATGCTGGCCGTTCACACAATCGTGTGGGCAACGTGCAGCAGCTATAATTTTCTAGGATTTCCTTAGTTGGAATCAATTTTCTTAGTCCTTGGGCAATATTTTATGGGATGCCTTTTGCTTGTTGCCTGACGCTACAAGTTTCTGTCTTTTGCACGTCTCCCTCGTGGCTTCTCATGTTTTCATTAACCCTGACCAGAAAGTTGCTCATGGAATGACCCCAGAGCGATTTAAAAGTGAAGATGGTCTTATTTTCTTCTGGCGGTGAAGAGGGCTTCTTATTTGGCTTGTACTTTTCTTCCGACTGTAAATTAATGTCCGATGAATATAGGATGGAAGAAGGGTCCGTGTCATAGAGAGGGACTTTACAGAACCTGACAGGATCGTTGGGGAACTCTTGCAGCCCGGAGGCTATCTGAAGTTAATCGAATTGGGACTTGAGGGTAAGCGGGAATATCTTCAATTCTGTTGTATTCACATCTGAATCTGCACTACGCTGGAGTAATAAGCCATGCTCTAAGCCTATCTTTGAATCGACTGTCTACCATCCATGACACTGGAATGTCATTTTATTGCATCTTGTAGACTGTGTCGAGGAAATTGATGCCCAGAGGGTGTATGGTTATGCTCTCTTCAAGGATGGGAGGAACACTCGGCTCTCCTATCCCTTGGAAAAATTCCACTCTGATGTGTCTGGAAGAAGTTTCCACAACGGGCGGTTCATTCAGAGGATGAGGCAGAAAGTTGCCACTCTTCCCAAGTATCACTCTATCCTTTAATGGAGTTAATCATTTCTACTAATATTATGAGAATCAATCGTATTTTCTTGATGGGGGCACTGATTCAGCCTTCCTTTTCTATTGGGTTAGTGTCCATATGGAACAAGGAACTGTCACGTCTCTCATAGAAGAGAATGGAACTATCAAGGGGGTTCATTACAAGACCAAGTCTGGACAGGAGATGGATGCATTTGCTCCTTTGACAATAGTATGTGATGGTTGCTTTTCCAATCTGCGGCGATCGCTTTGCAAGCCCAAGGTGATGTCTCCCATAAGTGAACTTTGTATCTTAACCGTGTGGCTTGTTTATTTTACTATCAACTAACATACCCAGCGTGTCTCTCTCTCTCTGCAGGTGGATATTCCTTCACATTTCGTCGGTTTAGTCCTCGAGAACTGTCAACTTCCATACGCCAACCACGGGCATGTCATTCTTGCCGACCCTTCTCCGATCTTGTTCTACCCGATTAGCAGTACTGAGGTTCGTTGCTTGGTGGATGTGCCTGGTCAGAAGTTGCCCTCTGTTGGTAATGGTGAAATGGCGAATTACATGAAGACTGCAGTGGCTCCTCAGGTATTCAGTCACTGTAAATGTTGAAGTATTATTGGAGTCTAAACCAGCACGGACATTCTATTTACAGAACAGGTATGCTGCAGGTACCTCCAGAAATTCGGGATGCCTTCATTGCAGCAATCGACAAAGGAAACATAAGAAGTATGCCGAACAGAAGCATGCCCGCAGATCCCCAGCCTACGCCCGGAGCCCTTCTTCTTGGTGACGCATTCAACATGCGCCATCCTTTGACTGGTGGAGGAATGACGGTGGCTCTCTCAGATATTGTTGTGCTCAGGGATCTTCTCAGGCCCTTAAGCAACCTTCACAATGCAGATGCCCTGTGCAAGTATCTTGAATCCTTTTACACCTTGCGTAAGGTGAGAATGGTTAATCTACTTGTAATTTTTCTCCTTTCATGACTGTTGATATTTCTTCCAAAGCATTCCTTCATATTAGGAGTTAATGGTGCTTTCTTCAACACAGCCTGTGGCATCAACCATAAACACATTAGCAGGTGCCCTGTACAAGGTCTTCTCTGCATCTCCAGATCAAGCAAGGAAGGAAATGCGCCAAGCCTGTTTTGATTATTTAAGCCTCGGAGGTGTTTTTTCAAATGGTCCGGTGGCATTGCTCTCGGGACTTAACCCGAAGCCATTGAGCTTAGTTCTCCACTTTTTCGCAGTGGCTGTATATGGGGTTGGCCGTCTTCTGGTTCCTTTCCCTTCACCAAAGCGCCTCCTTGTCGGGGCCAGATTAATCTCGGTAAGTCTCCAATATCAGATGTAAATGAGGCATCTTTGTGTCCTCTCGCTTTTCTCTGTCTTGACTGAAGCTTTCCTTTTCTCCCTGATTCTTCTGCAGAGTGCATCCAGCATCATCTTCCCCATACTAAAGGCCGAAGGATTGAGGCAGATGTTCTTCCCCGTGGCAGTTCCAACTTATTACAGACCTCCATCAGTCAAGTGAAAGTGTTGCCGTGGAAAGACATCTTCCCCATACTAAACGCCCAAGGATTGAGGCAGATGTTCTTCCCCGTGGCAGTTCCACTTCATTACTGACCTCCATCAGTCAAGTGAAAGAGTTGTCATGGGAAAAACATTGCCAAGTATTGTGAAACATGTGATGCCATAAACATCCTGCAGTTCCCTATTGTGGCTGAAGAGGAAACCAATGTTCTAGCATCAGCTTTTTGTTCTCTTTAGCTAGAAGTGTTTGTGTTCTCTTCTCCCCCTCATTCATACGCTTCATCACTGCTTCTTGTCAATGAACGCTCGGCACAAATTCACAAGACTGGACTTGGAAATTATAAAAGATGAGTTGAAACGGACCATTCAGAGGCCTAACCATGGTAAGGAAGGATCTGTTTGATAGTTTCTCTTTCATTTGGCAGATTTTGCTGCAGAAGGTTCTGGAGGATTGCTAAGGTCCATGAATTTCGTTTCAAGGGAAAGTCCAAATAACCAAGTCACTGTCATCACATGGCAATCATTTCCAGCTATATGTGGACCATTATCTGACATGTAATCTCAAGTGGAGCAACAAATTATCTGACATGTAATCCCAAGTGGAGCAACAAAGATGTACACAAAAACAGCTGGTCTTAATCAGAAAATCTAGTGCTATAGGTATATGTTCTACTTTGACGAATGGGAGACGGCGAGATTTCCGATCAGAAACGTTCATCACGAGTATCCATCTCATCGAAGATCTCTTCCTGGACAAGCAATCACGTTACTGGAAAATCACTTTCCATTCAGGCAGTGGAAAATGAGTTGAACATATATGAAGAAAAGGGTGCGGAGATACCATACCTGGAGTAACTCTTCAATGACATCCTCGAGCGTTATTATGCCAACGGCCTCATTTCCTTGAGTTGGACCAAGGAGGTGATCCTCATCGATGTGGAGGACTTCTGAAGGGATGTCCTTGGCCCATCTCATGCTCCTGGAACTTCTTTTCTGCAATTTATTGTCAATCTTCGTGTGCAGCTTCTTCAGCGACCTTTTTCTCTTCAGGCAACTCCCATGGCAGTTATCTTCTCCATTAATGTCCAACCTCACATCCGGAGCTGATCATATATGATTATTTTTCAGAGATAGGAGTAAAAGAGAGTGGTGATAAATGGCTAGTAGGCTACCTTCATTGTGATGATCATCTGCTGCCCTGTGCTCCTCTGGGTCCTTTTGCTCTTTCACAACGATTGCCATGTGGCTATGTCCTTTCTGGAACTCATTTAGTATATCATACAAAGGCATGCTTTCGAAGACCCTATCATTAGACAGGAATACAAATAAGATTAGCCAATGCTCATGGTGGAAGAAATCGTATGCTTCTATTAATATCAAAATTTCCACAACAATGAGGAATCGAACTACCTTGGGATCTTCCGGATAGTGACATTCTTAACCGGCACTTCAGCTTCCGGATGAATTGTTAATAGATTCTTAACCTGCAGAATACCCGAAGAATTGGCTTGAACTTAGATCGAACAAAATCGGGTTACTCTGAAGCATCATTCAGTTTTTTATTCAATGGAAGAAGACACCCCCCTGCAAAAAAAGATGCTAGCACTTACTAGTATTAGTCCAATGATATTAGTTGGCTGCTCGTAATAAACTGGAACTCTGCTGTGTCCTTTATCCACGATCAACTTCATCAAGGTCCTGAGAATTTATATAGCACACCACACCAGCTTTAACCTCAGTAATAGAGTTCTTTATATATTACATGCAAAATAGGGAGTTGCAGAGATGGCCATACCAATCAAGTTTCGCATTAATATCTATAGAAAACGTCTCAGCTATGGGAGTCATGGCATCTCTTGCAGTTTTGTCAGAGAGTTCAAGTGCCCCGGCAATTATAGTTGTCTCATCCCGTGTCAATTCTCCCCCTTTACCAGCCTGTGATCCCCAAAAGGAAACATTGAAGAAATCGCACAACCATAAATATTCCTAAGCTAAGCAGGTGTTGATTCTGTATGTTACCTCATTGCCATGCAAATCGACTAGTGTTTTCAATTCAGCCCGGCGGAATAGAGCTTCATGTCCCTTGCCCAACAAGAAATCTAAAAGCTGCAGTACAGTACGATTATGCACACTTATATATCCACCTGTGTCTCTAGAAATTGCAGAAAAGGCTTGATTCTTAATTATTCCAACCTTGCTTATGGGATATGCCACTGGGAAGCATATGTAAACAAGAATCCGGACTAGTGGAGCCACAGCTGCTCCAACTGCTAAACCATGCCTTGAACAAACCGCCTGTGGAATGATCTGAAAAAAAGTAGTAGCAGTGGTATCCTTCAGTAAATGAAAGTGAACATCGGGACTTTTCAAAGGGCTCGGACATATTGACAATAAAACACAGACGAGTATTCGAAATCGACCTCTCCAAACAGAAGAATCAAAGTCACCGAAATAAGAATCGCCCCCCAAGCTGTTACCAAGCCGTCGAGAAAGATGGGAAGTGTCTGCAATATTAAAACTTCCGGAAATCATATTTATAATTCTCAATTGACAGCCGGGGAAGTGAGTATACGGTTGATCCACCGACCTCCATAGCAGCAGCATTGCATATTAGAAGGGTGCACAACAGCAGATGCTGTCTCTCAACAACTGGGAGTATCTTCTCTGTCAAGGCAAATAGCAGCATCAAACAAAGATTCATGTGAAGCAACAAAAAAACACGGGTATGTCCTTGAATTGAAGCTCCTAATACTAATCTAAAAGCCAAATTTATTTGACTCTTGCGAAGCACTAGCAACTGAGGACTTCGATAGTACTTCAATTCATGGTTGCAGATAGTGAAATTTAACAAATCCGTCCAGTAGTTGCAAGAAAGCAGGGGACGAGAAAAAAGGACCAGAGAAACAACAATAGCATGTAAATTACATTTTTACCAGCATGTTTGCGGTCGGAGGGGGTTCCAGATTTGGCGAGGACTTCAAGATCTACAAGGCTCATGGACATAAGCCCGAGTGTCAGCCCCGACATGAGACCTGCGAACCCGACAAGGAATGCTATGACCCCTATGTGGATGAAGAAACCTGTTCCGCAACAGCTGTACTCCATCCCCGTGGCTGTTCTCTAGCTTCTTCTTCTCCTTCTCAGGGTGGCCGGGTTCGAGTAGAAAAAATGAAATGAGAATAAGCAAATGGTGAGGACACCGTGGTGGATATATTCGATGTGGACGTGAAGAGGAGACGGAATATAATCGGATTCCGGCACCATCTTCCTCCTTTTGGGAAGTAAAAGCTTTGCTTTAGTTGAAAAGTGTCAAAGGTTACGCCTATACATATCTCGTATCAGATTGAGGGAGGAAGGAAGAGAAAAAGAGAACGAGGGCTGTGTCAAAGAAGTGTATTCCATGGCTGCCCATTGTAAGCTCTTTCATGCAGGATGAAGAAAGTGGAAGTAGAGTGGCGAAAGGGACAAGCAAATATTCGAACAAAATCCTAACACAAAGCCAGAAGATTTCAGTCGGTTTGATTTGGGGTGAAGTAATGTGCTCCTAATTTGTTGTAGATAATAGCATTTTTAAAGGCCACATAATTGGCTCACTCTATGGAGGAAATAAAACAATGAAATGAATATACATTATTTCATCTATAAATAATTAATATCTTATTTAATTATAAATTGTATCTATTTTATAAACTTATTTTTTTATATAAGCCAATTTTAATTATTCTATCAAGTTCATTATCATTTTTCTATTAAAATTAGGTATATAACTGTCAAGTCAATTATATTATTAATTGATATAATATCTACTAAGAAAAATATAAAATAATATTTTGTGAAAATAATATTAAGCATAAATTTTCACTGCAAGCTAAGTGCACAAAACAGATACAAACTCAAATCATTACACACTTCCTACATTCGTATTAACTTTAGATAAGATTTATTAGGAAGTTTTTTTAAGTGTGCTCTTCATCCTTGTAGGCTTGGGATCACTCACACATTCTAGAGTGACTTTACCTCCTTTTTCACATGGTATAAAATAGTATATTCTTTTTATACCATTTGTATTAATATCACTTGTTTTGTAATTTCAGTAAAAATGTATAAATTCAACACAATTAAATAAGAAAAACAGATAGAAACATTATACATATTTACATTTATTTTTCCTCTTCCTCTTGAATGGTATCACAATTTTGAAGATTAAAAGGATTTACTCCTATAACACTTATGCTCTTGCAACTAAGCATGCAATTAAAAAAAAAATGAGTCCATCACTTACAATAATTCTGGCTAACTTTCTTCCTACTCACCTTATTAATCTTAATAATTGTGGCTAACTTTTTTCCTACTCTCCTTATTAATCTTGATAGCTTTAACTACTAGTAACTTTCTTGGTTATTCAATAACTACTAGCCCCACATCCACTCTTATTTAAATAGACAATTGAAAATATTGGAGTTTCAAATCTTAAAAATAAAGATTTAGATGTAAATTCCTTTTATTAGAAATAAAAAAATTAAAAAAATAATCGGTCAATTAAAGTGAAAAAATTGAACCGTTTTATAAACCCCAACTAACACAGTTGTTTTATGCGTCAATAGGAAAATACTACAGATAAATACGAAAATTTAACGCACTTAAATCAGTAAATTAAAATATATCACTTATAACAATAAAAATAAAAAAGTTGAATAGAGTGTTAAAAATATTATTGTATCAGTAAAGATAACTAATTATAATATGTCAAATTACAAGTTAACACATGCAAACGTTGAATATGTGATACAATTTTATAAATAGAGAAATTCTCCTCCAACTCGAAAAAAACTTCGATCTATTAAACGGTGAGCGAGGTGAGAGTAAGTACTATGCCAGTAGATAGCTCGAATAATTGACAAATAAATTCTTGTTTTAAAAAAATGAATAAGTACGGTTGAGTTAATTCCTCAATCATATATAGGAATTAATAATTTTATCCATAAATATATTTCATCATTTAAAAAGAGGAAAGTATTTTATGAAGAAAATAATATTTTAAAAGTACCCTTATATATATTTTATAAATTTTGTTATAAAAAATAGTAAGGTAATAAATAAAAATTTATAACATTATAAGTATACTTACTTTATTGATTGATAATTAAATTTCATATTTTAATAAAGAAAAGTACAATAAAAATGTTACTATAGAAGATACAAACCATAATAGTTATTCATTTTCTATGTTATAATATAGTGACACCAAGTGAGTGAAGTAGTAGTTAAATATGCTTATGCATTTATGATTGATAAAATGAATATGAACAAGCCGGTATTTGGAAACTATGATACCAACCAAAGATTAAAAACTGTTTTTTATGGTCTAAATGCTTACGTTATAATTGTTGCATCAAACTGATGTAGAATAAGACACTTAGAGTACTAATTATGATTACCTATTTTGGGATGTTAATGAATATGTGGAAGATAGGGTATTACATTACTATTGAACTATACTTGTTTGGCTTACCTCATGTAGAATACAAATTGATATGTAGTATATTGGCATGTGTGCTACATGGTTGGAATAGTCACTAAATAAACATTATGATGATCATCATATCCAAGATAGTATGACCCAAAAAATGACCTACACATTTTAGGTTATATGGAAAAAAATGAATAATGTTATCTTTAATGAAATATTACGTAAACCAATTGAGGAGAGTAAGCAAGCTATTAATGAATTTGAAGGGTTCAAAAAGTAAATAACAATGAGAGGGTGCAAAGCTTTAAAAGAGCCAAAAGTCAAGTCAAAGACCATAATATATGGAAAAGATCTTCATGTATAGTAAAAATTAACTATGATATATCATTTAATCTCACATAGGTATTACATGAACATAAATAATAGTAAAAAGAGAGAAATAATTTAAATTTCAATATTGACAAGGCATAATGATGGAGACTAATACAAAAGTGTATTTTGAAGAAGCTAAGCTTAATAAGGGAGCTCCTTGGCAGAACACAATTGAATGGGTTTAGAAGTCGCACTCTATTTAGATGAGTTTAGAAAACTGACACCGTGAGGGTAAAACCGTAATATTTCTATGGTTGGTCATTTAGATGAATAAATTCTTTTTGTAAAAAAAAAAAATCATCGTATCCCAATAAATTGAGGATAAAACCGTAATATTTCTATGGTTCGTCATTTTTTTTTTCCATTTATTGGAAATTTTATTATAGGACAGTGAAAATCACCAATTACAGCTCAACGTCATCGCAAGTTAGGTCTTGGCACTTGAATATTTATTTGTTCATGGAGAGCGCCTTGATTTTCGGTGGCTGTTGACAAATTTGGCCTCCTTTTTCTTGTTATTATTTTTATAGGTATCCATGGACCACTAGAATGAATGGATGAAGCTACAATTATATAGATAATGGATCCAATCTGCCTAAAAACTAAGAGAACAACATCAACATTTGGCCAAAAATAATGACAACATGGAACTCTACATCTCCCAATTGAGTGATTTCTTGATTGTGACTGAAGACACGGGGCATACTCATGTAGCTATATGTTAAGGCTGCTACGAGTCCGATGATTTGGGTGTCTTCTTTTCGACAGGCTAACCATGTGCCAATCTATATCACTTACATATATGGTTCACTTTGTACTCTTTGGTCCATAACTGCGTTACAAAAAAACATGATTTTGATGTGGTTTGATAGCCACAATGCACCTTCCAATTGAGTAAAGCATACAATGAATAGAAGAAATTATGGGTTATGTGCATATGATGTAGTTTTTTTTCATTCTTAAGTGAGATATTGATCAAGACAACATGTCTAGACTCTAGATAGAAACGAATCAAGCTGGCTATATATATATATATATATATGTATGTATTACTAGCCTGAAAGTGAGTTCAAGACAAACAGAAGAGATCAACCGGCTAGGGTTTCCCAACAAAGTGCCAACCAGCAAATTTATATTATATATTATTTTCATATATAATATTGATATGCTACTGATCCATCAAGTTGATCATCTCATAGGATTCCGTCAAGTGTCCCAAGCACCACCTCCACTCTTCCCGAAAGAAGAACCTCCTGTTCCTCTCCCTCCTCCGACCCATTGAGACGACACAGCTTCGTGTCCACCATAGTTTTCATCAAGAAGCTGAGAGGTTGAGCTGATGATGTCCTCCCAAACATTGCCACTCCCTCTGCCATGGCTGAGAGCGCCACTACTGCACATGCTTCTGTCCATTGCCTCATGAGCACTGTAAATGTTTCCTACGTACCGCGAATACTCGAAAAGATGGTTCTGTAGGTCACGGCGATCCACTTCACCTGTCGAGATCTGAGGGAGCGTGTTGTTTTCAGCGAAAACTGGGATATTAATATTATCCTCGTTGCTCAAGCTGTACCGGGTACTCATAAGCCCATTGGAGAGGCCTAATGGTCGCAAACAGGAGACAACAGTGCTTCTTTCAATTGGGTTATAACAGTTTGGAGGAACCATACGATTAGGGTAGTGGAGGAAATCGGCCTCTATCGGGGCGGGTTCTTGTTCCAGCTGATTTGAATTTGAAGCAAGTCTTCCTCGGAGCTGATACTCAGTTAAGGAGGTCTGGTGGCTGTTGGGGTTAGGGCTTTGGTTGATACTTGCAGGTGGCATATGATTGACTTCAGTTGCAAGTCCGTACCAATCACCTCCGGTTTCCCAAATCACCGAAAAGTCCTCGTTCCTCGACGCTGCCGCTTTTGTGAGACCTCTCTTCGATCTATCCTTTCGGACATGACATTCCTTGTTCCGCTGCTTGCCCAACAGCTTCTTCTTCAGTTTCGTATTCCAGTAGTTCTTTATGTCGTTATCCGTCCGTCCCGGTAACTGGGCGGCGATAATAGACCACCTGCACATCAAAGTCGCCTCCATTATCAGCCCAAAGTGTGGATCTCGACTATTGTCTACCCTAAACTCTTTACAGGGTTTGTGATCAGCCCAAAGTGCGGATCAATCAGTGACTAATTATACCTGCTTCCGATGCTGATGTAGAGACCGCAGATTATCCTATCTTCTTCCTCGGAGAACCCTCCATGCTTAATGTTCGGCCGGAGGTAATTCAACCACCGAAGCCGGCAGCTCTTACCACATCTCTTCAGGCCTGAACTATAAGAAGCTTGGAAAACATCACCACATACAACAAACCAGACACGGTTATGTACATGTACATGCATATGGATCGATTTACAAAACTCACCGATCTTCTGCGGCAAGGCGATCCAGTTGCCAACAGGGCCGTGTTCCTCGATGTAGGACTTGAGGGTCGCGTCTTCCCCTGGGGACCAGGGGCCTTTCCTGACGCTGGCTTTGTCACAGCAGGGAGCTCTCCCCATATTCGACTTGATGACAGTCTCAGAAAAAAAAAGTTAGTGAAATCTAGATAACAAGTTCCTGTGTGGAGCTTGGAGCTCTCTATGTGTATCTCTATCTCTCTCTCAATGATCTGTCTATAATTGCAAGTGGATGATGATGAATGAATGATTTGCCATATATAAGAATGGAAGGGATAGAGAAAGAGAGAATAATGGTTGGAAAGTACCAAAAGCATTAGTGGGAAGATGAAAATTTGTTATTTACTAATTTCAAATATTAGTTAACTATAAGTTCAACAAGTATAACAACAATTTTTTTCATTTTTGATAAATTATGGTGGATAATTATAAATTTAAACTTGATAGAATAGTATATTTAATTTGTAAATAGTATAAAATTTTTAATATTATAAATTTAAAACACTTTTGAAACTTGTATACACATCTGGGTTAATTAGTTGTTGTGATACAATTTCATAAAGTAGTGAAACTGAAAAGAAAATTGATTAAATTTATATTTACTTAAAACTAATTATTTATAAATAATGAAGCATTTATCATATATTTTTCACACAAAACTTGTTAAAAAAAGTAATGCATTTTAGTTACTTTGAATGTTGAAAAGTATGCCACTATAATTGAATTATCCATTGGTACATTGAGGATTCTTGTCGTACTTATGAATAACATTATATTTCTACTTCGTTTATAATACTTGAAATTATAAATTATAAATAAAGAGAATTGAAATTTTTCTTCTTATTATTTTTTTCCTAAACAAATTAATATTTAATTTATTTATCAAATTCGATATAATATTCGTAAAATAAAAAGATTAAAACTAAATAATTTACTTATTATCAATACTATATTTAACATTATTGTATTATTGTTTATTAATTTTTTTCTGTATAAAAATATTAACATATATTAATTTATTAATAGTTTAACTCGCATAAATTTATACCCTAAAAATTTAATTTAATATAATGATATATCAATATAAAAACGGGGAATCCACTAAATTTATAGTTACTGCTTAGTATAAGAATTGAGTTTAGGGAATTGATGAATTAAAGCATGTGACATGAACAATAAATTTATTGAGAATCCCATGGTAATTTCTAAAGAAATAGCATTATTGTGGTTCTCTTGAATGAACTTGGAATATCCAAAGGCTGTGTTGCATTGAAAAGTAAGACAGCAGTGAGAGATTCACAAGCAGCAAAAAACAATTTGGAAGAGTCCTCGGGCTCCCTCCTATGGCACTTCTTTAATTTTCCACATTATTTTATGCCTAAATTTTTTTCAGTTCTTCTCCCTTTACCCTTTACCAGAAATCCTTCTGACATATGGTCTGACTAAATCAATTCGAAAATAGGGTCATTTTGGTGATAATTTCCTAAATTTACACCAGCATGATCACCTTGCGTGTAATGCGGGTGTCACAATAAGGGCAATAAGAGTACAAATCTGGTATGTGCATAATTGAAAAAGGTGGAAAGGATCACCATAAAGTTGCCTCAAAAGGGTAGCAAAAAAGTTTGAAATAAATCAAGCTGTCAGCTTTAAGTCATGTTACAAACAGAGACATTAAATTATGCATAATTTCATTGACTCTGTCTTGTTTGTAGACCCGGCAAAGAAGAAAAAAGGTTGAATGACAGGACAAGCCCGTTAAGAGGGACAGCTTACGTGCAAGTTGGACTAGTAATAATCTTCAGAAAATATTTGCAAAATATTCAAGAAAAAACTTGCATGTCTACGCTCACACTCCTGAACTACATGTGACTATTGGAAGGGGAATAAAAGATTTGACGAAAATCTATAGTTTACATTCCCTTATCTGTCCCTTCTCTCCATTCTGGCCGAGTGGACCCATATATGTTGACTACAAAGTAAAGAGGGTAAAGTTGATGACTTTTTGAGGTAGTAGAGCAGAGAAAAGGCAGCACCAAGAGAGTATTTTTGACCAATTAAAGGTCGCATTCATCTCTAGGGATGAAATTTTATCTCAAGTCTATTATGGAAAATAATGTCATCAGTCACACTCCTTTGCATTCAGTCTTTTTGACCTTCCGGTTGCATGTAGAACAGACCAACCTTTATATATCATATATACGATCTCTTCCACAGAGTGAACAAGAAAGGATGATAACTTAATCCTCTCAAATGGATTCTGTAATTTTTATCATACCCATGTTGAGGAGTGGACCAGACTGGCAGAGCCTGCTTAGTTCTGTCGAAAATTACTGGTTTGAGCAGATGGGGCGACGAGATAACCCTATAGGTTTCTCATCATTCACTTAAAAAGTACCATTTGGTGAAGATGAGAGTTCAAAGTCAGAGAAACTGAATTGTCAGTTTATAGAACATAAAAAAGAAAGTATCTCACACATTTTTCAGACACTTCTTAGGAGTACAAGGCAAGATTCTTATCAAATTAATCGACTGGGGCTAAAGAACAATTTAAGGGAGAAAACATCATGATCATAGTAGCACTAATGAGCAAACTTAAGTGGTTCAGCTCTATCTCAGGTTCCTTACCTCAGCTGAACAGTCCAATTCATATTGTCCTCGATGAGACCCATCTGTAGGCTAGTGAGTGTTGAATAGAGCCGCTGGGCCACGGGGCCGAAACCTCCCTCTACATAAGACACCCTGCAGTCAATAAAATTCCCATTAGTTCCACAGGATTCAGATTTTTCTAAAGAAAATATCTCCTTAGATGCAGTTGAATACAAAGAGAATAAAATGGGATAGAACTGCATCAGCAACAAATCCTTCCATCTAGGCCATCTCCAGCATCCATATCAAACATTCCCGAGGTAGCAGTATCCCAAATAATCTTGCAAATTAAAAATAGTTTCTACAACCTAACTTCCCATGAAAGTTACCTTTGACCCCGGTAAGTTATGCTTCCCACTGGGGATATGACCACGGCTGTCCCTGTGCAAAAAACTTCATCAGCTTGGAGCAATTCACCCACCTCCACAAGCCGCTCTTCAACCTGTATTTTACCAGGAGCATAAAGGAAACAGATAAAAAACCAATTCACATAATTCCTCACACTTAATAAATTGGTTAATCTAAATAATGGAGCAGTGTACAGAACACCTCAACAACAGAAAAAGAAAAGATGAAATGCTGGCCCAGTTCATTACCGTAACCAGTCAAACCTACCACAGGTTCACCTAAGCCAAGCTACTACAGAACATCTAGATACATTTGATCTTAAGATAATAAGAATAGATTCACCCACAAAAGCCCTAGAGTCTAGTCAAAGAGTGCATATTCATGAAGGAGCCCTCCTTATATTGATTAAGCAACTAGTGAAAGCAGTGACAGAATCACAGCAGGACACAACCTGACCTTCCTGAAATTTTGTTAAACCTCAAAAATGGAAGAATTCCAACACATGACGCACATATGATAATATAAGCACAGTTAGTGACTAATACATAATAAGAATAATATTACTCTAGTTGTATATAAAACTGCATGATAGTTTTTTAGGCAACGCTTGGATGCAACCAAGCATTAGGAAATTTAGGGCTTGATATCCATTCTTATGGCATGTCCCCCTTGAGAATGAGAAAAGCCATATTACCTGGAAACCTTGGCTACAGGCGACATCAATTATGCTCTTCCTTGTGATGCCAGGTAGAATTGTGCCTTTTACTGCAGGAGTGGATATAACATTGCCCTATTGCACAAAAATAATAAAAAGGGAGTTAAACACCATAATGAGAATTGCTTTTTTTATAATCAGAGAATCAGAACTAATTGATGATAAGATGTACCTTCACAACAAAGATATTACAAGAAGACACCTCTTCTAGATATTTCTTGTGAACACAATCCAAATAAAGAACATCTGAATATCCTTTAGCTTTTGCAGCAGATTGCGCTTTAAGAACCTAAGCCAAGTACACAGGGAGCACTAGTAATGAGACTCGTCAATATAAGCCAAATCATCATGCCCCTCCTTGAATAATCAAAAGGTAATCATAATCAAATAAAAAGGTGATTATCATCAAGCAATTAAATGGAGTTAAAGGCATTACTAAATCGAACAAACACATAACAGGAAAGGTATACCAGCTGGGGCATATGGATTAAAAAGAAAATGCAAGTAAAGAGGGAGGATGAAGAGCTAGCATAATTAACAATATTAATAAAAAAAAATTAGCATTCTGCACAAACTCAAAATTTATATTCAATAAAAATGTGTACTTTATTAATTGATAAGAAATTGAACACCTATAAATCGAGTTAAACGGAGACAAGTACCCAAAGCTGAAATATCCAGAAGATAAGAAATTGATCACCTATACCTGCTGATGCAGTGAAATAGTTGTTCTTCCTATGCTACTGAACATGTATGTAGACTATGCACCCAAAAAAACGTTAGAAACCTTTCCCTAACTTTATTTAATATCCTCATTTTTTTCAAACTTAAGCAATAAGCAAGCAGATCAATTCGATCATAAGAAATATTGTGCTTACAGCAGCATAATTTCCAATAGTCTTGACTCCTCCTGTGCCCCCTGGAGTTGCCCTATGTAATTCATGTTCCACCACCAAACTGATGGGTGCAACACCTTCCTGGACCAGATAAGTTGCACTGTTACATAAGATTTGCGGGAGGAGAACTATTTATTGCTGATAAAATATCAAAGGAGCTATGAGAACCTGTTAATGTATTAAATAAACAATAGCACGGTAACTTTCAAGTAAGCAGATGAAGGGCTCGTGAAAATCAGAGATGCACAATTAAAAAGTTCTTTGCTGTTAAATACAAAGACCGTGCAGATGTTGCCAACTGAAAACACAAAAATATACGTCTGCTTTTCACATTTCTTGTTGAAAGGGAGACTAAAAGATTCTGTGATAGCTACAATGTTATATAGGAATAACTTAGAGCAGCAATAGAGACATGCAAAATTTTCTGAAATAGGATTCATTTTGGAAACATGCAAAAGAGAAGCAAACCTTAACTGAAACCCTGTCACTCTGAAAACAAATGAGAGCAATTGTGTAGGTCATACAATCGACTTTGATGTTCATTAGATATTATATCTTATGAACGAATTGTAACTTATTTTGAAATCTATAATTAAGTTTACTATTAAAGAAATTTTTCTTCACAGACATCATTAAGTAAGGATAACTTCTCAGTTGGTAATCATAATATAAGCCAAACTCTAATCAACACTTGCTAGTACAAAAAAACTTAACTTCTTTGTGAAAGACCAAACTTATGGCAGCTTGAGCAACTCCTTTCTACCCATGTATAGACCTTTCATTAATTTGATTTCTTAGCATAACACTTTTAGCTTCATCAAATCCTTTGCACTGTGTTGAGTACTCAGCGATTAAAAATCTTCGAAGTAGTTAAATGACAGTGAGTTAGGAATATAAAGTGGCTGAATGTTTTTTTAATTATTTAAGGAGGTATATATACAAGACCCTATGATAGCCATAAGTATTCAATGCAATATAAATTAATCTAAATAAGAAAACACAAATAAATCTGACAGCTGTATATTTCAATTCTCCCCTCCTCAAGTTGGAGCATAGATACCACACATGCCCAACTTGGACAAACATCAAGAAATTGTCTGTTTGGGACAACATGAGTCATCATGTAGGCTATTTTATCAACATTCTTAATATAGGGAACATTGATACTGCCATTATCCAAGTTATCCTTGATGCAATCCCTGTCATGTTCAACATGTTTGCTTCGATCATACAGTATCGGATTATTTGCAATCTCAATTGTAGTTGTATATTATCACAGACGAGAGTGTCATAGGCATTCCTAGACCAAAACCCAGTTTAGTTATAAATATCTTCAACCATGTAGGCTCTATGGTAGAATGATGAAGAGCATGTGCTTCAGCAATAGTTAATGACACAACATTCTATTTTTTGCTTCTCCAAATCAATAAATTCACTCCACAAACCACAACAAAGCATGATGTAGACTTTCTGTCCAACTTAGACCCAGAAAAATCTGAATCTATATATCCAACAATATCCATATGGTTATGCCTACAAAGCATCAAGGAGTAGTTAAGAAAAGCCAAAATATGATTCATTGCATTCATGTGTTGCTTCCTAGCATTATGCATGAACTGAATTGGCAAGCTAAGTCTCTAAATTCAACTGATAGATTTAATACATACTTTCATTGAGAGAGAAAGAGCCCATGTTTGCATTGACATACCTTAATACCCAGGAAGTATGTTAGAGATCCCAATTCCATTTCAAATTCCTTAGACATGTAGCTTTGGAGTTTCTCTATCTCATTAGAGTTGCTACTTGTAACAATCATATTAGCAACATAAATAAGAAGTGTGATATCATCACTTTTCTTCTTATAGAATAGCATGTGAACAGCCCTAGCTTGTCTGAATCCATACTAATTCATTGAGCAACACAATCTTCCAAACCAAGCCCTAGGTGACTGCTTCAACCCGTACAATGGCTTCTTCCGACTGCATACTTCATTTTTTTATGTGAACCTTATAGAAGGATCCATATACAATGTTGCTATTAGATCGTCATGCAAAAATGCATTATTTACATCAAATTGTCTCAATAACCAGCCTTGATTTACCACAAGAGACAATCAACCTCAACAATGTTCATTTTACCCACCAGAGCAAAGACTTCTTGACAATCAATACCATATGTTCAGGTGTATCCCTTTGCTACAAGTCAAGCTTTATAAATGTCAAAAAGCACGCATGATCTAGTCTTCGCATGCAAAACTCATTTATATCCTACCGTCTTTTTATATTTTGGTAACACAACCACCTCCTTCTACAATACCTTCATTTCATCTATCATGGCAAGATTCCACTTGGGATCTTTCAAGGATTTCCCGATAATGACAAGGAATTGGTTTGTCATCCCATACCATTCAAAATCAACATAAGATATTGCCCATCCTATTTCTAATTTCATCCCATACCATTGTCTATCAAAATCTTACCTTACATATGCATTTGAATTATCATATGTAAGGTGAGATTTTGATAGACAATGGTATGGGGAAATTAGAAATAGGATGGATAATATTTGATGTTGATTTTGAAAAACCAAATCTATTAGATGTTAAGGTCAATAATAGGATTTCTTCTACCTTGATCTTCAATTTGAGACGGAGTAGAAGCCTTTAGGTTCAAATCAAGTTGTACCTCAAGACTTGACTTGGAAAAGTTATCTAATAGCATAACAATATCATCAAGAGGAGGATTCGTACTTCAAGGAGATATATGGACATCATCTCTCCTAGTGTATACCGTGAGATCCCTGCTTCGCATTCCATGTGTTCATATTTGACCACTATTGGTTTATATTTGACCTATTGAATGATCATCACCATCTCCCTCTACAACCCCCTCTTTAACTATTCCACACGAAGAAAAATGTGTCATCAGCTTGTCACCCATGGAATTAATAAGCTAAGACTTTACCAGCGCAAACTCTCATTAATCACAACTTGGGTCAATTTCATTAGGCGTTGCCTTCCTTCCAAAGATATACCCCTCTTTTTTTCAGCAATATGCATCACCATTACTTGAAACCAAACACAACATTTAGCTCTTGACAGAGATTGTTGAAAAGGAAATCTCATAGGCAGTTACTGTGGAGGGCTTCTTACTTTCAGCACCAGAAATATCTATTTTCTCAAATAAGGTGTGGGCATGAAACAGTAAACAACAATGATTCAACCAAGAGAAGAGGGTGGTAGATGGTTTGGGTTCATCGAAGAGAAAGGTGCAGTATAAGGCTAGTCAGTAGTGGGGGTTTTTCTCTTTCCCAAACGATCTGATACCAAATTGGGAATAGAAAGTGGTTGAATGACTTTCTCATTGTTTAAAGGAGTATATATACAGCTATAAGTATTCTATGTAACATATAATGAATGAGAATAAGAAAATATATAAATAAATCCAACACTTGTGCATTCCAATTCAGTGCACCATGATTCATCAAAGGAAACCACAATAATTGCAAGCATATGAGACATGAATCAAAATGGCAGTCAAGACATATTTTGACTAAGAACGGTAATTTAGCCCATATACCATGACAGAGCTCTGACACTTTCTAGACTTTATATGCATACCCTTGTGAAGTTTAATAAATTATGAGGTTATCCATAAAAATAAATTACAAGGTTATCCATAAAAAGAGTGACATGAAGAAACACATCAACAAGAAAATTTAATTATCATCCTAAAATTATGGCGTGAGTGAAGCTTTCAAGTTATAGTTTTTCATGATTTGTAATACTGAAACAGGCAAAGGGAATATCAAATAGTGCAAAGGCAGCTGGTACTAATTGTGATTTTTTGTAAAGAAAGAATAAAAAGTCATTTCTACCAATCCAAATATATTTACTTCTAAAGATAAATAAATCAACAGGGCATCTTAAATATATAGTGTCACCTTCAAGTTTCAATTTCTTAAGATTTGTAAAAAAAATGGAACAGACAAATAGAGAATCAAATAATGCAAAACCAGGGGGTAGTTAAATACAATGTCTGTATGCATATTAGAGCCATACATATATTTGTATGTCCCGGGATAAATAAATCAACCCAGAATCTTAAATATATCTGATACTCAACAAATATATTGACCAAAGAAGGTAAAATGTTATGACATACCTTAAAATAGTTCCCTACAGGTGAAACATAGATTAGGAAGGTGTACTCAGGAGCAGGAGCAAGACCAAGAACAGCCCCAGTTCCCATCAGCAATGGCCTTATATAAAGGGAACCCTTCCCAGTTGGTGGAATCTGAAACATGAGAATCACTTTATAAAAGAAATGGAAAATAATAAAAAAAAAGCTTAAAGTCACTTCTAGTATATCCCCATTACCCAGCGTTTGTTTGCTAAAACAGTAGCCTTTACAGCTTCTACAAACTGATCAACTGTTGGTGCTGGCATGCACATACGTTCTGCCCCCATTCTCATGCGCAGAGCATTTTCTTCTGGACGAAACAATAGGATGCTATCATCATGTTTTCTGTATGCTTTCAGACCCTCAAATAATCCCTGTAAAAGTAAAGTGAGTAAAGTGTCTGGAAACCAAAATTTAGAAAAAGCAAACTATGGCAATGGAATTATTCCAAAACCTTCATTATAATACAGCAGAACTTTCCAATTGAACAAGTCCTACCTGGCCATAATTAAGCACCCCAGAAGAGGGGTTCAACTCGATATTCCCAAAACGCTGCAGCTCGCCATTGGAGAAGTTCCCACCTCGATCACATTTCATTGAATACATATAATCAGTTGGAAGCAAGCCGAACCCAAGGTTATCCCAGTCCAAGTTGGCTAACTCGACTGCATCACTGTTTTGGCAGCAATAGATAAAATGAGAAAACATGTCAAAAAAAACTGGCTCAACATTTTGACATCCAGCAAGTCTATACTCGAGGGACAATTAAAGGGTAAAATTAGCATCCCAATAATCTATATGAACAAAAAATCGATTTTTATTTCCTTGGGGAGATTCCACACTAGCCCAGAAAGATTCCATCCGATAAATATAAATGAAAAAAGCGTTGCCCGTGTACTGAACATAAAAAGCAGACGCCTTTAGATCCACATGCCAATTAAACGGAATCCCCAAACCTTAGCAGCACACATGACATATTCTAATCGCATATACATCGGAAATCAAAAGGCAATGGAATCCGAGGGGCACAAATCAAGGATGCATTTCTAACCTGTAGGTATCGGACAATGTCGCATCCCGTCTCAGGAGAGATGATGATGGCAGACGCGCGGCATTGGAGCCCGAAAGATGAGATTGCCTTTGCAGCTGCAGCTGAGAAAGCTTCGGATTGAAAGTTGCACGAGAAAGTACAAGAAGTCGTATACAGAGACATGGAACAGTAGTAGTACCTTGGGAGACGGGGGAGTGGAGAAGAGCTTCAGCTTCCTCTCCCAGGAGGCCGACGAGAGGCTGAGAATGTGGCGCTGACGGCAGGGGTGGGCCAGGGGATTCGGTTGAAGGCCCGCTATCAATGCTCTGCTGCTCTCCATCTCTCCGTGGCTGCTCTGGTTTGGCTAGCGCTTGGCCGTGAGAAAGTTTGATTTTTTAAGTACCTTTGTCTCTGTCTCTCTCTCGACTCTGTGTGCAACTTTTCAATTTCACCCCTAGCGGAAAAGATTCATGAGTCAGCCGCCACCTAATAAGACAAGTTTGCAAATTAATAAAATTAATCCATAAATGGAGTGACGTAATTTGGAGGGGTTTAGACAAAAATAAAAGGTATTATTTCAATTTCCAAAAGATGTACACTTACATGAAAGTAGGTTAATTGGACTAGTGGTAGATTATTTCCCTTAATTTGAGGTTTCCACATTAATATTAAAATTAAATAAATTAATTAATTTTATATATTAAAATGGATTTTTTTATCTATTAGATTTGAGTGGGTTTTCTTTGCACAATGATTTGAGTAGGGTTTACTAATGGGAAACAAACCTTTTATTAATGATTATGTTAGGTCAAAAAATTGGGAAAGAAAGAGTGTTAATTAGGAAAATACGTGTACTCTATTATCAAATTATAAAATAGCTATTTATAATATGCATTAACATAAATACGAGGTAGTTGTTTTGTATACTCACTAGTACAAATAATTATACATTGAGAGAGTTGTCTAACATCATGTTTTTTTTCTCGCTTGTATGGAGAACACGGCACCTGGTTAGTTTCATCATTTAGCGGGGTACTCAGCACTCTTGTTCATTTTTTTTTCCTTATTACCCATTGCACTAAACCGTTCACACTACATGACATTGGTTTGGGCAATTTAGTTATTTCTCCATTGTAAGGCATTGCTTGGCCAGTTTTGTCGACTACACGACTTCATCACAAGTGCTACCGCACATATTTTCCCACTTAAACAGATAAATTAGTATTTTTTTGAGAATAAGATAATAAATTATATAAAAAAATTGAGTTTTATATTTATAAATTTAAAAATTTTATACTAATTTATAATATATAACTTTTAAATAAAAATAAATACTCCAATTATTAATGTACAATATCTTATTATATTGCATTAAAGTTACTGGATTCACGTAATCAAACAGAAAATTATTTAATTTTTTTATATTATCTATTTTTTTTCATCATATGTTTGATTTTTTTTATAAATATATTTAATAAAAATCTTATTCTAATTTTCCTGAGATTAAAATAAAATATAAAGATGAATTTCATCCAGAGTATTTAAAATAATATAATAATAAAATAGAGAAATATTGTATATTTATAATATTGTAAAGATTATATTAATTTAAAATTAATAAATTTTAAGTATAAATAAATCGATTACTTATTAATATTATTAAATTTTCTTTAATTATAATAAACTAATATAAAATTATAAACTAAATATGATAATAGATGTATCTTATTATGAGTCATTATCTTCTATATTTTCATATTTTTAGCTTCTTACAAAATAACAAGCTCGTATAATAAATAAAAAAGTATATATAATGTATATTTTATATTTCTTGATGACTTATCTTGATTCCTATATTCTTCCAAACGCATAATATGCTGATATAAATATTCCACATTGGACAATTTAACAGGCTTCTAGCCTTTTAATCATTATATAATAATTTAGTTATTTTTAAGTTAATTAGAGCGATCCCACATGGATATTTTGAGGAGGTCTCTCTGCAGCTCCTTTGGTGATGCCGTGGTTGTTGATATCTAGAATCTTTGCACCTCTGAGTTTGGAGAGTCAAATGTGCCCTTACCTACATGAGTGCACTATACTATACTTGAGACCTCATGTCTCTCTCATCTCAATCCAGTCGTCTCCACTTTTACAAGTTGGCTATTTGGTTGGTGAGGTAGCTTTGTTTTGTTCTTCCTCTCAAGTCTTTTCCCGGTGAAGAAATCTCAAGCTCGACTCCAAGCTTATTAGGCGAGGTTGTGAGCCTAAGAGGTAGTTCGGTGTTTTGAAGGAAAAATATGAATTTATGAATAGTATATAATCTAAGTTAAATAATATATTTATATTAAAATTAAATTAAATATAACTTACTCCTACCTAATATTATAATAATATTTATGTTATTCTGGTTCTATCCCTCTAGTTTTCAACTGGCTATGCATCCTCCCACGTGCCTCTAGAGACTAGCTTTTAGCATGCCGATGGTATTTATTATTAAAAAAATAAGTTTATAAAATAATACACATTTTGTATTAATTTGTATCCATACAAATTGAATTAAATTCTATTTTTTTTAAACTTCAAAATATATTAGCTAAAATAATAAATAAAATGCAAATTTTTATAGGATGATTTAATTTAAATGTAAATATTTTATTTCATCAAAACAAATATTATTTAATTGAGATGATAATTTAAATTAATGAATAGTTTAAATTTATTTATTTTATTTATTCAATAAATTCGATTGATACATACGAATTAGGAATATAAAGTATAAATAAAATTTTTTAGAATTTTTTTGGCAAAATAAAAATATAGAAAACATCGACCTCCAATCGATCTAAATTAGATCGAATTTCATCAATTGGACCAAACGGGGTCAACAAACCTGCCACGAGGCGGGTCGCAAGAATGTTCTAGTCAACGGATTAGTCCAACGGAGCTCTCACACGTGGTACGTGGGGGTGCACATGTGCAAGATAAGTGTGTAAACAATATCGTCTTTTTTGCCCGAATAAGAAGCGGCCGTCCTTAAAAAAAAGAAGCGCCGTCCTTTGTCCCCGGAATAAGTAGTGGAAGGCCCATTAAAGGCTACGAGCAAAAAAGAGAAGGCCCATTAAAGGTTAAGAGCAAAAAAAGGAGGCCCATTAAAGGACGGCACGTGAACATCATTTCCCCTAAGCCCTGAAGATGGTAGTCGAATAGGACATCACCTTCCTCAAACTCTTAATAGATTTGGAGAAGAGTATATACCAATGGAGTCATCCACCAGATTATTTATTATTATTCATATTATTTTAATATTAATTACTAACTTAAATTACAATGTTTGGTACTCTTTATTTAGTTTTTCTATTTCCATTTTATTTCTTCTTCGCGAAATTCGAACTTAGAAGAAGAAGGTTACCCTCTCTCTACTCTTCTCCTTGCAAGTGAGGTTTGTTCCTGTTGGGGTCTGCTGTAACTTTGCAAGGGTTTTTCTCTCGTACATCTCCGCATCTTGGTCTTTCTATTTCTCACTTGTAACTACATAGCCTCGCCATTTTTCCTCATCCTCTCCTCTTCGTTTCCGTTTCAGGGTTTCTTACACTTCCCCTGCTTGCTCTCTCTATCGGCCCCGTGCTTAGGTTGGGGGAGGAAGGAAGATGGCAATCTCTGCTACGACACCCGACATTTTGGGCGAGCGCCAGTCTGGTCAGGACGTCCGTACACAGAACGGTACCTTCCTGTTTCCATCCACTATTTGCGTTTCAAATCTGGATCTTCTTACAATCCTGATGCGAGCTTTTGTGGTGAAACAGTGGTGGCATGTCAAGCTGTTGCTAACATCGTCAAGTCTTCGCTTGGTCCTGTGGGTCTGGACAAGGTGGCTCTTGGGCACTTTCCTCTTGCTATAGTCTCTGTTCTGTTATTTTCATGCTTGGTTATAAGTTAATTCGCGATAAATCATTGCTTTTTCACGCATTTGCTCCTACACTCATGTGAACTACTCGTTTACTTGTTCCAACCAATGTGTAAGATCATTTATATTTGTTCACTGTAGTATAGCGCTAAGAAGAATAGATGAAATGTTAGTCTAAAGATGGGGCTTTCAGATTCTATGGTTCACAACAAGATTAGCTGTGCTTATCTCTTTCTTGTTGACGGGAAATTATCACTCTAAGATTTGTAGCAAGAACTAATCAGCATGACACCCCTCAAAATTATGGATGGGTTCCAGCCAATCACATGAAAAAACTAGTGGTGAGATTGACCCTAATTCATTGATTTTATGAAAGTGTTTGAGAACTTTATACCTGTGTGAATGTGAAACATGGACTTCGAAGCTTAGGTAAATATTCAATATTCAGAAAGAACCAATATTTCAGGACATTATCAGTAAGTGTTAAGCCCCAGATCAATTTTCTAACTTTGAGATGCAAATATGCTGGTGAGAGCACATTGATGCTAATAGATTTCCCTTGTTCCTTCTTTTCATTTGAAAGCAAGTTCACAAGTTTTCTATTTCATACTGAATAGTATATGTTGCAACCTTATTGATAAGCATTCTATTGATCTGATGCATCAGATGCTTGTTGATGACTTTGGTGATGTGACAATCACAAATGATGGAGCCACAATCCTCAAGATGCTGGAAGTGGAGCATCCAGCTGCTAAAGTGGATGACTACTACTGCTTCTTTGTTCAAAATATTGAATTCACATTTTGAAAGATTATTTATATTCGCTTGCCTTTTCATATCATACAGGTACTTGTAGAATTGGCTGAGCTTCAAGACAAAGAGGTTGGCGATGGAACAACCTCCGTGGTCATTGTAGCTGCAGAATTGCTCAAGGTTATTACTGCTTATTATTTGATTGTCCAGTTGTTCTTTTAAAGATATGATAGTTATGAGTGAAACTGTACCAATTATTCATTTTTCAGAGGGCAAATGATTTGGTGAGAAATAAGATCCATCCAACATCCATAATCAGTGGCTACAGAGTGAGTTTTTTTTTTCTGCTCATTCATTAAGTTGTTTTGTTACCTAATACAATTTTATTCCTGTGTAATTTATGCCATCTGTTGGTATGAAATGATGATATGTACTATTGTCTCAACAGCTTGCCATGAGAGAGGCTTGCAAGTACGTTGATGAAAAGTTGGCCGTAAAAGTAAGCCTGAGCCTATTTACTTGTGGCATATTACCTTAAAAGTGATATTTTCCCAGGGTTGATATACTTATTTTAATTATAATTTCAAATATTTCTAATAAAAAATTAAAAATCTGTAAACTGTGCAAAGTGAGACACATGCTTCTTAATTTGTAGGTCGACAAGCTTGGAAAAGAGTCACTTGTAAACTGTGCAAAAACTAGCATGTCATCAAAGTTGATTGCTGGTGATAGTGACTTCTTTGCAAACCTGGTATGCTGCATACATCGAATCATATAACTCTGATAATGAGTGGATGCATAGTTTTCTTTTATTTCACTTTCTTTCTAGATCATATGAGACACACCTCACATTTTATGTTTTTCTGCATTTGTATCATAGATTTAGTGTGAGTCCCTTATTTATTAATTTTTAAACATTTAGGAACTGCCAAGATTAATTTTAGATGGCTGGAGGCGGTTTCATTTATGTCAGAGAGATGTTACTTGTATCTGACACACCTTAAATAATTTTAGGTTGTTGATGCTGTGCAAGCAGTGAAGATGACTAATGTTCGTGGTGAAGTGAAATACCCAATCAAGGTTAGTCTCTGCTTTTATCTATTGGAAGATTTGATTTCAATAGTATATATTTGTTAGGAATGACATCTATATCTTTTACACGTTTAGCGGAGTTGCCTATACTTGAAGTGTTATGACTTTTGTTATATTCACCATCATTTTGCAGTGCACTTTTCAAGATTTAGGCTGTTATGTAAACATTTGTATTTTCCTGCTGCAGGGAATCAACATTCTCAAAGCTCATGGAAAAAGTGCCAGAGAGAGCTATCTTTTGAATGGTTATGCTCTTAATATTGGACGCGCAGCTCAGGGAATGCCCCTCAGGGTTGCCCCTGCAAAGATAGCTTGTCTCGACTTCAACCTTCAAAAAACCAAAATGCAGCTCGGTGTCCAAGTTGTGGTTACTGATCCTAGGGAGCTTGAGAAAATTCGTCAAAGGTGATGAGGTTTCGCTTGATTTCTTTTTTTGGTCATTATGCATTGGCTCTCAATTTTATTTCAATGTAGAAATTTTCTCCTCATTTAAATCTTCATGCAGTACTGCATGGTAAATATTTGTTCTGATAAGAATTTCTTCATGATATGTACTTTTCTGGATTTGTGATGCCTAAACATCTGGATCAGCATTTCTTAGAAATCAACATCTCATGAAATAGTGACATATTGATATAAGCACTGATTGTTTCATTGCCTTGTCAGGGAAGCTGACATGACAAAGGAACGCATTGAGAAGCTACTGAAAGCTGGGGCCAATGTCGTACTGACCACAAAGGGAATTGATGATATGGCACTTAAGGTGATCTTGAAACTACTTTCTTCATTCCCTGTGTATCATGATGTGCTGGATTAAAACTGAGTACTTCAATGACTTTTTCTTGACCTCCTTTCTTCCTATGTTCTTTTATGCTCATTGAATAAGTTTGAGAAGTCTTTTAAATGTTTTCCATGTAAGTAATTTTGTGGATACTTGATTTAATTACTGAAGCTTTATTCCCATTGATCACAAAAAAACACTGAAAAAAGACTAAGTACTTTATTCCCAAATGTTGTATTAAGGTGTTAAATGTGATGATTTTTCATGCAGTTTGTAAGGATGAGCTTTACTTGCAACTTGTCTCATTCTGGTGTTTCTTGTTATAAAATATTTAGTACTTTGTGGAGGCTGGTGCGATTGCTGTTAGACGTGTAAAGAAAGATGATATGCGACATATTGCGAAGGCCACTGGAGCAACAATGGTTTGTCATCATTAATTTTTATGATGTGGTCATTAATGGTAACCTGTTGGAGTTTGTTACATTTACTTGACCAAGTCTATGGTTGTTATGCAGGTTTCAACATTTGCTGATATGGAAGGAGATGAAACTTTTGATTCATCACTCCTTGGCTACGCTGAAGAAGTGGTCGAAGAGCGCATTTCTAATGATGATGTGATCATGATTAAGGGCACAAAAACAACTAGTGCGGTGTGTATTTGTTCATGAATCATGGGAGTGGCAACTACCGTTCATATGAATTCAAAACTTGCAAGTTTAAAACAACTGAAAAAAAACTAGGAGAGAGACAAATGGATGAAGGAAGAATTATTGCTAGAAAACAACTACGTTGATGATATATCCTAGATGGAAAGAATGGCTGCTCTGTTCCACTTGAATATCTACTAAGTTTGTTGTCATTTAGAGTTATGTGTTATTACCTACATAATTTCTGACTTGTTTTAACAGGTTTCTCTGATCCTAAGAGGTGCAAATGATTTTATGCTTGATGAGATGGAGAGAGCCCTTCATGATGCTTTATGTATTGTTAAGAGGACACTTGAATCCAATACAGTAAATCCACCTCAATCCTATAATTTTCCCTGTATTCTATTCATTAATGTGGATGAAGATGGTGATTATAATTACTCCTTCCCTGTAGAGCACGCACCGACAGATATATTATATGTTACTTCTGATGAAATTACATGGGCTAGTTTTTACAATACCAGATATCATGTGCAATATATTCTAATTCCATTAAATAGGATCATTAAGGCATGCCAGCTGAGGGATATATGAGAAGCTAATCTTCTGGCAGCTTTCTAATATTTTCTAAATATCTAACCAGGGTGAGAGGTGTTGAACTTTGCTCGTTCTTGACTAAAGAGTTTAGCACTATATTTACTTCATATCTTAGACTAGGTAAATTTGAGTTGAAACCATCTTATATTTGTTCTTGAGAATGATATTAAATATCGTCTGCTGAGGGAGAGTATCTACACTCCTAGTAACAAATATACAAGTTTGAATTTTCTCCCCTGCAATATTATTAAGTTATAAACTGAAATTAATAACAATAAGTGTGCTCACTGTTATCCGAGTTTGCATGTGGAATTCTGATTACTCTATTATATTCAGGTGGTTGCAGGTGGAGGTGCAGTAGAGGCTGCATTGTCTGTGTATTTAGAGTATCTGGCTACAACATTAGGATCCCGTGAGCAATTGGCTATTGCAGAATTTGCCGAATCCTTGCTAATTATTCCAAAGGTATCACATCTGGATGCTTACTGTTTCAAAAGTAAAGGGGATATAATTCATATTATATTGTTGCATTATTATCTGAGTTTTTCTTTTTCCTCTACAGGTACTTGCAGTTAATGCTGCTAAGGATGCAACTGAGTTGGTTGCTAAACTGCGAGCATACCACCATACTGCCCAAACAAAGGCCGATAAGAAGCATTTGTCCAGGTAAAGGATATAGTGATATATATGGTCACCTCATCATAATATTATTAGTAAAAGAAGGATTTTGTTATATTGTCATCTTAAAACTTAGGCTGAAATCTCAAATAATGCCCCAACCTTCTCGAGAAATACCAAATAAGGTCCTATTATTTTTTTCTCCTTAAATAAGGTCTTAATGTTTGCATAATTGCTCAAATAAGACCATTCACAATTAATTTGACTTCATATATTTTACATGCTCTTGTTAACACAATAGGAAGGTGATATTGTGATGAAGGTTATGACCTTATTTGATACACCTTCAAAATGTTAAGAGCCTTATTTGAGACGAGACGAGTTTAAAAAGGTTATAATTCTTTTGAATCAGAAAAGGTTAGGCCTTCTCAAATAATGCCCTAACCTTCACCAGAAATTTCAAATAAGGTCCTATTATTTTTTTCCCTAAATAAGATTTTAATGTTTGCATAATAGCTCAAATAAGACCACTCACAATTAATTTGACTTTATATATTATACATGCTCTTGTTGACACACTAGAAAGGTGATATTGCTATTAAGGTTGGGCCTTATTTGAGATTTTTCTAGATGGATATGATGTTTTTTCCAAGGGGATAGGGCTCTATTTGAGCCATGAAAAATGTTAGGGATTCATTTTAAATTTTATCAAAATGTTAGTTCCCAATTTGGGATTTCAGCCTAAAATTGTCATGGGATTGCATTTATTTTTTCGTTGGCCTTTTTTATAAATGTAATGGATGCTAAGCTGACATTGTTACATATATTCATGTCAATGAATTTTTCAAACATCTTGAAAACTACTATTGTTTACAAGTACATAAGATAATTAGATTGAGGTGATACACATATATATCAGCATTTTTCTTTATTTTTTTGTATTGTGTAGTGCAAGTAACATGAAAAGTAAGGCATTATATAATCAAAAGGCCAAACCATGCCTTCTTGTGATGAACCACTGAAGAATAAATGTTAAAACTCGATTTTCTACCACTGTATAAATCTTTCTATCTGATGTCTTATTTCTTACTTACAGAAGATATATTATTCATTATAATCTGAATAGTTTCTTATCTCAAGGGTTTAGTTTCAGAGTTTGTTTCTACTTATGTGACTTATGGGAGGGTGATAGGGATTTTTCTTTATCATGTGAACCTTGTAGATTTGCTAGCTTTATCATTATGGTATACTCGTATATTAGATTGGTCCTTTCTTTTTTGCAGTATGGGATTGGATCTCTCAAAGGGCACTGTCCGCAACAACTTAGAAGCTGGTGTGATCGAACCTGCAATGAGCAAAGTGAAGATAATACAGGTATCTAGTTCAAAATTTGCATATTAGTTTTTTGTTGACTCCTTTTGGAGCATTCTCTTGGACAGCATATTGAACCTTGAAAATCTCACTTGTTCCCAGTTTGCAACTGAAGCTGCAATAACCATTATCCGGATTGATGACATGATCAAGCTCGTCAAGGATGAGAGTCAAAATGAACAGGATTAATTTATAATGTCAAACGAGATGATCATAGATCCAGTTTTCTTTACTATGTTTGTTAAGAGTAGGTTGTTGGGGTTTACTGTTATGAGTTTCCCTGAAATTTTTGTGGCCTGATTTTTGGACATTGTGAAATCTGCAGGAAGTACAAGTTCTACATTTAGTGTTGATTTGGGTTAAATATTCGAAGTTCCTTCTTTTTTCTGGCAACGTGATCTTATTCATATTTGTGCACTGGAAAAGAGTTTTTTTTTTACTTAGTAGTCACTTATGCCTAATATAAATGGTATCATCATGAATGTGTGGTATTAGTTGCATGTCCAGGCTATGCTCAGCTAGCCATGGCATGTTTGCATCATGGATCCTTCCTGGAATGCCAAATTATTTTCCATTCATTTACTCATCCAATTCATCAACTATGGCCATTCACGCCTCTAGGTCACCCGCCCGTGTTTAAAGCCATGGTAGAATTCAAAACCATTATCAAAAGCCATTTACCTGCAAAGGGGATGTGCTGCAATCCTCCGCTGAATGATTAGGTCTGTAGGTATATTTGGAATGTGCACAGAAAAGAGAGCATACTCTATTTCTCCCATGAACTAACTGACGTTCCTACTGCAAAACTATGATAACAGGCCTTTATTTGGTCATTCTACAGTGTTTTCATTATCTCTCCAACACATTTTCAAGCTGCAACAAAAGAAACTGCAGTTATTGTCGTACAATTCAGTTTAAGAGCTGCAGTGACGATGAACTGCTTATCACCTGATCTTCCTCCGTGATTAGTTCCACACTTTCCAGCAGTGCCTGTAATGATTTCTGTGCTGGTGGATCTAGGACTGGACTGGACTGGAGGAACATCATTGACCTCTTTTCATGGTGGACATCTAGAATACTTTATTTACCTTTTTTTTTTTTTTCTGTTTACTCAATTACCCCAAACATTTATCCTTTTAAAACTTTAATTTTAATTTTTTTCAAAATTACATTTTAACCTTTTAATAAATTATCAAAATATCCTAACTTATTTTAAAATTTTTCATTTAAAATTCTAACTTTTAAAACTTATTCATTTAGTTTGAGATATGTTGCTTATTCCCATTTAGAACCACAAGTCTTAAAAAATATATTTTCGTCCTAAATTTTATACTATTTATAATTTTTCTTTTTTC
The DNA here is from genome assembly GCA_030064435.1 of Trapa incisa. NCBI lineage: Eukaryota > Viridiplantae > Streptophyta > Magnoliopsida > Myrtales > Lythraceae > Trapa > Trapa incisa. The sequence goes on along the minus strand of CM057780.1, from coordinate 16,159,627 downwards.
TTAAAAAATTTCACTTTTGCTCCTTTTATTTTTTAAAATTATTATTTTTACCCACGGGCTATTAAAATGACCATCTTTCCATTTATTAGACAAAAATTACATATGGTACCCCAAAACACAATCAAGTGTATAAATTATCACAAGTGATACTTAATGGAAGTAAAGGGTAAAAGATATGGCACAACTTTAATGCTACAAATGTTACACACCGTAATAGTGGTATGATCCGTGAAAAAAATGCTTTAATAGTTGAGTGAAAATAAGGGAATAGACATTAAGTTAAAGTCTCGTGCCATCTTAATACCCAAGAGAGGATTAGCGAGATGATAATAAAATATGTTATTAGAAAGGAATGATGTCAAAATGATAGAGTATATATATTATCCTTAATAAACTAAATAAGAATATTAATAGAGTAAATCGTGAAATTTGGACAAATTTTTGAATGAACCTTTTCTTACATAAATTGAGAAGAATTTATTCCTAAGAGAATGCCCTAATAGGATGGAAAAATGAATAATGGAATGCCAAAAAAGAAAAAGTTTAGAGTAGCAAAGAGAAATATAAATCTCTGTATTGAGAATAAATCTCTAATAATAATTTAAAAGATAACTCTTGACGTAATTCTCGCTAGTAAAAAGACCTACATATTCACTCGAGATGAAAAGCAGAATTTATGGAAGAGGATCTACCCTAAAGGAAGTGGGGTAAATTATACTCCAAAGGAATTAAAAGAATGTGCTTGATAAGAAAATTCCTAATAAAGTTCATTTACAGACAAATAGTAAGAATTCTGTAATAAGTAATAACCAATGAGAAAGAAAAAATGTAAAAATTCGGTCAATATCGATTGAGCATGAAACTAATACTTATTAAGCACATTAACAATACTTATCAATAAATCTTTAATAATAATTTAAAAGATAACTCTTGACGTAATTCTCGCTAGTAAAAAGATCTACATATTCACCCGAGGTGAAAAGCAGAATTTATGGAAGAGGATCTACTCTAAAGGAAGTGGGGTAAATCATATTCCAAAAGAATTAAAAGAATGTGCTTGATAAGAAAATTCCTAATAAAGTTCATTTACAGACAAATAGTAAGAATTCTGTAATAAGTAATAACCAATGAGAAAGAAAAAATGTGAAAATTCGGTCAATATCGATTGAGCATGAAACTAATACTTATTAAGCACATTAACAATACTTATCAATAAATCTCTAATAATAATTTAAAAGATAACTCTTGACGTAATTCTCGCTAGTAAAAAGACCTACATATTCATCCGAGGTGAAAAGCAGAATTTATGGAAGAGGATCTACCCTAAAGGAAGTGGGGTAAATCATATTCCAAAAGAATTAAAAGAATGTGCTTGATAAGAAAATTCCTAATAAAGTTCATTTATAGACAAATAGTAAGAATTCTGTAATAAGTAATAACCAATGAGAAAGAAAAAATGTGAAAATTCGGTCAATATCGATTGAGCATGAAACTAATACTTATTAAGCACATTAACAATACTTAAAATAACAAAGGAACCATTTGTGTATCAAGAACTAATATGATAAAATAAACTGATAAATAATGTAAAAGCACATCTTATGGATGAGTACACAAATGCCTAACATGTAAATGAATGACTTCACACTAACAAAGTCAAGCCAAGACAACCAATTAAGAGAATGATCAAATTAAAAATACAATAAGTTAATGTTGATAAGTAAATGAATGATAACTGAAAGTTGAAATGTGGATAATGGAATATCCATTACTAATGGATATGGTTAATGTTGAAAAACAAAACATAACTATAAGTAATTGAATGAGATGTATTGTAAGTTTTGATAACAAAACTCACTAAAAGGTCGGTACAAGTTGTAATATTACATTTTTCGGACTTGAAATTTTTGAACAAAAATTGAAATTTGCTATGATTTAATTGAATCATGTGGTTTTAATTAGATCGAATTAATTAGGAACAAAAGATCCAATTTAAATGAGTTAATTATGTAATAATTAAGAAAAATTTATCAATGAATATATATGTATATAAGTATATATAAGTTGTGAAATAGGAAAACATAATAGGGGATCATATCTCCAATCAAATATAAGTGATAGTGATAAATGAATAATGAGGGATTAAGCCTATATATTAAATCTAGATATAGAATGGCTTAAAAATATAAAATTAATCCTAAAAAGTATAAAATAGCCTAACTAATGAATAAGGGTCTTATATAAATGAGGCTGACTCAAAACTTTCTATGGCCTAATAAAAAGGGGGCCACCTGAGAAGGAGCTCAAAAGTCTTTAAAACGTTTGCCTTGTCAAATAGTAGCAGCATACACAAACATCCACCGCTCGTGAGCCTTACATATGAGCCTCACCACTAGTGAGAAGGGCAGAACACTCCATAATCTGCACCTAATTATGTCAAAGCCCAAAAGCAGCCATTTAAACCTTTTTCCCCCACCTTCTACCATTAAGTAACCTACATGTAATCATAGCAATGCAATTCAGTCAGGATTCCTTCCTAATGGTAAGGGAAGGAAACAAGTGAAAAACAGATTGATCTAATATCATTAATACAAGTAAAGAAAATAATTAGACATAAGGATGAATGAACAGAGGAAGAGAACAGATGAATCTAACCTTTTGAAGCTAATTTCTAACTTTAACCCAATTTATATGGACCTTAGAAGAAGTCATTTAAAAGCCAACATGATCCATATATTCATAAGCTAATTCATAAAGACCCAAATGAACTCCTAAGCCCCAATATGGAATGAACATGATAATACACCAACAAATTAGTTATCTAATTTGAACTCCTAAATAATAAAAGAAAATATGGAATGAACATGATAATACACCAACAAATTAGTTATCTAATTTGAACTCCTAAATAATAAAAGAAAAGACATGTAAGAGTAGTGAACTAATACGTGTGGTTACCAGGAATATTAACTTTGATTGATAAGTGAATGCCTATTTATGAATCTAAGCACTAGTTGGCTAATATACAATAAGTACCAAATAGAATAAATTAAATCTTATCTCTAATTACGAAAAAGAACGGAAAAATGACTTATGTTGATAGTTAAACACACAAGGAGGTCGTCAATATTATACTCAATTATTAGACATCCCTTACCACTAAAACAAACGCACAATTTTCCTTAAGAATTCAAGTCAGCCCACAACAAATTAAATAGATCCAATATTAACCAAAGATGGGTATTGGACTCAACTGACCAAAAGGGGCCGATCAAAGTTATTTCTATTTGAATAAACAACACAAGTTAATAGAGAAACTATGAAGAAAATGGGCTAGAGCCATAGCTTACATATAAAGAGGGGGCTTGACTAACCATGATGAGTGTAAGAGTCATCCAATCCTTTTCCTAGAGATTCAAAGAAAGTCCGTAACCAACTTTCTGTTGGATTATGGAAGTTGGGACAACAAGAGGCCTAAGAAAAATCCAACCACATTGCCCATAACCAACTCCACTCCATGCATCAAGCTAAATTGATAACATTCAAACTAACATTACTAAACATATAGAACTTAATCAAGATGGAACTAGCTATTCAATGGAAACATCAATTAACCATTTCTCCAAACAATCAATAGAAGTGAACTCAAGGGATCATGAATAATACTAAATTAAATGCATTAGAAATGATGGAAATTACCTTAGGATTTCAGCATCCAGTATCCTATAAAAAGGTTGGTGTTAGACTTGCAAGAAGTAGAAGAAGATCATAAAAAATTAGGGATGCACAGAGCAAAAAAGTGATAAGAAGTTATCCGATAAATTCAACTAAGAAAACATCACTATTGTCACGTCCCAACCCGGTTTGGTTGGAACCCCATGACCAACTAGCCACTCCTTCCGATACAAAATAACAATCACTGTGGTACCGATAGGAGTCAAGTGTAACTTGAAAATAATTTTAAAAATATTTATGAAAATACGTTTTTCAAATAAACACACTGGAATATGATTATGGCATAAGGCTTATCAGGGGATATATTCTTCATCTGCATTCCTCTTCATATTTTTCCTGAAAGGTTTAAGGGAGTGGATGAGTTCTACAACTCAGTGAGTGGGTAAAAGGGTAATTATTTAAAGTGTTATTCTTATCATACTATTCTCTTTTATTGTTTTTAACAATCAAGCATATGTTTGGGTGAGTTCCACTGCACATCCCCCAGACTTAAATCGAGCTTCGTGTCCACAATGGTGGGACGGAACATCTCCCCCTTATTCCTCATTCTCAACGCGCATAAAGCTCCCATAGCTTATTGACTTACTAGATGACAAAGCTTCCCTTATGTTCCATAGGTTGTCGAGCAGCCCTTAGAACCAAGGCTACCCCCCAGACACCTCGATGGTTTCGTATCTCAGCATGCACAAGCAAAAGTCTTTTAATTAAGTCCGTTATCTTTGGTGCTACCATCCCAACGAGTTCAATGACCTGACTTTGGCATAGTGGCCAAATTACACAATTAACCATTTATGAAGGTTTTCCATAGACTCATAAATATAAATTTGTGTACGGGTTTAAGCCCATTCTCATTAGCCTTGGGCCATGTCGAGTAAATGCTATCGAGCTTGTGACGAGATCTCATCTTGTAAGGGTTGAAAGTGCAAAGATAAAAGGCCTTAACAAAAGACTATTGTTTGTGTTTAATCATAAATGGGACCGTAACACGATCGGTAAGGGGTAGTGATGGTTCTAAGGGCCGCTAGCCACCACAATTGATACAAAGGAAGCTATTGTTGGTCTAGTATGTTAGAGGCTCTAAGAGTATCATGCACATTAGACATGTCTAAGATGATAGGTCTAATTCCTTAATAGCGAATAACTCAATCGATATATCTGGGGGTTGGACTATAGTGCTCACATAAATGAATGGTTGAGGTCATAGTCTCGTACGAGTGTGGTCGGTAAAGGCGCTTAGGACCACAAGTGGGACAAATGAATTTTCTGTTCTACGAATGCGTGACCATTTTATGATGAAAATGGTGTTTGGTATGTTGTTGCTTGTTTGATACAAGCCCATTAAATAAAACACAGAAAAAATAAAATCTATGGGAAGTCCTTCTAGGTAGGAACGAACATGTAGTTAGGTTTTCAAATACAAGCCTATAATGAAAGTGGTGGAAAGTCCATCCAGGATGGAACTAACGTATTGATTAGCTTATCCAATATTAGCTTGAAAAATAGAACTCTAAACATATAAAGCCTATGTAAGTTTCTTCCGTAATAGAACACACAAGCTGGTAGCTTGGCTGTATACTAAAATTGTAAGCCCTTTTTGATAATCTTGAGAAAGGATTTCTAAAGCATCCTTATAATCGTTTTAGAGTATGTGTCGAATTGTGAATATGACGTCACAATATCAACCAATCCTAATGATTGAGTTGTGAACTCACTCCCCTCCAATACCACTTTCAGGAAACTAAGATGTTTTCTAGACACGTCGAATAGTTGGAAAGCTATAAATTCCTAAAATTATGCCTTAAATTTAGTGCTTAATCATGGTATTTTTTTATAATATTTATTTTCCAATTCCAAATGAATATTTTTGAAAAATAACTTTATATATTTTATTATGAGCCTTAAGTCTTGTCAAGTTTACAATGATGAGACGTCCATCATGATAAAATCGGGAAGATGTGAAGGGTTGTCTATAGGTTTGGCAAAACCGGGTCAGGGTGTGACAATAACTCTAATATCACCCCTTAATTTTCCAAAACTTATAGTGTTCCCTTGGGCCAGATTCACTCGATTCACGTGATGATGATCCCATTTATAAGACCCCTTTATACTTTTTTTTAAAAATTTTTCTACACTTTCCCCCCAAAGTATCTCAAGTCTTTCACTAGCCTCTAAAATTTTCACCTTTTGCATTTTAATCCTTAAACTTTCTAAAATTACCAAAATCCACTACTCTTTCCACTTATCCATTTTAAAACCCTATACTCTTTCATATATTTATTTCAGGTCCCCTAATTTCCTCTCATCTTATTTGGGTTCGTAAACTCTTATAAATTACATTTTTGCCCAAACATTACAATATTTACCATTTTCCCCCTAAACATTTCCAAAAGATTTACTTAGTACCATAGCCTCTTTTAAGCTACTACTTCGGGTCCCTGAGTTTTCTCAAACTTTATTTCAGGTTTCTAGACTTTTACTGAGTCTTATTTGGGTCTCCATTTTTTAGAAACTTTGTTTTGACCCTATACTTTTCAAAATTTACATTTTAGCCCCCAACTTTTTATTATCTTGCAACACCTCCATAAACTCTCAAAAAATCCTTGATTATCCCCTCATCTTATTTACCAAGTCCCTATGATCACTTTTTGGCCACCCTTGATGTCACACCCCTATCTGGTTTGGTCGGAGCCTGTGATCAACCCACCACCCTTCCCTGTATCATTTAGGTATATCTACTTGAATGAGGCCAGGAAGGTGAAGGCATATCCACTATTAAACCCTTATTTAAGTTGGGGGTAGGAAGCATACTGTGAGAGCCTGAGCGCATCTGGAACTTCCTGTTAGGGTGATGTCCTGTAAAGGGGTTCAGGGAGGGGGTGAGTACAATACTCAGTGAAGGGAACTACTATTATGTTTTACTTGAATTTATCTTTTCTTTCTTTAATTTAATCCTTCGTTGCTATTTCACACAGTCACAAGTTTCACAACTGCCCTCCTATCATAGGAGGGATCACACATTTGTAGAACGGTTCTCGATCGTGCCACTTGTGGACCGTAGCGCCTTTATCGTCCACCCTGATAGAGGGATATTGCCTCTACTCGGAGTTTGTGTGGACATCAATAGTCCGACCCCAAACTGAAGTTTCTCCACCATGTGCGCTCAATGGGACGAGATCTCCTTCCCCTAACTACCTCGATTTCTGTGTGTAGGAAGCTACTCGGCTTTACAACCTACTGAACGACGATACTACCCTTATGCTCCCTGGGTCATCTAGCAGTCCTTGGATCCCAACACTACCTCATATCAGATGTCGTGATGACCCAAATATCACGGTGCATGCACAATCAATGAGCTTTTTAAGTTATAGTAATTATCTTTGGCCTTCTTGCATAATGGTCTGTCAACTTGGATTCGGCCCCACCATGCGTATTGGCCTAATAGGTTTGATGACCTGGCTTCGATAGAGTAGCGGTTCGGTCCAACAAGCTCGACAACTCAGCTTGGCTGGATGGGTATCACACAAGTTCCCATTATTTAGGTCTTTTAGCCTCATGTATCACATGTTTGTTTTGGACGAGTCCATGCCCGTATCAATGGGCCTTGGGCCCACTAGCATCTCGAGCATAAGTCCAGAATTAGCTCCCAAATAATTTAAGCAAAGTCACCCAGTTAGGGGATGCTAATTCTGAGAAAACAATTTTCAAAGCTTAAACTGTCATTCCAACCAGAATGAACGTCATAGCGGTTCACACTCACTTGGTGATCTCGGTGGGTCATGCTAGCAGAATTTTCTCTCCTCAGTGCACTTCTAGGGCTTGTGCTCGAGTAATCCGGTCCTGTAGTGTGCGAGTGTCGGTATTAGGAGGTGGTGACAAATGGGTCCTACACTTTCTCATATCTGTGCCTAAGGTCCCGTACTTTACTTAAATTGCACCTGTGTGTCTGATAGCTCTTTAATCTCTATTGGGTCCCCTGGGTTCCCAATTATTCTTTTTAGGTCCTTAACTCTTTTAATTTTACTAATTTACCCTTGATATACTAATTTTGCCTTTTAGTCCTTAATTTTCTAAAAATTGCAGTTTGGTCCACCAACTTTTAAAATTTTCCAATTTTCCCCAAATTTGTCCAATTGACCCTCAATTGGGGTGAATTTCATGAAAACACCATCAATTTTGTGAAATTGCTGTTAAGCCCTCCAATTTTTGAAAATTACACAAAAGTCCCCCAAAATCCCCAAATCACCCTTCATCTTCTTCCCCAATTCGAGCATATGACACTTCGAATCTTACCTTGTCCAATTGGTGGCCTGTAAGTCCTTGTTTTCTCCAATTCTTGCTTCTAATTGCCTCCTATAGCTCCCCTCGATCGTCCTACACTTCGAATTTCTAAATTTGGCTAAGTTTTGTGCCATGTCAGAGCTTCACCGAGAAATTTACAATATAGAGAGAAAGCTTACATTTCTTACCGGTGGAGAGGCAGTGGCGGAGCTTGAGGTAGGGGTAGCTAGAGCTAGTCAAGGGGAACCTAGCAGGATCGAGTTCTGCTGCAATTCGCTGCTGCCTTGCGAGAATTTGAAGAGAGAAGTTTTAGTCGGTGCAACTCTGAAATTTGGGAATTCCAATGAGGGGAGGCGAAATTGAGCTTACCTGGACCTGTAGGGGTGTTGTGAAGGGTCTTAGGCAGTCAGTGGTGGCCAAGATGGGTGGTGGAAGGGCCGGATGGCAAGGTGGTGTCGAGCAGGAGCTTGCTACTTCGAGCTTCGAAGCAACTTTACTGTGTGATCTCCATTGCACCTCCCTGAGCACTCTCTGGTTGCTTTGAGAAGGTTTGAAGCTAGAGAGTTCTTCCTCAGTTCCAATGCCACCCTTCGGAGCTCCTTTGGTGGAGGTTTCGCCCGTCGTCGGAGCTTTGGTTTGCAGCTTGTTGAAAAACTCACTCTTCTTCTTCTTCGCTCGATTATGGGATGTTGAGAACGAATGAGGGGGTGCTCTTTATATAGGGAGGTTTGCAACTACTCAGGCTACCGGCTGGCGTAAGACTCGACCTCTAACTCGGCTGCCGGAGACGTGATTGTTGCATTTTTTGAGTCGTCGAATACTCCAGCTTTTCCGGTGACTCCCTCTCTCCTCTCTCTCTCTCTCTTCTCCTTCACCGTCTCAAGGTTGAAGATAATGATGTGGCGGTCATGCCAAGTGGCACACTATGATTGGTCAGTTTTTCTAACATGGATAGCCAGCTCTACCGTTACGTCAGTCGTTGATTGGACACGTGGCAACCTCTTATTGGCTGCTCGTATCTGCATGACATGCTGACGGGGTGCCAACTGTCCATTGATCGAACATGTGGCAACCTCCCATTGGCTGACTGTGTCTGTGTGGTAGCTGACGTGGCGCCATCTGGTCGTTGGCCATTAACCATTGACTAGTCCGTTGACCAGTCTGGTCAGATAGTTGACCGGTCCGGCTGACTGGGTTTGCAGTCCAAAATTTGAAAATCGACCGGTTTGGACCTAGTTTGATCGATTTTCTCAAATTTAAAAATTTCTAAATTCATCTAAATTCATTTTCTATCTAATGGTGGTCTCAATTTTCCAATTTCATATTTTTAATCCACTTAGAAAAATAAATTTGTGAATCAGTTCACTATGGTTCTTGTCAGTTCGAGTCTAGTTCACCCCGAACCGGTTCAGTTCTCTCTTCAATTCCACTTCCTGGTTCTCCCTTGAAGTTTTGTGAAATTTTTGGTCACTTGGGATGTTCCATTTTCCCACATTAGCTATTTTTCGTTCATTAAACAGCTTGGTTCTTCATGTATAAACCTATACAGGTTCTTTTTCCGATTTCCTTAAGTTCAATTGGATGGGTTTTACAATTCACCCATCCTTTTAGGAGTTTTGTTCTCAAAATTGTTACACGTCAAACAATTGTGGATATTTGTCCCTTATTATTGACTCAACCTCCCATGTCTCTTTCGCTACTTGGCCATTTTACCAGAGTATCCTCACCATAGGGATATTCTTGTTTAAGAGTTTCTTCTCATGTCGATCGAGGATCGGGACATGTTCTACTTGGTAGGTCAAGTTTTCCTCAATTTCCAATGGCGGCTCATCTAGTATGTGGCAGGGATCGGGTTTGTACTTTCGTAGTAGGGACATGGGGAAGACGTCATAGATCCTCTGTAGGTCTAGAGGCAACTCCAATTGTAGGCTACAGGGCCGACCCTACAAATGATGGTGCATGGGCCAATGTACCTAGGTTTCAACTTTCCTATTTGTTGAAACCGGAGTATCCCTTTCCAAGGTGACACCTTTAGGAATACTTTGTTCTCAACCTCAAATTCCAGGTCCTTTCTCCGGTTGTTGGCATAACTTTTTTGCCTATCCTAGGCTGCCTTGAGTTGACTCCTTATGATATGGATCTTTTCTGATGCGTCTTCTATCAACTCTACCCTTTCGAGTTTTCTTTCCCCTACTTCCTCCCAACATAAGGGCATGCGGCAAGGTCGTCTATAGAGGGCTTCGTAGGACGTCATCTGGATGCTGGCCTGGTAGCTGTTGTTATACGTGAATTCCATGAGGCATAGATCGTCCTTCCAATTCTGCTTCATAGTTAGAACGCACTCCCGTAGCATGTCTTCCAGAGTCTGGATAGTCCATTTAGATTGCCCGTCTATCTGGGGGTGAAAAGCTGTGCTCATATGGAGTCTGATCCCTAGTGCTGCCTGGAGGCTAGGCCAGAATCGGGAGGTGAACCTCGAGTCTCGGTTCGATACTATGCTTACCGATACTCCGTGGAGTTGTACTATCTCCCCCACGTATAGGGCGACGAGCTTTCCCATCGGGTCTGTCACCCATATGGGTAGGAAATGTGAAGATTTGACTAGTCGATCCACGATTACCCATATGGCATCCCAACCCCTTCTTGTCGTTGGCAGTTCGGTCACGAAATCCACGGTGATGTGTTCCCATTTCCATTCTGGGATCGGGAGAGGTTGTAGTAGCCCGGAGGGTTTCTAATGTTTGGCCTTAATTTGTTGACATGATAGGCATCTAACCACGTACTCTATGATATCCCTCTCTTAGTACTTGAGTTCCTGATTTGAACCTCGTTGCCACTAGCAGTACGATCCCCATATCCTATGGTTCTACCCTGGGCCTGAGGCCCAACTTGCTTTGTGGTTGGGACTGTGTCCCTTCCTCCCCTGTCCTTAGTGCATATTCTCTTTTGGGCTCATCTTTTATGTTGTCTAGGTCAATTCCTTACTAGACTCCCTTACTCCTTGGGTTATGATTCCATTTGTCCCGCCCATGCTTTGATGTCATCGAGAACATAAGTGTCTGACTATTTATATGAGTTTGGGTTATTCATGGGTTTATTCGTTCTATCCGGTTTTTTCTTATTGTGTCCGCCCATCCCTGCTGTTAGGTTTTTGGGCCCAGGTAGACCCCATCGACTCACTGGTCCTCCAACGTTCGTCTGTTTGTGCAGTTGTTGGTGTTCTCCGACTAGTGAGGGGTCCCTTCCTTTTTCGGCCCCTTTCTTCTTTCTTGGCCTATGGTTCATTACACTAGCCGATGTGCAATGGCTGTAGTACTTCGGAGTTATCCCTTTCTCATCAAGGTCGCCCTTGAGGGACTCCTCCCCCTTGCGGAGTCTGTGGCCTACATGGGATTGGTTTTTCGGAGTCTTCCCTTACTTGCTCTAAGGTTGTGTCTCAGGTTCTGTCCTCGAGGACCCGAGGTCCTTCCCTACGAATCCTTAGTGGCTTCGTCTAGTGCACGCCCCAACCTAGTTTGGTTGGATCCCCGTGAACAACCCGCCACTCTCCCGATTTATTCAGGGTTTTCCATCTTGTAAACTGTGGGGAGTAAGGCGTCCTTCTTAGTTGTACCTTTCCTGGAATAAAACTAATCAAAACTAATATAAACTTTTACATACTTGCCTTAAGGTTCGGCTACCGATAAATTTATAACGTTGGTTTTCCCTTGGTTTCCTAAAAAGATGTAAAGAGAGGGGGTGAGTTCGACAACTCAATTAATGGGTGTTTGGTGAAAGTTTTCATAAAAATTAATTTTAATAATCGATGTATGCTAGACTCCTTATTTCATAAAAATACCTTTCTACAAATTTTGGTTTATCAAAATCTTTTTCAAAGGTTTCCCAATTTATTTCCAAGGATTCTCAAATCCTTTCCACGATTTTCATAATCTCTTTCCCATTTCCATATTCGGTGTGTTTAACATACAACACACACCCTTCATCATGAAGGGATCACATACATTCGCGAGATGCAGTTACGCCAACTGCACCCACTTGTGGATCGGAGCGTCTTTACCATCCATCTTGATAGAAGTCTCTATCTTCTACTCGATGTGTGAGTGAACGTATCTGACATCCTACCCTTAGACCAAAAATACTTCATGTCCATATGAGGAAAGAGACCTCATCCTATCCCCACCTCGGTCTCATGCGCAATGAAGCTACGTTGAGCTTCTCAAGACTTTTGGTATGACTAACTACCCTTATCTGCACCAAGTCGTCCAGAGCCCTAGGACGCATCACTACCCTTCTTGGGCATCTTGAAGGTCCCGTAACACAGTACATGCACAAATCAATAATTTTTCCACATAAACCATATAATATGTGGTGCCACTGATCCAACGGCCCTGACCCTCAACTAGACTTGTAGTTGTTTGTCTTTACTAGTCTGAAGACCTATCATATCGCACTACCACTAGCCCATCGAGTATGTTGGTCCTATCTCGGTACCATGGATAAACAACTCATTTACTTAAGTTTTCATGGCTTAGTAATCATTTTTATTTACGAGTTCTTGCTCGTGCCAACTGGCCTAGGGCCCAATGTTCAAGATTTTCAAAATTAGGCATATTAGGCCCCTAGTTCTAAAACTGAGGCCTCCAGCCTATATGAGCTATCCGAGCTCCCGTCAAGAAAGTCTCACAAAAATTTTAAGCAGTGGCACACAGTCAAAGGAGAGCATTTTCGAAAAAATAAACTTTTTAACTGTCCACCATACTAACTGAGTATGAGGACATCTCCGCTTATAACCGATAAGCGGTTTTTTCACTTCCTTCTAGGAAGTTTCATCATACCAACCGGTAAGTAGTTTTTCCGTGTGATTTCCACATCACACTTCTTAGATGTGATGATTAAAATACCACTTAGCAGTGGGTTTTCATTTTTGAAGTACTTATCATCCCAACTGGGTATGATATTCAATTCCCACTCACCCATTAATGCAATGAATTCCTCTCAATCAGTTCTTTGTATTCACGCGAACTTTTCCTTGCTGGCGTTCCCGGTACTTCGTGTTCCTACATGATATGAACAACCTTGTTCATTATCTCTCGGCCTAATAGCCTTCATTCATTCCAAATTAATGAGAAAACTAAACTTTTCATTTATTTACAATTAGGTTCCTAAAGTTATTTTTCTTTAACTTTAAGTCCCTAATGGCGATTTTTCCACAAATTGAGTCCTAAAACTTTTAAAATTAACCTTGGTACCTCATTTTATTCAAATTCACAAAAAAGGGGTTCAATTTCACAAATTTCCAATTTGGTTCCCCAACTTTTCCAAAATTACCATCTTGCCCCTACTTTACAAAAATGGTAAGTTCTACCCAAGAAATTCCAAATTTGCCCAATTGGTCCTCAATTTTATGAAATTGGACTTTAGTCCCTCAAATTTTTGAAACCCCCAAATTTCCCCCAATTTTGCCCTCAATTTCAACATTCTAACTCGACCGAATTTGAATTTATCAAATTAACTGATCAAATGAGTTTAATTGTTAAAATTGAAGTTAGATTGGAGTTCCTACGGCGGCCCTCGGAGCTGCTTCACTGTTCTATCATGCCAGCCTCTCTTCGACGACCCTCGGAGTAAATGGAGACTACCGTAGGGTAGCTGATTTCTCCTCGGTTCTAAAGAACCCGATCACGCCTTCTTTGGCTCAGAAAAGACCCTACATCGGAGCTCTGGTGTGAGCTTTATCGGAAATTGGAGCAGTTGAGAGAGAATGGAGTTTTCAGGTGTGGAGAGGATGAATGGGGAGGGGCTCTTTATATAGGAAGATTGGGGACTTCTTGGTCGTCCGATTGGTGCCTTAATGATGGTCATTTATTGCCTTAAACTCCTTGGTTGGAGACTTTTCAACTTCGTCGGTGCTGCGCAATTTTCTGACAAGTGAACAGTGTTGGTTTCCCCTCTCTCTTTGGGTTCCGGTTCATAAACTGATTCATATCCGATTTGGATCTGCTTCACTTGAACCGGTTTGCTTTTCATCCCCCATTCATCCTAAAGCCCTTTTCATGACTTATGTGACTCTTTAGGTCACTTCGGATCCATCAATTTTCCAGTTTGCCCTCTCTCTTTGGGTTCCAGTTCATAAACCGGTTAGATCCGGTTCACCCAAACCGGTCTAGTTTTTCTCCTCCAATTTATCCTAAGGTTCTTTTCCAAGGTTTATGAACCCTTTTTGGGCCACTCGGGAGTTGTAAATTCCCTAATTTGCCCGTTCCCCTATGATTGGGTTTGTGAACCGGTTCAATTTTTCCCACTCAGTTTGATCAGTTCTTTTCCTAGTTTCCTTAACTTCAAAGGGCGGGGTTTACATCTAGGGAGTCGTTTCAATTCGTTCTTCTGCCCATTCCTCCCTTGGGGTTGGTGGTTCTACGTGTTGATCCTTTCTTCTTAGGTTTGTGTTCCTCTTCATGTGTTGGGGTTTGTGCCTCTCCTTTGCTTTATGTCCCGTGATTGGTTTTTCCATACGACGTCCTTTTCCTCTTTCTAGTCTCTTGAGGTGACTTCCTTATGTAACTATTTCATTTAATTTTATAAATTCCCCGCTTTCCGACCACTATATGCTGCCTTTCCTTACCTTCCAGGGTCGGGAGGTTTCATCGCAGTCTTGCTTGTCTGTTCTTCACTCTTGGGGTACTATGCTACAATCCTTTGGTCTCATGGGGGTGGTCAGGTCTATACCAGGTTAGAGCCTCTAGGTAATCCGACCTTTGTCCTGCAACCAAATCCTAGTTCGATTCCTTCATCCCTACTTCCTCGAGGTTAGCTTTCTTGATGTGGCTCTCATTTGGCTTGCCTTTTGGGGCCCTTACTGGTTTGCTAAGGGTTTCTAGTCCACATAGTTTCCTATTCTGCTCTCTAGGCTGGTCATTTATGGTTTCGACTTTCTTTTGTCCTGTAAGGTACTTTTCTGGCCATCCGGGTGGAGGTGTTGGAAGGGGATGGCCCGAGATGGGTTTTAGTCTCACTCTTTTAGGGTTCTTGGTATTTTGGGTTTTCTTTTTGAAGAGGAAATCTTCTTTATTGGTTGGACTAGAAAACCTCGATCAAGGTTTATTATAGTAGACATTTCCTTAATCTCCTATCCTTTCCTATCCCCACCAGTTAACTAACCTAGAATTATATCTATGCGGATTGCGAGACTTCGCATCAGGTGTCTCGAGGCGTCTTCTCCTCCTGGGTGGGCATTCGCCTCCATGGTACCTGCCGCAACGAGGGCACAAATTCATGCTAGGCTCTTTGAATTCTGTTGATGTCGATAGACTAGGGGCCCTCCTGGCCTGTACGGGAGGAGTTATATCTATGCCATACTGGCGTTGGACAGCTGCATCACGGGCATGTTGGGTGGGGCCTACGACACACGTACTGTAGTGAATCGAGGGAAGTCAGTGAAAAACCCTCACGTAGTTAGCGTAGGCTTCCTAGAAGTTCCTTTCAATTTTTGCCTGAATTTGGGCCAGGTTTGGTTCCCTTGGCGGAGATACTTCATCCACCACCGAGTAGGGAGGGGTCCTATCTCGAGGTGCATCCCAAGGGATGGGCTACTCTAGGGCCTCCACTCATTGTTCCATAGCATGGATCTAGGGAATATATTCTTCAAGGGCGTTTCTGTTCATATTTTCTGCAAGGTTGTAGAGAATCGGGGTTAGAATGGGTTGGGGAAAACTAATAAGGAAAGTTAGGCTCTAATACCATTCAAGTTTTCATGCCCCGACCCGGTTTGGTCAGAGTCCGTGATCAACCCACCACCCTTCCCTGTATCATTCAGGTATATCTACTCGAATGAGGCAAGGAAGGAGAAGGCATATCCACGTTCGAACCCTTACTTAAGTTGGGGGTAGGAAGCGTACCTTGAGGGCTTGAGCACGTCCGAAACTTCCTGTCGGGGTGATGTCCTGCAAAAGGGTTAAGGGAGGGGTGAGTACAATACTTAGTGAGGGGAACTACAATGACGTTTTACTTGGATTTATCTTTTCTTTCTTTAATTTAATCCTTTGTTGTTATTTCACATAGTCACAAGATTCACAACCACCCTCCTATCATAGGAGGGATCACACATTCACAGAACGGTCCTCGATCGCGCCACTTGTGGAGCAGAGCACCTTTACCATCTACCCTGATAGAGGGTGTCACGCCCCGACCCGGTTTGGTCGGATCCCCGTGATCAACCCGCCACTCTCCCAGTTTATTAAAGGGTTTCCCCTTATTGTAAACCGTAAAGAGTAAGGCGTCCTTTAACTTGCACCTTTTTCCTGGAATAGCATAATCAAAACTGTATGAAATTTAAAACTTTACATACCTGTCTTACAGGCATCTTAGTTGACGGTCTTTAAGGGGAGGCTTTCCGGGATTTCCTGAAAGGGATATAAGGGAGGGGGTGAGTACGACTACTCAGTGAATGGGTTTTTAAAAGCTTTTGGCTTTTAAGAAAAACATTTATATGGAGTGTGCCAGACTCCTTTGTTTTAAAAAATCCTATCATTTAAAATTTTAGATTTTTCCATTATTTCTTAGTTAACACGGTATGTCATCACCCAACACACATTCTTCATCATGAAGGTTACACACATTCGCAAGTCAGTATCACTACTGAACCCGCTAGTGGCTTCGGAGTGACTTTTCCTGCCACCCGGATAGAAGTACGACCACTTCTACCCTGGAAATGAGTGGATGTACGTGACATCCTACCCACAATCCCGAAATCACTTCTTCATGTCCGTATGAGGACAGAGACCTCATCCTGTCCCCACCCCAGTCTCATGCGCTTCATGCTACTCCAGATTTCGCACAGACACCTGGAACGACGAACTGCCCTTATAGCCACTAGGTCGTCCAGTGCCCTTAGGACGCATCACTACCCCTCATGGGC
This sequence comes from Trapa incisa, assembly GCA_030064435.1. Classification (NCBI taxonomy): domain Eukaryota; kingdom Viridiplantae; phylum Streptophyta; class Magnoliopsida; order Myrtales; family Lythraceae; genus Trapa; species Trapa incisa. The sequence goes on along the minus strand of CM057780.1, from coordinate 16,142,700 downwards.
GTCTTGATGATCTCGTACTCACAGTGCATGCACAAACAATGTTTTCTTATATTGCCATGTAATCTGTGGTGCCATTAGTCCAACGGCCCCGACTCTCAACTCAACCCGCAGCTGTTTGTCTTGACTAGTCCGTCGACCTGTCATGTTGCACTGCCGCTAGTTGACTGAGCATGTCGGTCCTATCTTGGTACCATGGCCAAACAATTCACTTATTAAGTTTTATGGCACATATATCATGTTTGTTTACGAGCTCCTGCTCGTGCCAATTGGCCTTGGGCCCACTGTACGAGATTTTCAAAATCGGGCATTTAGCCCCCAAGTTCCAAAACCGAGGCCCCTAGCCTATCAGAGCTATTCGAGCTCCCGTCGAGAAGGTCTCCCAAATAGTTTAAGCATTGACACACAGTCAGGGGAGAACACTTCCGACAAAATAGGTTTTCACTCTCCATTATACCAACCGGTATAAGGACATCTCCGTTCATAACCAATGAACGAGTTTTCAACTTCCTTCGAGGAAGTCTCATCATACCAACCGGGTATGATCTACTTACAACCGGTAAGTAGTTTTTCTGCATAATTTTCACATCACTTTCTCTAAGTGGTGATGATTAAAATACCACTAAATAGTGGGTTTTTATACCAAGGTACTTATCATCCCCTACCAGGTATGATATAAAATTTCCACTCACAACCGGTAAGTGGTTTTTATTTTTAAGTTGTGCTCATCATCCCAACCGGGTATGATGTTAGTAAACCCACTCACCCGTTAATGCCGTGAATTCCACTAGACTGGTTCTTTGTATTCACGCGAGCTTGTCCTTGTTGGCGTTCTCGGTATTTAATGTTCCTACACGATATGAACAACCTTGTTCATTATTACTCGGCATAACAGCCTTCATTCATTAATGAATGAGAAAATCCAAACTTTTAGTTATTTGCAATTAGGTCCCTAAAGTTATTTCTCTTTAACTTTAAGTCCCTAATGTCGGTTTTTCCTCAAATTGAGTCTCGTAACTTTTAAAATTAATTGTGGGACCTCAATTTATTCAATTTCACCAAAAAGGGGTTTAATTTTCCAAATTTCCAATTTGGTTCCCCAATTTTTCCAAAATTACCATTTTGCCCTTCTTTCACAAAAATGGTAAGTTTTTCCCCAAAATTTCCAAAATTCCTCAATTGGTCCTCCAACATTATTTTCATGCCCAATTGACCCTCAATTTCATAAAATTGTATTTTGGCCCCTTTGAATTTCGAAAATCCCCAAATTTTCCCCCAATTTCAACTCTTCAACACTACCGAATTTGATTTCATCAAATTAATCGATCAAACACTTCTAATTATTGAAATTGGAGTTGAAATTGAGTTCCTGTATGTTCAAACGATTCTAAGAAACTTTGAATCGCAGATTTTAACGTCGGAATGAGCTCAAACGGAGCTTTGCTGGAAAATAGACTGTAAAGAGAGAAAGCTTCGATTACTCACCGGTGAAGGCACGATAGTCTGAGCTTTCGATCTGGGCAGATAGGTCTCATCCTGAGGTTCATCCTAAAATCAAGTATTGTATCAATTGATGCAGAATTGGATTAGAATTTTGTCATTGAAATTCGGTCGGCTCTCTCTCTAGCACTGATCAAAAATTATAAAGGGGAGTCGAATTGGCTTACCTTTCGGTCCTAATTCGGCCGTGGAAAGGCTGAGGAAGTGTTGGGAGGGCTTGGTTTGGCCTGAGGAGGGCCTGAAATGGTCGATTTCAGCTTGGCCGAAATAGGGCAGCTTCGGTCTGCCGGAGTTGCTTCACTATTCCATCATCTCGGTGCTTCTCCAACGATTCTTGGATTGACTGGAGTTTGCTATCAGATAGCTGTCTTCTCCCCGGTTCTAAAGAGCTCGACCTTTGTTCAAGTCGAAGCTCTGGTTCGAGCTTTACCGGGAAATGGAGCAGTAGAGAGAGAGAGAAGTGTTCAGGTGTGAGGAGAATGAAATGGGGATGACCTCTTTATATAGTCGTAAAACCTGTGTATTAAATGGGCGAGATTTATTACTAGTATTAATATTGCCATAAATTATTGGTATTAATTCCAATAATTTAATTTCGGTATTAATTCCAATAATTTAATTTAGGTATTAAATTATTGGTATTAATTTCAATAATTAAATATATATTAATTGATGGCTATTTATAATAAGTCGTGTATAAAAAATTTTAACCGAAATTTCGGGTTACAAAATAATAATACTTCCCAAGAGGTCACCCATCCTCACACTACTCTCAAGTAAGCACGCTTAACTTTGAAGTTATTATGTAATCTAGTTCAACTGAACCAATTTGATTTTTGTTTTCTAGTTTGTCTTAAGTTTCTTTTCCAATGTTTAATAAATCCTTTGGATCAACAGAAAGTTGTAAATTTTCATATTGCTTATTCCCAAATGTAAACCGGTTTGGTTTTCTTATTCGGTTTGATCGGTTCTTTTCCTGGTTTTCCTTAACTCAAATGTGCGGGGTTTACAGAGGGATACTGTCTCTACTTGGAGTTTGTGCAGACATTAATAGTCCACCCCAAACTCAAGTTTCTCCACCATATTCGCTCAATGGCACGAGACCTCTTTCCCCCTACTACCTCGGTCTCCATGCGTAGGAAGCCCCTCGGCTTCACGACCTACTGAACAACGATACTGCCCTTATGCTCCCTAGGTCGTCCAATAGTCCTTGGGTCCCATCACTACCTCATAATAGGTGTCCTAATTGCCCGTACATTACGATGCATGCAAAATCAATAAGCTTTTTAAGTTATAGCCATTATCTTTGGCCCTCTTGCATAACGGTCTGTCAGCTTGGCTTTGGCACAACCACGCGTACTGGCCCAACAGGTTCAATGACCTGACTTCGATAGAACAGCGGTTTGGCCCAACAAGCTCGACAACTTAGCTTGGCTCGATGGGTATCACACCAGTTCCTATTATTCAGGTCTTTTAACCTCATATATCACATGTCTGTTTTGGACGGGTCCATGCCCATATCCACCGGCCTTGGGCCCACTGGCATCTCGAGCCTAAGCCCGAAATTAGCTCCCCAAATGTTTTAAGCAAAGTCACCCAACCAGGGGATACTAATTCTAAGAAAATAATTTTCAAAGCTTAAACCATTATTCCAATTGGAATGAACGTCATAACGGTTCCCACTCACCTAGTGATCTCAGCGGGTCGTGCTAGCGAAATTTTCTCTCCTCGGTGCGCTTATAGGGCTGGCGCTCGAGTAATCCGATCCTGCAGGGTGCAAGTGTCGGTATTAGGAGGTGGTGACAAATGGGTACCTAAGGCCCCATACTTTGCTTAAATTGCACCTGGATTCGTGATTGCTCTTTAATCTCTATTGGGTCCCGTAGGTTCCCAATTATTCTTTTTGGGTCTTTAACTCTTTTAATTCCACTAATTTGCCCTCGATTTACCAATTTTTCCTTTTAGTCCTTAATTTTCTGAAAATTGTAGTTTGGTCCCCCAACTTTTCAAAATTTTCTATTTGCCCCAAATTTATCCAATTTGCCCAATTGACCCTCATTTGGGGTGAATTTCATGAAAACACCCTTAAATTTGTGAAATTTTCTTTCATCCCTCCAATTTTTGAAAATTGCACAAAAGTCCCCCAAAATCCCCAAATCACCCTTCATCTTCTTCCCCAATTCGAGCATATGACACTTTGGATCTTACCTCATCTAATTGGCAGCATATAAGTCCTTATTTTCTTTAATTATTACTTCTAATCATCTCCTGCAGCTCCCCTCGATCATCCTGCACTTCAAATTTTTGAATTTGACTAAGTTTTGTGCCCTATCAAAGCTTCGTTGGAAAAGTTACAATAGAGAGATAAAGCTTGCATTTCTTACCGGTGGAGAGGCAGTGGCCAGAGCTTGAGGTGGAGGCAGCTAAAGCTAGTCAATGGGAACCTAGTAGGATCAAGTTCTGCTATAATTCGTTGCCGCCTTGTGGGAATTTGAAGAGAGAAGTTCAGGTCGGGGCAACTCTGAAATTTGGGAATTCCAATGAGGGGAGGCGAAAATGAGCTTACTGGGGACTGTAGGGGTGTTGTGGAGGGTCTTAGGCGGTCGGTGGTGGCCAAAGTGGGTGGTGGAAGGGCCGAATGGGCGAGGTGGCGTCAGGCAGAAGCTCGTTGCTTCGAGCTCTAAAGCAGCTTTACTATGCGATCTCCCTCCCACCTTCCTGAGCACTCTCTTGGTTTTCTGAGAAGTTCTCGAGCTCGAGAGTTCTTCCCCGATTCAAATTCCACCCTTCAGAGCTCCTTTGGTGAAGGTTTCACCCGTCGTCGGACCTCTGGTTTGCAACTTGCCGAAAAACTCACTCTTCTTCTTCTTCACTCGATTGTGAGATACTGAGAATGAATGAGGGGGTGCTCTTTATATAGGGAGGTCGACAACTGCTCAAGCTACCGGCTGGCATAAGACTCAGCCTCCGACTCGGCCGCCGGAGACCTAACCGTAGCATTTTTCGAGTCGTAGGAGACTCTAGCTTTTCTGGCAATTCCCTTTCTCTCTCTTCTCTATGAGCATGTTAAAGATGATGATGTGGCTGTTGTGCCATGTGGCACGCTGTGATTGGTCAATTTTTCTGTCGTGGATCGCTAGCTCGACTGCCGTGTCAGCCGTTGACTTGTTGACTAGACACGTAACAACCTCACATTGGTTGCATGTGTCTGCATGGCATATTGACGGGCGCCAGCTGTCCGTTGACCAGACAGGTGGCAGCCTCCCATTGACTGACCATGTCTACGCAGTAGTTGACATGGTGCCAGCTGACCGTTGACCGGTCCGGTCGGATCGGGTTCGGGGTCTGAAATTTAAAAATCGGTTGGTTTGGGCCCGGTTTGACAGGTTTTCTCAAATTTAAAAATTTCTAAATTTATTTTCTATCTAATGGTGGTCTCAATTTTCCAATTTGACATTTTTAAGCCATCTAGAAAAATGAATTTGTGATCCAGTTCACTATGGTTCATGTCGGTTCGCCCCGAACTGGTTCAGTTCTCTCTTCAATTCCACTTCCCGGTTCTTCCTTGAAGTTTTGTGAAATTTTCGGTTACTTTGGATTTTCCAATTTCCCATATTAGCTATTTTTCGTTCATTAAACGACTTGGTTCTTCATATATAAACCTATAACAATTCTTTTTCCGATTTTCTTAGGTCCAATTGGATGGGTTTTACACTTGACCTGAACATTGGTGTTTTGGTCGTGATCGAGACTTCACTAGAAAATTCACACAGTTTGGAAAAACAACATGAAGTCATTAGAGAGGGTGAGTCGGTTGTCAGTGTGGGTGGGGTTGAAAAGTTGATAGTCTTGCGCATTTGTGGCCTCTTGAACCACTCCAAATGGTGGTTCGAGTCTCCTAAAAAAAAAGATTTACAGAGAACTTGTAAAGTAAGGTATCATGGGATCTTTCAAGTATTTTCACGACCATAAGACTTTCCTTTGAATGATCAGTGGTGTTAGCTAGAGCGCACTGAAAGGAGTCTCCATAATTATTTTGGGCCGTGGTTAGTTATCAAGGAGGTCGTGGTAGGCTCAAGAAGGGAATGCTCTATTTTTTTTTACTGAGGGTGCAGCGTTAATATTTCATCACACTAATGGTGATAGGAGGCATACATCGTGTTAAGGAGTGGTGGGGTTTCAAAGATGGCTTCCACTAGTTCTGACGCCACTGAAATCACTAAATTTAGTGGTCGTAATCAGAATTTATCATATTTTAAAGTGTGGTTGTTGAAAAGCTAAGCAAGCTAGATTTCAAAGAGAATTTTGTTAGTCGACCAACAAGAGCGGGGCCAAGGCTTATCTAGCTAGCCCGAGGGACCAAGTTCCATCATGCTATGTCCATAACTAAACGGATTTGACCATCATAAACTCACTTTTAATTATTTTCTCTTCGAGTGTCAAGGCCGAGAATCGGTTTCTAACCAAATTTGTATTGGATTTCGAACCAACTGTCAAGCGAAGAAGATAAGCACATGAGTGTTGTGTGCTCCATGCATGTGTTGTGTGCTCCATGCATGTGGTGTGTGCTCGTCATACACGATGACCAGTTCGCACTGTAGTGAATCAGTTTCTGGCGAATAAATTAGTCGATTCAACCCATTTTAATCATTTCTTAGTCGGTTTACCTCCAATTTGACTGATTCTTGGCCCAATTATTCTTTAAATTTCTTGTTCTATTCCCTACAAATTAGACTCAATAACATCGTTTTTCTAATTTATCTAACTCGTTATAAAAATCGAGGGTTTATTACTTCGAGCCAATTCGATCAATTTTGGCGTCTTTTGGCCGATTCACCTCCGATTCGACTAGTTCTTGACCTAATATATTTCTCTAAATATTATTTGTCCAATTTCATATTAATTGGGCATAAGAATTTCTATTTTCTAATTTATATAAACCTTCTAAAAATTTGGAGGGTTTTGTACCCCAAGCCAATTCAATCCTATTTCGAACCGATTTTCATTCGAATTCTTCCCGATTCAATCCAGTTTTCAAGGGAGTTTCTTTGAGGGTAATTTAGAACACTTATCCATTACGTAAATATTTAATCCAAACTAATTTATAAACTGGTTCAATTTCCAATTCTTGGTTTGGGTTTACGTTCCTAATTTAACATCGATTTCCGGTTCAATTGAGTTTAATTACCATTTTCATAAATTACAACGTTATAAAATTGCTCTCCCAAAGTTAAAAATTACTTTCATATACATTCCTGACCACTATAGCTTTGATTCCCAAATTCTCTCTCATTCGACCACTAAATGCCATGATTCTTATCTCAAAAGAACGCTAATGAACTTTTTTAAAGTTCCGTAGCGGCGATTTAGCTTGAAAGTGACCGAAAACTACTATACGAGTGCCATTTTCATACCTTCATTTTTTTATGAAAAACCTGAGCTGCTCTAGAAAAGCTTTTGACAATAAATTTCGATGCCCAAAGGTACTGTTCCGGTTGGCACCGATGCTGAAAGGATTATATGAATCTCCTCTACCTTATCCAAAACTCACCATAAATTCGATAAGCCACCATTCATCCTTCCCTAATTATTTTCCAATACTGACTCCTTCTGGAATCCCATGACCGCGACTAATCAAACATAAAATTTGTGCAGTTTTGACGACCTCTTGACACGTGGCCACCATAGAACGAATTGCCTGGACCACTACTTTTACAATTAATCAAGTGAGTCAATTCATACACTCGCCCACTATGATACATTGGGGAGCAATCAAATGCATCCTACGATATCTCAAAGGCATGTCGCATGTGGGTCTTCACATTAGGAGGGACTCATAAATGTTCCTACACTGCTATTCTGACGCGGACTAGGTCAACAATCCTGATAATCGATGATCCATTAGCGGATATGCCATTTTTATGGGTCATAATTTCATTTCATGGAACTTGAATAAGTAACGCACAATTGTTCTCTCAAGTACATGGGTTGATTATAAAAGTCTAGTTTATGCAATTAACAAATTAATCTAGATAGAATCTCTTTTACATGAAATTGACATTCCACTCGACATCTACTAACACTATGAGGTGATAATTTTTTGGCCATATATTTAACTAATAACTTGGTATTTCATGCACATACTAAGCACATTTAAATCAATTATTATTTTGTTTGTGAACAAATTAGTCGTTGTCAGCTCCAAGTGTGCTTTATTTGGACAAATCTTCAACTTGTCGACACATTGACAAAAGGGCTTCCTCACACTTGCTTCAAGAATCTACATTTCAAACTCAATATTCGATATCTCACTTGAGTTTGCGAGGGACTAATAACAATAACACTAATGTTATTTGGATATCTTCATCTCGAAGGAAGCCGACACCTCAGTATTCGAAGTCAAGCAATTGTATAATAACTCAAACTCAACATATCTAAGTATCCAACAACATTTTCCTATTCTTCAACACTTCACCTATTCTTCTAGAGATATTTCACAAATATTTTAGTATTCTATAACTATTGATAGTCCAATGTACTCTTATAATATTATTCCTAAAATGTAAACAACAGTGAACAGAAGTGAATAAATTATTTTTTTGTATTATCTCTATTCTTTCTCTCTCTACACACTTCTTCTTTCCTTTAGAATTTGTATGAAAAAGTACATTCCATAGCCTTTAGTCAAAAGTTTCAATCTTGCTATGTCTCTAATTTTTAGTAAATAAATATATGTTTTGTTTAGTTAGTATTTACCTATATTTTTTTTATTGAATTCACTAACTTTTTTCCCTACATTCTCCCAACCAAAGCCCTCTTTCTAAGAGATTAAAGACAATGGTTGAATCAAAGATGAAGGTGATAATGTAATTGTGCTTCCACACATAAGTAACCTATAATGTACCATTTCTCTTTTATTAATTTTCAAATGTATATATTAGATAGTACTATAGATCTATATATATCCCTCAAATTCAATTGATTTCTAACTGCCTTAACTATTTATTATTATTCTTTTAATACTAGGAACCACATATCTCATTTTTCTTCATATCCTTTCCTAAACAGTATATTATTTATTTCGAAAAAAAACTGCAAGTTAATTTTTTGTGTATCAATATTGTAGGTTAACGTCTTCCTTTGCAATATGTTATCTCAATAAATAGTGAATTTTTTTTATAGTTTAATTATTGAAATGTTATCACACTAAATGATTATAGGTTTCTTTTGTTCTTAATTCGATTTGTTTATTATTCTTCTTCTCCATAATACTTGACATACCCTTCAATTTGCAGCCATATACTCTACATTAATGGTAGACAAGGTTAGAATTGTCTGCTTTCAATAAAATATTTCATTTTACTTAAATCTAAGATTTTAAATTTTTTTTCCATTCTTTCTTTAAATTATTTAATTTTTTATTTACCAATTCGGGTGGAGATATATAGAGTTCCAACTATCATTTCACTTTTTTTTTGTTTTGTGAAAAGAGTTTGATAATAACATTTATTAAAGTCATTTTTTGAGAAAATAAATTTCTATTTTACACACGAGATAATTTTCTTCCGAAAAGAGTTTAATAATAACAACATTTATCAAAGTTATTTTTTAAAAAAATAAATTTTTATTTTACACACAAAACAATTAGGATTTGTTTAAGTCAATACAAAAATTTATTCAATTTATAGATATTATAAATTATTTTTTTCCTTAGTCATCCTATAAGACTTCTATAAAAAGTTTGATTTATTTTTTTCCTTAATCATCCTTTAGATAATTTTCTATCCAACACAATAGGAGTATTAGCACTCTTAGTTTATTCCATTCTAAATTTCACTAATATTTATTTTATATATTTTAGTTACCTCAAATATATTTCATATCTATTTTTTAAATTTTCAACTTCGAGAAAATATTTCATTTTACTTAAATGTAAGATTTTAAATTTCTTTTTTCATTATTTTTTAAAATTATTTAATTTTCTATTTACCATTTCATATGAATTAATTATCATATAGAGTTACAACCATCATTTCATTTTCTTCATTTTGTGAAAATAGTTTGATAATAACAATATTTATTAAAATAATTTTTTGAGAAAACAAATTTCTATTTTACACACCAAATAATTTTCTTCCTTTTATGAAAAAATGTTTAATGATAACAATATTTATCAAAGTCATTTTTTAAGAAAAATAAAATTCTATTTTACACATCAAATAATACGTTTTTGTTTAATTCAATACAAAACTTTATTCAATTTATAGATATTAAACTATTATCCATTTTTCTTATATCTCTTAAGTTGTTCTATTTATATAATCGCCTTTAGCTCATCATACTAAAAGACATTTTTCACATCTGGTCGTTCTTTCTAAATAATAGTATACTAACGATATCACCTCTAGCAAAACAGGCAAATATTTTTTCATAATAACCTTTTACTACATGCCTAGCCTTATACTTGATTATTTCCCATTTTTCATTATCTTTTTTCTTATATATCCATATAACCCTAATACTCTTGTGGCCAAAATATAAATTCGATAAATTTCCCGCACCATTCTTTTTCGATAGCAAGTATTTTTGCATCCATATCATATTTACAATAATTATATTTACTTGTTTCCTCATAATATGTATGATATTCAGTGTTTGCGAGATGTAAATAATCTTTCATCCAAGCTAGCTGTTTTTTCTTCATCCTTGATATGTGAACATGTCTTCTTTACTTATGTTATTTTATTCTAATTCTTCTTCTTCTTCAATTTGTTGATTTTCTCATCATTCCTTGGACGTGTGTTATCTCCTTCTCCTATTGATTTGCATTTAACACTTGTTCTTATATGCATATTTCTTCATTATCAGACAATATTTCTTTATTTTCTTGTTTATTTTCCTAGTTCCAACATTGAATTCCATAAAAAAAATACATCCGATCTTAGTGCATGCTCATCAATTTCTTTATTTTGTAACATTATTTCTTAAATTAATAAGTTACTTAATAGTTTTTGAGTTGTGAGTTCATTGTTGTTAGATTCCATTGATGATATTAGATTACTGTATACAACAAATGATATAATTGAAGATTGTTGTCAAGTTACACAATTTTTCCTATAGAGGTTTTTTTCATTTAATTGACTACCGATAATATTTTAGTATAGTATTTTTTTTATTTTTTCTTTTATTTTTATTTGAAAATTTTCAAAATCAATTTTTAAAATAAGAAGTGGACTAAAACATACCTGGGTTGAAACTTGATATCATTTTTTAATTGTAGTCCAAATTTATTTTGTAATATTTTTGCTCCTAATTGTTTTAGTTAAATCTAAATTTTGAAAAGAAAAATTTTTTACCCAAAATTTTTACAATTTCACTTCTTCCAAAATTTATGGGTTTATTTTTCCAGTGATTTGAGGTTCTATGAAATCCCAAAACTACTTTGAACAGATAAAATTTTTCAACAATATCGTCAAGTATTAGTACATCCAATAATACAAGTTAAAAGTCTTGTTTGATAAAAAAATAACACACTCTTAACAGTATCCAGTCCATCCACTTCTCATCACCAGATCTTTACCAGCAACAAGTAATCACCAAAATAAGGCTAAGGATAATCTATATAACAAGAGAATAGAGGATAAACACCATCACTCTTCCATTGCGTTGTTCTCTTCCGACTGCTTTTGAGAAACTTTGACCTGCATCTTTGGCAGAGTAAGGGTTGGATCTTGCTGGAAGACTGCAGGAGCCTTGACGAGGTGGATGCTCTGCTCCAACTCCTTCACTGCCTCCTTGTGATCCTTTGCTTTCTTTCCCTTCATCCTGAGGAAAGTAAAGGGGTGTTGTATTCATCAAACTGAATAATAGATTAGCAGTGAAGTGATAAAAAATGTATTTGTGCAAAAAATTAACAAAAAGATGTAAGCAAAATAAATATTTTGCAAGACAACAGCACCTTAGGGCATGGTGCTTAGCCTCTCTTTCGACCCTAACTTTAGTAATCTTCTTGATAGCCTTCAATGTAGTCTCTGCAAGGTTCCTATCGTATCTCTCAGGCCTATTTCTTTTTCTCTCGAACTCAAAGGTCGAATCCTTGATTAAAGATACAGGACAGGAAAGAGCTATCTCAGTTAAAGGAAAAGAGATCACATAATGCAACAATCAATAGTTGAATCAACGCTGTCAATCAAGGAAGAGGAATTAACTCCCTCTTACCTGTGTCATGTCCTTTCCGTGCAGCCTTCTATATGCCTTAGTCCATTTAACTTTACGAGGATTTCTCTTCATCTTAAAATTTTTGTGGCACTTCGATCTACAGAATCTGAAAATCTGTAAGAAAACACACCATCAGGAGTAGGGTATAAAGATAAACACACCATAAGGAATAGGGTGTAAAGATAAACACACAAGTACTCAACAGAAGGCACAAATTATTGATATTTCCAATATTCAAAACTATAAATAACTATTTTTCAGATGAAGAGAGTGAATTAGAACAAAAATCTAACAAAACAAAATTTTATCCTTCTTCTATTGAGATCCATTCGAACCACATAAATACCTAAAAATAAAAGTTCTGATGAAGACTGCAAGACCACAACCATCAAATATACTCCTCAAACCAAACAAACATAACATCCAATTCGAACAAAGCGAACCAAAACCTAATCATTCAATCAATGAGAGGGCATCCAATGATACACGTTATCAACTATAGAGTCCGCAAGGAGAATTTGATGGATGAAATCCAATACCTTTGCATCATTGCGGACGAACTGTATCCCGTGACCGGGATATATAGTAGAAGAACAGAACCAACACTTCTCTAATCTCATTGTCTTCCTCCTGTTCTTAGTAAACTCTCTCCTTCCTCCTAAGAAATCGTCAATTCACCACATCTGTAGGTTAAAGTTTCGAAAAGAAAAAAAAAATAGAATCAAAAACCTGAAACAGGCAATACACAATCACCTCTTAGTCCGGCAGGGCAGTTGAAGGAGAAGGAGAAGGAGAAGGAGGAGAAGTTGCGTCCTCCGATAGACAGAAAGAAGCATTTACAAATGAGGAGCCTCGACTGTGGCCTCTAGGTAGTAGTAGGTCACAGTGCCACCAGTATAAATGGGCCGGGCCTAGACTGTGGAATGTCAATATTCATTGCAAAAAGGCCCACGTCTTTAGTTTATTGTTGTTTTTGCTAAAAAGTAGCGAGAAAAGTTGGCTAAATATTTTATTGACTATAAGATTAATTATACGATTCTTATTTTACTTTTCCTTACACCTCCTTTTGGGAGAACAATCCTGTTAAGCACACACCTTTTGATCATTGATTCCTTGTACTATTAATTATTCTTTATGTTTTTCTTTCAAACCATTAGCATCTTGAGAAGTTTGGAATAATTTTGTAATAAATAAAAATAATGAGTTTATAGGGTATTTAAATTTAGATGAATGGGACGAAAATTTAATAAATATTTAAAAAATTAATAAGTTAAATAGTTTATTAAATAATGTCATGTTGATTTATTTATACATATAATTGAATTAAATTATATTATATTATTAAAGTTATATATAATAAAATATTATATTAAATAAACTATATATATTTACATTATAATTATCTTATATATTATAAATTATTTTTATTTATAATATAATCAAATCATAAAACAATTGTAGTAATTGTTATTATGAGAAAATAAAATAATGTATATACATACCATAAACTTATTATATTTTATTATATAATAGAAATAAATATCGTTAAAAAAATAAATTAATATTAATTATAAATAATATATATTATATAATACGAACTTTGCCAATATACTAATTACACCTTACACCAAATATATCAACTATATCAAGATTTTCACAATTTAAGTGTAAAAATATGGAATATATCTTTTTTATATGAGAAATAAGGTATAAAATATGTAAATATCACATCCAAATACTCTAATAATAACTATTAGTAAATCTCGAATAATAAGTTTTGATTACTTAAACACTTTAGGTAAAAACCTGATAAGTTTAAATTTTTTTTTAAAAATAGAAATAAAACAAAACTTTATAATATTGAAATTTTAAAAGTATGCCTTTTATAGAATAAGAAAATAACGGAATAGTATAAAAATAAGGAAAATATATTTTATATTTACATGTCAATTATATCTAATAATCTAAATATTTAGAATATTTTTAATAAGTAATTTAAAGATCTTAACTAATTAAATATCTAATATTATCATTTAATATCCTAAAAAATTTATTTTACTTATTAATTAAAATCTGATCGTGTACTTTTCTTATACTTTTTAGTTGGGTTTTCTTCTCTTATTCTTTTCCAAATCTATTCAATTGAGCTTTCACTTGTATTTTTTGTAATTTATTTAATTAGCTCATATTACTTTTTTAAATCTTTTAGTCACATAACCTTGTTATTGATTAATCATTTTAAAGTTTCAAATGATTATTTATCCTATTTGGTGATAAAATGTTACGCTCAATTCAGGTTTAGTTTATTAAACTTTTGAATTCGTACTATATTTAGTCGGATTCACATCATTATATAATATTAACAATCATAATAATATATATGATAAATATATTATATATATCACAGATATTTTATGTGTATTATTTTATCATATAATTCTATAAAAAAAGTATTATAAACACATAAATTTATCTAAAAATATAATAATTATAATAAATAATAATATTACTGAATAAAAAAAAGATGAGAAGAATAAGAAAATAAATATATAAAAATGTATTAAAAATATTTTATGGAGACGAGTAGTAGACAAAGTAGGGAAATGAATGGTTATCAATTAAAAATTCCTTAATGTACCAAATGCTCTCTCGGTTGAGTTCTAAGCCGCGCTCTTTTAGTCTCTTAAATGTGTTTGTTGATGGACATGGTTAGGTATACAATCCACGCACGAACGATCAGCTTCTAGACTTGACAATTGAATCTCTTAATCATTTGGCTATCTTCTTTACGGTGGAATCTCCCTCCTGCGAGCTGGCTCGCTATGTGTTGACCTTGCTTGTGAGGTATATATTCCTTCCAGTACAGTACAGCTCAGTCTTAGCTTACATTGAAGAAGAAGAAGAAGATTATTTTCTTCGAAGCAAACATGAATTTCCCACTCCCATCCATGTGCAAACAGGGAAACCATATCCAATGTTCATTATTTATCTACTCACATATCAGTCAAACTGATTTATGAGAAGCAGATCCAACATCAAAAATTCTATATAAGTTGGTGTATTCTTTTTTTTTTTTTATTTCTCATGGATAAAATCTTTGGATATGTACATACACTAGCAACTGATCAGCGGCCACAAGAGTTACCCGCGTGATCGGAAGCCCTGGTGGCGCGGCGGTCGGGCCTTGGCATTTCTGTCAGACGTTCGGAAGCTGCCTCCAGCAGACGAGTTAACGGGCTCCGGCGCCTTTTCCTCTCCCATATCTTCCTCTTTCGTGGGTTGCTTTTGCCTCCAGGAGGAGTCCTCGTCTAAGTCTAGGGAAAGGACTCCGAGCGAGTCCACGATATCCTCCCTGCTCCACCCCCCACGCAATAGCTGCCTCGATAGTTCCCTCACGTGCCCAACGACGCCGTCGTAACCCACGTCACCAGCCTTGCGGGGCCCACTTTCATCCTCCTTCACACCATCGCAGCCGTCCATTAGCATCATCTCCCTCACCTCCTCCAATCGCCACCCTCCATTCCTCAGCCTCGAGAACGCCTCGTCGAGCACCGCCCCGACCCTCCCCCCTCCGCCCCACCAACAGCCACCGCCCGCACCCCACCGCCCCGCCTCTACTGCCTCGCTCCAGAACTCTATCTTCCGCGGCGCCGTGGCGGCCCAGGCCGGAGAATCGACCACCTTCTCTTCCGATCGCTGCCGCAGGGTGCCCTTCTGGGTGAACTCCATGTCCCGGAAGAACCCTGCCAGGTCGAAGCTCAGCACCCTGACGTCATCGCCGTTGAGGTAGAAAACGGGATTCCCTGCCATGCACGGCCTCGAGGCGATGTAACAGTTCCGATATACGGGAACGAGAGGCGGGGCCGCCGCTGCCAGCCGCTTTGCCAGTTCGGCGGCTTCTGCGGCCGTGTCGGGCTTCTTACCCCAGGAGGCGCACCAGAAGCCGTCGTTCTCGGAGATTAATTTGAGGAAGGTGAGGCGAGGGAGGCTGAAGAGGATCTGGAGCTGCTGCAGGGAGGTGGACCGCCAGTCGGGAAAGCCAGGGCCAACGGGGATACCCTCTTGGAGGATGGAACGGAGGTCCGGAGGGAAGGATATGGATAGGGAGGACTCGAGAAACGTGAGGTGGACGTCAGTGAGGCCCTCAAGGACGGGGACGCCGTCAGACTTGAGGTTTCCGATCAGCTTCCTCGCGTAGGAGGCGAAGGAGAAGCAGACCAGCTTGGCCGGTAGGTTCGTCTCCGTTGCCGTCTCCGTTGTGGTGGTGACAGTGGTCATTGAAGGGATCGATTGGTTTCTCCGCCACTCCTCAGAACGGAGAAGCAGAAGAGTGCAGTTGATGGGTCTGGTTTGTTTCTGTTAAGGGAGTAGAGAATTGGGCGAAGAAGGTTGATGAAGTTTCGTCACTGGAGGAAGCTCTCTCTCCCGATAGAGAGAGAGACGCTCCATCGGTTTGACAAAAGAGAAACAGAGTTCCAAAAACGACGTTTCAGAAACAGAAGATCCTCATCTACCGGAAGTCTCGGTCACTATTCATTTAATTTATTTTCCATTTATTTTTACATCAAATTCTTTAATTATTAATTAGTAGGAGATGAGCTTCACTCAACTCAATTTCCTGTTTGTTGAGCAAAAAAAAAAAACTCAATTTCCCGTTTGTGCAAAAAAAAAACTCAATTTCCCATGGACCGTCAAATAAAATAAAGATATTATATTTCAATTTAGGCCAAGTTTTTCATCCATATACAATCATGCTATTTATTATACAATGTGAAATATTATATATTTATTTCCAAGACATTTTTTTGTAAATAGGAATTAAAGTGATACAACCCAATTTAATTATAATGCTTAGAAATTTATTGATATATTATAATTACATTATAATAAATATTCATGTTCAATTCATTAAGCCCCAATCTCAAATAAGGTTAAAATTTTAGGTAGTGTTAAATTAAATATCATTGGAATAAAAAATAATGAAGAGTAAAATAAGATACTAAATTTCATCAAATTTTAAATAAAAAATTTTAATTTTGATCAACCGAAATAGTGAAATGAATTTTTAAAATCGACTTAATTTGATGATACAAAAATGCGTGCACATTAAAATAAATGCCATTACAATATATAATATATATCAATAATCTATAGATTTTAGAGGATATTAAAATAAATGTCAAAACTACACATGCATGGCAATCATAGATTTTAGAGGATATTAAAATAAATGTCAAAACTACACATGCATGGCAATCATATGTTCCAAGAGGCTTTGACTTTTGCCTGAGTTGGCATTACCTTGATCGGGTGGGTCCCTTGATTGTAGAAAACTAGAAGTTTGCCTTTTCTTTTTGGCTTATTTTCTCCATTCCAATGTTGACGAGGTGTTGGGTTGGTGCACTAAATTGTTTAGCTGACCCATTTGAGTATAACTTGGTCACTTTTTCAAATATAATATATATTTGAATATGATATAAATATATTTTATTAATAACATTGTTACCACTAAATAATTATATTAAAATGTTTAGAATATTCATTATTTCTATTACTCAATTGTAAGCTTATCTAATCTTGAAATTGAATATGAAGTCCAAATTAAAGAAATTATTTGAGCGAAAAGGAATAAGCACACTTGAAGATTTTATGAAGAAACAACCCAATGAGTCAAGAGAGACAGGTAACCCGGGTATAAAAAAGGAGTCCATAGAGGAGAAGTTTGAGCTTGTTATTTGTGTTAGGAAAAAGAAGCCCGTGAAATTCCTGCTAAATGAAAAATGACGAGAGGTTATTAGGGTTTGAAATTCTAGCTGCCATTGCACATTGAAAGAGATCAAGAGAGAAATATTAGCGCCATAAGAATGGAGAGAATAAGCTGAGGAAATGAAAGAAGGTCGGGAAGGTTGGTCGGAGATAGGGAGGTAGTGTTCGAGCCTCAAGAGAAGCCAACCACTTTGATAGGGCGTATCAGTTTTAGGCATAGGCCAGTCATGTAGGAATGTTGGGCGGATCTAGAGAGAATTTAACACCAAATTTTTTTAAAATTGAGATTTAACTCATTTAAAATGAAAATAAATATTAAATCGAAAATATGAATTAAAATCTAAAATTAAGATTAAATCGAATTATTAAACGAGAAATTAGAATTTTAATATTTATAAAGGAAAAAATGTAAAAATAAAAATATATATTATGTCTGGTCAATAAATTGTAGCTCCTTTTTATTTTTTTCCTTTCACTCGATTACGAATATGTTTGAAATTTTTTTCAAATTAATTAGATTTTTTATTTTTTATCAAATTACATACACCGAATCTTATGTTAATAACTCTCATATTTGTGTTCTTAAAATATTAATTTAGTTATCTTATTTCTATAAAATCAAAATTCTCTAATAAATTTAAAAAAAATTGTTTCGTATATAGTTTCAACCCTAAATTTTCACTTACCCAACAATCAAATAAGTTAATTTTTATCTAAAAAATAATAATAAACTACTTTTGAGTTATCTGTGTCAAAAGTGATCGAAAACCACCATATTTTGCGGTCAAATTCCGACTCATGTGACTACCTCTAGTTAGCATCATTAAGAATCGCCTTCCACTCATATACCTCATACAAGCCTCATTCTAGCTTCGGACATGACAAAATTGGTCGGCTTGAGCCACTTTTTCAATGGTAGGTCTTCTATAGCTCTTGGTTGCAAAAGTTCGAAGCAAAAATTTAATTAGCTCCGGTGATCCTCCGACGGACTACCACTACAAAATAACTCACTTATACCTTAATTTCATTTTTCATACACTTCGTTAATCAGTCATACTGTATTCGGTGAGTATTTTCGACCATATCTCTAGTAGCACAAATATTGGTCATTTTGGAAAATGATTAGAAGCAAATGAAAGTTTTAAGTAGGATTTATGAAATTTAAAATTGGTTGGATTGATTTTCAAAATTTATGAGCTAAAGTACTAAATTTGAAAAGTTTAGGGCCAGTATGCAAAAATAATAAAACTTATAGACATGTTAATATGTAATTTTAAAAAAAATAAATATGTAATATATAATTTTTAAAATTATATGAGTAAAATGATAATTTTTGTATAAAAAAAAGTAAATAATCATTTATTATAAAAGTGACAAAATTATTATTTTTGGTAAATAGAGGAAAAATAATCATTTTTGTATGAATGGTGGATAAAATGATTATTTTTGCATAAAAAGTATAAAATTGTAAATTTTGTATAAAACAGGTAAGTAAAAAATGGTTAATTTTATTAAATAAATAATAAAATGATAATTTTGGCTAGTAAATAGGTTGAAATGAAACTTTTTTCAAATAAGAATAATATAGAAATTTTATAATTGTGAAAGTTATAATGTGATTTTTAAATAATAAGGAATAAGGTGCATTTTCATAAATTTTTGAAAAAATTTATTATTTAAATAAGTTCTAATAAAAGACCGTGGAGAAGGGATGGTCTATATGCTACTATGCCATGAGAGAAAATTCGTAATTATAAAAAAATATATGCAAGTATAATCAATACTATGGATATTATAATAATATTTATATATTATTTATAGTAATAATATATATACTAAAATTTAATGATAGTAGGAAAATTTAAAGTATTTTTGAAATTAATAAATCTCAAATAATGGTGAGTAAAATTTTTTAGAGTTTTTTACTTTATTTCTAATTTTATTAATAAAGTTAATATTTAACTCTTTATAAAATATTGATATACATTCTTTAAAATTTTTTTAAGAAATAAATAGAAAATCCAAAGCATAGACTTTTATCAAATACTAGAGATATTATGGACAATTTTGAAAAGTGGACTAAAACTAATATAGATAAGTATGAAGCCCATAACTTACAAAGGGTGAGAACATGACCTTTTACAATAATTATAAAAGATACATAAAACTCAATACTTATGAAATAGACTAAGAATTATGTTTATAAAATAACTTATACTAATATTTATTAAAAAGTCATAGAGCCTAATACTTATGAAAAGGGATAGAACACATGTTTATAAAATGATCAAGACAAATGTTTATAAAATCATCAAGACCAATATTTATAAAATAGGTCCTAGTATTAAATGATCATTGAATTAGACACTCTTCTAGTATCAAATGATCATTGAAATCATTTTTTTAACAAAGTATTCACCTCCGTATGGTTGATTGTACTTGTGAATTCGTAGTTTATTTACTTGGATTCACATCATTCTCCATCTCTTTAAAATTATTTGTTCTCAAATCGTTAGTGTAAAACCCGTCCTTTGGCCAAAGGAAAACTGAAAAAAGAACCAATAAAGCTTTACATGTGAAGAATCGAGTCAATTAATGAATGAGAAATCAAAAAGAAGGGTTAACATGGGAAATTAAAAGATCCCAAGTGACAAAAAATTCATAAAAATTGTGAGGAAGAATCGGGAGGTGGAATTGAGAAAAGAACTGGGCGAACCATAGTGAACTAGTTCAATAATTCATTTTTCTAGGTGACTTAAAAATGTCAATTTGGGAAATTGAGGCCACCATTAGATAAAAAATGAATTTAGACGAATTTAGAAAATTTTTAAATTTAAAAAAACTAGTCGAATTGGGTTTGAACCTACCAATTTTTGAATTCTGAAACGCGAACCCGGTCGAATCGGATCGGTCAATGGTTTGACCAAGCCGGTCAACGGTCTGACCGGTCAATAGACCAGACGGATCAACGGTTTAACTGGTCAATAGACCAGACCAGTCAACCGTGCCCTATCAGTAGCCATGTAGACACGGGCAGCCAATGAGAGGCTGCCACGTGTCTGGTCAACGGTTAGTGGGCGACCCATCAGCATGCTACGCAGGCACAGACAACTAATGAGAGGCTACCACGTGTCTGATCAATGGGTCAACAGCTGACGCGACAACCGAGCTGGATGTCAATGTTAGAAAAACTAGCCAATCACAGCGCACCACGTGGCACAACTACCACATCATCATCTTCAACCTTTAGTCGCTAATAGAGAGAACAGAGGAGAGAGAGATGCTAGAAAAGCTAGAGTCTTCGACGACTCAAAAAACTCTCCGATCAGGTCGCCGACGGTCGAGTCAAAGGCCGAGTCTTATGCTGCCGAGTAGCCTGAACAGTTGTCGAGCTCCCTATATAAAGAGCACCCCTCCATTCATTCTCACCATCCCACAATCGAGTGAAGAAGAAGAAACGTGCATGTTTCCGATGAGCAGCAAACCAGAGCTCTAACGACGGGACTTTTCCCAGTCTCCGAAGCCACATTGGATGTCTTTAGAATCGAGAGGAAGTCCTTTACCTAGCCATACCCTCTATTCAGCTTGAGAGCCACCGAGGAGGAATGAGGAAGCTCGAACAATATTGTCGCCCCTCGGCCAAAAAACTAACCAATCCCCTGCAGCCATTTCAAGCTTTCTCTCGGCCAATTGTGGCCAAACCAGACCCCCCACACACCACTTGAAGGTGTCCCAATGTAAACCCCGTCATTTGATAATAAGAAAACTGGGGAAATAACCAGTTATTTTCAATTTAAAAACTAAGTCGGTCTACAAATCAGAACCGATAGAGAAAGGGAAAACCGGGAAATTTATGGATCCCGAGTGACCCAAAGAGTCCCAAAAGTCATGGAAAAGGACTTAAGGATGAATTGGAGATGAAAACCAAACCGATTCAGGCGAACTGGATCCAAACTAGATTGAACCGATTTGTATTGGTTTGAACCACTGTTGAACCAAATGCTAAATTAATTTTTCTAGATGGCTCAAATAATTCAAATTTGATATTTGAGGCCACCATTGGGTAGAAAATGAATTTAGAAATTTTTAAATTTGAAAATTTTGTTCGAATTGGGGGTGAACCTGCCGGTTTAAGATTTGAATCCAGTTCGGACCGATTTGAAATAGTGTCATTTTCTTCCTTCAGATGATAGCACTGTTCACTCGCCGAAAAATCGTGCAGCAACAGTGAAGCTAAAAAGTCTTCGAACAGGGAGTTTCAAGAAATGAATGACCACCATTAAGGCGCCAATCGGATGACCAAGAAGTTCTTGAGCTTCCTATATAAAGAGCCCCTCCTGATTCATCCTCTCCACACCTGAAAACTCCATTATCTCTCAGTTGCTCCAATTTTTGGTAAAGCTTGAACCAGAGCTCTGGTATAGGGTCTTTTTTTAGCCAAAGAAGGCGTTGTCAGGTTCTTTAGAACCGGAGAGAAGTTAGCTACACGTATGTAGTCTCTATTTTCTCCGAGGATCACCGAAGAAACGTTGGCGTGATCGAACATTGAAGTAGCTCTGATGGACTGAAGCTGTTCTATTTCGGCCAAGTTGAAATCGACCAATTCAAGCCCTTCTCAGGCCAAACCAAGCCCTACCAACACCTTCACAACCCTCCTACAGTTGAATTAGAGCTGAAAGGTAAGCCAATTCGGCTTCCCTCTGTAATTTTCGACCGGTGCTAGAGAGAACCGGTAGTACTTCAATGATAAAATTCTCACTCAATTCAGCATCAATTGATGTAATTCTTAATCCTAGAAGGAATCTTGGGACATGAGCTATCTGCCCAGATCGAAAACTTGGACCGTCGCGCCCCCGACAGTAATATTTCAAAGCTTTGTCTCTTTAAGTCTATTTTTCTGGCGAAGCTTCGTTTGAGATTATTACAGCACCAAATCGTGCGTTTTAAAGTGCAATTAAATCATATGAAGGTGTAGAAACTCCAATTTAACTTCAATTTCAACAATTAAACTCATTTGATTGGTCAATTTGATGAAATCAAATTCGGCGAAGTTAGAAGGTTGAAATTGGGGAAAATTTAGGAAATTAAAAAATTAGAGGGACTAAAGTGCAATTTCATAAAATTGAGGACCAATTGGGCATGATAAAGATATTAGAGGATCAATTGGGCAATTTTGAAATTTTTGGGGCAAAACTTATCATTTTGTAATGTAGGGGAAAAATCATAATTTTGGAAAATTTTAGGGACCAAATTGGAAATTTAGGAAAATTTAAAAGTTTCGGGACTCAATTTGAGGAAAAACCGGTATTAAGGACTTAAAGTTAAAGAAAAATAACTTTAGGTACTTAATTGAAAATAAAATAAAAGTTTGATTTTCTCATTTATTTGGGATGAATGAGTGTTGTTAGGCCAAAAAATAATGAATAAGAACGTTCATATCGTGTAGGAACACGAAATACCAAGAACGCCAGCTAAGATGAGTTCGAGTAAGGACAATAAGCCGAGTAAAAGGAATTTCACTGCATTAATGGGTGAGTGGGATTTTTATATCATACTTAGTTGGGATGATAAACACCTCGAAAATGAAAACCCACTACTAAGTAGTACTTTAATCATCACACTTGAAAGGAGTTATGTGAAAATCAAGCGGAAAAAACTATTTACTGGTTGTAAGTAGATCATACCCGGTTGTTATGATAAAACTTACTCAAAGGAAGTGGAAAACTTGTTAATCGATTATGAGCGAAGATGTCCTCATACTCGGTTGGTATGATGGACAGTTGAAAAATATATTTTATCAAAAGTGCTCTCCACTGACTATGTGCCACAACTTAAACAATTTGGGAGACCTTCTTGACGGGAGCTCGAATAGCTCTGTTAGGCTAGAGGCCTCAGTTTTGGAACTTGGGGGTTAATATGCCCAATTTTGAAAATCTCGAACAGTGGGCCCTGGGCTAGTTGGCACGAGCAGGAGCTTGTAAACAAACATGATTTATATGCCATGAAAACTTAAGTAAATGAATTGTTTGGCCATGGTACTAAGACAAGACCGACATACTCAATCAACTAGTGATAGTGCGACATGATATGTTTACGGACTAGTCAAAACAAACAGCTGCAGGTTGAGTTGAGGGTCAGAACCGTTAGACTAGCGGCACCACAAATTATATGGCATTATGTGAAAAATGTTGATTGTGCATGCACTGTGTTTACGGGACCTTCAAGATGCCCAAGAGGGGTAGTGATGCGTCCTAAGGCTTTGGATGACCTGGTGGATATAAGGACAGCTTGTCGTACTAGAAGTCTTACGAAGCTTGGAATAGCTTCAAGCGCACGAGACCGAGGTGGTGTCAAGATGAGATCTTTGTGCTCATACGAACATAGAGATTTATTACGGGATTGAGGGGTGGATGTCACAAACATCCACTCATTCTCAGGGTAGAAGTGGATGTGCTTCTATCTAGGTGGCCGGTAAAGTCGCTCCGATGCCATAAGTGGGTTTAGTGGACGAGCTGGCCTGCGATTGTGTATTTAACCTTCACGATGAAGTATGTGTGTTGGGTGATGACACACCATGGTAATAAGAAATGGTGATAAAAACTAAAATTGAAAATGAAAGTTTTTTTTAAAGAAAATAAGGAGTCCGACACACTCTTAATCAAACATTTTTCCTAAAAGTGAAAATTTGAAAACGCATTCACTAAGTCGTTGTACTCACCCCTCCCTTATATCCCTTTCAGGTAACCCCTGAAAGCTTACTCTAAAGACCACCAGCTAATACACCTGTAAGATGGGTATGATCAATTTAAAATTTTATGCAATTTTGATTTATGTTATTCTATGAAAGGTGCAGGTTTAAAGGACGCCTTACTCTTCACGGTTTATAAACAAGGGGCAACCTTTAGTAAACTAGGGTAGTGGCGGGTTGATCATGGGGATCTGACAAAACTGGATCGGGGCGTGACACCGACCTTCCTCCAAGCTAAGAAGGTAAGCTCCCTCCGCCGCCCTTTGTCGAAAAACATTGTTCACGACCAAATTATGCAAAAGCATTAACAATGAAATTCACATTGCTTAGGTCATCAATTAAGATGTAGTTTTATTGAGGGAGGATCCCCACGACGAGAGCGGCGCAATGGTAGACAAAGCTCGGGTAACTGGATCCCCATCAGTAAGATATCAAAGCTTTCTCTCTCTAGACTATATTTTCCAGTGAAGCTCCATTTAAGCTCATTTCCGAGCCAAATGAAGCGGTTCAGGGCTTAAAATGAGGAGGAAAACATAAAGGAAGTGATCCAATTCATGAATGCGGATAATTAACCACGTTTTGAAGGTCAATTTGACGAAATTGAGATTCTAGGGCCAAAATGTAAATTTTGAGAAATTTGGGCAAATTGGAAATTTTTCAAAAATTGGGGGCTGAAAGGAAATTGATAAAATTAAGGGCATTTTCATGAAATTTTCTCCTAATTGAGGGCCAATTGGGAAATTTGGATAAAATGAGGACCAAATTGCAAAGTTTAGGGTCAAACGGTCATTTAATCCCAATTATTTTAAAAAATTGACCAATTGGTACTCTAATCTTTTCCATGGCCAATTGGCCCTCAATTTTGGAAAATTTCAATTTGGTTCCTCAATTTTACGAAATCCCCAAAAATTTCCCCAATTTTCCCCTTTCAAACTGACCGAATTTGATTTTATCAACTTGACCATTCAATATGGGTTAATTGCTCCAATTGAAGGTATAGACCAGTTCCTACACTTGCATACGATTTAATTGAGCTTTGAATTGTGTCATTTAAGTCCAAATTGAGCTAAAACAGAGTTTCGCCGGAAAACTAAGTGTAGAGAGAGAAAGCTTCGAAAGCTTACCGTTGGAGGTGCGACGGTCCGATCTCTCTATTGGGGAAGATAGCTCTTTTCCTAAGATATCTTCTGGGATCAAGAATTCCTACAATTGACATCAAATCGAGGGAGAATTTTGTCAGTGAAATTATGTAGTTTCTCTCTCTAACTCCGACCTGCAATGACTTAGGAGGGCCGAATTGGCTTACCTTTCAGCTCAGTTGAGGTCGTCTAAGGGTTGTGGAGTTGTTGGGAAAGCTTGGTTTGGCATGAGAAGCGCTGATTTCAGTCAATTTCAGCTTGACCCAAATAGGGCAGCTACGGTCTATCCAAGCTGCTTCATTGTTTGATTCCGTCGGTGCTTCTCCGACGGTACTTAGATCAAGCGGAGGTTGCAATCAGCTAGCTGACTCCCCCCAAAGTCTAATGAACCCAACCTCACCTTCTAAGGTTGAGAAAAATGCCCAAGTCAGAGCTCTGGTTCGAGCTTCACCGAAAATTGGAGCAGTTGAGAGAGAATGGAGTTTTCAGGTGTGAGGAGGATGAATGGAGAGAAGCTTTTTATATAGGGAGCTCGAGGACTCTCTGGTCGTCCATTTGGCACCTTTTTGGTGCTCATTCATGGTCTGAAATGCCTTGAACAGAGACAATTCAACTTCGTTGGTGCTGTCCATTCTTCCAGCGAGTGAACAGTGTTGTCATCTAAAGGAAGAAGACGACACTGTTCCGAACTGGTCCGAACCAGGTTTAATGCTTAAACCTGCAAGTTTAGGCGTGATTCGACCGAGCTTTTCAAAATAAAAAATTTCTAAATTCATTCTCTATCAAATGGTGGCTTCAATTCCCCAATTTGAATATTTTAAGCCACCTAGAAAAATGAATTTAGAAACCAATTCAATGATGGTTCAAATCGGTTCAGATTGGGTTCACCTGAACCGGTATGTTTTTCTCTTCCAATTTATCCTAAAGTCTTTTTCCATGACTTTTATAACTATTTAGGTCACTCGGGATTTGTAAATTTCCCTTTTTGTCATTTCTCTATCAGTTAAGGTTAATGAACTAACTCAATTCTCTTTGGAAATGACCAATTCTTTCATAGTTTTCTTATTTATAAAAGGTTGGGGTTTACAACTCTCCCCTCCTTTTAGAGGTTTTGTCCCCAAAACAATTACATGTCAAATAAATGAGGATACCCATCCCTCATCACACTCTCGATCTCTCATGTCTCTTCTTGCACCGGTTTGTTCTGCCAAAAAACCTTGACCATAGGAATTTTCTTGCTCCTCAATTTCTTGTCCCTCCGGTCGATGATTCGCACTGGTTCTGCTTGATAGGTCAAGTTCTCTTCTAACTCAGGTGGAGGTCGATCCAACACATGGTTAGGATCAAGCTAGTACTTCCGGAGTACCGGGATATGGAATACATCATGTATTCTTTGTAAGTCCGGAGGCAGTTCTAGTTTATATGCCACCGATCCTATTCTTTGGACTATTGTGTAGGGACTGATGTATCTTGGTTTCAACTCCCATGTTGTTGAAACCTAAGTATTCCCTTCCATGGAGATACTTTTAGGAACACTTGGTCTCCCACATCAAACTCCAAATTTCTTCTCCGATGATCTGCATAACTCTTTTTCCTGTCTTGAGTGGCCTTAAGTCAACTCCTAATTATCTTGATCTTTTTTGCGGCATACTCGGTTAATTCAACCCTTTCCAGTTTTCTTTCCCCCATTTTTTCTCAAAATAAGGGGGTACGACATGGTCATCCATAGAGGACCTCATAAGGAGCTATCTGAATACTGGACTGATAACTATTATTGTACACAAACTCCATTAGGCACAAGTATTCCTTCCAACCCTTATCCATTGTGAGTATGCATGCCCTTAGTATGCCTTCCAGAGTTTGGATCATTTTCTCAAACTGTCCATCAGTATGAAGATGAAATGTCGTACTCATGTGGAGCTTGGTTCCTAAGGCACTTTGTAAACTAGGCCAAAACCTCGAGGTAAATCTAGGATCTCGATCCAACACTATGCTCACCGAAATGTCATGGAGTTTCACTATCTCCCTCATATATAAGACGACCAGTTGTTCCATTGAAGCCATCACTCTTATAGGTAGGAAATAGGCAGACTTAGTCAATTTGTCCATAATAACCCAAATTACGTCTCGTCATTTCTTGGTCATAGGTTGTCCCGTGACAAAGTCCATAGTGATGTGCTCCCATTTCCATTCCAGGATTGGCAAGGGTTATAGCAGTCCTGATAGTTTATGATGCCCAACTTTAATCTACTGACAAGACAAGTATCGTGCTACATATTCTGCAATATCCCTCTTCATCCCTTTCCACCAATATCATTGTTTGAGGGTGTTGTACATCTTATTACTACCCGGATGCATTGAATAAATAGAGTCATGTGCCTCTTACAGAATTAACCTCTTCAGTTCCTTATCTTGAGGTACATACACTCTACCCTTGTAGGTTAGTATTCCATCACCTCGAAGGTCATAGTCCGGTTTCGTTTCTCCGTTGACTGAATCCAAGTAGGGTTGGAGCTCCTTATCCGCTTTTTGCTGGACCTTAATTTGCTCTGTTAGGCTGGGTCTCACCACTACATCAGCGAGCAAGCATTTCTCCCTCTTGTCCATCTTAAGGTCCACCTCCATTCTCCCCAACTGTTGCAACAAGGGTAAGTAGCTTGTCTTTATTTGTGCCACCTCAGTTTAGTACTTGCGGCTTAGGGTATTTGGCACTATATTGGCCTTCCCGGGGTGATACTCTATCACAAGGTCATAGTCCTTAACCAATTCCAACCATCTCCTCTGGCAGAGGTTCAACTCCTTCTAAGTTAGGAAGTATTTAAGACTCTTGTGATCGGTGTATATCATACACTTGACACTATATATGTACCGTCGCCAAATCTTTAGGGTGAACACTATTGCAGTTAATTCCAAGTCATGGGTAGGGTAGTTTCGCTCATGTACATTAAGTTGTTGTGAAATATAGGTGATAACCTTTCCTTATTGCATCAATACACATCTGAGTCCTTGTCCAGATGTGTCACTATAGACAGTGTATTCCCCTGCACTTAGGTTAGGAAGGGAGAGTACATGTGCCATTTTCAAACGAGTCTTTAACTCCAAGAAAGCTTTCTCATAGCTTTCATCCCACTTATACTACACTCCTTTCCTGGTGAGACGAGTCAAAGGGGTAGCTATCTTAGAGAAATCCTGCACAAACTGTTTGTTGTATCCCGCCAAGCCTAAGAAACTTCTTATCTTCGAGGGATTCCCGGGTGCCTTCCAATTGGATATGGCCTCCACTTTTGCGAGTCTACCTTAACTCCATCTTTGGACACTGTGTGTCCTAAGAACCCTACCTCCTACAACCAAAACTCACACTTGGAGAATTTTGCATATAAGTGGTTTTCTGGTAGTATCTCTAAGGTGATCGCTAGATGTTCTTCGTGCTCTAGCCTAGTTCGTGAGTATATAAGAATGTCATCTATAAATACTATCACGAACCTATCCAAGTGTGGTTGTAACACTTGGTTCATTAAATCCATAAAGGCTGCAGGGGCATTTGTCAAACCAAACGGCATCACCCTAAACTCATAATATTTGTATCGGGACAGAAATGCGGTCTTAGGAATATCTTCCTCTCAGATTCTGAGTTGATGATAGTCCGACTGAAGGTCTATCTTGGAGAAGTAGGTTGCTCCTTTTAGTTGATCGAACAGGTCATCAATCCGTGAAAGTGGATACTTTTTTCTTTATGGTGACCTGGTTCAACTTCCTATAATCTATGCACAGTCTTATGCTTCCATCCTTTTTCTTTATAAATAGGACTAATGCACCCCATGGCGATTGGCTAGGGCATATGAAATCCTTCTCCAACAATTTGTCCAGTTGCTCCTTTAATTCCTTTAGTTTTGTCGGGGCCATACGATAAGGGGCTTAGGATATGGGGTTTGATCCTAGGATAATGTCTATGGTGAACTCCAACTGTCGGCTTGGGGGTAATTCAGGTAATTCTTCCAGGAATACTTCTGGATAGTGTTTTACTATCAGAATGTCTTCAGGTTCCTTCTTGTCAGACTTCTCGTTGATGATTGTTGCCAGAAAAGCCATATAACCTTTATGTATCATCTTTTGGGCTTTTATATGGGACACCATCTGTACTTCACTCTTCCTCCGGTCTCCTTGGAATTTCGATCTGATTGTTTCAGAAGTGTGGAAGGTTACTATCTTCCTTCCACAGTCCATCCTAGCTTGATGGGTACTTAACCAATCCATTCCAAAAATTATTTCTACCTCCTTTAGAGGTAATGGAATCAAATCTGCTTCTAGTTTGATTCCTCCAATCTTTATCTCACATCCCTTTAGTTGTTTGTCCCTATTTAACCCTTCTCCTAAGGGTGTGAAGATATTGAGAGTTTGTTCTAGAGAGGTGAGTTCTAGGGGTAGACTTGGGACTAGATCCTCTTTGATGAAAGATCTTTCTACTCCCGAGTCGAAGAGGGCATAGACCTTTCATCCCCACAAATGTACGTATCCTAATTGAAGAAACACATGTTTTTAGAAGAAAAGATTTCATTTATTGAATGAAACTTCAAATTACCGGTTTTTTTAATGTAGTTGGGAGGGTTTTGGGAAGTACCCGTTATGGTACTAGGGTCTTTCTTAGATTCTTCTTGGGTGAGGTTGTATACCCTAGCTGATACTCTGGTTGTGGTGTCTTGCTAGGGAGTTCTTGGGTTTCCTTGGGGTGGTCAAGCATATTTCGTTGCTTGTTCTCCCTAAGACTGGGGCATACCTTTGCAAAGTGTCTCACTTGTCCACATGCGAAATAGGACAAACAAGCTCCTTCGTGGTACCTTTGGCACCTAGGACAACGAGGGTTTCCTTGTGGTACGGTGGGAATCACTCTTGGTGGTGGTACACCCTTTCTCTTTTGGAAACCTACCCTATTTCCCCATCTTGGGCCATTTTGCTCTTTCCGTCCTCCATGATGGCTTTGGCCCTTGTCCTCCTTCTTGGTTGTTTGCTCCATTCGGCGGCGTCAGGTATGTACCAGTCGCTCACATTCGTGAGCCATACTGATCACTGCGGCCAGATACGTGGGGCGTCCTAATACTCCCATCTAATCTCGTATGTCCATGTTAAGACCGTCCCTGAATCTCTGGCATATATCTCCCAGTCCGACCAAGTCAGGAGCAAAGGGTCTTAGCTAATTGAATTTAGTTCCATACTCTAACATAAAGTTAAGCCCTTATCAGAGTCGGAGAAAATTCTGCTTCTTCTCATTAATTAGATGAGGAGCTAGGTACTTCTCCGCATACCTCTTCTCAAACTATTCCCAGGTGGGTGTGGAGGTATGCAGGCTCCAGACATTATCCCACCATCTTTTGGCACTACCTTCTAGGAAAAATTCTGTTAGGATCACCATCTCCTCTGGTGATATTGTCACTATCCCCATCAGCTTCTTTATGTTAGCCAACCAGTCCATGGCGGCTCCCGCATCCTTCTCTCTAAGGAAAGGATTACATCCTAGTTGATGGAGAGTTTTGAGGTATTTAGGAATGTTAACTGAAGGTGGATGATTAACAGGAGAAGGATGATATTGTACTTCCTCCAGTTCAGCTCGAGAGTTGGTGCCCGCCTCAGGGACGAGGTTGGGTCGTCCAAATACTCGAGTGAATTCCTCATATAATCTCTGGTGTTCCGAGCTTAGTCCAGGTTGGGTTGTTTAGGCTCCTCGAAGAGTTTCCACAAGAAGGGGTGGTTGGGCAGTGTCAAAGACTACGACTCTTGTTCTCTTGGTTCCTCTCTTGGGAGCCATCTGAAATTTTAAAATTATTCCTATTAGTTACTATGTTATATAGTCTTGATAATGTATTCGAGGAAACAGATCCTGATACCACTCAAGTTTTCATGCCCCGACTTGGTTTGGCCGGATCCCCATGAGCAACCCACCACTCTACCGGTTTATTAAGAGTTTCCCCTTTTCTAAATCGCGAGGAGTAAGACGTCCTTTTTACTTGTAACTTTCCCGAAATAGAATTAATAAAAACTGAATACATTAAACCTTACATACCTATTTTGCAGGTTCAACTACAAGAAGTTCTTTAGGTTTATTTTTCTTTGGTTACCTAAAAGGGGGTAAAGGGAGGGCGTGAATTCGACAACTTAATGAATGGGTGTTGGGAGTAAGTTTCCAAACATAAGATATCTTTAATCGGAGTGTGTCAAACTCCTCATTTCTTTTAAAAATATTCTTTCCTTAAGTTCCGGTTTTCAAAACCATTTTTTCTCATTTTCTACATTAGGTGTGTTTAACAGTCAACACACGCCCTTTATCATATAGGGATCACACATTCGCAGGGCAACCCATCCACTTCTCCAATTTGTGGCGTTAGAGAGACTTTACTGGCCATCTAGATAGAAGCTCATCTACTTCTACCCTAGGTATGAGTGGATGTTAGCGACATCCGACCCTCAAACCCGAAATCAACTCTTAGTGCATATGAGCATAGAGACCTCATCCCGACCCTACCCCGACCTCATGTGCATGAAGCTACGTCGAGCTTTCCTGATTGCTGGCACAACAAACTACCCTTATTTCCACCATGTCATCCAATAGCCCCTATGGTGCATCACTACCCCTCTTGGGCGTTTTGATGGTCTTTGTCACGCCCCGACTCGATTTGGTCAAATCCCCATGAACAACCCACCACTCTCCCGATTTATTAAAGGGTTTTCCCTTATTATAATCGGTAAAGAGTAAGGCGTCCTTTAAACCTGCACCATTTCCTTGAATAGCATAATCAAAACTATATGAAATTTTAAACTTTACATACCTGTTTTATAGGCATCTTAGTTGATTGTCTTTCAGGGTAGGCTTTTCGGGATGAGTACGACTACTCAGTGAATGGGATTCAAATCTTTTGACTAAAAAAAACACATTTATATGGAGTGTGTCAGACTTCTTTCTTTTCAAAATTTCCTTCATTTAAAAATTTGGATTTTTCCATTATTTCTTAGTTACCACAGTGTGTCATCATCCAACACACATCCTTCATCATGAAGGTTACACACATTCGCACGTCAATATCACTACTGAACCTGCTAGTGGCTTCAGAGCGACTTTTCTTGCCACCCGGATAGAAGCACGACCACTTCTACCCTAGGAATGAGTGGATGTACACGACATCTGACCCACAATCCTGAAATCACTTCTTCGTGTTCGTATGAGGACAAAGACTTCATCCCATCCCCACCCCAGTCTCATGCGCTTGGTGCTACTCCAAATTTCGCACAAACACTTGGAACGACGATATGCCCTTATACTCACCGGGTCATCCAGGGTCCTTAGGACGCATCACTACCCCTCATGGGCGTCTTGATGATCACGTACTCACAGTTCATGCACAAACAATATTTTCTCATATTGCCATGTAATCTGTGGTGCTACTGGTCCAACGGCCTCGACTCTCAACTCAACCTGCAGTTGTTTGTCTTGACTGGTTCGTCGACTAGTCATGTCGCACTGCCGCTAGTTGACTGAACATGTCGGTCCTATCTTGGTACCATGGCCAAACAATTCACTTATTAAGTTTTATGGCACATATATCATGTTCATTTATGAGCTCCTGCTCGTGCCAACTAGCCTTGGGCCCACTGTACGAGATTTTCAAAATCGGACATTTAGCCCCCAAGTTCCAAAATCGAGGCCCCCAACCTATCAAAGCTATTCGAGCTCTTGTCGAAAAGGTCTCCCAAATTGTTTAAGCATTAGCACACAGTCAGGGGAGAGCACTTCCGACAAAACATATGTTTTCTCTATACATTATACCGCCCCGTATAAGGACACCTCCGTTCATAACCGATGAACGGGTTTTCAACTTCCTTCGATGAAGTCTCATCATGCCAACTGGGTATGATCTACTTACAACCGGTAAATAGTTTTTCCGCATGATTTTCACATCACTACTTAGAAGAAGTGATGTTTAAAGTACCAGTAAATAGTGGGTTTTCATTCCGAGGTACTTATCATTCCCAACTGGGTATAATATAAAATTTCCACTCACAACCGGTACGTGGTTTTAAAATTTTAAGTTGTGCTCATCATCCCAACCGGGTATGATGTTAGTAAACTCACTCACCCGTTAATGCCGTGAATTCCACTAGACTAGTTCTTGGTATTCACGCGACTTATCCTTGCTGGCGTTCCCGGTACTTTGTGTTCCTACACGATATGAACATCTTGGTTCATTATCCTTCAGCCTAATCGCCTTCATTCATTCCAAATGAATGAGAAAGTCAAACTTTCATTTATTTGCAATTAGGTCCCTAAAGTTATTTCTTTTTAACTTTAAGTCCCAAATGCCGGTTTTTCCTCAAATTGAGTCCCGAAACTTC
The DNA here is from genome assembly GCA_030064435.1 of Trapa incisa. NCBI lineage: Eukaryota > Viridiplantae > Streptophyta > Magnoliopsida > Myrtales > Lythraceae > Trapa > Trapa incisa. The sequence continues at coordinate 16,108,953 of CM057780.1, read as the reverse complement.
TAAAATTTATCATAGGACGTCAATTTATTCCTTTACAAAAATGGTAAATTTTGCCCCAAAAATTTCAAAATTCCTCAGTTGATCCTCTAACATTATTTTCATGCCCAATTGACCCTCAATTTCATAAAATTTTATTTTGGTCCTTTGAATTTCGAAAATCCCCAATTCCAACTTCTTAACACAACTGAATTTGATTTCATCAAATTGACCCATCAAACATTTCCAATTGTTGAAATTGAGTTTCTACATGTTCATACGATTCTTTAGAAATGTGAATCGCAAGTTTTAACGTCGGGACGAGCTCAAACGGAGCTTCGTCAGAAAATGAACTATAGAGAGAGAAAGCTTCGATTACTCACCGGTGAAGGCACGATGGTCTGAGCTTTCGATCTTGGCAGTTAGCTCTCGTCTTGAGGTTCATCCTAGAATCAAGAATCGCATCAATTGATATAGAATTGTATTAGAATTTCATCATTGAAATTTGGTCGACTCTCTCTCTAGCACCGATCGAAAATTGTAAAGGGAAGCCGAATTGGCTTACCTTTCAGTCCTAATTCGGCCGTGGAAAGGCTGAGGAAGTGTTGGAAGGGCTTGGTTTGGACTGAGGAGAGCTTGAAATGGCCGATTTCAGCTTGGCCAAAATAGAGCAGTTTCGGTCCGTCGGAGCTGCTTTACTATTCCATCATGTCGGCGCTTCTCTAATGATTTTCGGATTGATTGGAGTTTGCTATCAGATAGTTGTCTTCTCCCCAGTTCTAAAGAGTTTGACCTCTCCTTCCGAGGTTAAGAAAAATGTTTAAGTCAAAACTCTAGTTCGAGCTTCACCGGGGAATGGAGCAGTAGAGAGAGAGAAGTGTTCAAGTGTGAGGAGAATGAATGGGGATGACCTCTTTATATAGTTGTAAAATCGTGTATTAAATGGGAGAGATTTATTTCTACTATTAATATTGATATAAATTATTGGTATTAATTTCAATAATTTAATTTCGATATTAAATTATTTGTATTAATTCCAATAATTTAATATATATTAATTTATGGCCATTTATGATAAGGCATACGTTCACATAAAAAATTTTGACCAAAATTTCGGGTTACAAAAAAACAATCATACTTTCCAAAAGGTCACCCATCCTCACACTACTCTCGAGCAAGCACACTTAATTTCAAAGTTCTTATGGAATCTCGTTCAACTAAACCAATTTGGTTTTTGTCTTTTATTTTATCTTAAGTTTCTTTTTCAAGGTTTAATGAACCCTTTGGATCACCCAAAAGTTGTAAATTTCAAATTGCTTGTTCTCATATGATCGAGTTTGTAAACCAGCTCGGTTTTCTTACTCAGTTTAACCAGTTCTTTTCCCGGTTTTCCTTAACTCAAAAGTGTAGGGTTTACAGTCTCGAACTTCAAGTGCATGCACAAACAATCGTTTTCACATATGGCCATTATCTTTGGTGCCAATGGTCCAACGGCCCCGACCCTCAACCCGACTTGCAGTTATTTCTCTAGACCAGTCCGTTGACCTGGCCCTGACGCACTACCACCAGACCATCGAGTATTGTTGGTCCTGACTTAGTACCATGAAGAAATCACACAACCATTTCATTAGAAATTTTTATGGCTTTCTTAACTCAAGTTTGTTTATGAGCTCCTGCTCATGCCCATTGGCCTTGGGCCCACTGCACGTGATTTTCCAAAACCGGGCATTTAGCCCCATGAGTTCAAAAATCGAGGCCTCTAGCCTATCTAAGCTGTTCTAGCTCTCGTTAAGAAGGTCTCCCAAAATTTTTAAGCATTGGCACATAGTCAGGGGAGAACACTTCTGATAAAACCATTTTTCCACTCATCACACCAACTGGGTGTGATGACATATCCGCTTACAAAGCGGGTTTTCTCCTTCATTCGAGGAAGTCCACCATACCAACCAGGTATGACCTCTCTACTTACAACAAGTAAGTAGTTTTTCCGCTTAGTTCTCACATCACTACAACCGGGTGTGATGTTAAAATTCCACATAGAAGTGGTTTTTCATTTCTGAAGTGAGCATCATCCCAATCGGGTATGATGTGAATAAATTCACTCACCCCATAACTGAAGTGTACTATTCTTCAATCGGTTTCCACGTCTACGCTAGCTTGTCCTTATTGCCATTTTGTTCTCTCATGTTCCTACACAATTTGGACATCCTTATCTATTAATACTTGGCATAACAACCTTCGTTACTCATGTATGAACGACTAGGCTCAAAATTTCCAATTAATTGCACTTAGGTCCCTAAAGTTTATTTTCCTTAACTTTAGGTCCCTAATGCCAACTTTTCACCAAATTGAGTCCTGAAACCTCCAAAAATTCACCTTGGATCCTCAATTTACTCAAAATTGTTTAAGGGGCTCAAGCTTTCCAAATTTCCAATTTGGTCCCCAACTTTTCAAAAATTACCATTTTGCCCATACTTTACAAAAATGAAAATTTGACCCCAATTATTTTCAAAAATCGACCAATTGGTCCTCCAACATCTTTTCCATGGCCAATTGGCCCTCAATTTTGGAAAATTGTAATTTGGTCCCTCAATTTTACGAAATCCCCAAATTTCCCCAAAATGTTCCCTAATTTCTCCATTTCAAATTGGTCGAATTTAATTTCATCAAATTGACCATTCAATCGAGGTTAATTGCTCCAATTGAAGGTATGGATCAATTCTACACTTCCATACGATTCAATTGAGCTTTGAATCGTGTCATTTGGATCCGAATTGAGCTCAAATGGAGTTTTGCTGAGAAATAGAGTGTAGAGAGAGAAAGCTTGGAAAGCTTACTGTCGGAGGTGCGGTGATCCAATCTCTCTATTAGGGAAGATAACTCTCTTCCTTAGGTATCTTGTAGGATCAAGAATTCCTACAATTGACCTCGAATTGAGGGAGAATTTCATCATTGAAATTTTGTAATTTCTCTCTCTAACTACGACCTACAACGAATGAGGAGCGCCGAATTGGCTTAACTTTTAGCTCAGATAAGGTCGTCTAAGGGTTGTGGGGAAGTTGGGAGAGCTTGGTTTAGCCTAAGGAGGGCTGAATTCGGCCGATTTCAGCTCGGCCGAAATAGGGCAGCTTCTGTCCACCAGAGTTGCTTCACTGTTTGATTTCGTCGACGCTTCTCCGACGGTCCTTGTATCGAGCAGAGGTTGCTATCAGTTAGCTGACTTCCCCATAGTCTAATGAACTCGACCTCACCTTACGAGATTGAGAAAAAGGCCCAAGTCGGAGCTCTGGTTTGAGCTTCATCGGAAATTGGAACAGTTGAGAGATAATGGAGTTTTCAGGTGTGAGAAGGATGAGACAATTATACCACATAAACATAAATTTAATGTACTAAATTAGTGTAAGACAAATACTAGAAAATATTTTATCTTTACAAATATAAAAACTAATATTTTTGCCAGCACAATTACTACAATTGCTTGAATGTCAACTTTCAAAATAAGGGGAAGTTGCCATTAAAACCATTATAAAATTTTATAGGGTTATGATTTGGATGATTCAATTATGATGGCTCTCATAATAAAATGCAAATCCATTAATTTTTTTAATTAATGTAGGTGTTTAAGATTGGAATCTTAAAGGCACCAATGAAGGGATTATTTGGTTTATTTTTTTTAGTTGTAATTTTCATATTCAACATAGCAATATATCTTGAACAACCCATATGCTCTCGAAATTTTTAGAAAATTATCATGCTAATTCTTGTTTAAAAAGTTTTAGAAAATCGTGCTTTTACATTTTGCATTGGTTATCCAAACGGATAATACATGCTAATTTTCCGTTTTACGGATAATACATTACTAAGCACCTTTCTATTTATCAAAAAAATATTTTATTTCATATATATTATAATTAAATACATTACTATTTTTAATTAATTTCTATTCTTGCTCCTAGCTCTCGTGCTTAGTAATCGGACCTATTAACAAAGTTAAACTAGTAATTTGTTACATTAAATAAGCATATACATGTACATATTGATTAAAATTTAATATGAATTTGGAATAATTTATTTTTAATTATTTCATTATTATTTGTCTGGCATTTCAATTATTTCTAAACAAGGACTAATTTGCATAACAATGAAAGTAAGGGTATGTGTAGGCAGATACCCAATCCACAAGTTCGGGTCAACTTTGAGCAGGAGGTGCCTTATGCCTCGAAAATTTTATTAATTTATATATTAAAAATATTATTTATAAATATACATTATCATTATAAATACATTTATTTGATTGTATTTATATTAATTTATTAACATGTCCAATAGGATAAACATCAAAGGCTGTGTGGATATTACTCAAACACACACCCCATCCATTGCATGCATCCAATGCATTACCACTTGTAAGCAATCTTTGCATGCATCCACCAAAAACTAAAAGCCTGTGATTCAATTTTAACAAAAAAATTCGAAAATCGTATTCATGGTGTCTTTACTGCCATAGCATAGCATCGAATAGCAGCAACTCTTTAGCATCTTCTTCTTCTCACTTCCCTCACGGAATTTTCCATGTTTCCAGTAGGAAAAGGATTCATGCCATGCCATTGATTTTGGCCATCTCTTTCGAAGAGGTAGACGGAATTACCAATATAAAAAGTGTCACGGAGTCCAAATTATTATGGAAGTACAATTACTCAAATAAATTACTATACTATATGTATATTATATATCCCACTACATTTTGATCTGACCATATAGAACATGATCCTACTTTAAGGAGGGTAGGTCCAAATCAATAAATTGCATGACATGGTCCAAACTAATTAATCACCCTAGGGGACTTTTTTTGCTCTATACCCTAGGTGGACTTCAAGGCCAACTAAATCCTACTATTATTTATTTTGCAATGGAAAACAATTTATACCATTATTTTCAGCCCATTAAGTGTGAATCAATTAATGCAGTAAAAATTCTCCATGGCAAAAAATGGGTTGAGGGATCCAATATAGACTAGGTGGTGCAAAATAATATTTCAAGAGTTTGACAATCTTGTGCTATGTATGTTTGACAATTCCATATAATGTTTCACCAAATATAACTTTGAAAGTATCCCAATGGAATAAATTTCAAGGGATGGATCTTTGAACAGATGGTTTCATTATTATATGGGCACTGTCCATATGTGATCAAGATCCTGGAAAGTGGAGACCTACACACTCATGGACTGCCGGACTATGACAAGAGATTCATGCATCTATTCATGGCTTATCCCAAGGTCGATTCTTTGGCGGGTAGTTTATAACATCTCTTGAGACATCATTAATTAAAATCGCACGTTCAAAGTTGTGGAGAGATCAGAAGATCGGTCATCTAGATTCATATAACCAATACTTGATGCACATGGGAAATAGTCGCATTTGGAGGGAGATTCACAACTGGCATCAAATGTTTCATACGGGCCATTTTTAGAGACTGGGTCAGCGTCTCTCACGGCACCGAAGCCCATGATGATACACGACTTTGCTATCACTACACACTATGCCATTTCCTTGGATCTACCACTGTATATAGGACCTGCGGTGAGTCAACTAAACATAAACTTTGAGATAGGAAGTGGTCGATGCGCCTTTTTTGAAGGATTTATCAGGAGATCAGAATGTTTGAGCTCCAAGTTGCTACATATTTCGCAACGCCATCTTTGTTGACTGATATGATCAATTTTCGAGTTATTTATTTGGTCTTTTATTTCCCCTCCTTTTCTCTATTGAGCCAACTTTAGTTGACTTGGCTTCCTTTCATTTAATTACACTTAACTAATGTTTGGAGGAGGGTGATGAGGTTGTTATCATCCCTTGACGTGTAAAATACCCACACATGACGAGCCTAGAAGGGGTTGCCAAGGGAAAATAAGGATAATTTCACAAGTGAACGGTCTTGGAGATAAGTTGAACTCTTCAATCTTTGTTTTTTTTTCTTTTCACGTGTAGACGTTGAACAATGAACTTCACAAAACAAGTTATGGTTCTCTATTTGCATATATGATATGAGATTCAATATGAAATTAGACCTAGTTTCACAAAATAGGAAATGAGTGTCAAGCTCATATTCTAGTGTAACGAGTGAGGTATCCATTAAGGAGATGAGATGTGATAAACAAAATAAGAGCAAACTATATATATAGAGACGTTAGGATAGGATTCAAGGATGAAGGTATGAAATTTGCTGTTGTGTATATTGCATATTGACCATACTATAATAAATGCATAGAATAGCTAGGACCAAGCTAGGTTGGTTGGGCATGCTCATATATAGTGCCGTTGGTAGTGTCCTTAGCTGTATAGAAATAGGAATATAACTGTTATTACTCTCCTCCAAACTTAAACTTGAAAGAAAGATCACCAACATTGATCTTGGATTGCAAAATACTGAATCGAGCAGTAGAGTGTAAAAATATTGATAAGGTGTATATCCGTACTAATAAAAGGAATATAAAGTTGTCCCCACACACAAAATGATAATTAATTTTAATTTTAATATACTTAGTGTAAAAATGAAAAACCTGGATTAACCATTAGATAAATTAAATGACGAATAAATTATCAAACAAAAAATAGGAGGAAAAAGAGAGGAAATATTGAGTTCACGTCAAAGGGATTGAATCAGGATGAATTCAAATGTACCATTGCAAAACTCTTGTACTTGGCCTGGTGAACTTGGAAACCGTAGGTTATTTTTTTGGAATTTCAAGAGATGAGATTCCGACCAATAAGGATGACAAAATTATTAATAGATTGACGTTAATTTAGATTTGACATCAAATAACATCAAATAAGCATTGTAGAGCTGATGAGGAGTTGTGTTAGAGATGAAGACTAAGATGAGTTATACCCTAAATATATAGAATACAAGGTTTGACAAAACTCCACTCAATAGAAGTAGGGTTATGAATGAATTGACACACTTCATGGGTTACATATGCAATATCATAGTGAATCAATGTGAGGTATTATAGAGAGTAAACAATCTAGAGACAATAATCTGAGAGAGGGTCCATTAGTGAGAGGTAGATGAGGATTTACATGAGTTGATAAATGTTTGCCGTTAGAGTAGGATCGTTAATATACATTTTCTAAGTGAGCATCATACTTATAGAGTTGAGTGAACCCCAACACAAATAAAATTAAAATGATAAAGTAGACCAATGTCTTTTATGAAGAACTAATAGTGAATGGAAAATAGAAGGTAGGAGATGGGTAAGCTATTATCTAGTTATAACAATATCATTATCATAAATAGGAGTAATATGATGAAGGTGGATGAGAGGTAGATGAAGAGAGATCATTAGCCAAATATGTCTATTATCCCAATGAGAGAAGAAAAGAATTAAGACAAAGGAACTAAGTTTGTGGTGACTAGTCAAACCATATAAAGATTTATGAAGGTGGCAGACATGCGTGAGATAAGAATGATCAACAAAATTATCATATTGAGTAATGTAGACTTTATAAGTGAGATAATTATTGAATAAATACATTATTGATGTCCACTTGATGAATCCTCTAATGGTGAGATATGATCAATAAAAGAATCCTATAAATGGTGACGAGCTTAATCACGAGACTTAAGGTCTTATCGTAGTTAATTTTAACATGCTAAGAGAAACACTGTGCAATGAGACGAGTCTTATGTCGAACGATAGAATCATGAGGATGTTGTTTCACCTTATAAACCCATTTGCATCTAATGATGTGACGAGTACGAGGGAAAATGGCGAGATCACATGTGTGAGTAGCAAGTAATGCTAGGAATTTTGTTAAATGGCAACCACCCAACACGAGTGATGACTTTCAGGGTTCCTGAAAAAATAGATGAAGCAACAAATGCCCATGGGTTATTATCAATATGAAAACGGTGATGAGTGGGAAAGTCATCCTAAGAGTGGGTGATTATGTGTCACGCGGGGAAAACTATATTGAAGGAGAAAGATCTTCACTAGGAGAATCTAGATGGGTGATGTAAACAAGAGGATGGGAGGAATGAGGAATAGGAAGGGTGGAAGTGTAAGGAGTTAGGAGTTGAAGTCGGGATGCTTGCAACTAGGTCGGGTGGCAAAAGACACGACTGATTCATTGAAAGTGACACTGAGACAAATGAAAATATGACCAATTAGAGGAATGGCTAATATAATTAGGATAGTAACTAAAGAGGACATGTTATATCCCCAACCTGATCCTTAGGTTGAGACAGATCAATCTGCTGTACCATACTACTATATTGGGGTCCTCACTACCATAGGATTGTCATGAAACATGTAAAACCATAATTTTTTAAACTGGAATTTAAACAAAATTTTTCTGAAAATTGATGTTGAACCAAAAATGAAAACTTGAACTAAGATTAGAAATCAAACCCGATCATAAATCAGTTTATACTCGAATTTTAGAAAATTAACAAAATAACATAAATAGATGCAACCTAAATCGAAAATGAAGGATCAAGAAAAGTTCGATTGAGAAATAGTTCGATCTTGATTTAAACTAAATCAGATGCTAAGTAAGACGTCACGTCAGCAAAGCTAACTAATCGTAGAGCGCCATGTTGCATCTTGCATGCGCGCGCACAATATCATTTTCAACCTCTCAACAAGTACGAAAGAGGAAGGACAAAACGGCTGCCATCACTCCGAAAGCCAATAAGTCCCTCTGACAAGGCCTTAAATCGGAGAGTTAATGGTCGACCGATGAAGGAATGAATAGAACTGTCAATCCCCGAGCTCCCTATATAAAGAGATCCCCTCTATTCATCATCATCATTCCTCCAAATCTCGAAGAAGACTAACTGCTCCTAATTCCAACCATCCATGAATCATAGCTCCAATGTCAATATTTTGCTCACCTTAGAACATAAAGTTGTATTCTCTAGAATTCTAAGGAAGTCATTTACCTTCATGCATACTCTGTTTAGCTCTAAGGCTACCGGAGAAGCTCCGGTGAGCCCGCATAGTACATACACTTCGACGAACAAATTCAAACACAAGTTTTCAAGCTCAATTTCGACCACCTTCAACCTCCTGAGATCAGACCGACCCTTCTAAGACTCTCCATGGCCAAGCCTTGTCCTCCTTGAGCCTTTTTGGTAAATAATTGTCGTCACCCTTCGCCGGAATAATACATTTACAAAGAGAAAATGGAAAGAACTTTACCTATTAAATTCTCCTTACTTATGCCACCAATTGAGGCGAAGTTTGATCTTAAAATGATTCTCTCGACGAGAGCTAGCTCCTCATAATAAGAGCTCCAACAATCGTGCCTTCGCTTGTAAGAAATCAAAACTTTCTCTTTCTAGAAAAGTTTTCAAGCTTTGTTTACACTTAATTCTTGAACAAATCAGACAATTCAAAACTTGGAATGATCATAAAGAGGTAGGGGATGATTATTGGCATGATAAGAGGCAATTAATTGAGTTTAAGTGATCAATTTGACAAATTGAACATTTGGGGCAAAAGTGGAATTTTAAGGAAATCGGGTAAATTGGAGATTTTTTGAAAATTGGGAATTTTTGTAAGATTGATAACAATTTAGTGTTATTTTGTAAATAAGAAGAGTTTGAGGATTTAATTGTAATAAAATATAATATTTAGAAATTTAATTACAATTAAAAATAATTATATAGATTTATTTATAATTTTAAATACTTTTATTTTTATAAAATTATATAGGGGTAAAATTGAAAATAAAGTAAGCTTAGAAATTAATGGTGAATAATTGAAAAATTATTGCCAATAAAATAAGTTTAGAGATTAATATATCAAATAAAGAAAACATATGAATATAAGTATAAATTCGAATAATTGACGAACTTATTATCTGTGACAATATAGCTATGCAGAGAACACATGTGACCCACAAGTGCAACACTATTAAGAGAAATCGGAAATACATCCAAGATGAATGAGTTACGAATTTTGGGTGAATGCGATTTTCGATATCGGCTTGGTTGGGCTAATGAAGAAAATAGTCTCAATTGAATGTGTATCCCTGCTCAAAATACTTTTAGGAAAATATTTTCACCGAAACATTAAGTATGAATCCTATAAATTTTATTTTGAGAAATTCCTTTTATTCTAGTGTGCACCATACCATGATTTTGAAAAGAGAAGTGGATTCAATGCTATTTTTTAAAAAACTCATATAGTGGAATTAGAAGCAATGAAAATGAGCCTAGTCCGATAGATAAAACCTAAGTTTTAATCATGGTAAAATTATTTCAAATGAATAATTTGTGTTTAAGCTGTAAAGTAAAGAGTTCGGTCATAGCCCGTTAGACTGAAAACCCCTTGAATCATAGTAAGTTGCCTCCAAAATGTGTCAATTAACATACAAAAATAGATTTGAGGCTAAGGATGACAAAAGACTCATACCCAACCCACCCTAGACTAGACCTACTTCAAACTCAATTGGATTTGCCTCGGATCCAGAGTTGAACGCGTAGGTCTAGGCCTTCCTATCCGACCCGTACATTCTTCCAAAAACCTTAAAAAGCTGATAGGATAATATATTTTAACAAATTTAGATCGGATTGATATCAATTAATTCGGGTCAATTCAATCAAATTAGTACATATAATACAAGCTCAATCTAATTTTGAATTAGAATATTGATCCGACTCTAATATCAATCAAGTAACATGACGTAATTTGAATTGTGATCCACCCAACTCGATAAGGTTTAAATCCAATTTTAATTGACACTTATAAAAGAAACACACTTAATTCTAACATATTTTTTATAAAAAATATTTTTTTCTAAATAATTTTATATAAAAAAATTAAATAAGAATGAATCCTAATTTAACTAACCTGATTCTGAAATATTAAATATAACTCAATTTTTTTTGCACAATATAATTTAACTTAATTCGAATGTAATTTTAATTAATTCCTAAAAGAAAATTGAATTCTAAAATATTAAATGTAACTCAATTCGAATGTAATTTAATTAAATTTTAATACAACGATTTTTTTAATTTAACTTAGATTAAAATCTCAAATCACTCGAGTAGACTCAATTTTAATATTGATACATCAACTAATATAGTTTGAAACTAGATCCTCCCAACGTGATAGATCCATCCACTCCACCTAAAACTCCTATTCATATTAGATTTTCCCTAGTATGATCGAGAGTACAAAGTTAGGGAAGGGGATCACAATTAGTTAGATATGGACTTTGGAACAAGTTTAGAGGAGAAATACGCCAAGAGATGTTTGATATGGTCGGAACAAGTTTCGAGGAAGGAGAAATCCTAAGGACTTTAGTACAAGTTTCGGGGAGAAATATGCCAAGAAGATGTTGATAGTTTTGGATGTGTAAACATCTTTAAATAGTAAAATCCAATCACTTTTAGAAGGAAAAATGAAGAAAAATACTCTAATATCATATAAAATTTAAAACGAAAATGAGATAATTAAAAATGGTATTTTTTTCCCCAACGATTAAAAATGGTATTAAGTAATTCACATAAGCATGAAAATAATCACTGAATATGGAGAGAAAAATCCTCTACCACTCCCTAGAGTGAATCTATGGGGTAAGCTCCACAAGTCAGATGAATATAACGTGACAACAGAGAAGACAAGTGAGTAGAGAGACCGGCCCCACAAAAGCCGCCAGCTATCTGAATCAACAAAAATATAAACAAAGAAATTCACGGGAGTGTCTTTTGGATTATCCAAGATTTTATCGAACACCCAGATCGGCCGATTCTTCTCTTTCCTTGCATCTTTTCCAGAAGGAACCCTCTGAGAGGCTTAGATTTCGGCCGCTCTCTCCAATGTGAGTTCGTTACTAATTGGAAGAATTTAGTTATCCATCTCCACGATGACAACCCAAATGTTTTCGTATCTCCAAGCTCGGTACCCCCTCAATACAACCATGTCCTGCACGTACATGAGAAGACCAGGTGGTCATCCCACCTGCACAGGTTCGAGCTGTCCCGATATAAAAGCTTCTCATGCCACGCGGTGAAATTGATGTGCAGTGGATTTATTTATATTGCAGGGATGATGAACTCAAGCTCGCGGAGGTACCATCACTTCCAGTTGGGCCGGAAAGCTCTATTTACATTGTCGGAACAAGCATCACTGTGGAAGGAGGTGGAAAAACAAGAGCAGCAGGAGGATGAAAAGGAGCCGAGTCCTACTTGCCGTGGAACTCGAACACGGCCCTTGCCATCGGTTGTGGCGGTGGATCCTAAGCCCTGCAAGGGATCCATATTCTCTTATGCCATTGACTGTTTGGAGATGCTGATAGTGAAGATGATGTACATGTACGACTCTTCAAGTCCTCCGCGTTATCTCTCGGGAAACTTTGCTCCTGTCCCGGCCGAAACACCTCCTACCACGGATCTTCCTGTCACAGGACATCTCCCTGTGAGGCTTCTGAAACCTTAAGGACTTACTAATCAATTAGCTCTTGAATCAATAACTCACATTTATGCGGATACTATTCCTTTCCTCTTTCCATATCTATCTTGAATTCAGCATGAAATTTGTATATGTCTGATGTTGAAGGAGTGCCTAAATGGAGAATTCATGAGAGTGGGTCCCAACCCGAAGTTCGCCCCAGTTGCTGGCTACCATTGGTATGGTTGATTTCACAACTTTTCAAGTAATGAAACCTTTATGCATGTAGATAGATCCGTTGATTGACTACAGGTTTTGGTGCAGGTTCGATGGAGATGGGTTTGTACTTTGTTTCCTTCCTTAAGAAAGCTTCTTTGCTCAATACAGCAAGCAAAAAGTTGCCATAGTAAAGTAAAGGTGACAGGGTTTTGTACTGTTTTTTTACTCTTTATGTAGAATGATTCATGGCATCTGTATCAAAAATGGAAGAGCAACATACGTCTCCCGATATGTCAAGACATCACGGTTTAAGCAAGAGGAGTTCTTAGGGTGTGCTAAATTTTTGAAGGTGTACTTCACATATGATTGATTGTCGGAGGAGAGAATCATAGTTTTCTTCTGCCATGTTATTGTAACAAATGGGACATAATTGTTATCCATTTCTTGGAAGCTTTCTTTTTCCTTTTTTGCTATGAATCACATTGAAATATTATCTCTGATAATATATTGCAGGTTGGAGACATCAAGGGACATTTTGGCTTACTCATGTTCATCCCTCAAATTCTGAGACTATTATTGATGGACTTATCATATGGACACGGAACAGGTAAGTTTTTGTTATAAAACTGAATTCGAGTAAAGGAAAACGAATATATTGATAGAGAGGCATTGGGGATGAAAAATTAAAACCCCCCTTATTTTCTCCAAATCCTAACTTAATATATATACATGTCTATTTATTAACTATCTTAAATAGAATATATGATATAATCTTAATATCCAAGATTATATCATAATTACCTTAAATAACTTATACTATTTCAACACTCCCTCTCAAGATGGGCGATAAATATCTATCATTCCCATCTTATTACAAATATTAATCCACTTTTTAGATCCTAATCCTTTAGTTAAACAATCTGCTAATTGTTCGTCAGTCTTCATGTAGTGTAGCTCCACGATCTTGCTCTCAAGTTTCTCTTTGATGAAAAATCAATCAATTTCAATATGTTTGGTTCTATCATGTTGAACTGGATTGTTAGCAATGATGATCGTTGATTTATTATCACACCATAACTTAATGGGTTCTTTCCTGAATAAACATAACTCAATCAATAAGTTCTTTATCCATATTATCTCACATATGCCTTGAGTCATAGCTCTGTATTCTGCCTCTACCATTGATCTTGCGACCACCTCCTGTTTCTTACTTCTCCAAGATACAAGATTACCTCCAACAAACACTCAATAACCTGATATCGATCTTCTATCATCTACACAACTAGCCCAATCAGAGTCACAAAATCCTTCAACTTTAGTATGACCTTGAGACTTGAACCAAAGGCCTTTTCCCGGGCTACTCTTTAGATATCTCAATATTCGCATAACTGCCTCCCAATGTTCTGTCCTAGGATCATGCATATATCTACTTACAATACTAATCGCATATGTTATATCCGGTCGTGTGTGACACAAGTAGATAAGTCGTCCCACAATTCTTTGGTATTGTTCTTTATCCACTGGGTCCCCTGACTGAGCACATAGCTTATGATTTGGTTCAATTGGAGTAGCAGCAGTTCGACAACCCAACATCCTTGTTTCAGTAAGTAGATCCAATAGATATTTTCTCTGAGAAAGCACTATGCATGTCCTAGACCTGACTATCTCAATACCAAGAAAATACTTAAGTGCACCCAAATCTTTCACTTCAAATTCTTTGCTCAATCTTTGCTTTAGTCGTATTATCTCATCGCTATCATCTCCAGTTATAATAATATCATCTACATATACTGCAAGGATAGCAACTTGACTATTTGAGTGTCGATAGAAAACTGTGTGATCTCCATTGCATTGTTGATATCCCATTCTAACTATTGCATGTCGAAATCGGTCAAACCAAGCTCTTGGTGATTGCTTAAGTCCATACAAAGACTTCTTAAGTTTACATACCCTCCCAGTGGTCTTCATTGTATCAAATCCAGGTGGAATTTCCATATATACCTCTTCTTGTAAGTCTCCATGCAAAAATGCATTATTTACATCTAATTGATGTAATTTCCATCCATAGTTGGCAACACATGATATAAGTATTCTGATGGTACTCATTTTAGCAACTGGTGCAAATGTCTCATCATAATCTATTCCATACGTCTGGCTGTAGCCTTTTGCTACCAATCTTGCTTTATACCTTTCAACCTTTCCTTCAGCATTTTGCTTAACAGTGAATACCCATTTGCATCCAACAACCTTTTTTCCGCTTGGAAGTAATGCCAGTTCCCATGTCTTATTTTTCTCTAATGCACGCATCTCCTCATACATCGCTGCAAGCCACTTTGGATCATTTTTAGCCTCTTGCCGATTTCTTGGTATGTGCACTAACTGTAATGATACAATAAAGGTCTTGTATGTAGATGGGATAGATTCATATGAGACATAATTAGATATATCATATTCATAACCATATCTAATTGGAGGTTTTCCTGCATTAGCTCTAGATTCTTTACGAATAGCAATGGGCAGAGATTCATTACCATCTGGTGATGACGAGGAATCGTCAGGAGATTGATGGGTATCTAGGACATTTGGTGATGATGAGGAATCGTCAGAAGATTGATGGGTATCTGGGACATCTGGTGATGATAAGGAATCGTCAGAAGATTGATGGGTATCTGGGACATATGTGGGCAATGAGTGTGGTATAAGTATCTGTTCTTGTTGCTCTCCATCATCTTATTTATCTTCCTCCCCCTGAGCACAACTCTTGTTCCTTCTACTATAAACCTTCAATTCTGGTTCATTGGTCCCTCCTTCATTGCTACTCAATCTCTTAGGACATGGGATTATACCTACAATGACATCATCTTCTTTATTATCACTAATTCTCTCTTCATTTCCATGTTGTGCTTCAGTCAAATCATCTAGCACTGTGGATGACGTTGTTGATTCACCATAAAAGGGTTCATTCTCACGAAATGTTACATCCATACTCACAAAAAGTCTTCTCTCGCTTGGACACCAGCACTTGTAACCTTTCTGAGTGCTAGAATAGCCCACATAAATACACTTCAATGCACGTGGATCAAGTTTAGTTACTGTGGGACGATGATCTCTCACAAAACATACGCAACCAAATACACGAGGACGGATTGCATATATATTACGTCCCATCAAAAGTTCACAAGGAGATTGAAAGTTTAATATCTGAGAAGGCATCCGGTTAATTAAATATGTTGCTGTCAATACTGCTTCACTCCATAGATATTTTGGAACATTCATTGTAAATAGAAGTGTGCGAGCTACCTCTAACAAGTGTTGATTCTTCCGTTTTGCCACTCCATTCTGTTCTGGTGTATCTGGACATGTGGTCTGATGCAGAATCCCCTTTGTAGATAAATATGATGAGAATTCTCTATTAACATATTCAGTATCATTATCTGTACGGAGAGTACTCACTTTGGCATTATATTGTATTTGCACCAAAACTAAAAAATCTTTAAAGCAAACTAGTGTCTCAGATTTATTTTTCATCAAATATACCCATGTCATCCTTGAGTAACAATCAATAAATGTAATAAACCATCTGAATCCGCCAATCGAAGTAACTGGACATGGTCCCCAAACATCAGAATGTATCAACGAAAATGGTGAAATACTTCTTAAACCAGTAGGAGAATAACGTGTTCTTGTATGTTTTCCAAACTCACAAGCATCACATACAAGCTTGCTACATTCTACATTATTCATCAAGTCAGGCCTTACCCTCTTAAGATTCTCAAACGATAGATGACCAAGACGACGATGCTCCAATATGACTTCATTCATTGCTCGTTCAGACAAAGTAGTGGTTAAAGCTATGCTAGACTCATCTCTCATAAGATACCACAATCCATCAAGCCTCCGTCCAGTCCCAATTATTCTCTTGGTATTCCTTTCCTGAATGACACATGAATCTCGATCAAAGATTACTTGACAGTTCAATTGATCACTAATTGCACTAACTGATAATAGATTAACTGGAAATGATGGGACATGTAGAACTGATGATAATGTAATTGATGAAGTGCATTTAATCGAGCCGAATCCCATAACCGGTTGAAATGTGCCATCAGCAGTTTGAACTCTATTATGGGAAAAAGGTGGAGAACCAGTATATGTAATAAACTCTACTGATGTTCCTGTCACATGTCTAGATGCGCCTGAATCAATAATCCATTCTGTGAAAGATGGTTTAGAAGAAAATGCATGTGCAATAATACCTGAGTCAGCATTAGCATAACACATGTCGTTGTTTGAAATGTCAGCACCTTTAGCACGATAGGTTTGTCCCCCAAATCGTCCATAACCTCGACCTTAACCTCGGGCTCCACGTCCTCTGATGCTATGACTTGTTCCACCCCTTGTAGGAATACGTGTCGAGGAACAATTCTAGCTAATATGTCCATTCTTCCCACAATTATAGCATTGTCGGTTGTCAATAATCGGTTTTGCTAGAGTAGAGCGAACTGGTATTGTTGATATCTTAGAAGTGTTCATAACCTTTTGTCTTGACTCCTCATGAATTAGTGCAGCAATAACATCTTCCATCGGAGGAATTAGAGACTGATGACATATCATTGCTCTCTTGTTTTCATATTCTAGATTTAGTCCCCTCAGGAGGTGAATCACACGTCGTCGCTCCATCCATGCTCTAATAGAAGCTGTATCTGAAGGATCAGATGTAATTAATGGATCATAATAATCAAGTTCGGACCATAACCTTTTCAGCTCAGTACTGTATTCTATTATGCTTCGCTCCCCCTGCTTTAGTGCATCCAATTTATCTTCAATCTCAATCACAGTCATTATATTCCCAATACCAGAGAATTGAGTAGCCAAAATCTTCCATATATCAGATGCTTTATTAATACCTTCTACCAACCCCGCGATAGAAGGAGAAAGTGATCCTATTATCCATGCAACCACTAGAGAATTAGTCGCCCTCCACACCTTCCATGATGTGCTGGTAGTATCAGTGGGTTCTTCATACGAGTCGTCAATGTAATCTTCCAAATATTTTGACTCTAGTATAAGTCTCATCTTTCTCGACCAACTCAAATAGTTTTTCGTTCCTGCAAGTCTTTGCTCTATTGGGAGTAATTCCAACTTCAAATCTCGATTGAGAGTATTGTTATGTTGAAACAATACATCTTCTCTTCCTACAAGCAATTTGGCCATACCTTCTAAAATTTCCTTCAACTCCCTTCCTGTTAATGCTGCATCCGTTTTCTCCATCTTCTACGACAATTCAGTTATGCCGTGTCTTGAGCCTTCAAATCAAAAAACCTTAAAAATAGAAGAAAACCTTAGCTCTGATACCATGTTATAAAACTGAATTCGAGTAAGGGAAAACGAATATATTGATAGAGAGGCATTGGGGATGAGAAATTAAAACTCCCCCTTATTTTCTCCAAACCCTAACTTAATATATATACATGTCTATTTATTAACTACCTTAAATAGAATATATAATATAATCTTAATATTCAAGATTATATCATAATTACCTTAAATAACTTATACTATTTCAATAGTTTTATAGCAGCAGATGCTGCGTTAGCACAGATTTTGGAATACCTACTCCTATAGATTGATATATTTTTACATGATTACTAAACATAGAAAGTGGGTAGACTCTACTGCTACATCTATGTGCATTTACAGAGTGACTTATTTTGGCATAACCTTCTCCAGGCAATACAAGCCTCGTATACCACAATGGGAAACTTCTAGCACTTTACGAGAGTGATAAACCATGTAAGATCATACTTCCCCTACAGTTTTAGGCTAATAAGACAAAACAAAATCGCAAACAGGAGTTCTGAATGTAGCAGTGAAGATAATAGGAAACTGTTGTTGAGTGGCTTTTGTGCTTTTATTGACATTGTCTAGATGTTATCAAGATTTTGGAAGATGGGGACTTGCAAACTCTCGGAATACTAGACTACGACAAGAGACTCGGGCATAGTTTCATAGCACATCCCAAAATCGATCCCTTCACAGGTAGTTTGTACCCTTGATACATCACAGTTAGATGTTCCAAGTTGTACATGGAAGTTATTTGGGGATTCATGATATCATCCTCTAAAGTCTGATACAACAGAGGAGATGTTCACTTTCGGTTATTCCCAAATGGTGCCATACATCACCTATCGAGTTATTTCCAAAGATGGATTCATGCATGATCCAGTGCTGATAACACTATCTGATCAACCCCTAATGATACACGACTTTGCAATCACGAGGAACTATGCCATATTTATGGATCTTCCACTATATTTCAGACCAAAGGTGAGTCAGTCAACCAAGCTTCCATATCTAATAAGTGCCAACTGCCAATGCTTTCTCTCTTGCTGTGTCTAGTGCATGATGAAGTTAAAATTTCAGATGATGATCAGAGGAAACAATATGCCCTGTACATTTGATAGCACGAAGAACGCACGTTTTGGTGTGCTACCGAGATACGCCAAGAATGAGCAGCAAATCAGATGGTTTGAGCTGCCAAATTGCTTCATATTTCATAATGGTGCATCCTCTTGTCTGATCGCAGTTATAGAATTCACTCATTTTGCTCTTTCACTGTTCATTTCATTTCCTACATTTACTCAGCAAACGCCTGGGAGGAGGGAGATGAAGTTGTCCTCATTACTTGCCGTGCCTACAATCCACATATGGAAAAAGTTGACAGAACCATGGATTGGATACTCGACCTTTTCACAACTGAACTGTAATAGACAGTTTGATCCTTTAATCTGTTTTGCCTTTTTTATCTTGATACTGAAAGTTTCCTTTTACATCTAGATATTGAATACATATCTGTGATTGTTATTGTCTTCCTGCAGGTACGAGATGAGGTTGAATATGAAAACGGGTCTAGCTTCACAAAAGAAGCTTTCCGTACCTGCTATAGAGTTTCCAAAGATTAATGAAAGCTACGCTTGCAGGTCTAAACCCAAAAGTTTATCAGAACTTATTGCGGAGTATTAATTCACAACTCAGATTTCTTAGCTGCTCATTCTGTAAAATGGTTCGTCTGGAAAGAAAAAAAATTCATTTGCTCAGGAACACTGGAACAAAGTACTAATTTTCTATGAATCAGCTCATTTTGTGTTCTGGTGATGCATATCATGTAATTTCCTGAAAGTGCCTACTGAATGCCGCTAGTATATGAAAGATCTAGCATGGTTTACTTCCTGTATATTTCCAACATTCAGGAAACAGAGATATGTGTATGGAGCAATTTCAGACAGTACTGCAAGGGCCAAAGGGATCGTGAAATTTGATCTACAAGCTGAGCCTGAGACGGGTAAAAACAAGATTGAAGTTGGTGGAAATGTTAAAGGGGTCTTTGAGTTTGGAGCAGGTACCTTCGGTCCAGAGGCTATCTTTGTCCCAAAAGAACCCAGCATATCTTCCGCAGAAGATGATGGATACTTGATATGTTTTGCGCACGATGAGAATTCCGGGTGAAAGACCTTTCTACTTGCTAAGTTTTTTTTTGTCTTTGGATATGAATATGATTACTGATATCCAAACATTACTTTTGACAAAATGTTACATGGACAGAAGATTCTGATAACTGTTATACCTTTTGACTTTCAGAAAATCTATGGTCATTGTGATCGATGCGAGGACAATGTCTGCTGATCCTGTTGCTGTTGTTGACTTGCCTAATCGGGTTCCCTATGGATTCCATGCCCTCTTTGTGACAGAGGTGCGTACTGATTAACTCGAATCTGAACCTTTAACTACTCCAATTCTCTTGTAATTTTACAACTGGTTGGGCTTCTCAATAGGAACAAATTAAGGGGCAAGCATTTTGATTCACCTTGGAAAGCATTGGTCACAAGTTCCCACATCCAGAAATCTTCCATGGTAAGCAGCCAAGCATTCTAATGGATTCATGTCCATGATATTATCACTACCGAGCTCCCCATCTGGCGCACTGTGAAGATTGCAGCTTTGAAGGAGAGAGACAAGCATTGTAAAGGCTAGCTGCTTCTATTGATATTGCTCGACGCAAATTGAATCCCCTGGAACTATCATCGTATTAACGATATTATCTGATTCATAAACTGTGCACTACTCTCAGACGTCCTCAAATTATCTTTATTAACATGAACTTTCACCGAATCAATTTCGATTTATAAAATAATAAATAAAAATATCTTTAAATTTAAAGACTACATGAACAATCACGGAGTGAATTTTGATTTCAAGTTATTAAACTCAATCCAACTAAACCGGTCAACGGATTAACTATAAGGTCACCAAATAATTTTATTGAATTAAATATGAGATCAGCAAATAATTTTATTGAAATATAGGAATAGGAGAAATTATTGTATTTTACTGGAATATAGTAATAGGAGAAATGCTGATTTCGGTAAAAAGAAAGATTATGTACATTTTTAAATATTTTTCTTATTTAACATATTATATTTTAATTGTATATCAAGATACACAATTTAAATAACGAAATATCCAATATTTAAAAATTGTATATAGAATAATTGAAAAGGTAGAAATAAGACCGGATATAATTTGGTAATTATGAGTAAATTCAAAATCTTTGTATACATATCCAATCGTAAGTTCCCAATAATGGGGTGAATGGAATCCAATACATAAAGCGTTGGGAAACAATCAGTGTCACATCGATTAATTATTAGATTAAAAAAATTCAACGGGTCAGCGTCGGGAAGCAATCAGTGTTTGACACTGGTATCGTAAATAAAAACGTACTAAGGGAGACGTGTTTAAACCTCGTCAAGAGGTTAAATAATGAGGTGTTAACTCACGCCAGACTAGGATATTGTCGACCAATTATAAATTAACAAATGGAAAATTCAAAATGAGCACAACCAATCATATGCTTATATGTGGGTCACGTGTCATAATCGTGGCCACGTGTAAGAGAATGGTCGACACGTAACGCAAAAGGACCATTTTATACCAATGAGTAAGGAAGAGAGAACACTTTGTGCCAAGTAGGAACAAAAATATATTTTGCAATCCTATGAAACATCATCAAAATAGTTTGTACTATTAATACAATCATCCCCAAAATGGACAAGGTGCCAACCTCTACCTCAAAATCACCCAATAGTTGAATCTGTCCTATTATTTGATATGGAAATGACTTGAGAATTGATGATAATTAAAAGAAAAAAATCACTTGTGGCCTACAGGTGAAATCAAGCAGTTCAATTCTTCTTGATGGTTACACTATTGTTATGTCTACTTTGGCACATACTTGGATCAAAGTCAAGCTACATCTGAATGGCCAACTTCCTACTTGATATTCAATAAGGCCGTTCAAGTGCCTTCTACAACGAAATACAAAGTTCAGCAAGAGAGTCCTTGCTTCCATATGTAGAGGTGATAGTCTACCAAGGAAAGTAGAACAGAGACAACATCAGTCAGCTGGCAAGACCAAATATTTTGAAGATACACTTCCATCACTCGTGTCTGCAGGATTTTGATTGAAGTGATGCAAGTTGTAGATGTGGTAAGGGAGATGAATCCTCCATTCAAATGGCAATTCCATCTAAACATCACTCTGTCCACTCCATAAGTATGTATACAATTGCAATATGCAAATAGTAACACACATTTTATATCAATTGTTGGCAGCTAAAAAACACTAAACAGTTTAAGGAGAATATTAAAGAAGAAGCATTTTCCTTCAGTAAGTCAGTTTTGTTGTATATGAATTGAATTAATCAGATAAATACAGCTTTTATGAATCCCCAGATAAACAATCTCCAAGAATTTTGGCATACCCTACAGATTCTACCAGCAATAGGTTGCAGCATCAAACAACAGCAAATCTGCAGATACTCCAGAGAGAAGCTCTTTCCCAGTTAAGGTAATGCACTGGTCAGGAGAAAGTTCAAAACCTTCAATAGCAATAGCAGCAAGGCAAAAGAGAAAAACTGGAAAACAGATATCTGACGTGATGCAGAAGATCAAGTTTCATAGCAAAGATTCTGAAGGAGCACACCTTGTAAGAGGATATCGCAACTAGATATCTGCAGAAACAGGCCCATCTAGATTATCAACTCTTAGGTTTCAAACAATTGCTGCCTAAGTAGTGCAGTTATCTTTCCAAGGACATCAGCATTTTCGGCTAGAAACTGTCGAGACTTCTCTTTATCACTGAAAACTTTGCCTTCTATATGAAATTTGTCTCCTTCTCTGAAGATGATCCCATGTTCTAGGGCCAAATCGAACACCTCTGCTTCCAAGAAGAACCCTTTACTGAAAAGAATCCTCAGCTCAGCCTTTTTCATTGCAGGTGCCAATTTGTTTTTCATCACTTGTACGCAAATGCCAAGGCCTATCACCTAGGAAAGAACCAGATGCAACTGACAAACTCCAAACAATGGAAATCTACTAAGTTTGCATAATCAAATTAATGAGAGATAATAAGGTTCCATATCATCCCGAGAAGCGAAAAAAGTGAAAAATAAGGAAAATTGAACTCTAATATCTGCAAGAAATTTATAAAACCCATTACTCTAATTTAGCCTTCATATGAAAAATCACCTTATTTTCATACTTCAGCAATTCTCTCCTTGAAAGTCTGAGACGGACAGCTGCATAAAAATTCAAGGCATTTCCACCACAAGTAACTTCACCAACATTTCCACAAGATTGGCCAGTTTTTCGTCCTAACCTAACCTAAATATTAATCAGAGTGGAAGCACAATAGGACATTAACCATAATTGAAGTAAAATAAAAATGAAAATAAATGCTATCATTTACCTGATTAACAAAAATAATTAGAGTCTTTGACTGTGATAAGGAATAGTTAATCTTTCTAAGAGCCTGTGTCATGATTCTAGATTGTAGATCTCTATCAAAGGTACCGACTGGAACATCAATCTCACACTGAGGCACAAGAGCAGCAACCTGTCAGAGAAAGATAAGTGGAAGTAGAATATAAGAGCATGCAATGAAAGCAAGCTTCAAGAGAATGTGAAGCAGAAATGACCCTGCATAAAATTAAGAAGAAATAGGAGATAAAAGATGCCACTGCTTCAAAAAGATGGAGCAAAATCCTAATTAAATAGGTGTAGATGTCTTGAAGAAAATAACTTACACTATCCACTACAATGACATCTACGGATCCACTCTTGGCAAGTGTATCAACTGCACTGAGCAGATTCTCGGCAGAACTTGGCCGCACAAATAGGAGTTTTTCTGTGTTTATACCCATTGATTCTGCTAATGAAGCGTCCAATGCATTCTCTACATCAAAATATGCACAAAAACCTGCTCAAGAATAAGGATGGAGGAAAAATATTAATGGATGCCTGCTAATATTCTATTAAATTAAGCACATCAGTGTAGCAGCATTATATACCTCCAAGCTTTTGTGCTTCGTTAATCAGGTGAAGTGCAAGGGTAGTCTTTCCAGATGCCTCTTGCCCATATATCTCAACAATTCTTCCCTGAGAAGAGTAAAGTAACTTTTATTTTGTTCACGGCAACACTTGCGACAATTCAATTGTATCTTTTTATTTATTAACGTGCAGGTATATTCTTGGTAAAAATAAAGGAATAATAGAATTGATCGAAAAACAGATATCTCAACAGTCTATTTTTTGTATAATCCATTCTGCTGCAAGATGGATCTGAATGGGATATACACATTGATTTTCTTCAAATCAAATATTTTATGTCTGAATGGGAAAAACACTAGATTTTGTTTGTTCTATCAGAAGCCTTGACATTTTAAGTGGTTACAATAGGCAAAAGTCATTCATCAAGTTCATTATAGGTTATAAAAGGCTAGTCCACACATTTTCAAGCCATTACCTTGGGCAATCCACCAATTCCAAGTGCCAAATCAAGCATCAAAGAACCAGTTGATATCACTGGTTGACGCCTTGAACGGAAGAACCTCTGCAAAGATAACATGGACTCTCTTCCAAAATCACTGGCAAGGCTAGCAAGAACCTCGCGTAATGCATTTTCTTTATCTGATATCCTAGGATTATCCACTATTTCTTCACATCCAAAATCCATCCCTTCAACTAAATTACATGAATAAAAATCAGATATCCTTTCCAAAATATAAAAATCAGAGATCCATCTAAAAGTCTTTGTTAAGATGACATGCTATAAATTATAAGAATACATAGAAAATACAATAAAATAAGCTTGTATTTCTGCCAAAAATTATCATATTATTCTAATTAATCAAACAACTTAATAAAAACAATGAGGCTGATGTAGAGGGTGAAATTAATCAACATACTACACCCAATCGATAAATCTGGTCGTCATAAATGAAAATAAAAGCAAATTCCTATCATTTCAATCCGGTGTATGAGCAGAGGAGATATTTACACATGGTGGAGGAAAAAGAATGCTTATGTCCCGTTAAATTCGTGGGTTGACATCCTTTGCCCTGATACAAGAAAGAGAAAAGATAATTCTAACCCAACTGAACAGCAGATTGAATAAGTGAAGAAACGTATCACTGAGTAATAGCATCATAAATTAGTCTAAAGAAAAAGGTAAATGAAAGCATGTTTTTTTTCAGAGCCTAAAAGTCCAGATTAGGAAAGATAGTCAACTCAAAATAACCATCAACTGAGACATACAAGTAGAACGCCACCGAAAAATCAACCATCCTTCATTTGTGTAGGTGAATCACATCCCGTCTGAGAAGCTTGACTACGCCACTTCAGATTCCATTCCACTCACTATCAGTACTAGCCCACAGAAGTATTAGAACTAAAGCTTATAAACCTACCTGAAGCAACGGGAAGAGAGGAGACGATAAGGAGAGTCCACAAGCTGCTCGCCGTCGAAGAGCCTCAGCAGCTGAGCGAACGAGAAAAGCCATGTCCGAGGGTTTTCAGTGCTGCATAAGAAATCGCGCCATTTCCACAATCACCTCTTCCCGTTAAAATTCCTCCGACAAAATTTTCTTTTACACCATATACTTTAATATTTATCTAATTAGTCCCTGTATTTTCTGGTGCATGTGCAAATGCAAATCCAATGTACTTTGCGGCCTCCGCGACTGTGAACCCTCCGGTGTCTCAGTTCTCGTGCTTCTCTTCAGCCAACCGCCATGTTCAGATTGGAAGACGATCCATGGTCTCAATCCCGCGTTCCCGCTCAAGGGTACTGAGAAAAATTCACTACACGGCCCTTTCAGCAACCTTTTTTTCTGGAAGAACTATGTTTCATCATGATGTGAATACTTCAGAGTCTAAGGCAAGCATTTCTTGTTGAAATTAATGCCGTAGGTTTGCTTAATTAATCACTGATGCTAATTCCAAAATAGCAAAAAACTAGGAGATATATTTGAACATGAAGTGGATTGAACAAGGCATCCATACCAATGGCCAAATCAGCAGTGTAATCGGCAATCAACAAAGCCATGGGCAGTAAAAAACAACTAAAACCACGGATATATTTTGCATCATTTGACAACAAGATGTTCGATGCATGTTAAACTTTGTTCACCTTCTTATCACAAACAAGCAATACAGGAAATTTACTGCAAAATTAAGCGAGGCACATAAACAGCAAAAAGAATGATGTATATATCATCAACTGTGCAATCATGAAAAGGTTGGTCATATCATGGCCATTAACATGAATGCTTGACATCAAGTGTTATCATCCTACAAAAGCTCATTAAGGCAAACCTGCCCCCATATTTTCTCCAGGTGACAAAACTAATCCTCATAAGAGCAATGAAAAACAAACTTGAATCTTCTCATACAATAATCATCTTGTAGCCAGTGTCTGTGCGTGCTCCATTATTTGACTCACTAGCTTGTAGGTGCGCCCTGAGAGACCCTTGGTATGCTCTATCAACTGTTCGTACCTATTTAATGAGGAGAAAACACCATGTTAAATGAAACATAAAATGGAGGAAAAGCTGCTTATCATGGCACAATAACCACTAAAGCTATTGGATCATATAACAGGTCTTACACGTCAGGACGATTGGGCTCCATAACTACAGTTCCTGACTCCGAATCTATCTTAGCATCAAGTTTAGAGCCTCGGATTAGGCTCACAATCCATCTCTCAGCTTCTTCATAGTTAAGATTCAATTTCTCAGCAAGTACACTGAAGAAAAAAAAGGGAATTAACCAGTAAATATCTCAGTAACTCTTCACCAGGATATCCTAATAATAAAATTCTAATAAAGTGAAAACTTGTTTTTGGTCCATGAAGCAACTATGATGATATGAAGATATACTTAGCATTAGCAGAATTATATAAAGATATCTGCCTGAGATTGTTTGGTGTTTAATCATTGAATAACAAATAGAAATACAATAACATTCAGATTCCACCAAGATCATTCATGAAGCTAAACCTCTGACTACCTCATGGAGAAAAAGGTAAATGATATAGTATTCTTCTCTAAAACAAGTACAATCTTATGATCAAGATCAAACCAAAAAAACAAATAAACAGTTCTAGTCAAGAGGTACGAACCCCATGTCAATGCGGCGATGAATTCTGCAGTAAGTTTCAAATATAAAGAGGCGGGCATTCTCTATAAACTCATCCCTAAGTGGTACACTGGAGGAGTTCTCTTGCTCAACTCGTTTTCCAAGGAAAGGATCATTCAGAATCACCTGCACAGGAGGCAATTATAACTTTTTCACATTTCTAACTTTCAACTTGCAGTTACTTCTCAAGCTGAAACAATGTCTTCTTATTGGTCATAACCAAAATGACAGTATCAGATGACAGGTAGTTCCTAACCCTCTTTTTCAAAATGAAAATGCAGAATATATTCAATCAAATTCCCCATAATGACAACCAAAAAGATGTACTGGAGCAAGTGAAGAAATTACAAGGACCATCCCGATAAAAATATTAATTAGCACTTACTTCCTCACATTCTTTCATTTTCTTCTGTGCACCATCAAAGTCATAGTTCACATAGACACATGCCAGAAACTCTGTGATGGGATCTTTAAACGAGTGATGCTCCTGCTGTATGATCTTTATAAAATCTTTGAATTGTGTCCTCCTCCTCTTGTTTACAATGAATGCAGTGGCAAGATAACGGAGAAGATGGGGCGCGCTCGTTTGTATAGTATTTATGTACCTATAGAGATTTACAGATCTATTCATGTCAAATAGCCAATAATCAATATAATCACTACCAACTGAATAGAAACTAAAAAAATGTAATAATAAAAGAGCTAGAGAGACATACTTGTCCTGATTAAACAAGTCAATAATCTGTGTCCTCCCATTGTCATTATTAAAGAAAATGAATAGACTCCAGTGCATTAACCATATCCGGCTCTGAATTTGGTTCAAGGGTGACGCAAAATTCTGCCATAAATATCACCCCATTAACTAAAGCAGTAAGATCAAACTACAAGAAACAACTAGGTTAAAGTGGTGGCAAGCAGGTAAGATATGAAACCTTTGAATCGATAATTTCCTTCAATCGATTAAGCTCCTCAAAAGCAGTGTCCCAGTTCTGCATCAAAATCTCAGCAGCAAGCTTCCCCCACAGAGCACTCAAACTCCGTTCACTGTTGGTACATAGGGCTCTGTACTGGTAGAGATAGTCAGCAGCACCCGAGTAGTTTCCACATTCAAACTGGAATTTCGCAAACTGATACAATGCCTCGATCTGCTGCGAACCAATCTGTTCAATCAAACGTTCTGGATTTAAGCCAAACTTGCCACGTGAATGGTATAACCCACCACCACTTACAACCTCTAGTACCCATAAAGTTGGGAAAAATCAAGAGGTAGGAAATTTCTGGAGGGCAATTATAAAATAAAAGCATAGATTTTTTTCAGTATCTAAGATCTCATAGTATAAGCTACCTCCAATCCGTTGACTAAAGACAAGATCAAATAGTGTATAATAAAATTCTAAAAGAGACCTGATAACGATCATTGAGCATCTGGAGATTGTAGTGTTTGTCAGCTCTCAGTTCCTGAACAGCGTTATGGTTCTGCAAGAAAACCACAAGGGGCGCCGCCGCCTCCTCCAGTGCCTTGAGACGGGCCACAACCTCCGCCCTCCTCTCCACCATATCTGGAAATGCATCAAAACCCTAAGCACTAACGAAAAACTAAACCCGAAAAAGAGCGAACACGCATTCTGAGAAACCCAAGCACATCAGATCGGAATTAAGGGGAAGGACCTTGAGGGACCTCGTCGGTATGGTACAGGCTCTTGTGGATGTCCATGGCGTAGTCGACCATGTTAGTCTTGCTGAGCAGCTCGATCTTCGATTTCAGGATCTCCTCGTCGGGGTAGAGCTTACTGTCCTGCAGGAACTCCAGCAACGGGAAGACGAGGTGCCTGTCCAGGTTTGGGGCGATGCGCGGGGTAAAGTCGTACTGAGCCATGTCGTTCTCCTCCCTCCCCTGAATCTAGCGCCGGCGGAAATGGATGAGCCTGATGTGAGACCTAAGCCAAAAGCAGGAGAAGACGAAGGGGTAGGCGGTGTTGGAGCCGTGGAGATTTTATGTCAGTCAATTCCCTGGCCTAATATGGAATAGGCCGACAAATTCCAATGGGCTTTCATATGGGCTCGCTGACTGAGACAATTCAACCTGCTGTATTATATTCAATGATTCCGAGTATAGTAAAATTCAAATATAAGCCACGTTTCCTTTTTTATGGTAAATTATAATTATTTAGTAAATTTTAAAATTAATGTTAAATAAATTTTATTCTATTAATTTTTTTAATATAATATTTTTAAAGATTTAATACTAAAATATCACAATATTTATTAATATTTTTAGTTAAAATTTAACTTAGGATTGGTATATGACGTATTGAGAATTTTACCATGTCACTTTGGATCAAGAGTGCATCGCCCACGCCGCCATCGTTACCGCAATCTCACTCCCTCACCACCAGCCCCGTCCCTGATAAAAAAACTGTACTGAAGCTCCACGCGGCATAAAGACTGAGCCCCTAAGTTCTGCACGATGCTAATTTCTTTCACATCTTCCATATGGAAGTTTTAACTTCATAGAACGTGAAGTTTATCGAAAAATAAGAACAAAGATTCTGGAAAAAAATGCAAAAGATTAGAAGATATCCCATTTTGCATGGCTTAACCATAATTCTCTAATTTCAGCTAGCCTATTATAGAGGACAAAAGGTTATGTAGACTGCTGACTCAATTGTGCTTGAAATCACTATCAGTGCTCAGCAAGGTAATTAGTAAGAAAGGGTAGTTGCTTTGAACAATTTCAACTGGGTGCTCTAGTGGAACTTAACAGAACCACTGGTCTCTTAGAGGAGCTCAGCCATGCGGGCTCAAGCGCGTATGTGTATCCATCCATTAACAAATCCAATCAATCTCGTTGTGCCATAATTCGGGTGGCTCATCCTTTGTGTAGGTAGGTGGGTAGGTATCTCTCTACAGTAAAATCTCTTGCTCCCTTCCCTTCAAGGGCTGCAGAGGTTCTTGAGATCCTCTTCCTTGGCGTACCAGCTAGGGATTATCTTGGATATATGGGGGTACAGATCCTTGTAAGAGTTTCTTATGGTGCCTTCCGCAACCCCAGTAGCCAGCGATATATCTGCACTCGAATGTTTATATTCACAAAGTGCTCCATCAATATCATACATGATATTTACATATGATATGGGCCATATACAAGAACTCTGCGTGTAAGCAGCAGAATGGGATTATAGAGTATGCGAACCTCGGAGAGGCTTCTTGTCATCTGAGAGCTGGGTAATAATGTAAATAACTGCTGCTGCAATAGATATAGGACTTCTCCTGCAATTTTTGAGAGTACAATTTGGCTTGAAAAGTCAGAACAGTATGGGATGTACGCATGTGCATGTTCCAAGTAAACAACAATAATATAGAATTGATTTGTTCAATGGAGCAACTGGTCCGTCTCTGAAAACCTAAACATGTGATTCTAAAAGACTTGAAATCACTACATTTCTCACCACTATACAGCTAATTTCATCCTTTTCCATTTGGAAGGAAGAAAAATCTGAGGAATGCATGACAAGACTACAAATCAACAATACCTTATATCAAACTCTTCTGACTTCTGTACAGCTTCCTGGGCAGCTTTAACTGCTTGGTTATTCATACCAACATTGGAACAAAAACGCCTCTGCATATAAGATCCAATGTAAGT
Organism: Trapa incisa; assembly: GCA_030064435.1. Classification (NCBI taxonomy): domain Eukaryota; kingdom Viridiplantae; phylum Streptophyta; class Magnoliopsida; order Myrtales; family Lythraceae; genus Trapa; species Trapa incisa. Next base: position 16,078,171 of record CM057780.1, on the reverse strand, counting down.
CATGAGATTCTAGGAGCAAATCCAGTAGATTATTCTCAATAAGTCTGCAGAAGAAATGAGGGAGGAAAAAAAAAAAAACAGGTTACCATAAAATCTGCAGCATGTATTGCTCCCATTTCAACCGACTGACCATTCTCTAAACCCAGCTGTTTCACTATATATTCTTTTGCACGTCCTATTTCCTTCTTAGTGGCTCCATTTGCAACAGAGCAAATTTCTGTTAAAATTTCCAGTTATTTAGGAGAGCTTAGACAATAGAATAAATCATGAAGCATCTGCATATAAAGAAATAAGGGGCTGTACCCTTCACAGTGCGTGGCTTGTCTTCTTGCCGACAAGCAATGTATAGGCAAGCAGCCAATAGGGCATCCTGGTTTCTTCCTCTACTTGACTTTTGGTCTTCAACTTTCTTATATATCTCATTTGCGCGATCCTTTATGTCGAAAAAAAAAGATGGTCAACATTATATATTAACTTGAAAAGAAGCTCACCAGAACACTGAGTGAATAGAAATAACAAAGCAAATCTAGGAGTTAAAAAGAATAAAAACAATTAATTCAATTTTTTTCATACAATATTTAAAGTAAATGAGAGGAAATCAAGTGTGAGTTTTACTGAATCTCATTTCCAACAATCTGATTTGGTTCCAGTTTACATCCCTGAGAAGAATTCATATGCAAGGATCAAAGAAAGGATGGGAGAGAGAACCAGGATATACCTTGATTGTTGCAACAAGACCTAACCTGAAACACATATAAAAAGGAAATGAAGTCATTCGTTATTAGCCAAATCGGTGTTGAGGGAAAAAATCAAGTACTTGCAATAATACTACAACCAAATGAAATATTTGCTGCCATAAGCTAAATGTATTTCCAAAAAGCAAATAAAAGAAGATATACAGTTGGAGCAATCATTTCTACATAAAAGCAGCATTTGCAGTACTGGAACAATTAGTAATTCAAAGAAGATAATATGCCCTTCAGTTAAGCCAACTACTATTAGGGCATGTGTTAAATCAAGCTGTATAAATATGTCTTTAAATGCCACAGCCATTATTTCAAACAATAAAACATATTCAGGAAAATGACATGCTTGAGATGTAAACTTTCCACAAAAACATGCTTAAGAATGACATTGACAACACTTTTTGCAATGCCGTTCAAAGGTATCTCCACTACAAAATAAAATTGATGATAGTAATTACTTCTTAGCTGCAGGTTAGGATCCATGGAAGAAGCACCAAATCAAATGCACAATTCATTATAGAACATTGGTGATAATGAATTTCAGTTTCAGTTTAAAAAAAAGAATTAGTTTCATGTAAAAAGCAAGTCAGTCAGGCATTGAAGTTAAGGCATCAAATTCAGCACTCAGGCCATCATATATCTGTTGTTAATAGTTATCATGTCAAATGGAAGTTTCATTTTTAAGAATATACTAAACCAATGAAAGAGGTTTCCAATCTTGCAAAGTGATGGACAGCTAATCATGTATTTGACAGAGAACATCAATTTCCTTGATAGCCAGGTCATGGTTCAATTCTTCACACAACCACATAATCAATGGTGGCAATGCAAACAGATCAATATGAATTCTTAAATTCAGCTGTCTTCTAAAAAAGCCATAGTCATCAGTGAATGATGGATAATGAAGGGGCATCTCCAAACATTAGGATCCAGAACAGTTGTCCCTGCGTGCATTTCTTTTTCAAAAGGGGAGCTCATTCATTCCTCTTCTAAATCTTCATTGCCTGATACAGTCCAACCGTGTTTATCTATACCTGAAAACTACCAAGATCCATTCCCCATCTTGGGTTACTAAACAGTAATTAGTGCGTTTTATTTGAAATTCTTCCTCCTGGATCATCAGATCCAGACCTCATGATCGGGCAAGACCCAATTTCCCAATTCTGAGTTAAAAAGACCAAATAGAAAGGCACTATATTTCCCTTGACAAATATCAAACATCTCCATGAATACATGTAACACCTGTTTTCATCAATTGGAACCTCAGCAAAGGTACGGTAAGAGCCTAAGCCTCACCTGTCCGACATCGTGGCGATTGTCTTGAACGCAAGGATGAGTCCACGATCCGGATTCGATCCACGGTTCTGCCAGCGACCTAGAGAGGTAGTAAGGAACTCCCCGGTCGTGCCGTTGGGCTTAGCTATGACGGTGGAGAGACCACCGTCCGTGAGCAGCGGATTGGAAGGTCCACCCACACGGACCGGGTCGTTATCGTTCGATTCATTGGCGAATGTCCTCCACTCGGAAGTCTCATCAATGGAGTGAGACTCCAGCACGAGGCCGCACTCGGAGCAGACGGTGTCGCCGGCGGAGTGGTCGAAAACCACCTCCGTATACTTTTTGCAATCGGAGCAGAACGCATCCGTCATCGTCCCAGTCGCTGGACTGGACTATAGAGATTCCGTCAATCGTCAATAGATCAGGAGGTGAACAGAATTCAACCTCTCTTTGGCCTCTCCTGTTCCTGCTACTGTGCTTCTCCGCTCCTTCTCTCTTCGATTTCGGAATTAAGGTAAGAGAAAGAAGAGGCTTTATATAGAGACGTGGGAAGGGTCTCGCTGATTTCGTCCAAAAAGGGGAAACGTTTTGATACAAGGATACAAGATGAGGCGTTATATAGGTTAGGCAGCGGACTCTAACCCGACATAGTGAGTGGGTTCGGGAGGTACTGGACTAATTTAAAGGAATGAGCCCACTATATTAGAACCTGCCAAACATATTTTTTCTATAATTGCAGTTAGCGTTGTATAAATAATGAGAAGAAATCGATAAGAGTCTACTCAAGTGGAGACATTAGTCTCTCCTCTCACTCACATGCCATAAAATTGCATATGAATTAGACTAGTATTTGAAAGTTTTATTGGCTTTTTATCTTTTTTTGCCCACAATCTCAACTAACTCCATTTAATAAAAAAGAAAAATGTATTTTTTGAATTTATCATATTAACTCCGAAATATTATCTACATGAGTTCTGAAATATTATTTATATGAGTGCGTATTTACAAGTTCATACAGTTCATTGCTGCCTACATACTAACATTAAGATTGTTGAATCAGTTTCCACTATAACATGGTCCCAACCAACCCTTCTAAATTATTAGTTAGATTCCGCTTCCAATGGAGAACCGCAAAATATTTTCGACTACTTGTAGTCGAGGAAATCACCACTGTCACAATAACTCCCATCACAGCTCTTCATGTGGAGTATTTTCAGCGACTTGGCTTCGTTTTCAAATTTCCTTTTTGGACGTGGTGATTCATTGGCTAGTTCTTATGTTGTATTAGGTGGTTTTCCTATATCCTTTCCGTGACTCTCGGTATGTTTCGGGTCAACTTTCATTCCCTCAATATTCTTGTCATTCTATTATTTTCTTTACTCAAACGTGTCATGGCTTCATCCAACTTCCTCTAACAACACCGCTTCTTCCCACCGTTTATCAAAACAATGCCTAGCATGGGAATTCATGCGCAGGCCACGCACAATAAACTATACCAATCTTGTAATACTAGAAAATTTTAATTCAATAACCGTAAGTAGTTAAACAAGAAAAATGGATAGAACTATAAAGGAAAAATATAATTCGAAAAACTGAATCAAATTAGAATGAGTAAATTGATTAATGGAGAGGCTAATGGGAGTAAGGAGCGTCTCGGGATAAAAAGTCAAGAATTGGAAGAAATTCGGAAAAAAACCGATATGAACTAGGTTTAGGCTAATGGAAGTTATAAAATCACCCCAATTTTTTAGGGTGCTAAACAAATCAAAATGAAGCAGTTGTTGTATCTATTCAATAGAAAATTAAATGTATAATTTTTAGATATTTTTATTTTTCCAAAAACTGATAAGAAAATGGGTGAACTGTGCCAAAAACCGTCGAATCGATTGAGAAATTCGCTAAAAACTGGTTCGCTATAGTGGACACACAAGCCATGCATGCGTGTATCGTCTTCATCGCTCAATTCCCGACCCGAATTCCATGAAATAACCCGATAAACACTGACAGACAACCTGAACTCCACCGTTTGAGGAAATTAATTCATTTATAAAGCCAAATGATATGAAATGAGGAAATAAGCCTATGGATAGATAGTAATGCAAGTATATAACATATCTATATAAAACTTGGATGACTCATTATTATAATTAACTCAAAATTCTCTCTAAAATCTAGATAGCTACCAACTCTGGTGACCCGACAACCAAATATCATAGCTCCTCCGTTTGACCACCTCCGATGATATTAGTATGAACTCGGCTAAACTCATAAATCGACTGGGTTCATAAACATGTTTGGACCAATATGATGTGAATAATTCACTCACTTGTTAACCGTGACGTGTTCATCCTCGGTTGATTTTCTCAAGTCGACGCGAGCTTCTCTTGGTGACGTTACGGTCCTTCACGCTCCTACACAATTTGGACAACCTTATTTATTAATACTTGGCATAATAGCCTTTGTTCCTCACGTATGAATGACTAAACTCAAAACTTTTAGTTAATTAAAGCTTTTATAAACCTTGCGAAGCTCGACATAGCTTCAAGTGCACCAGACCAGGGTGGGGACGAGATGAGGTCTTTGTCCTCATACGGATATAGAGAATTGTTACGGGATTGAGGGTTGGATGTCACGAACATCCACTTATTCTCAGGGTAGAAGTGGACATGCTTCTATCTAGGTGGCCGGTAAAGTTACTTTGATGGCACAAGTGGGTTTAGTGGATGTACTAGTCTATGATTGTGTGTTTGACCTTCATGATGAAAGATGTGTGTTGGGTGATGACACACCGTGATTAATAAGAAATGGTGATAAAAACTGAAATTTGAAAAGAAAGGTTTTGAAAGAGAATAAGGAGTTTGACACACTCCAAATCAAACATTTTTCCTAAAAAGATAAATTTTGCAAACCCATTCATTGAGTCGTTGTACTCATTCCCTTCCTTATATCCCTTTTAGAAAATTCCGAAAATTCTACCCCAAAGGACCTTCACTAATACGCCTGTGAGACAGGTATGAATTATTTACAATTTTATTTAGTTTTGATTTATGTATTCCATGAAAGGTACAAGTTTAAAGGATGCATTACTCTTCACAGTTTATAAATAGGGGAAACCTTAAGTAAACCGACAGGGTGGTGGGTTGATCACGGGGATCCGACCAAATTGAATCGGGGCGTGACAACTTTAGTAGTACCAGAGCTTGTTTCCTTTAATAAATAATCAAGACTAGAAAAGATAGTAACTAATATGAATGATTTTAAAATTTTCAAATGACTAAAAGGAGAGTAACCAAAAAAACTAGGACTTGGTACCAACACCACCTAACACTCTATCCATGTAGGGAGATCACCCTAAAATACTCGAGAAGTACCAAAGGACCAAGAGACATTAGTGGGAAGTATCCAGAAGGATGGTGCCATGATCTATTAAGGTCATAATCCTGAGTATGAAGAAAGCCAAGCCTAAGGCCAGGAACGTCATCAAGGGCTGATAACCTTACTAAGAATGACGCTTATCAAGAATCCAGTAGCTCCCCATCTATTTCGTAAACACTTTTTTTGTAACGGGGATAATACCCCAAGCTATTGTGCTACCTCTCCAATAATAAAGAACTCTAAGTTCCTCAAAAATAATGTGACCTTGCGCCTCAGCTATAGGAAGATTACCTAAGAAAAGTAACCACACAAACTCGTGTTACCCTAGACATCACATAGACCAAGGAGATTCCTATCCCGTGAAGCAAGGAACTATTTGGGAAAAGAAAGCAAGAAAACCGTCAAGGTAATTAAGGAGTCTAGGAGAACACTTGGAGTAACAACTGAGCAAGGAAACAACCTATTACAAGGTGCAAAGGAAATGGGACATGAAATAACGGACTGTCCCACTAGGATTTAGAACAATACTTTCTAAGAATGACGCCCCATAACTTTAGGAAATCCGAAAGAATACCATCCCAAGAAACATGACTCCCGCTCGTAATTTCAACCACAAATAGGAGGAGGCTCTTCAAAATCTTAGCAAAGTGGCAGGAAGGAAAAAGGGCTGAAGGTAGGACCTCGATAAAACCACAAACAGAACAAAAGGTAGCTGAAGAGAATTTTTCCTTAAAAAAGAAATTTCCAACAATTAGGGAGTAAAGAAGGGAGTGCATCCATAAGAGAAGACAAGTTGAGCATTTGACGACAAATGAGATGTCTTGAGATTACAAATACAACTTCTTTTGGAAAAAGTAGAGAAGTAAAATTGGATTTTCGGACCAACATAATAGAAGTAAGTAAACCGTGACAACAAGATGGTCAAAGAGAATGAACGACGCCCTAAGGAGGACCGGGAAGTAGCAAGGAATACACCCTAAAAAGGGAATGGAATGGTCATTAAGGACAAGAAGACTCAAGAGATAACTACCTCAAGAGAATTAGACAAGATGAATAGTAGAGGCTAGGCAGGTAACGAACTAACCTTCGTGAGGGTCATAAATTAAGCTCTAGTAAAGAAAGGAAAGAAGGAAAGTCCAAACATTTAGAAAAGAAGGATGGGTGAAATCCTTAAGGAGATTAATAGCTAAGGCCAAATTGACGCCCAAACTCAAAGCCAGAAAAAGATTAAGTAAACCTCGCACAAAGAGGTCTTAAAACAAATTATGTCTGAACTTTTCCCAAGTAAGAAAAATTGTGCAATATACAAGTAGAATTAAGGAAAATGGTACAAGGACGTACCGCTAGATTTCCCAGGAAGGGTGCATGGGAAGGACGACATCGAAGGATGTCATTTAATAATTAGATACTTCCAAAGAACGAATGAAAAAGGAATTTTGGGAGAAAGGGAAAGAATCCTACCAAGTAAGGAAGCCCTGGAAGGGCATACATATCCCAATTAAGATGAAATGGAACCAATCGAAATGGAAAGAAAGATAAGCTCACAAATGAAATGCTGGTTGAGATGGAAAGATCAAGTGCCAAGGAAAAGTACTCATGAGAGCCTAAAAAGTAAATTAAATCCAATGAATGGGTAAATAGGATGGTAGCATCAAAAGATGCTGTAACAAGTAGAAATGAGTGGACTACAATAGTAAGAGAATAAAATAAGGAATGTATGAGAAATCTTGGAGAACTAAGCCCTCAATTAAGACATAAATTAGGGAAACGACCACGGACATTAGGACGGATCGTGGTCCACGCTCACTTAATGGGGCCTAAAGAATGGACGAATGTGCATAGTGTGGAGTACATGAAATAAGACCAATAATCAGAAATTCCTCAAATAAGGAATGAAATGGAATTTAAGATGAAGAAGGATTCAAAGAGGACAAATGCCTCAACATAGAAGAAGGTGTAAGGAAATGAAGGAAAAAATTTCCAAATAATGGTAAGAAGGTTGAACATTTAACTCTTAAGGTTAAAATCTCTACTTTTAGGGACATAGTAGAGAATGAAACCATAAGAATAGAACTCCCCAAATAAAACAATTAACACATAGACCAAAAAGGGATCAACTCGAAATAATGAATCGTGAAATGGTCATGAGCAAGTAAGAGTGAATTAAGGAAAAAGGAGAATCCTTGAGTGAAGGATGTCACAGGGAATGAGGAAGGACCTAAGAAAGGAAGAGTTAGTGGGTAAGCATGACGAAGTCAATCAAAATTTTGACCGAAGTTGAAAGAAATGATGGACGAAGGAAGGGTAAAAATAGGATGAAGGGGTAATAATACTGAAACCTATGAAAAATAAGTATGCGATGCTCGAAAGAACACCGAGCTAAGAGTTTCAACGATGTAAAGAATAACTAGACACAATAAAGATTAGGCATCTTGGAACTCCCAATTCAGAAATCTTGAGTAAGAACCTCAAAGGGAAGAATTTTGCCCTAAGTGAAGAAAGATGTGAACCTAGGGAAATATCTTTGAACTCGCGGGCAAGACATACTAGTTATGATAAATTGCATGGAAGGAGTAAACAATGTAAAAGAAAGGAACTTCTTAAGTGCAAAATTTAAAGTGGTCTAAGTGGAAGGACGACCGAAGTGTTAACATGTTCAAGTTAACATTAAGGGAAGTTTATCCCAGAGTGAAAAATGTTGATTTAATTTTTGGGACAAAACTCCTAAAAGGAGGGGATAGTTGTAAACCCCGCTCTTTTGAGTTAAGGAAAACCTGGAAAAGAATCGGTCAAACTGAGTGAGAAACACCGAACCGATTCACAAACTTGATCATTAGAGAACGAGCAATTTGGAAATTTAAAACTCCCCAGGTGATCCAAAGGGTTCATAAAATATTGGAAAAGAACCTTAGGACAAATTTGAAGAGAAAAACTAGACCGGTTCAGATGAACCAGATCCAATTGGATTGAACCGATTTATGATCCGAAACCAATAGAGAAAGGGAAAACCAGGAAATTTATGAATTCTTAGTGACCTAAAGAGTCCTAAAATTCATGGAAATGGACTTAAGAATGAATTGGAGATGAAAACCAAACTGGTTTAGGTGAATTGGATCCGAACAAGATTGAACCAATTTGGACCGGTTTGAACCACTATGGAATCAAATGCTAAATTTATTTTTCTAGATGGCTTAAAAAATTAAAATTTGAGATTTGAGGCACCATTGGATATAAAAATGAATTTAGAAATTTTTAGATTTTAAAAATTCGGTTGAATTAGGGGTGAACCGATCGGTTTAAGCTTTCAACCCGGTCCGGTCCGGTTTGGAATAATGTCATCTTCTTCCTTCAGATGAGAGCACTGTTCACTCGCTAGAAAATCGCAAGGCACCGGTAAAGCTGAAAAGTCTTTGGCCAGGGAGTTTCAGGCAATGAATGACAGCCATTAAGGTGCCAATTGAACGACCAAGAAGTCTCCGAGCTTCCTATATAAAGAACCCCTCCTCATTCATTCTCTCCACACCTGAAATCTCCATTCTTTCTCAACTGCTCCAATTTCTAGCGCAGCTCGAACCAGAGCTCTGACTTGGGCACTTTTCTGATCCAAACAAGATGAGGTCGGGTTCTTTAGAACTGGGGAGAAGTCATTTACACGCTTGTAGTCTCCATTTTCTTGGAGAGTCGCCGGAGAAAAGCCGGCGTGATAGAACAATGAAGCAACTTCGGCGGACCGAAGCTGGCCTACTTTGGCCGAGCTGAAATCGGCCAATTCAAGCCCTTTTTAGGCCAAACCAAGCCCTCCCAACACCTCCACAACCCTCCTATAGCTGAATTAGAGCTGAAAGGTAAGTCAATTCGGCTCCCCTCTGTAATTTCTAACCGACGCTAGAGAGAGAACCGACAGAACTTCAATAACAAAATTCTCACTCAATTCGGCATCAATTGATGCAATTCTTGATCCTAGGATAAACCTCAGGATGAGAGCTATCTGCTCAGATCGAAAGCTCAAACTGTCGCGCCTCCGATGGTAAGCTTTCGAAGCTTTCTCTTTCTAAGTTGAGTTTTTTGGCGAAGCTCCGTTTGAGCTCATTTTAGCACCAAATCATGCGATTCAAAGTGCAATTGAATCGCATGATAGTGTAGGAACTCTAATGTAACTTCAATTTCAAAAATTAAACTCATTTGATCAATCAATTTGATAAAATTAAATTCACTAGAGTTAGAAGGTTGAAATTGGGGGAAATTTGGGAATTTCAAAAATTAGAGGGACTAAAGTGCAATGTCATAAAAAATGAGGACCAATTAGACATGAAAAAGATGTTGGAGGACCAATTGGGCAACTTTTGGGGCATAACTTACCATTTTTGTAAAGTAAGGGCAAAATGGTAATTTTGGAAAATTGGGGGACCAAATTGGAAATTTGGGAAATTAAACCCCTTTTTGTGAATTTGAGTAAACTGAGGTTATAAGATAAATTTTAAATGTTTCAGGACTCGATTTGAGGAAAAATTGTTATTAGGGGCTTAAAGTTAAATAAAAATAACTTTAGGAAACTAATTGCAAATAAAGGAAAAATGGTTTTCTCATTCATTTGGGATGAATGAGGGCTATTAGGCCAAAGAATAATGAACAATAATGTTTGTATCATGTAGGAACACGAAGTACCGAGAACGCTATCTAAGACGAGTTCGAGTGAGGACAACAAGCCTTATAAGAGAAATTTCTCTACACTATCGGGTGAGTGAGATTTTTATATCATACCCGGTTGGGATGATAAGTACCTCAAAAATGAAAAATCACAACTTAGTGGTATTTTAAACATCACAACTTAGAGAAGTGATGTGAAAATGACGTGGAAAAACTACTTACGGGTTGTAAGTAGATCGTACTCGGTTGGTATAATGAAACTAACTGTCTTTGTTAAGCCGGAGGCCTTGGTTTTGGAACTTGGGGGCTATTATGCCAAATTTTGAAAATCTCGAACAATAAACGATAGAAAAATTGGCATGAGCAGGAGCTCGTAAATAAACATAAATTATGTGCCATGAAAACTTGAATAATTGAATTGTTTGGCCATGGAACCAAGACAGGACTGATATACTCAGTCAACTAGCGGCAGTGCGACATGATAGGTCCCCGGACAAGTCAAGAAAAACAACTACAAGTGGAGTTAAGGGTCGGGGTCGTTGGAGCAGTGGCACCATAGATTATATGGCATGATGTGAAAATACTGTGCATGCACTGTGATTACGGGACCTTCAAGATGCCTAAGAGGGGTAGTGATGCGTCCTAGGGCCCTAGAAGACCTAGTGGATATATGGGCAATTAGTCGTACCAGGTGACCTTGTGAAGCTCGACGTAGCTCCAAGCGCACGAGACCGAGGTGGTGGCAGGATGAGGTCTCTGTCCTCATACAGACACGGAGAATTGTTATGGGATTGAGGGTCAGATGTCGCGAACATCCACTCATTCTTAGGGTAGAAGTGGACGTGCTTATATCTAGGTGGCCGGTAAAGTCGCTCCGACGCCACAAGGGGGTACAGTGGACGTACTGGCCTGCGATTGTGTGTTTGACCTTCATGATGAAGGATGTGTGTGGGGTGATGACACACCGTGATTAATAAGAAATGGTGATAAAAACCAAAATTTGAAAAGAAAGGTTTTGAAAGAGAATAAGGAGTTTGGCACACTCTGAATCAAACATTTTTCCTAAAAAGATAAATTTTGCAAACCCATTCGCCGAGTCATTGTACCCACCACCTCCCTTATATCCCTTTTAGGAAATCCCATAAAGCCTACACCAAAGGACCTTCACTAATATGCATGTGAGACAGGTATGAATTGTTTAAAATTTTATGCAATTTTGATTTATGTATTCCAAGAAAGGTACATGTTTAAAGGATGCCTTACTCTTCACAGTTTATAAATAGGGGAAACCCTCAATAAACCAGGAGGGTAGTACGTTGATCACGGGGATTCGACCAAACTGGGTCGGGGCATGACAGTCGCGCACGTTGATTGGGCGTTAACCTGACAGACGGTCTGTTGACCGGTTCGGTTAGACCGAGTTCAATGACCCGAAATCGAAAATAAGCCGATTTTATAAATTTTAAAAATTTCTAAATTTGACTAAATTTATTTTCTTTCGAATGGTGGTTTCAATTTCCCAAATTGATGTTTTTATGGCACCTAGAAAAATAATTTTTTGAACCATTTCTTTATAGTTCAGTCTTGTTTAATCTGGTCCAGGTCTAGTTCACCTTAATCTGGTTCGGTTTCATCATTCAATTCCATTCATGGTTGTTTTTCATGATTTTTGGGTTTTTATTGACCACTTGAAATTTTTGAAATCCCCGTTTTGGCTTCTACCTACAAGTTTCAGTTTGTTTTAACCTTAGTTTTCACTTGAAATATTCCTGTTCCCAATTCTGACATTCCTTATTAATGGAATAGGGTTTACATATATGATATGTGCATGTTTGAATTGAGATGCTCAACTACGGGTGATTGGGGAGTCGGGCTAGTACCATAACGAACTTCTGGTAATGAGATGCTATATATGTCGTTACAGAATTTAGGTTATGAGTGTCATAATTATGATTGTGTCATGTGATTTCAATGTGATGCTGGTATGGGAGAGAGGGTGATGGAAAGACTCCTTGTGAGGTTTAACGTCACTTATGGGAAATTGAAAAAGAGTTCAAGATGTCTTAATTGCTTCCAAATTTTCTAGGACACCCGGTTTGTAAACCCCATCCCTTAAATATAAGAAAATCACAGAAAGAACTGGTCAACTCAAGAGAGAAAATTGAACCAATTTATTAACCTTAACTGATAGAGAAATTGTAAAATGAGAAATTTAAAAACCTCGAGTGACCTAAAGAGTTATAAAAATCATGGAAAGGACTTTGGGACAAATTGAAAGACAAAACCAGACCGGTTCAGGTGAACCGGATTTAACCGGTTGAGACCGGTTTAAACCATCATTGAACCGATTGCTAAATTTATTTTTCATGATGGCTTAAAATATTAAAATTGGGGAATTGAAGCCGCCATTGGATAGATAATAAATTTAAAATTTTTTAATTTTGAGAAAATCGACCGAATCAACCCGTAACTAGTCGGTTTAAACATTGAACCCGGTCGGACCAGTCCGGTCTGATTCGGAACAGTGTCGTCTTCTTCTTCCAAATGACAACATTGTTCATTAAATGCATGAACGGACAGCACCACATAATTTTCACATCACTTTCTCTAAGTGGTGATGATTAAAATACCATTAAATAGTGGGTTTTTATACCGAGGTATTTATCATTCCCTACCGGGTATGATATAAAATTTTCACTCACAACCGGTAAGTGGTTTTTATTTTTAAGTTGTGCTCATCATCCCAACCGGGTATGATGTTAGTAAACCCACTCACCCGTTAATGCCTTGAATTCCACTAGACGAGTTTTTTGTATTCACGCAAGCTTGTCATTACTGGTGTTCCCGGTATTTCGTGCTCCTACATGATATGAACAACCTTGTTCATTATTACTTAGCATAACAGCTTTCATTCATTTCCAATGAATGAGAAAACCCAAATTTTTAGTTATTTGAAATTAGGTCCCTAAAGTTATTTCTATTTAACTTTAAGTCCCTAATGTCGATTTTTCCTCAAATTGAGTCCCGTAACTTTTAAAATTTATCCTGAAACCTCAATTTATTCAATTTCACCAAAAAGAGGTTTATCCTAGAATCAAGAATTGCATCAATTGATGCGGAATTGGATTAGAATTTTGTCATTGAAATTCGGTTGACTCTCTCTCTAGCACCGATCGAAAATTGTAAAGGGGAGCCGAATTGGCTTACCTTTCAGTCCTAATTCGGCCGTGGAAAGGCTGAGGAAGTGTTGGGAGGGCTTGGTTTGGCCTGAGGAGGGCTTGAAATGGCTGATTTCAGCTTGGCCGAAATAGGGCAGCTTCGGTTCGTCGGAGTTACTTCACTATTCCATCATGTCAGTGCTTCTCCAACGATTCTCAAATTGATTGGAGTTTGCTATCAGATAGCTATCTTCTCCTCGGTTCTAAAGAGTCTGACCTTTGTTCAAGTCGAAGCTCTGGTTCGAGCTTTACCGGGAAATGGAGCAGTAGTGAGAGAGAGAAGTGTTCAGGTGTGAGGAGAATGAAATGGGGATGACCTCTTTATATAGGCATAAAACCCGTGTATTAAATGGGCGAGATTTATTACTAGTATTAATATTACCATAAATTATTGGTATTAATTCCAATAATTTAATTTCGATATTAAATTATTTGTATTAATTTCAATAATTTAATTTAGGTATTAAATTATTGGTATTAATTACAATAATTAAATATATATTAATTTATGATTATTTATGATAAGACATACATAAAAATTTTTGACCAAAATGTCGGGTTACAAAAAAATTCATACTTTCCAGGAGATCACCCATCCTCACACTACTCTTGTGCAAGCACGCTTAACTTCAAAGTTATTATTGAATCTTGTTCACCTAAACCAATTTGATTTTTTTGCCTTTTAAAGTTTCTTAAATTTCTTTTCCAAGGTTTAATGAACCTTTTAAATCACCCGGAAGTTGTAAATTTCCATATTGCGTGTTCTCAAATGTAAACCGGCTCGGTTTTCTTATTCGGTTTGACCGGTTCTTTTCCCGGTTTTCCTTAACTCAAAAGTGCGGGGTTTACATCCATTCTCTCTCAACTACTCTATTTTCTGGTGAAGCTCAAACGAGAGCTCCGACCTCAGAAGGTGAGGTCGGGTCCTTTAGATTCCAGGGGAAGTCAACTACCTAATGGTAACTTCCGTTCGATTCGAGAACCGCTAGAGAAGCACTGGCGGAATCGAACAGTGAAGCAGCTCCGAAGGACCGAAGTTGCCCTATTTTGGTCGAGCTGAAACCGGCCAAATTCAGCCATCCTCTGGCCAAACCAAGCCCTCCCAACATCCCCACAACCCTCATACGATCGATCTTTATATAGCTAAAAGATAAGCCATTTCGGCCTTCCTCTGTCAATTTCGATCGGCATTAGAGAGAGAAATTGTGAAAACTTCAATGACAGAATTCTCCCACGATTCAATATGAATTGTAGTGGTTCTTGATCCTAGGAGTAACGTCAGGATGAGAGCTACCTACCCACCCATATAGTGAGCTCAGACCGCCATGCTTCTGATGGTAAGCTGTCGAATTTTTCTCTCTCTACGCATAGTTTTTTGGTAAAGCTCTGTTTGAGCTCGTTTCGGCCTCAATTCATGCAATTCAAAGCTCAATTGAATCATATGGAAGTGTAGAAATTGATTTACACCTCCAATTGAAGAAATTAACCTAGATTGAATGGTCAATTTGATGAAATCAAATTTAGCCAGTTTGAAAGAGGGAAATTGGGGAAAATTTGAGGGAAAATTGGGGATTTTGTAAAATTGAGGGACTTCTTTGCAATTTCCCAAAATTGAGGGCCAATTGGCCATGAAAAAGATGTTGGAGGACCAATTGGTCAATTTTTAAAATAATTGGGGTTAAACTGCCATTTTTGGAAAATCGTGGCAAAATAGTAATTTTTGCAAAGTTGGGGACCAAATTGGAAATTTGGAAAACTTGAGCCCCTTAAACAATTTTGAGTAAATTAAGGACCCAAAATGAATTTTTGGAAGTTTTGACACTCAATTTGGGGAAGAGTTAGCACTAGGGATCTAAAGTTAAGGAAAATGAACTTCAGGGAACTTAAGTACAATTAACTAATAATTTTGAGCCTAGTCGCTTATATGTGAGAAACGAATGCTATTTTGCCAAACTCTAATAGATAAGGGTGCCCAAAACGTGTAGTAACATGAGAGACCAAAATGCCAACAAGGATAAGCTAGTGTGGAGGCGAAAATTGACTAGAAAGGAATACACCATGGTTATCGGGTGAGTGGACTTATTCACATCATACCTAATTGGGATGATGAGCGCTTTTGAAAAGAAAAACCACTTGTAAGTGGAATTTTGACATCATACCTAGTTGGGATGATGGGCAAACGAAGTGAAAACCTACTTACTAGTTGTAAGTAGAGGAAATCATACCCGGTTGGTATGATGGACTTCCTTGACAGAAGGGGAAACCTGCTTGCCGGTTGTAAGCGGAGATATCATCACACTCGGTTGGTGTGATGAAGTGAAAATGTGTTTTTTCAAAAGTGTTCTCCACTAACTTGTGTGCCAATGCTTAAACTTTTTGGGAGACCTTCTTGATGGGAGCTAGAACAGCTCAGATAGGTCAGAGGCCACGGTTTTGAACTTGTAGGGCTATACTGCCCGATTTTGGACAATCACGTACAATGGGCCCAAGGCCAGTGGGCACGAGCAGAAGCTCGTAAAAAAAACATGAGATATGAAAGTTATAAAAACTCTTAATGAAATAGATATGTGATTTTTCCATGGTACCAAGATAGGATCGACATACTCGATGGACTGACAGTAGTGCGTCAAGGCTAGGTCGACAGACTAGCCTAGGCAAACAACTGTAGGTCAGGTTGAGGGTCGGGGCCGTTGGACCAGTAGCACCAAAGATAAATGGCTATGTGAAAACTATTGTTTGTGTATGCACTTGAGGTAGAGGACCATTAATGTCACGTCCCGACCCGGTTTGGTCAGATCCCTGTGAACAACCTGCCGCTCTCCCGATTTAAGAGGAGTTTCCCCCTTCTTTAACTCGAGAGGAGCCATGCGTATTTTTGGCCTTGTTCCCTGGAAAGACATATATCAAATAAAATACAAGTTTAAGAGAAATTAAGTATACCTAACAGAGGGTAAGACTCGGTATTATTCCTAGTCATTTTCTCTTTTCCTGAAAAGGGATAGAAAAGTGGGGGGAGTATCTACAACTCAGTGAATGGGTATTTTAAAAATGTAGTTTTCGATAAAAATAGTTTACAAGTTGGAGTGTGCCACACTCCTTAATTCCTTTAAATTTTCTCTGCTTTAAAATTCGATTTTTAGAAACACATCCTTCATCATTAAGGTCAATCACACAATTGCAGATCAGTACATCTACTGAACCTACTTGTGGCGTGTGAGCGACTTTACCGGCCACCTAGATAAAAGTACGTCCACTTTTACCCTGAGAATGAGTGGATATTCGTGACATCCGACCCTCAATCATGTAATAATTCTCCATGTCCGTATGAGGACAAAGACCTCATCCCAACCCCACCCCAGTCTCGTGCGCTTGAAACTATGTCGAGCTTAGCAAAGCCTTCTGGTACAACTAACTGCCCTTATATCCACCAGGTTGTCTAGGGCCCTAGGACACATCACTACCTCTCTTGGGCATCTTGAAGGTCCTGTAAACACAGTGCATGCACAATCAGTATTTTCACATCATGCCATATAATCGGTGGTGCCACTAGTCCAATGGCCTCAACCCTCAACTCAACCTGTAGCTGTTTGTCTTGACTAGTACGGAGACATGTCATGTTGCACTACCGCTAGTTAACTGAGTATGACGGTCCTATCTTTGTACCATGTTCAAATAATTCAATTACTCAAGTTTTCATGGCATATAATTCACGTTTGTTTACGAGCTACTACTTGTGCCAACTGGCCCAGGGCCCACTGTTCGAGATTTTCAAAATTGGGCATAATAGCCCCCAAATTCCAAAACTGAGGCCTTCGACCTAACAGAGCTATTCGAGCTCCTGTAAAGAAGGTCTCCCAAATGATTTACGCAATAGCATACAGTTAGGGGAGATCACTTCTGACAAAAATATATTTTCAACTGTCTGTCAAACCAACCAAGTATGAGGACATCTTTGCTCATAACCGATTAACAGGTTTTCCACTTCCTTCGAGTAAGTTTTCCTTATACCAACTGGGTATGATCTATTTACAACCGGTAAGTAGTTTTTCCGCGTCATTTGCACATCACTCCTCTAAGTTGTGATGTTTAAAATACCACTTAGTAGTGATTTTTCATTTCCGAGGTACTTATCATCCCAATTGGGAATGATATAAAAATTCCACTCACCCAATCGTGCAGTGAAATTCCACTTAGTTGGTTTTTGTCCCTAGCAAGCTTTACCTCAGTTTAGCGTTCCCGATGTCTCATGTTCCTACACGAAATGAACATTGTTGTTCATTATCATTTGACTTAATTACCTTCGGTCAGTATGAATAACTAAATTCTCACCTTCAGTCAATATGAATAACTAAATTCCACTTAGTCGTTTTCCCCCAAATTGGTTCCTGAAACTTTTAAAATTCCTCTTGGGACCTCAATTTCATAAAAAGGGGTTCAAGTTTCCCAAATTCCCAATTTGGCCCCCAAAAATTTTAAAATTGCTCAATTGGTCCTCTAACATTCTTATTATGCCTAATTGACCCTCAATTTTATAAAATTTCATTTTGGTCCCTCGAATTTTCATAAATCCCCATTTTCCTCCAAATTTCAATAAATTGACCGATCAAACACTTCTAATTGTTGAAATTGAAGTTAAATTTAAGTTTCTACATCTTCATACGATTCAATTGAACTTTAAATCGCATGTTTTGATGCTGGAATGAGCTTAAACAAAGGTTCACCGAAAAATAGAACGTAGAGAGAGAAAGCTTCAATTATTCACCGTCAGGGACGCGGCGGTCCGAGCTTCCAATCACGGCAGATCACTCTACTCCTAAGGTTCCTCCTAGGATCAAGAATTTAATTAATTGATGCCAAATTGGATTAGAATTTTATCATCAAAATTCTGTCGGTTCTCTCTCTAGCAGTGGTCGGAAATTGTAGAGGGGAGACGAATTGGCTTACCTTTCAGTCCTAAATCAGCCTTGGTAGGGCTAAGGAGGTGTTGAGAGAGCTTGGTTTGTTTTGAGGAGGGCTCGAATTGGCCAATTTCAGCTCGACTGAAATAGGGCAGCTTCGGTCCACCGGAGCTGCTTCAGTGTTCGATCACGCCGGTGCTTCTCCAACGACCCTCGGAGCAAATGGATGTTACCATCATGTAGCTAACTTCTCCTTGGTTTTAAGGAACCTGACCACGCCTTCTTTGGTTCAGAAATGACCCTATATCGGAGCTCTGGTTCGAGCTTCACCGAAAAACTATGCAGCTAAGAGAGAGTAAGATTTTCAGGTGTAGAGAGGATGAATGGAGAGGGACTCTTTATATAGGGAGCTCGAGGACTCGTCGGCCATCAATTTGGCACCTTTATGACTGTCATTGATGGCCTGAAACGTACTGAACGAAAACATTTCTTCTTCACCGGTGTTGCTTCGATTTTCTAGTGAGTGAACAGTATTGTCATATGAAGGGAGAAGACGATGTTGTTCCGAACCGGACCGGTCCGAATCGTATTCAAAGCTTAAACCGGCCAGTTCACCCCCAATTCGACCGAATTTTTCAAATATAAAAAATTTTAAATTCATCTAAATTCATTTTCTTTCCAATGGTGGCCTCAAATCTCAAATTTTAATTTTTTAATCTACCTAGAAAAATGAATTTAGCAACCAGTTCCATAGTGGTTCAAATCAGTTCAATCTGGTTCGGATCTGGTTTACCAGAACCGGTTTGGTTTTCATCTCAAATTCATTCTAAAGTCCTTTTTCATGGCTTTTATGACTTCTTAGGTCACTTAGGATCCATAAATTTCTCAGCTTACCCTCTCTCTATCGGTTCAATCTGGTTCTTGTCCGGTTCACCCAAACTGGTTTAGTTTTTCTCTCTCAATTTGTCCTAAAGTTCTTTTCCAATGTTTATGATCCTTTTTGGGTCACTTGGGAGTTGAAATTTCTCCAATTTGCCGGTTCCCCAATAAATAGTTTTGTGAACCGATTCAATTTTCTCACTCGATTTGACCAGTCCTTTCCTAATTTTCCTTAACTCCAAAAAGCGGGGTTTACAATTAAGATGCCCAAGAGGGGTAGTGATGCGTCCTAAGGGCTACTAGACGATATGGTGGAGATAAGGGCAGCTTGTCGTGCCAGCAGTCGGGAAGCTCGACGTAGCTTCTTATGAATGAGACTGGGGTGTGTCGGGATGAGGTCTCTATCCTCATACGTACACGAAGTTGATTTCGGGTCTGAGGGTCGGATGTCGCGAACATCCACTCAAACCTAGGGTAGAAGTGGATGAGATTCTATATTGGTGGCCAGTAAAGACGCTCCAAGCCACAAGTGGGTGTAGCGGACAGGCTGTCCTACGAATGTGTGATCCCTCCCTGATGAAGGGTGTGTGTTGACTGTTATATAGACTTAAGGTGGAAAATGAGGAAAAATCATCCTTAAAGGAAAATGAGAATTTTTGGCACACTTTGATTAAAGCTATTTATGAAAACTCACTCCCAATATCCATTCACTTAGTTGTAGAAACTCACCCCTCTTCTATATCACTTTTTAGGAGTACAGACAACATGACTAAAGAAAACACCCGAATCTACCCTTTGTGAGGTATGCTTAAAAGTTATTTTAAACTTGCATTTCTATTGATTTATGTCATTATAGGGAACAAGGTTTTAAATTAGCCTGGCTCCTCTTGATTAAAGAAAGGGGGAAACCCCTCTTAAACCAAGGGAGCGGCGGGTTAATCACGAGGATTCGACCAAACCAGGTCGGGGTGTGACACGGTTGATATACGAGTATCATCCTAGTACACCGCTGTGACAAGAAATGGTAGAATTAAGTCGCATGTGTAAGTGATATGTGCCAGCAAGTGGGGGGAGTACAGCCATGACCCTAGGTACTGAGGCACCCAGCTATGAGATGACACTCGAGAATTATCAATTGTGGTAGAGTGGCACATGGCTCTCACACTCTACATTTTTTAGGATTTGGTATCATTAGGTTTCAGTACACTCCATGGCGTTTTGTGTGTAAAGGGTCATATGTAAGCCCATGTATGTGGACCTGGGTAGCTCAAGTGTGTGGGTTTGAGTAGCCCAAGTGTGCGGGCCTAAGTAGCCCATGTGTGAAGGCTTGAGTAGCCCAGGGTGAGGCACAGGCACTGAGTAGCCCGAAAGTGTTAACCGAGTATAGGCTATACATGTGTGCGAGATTTGAGTTTCGCGATGTTTGAATTATTTTGTGGTATATATACGTGGCTATTCATGTGGGGACAACAGGGGAGACCACAAGTAACCCGACCGCAAGGTAGACTACGTGTCGAGGTGGCTTGAGACAGGTGTCTCGAGGGGCAAGATAAACTACGAGACTCGAGATCATAATTCCAACTAAAGAAATAGAGAATGGTATTAGGTGGTTTACAGGGAACGTATGAGTTGTAAGTCATGTAGTGGTCCGACGTCAGTACCCTATTCACTAAGTTGTGAGCTCACTCTACTCTCCTAAACAAATTACAAGTTTAAGTTGAGGAGGCAAGAGGTGGCAGTAAAAGAATCTTCTCGAGGCGGGCATCACCTAAGATAGCACTCTTAACATGCTCACAAAAGTGTTTTAAGTTTCTTATCATGTTACTATTTTTTCTAAAATATTTTACTAAATATTTTGGTGGGCTCAAACGCGAGATTTTAAAGAAAAGTTTCATATTTTCACTACATTTTTTAGGTGTGTTATCGAAAGCCCTAATCCCTCTAGTTTCAATGTGGTGAAAGTACTCGCCATAGTGAGATCAACAAGGATGGGCGAGTAGTTCACGAGTTTCCGACTGATAAAATTAAGTAGGAACGTGACAAATTTAGTCCAATTACAATGGAATAACATATGCTTAAGTAATTCAGTTTCATTGCAAAAATTACACTTATAAATACTATTTATCCTCATTTTTTATAAATTAGAATTTATAGGTATATCATTAGAAACAATCCTTCATAAAAAGTTGTGAATTTTCAATTGTAACTTTAGATTCCAAAAAGATGTCCAAATTTTCTTATTAATCATGGACAAACAAAATGATTTAAAGTCATCACCTAAATATTGATCACTAGTCTGTTTTGGGTAATTAATTTGTTTAATTTAATCTAATATATTTTATTACTCTTTATTTCGTGAGAAGAAACATACTATTAATGCATTTATTTTTTGACACTAGTCATGTGGTAAAATAAACTCATAATTTAGTTAAGAATTGTATTAATAAATGATTTATTCACTATTTTCTTTATTATTTGCCATTAGTATTGTGAAGTCTAATCCAATAGTTTCTTTTCTTTTGTATGTTTTGTTCGAGTCCTCGTAGATATTTCTTTTTTTCCGTGAATAGTTGGAACCCTAATGTCTATTTTTTTGTATCTTTGAAGCTAACTTATTTATTTTAAATATGCATTTACATTAGTATTAAGTATAAAACACACTTAGATGCATTTCAATATATATTCAAAATTTTACTAAATTCTACCATATTCATTTTTGTAGTTTGTAGAAAGAAAATAGAATAATTTACAAATAATAAATAAGATATGAGTGGGTATATTTTTTATATCTTAAGTTGTATTATTTTTTTACTATATATTTTTATAATTAATATGTATAAATAATTAAAATTTATAATTGTGAAAAGTTATCGTGTATTGATAAATGGTGGGGTATATGATAAATTAGTAAAATATTTTTAACATTATAAACACATATCACTTCTCTATTATTGTTAAATAATATTATTGTATTCTTTGACAAATGGGAATAATAACCCCGAGTTAAGTATTTTTTTTACATATACAGATCACTTTGATAATATAATGTGAATCAATAATAAATTAAACTCATTTATACTTAAAAATAATAACTTATAAATAGTATAATATTTACAAACTTATAAATTCACAACAATTTTTTATTTTATTTAATTTAAATATTATTTTCAACCATAATAAAAAAAATTAGAATATAAAAATTATTTATGTCAAATTTTATTAATTAAACCTAATTTTCTCTATATTGTTTAGCTTCACTACAATCTCGTCATAGTGAAAATACACCATTCATCACCCATTTAATAAAAATAGGGAATCTCATTATTCTCCCTAATCACTCTAACTACAATCCTATTCTACTCTTTCCTATGTACTGAACATCTTATTAGTAGATATAAAAGAAAATTTACTAACTCAATAAAAGAAATATGTGAGTCCGTTCAAAAAGTGTGTATCCATGATAAAAAAAAATGTAAATCTCGTGTATTTATATGAAAAAATATGCACCGTTACTAAACTTAAAAATTAAATCAATTCCTTATAAGTATACCTTTAATTATCTAAGGCTCCATTTACTAGCCAACTTGGTGTCTAAGAATTGGCTCGAAGAGATGTTCTGAATCTGTTTAAAAAGTAATTTAATCTCCTACTGTTGCAAGCTGTAAAGCTTTGAGTACAACTGCAGCCTCAATAATTGGAGTTCCACAAAACTGCAGTAACCACCAATTAAATTCACTTCTATGAATCACAACTAATCTATCTTCACAAATTATTTGAATTTTTATTACCCACTTTTATTTTCATTATTTTCTCAACACTTATTATAGTAATTTTATGAGTAATTTACCTTTTTTGAAATAAGAAAAAGGTGGATGGGGACAGCAAAGCAGAATGGGAACACAATCTGCATTGGATGGTTGGTTGTTGAGATGGCCACTGCCAGCCGTATAGGGACAAGACATTACATTAGAACACAACATTAAATAGTATATTCATATATTATCTTATGACGGAAAAAATAGAATTATTAATATTCCATTTATGAGTCAAAAATGTTGAGCCGTCCGCCCACCCACCACAATAATCCACACAGGATGGGTCCATTTTGTAATATAGAACATTATTTTTCTTTCGGCTCATGCATGCTATAGCATTAGTGGTTTGAAAATGGATGTCATTGAGAAATAATCCACTCGTGTGTGGAAGCTTGGGTCAGAAACACAAAGCCAAAAGCAAAAGAGTAAGGAAGATAAATTGGATTATGTTATTTACTACTTTATGATTTTTTTTGGCCTTGCTCGAGTGCCACGGCCATGAATTCGAACTTGCCTCACCCCATGGTTACATGGATCAGATGCCAGTCTAACCATATAGACACTTGATGCATTTGGGTCTTCAGCCATGTGCTCAATCTTACCCAGTTGTTTATGCGTACAAATGTGACTTAGACACATGCACACATTCCATTCCTCCTAAAAGAGAAGCTTCATCTTTTAGTGCACCAGCCTAGCATGTCAAACTTGAATTATTGGGTGGAATTTTTCCATCTACTATGTATGTTTTACATGGGTTGACTATAAATATTGATTGGAATAAATTAGGGGCAAACCCTATTCATATGCAATATCAGGCTTCTAACTTGCTTTTAGACCATTCTATGTGCTCCTCCTCTTCCTTCTCCTTCTCCATGGATAACAGGAAAGCAATTGAACCCTGCAGACCTCATGAACTTGGGTTTCATGTGGGGCTTCTACAGCTGGAGCTGGAGCTGGAAGTTCCTTACCATCCTTCTTCTCTCCCCCTCTTGAAATGAAACCCTAGCCAATCTAACGACCCTCCTCTAGTTTCTTTCTGTCTTTCTAAACATAAAGGTCTTCTTTTCAAAGCCCAAAAAATGGATCGAAGATCAAGTGAGAGGGGTGGCTTGTCGAAGCAAGCGAAGAAGTCAACACCACCGCCGTTCCTGCTGAAGACCTTCATGCTTGTGGAGGATCCGGAAACCGACGAGGTGATATCGTGGAACGCAGAAGGGTCGGGTTTCGTGGTGTGGAAACCACCGGAGTTCGCTCGAGACCTCCTCCCCACCCTCTTCAAGCACTGCAACTTCTCGAGCTTCGTCCGGCAGCTCAACACTTATGTATGTTTCCAGATCTGATCATATACTTCTTAGTTACCTTCCAGCATATGGTTTATATTTCTACTGGGTTCAATCGAGATGAATTGTAGCCAAGTTTGGGTTCACCAGCCATGGAAGCGGAATTGGGGCAGTATTATGTAGAGTAGATTATAAGAAGCTCCCAAGATACAATGTTGCTTCAATAATTAGTCTATGTAAATTCTCTGATGAGTCTAGGGTTAACGATATCTGAATGATCTTCAGACTGACTGACTGACCCAAGTGGAAGAGCTTCTCTTTTTGTGTAATGGCTTTGAGTTTATAATTATCTTCTGCAAAATCAAATCACATAAGATATCACTGCAGGGATTCCGGAAGGTGGCCACGAGCCGGTGGGAGTTCTGCAACGACATGTTCAGGAAGGGGGAGAAGGAGCTGCTGTCCCAGATCAAGCGGAGGAAACCCTTTTCAAATAAGAAGCAGCGGCCTAATTTCGACAATGGCGGAGATAGGTCATCATCAACCACATCGTCATCGGACTACAGCAGCCTCATCGATGAGAACCGGAGGCTGAGGGAGGAGAATAAGACCCTGAGGTCCGAGATCTTAAGCACGAAGAACAAGTGCATGGAACTCGTCAATGTGGTCTCTAAGTATGCACCCATTGACGATCACAGCCTTAATAGGTATGACCTGGAGGAAGCTGGGGGAGATGGAGATGGAGATGGAGAGGAGAACGGACTGAAATTGTTTGGAGTTAGGTTGGGAGGGGGAGGATACGATGATCACACGAGCAGGAAGAGGAAGAAGGCAGCAGAAGGCATCAGATAAGAAATGTCACTCTTGAAGACATGAGGAAGTAAACCAGCACCATGTTAACTGCTGCTGTCATCAGTTTCTTCAGATCAAAGGGTACACATAGGACAAGCTCAATGAATCTAGGGAATAAGCCGATCATGGAGGATAAGCTGTTGCGAGGTACAAAAAAACTGTTTTGCATAAATGGTGTATATTCATTTTGAGAGTACCTATTAAATAACGAGGGGTTCGTCTAGGTATAATGGGTCACTAATGTATGGTCAAAGACTAGTGCAATAGGTATATATATATAGCTGTCCTATCATTTTCTAGTTTGTCATAAGCAAAGTGTATACAGGACATTATTCAAATGGTGTCAAGAGTATAGCTGTCTTAATTTGACATATTTATCACCGTACCACGGTGGAATGCCCAACAACTCGTTCGGCAGTTTTCACAGAAGTCGTTCATCTAAAAGACGGCAGAGGAAATATACAGGAAACTGAGTGCGAGGTACTTTGCCTGCCGCCATTTCTGAATGCTCATTTTTCAAGTTGTGGAAATGGACACGTTTTTTTAATGCTAAAAAATTAGGAGTAGCTGCAAAATCATATTTTTCCTTGCATTGTTACTCCCATCCTCATGGAGCTTGTATAGATAGATACCGACGCGGACATGAGAATTTTAACATGTACTTTTTATAGATATATCCCCAGTCGCTAATGGCTTGATTATTGAGAAGTCCACTTTTTTAGAAACTACGTGATCATCCCTAAAAAAACTCTAGTGCCGCTCTCTCAATTTACTAAATTGATATTTATATTAAAATATGTCATGAAAATTAAATATTTATATATATTTTTTATAATAAAATAAATTTATAAAAATAAATTTCTTATGTTAATTCTACGTTAATTTGACTTGTTACTCTTGTTTTTATATGAGATTTGTCAAATCAAGTGAGTTCAATAATTCAGTTAAATTTATCTACAATAAATCATTACTTATTGTCCATTATTTATTATACATTTAAACAAAATTTTCTTTATTGAAAATATAATAAATAATTTATTACTTATATTATCTTTAATAAAAAAAATTTCTCACAAATTTCATAGCATATTTCATTAAGCTCGCGTAGTTACCTTCCTACTTTGAGTGATTTAGTTAATTAAACTTATCATTATTTGTTTCACACAACAAATAACAAACAATAAACACCATTTATTTATAAAGGGATTAAATAGTACCAAAACAAACTTTTATAGTCTACTATCTCAATTTGTTACACTAGTTACTCGTATCTTCTTTACTATCATCTTATTAGACCACAAACTTATATCATAAGTATGTGTGATCATCATTGCTCATCCCACATACATTATCACTTCATTTATCCACTATTAAGGCATAAGATTTCTACCCCTTTTTCTTAACCTCAATGCTTATTAAGTTTCTTTAACTTTTTTAAATACTAGACAACAAAACTTTATTATTTGTATCGTTCAGTATCCTTTAGAACTAATACTAACTCGTATCAGGTGGAGTAGAGAGTTTTTAATTTTATCAAAATATTGGCCAAATTTTAAATATTAATAATTTGAAAATTAATTTAGATAGTGAATAATTCTAGAATGGTGGATAATCAAATGTGATTGCAGATATTCTAAAAAGTATAATTAAGATTGTTGATGGTGGATGAATCAAATTTTTTATAGCTAGAAAAATTGGAAGTATATTGGTATTGTGCTATTAGTATATTATAATGGTTAGTATTTTTTCAACAACGTAATTTTATTACGACATAATAAATAGTTAGTTTTATCCAATTTAATTAATAGTATTAGGATATTATTTGGAATATTAATAACTGTTAAATTAATATTTAGTATAAAAATTTGAAATATAAGTGATTAAATATTTGTGGACTGTTTTTGGAGCAGTGATTTAGCATCAACACAAATTTTTCATGAAAAAGTATGGTTTTGATATTAGCTAAAATTGGGATATTATAAATTGCTTTCACTCTCATACCATAAATAGTATAAAAAATAGGTTAAATTGTATTTTTTTTCTTGTGTTAAATTGATAAAATGATGTGAAATTTATAATTTATAAAATGGTATAAATATTAAGTAAATATATTTTAATATAGATATTTTTTTTATATATAACATATATTATAAGGATTTTTTCAATTCGAGACTATAGCGAAAATAGGTTAATAGATTGGGAGAGATCAATATTATAATTTATTAATTGTATAGATTATTTTAAACATAATTTATTATTTGATATTAATTAAGATATATGCCTTGTAGTTTACATATACAATATATAATAAGTACAACATATTTGATACGAAAAGTAAAATTAAAGATAAGATAAAAAAAAAGTTTAAATGTAGCCCATGCTTCCAAAAATAAGAATTTAATTTGGTGGGGAGAGTGGACGGTAAAATATGTGCAGAATGAGCTTAATCCAATACCCATATTGGACCGACGGACCTTAATATTGCTCCTTCCGACATTGCCCTTTATTGGATATTTAAAGAGGAAGTAGAGTTAGGGTGAGGCCATTAGCGCATGTGACACAGCTGTCTTCACGGTGCCTGCTGGTCGGCTGAACAAAGATATGGAAGGATCAGAAGAGCATTTAGCAGAAGGATTCCTCATGCAAATAGGGAATGGACCTCCTCGATCTGGTAGTGGCATTCTTGTAGTTATACCGAATTGAAGGTGTCATGGGTATAATCGTCATTCACAACAAACTAAATTAATTTTTTTAATAGTAAATCTTAGTGTTTTTTTAAGGTAATTCACCCTTTTAATTATTTTTAATCTTCTTGTAACTGCCCTCATTCTTCGTGGAGGTGCAAAGTGTTGTGGAAGTTAAATCTGCAGCAGCAATGGCAGTGAGAGAGAAATCTATGAGATTGACAGGTACTACGACTACTACTACTACAGAAGTACCTCCTCAAGTACCTACAGAGTGAACAGTCACGGAGTTGGACCTCCTCAATTTCCATGGCGTCCACTCGCTCTTCCTCTCCTTATTATCTCTTCACCCCCTCCTCCTCCCCACCTTGAGCCTACTGTCTGTGTCTCTTCTACTGCTAGGCATTCATCGGGATCATCGCAGACTCGGCGGCTATGGGGATTTTGACGAAGGCCAGTAAGCAGGAGGCGGACGGCGGCGGCGGCGGAGCGGGATTCCTCCTCGTCTTCTTCCCCGAGGAGCAGACTGCTCCGTCCGAGAAGCTCTTGCCGTGTTCTCCTCCGGCTTCTTCTTCCTCCGCGTCTTCCCCCTCGCCATCTTCCTCTGAAGCCATGAGGTTACTGAGGCGGAGCAGCTCCAACCGCCTGCTTTCCAAGGCCCGGTCCACCATCTCCATCTGCGCGCTCCTCATGTTCGTCACTCTCCTCGTCTTCACCCTCTCCAACTTCGAGACGGCAGCCAACTCTTCCACTCCACTTGCCGTCCCCCGGCGGTTACTCACCGAGGCCGGCAGCGAAGGAGCTGCTCGTCCCACCACCATCTTCCGCCTATTGAACATATGGTCTCCTTCCGGTTTTGCGAGAAGGCGGGGCGCCGCTCCGACGAAGCATCAGTTCGCTCTGCAGGGCATGGGCACTCTGTACCGGAGAGGCACCAGAGCAATGAACGATCTCGTCGTCGCGCACGTGACGGAGACCGCCACCGACAATGAACTCTGCCTCTTCCTGAGGGCGCTGCACCGGTCCGGCCTGACGGCGAGAGCGGATTTAGCCCTAATCCACTGCTCTAAATCTCCGAGCTTCGACTCCGTAATCCGCGAAGAGAACGAATCGTTCTTGCGTCTCCTGCACCATTACGGCCGGTTGAAGCTGAACGAAACCGCTGGTCAGAAGTCGCCGGCGTCATTGTTAGGCTTTGAAGTGAGCCATTTCACCAGACCGGCAAAGACGAAGGAGAAGGAAGTCCCAGAGCCACTATGGGGAAAGAGGAGGCCGAGTAATTTCCGCGAACACATTGAAGGCAACGTAACCCGCTTCACTTACGGATCGATTGTTGGATTCGAAGCTGCGGAGCTCGACTCAGAGGACTCGCTCGCTGGATTTCTCGACCATGCGGTCCACATGAGCCTAAGACGGTGGTCCTGCTACCAGATGCTTCTAGGTCGAGTTCGCCGGAACTTCAAGCACGTGATGCTCGTAGACGTGAGAAACATCGTCATCCTCCGGGATCCACTCGGACGGGTGAGGAGCCGGAGCGCGGAGGCCATCCACCTCCTCGGCAAGCACGACGTCAGCGGCGTCTCCTCTCCCAGGCAAGCCCGTAAGGCGGCCACGGATAGGACGGTGAACGCGGGGCTGGTCATGGGAGGGGCGAGGGGGGTGCGGCGATTGGCAGCGGCCATGCTGACGGAGATCGTCCGGGCAGCAATGCAGGCCAAGAAGAGGGAATCGGTAAGCGACCAGGCGGTGCTCAGCCAGCTCGCCGGAAACGAGCACCTGCTGAAGAACGTGGAGCTGGTGAGGGCGGCGGATGGCCCAAACTCGGAATTTGCGGTCATCAAACAACGTGGTAACAGTTTGGGTGGTGTAATTATGAAACAGATTTGCTCCCGTGAGGTGGACTCCCATGTCTATAAGGATTGCATAACATCAGAATCAAAGCAGGTAAAAAGAAAAAGGGTTACAAATTTACAAAATTGAAGAAAACAGATACTTGAATTATAATAAATCTAGAAATAATCTTCATTGCTGTTCCGAGTTAGAATAATGATGTTGCCCCTCCTCGCGGACACCAAGCAAAGGATATGCCAGGTGTCATCTCATCATTATTATTCATACGAGACAATTCGGTTTCTCTCTAATGAGTCCCCTACCCTCAACCCTTCATTATATTGTTGTCCTTATTTTTCAAATTGGGCATCTTGGGGCTCCATTTTGATGGCGACTTGCAAGTATTTCCATTCATTATTCACTAATACGTCTCACTCTGGCCCCATAGTTTTCTCTAATCTCCCAATCTCCACTTCAAAACCCTATTCCTTTTTTCTGGTTGGCAGCTAAGCTATTTCATGACAGTAGTTTGTTGTTATATAATATTAGATAGAGAGTCGAGTGGCAAGACCCCACATGCACGCCAATCATGTTCATGCTAGCTCTTAATTTACACAAGAAACAGTTAAAACAGTAGACACCTACACCCATATTGCTGTCAGCCATTGAAATATAAGCATAAGTTGTGGTAGTGTACATAATACACTCCGCCTTCCGGTATGCTGGCCCCTTCATTTCCTGATCAAAAAGAGTGGAAGTTGGGTGGCGCCGCCGGTTCGCCTGCCTTTCGGCCCTTTGGGCCTCAAATTTACCAACCATATTAAATTGCACGGTATTCAACATATTAAAACAACTTTGCAATGTAGACCGAGCCAAACACCCCCTTATGAACCGGACGGTCCACCGGATGATAACCGATCTACCTCCACCTTTATATCATAGCGATCAGGGCAAAAAAAAAGCCTCGCGTATGTGGAGGAAATGAAGAATATTGAGGAGACGGGGAAGCTGAAAGGGATGATGAGCTCGCCTCCAGACGCATCTCAGTTCACCCACACTCCTCTCTACTGGTACAAATTTTAAACGCCGATAATCACTTGCTGCTGGTTCTTCGAGCTATGTCATTGCCGCTTGTTCTTTTGAGCTTTATCGGAGTGCTCGTGATAACTAGGGCTTCATGTTCCATGGCAGTGAGGAGAACGTCTACTTTCTCTGCAAGAAGTTGAGCGAGGAAGGGATTGCATATGCGGATGGATCCGACCTCTTCGTGGCTTTCATATCCAACGAGAAAAAGCAGGCATGCATATGTTGCTCTACCTACTAAGAACTTTGACCTCTCTCTGAGAAAGTCGCTGATTTAAGCGTAACTCATAGCACTATGAAGAAAATGTACGATTGGCAAGCTCGCAATTTTCCATCGAAGAGTCTCCGTTTCCATGTGCATTTGGAAATGGCAATCTCTCCTTGTCGCTAAATGATCTGTTACTGTTGTAATATCTCTGGTGTTTCTTGATTAATAGAATGTTGATTTTTGTGCCTTGTTGTGCGGGTAATTGGTTGAAGGTTCCATTATGGCATCAAAAGGCGAGCAACAGAGCTGATGGAGTTGTCTTATGGGATTATCACGTTGTTTGCATTCAGGTTGCATGCTGATCCTTATAGTCTAGGTTTAGTTTGCTGAAATGTGATCTATTGGATTGCTCTTTTGACTGTCTATTTGATGTGCAGAGAAGACAAGAAAGTGAACCTTCAACAGTAGTTTGGGACCTAGATTCGGATCTTCAGTTCCCTTCACCCCTATCAATCTATATGGCTGAGACTATACGCCCATCATTTCAGTTATTCTCGGAGTACCAGAGGCAAGTCTTACAAGTTGCAGTTTATGCACCACGTTCAACTGCTATTTACTCTTACAAGACTTTCATGCATTGAGTTTCAACTTCATGTAGTTTCATTGCATAAATTATGAAGGCTAGTAATAGTCGTTAAACTTGAAAAGCAACCCACATAGAACTGATGGTTGGTTTGGCTACATGAATCTTATGCATCGGCTATGAGGTACTTCATATAGGATTGATATGCTTGTGTGGGCAGATACAGTACTTTCTAGGTCAATTTCAGTGAGCAGCAGTACATTATTGAGTTGTCCACTGTTGTGTTAGGCTCTTATTAGCCAGTCCGACTGTTCTGGCAGTCTACAGTGATTTGTTGCATCCATCACATTTTCTGCATCACTGTCTTCTCTATGGCAGAAAACGATGTATTCCATTTCAAGAGCATGCTTTTTTATATAAGACACCATCCTGCTATTGTGGCTATTAAACTATTTCTTTGGCTGTGGTCACATGATTCTTGATACATTCTTGTAGCCAATGAAATATTTTGTTGAAATAAGTAAATCAATAGCAGAGCCCTTATTGCCCCTTTCTCCACTCAACCTTCATGCCACTTTCAGTGAGATTGTTTTGGATCCTAGGTGCATATTGTAGAAATTACCAGGCTTTTATTTGTGTTTCTTTTATGGTATCGGCCTAATATCAGTATCCTGTATTTCTTGTAGCCATTCTTCTAATATGCCCAAAGTTCTGCAGTTTTTGCTTAGTGAAATTATTGTCTGCTTAAGCCTAGGTTTTTCCGGATAGTTCATGCCCCGATATTTCTTCGAAGTTTTGCATCTGATAGAAGGCATATGAAAGATTCTGGCAGAAACTGGGTCGCTCAACCCCCATCATATGATCCCATTATTGCTGAAGGTAAATATGACAGTACTGAGCTTATAGCACTTTCCCCCCTTTTCTTGGCTATCTATATCAGGCTCCTCATAATTAATTCTTTTTTTCTCCTTTAGCTAAAAGGATTTGATTAACGTATAAGCATTTTTTCACTGCTCATTGCCTCTTTAGATGGAATTATTTCCTTATAGCTTCTAAATAGGAAAAAATGGAATTCAAATTCAAAGATCTTCATGCTTTCCATTTAGTTTGTATGATAAAATTTCCTAAAGCCTGATCTATATGGATTACAGCCAACATTTCTAATTTCTTTGATGGATCTATTAATGCAGATGGGGCAGTCCACAATCTAAATGAATACATGGAGATTAGTGGACATGATGTGGTTACAGATTTAGAAGCTGGTGCAATTTCTCCAGTTCATATCCAAAGGCTTGGTGTTGTGATAGGTCAAAATCAGGTGGAAGAATTGTTTTCAAAGATTTGATGTTCCGTGTGATTTGCAAAGTGAATGCTAACATGTGCTTCTTTGATTCATCTTTCATTGGTGTAATGCATTCACTAACTTATGTACATTGGCCATTTACTGTTTACTTAAGAAGAGTCCCCATATGGAGGAGGCTCATGGGGTGGTTTGTAATATGCAACTTTAGTGACAGAGAAACAATAATCAAATCCCTTTTCCTTGGGATAAAACATAGAATGGAGTTGAGTCTAGTTATTGGAGAAGGATAAATTAGTAGAACCACCTAATAACCCAATGCATGGTGCTTGAAGCTGTGGAAGCAGAGCCGAAGCTGTGGAAGCAAATCTCTTTTCAGTGGAAACTATTTTGTGATTCAATTCATTCAATGGCTGATTATGGCAACACATTTCTTCTCCTTATCTGTAACATCAACCTCTTAAAGGATATATTCAACTCTTTTCAATACACAATCCCACTGTATTCTCTATCTCTCTACAACATTGATGCAAGTTCACCAGTAGAAACAGAACAGCATTCGGCATATGAAAGAGTACAAATCAGAACCTTCCTTATCATACATTTTCTGAGAAAGCCAAAAAATGGGAAAAAGGAAAAACAACTATAACCTCTTGAGGGAAAGTACATGCTAGGTTGTGAATGAATGGTACAAATGCAAATCTACAAGAAGACGAGGCAAAACAAAAAATTTCGCCCTCAAGATTCGAAATTGGATCTGCAAAAGGCATTCACTGTAAAAAAGAGTTAACCAGGGCAGCATGCAGTAGTCCTTTCATTTGCTCTGAACTGTCCCTGGCCATACATCCATTGTAAAATTCACCAGTTTAAACTAGCTCCATCAATAGAGGATCACCTTCCGCCATTACCCGTATGAGCTTAATGAATTCTTGTTCACTTGCAATGTTCCATGGATGAACTGCTGGTGCTTGGGGGGAGTAGAAAGTCGAGTTGATGCTAGGAGGCGGTTTCCTCTTGTAAACCATTTTACTGAACACCGAATCAAAATTGTGAGTTGAATCCATGGACATGAAGAACATTGGGATTGCAACCTTGTGATGGATTTCTAGGTCACCCACTAAGCTCACAAGATCTGAAAAGTCTGCCACAAAGTGCCTTGGGATGTAGAACACCTCCGAGCTGCATATTGTGAGGCTATGATGGTCGTTCTTCACAGCTTCTTTGAAGCTAACCTGGAAGTGAACAGGCATGGTGCCAACAACCTTCTGTACCAGCTTTGCCTGTTTCAAGAACCACTCCGAGTTGCCGTTGGTGGAAACAGTCGTCCAAGACTTGGAAACCTGAATTTTATATTTATCTAGTAAGTAAAACAAACCGAGGGAGAGAAGGAACATGTATGCTTGCTTGAAGAAACTGTTCCGGCACATTAAGGCATCTTACCTTGTTGGTTATCCATAGTTTACTCTTGTCTGCTTGCAGCAGGTTCCAGTAATTGAGAATGGTATCATCCTGGAGGAGGAGAAAACCTTCTGCACCAGTATATCTATTGAATATTGTTGGCAGTATCCTGCAAATGCCAAGAAAATCAGTCAACCAGTAAAAGTTGACCAGGAAAACTGAAGGCAGTTTTATTTGCATCTCAAAAGACCTCCAACTACAATCCAGAGTCGTTTTGCCATGGAGATCGAAGTTTCTGATGAAGTAATCTTAGAAGAATTCAAGATATATTTGCAGTCAAACTAGAGGATTGATGATGTCTTACCTATCAGTCCCCACAACAGTTGCAACCCCTAAAATAAAATGGCTAAATTGGCAAGAAATAAAGCAGGGAAAATTAAACTTACTTGTACAATTGATCTAGGTGACCTTCTTCAACTGCAAGCTCTGCATTTTTCTGCTCTGCCAAGATTATAACAGTTTTAAAGATCCGCCCATACAGCAATCTCCATTCAAGAGCTGTGCGCTCCACGGGCCCTCTGCAGAACATGATAAGGACAACGTTCCCAAAATATTTTCTCCAGCGAATCAAATTCCCAATCTCATAGTTAACGGTTCCTGCCTCCTCAACCCCGAGATGAACCGAGGGTAATTTACGAGGAACAAACTCCTTGCGGTCCCCATGGCCAATGCTTGCTCGAGGTCTATCAATTTCGAGGGACATTAGCCTCGGCTGTTGATACCCCACAGCAAGCAAGTCCTGGAGCCAAGCAGCAGTAAACATCACATCCTTCTCCATCCAAAACCCCTCCTTGGCCATATCGTAGCTGAGTTCAAGTATCTTCTCAAACAACCCTTGCTTGCTTGACCGCCACGAGACCAAGAACTTTGTCAATCTCCCAACACTAACATGGAGATCCTTCTCTTCAGAAAAGGGGTAGGCCTCAATTCTATCATACCGATGGACTGTGGGTGGGTATACCACAACATTGCCACCGATTTCCCACAGAAGTCTCTGAGCCCAATAACCCCTCAGCACATCAGAAGCCATTGAACTGACTGATACAGGAAGCATTAGACCCCAAAAGGCGGATGAGTGGTACATTGTATTGAAAGAATTCAATGGCACCATCATGCCTTGTGGCAAGGCAACTTTGGGGGCATGATCATCGAAGCGAATATCAAATGCTTCCAGACCTGATTTCCGTGTGAAATAGAAGACTGAATCCACATCGGGCAAGCCGTTAGAGATGCCCTGCTGAATGAACTGCTTCCCACCAAAAACCTCAGTGTAGTACTCCTCATGGCCTATCTCACCCACATTTTCCAATGGCAATCCCCGAGGCCAAACTGACCGCTGCCCGAAATGAATATACGGGTTCACCACAGTTCGGTTTGGGTCCTCATGACTGTACTGCAATATAACATCTTGCCTGGCACCCTCCCCAACAAGCTCAACATCAAAGTGCTTCCCGAGATCTCCACCGATCACCTCCCCCCGATCATCTGCATCGAAGATCTTCTTTGCACCATGCTGGATCGCGAACAAATACCCAATACTCTTTCTAATAAATGAATCATAAGGCAAGTATTTCATGACCCGGAAGCCTAAATTCGCCTGCTGCTCCAAGGAAAGAAAGATTGCACCTTTGAGGCTCCAATCGGCCGGGGTTTTTGAGTTTCCTATGGCGAGAACCTGCCAGCCTTTGATCCTGACGAGGCTCCGGAGTGAATCTGACGGAGGCCCAGAGACCGAAACGACAATCCAGCTCTCCGACCGAAAATTGGAGTACGGAGAGGTCTTGTCGGTGATCCGGGAGACCGAATTCAAGTTGACTTGGGGGAAATGGACGGACTGGAGGCTCTGAGACTGATTATTCTGGATGCTGCGTAGAGCGGCGGCGTCACCTGAGTTGTAGAGGAAGAAGAGGGCAGCGGCGGTGGCTATTAGGAGGCAGAAAGTGACGATCTTGTAAAAATTCTCGGAGACCCACGTGGAGAAATCCAGGCTGTTGGCCTCGGAGAAGCGGCTCGGATGGCGGGTGGGGAGGCCCTTGAGGACCGATTTCGGCGCCGCCGCCGCAACGGCGCGGTCTTGGACCTGCATTGGGTAGGGCTCAGCGGCGAAAATAATCGACGGGGACTTCCACCGCTAAGCTCAAAGCCAGTCAATCCGACCTTTGACTCCCAGTCGCCCTACAGGTGATCGATCCACCATTAACACATTGCCCAAAATTCTCGATAATTTCAGGGCTGAGCTCACTTGGATCCTCCTCCTCTTCTTTTTCCTCCTCACTCTTTGGGATGCCTGCCGACAGAGAGGGCGTTGGGTAAAAAAAAAAGGGGCGAGAGAGAGATTTCGTAAGCTTGAATGCAAATGAAACGCAACTACTGGCTGGCTGGCTGGCTGGCTGGCTTACTGCACCTTCTGCTTTCTTTATTGCGGGCGTCCGACCGTCTGTCTGCATCTGTTTGATATGTGCATCTATTATTATTATTATTATTTAAAAATAATGATGATAATAATAATACATTATATTCCTATTTTTTTAATTTAAATAGTTATTTCTAATTTTAGCTGAATTTTTTATTAATTTAAAAATATAATCATTAATGTTTTTTTGTGTATAGTCTAAATCTCTCCCAAAATGGGTACGTTAGTTGAAGTGTCGGTGGCTTCCTAATTTAATTGCTTCCTCAACGCTAACCCCTTTTTTTAATATAAATATAAATTGGTTTTTATAGTAGGCACAATCGTGAAGCATAAATTCATTTATTTCAACTTGGGTATCTTATAATATATATAATATATTCATATAAAATAGAGAAATCTTATTTTACATACATAAATTATTGATTCACACAATTAAATGTTAATAAATATAAGTAATTTGTAATAAAAACAAAGATTCTGTTAAAACAGCAACAGATCCACATAAACATACATTAAATGTTGAGCAAGGGCCTTGACCATCATCCAATACTTAAGACTATGGGAGAGAGAGCACACACATCCATCCAGCTAGCTCTCTTTTATGAACTACAAGTGTCCTCAACTTATATCACAGCTTCACCTGACCATATCCTCCTCTGAATGACCCATAAAGAGGGCGAGATCTTCGGAAGCTGAACACATCTTCTATCTGAACCGATGAAGGTTGAACAGGTTGGATCTTATCCTGGTCGAACTCGGACGAGTGTAGGCTCCCGTAGACTTGAACAGACAGGCTCTTCTTCCTCGGTGCTCCCACCTTCACATGTTCGTTGAAGAAATCCAACAGTTCTTGCTGAGTTAGCTCTTTCAAAGCTGCAACCTGCAACGTATTAAAATCTTGTTAGAGAATTTTGGGTAACTGGAGCAATTGCCTTACTTATTGATTATGCGAATGGACAAGTAGATATCTGTACCTCAGATTCCCTCCTATCAAATTTCAGGGTTCCATCGGTGATTTCTCTCCAGTAAAACGATGACTCCTCCCTCAGATTCTTGTGCTTCTCGAGTTTCACATTGATCAGTGCATTGACATTGCTCTGCAGAACGAAATTTCAATTATTTCTTCGAACTGGGCAAAGATATAATGAATTATTGCATGCACACATTCTCATGAACCCACCTTGAATTCTTCACTCGTCATCTCCAAAAGTTTAGTCTCAAACATGTTCAGAAATGCTTCAACCCTCAAATCAATTTGCCCAGGACCCTGATAAGATTAAACTGCATTATTGAACAAACCGGGGGATTGCCAGCAATTATAAAAAAGACAAAATAATGCACCTTTACTGTTGATTGAATGATGAACTGCAGTCCACGTATACCACAATCACTCCTAAAATATATAAGCAGCGTAAGAAGAAATTACGGAATTCATCTGAATATTCTGTAGAGTGTAGAATGAGGCCTTCAGGTGGGAATTAATACCTCTGCATGAGAACGGTGATGTAACCAAGTTGCTCGACAGATCTAAGCTGGTGAAATGCGGGTTGCTTGGCGATAAGGGCAAACAGCTGGAGCTTAACATTCATCAAGAAATCATCCCGATGGACCTGATCATTAGAAAAACTTAAGCCTCAGATAAGAAACTCAACATGTAGCATACATAAATGAATTCATGCAAACAACAAGAAAAAATAATTTAAGAATTAAATGGAAAATTAAAAATTTATAGTTTTGCATTAATTTCATTTCATTGTATTGCTTGCATTGGATTATTAAATACAAATGCAACAGAATTCTGTATTATCTTGAATTTACTGAAGATTAGCAGATAAATTTACCTGGATATAGTGAACCAATGCTGAATTTTCATCACTTGGGTTTAAACCTAGAGCAGGGTAGAAATAAGATGTCCCCTTCTCGAGCTTAATGATCCTGTTAGTCAAGTGCTGGGAAGGGAATATAGGTCTGGATTTCGGGTTGGGACCCTGAAAGAATATGTTTTCCATATGCTGAACCATTGATTCTGCTTCAACACCATCAATGTTACCTGAAATAATAGTTTCAAAATGTGGTTTGTCAGCAGTATCCCATAGATTCTACAGAAAAAAAATATTAATAAGATAACAAAAGTACAAGAAAAAGACCTGATATGTAGCATTCAAGAAAGGCTCTTGAAAGCATAATGGGGAAGAATTTTGAAAGATCTCCAGCCTCAAGTTGAGGAAGAATTTCGAGTTGTTCCATCCATGGCCAAGTGCTATCCTGAAGAATTAGCGAGCAATAATACATGGCTTGCTGATATGGCTTTTGAAACTTCAAATTCTGATACTCCTTAATCACCGTTTCCTGATAAGGCACAAATATTTCTCATGAGATCGTAACATTTAAAAAATTCTCAGATGAATAAACAAATAAATGATCTTCAGTTACTTTATGCGAGTAACAATCTTCCACATTATTAATAAATTTTTTATACATGTCAAAAGTAATGGAAAAGAGATTTTTTTAGTATTCAATGAAGAAAATTCATTAATATCACATCAAAAAGATGCATAGAATCATGTACAAACAAGTTCTAGCCATACAAATTCATGAGCCTACTCAGATCATTCATGAATACATATTAATGATACATAGGAAAATGTCTTTCTACTTTAATAAATCCCACTCATCATACTAGTTACAACACAGTACTAGTTGCAAGGTAATAAAACTAAAACTGACACAATGAAGAAAAAATAACATTAAGGTACCTTAATTACAGAAAATCGATCTAGCTTCACGTCAAATGTTGCAATTTTCTCCAGCACTGTTTCCAGTAAGATTCTCAACTTGTGATTATAACCAATCACTGTTACCTGAGGGGATATGGACCCATGTCATCATTAATAGTACATATGAACATCACTGGGCATTTTCTAGTCACAAGGGCCATCATTGTATATTTTATGAAGGACTATTTTGTTATATACCATTAACTGTTAGCCTCAAGCTTGTTCAAGGCCCACTTGCCATATGATATTTAAAAACATTTTATAAATAGGTACCTGAAATCCAGTATCTGTATAGTTTACACTGTAATATAAACCAGCAACCTCTGCATAGTAAGCTGGAAGAAAGATAAAAAAAATCAGCACGGTGTTGTTGCACTAAGAATATACAAAACTTCCATGAACTTTAAAATAATTGGTGAAAAATGTAAATTTTCAGTAGAAAAGGTGAATAACAAATTTCTATCCCTCTACAGCTTCAAAACTACAGACAAATTATGGCAGTGGACTTCTTCTGTTCACTAGGATGCTCCTGCTCTTTGTAAAATAAAACCTTACCATATTCGTTCAAGTAATCCATCAACAGTCGTGTGAATATATCTGTCAAGACTTCGGATTCAGGGGAGTTGCTAGCAAGGGGACAAATAAAATCTATCTTGACATATGCCTTGGGTGTTGAGAATGTTGTGTCAGGTTTGAACCATAACTTTGAGTAGGGTGACTGTCTCAGGAGAACTGGAAATTTTACCTGTTTCAGGAAAATGTTAAGACCGCAGACAAAAGATTATTCAAAATAAAATTATGGAATTATGTACCTTCTCTTCAGGCTTTTTAAGAGACAAATCAGTGGGAATGAACACATTAGGTATAGGCAGATGCAGGTTCTCATTTGGGGTTGATTGCATCCACTCCTGGAATCGGGAACATTAAGTATCATTGAGTTCATTATCCATTTGGATCATTTCAATAGAAGAAAGGATGAAAAAACTACCTTATCAAATTGTTATCAACTTTAGACATTCATGCACGTAACTATAACAAGAAGATATTTAAAACTACACCTGAATCATGGAGTCAGTTATTTGCTCTACACAATACGGTGTTCCATACCATGGTTCAACCATGTCCGTTAACCCTTCAAAATTCTTTGATTCCCAAAAGATCCTGCCAGTAAAGAAACTTTTGATTGTAGCCAAAAGTAAACAATTGTGCTCCAGGGTCAATAAACTATTAAAACACTTTCCAAAAAAATACAAAAAAGGCTTCATAAAAGTAACAAAGTTATTCTCTGACAAAACACAAGGAAAAAAATTACTAAATTTTGTCAGTCTCATGAAGATTTGTGAGAATAACATTCATCAAGCATTTCTATGTTCACTACTTGAAACTGACCAGTAATTCTTCCCTTGGAAGCAGTGAATTGATTCACCTGACATTTTTCATGGAAAGGGCATCAAGTACCATTCTGATAGTGCTGGGATTGAACTTGCAAGGCAAGGATGATCCGGCTATCCAATCCGCAGGAGGGTATACCTGGAATCAACTAATAAGATCAATTTCTCACTGGAAAATTTAGTAATTCATAGAAAGGAGAAGAATGACACCACATGGTCGATTAGTGAGATGGTCAAGGCACCTGCATGTTTGAAGATATATTGACCACGTAGTCAATTGGAGCAATTTTGTCCTGGTAATGAAATTTTGTCTCACACACTGCCGAAAGCTTCACCGAAATATAAAATTTTCAGTATTAAAAAAAACACAAAACAGGCTAGGAGGAGCATATTTAAGATGACCAAATACTCTGACTAACAAAGATTCAGCATAAGTGTACATGTCATTCCAACATTGATCATGGTGCAAATCTTGGTGCTCACATAACAGAAGAGATTGAGGAAAGAATCTTCAAACTCATCAGTGCATCATAGAAGAAACTGGCTAAACATCTTCCCTGTAATGCAAATGCATACCTCATTGAATATCCACTCGCAAACACCAGAGTCTTGCAGCAGGGAAATATACTTGAATAGCAGTCCAATGATATCATTCATATGCTCTGCAAACAAAACAGTGCTAAACAAGGTAAACTCTAAATTGAAACACAAACAATAAAAAGGAATTTAAAGAGAGGATGAAACTGTGAAATTCCAAAACATTGAATCACAAATTTCTCTTACACTGAGCAATATCTACAGAACAAGTTTTTTCACGTGATTTTCATTTTTTTATAAGATCACATAAAGCATAAACCTTATATGTAAGAATAAATCTTAAAATATACAAGGATTTGACTATCTCTGTATTTACAGAAATGGTCTTGATAATAAAATGAGAAATCAAAATTTTCCAGACCTGAAAGATACTAAAACCATCCATTCATAGACAGTATAAACTTTAAAATGAAAAGACGAGGATTTCTATAAGAAACATGATGTTGCAATGTCTGATGCCAAAATAGGTTTGCTTTAAATTGCATTACAATAGAAGGTTCACCTCGTAAGGCATGCTATATTCACCTGTACAGGGAAAATCATATAGCACCAAAACAAGAAAAAATTCTAATGTTATCCATCATCAGTTTTAGATATTTAGATTAAATTAATATTCAACATCTATCCATAACATGAAACAAGCAGAATACAAGATAGAAATGAAAACATGAATGTGGAGAGGGAATAAAGAATATGTAGAAACTAACCATGGCCAGAATCAGTAAGATCAATTACCACCTTAAAGAAAGCAAACTCCAAACTCCAGTCACTTTCTCCCGCAGATAGACTTGTAGCCCATCCTGCAATATTTTAAAATTTTAACATTATGAGCTATGAAATACACAAATTAGAAAGCTCTTAGATCATCATTCTTAGGGAATAGAATAACCAACCCAATTTTTTCAAGATGTAGAAGAGTGACCCTTCTCCTTCATGGCCAATAAGATGACCAAGATACTTGATCGGACACTCCTTATAGTGACGAATTTCTGGGGTTATAGGCCATATCACACGCAGCTTATGACCTTGTTTTATTGGTACAGTTTTTACAAGAATCTGCAGCAGATTGACATAATGAAATTGTAAAAATGAATTTCCTCTACTTCCATGGTCAAATTGGAACACTAAAACATCATGAATATTCTCTTGATGTGGAAAAAAATGCAGTGAATGAGAAGCAAAGAACCTGTAGATGCTCTGATGTGCAAGGCTGACCAGAAAAATGAGAACAATTCTTGTCTGTGTTCTGGACATCAGAAAATTTTTCTTCGACCATGGATTGTATTTTGTCGAGGTTATCTGTATACAACAAAGAAAAATAACTTAAAAATTGTGCAA
Source organism: Trapa incisa (assembly GCA_030064435.1). Lineage (NCBI taxonomy): Eukaryota > Viridiplantae > Streptophyta > Magnoliopsida > Myrtales > Lythraceae > Trapa > Trapa incisa. The sequence continues at coordinate 16,035,521 of CM057780.1, read as the reverse complement.
GTATATAGGAAATCAATTAAATGCCAACCCATTTAGAGAAAAGTATAAATGCATGCTTCACTAAAAATAAACCTTTTGAATATACAACCAAATGCATGAGGTTTGCTGAATAATTCTCTTGATAAAATTTAATAAGTTCAGCTCTCGTATCCAAGCCACGTGCTCGAGGTTGAACTTCTAGGGTATCCCAGTTTCCTACAAATTTTAAATAAGTCAGCTAGCCCATATTTTTCATGGGGTAGACACAACAGAAATAATCCAGAGTTGAACTTCAACTGTAACTTTTTAGTACTAACCTGTACCAAACTTATGATATGGATGGCATTTCTCACTTAGATGTTTCTGCAGCTGCATAAGTTTGAAAGTGCTGTAAGGAAAATAATTTTAGAGAATATGTCCTTACAGTATAAAGATATTTTGATAGCTGAAAAAGCTTAACTTGAAAAGACTAACATGATAAATATAGAACAGTTTGAGCAGTAATAGATATTCTGCAACCAGCCACTCATCTTCGAAAGTAGCTGGACAAGAATGTTCTTTTAAATTCAGTCAAAGGATAGGATCGGTGATAAGTACTTTGTTCCTACCTGGTTCATTCTCCAAGCATCAGATAATAAGTTCTTCTGATTCTCTGCATGAAATAACAAATGAGGATGAGCTGACAGAGAGAGCACTATATCATAAGGTGACAAACAAATAAACCAAGTACATTGATAGGAGCCTTATCGGAAAAAGTTCTAACCAGAATCAACGGCTTGAATCTCCCTCATGGTGGCATCGGCAGACATCAGTGGTTTTATGAAGAACTGAGCAAATCTGACCAATAGGAGATAAGAAATAAGAATATGGATTAGTTATAAAAGAAAATGGGGCAAAGTTACCAGCTTAGAAAACAAAATGAAAAAGTCTAATAAACTGACCGGTCCAATGCTTCTTCGAAACTGTCAACAGTTACATCAAAATAATAATCTGTAAACTCAGATGCTGTGAAAGCATTTGTACTCCCACCATGCTATAATACAGCAACAAGAAATCACTGTAAGAACTATCATGACATAATACCAAGTCACGAATGCCACATGCAAGAAACTGTATCATGTCAGGAATAGAAGCAACGGATGAAAAGATGCGGCTGAGCAAGTTCAAGTGTGGCTAAATGATTCAATGTCCTACTAGTAGAATCCTAGGATAGAACACCGGAAGAAAGTCATGATTTTGGAGAGAAAATTGAGAACTAAATAAATAAAGTCTGTAAATCATGGAATGGTGGAAGATCTTGCATAAACTGTGGGAACGTACCTCTGTAATGTACTTTGAGTAACTATCCTCCAAAGGGTATTTTTCACTTGCATAAAACAGCATATGTTCTGTAGGTAGACTAAAAATCAGATCCCATTCTCCAGAGCAAGGGTTAGACAGAAATCAACTCCTCAACAGACAGAGGCAAGGTTGCCTCCAAGAATAAGACTTTTGAGCTACTTTCAGCACCAAGAAAAAATCCCAGCCATATATTATGGTTGTTGTTATTATTACTATAATTATTATAATAAAAAAGAATGACAGATTTTCAAATATAAATGATGTTATATAGAAAGCTTTACAAGAGTTCTTTCAGATTTCGGAGCAACAGTACAGCTAGTCCAGTTTTACTCTAACCCTGGAATATAAGCAATTTATTAGATCTAAGACAAAATTCTCTGTGACTATTAAAAAGGGTGTGCATATATCCTGAGGAAGTCAGGTCAAGCTCTCTCCAAATGCAGTAGTTATAGCAATTGAAAGAAAGTTTGAATCTGATAGGCTGCAAAGAACTGTCCTTCCAGCTAAAACTAAAGCACAGGATAGTTCCACAGGCATATGCTATTTGTGAAAGCATAAAATTTGTATTAATGGAATTCCATAATCAATTCAGAAACAACTTCCTCATTGTAGTTCAACATGATGAGATAAAATTCAACCGCAATCAAGATGGTATCCTAATGGAATAGAAACAACTTTGATAATCGTCTCCAGAACCAGGCAAGCATAACAGTTTGATCCATCAATGTGAAGGTTTTCAAGTGAGTGAATTAACTAACCGAGAAAATGAGCAAGGCCCTCCAGTCCTTCTGGGTCCGAGAAGGACCCGACGCTAACAGCCATTGATGCCGCGCACTGAAAGAAAGGGAAAATTCAAGAATCCCGTACGGTATTGGAAATGGAACGAGCAAGATTAAATAGGATACGACCTTATCTGCTTCAGGATCGCTAACGAGAAGGACCTCAAGGGAGTTCTTGAGCAAGATCCTCCGGTACAGTCTCTTGTCCGTTCGGGGCTTCACTATCTCCACCTCCTTTCCCACCGTCATTTGCTTCTTCTACCACGAGTTTCAACTGCAAATATGGAGAGAGAGAGAAGGAGAGACAGACGATGCCTTTGCTGGGCGGGGGCGATTTCAGGTGGCTCTCCCCTCTCAATGGCTATATAGATATGGCAAGCTGCGATCAATAATTATCTGATACGCAAGCCAGCAAGGCTTGACTGAACTCCCCACTCCCCAATCTCTTTCTGGGTGCTGCTCTTAATCAAGGGAACCCATGGTTTTGGCCCATGTTGGCGAACCCACTAATTAATCAGCAATCTTTGGTACTTCTAGAGGGTCCAAATATCTATCTGATGAACCCAAAATATAAAATCATAAGGTCCAACTCTCTGAATTTTTTTCCAAGGCCGCGGTCCCCATACACCAACCAGCAAAAGCAGGTTTTTTGTATATACAATTAGTGCTTTTCAGATTTGTCGTACATGGAGAGAAGGAAAGCACCAAGCAACTCCATACAATCAATCCAAGGCATTTAGGATTAATCTCGTACCTAAACAACCAACCGCTCAACTATGTTTTCCCTGGAAGAGGTAATATACTCATTTGTTCCCACGGTGGGTTTGTTGGACATGTTCCGTGCTTTAAATTGTATGAATTCCCACCAAGTTTTCATATCAGGGGGAGGTTGATAAGTAGAGGTTTTCAGGGCAGCTTTCAGAACAATTTTACACTAGAGGCTCCCTTACGCTATATGCTGCGGTTGTCTCTCGCTAGTATAGTTTGTCATATCCATTCCGCGTATTAGATATTAGATGTATCTGTTTTTTTTTTGTACAATATTGGAATCGCTTGAAAATTAAATACTAAAATAAATAAATAAATAGCTTGAAACTTAGATACTAAAATAAATAAAGAAATTTATAATAGAGAAAATATAGAATTTAAGATATAAAATTATAAATTGTATTGTTTTGATATATTTAAAATATATTAATTTATATAGAAAGTAAATGATAAATTAATTAATATATTACTTTTAATATACACAATAAATTGTAAGATATAAAATTTTGAATTAACAAATTTAATTGAATATTATCTAATTATTACTCCCGACAAAAAAATAAAGTTTTGGAAACATTAACCTATGAACAAAATATAGAAAAACGATAAAAATATAGTTAATTAGTGAATATATCTACCATTTGTGCATTGGTTTCAATAAAATGAATGATAATTTTTTGGCAGCGACCATTTTTCAAACAAAGTAATAATATATCTAAATGTGCTTGATGCGGGTATGAAAAACAAAATTATCAATTAAATAAATGACATATATATTATCACACCATAAATTACGAGAATTTGAAGTTGAAAATATAAATTCACGAATAAAATATTGAATCTATATTAGTTCAGCTTAAAATGCTATAAAAGATTTGAAAAGACTACTAGCGATTTTTCATAAGAAAAAAAATTAAGAATATTTAGTGAAATTAATATAATAAATATTTAAAATAAAAGATTGGAATATAGCAGATCCGTAGATATTTTATAATTAGTAATAGGAAAAAAAATTTCAGTAATTTTAATCAAGATACATGCATCACAAAATATAGTACCAATATAATTACTTTCTATTGAATTTGTGGATAAAATTTGAGATATAATATGAAATGCAAGATGTCCAAGTCTGTTATACCAAATATTTCGAGATATTTGAACACTTAAAATGTTAATACTAACTTATGATAAATGTGTTGCACGCAAACAGTACAAGCCTCATTTACGAGCTCCCAAAATAATTTCTGATGAGTGGGACTGTCACACCCCAACCCAATTTGGTCGGATCTCCGTGAGCAACCCACCACTCTCCTGTTTTATTAAATAATTTTCCTTATTATAAATTGTAAAGAGTAAGGCGTACTTTACACCTACACCTTTTCCTGGAATAACATAAATCAAAACTGTATAATAATTTAAATTTATCATACCTGTCTTACAATTGTCTTAGTTGATAGTCTTTAATGGTAGGATTTTCGGAATTTTCTAAAAGGGATATATGGGAGGGGTGAGTACGACTACTCAGTGAATGGATTTTTCAAAACTTGTAACTTTTAAGAAAAAGACTTATATTGGAGTGTGCTTTACTCCTTTCTTTCAAAAATCCTTTCATATCAAATCTAGATTTTACCACCATTTCCTTATTAATCACGGTGTGTCATCACCCAACACACATTATTCATCATGAAGATCAAACACATATTCGCAGGCTAGCCCATCCACTGAACCCACTTATGGCGTCGGAGTGACTTTACCGACTACCTAGATAGAAGCACGTCCACTTCTACCCTAAGAATGAGTGGATGTACACGACATCCGACCCTCAATCCCGAAATCAATTCTTCATGTCCATACGAGGACAGAGACCTCATCCCGTCCCCACCCCGGTCTCATGCACTTGGTGCTACTCCAAATTTCGCACGGTCACCTGGTACAACGAACTGCCCTTATACCCACCAAGTCGCCCAATGCCCTTAGGACGCATCACTACCCCACTTGGGCATTTTGATGGTCCCGTAATCACAATGCATGCACAATCAGTATTTTCTTATCATTCCATATAATATGTGGTGACATTGGTCCAACGATCCCAACCCTCAATTCAACCCGCAGTTGTTTATCTTGACTAGTTCGTCGACCTGTCATGTCGCACTGCCGCTAGTTGACTGAGTATGTCGGTCATGTCTTGGTACCATGGCCAAACAATTCCTTTATTTAAAGTTTTATGGCATATAACTCATGTTTGTTTACGAGCTCCTGCTCACGCCAACTAGCCTTGGGCCCACTGTACAAGATTTTCAAAATCAGGCATATTAGCCCCCAAGTTCCAAAACCGAGGCCCCCGACCTATAAGAGCTATTCGAGCTCCCATTAGAAAGGTCTTCCAAATTGTTTAAGCATTGGCACACAGTGAGGGGAAAGCACTTCCGGCAAAAAAATGTTTTCAACTGTCCATCATACCAACCGGGTATAAGGACATCTCCGCTCATAACTGATGAACGGGTTTTCAACTTCCTTCAAGAAAGTTTCATCATACCAACTAGGTATGATTTACTTACAACCGGTAAGTAGTTTTTCTACACGATTTTCACATCACTGATCTAAGTTGTGATGTTTAAAATACCACTTGTTAGTGGGTTTTCAATTCGAGGTACTTATCATCCCCAACCGGGTACGATATAAAATCTCACTCACAACCGGTAAGTAGTTTTTAACTTTAAGTTGTGCTCATAATCCCAACTGGTTATAATGTTAGTAAACCCACTCACCCGTTAATGCAGTGAATTCCACTAGTCTGGTTTTTTGTATTCATGTGAGCTTGTCCGTGCTAGTATTCCTGGTACTTCGTGTTCCTACACGATATGAACATCTCGGTTCATTATTCTTCGGCCTAATAGCCTTCATTCATTTCAAATGAATGAGAAAACCAAACTTTTATTTATTTGCAATTAGTTCCTTAAAGTTATTTCTCTTTAACTTTAAATCCATAATGGCAGTTTTTCCTCAAATTGAGTTCCAAAACTTTTAAAATTTATCTTAAGACCTCAATTTATTTCATTTCACAAAAAGGGTTTAATTTCCCAAATTTACAATTTGGTCCCCCCAACTTCTCCAAAATTACCAGTTTGCCCTTCCTTTACAAAAATGGTAACTTTCACCCCAAAAATTCTAAAGTTCCTCAATTGGCCCTCTAACATTTTTATCATGCCCAATTGACCCTCAATTTTAGGAAATTGTATTTCGGTCCTTCGAATTTTCAAAAATCCCCAAAATTTCCTCCAATTCCAACTTTTTAACACAGTTGAATTTGATTTCATCAAATTGACAAATTAAACATTTCCAATTGTTGAAATTGAGTTTATGCATGTTCATATGATTATTTAGCAATTTAAGTCGCAAGTTTTAATGCTGGAACGAGCTCAAACGGAGCTTCATCGGAAAATGCACTATAGAGAGAGAAAGCTTCAAAAGCTTATCATCGGGTACACAGCGGTCCGAGCTTTTGATCTAGGCAGATAGCTCTCATCCTGAGGTTAATCCTAGGATCAAGAATCGCATCAATTGATGTCGAATTGAATTAGAATTTCATCATCGAAATTCTGTATGTTCTCTCTCTAGCACCGGCTGGAAATTGTAGAGGGGAGCTGAATTGGCTTACCTTTCAGTCCAAATTCGGTCGTGGGAGGGCTTGGTTTAGCCTGAGGAGGGCACAAAATGGCTGATTTCAACTCGGCCAAAATAGGGCAGCTTCGGTCCGCCAGAGCTGTTTCACTATTCCGTCACGTCAGCGCTTCTCTAGCGACCCTCGGAGCAAACAGAGACTACATGCGTGTAGCTAACTTCTTTCTGGTTCTAAATAACCCGACCTCGTCTTCTTTGGCTTAGAAAAGACCCTATATCAGAGCTCTAGTTCAAGCTTCACTGGAAAACTAAGCAATTGAGAGAGAGTGAGCTTTTCAGGTGTTTAGAGGATGAATGGGGAGGGGGTCTTTATATAGGAAGCTCGGGGACTCCTTGGCCGTCCGATTGGTGCCTTTATGACAGGCATTGATGGCCGGAAATGTACTGAATGGAGACATTTCTTCTTCGCCGACGCTGCTTCAATTTTCCAGCAAGTGAACAGTGGTGTCATATGAAGGAAGAAGATGACACTGTTCCGAACCGGGTTTGAAGCTTAAACCGGTCGGTTCACCCCTCATTCGACCAAGTTTTTTAAATCTAAAAATTACTAAATTCATTTTCTATCCAGTGGTGGTCTCAAATCTCAAATTTGAATTATTTAAGCCACCTAGAAAAATAAATTTAGGATTCTATTCAATAGTGGTTCAAACTGGTCCAAACCGGTTTGGATCCGATTCACCTGAACCAGTTTGGTTTTCATCTCCAATTCCTTCACAAGTCCATTTCCATGACTTTTGTGACTCCTTAGGTCACTTACGGTCCATAAATTTCCCGATTTACTATCTCTCTATTAGTTCCGGTTCATAAACTAGCTCGGTTCTTAAACTGGTTTAATCTAGTTCGGGTCTGGTTCACCCGAACCAGTCTGGTTTTTCTCTCCTACTTTGTTCTAAGGTTCCTTCCCAAGGTTTATAAATCTCTTTGGGTCACAAGAGATCCATAAATTTCCCCGTTTGCCCTTTCTCTATTGGTTTTGGTTCATGAACCGACTCGGTACATAAACCGGTTCAATCCAATTGGATTCGATTCATCTAAATTGGTCTAGTTTTTCTCTTCTAATCTTTTCCAAGGTTTTATGAACCCTTTGGATCAACCGAGAGTTGTAAATTTACAAATTTCCCGTTCCCAATTGATCGGGTACGTGAACCAGTTCGGTTTTCTTACTCGGTTTGACCGGTTCTTTTCCCAGTTTTCCTTAACTCAAAAGGGCAGGGTTTACAGGGACGATCCTTTATGACAAAAAAATGAGGGTGAAACTCAAAATAACAATGATTATCTTGAGTAAATTGGGAAAAAGATAATAAGTTCATGTAGATAGTGAGAACATATAATACTTTAGTTAAAGGAAATCGTATCAATGAGTTTGAAAAGAAAGTTAAACCGACAAAGAGAATTTTTAAACCTGATCTGTCTCCAATGGGCAATTGTTCAAGATGAGTTACATTTTCCTTTATAGATAAATGTGTCATGTCATTGGTCACATAGTTGGTGGCGCTGAAATCTATATATCAGTAAAGAGTATAAGCTTCTAGATCATTGTCGTGAGCTACGTTGACTTTAGGGGTTCTGTAGTTTGTCAAAAATTGAGGACAATTAAGAGCAATGTGACCTGATTTTTAACATATTTGACAAATATAAGGATAATCATGTTGTTAATAATTGTGTGCGTCCGACTTATATGCATCAGAAACTGGCCCATGATATATTCTGTGCGGATTAGGCTGCTGCCGATTGTTACTTTGTGGTTGCCGTGATGCCCAGTTTTCGACAATGTTATACAAGCCCGCATGTTGAGTGAAATATCGCCTTTCAGATTATGATGATAAACTATTCATGCGAGAGCCTAACACATGCTCTCGTTCTTGATTTCTAGATGTGATTCTAGGGTTCGAGAATCGCCCTTGAATCGAAGGTGAGAAACGAGGTCGATGCTCCGAAAATTGCCTTGGGGAAAAAGAGTTGGTAGATCAACGATGATAGTGGTGTGTGATACCAGCGACTAACGATGTTGTGGACAAGCGAGGACTCATGAGTGGTGATGGTAAGATTCCTCTACTGATTTTGTAATTGAGCTTGGCTTCTTCAGAAATGAGCATGGATTTGAGTTCATCTATGAGTGTAGGAGTGAGGGCCATGCAAAGAGACTGATATTGTTCTCCTAACTCGGCGAGAATTCTGTCTTTGATTTCAAATTCAAGTTTAGGAAGGCCAATCTAGGCATAGCTAGTGGCGAGACTGGCGATGAACGTTAGGTAAACTCTCATTATTCGATCTTATTTTACCGTGTCACGCCATTGAAAGTCAATGAGATCTTGATGAGCTCGAACTTGTTGAGCAAATAGAACTTTCTATTTATCCCACGTAGCTGTAGAATTGTGAATTTTAATTACCTATAGATTAACTTGAGTGTCTAATGATCCTAAGATAGTGGTGAGACATAATCTATCATAAATCTTAAAGTCTTGTAGAATGGGTCGGGAATAAGAGTATATTCATCATTTTTCTGAGTAGGCAAGAACTCTAACGGTGGTGGGATGGTTCGATCGGCATATCCCTTCGTAAATTTCCAAGAGTAATATCATATTGTTGTGCCATAAAAAAATAGTTTGTTACGTATAGCTTAATCGAAAGTACCGAAATATTGCTTGTAAGTTAAACTGTTACAGCTGAAGAACTCATGTTGATTTTGCAGATTTCGAAAGAAAATATGGAAGATGGTGAAAATTGATAGTGGTTGAGTAAGTGAGGTTGATGGTGAAATAATGATAAAGATATACTAACAACATAATAAATTTAGATAATCTTCTAATGACAATAAGAATTGAAATTCAGAATAGACAAAAAAAGTGAATCTGACGAGCGTAGTCAGGATTTAGAATCGAATTGCATTAGCAATAATGCACCATAAAAGAAATAAAGAAATCTAGAAGGGAAAGATGGCAACACTCAAGAGATATGATAAATTAATTTATGACTCTTAATATACAGTAATTAACAAACAATAAATTATAAGTTACAAAGTTTTAAATAACCATATCTAATTTAATATTATCTAGTTATTAGATACTTGCTCACCACTTATTGTTATAGATCTTTGCTCACTCATTTGAAGGTTGAATATTAGAGTAATATAACTAATCAAATTTAGGATTGTTATGAATACTAATTATAAAAAATATTGTTAAATTAAATTAGACCATAAATTAAAATTTAAATAAGAAAAATAAATTAAATCATAATTTACAAATTTTGTTAAATTTAACTTGGATTAATTTAAACAAAATATTTTATATCATAAATTTATAATTTTGAATAATTTGAATGTAAGTTAAATTATTTAGAATGGAAAGTAAGATTTTCTAGTGGAATTAGGTAGGACAAAAAAGGAAATATTATATATAGGAATTTCGATGAGATAATCTATCATGTAGCCCAATTATGCTTAAATTCAGAATTTTTTACCATTTATTGTATTTCTACTAACTTGTTATTTGTAAAATTATGTAATTTTAGTTAAAAATACAAATAAATAAATTTAGGAAAATAAAAAGGTTGCTATTATTACTCTTCTTCAAACTTTCCTATGCATACAAATTTATACATGGATGTGACTTATTTAGCTAAAATTATGGGCGTAGGAATTTTGATTTCTAAGAGTAAATGTGATTGATTGTGTAATACTAAAATTTGAGTAAATGAAATTTTAACTCAATTGAACTAAGAATTAAGTTTGAACTAATAATGGGAATCGTTATTTGTGATTGGATAGGATAAAAAATCATTTCTCAAACAAGGATTCATAATTTTTAGAAAGTTGGTTTAGATTAGACACTATTTAAATTATTTGGAGTACATAAAAAAAGGACAAAAATGTAATTTAAAAAATATGAAATTTAAAAAAGGGCCACCTAGTGAGTCATCAAAATCGACCCAACTTACTTGCTTAATCCGCACACCATGGAGAAAATTGATCAAATTGACTCAATATTTGGCAAAGTTGCACGCAATAAAGCCCATGCTTAAGCTATAGTGTATTTTTCCGAGACTAAACTTAGAAAATATCATTACTCAGGCCATCAATTGAGTTTGTATTTGATACAAGAAGTATCCCTAGGAAAAGAGGAATCTCGTGGAAATGAAAACTCCGTATAGTCGATTACTCACCGGTGAGTAATCGAAACTTTCTCTCTCTATAATAATTTTCCAGCAAAGTTTCATTCGAACTCATTTCTATGCCAAAATGGGTGTTTTAAAGCTTGAAATGAATGAGGGGAGGTGAGGGAGATGATTAGTACATGTTATGACTCAATTGGGAGAAATTCAGGTCGAATTAATGAAGTTCAAGTTTAAGGACCAAATTGTAAATTTTAGATAGTTTGGGAACTTAGTTGCAATTTTTGAAAAATTAGGGATTTTTAGTAATTAGAGGAATTATGGTGTTCTAGATGGAAATATAAGGAAATTAAGAGTCCTAATTAAAAATTGATAATCTTAGAGACTAATTGGAAATAAGGTACACTTAGGGACTAAAACATAATTAAGAAAAATTACGGATTTTAAGTATAAATACCATATTGTGTGGAACCTGATTACCTTTTATGTCACATCCCGACCTAATTTGGTTGGAGTCCTCTAATCTACCTGCCACCCTTCCATATTCTAAATTGGTATTTCTACTAAATAGACCGATAAGTTAAAGGCTTAGAAGCACACATGTTTTAAATAACAAAATTTACAAAACAACTAAATAAAATTTTACCTTCTAACGATACTTCTAACTTAGTACTCTAGCTTTCACTTTTATTGACAATAGGTTTTCTCTGAAAAAGGGTTTAGGGTTGGGTGAGTTCTACAACTTACTAAGAGGTAAATTTCAACACATACTTTAGGAAAATATTTTTAGTAGTTTATTTATTTATAACCATTATTTGTGTCATTTCATCATGCAAATATCCGCCCTTTTATCATTAAAGGGTTCACACATTTGTATAGCAGTCCCCAACTGCTCCAGTTGTGGTCCGAAGCGCCTTTACCGACCACTCTTGGTAGAATGTGACCTTCTACCACAAGTTTGAGTGAGCCTTACCGCCTATCTCTCAGACCTCAATATTCTCCGACTTACTCGCCTAACCCAACTCACTATCTCCCCCTTCTCCCTCTCCCCTGTTTCATCGGTCTTAATGTGCATGAAGCTCCCAAAGCTCCCTCACTGTATGACAAACTTCCCTTATGCTCCCCGGGTTGTCTAGTAGCCCTTAGAACCAGCACTACCTTATACCGAGCGCCTCAATGGTTCCATATCTCATGTATGCACAAACACAAGTATTTTTAGTCAAGATCTTTTATATTTGGTACTACCAGCCCACATAACCTTGCTGACCCAGCTTTAGCTTGGTGCTACTACCAGCCCAACAAGTTCAACGATGCAGTTTCAGCTCGGTAATCACCAGTCCAATGAGCTTGACAACCCTGATCATGGCTCAGTAACTATCACACACAATTTACCACTTTTATGAGTTTTCATAGGCTCATTACTCTGCTATTATCAACGGGCTTGAACCCATGTCCATTGGCCTTGTGCCCACTGGAGCAATTCTAGCTGCCATTAGAAATAGCTCCCAAAGTTTAAGTAGGTTCACACATTCAGAGTGAGACTATTTCTGGAAAATAATTTTTTAAATTAAAAAACATGCTCATCACCCCAAATGGGTCTGATGCCGGAAAACCTCATCCCGGGAGTTTCCCATCTTGACATGCCTTTTCTTTGCATATATTCGTAGGTGATCCGTTCCTACAATTAATTAAAAAATTAGGCTCCAAATAATAAGATACTTGCACCTAATACTCAACTTCCCAATAATTATGTTTTAGTATTTAAGTATACCTTATTTCCAATTAGGTCCCTAAGATTATCAAATATTTCATTTGGGTCCCTAATTTTTTTAAATTTTTATATGGACATTGTAATTCTCTTAATTATAGAAAACCCCCAATTTTTTGAAATTTGCAATTAAGCCCACAAATTTTTCAAAAAATGCAATTTGGTCTTTAAACTTGAATTTTATCAATTCCACCTGAATTCTTCCAAATTGAGTCCTAACATGATACTGAGTATATTCCCCACATCCCATGGTTCATTTCAATCTTTAAAACATTCATTTTGGCTTAAAAATGAGCTTAACCGGAGTTTTGTCAGAAAATGGTACTAAAGAAAAATCTCCGATTACTCATCAATGAATAGCCAATGTCGTTCCCACTGGATTACTCTCGTCCTAGAGATTCTTTCTAGATCAAGCATCGCCTCAATTGGTGGCTTGAGCAATAAGAATTTCTAAATTAAATTCTCGGGCAAAGAACACTGTTAACAGTGAATTTCGACAGAGGGGACTTACTAAGATGGCTCAGGGAAGGTCAGGGTACTGGGTTTTCAGGAGAACCTTGAAGAATAGGAGTGGCTCAAATGAAGCACAGCCAATTCTAGTTGCAGACAGCCGCAAGTTCAATGTGCAAGCTCGCTCGCACTTCTCTGGCGATTGTGGTGAGGTAGAGGACTTCTCCCTGGTTTGAAAGAACTCAAATTTGACTTCTAAAGTTGCAAAAAAAGCACTCGTGGGAGCTATGGTTTGTGCCTAATCGAGGAATGGAGTACTTTGCCTTATTAAAGAGAGTGAAGGCCTTGAAGATTTAACACTTTGACAATAAATTTAACACTTGATAGTAACTACCTATTTTGTTGCACAACAGAGTAAGATAAATTACAAAAGCCTTCATCAATATATTTGAGGTAATGAAAAGAATGATTGCATTCATACATTGCAGTGGTTGCAGAGCTAGATGAACTCTGGTGTCTAGTTCGAGATAGATAGTAAAGAAGAGAAATCTCTTCTCATATATCCAGAACTTAGAACCTCTGAATAAAGGGGGTAAAAATGAATATTAATGAATGAAAGAATTAGAAGCCGATCTGGATTCCATTCCAGTCCCTCTTCCGGAAATTGAGCAGCCAAGGCAATGATCATAAATGAGAGGTGTCTCAACTCTATACAATCTGAAGGTCATTGGTTCAACTAGGCTAATCAGTGAATCACAGCCCTTATCTTCAGAAAGATCAGCAACCAGCAGCTTTGAGAAAGTTATCATATGGGCTCGATGCAGGCAACCTGAAGAAGTCGGGGTTATGCTGCCATTCGCTTGCACACAACTGTGGTAGTGCAGCTAGTTGTTTCTGTGAATTCGCATTATAGTCATCCACAAATGGATTTCCAGACTGCATAATTTGTTGTCCATACAAACAAACATAGTTAGAAAACTCCAATAAATCCATCAACTCTTAACACTTTTCCATGCAAATGAGATGGGCACATAAATGTCAGATGTACTAGTTTGTGTTTCATAAAATACCAGCATGATCCTCCATGTACAAAGTGATGGATGACAAGGAAACATGATTTATGCTAATATCAAAACAGGGAATTATGATACCCGTGCATTTATGAGTAACGTTGCAATTTGAGGCATACTAATTGAGAGCTGCAGTGTATTTCTAGTCATTTTATTGTAAATTATGGGAAATTTACCCGGTGATAACTCGGCTGAACAGGATACAAGGACGAGTCATTCTGTAAGGGAATTGTCATGAAACTTTCCTGTCTTTGTGGGGCGCTGACCAAGTTCGACATCTTCTGCTGCTTTTCCACCAGAAGAGCCTCGCAGTGCTGGGCCATATCCTTGTATGGTACATCAGGTGCTGTTGAGATGGACATTCTCCCAACTTGATGTGCAGCCTCCAAAACCTATAGAAAATTAGAAGAGAAGCTCATTTCCGCAGCTTCTAAACCACATAACATGTCTCAAGTTTTAGAGATAAAGCATCATGTACCGATTCTAGCAACTGATCAATGCTCAGGAGATCAGAACAGCCCGTATCTGCATCAACATTCTCCTTGGCCTCGAAAAGATCAACGAAAGCATCCTCCTCGGCTGATAATAAGGAAGTTGGCTGAAAAATAAAAATAGAACCAAAGTAAATAGGCTATTTAGTTACCTACAAATATTTTTTTTTTGTTGAAAAAACTCACATTTAAGTTACCTGCCCGTTAGATTCAGAGCCTTTTGATTCGAGTGAATACAGTTTGCCATGAGAACCCATGATTGATTGGGCTCCCAGAGGGCAGACTTCATTGGGTACAAATTCCTTGACCAACTGCTCCCGGATGGTAGACAAGTTGGACTGCACAGTTAGGCCAGTAGTCAATATTACATGTCAATACAATGCATGAAAAGATTAATTAGGTAGTATTGTGAGTGTGTAAAAACAACAGCAGGAATTTTACTTCGGGCAAATTTCCCAAGCTTTTGACAATTTCAGAGGCAAATAATTCCCTTGTCTGATTCTCAGAGAGCTGAATTAGTGAGAGAGATGTTGATGCAGAAACATCATCCTCCTTGGATCCATAAGCATTAGTATAATGTTCAGATACCCTGTTAACCTTCTGCAGCTTCCGATCTCCAGCCAACTCCAGGAAAGGATCAGCCTGATTCCATCAGAGGGGAAAGGAGCTCTCACATAATTCTTCATAACATAACAAGGATATGCCAGATACAATTTATTAGAAAGGTGAAAATATATGGTTCAAGATAGAACGTTTACTGTCTGTTCGGAAAGAGCTGACTTGGCATTGTAAATGAGGGGGAAAACACTGTAGGCTATGGAGGAGAAAACAATCATTGAAATTGACAAGGTAAAAAGGGATCTCCAACGGGATGACGGCAGGGATGCTGTCAAATAAGGTGCAGACTTTGTCAGATGTTCTGAAGATTGGAGCTAAAGGTTTCATAACTAAAATATGAAGTCACTATTATTACCACCTTCATTGAGAGAAAATGCTAGCTGAAAACTTCGTACTAGAACCTCATTGCTAGAGTTCTGCACATTCCAAACAAATTGAAACTGACATTCTTAATTTAGAGAACTTGGGCTGGCTAATATACATGAAGTACAAATCATCACAAGAGCAGCACTAGCAAGGTAAAAATATACCTTGGCTCTAGAAAAGAGCAATACGAGGCTGTACGTATGGGATATAGATTCAAAGTTCTGGGGCATGTTTTCTGGAGAGATGGATTGTGCCCATATGGATGAGAGCAAGAGAGTGATCTGGCGGCTGCTCAACCTGAGAGAAGAAGCCTCCTGCAGTGGAACATAAGTCAACAATATTTTTACGAGATGACCAAGAACTATATCAACTCATTAGCTCTCTTTCCAAAAATATTATACTGGCTATTGTTTGATGTAAACTCACAACTTCCTTGTTTAAATTGGCCGTGGGAGTTGGCTCATTCACAAGTGGTACAACTGGATTCCTCTTGCTGTATGCCCTGCTGTAAGATGACTTCAGTCTGCCCAGCATTCCAACATCATTGCTTCCATTACAAGCATTTTCATCTTCCCCATCATGAGAGGAATTATTATTTTTCATTAAATTCTTCTCATTTCTCAGCTTGTCAAATAGAGCTGCGGAAGAAGAGAATACAGAGACAGTTCTCGACAGTGTCCTTGGAAGATATGAGCCCTTCTTCTTCATGGGTACATCACTGGGAGGGGCAGAGGTGGAGGAGGGTCAGGGACAAACTGAAGTTGGTACAAGAACAACAGAGAATATCCGGTGTGCAGTGATTCTGGTCTTGTGATCAGGGTGGACCATAGCTGGGAGCAACTGATGAAACAGAGCCTCCGGAAATGCCTATAAGGGCAAAGCAAAAAAGAGGAAAAAAAAAGCATTAGCTTTATGTTCAAAAAAAAAAGCAGGAATACAAGTTAACGCTAGAGAAATCAGGATCTAGGGAAATTGCCTTGTTCTGATATGCCAAATTTGGGAGAGAAGCCGCAATTTGAGCTGTACGGTAAACAGCTGAAACGGTTGTTCTTGCTATAACAGTAATGGTCGATATATTCTCCAACATGGCGGCCATAATGTCTAAGATGGGACCTACATCCCCTACCTGCTCCAGAAATGTCATATCAATATCTTCACACAGGTCAGAAGAGCCACAAAGATCAGAGGTGTGCACGGGTACACCCAAGAAACTAGAAGGTATACTAGGCTCTCAGAAACACAACTAAAGACCAAAGAAACTTGGGAAGATTTTCTATGAAATGAGAACCATCATAATGCAACTTATAGTTTCAGATGAGTTGAGACCTCAGGAACCAGTTGGAATCTACATCTATTTAGATTTTTCTAAAATTCTATCTGACATATATATATTTTTACAAGATACTTAAACTGGCATACCCCTACCCAAATCCACAAATCAGGCCTAATTATTATTTAATCAGTCATGTAAAAGATTAAAGAAACATAATACCACCTTTATGAGTGAGCAGTAACAAAAGTATGATTAGTGAAAAGTGAGGGAGGACCTTAAGGGAAAGCTGTACTAGACACTCATCAACCAGGTTGCCAAATCTTCTGTTCCACTTGATAACATCATCTCCTAGGGTGGAGTCATCTAGGGAGCAGTGTATGCTTTTCCTAAGATGCCTCATCATGTCACTCACTGCACCAATAATGGGCACAGAAGCCTCCACTTTTGCTTGTTGAGCGAAAAATGTGGTGAGCTCTACTATGTCTAGCTGCATGTTTGGATGATTGAGGACATTCCGATGATCCAGATGCTTGATAAGTATGGACAGCAAAAAGTGTGTATTTTGGCCTGCAAAACCACCCAGAATAGATGTGTTGATAAACACAATTAACGATAAATTAAAGAAAACCATTGGGCGACAAGAATAGAGGATGTTTTGGGTGTGTGACAAGAACAGAATAAATACTTGCCCTCATTAACAGAACTCTCCATTAAGACTTGAATATCCTTTAAAACTGGAAAAGCAAGACCATGCTCTGCATAAATCTCCACTGTCAAAATACCCGAGCAAGGATTCTAAAACACGGCGCGTCATCGTAGCTTCTCTGGCTAACTTGGCCATGTTATGAACGCAAACTCGGGACCAGAAGCAAGGATCATTTACATCTTCCCTGACAAAAATGAAAAGAAAAAAAATAAAAGATTAAACCCAATAGAACGGGGAATATATATATATGCTTGTGAAATACTAGTCCACCTGCAATTACCCTGTTACAGCTTCTCCTTTATCATTCACGATTTTATCCCACGAAGGGACCTGCACAGAACATTCTATGGAGGAGGGGACTTGGGACTCATTTTTTAACACTTCTTGCACCCACCGACTCTGAGGCTCCTGTTTTTCATTTTCAGAACCTTTCTTTTTGCTTGGATAATTTTCCAACACAGCTGAAACAACCTGATGCAGTTAAATAAGAGCATGTGAAGAAATCCGCTAATATACATATAACAAAAGCAACACAAGCTGGTATGCTTACATTGTCAAATTCTTCTGAGATATGTGAATACTCGCTCATGAACCAAATCTGTAAAGAAAGAGATGAGGTATAACGCATCTCTTCTTGAATATCTCACCAAATAGTAGTATAAATACTAAGCTTCTGTTTATGAAAAACAGGGTGAAAAGAGATACCACTGCTGAAAGGGCCTGTAATCCTGCAGATCGTACTAGTCGGGTCCTTTCATCTTCCCCGACTTCTTGAGCAAACAGGCAAAGTTTTGGAATAAAGCTCTCTAAATTGAACATGTAAGTTCCATCTCTCTGCAGATTCATTGGACAGTTTAGATCAAACTTTTTTTTCCCAAAAAGTAGCAAATTTAAAGAGAGAAAGTGATATTTCGAACTATATGATAAATATCATATAGGTTCCCACCAGATTATTCACAAAATCAAATAGAGTTTGACACCCAATGATCCGCATTTCATCTTGCTTGGTTTGCTCCATCAGAGTGAGAATGATGGTCAACAAGCTACTTGCAAACAGGGGCCTACTTATTGTTTTCAATATCAGTAGGGCAAAAGTTTGAGCTTGGCTCAAAGTAAGCCTATGGCTATGATACAGAATTTCAAAATCAATAATTGTTTGTGGGGTAATGATTATGCTCATATTGTATGTTCAACATAAGCACTATCCCTAAATTTCTCCAAGCATAGAAAATGAAGCTTAGGTATATTAAAAAAAAAGTAGATTTACATTTGATCTTTACAGGAAATTAGCAATTTCCGATAGATGAGCATGACAATTTTGGAAAATCTGAAATTTTCAATCCTCAGTTCCTTGTAACACCTCTGCTCCAGGGTGGTGGTGATCTGATGAAATTTTGAGCAATCAATCAGGGGAAGAAAAAAGTAGCATTAAAGCATAAGCTCGTCTATCTAACATATAGAGTAAGCATTGAATAATAACCACAATAATACAAGAGAGCCTTACTGCATCACTATGTTGGTTATAATCACTGTCTGTGCAACAATTGCTACTGCTATGCATGACATATATTCATCATATTATAAATTACCTTGGGAATACGCAGAGGATTTTTAGCAGCATATTAACATAGCTTTCCAATCTTCCGATCATTTGGTTCTTCATCCTATCAAGAATTGTGGCAATGCAAGTGTGAATCATAGTGACAAGAATCCATGATGGAATTGCATCCAGTTTTAAGGCATGATAAAGTCAGAGTTACAGTTGCAACAACTATCCACTTGTCAAGGGAATCATATGCAGACTCGTGTAAACCAAAATTGAAGAGTGATAGGTCACTTGAGAATTGAACCGCATGACCTTAAATGACATGAAGCATTGTACTGGTCAACACTAGTACTAACAAATCAGAATTGATAAACACAACTGAAGCCTTTCTTTGACTCCAACACATACATGGCGGTGAATTATGAACTCTAGCAGCAAATTCTACAGGACCAGAAGCAAATCATCTCGAGGTTTGAGAATGCTTACCTGGGTTTGAGGAAATATATCAGAGATAAGCTTCTTGTATCTCTTGACAGGCTGCCTAGACCTTGTCCTCATTGCCGGGCAGAAGAAGCAGAGACTTCCACATGCAGGCAAGACCTGCCTTGAGATTACACCCAAAATAGAACTCATTTTATGAATTGTAGATCAGTTTCCCCAGTGATGAGCTTCCTTTTCCCTTCTATGATCAATGTAGAATTCTTCTGGGCGCATAGAAGGGAAATGAAAGCTTCAAACACGATGGGATGCCTGTTGGTTTCAACAGATCCCGGCCTGTAATCAACAATCTTGACGTCATTCGTCTCCTAATCATATCAACGGAAAAGAAAAAAAAAATTGTACATGGCAGAATCAATCCAAAGTTTCCAACCAATTATTTCTGCGTCCTGAATTTTCATACGATCACTGATTTAACCAAAAACTCAACTGGCTCAAGAAAATCAAATGACCCAGAATGCATCCCACATGGGACAAAACAAAGATCAAATTTTTTTTTATCGATCAATCAAATCAAGGACTGCACAAAAGGGGGGTTTTACTGATATCTCGTTCGCCTTGCCACCAGGAAAACTGGAAATTCTAGGACAAATTGATCATCTTTGAAAAGAGAAAAAAAAGGATGCTTAAGCTTACCTCAGGAAAAGAGATCAATGCCTGATGGAGCAGGCCCAAGAGGCTGGAAACCACTCTAGACCATGCAAGGAATTGCGCACAATTCCCATTCGTCACCACCGCAAAGATCTCTCCCTCTCCCTCCCTCCTCTTTTCTTCGGCTCTTCATCTCTCTCACTCTCTTAAAAAAAACTAAAAAACCAAAAAAAAGAGCTAAAAAGGTAGTTGAACTTTTCTACGCGTTCATGTTCCACAAGGGACACGGGATCGGGAAAGCCTCTATTACATCTGGGGCAAACGTCAATTGTTACATTGTGAACATGACGCTGAGAAATCTCATGAACTTTTTGGAAGTGTTCAACCAATTCTTTGTACCACACCGAGGGCAAATCTCCGTTTGTCCTGCCCCACTCCCACTGATATTGCTTGGACCCACCCCTTGTTTTTGCCATCTGTAGAGCCCTGTTGAGTTGGCTCCCTGATCTCGATACCCCCTGCTGCTTCAGTAGAGGCAGGGAAGATGGAAGCTGCATTGAGAAGGCCAGATGACCATTTGGACGATTCAGCAAGAACTACACCTTTGACTGACAAGGAAGTTTCAGGCCTTTTTGGTCCGGGACAGTTGTGGTCTGGTCCAAACCCGTGCTTCAAGCAATGATCAAGGATGCAGTCCTTGCACTTCACTTTGTTTGAGAACGTGAGGGTCTCCCTACAACCAGAGAGACGAGGCATCTTCTCTTAGTGGCTTTATCTGTTTTTTTGTTCAGTAGGGAAATGCAATATGCATGGATTTAATTCTAAGATAGTTCAAGATCTTATTCATGTAGTTCAAGATCTTCCTGAACAAGACATTTTTATTAAAGAAAATACTGGAAATAAATTAAGAAAGAGAATATGGTTGAGCAAAATTAATGTCTCAAACATGTTGAACACATTTTAGCATATGACAGAAAATAGAAGTAGAGAAAGAGACACGAAAACCACTGGATACAAAGACAGACAAACGTGAAGTTGAGTAGTGAGTAGCAGCACAGGACAGGACACTGACACTGGAAAGATGAGCACATCACAGTTTTAAGAGGCTGTACTATTGAGAGCTAACAAAAACTGGATCCTCTTTGGCGAATGAAAGACTTGGAAGTAGAGCTCAGGCATCAACCCTCTCAACATCTTCCAGGATGAGCGGCTTCCCAGTTGGCTTGGCCAAAATATCAGTGTATTCCTGGAATGGGGATTTGGAGAAACGGGTTTCCCTCCAGAAATCAGGAGTGAGGAAGCCGTATGTCTTCAACAGGCACTCGAATGTAGCCTGAGGAAGTAAGACAGACAAAGTTCAATTAGCTTATGTTATAAAAGTAATGTTCTCACTTTCACTGGCCACCATCAAGCATAGCAGAAACACATATATGCTTAAGCAGAGATCTGCAGATAGATTCAAGCATCCAACATTTCCTACAATCTACCTCAAAAATGCATGATATGAACTACCAACAGCAAATAATCCTTGGGCTAAAATCCCAAAAAATGGCATTTCAATTTAGGAAACTTTTATTTGGCTAAATTCACTTCACTACAATCATTTCAATGGCATCTCATTTAAAAGGAAATTGTTTTAGTCTAGAACTGTGAATTGAGCCAAGTAAAAGGTTTGCATCTTGATCTATTTGGGAGTTTAGCCTAATCTGAAACGATCAAAAAGTCCCAAAGTTCATAGGAGACACCAAGAAATCAATAACGCTTCAATCCAAATGATGCATACTATAAAAAATTGATCAATAGATAAATTAAACATCTAGACAAAAAAATTAAATGAAGAAACATGTCACCAACACAGAAAGGCATTGAACCTGAACTAAGCTCGAAATTAGTAGCCAAAATATGAGAAAGTCCCTTTTAGATAGTACAAAGTTAGTAGCCAAAAATTCCAATTTGAGCATTTAGAAAAATAAATCGAATCCAAACCTATAGAACAAACCTTGACAAAGTTTCCAAGGGTTTTAGTGGAACCCCTGGAAGAAGTGAAGACATCCTCAATACCGGCGAACTGCAGGACCTTCTTGGGCACACGAGCGGCAACAATTCCGGCACCACGCGGCGCTGGAACCATCCTGACCATGACAGACCCACATTTTCCGGTGACCTTGCAGGGAACAGTGTGGGGCTTCCCAATCTTGTTACCCCAGTACCCTCTCCTAACCGGAATCACCGAGAGCTTGGCCAGAATGATGGCTCCACGAATAGCGGTGGCCACCTCCTTACTGCACTTCACGCCGAGGCCGACGTGTCCATTCCCATCTCCGACGACAACGAAGGCCTTGAACCGGGTCCTCTGCCCGGCCCTGGTCTGCTTCTGCACTGGCATGATCTTCATCACCTCGTCCTTGAGGGACGGCCCCACGAGTGTGTCCACAATCTGGTGCTCCTTGATCGGGAGCGAGTGGAGGTAGATCTGCTCGATGGACCTGATCTTCCCTTCCCTCACGAGGCGTCCAAGCTTGGTGACGGGGACCCACTTCTCCTCCTCCTGGCGCGGAGCGCGGCGGCGCCCGCCCCTCCCGCGGTCGCCCCTCCCGCGGTCGCCCCGGCCACGGCCGCCAAAGCCACGCCCAAAACCACCGCGGTCACCGCCTGCTCCTCTGTCTGCCATGGTTGCTTGAGCTTGTAGCTGCACCTAAGGCTAGGGGATAAAGGAGGCGCGCGACTAGAGTGAGTAGTTTGATGCCGGAGCTGATTGTGGAGTCTATATATGTCGATCAGAATGATAGGGTTTGTTCAGTTGATGCCGGGCTTTCCGCAATATCTGTTTTGGATACCACGATAAGAGACTCCCAGCCGTCAAGCCCATTACGGCCCAATATTACTTACAATCGCCAAATTACAACAGTTCAACGTACCTTTATAAATGTTATTTTTTTGTACCAACTATTTGATAAAATAAACATTTTAATTATTATACCTTTTATAAAATAAATATAATTAATAGCAATTTAAAATTATTTTTAAAAAACGCTTGATAGTAATTTACTGTTCATCAACATAACAAATTTTTATTTATAAAAATATATTTTATATAAGAATAAAATATATTAGTAAATATAGTATTTAGTAATATTTAACATTAATTGTATTAATAGAAATATAATTATGTTAAACTATTGATATAGTTTTATTTGATAATATATAAAAAAATATTAAATTTTATAATAAAGTTATTTATGACCTAAGAAACTTATTTATATAATATTTATTGAAAAATATATAAAAATGTGAAATATATAATTATATATTTATATTAATAATATTGAATAATTTATTTTGTCAAACGTTTGTATAAATAGATTAAATTTATATCAGAAAAATAATAATAATAATAAATATTTATATACTTATAAATCCTAAATTACAATAGTAATACTAAATATTTTGTCAAATTATGAAAATATTACAGTTTGGTGTTACCAAAAATTTAATAAAAATGTTTGGTACCATTATTATAATTTGACATTTATAATTATATAAATTTTTTTATTTTTTATATAAATTTGGCAAATGAAATTATTTAATATTATTAATATGTAACACATAATTATATATATTTTTCGATAAATAATATATAAATAATTTTTGTATAAATTTTAATATTTTTTATATAACATCAAATAAAATTATGTTAAACTATTTTATTAATGTGAATATATTTTTTTAATACAATATATAAGGTTAAATATTAATAAATGTTATATTTACTAATATATTTTATTCTTATATATAATATAATTTTATATATTTGTTTAACTTAATTGGTATATTGAAATGCTATCAAATTTTAGGTTCAAGTTCCATTTGGTACCATTCTTCTAATTTAGCGGCCATATCATTTCTTAGCTGTTGATGTTCGACGCTGGAGTGGCCACTCTGGTCATGAAAGGATTAACATGAATCCGAAAAGAAGGATTACGCGAGCAGTGTCGGCCACACAACGACGATCGTTGGAATCCGGTTCTTCCGGCGGTTCATCAGTCCTCTGCCAAAAGGATAGAGATGAACTATCACCCATGAAGGGAAGAACAGCTAGCAAAGAGGACGCCCCAACCACGACGGTCGGGCCACTGCCGGCGGAAGAGGATGTGTTCGGCGATGATTCAAATCAGGTTTACTACGAGGAGGGTCGTGGGAGGTAGGAGCAGGCTCGTCCATCTGAACAGGTAGAGATCAGGAGCTTCTGTATTTTCCACGGTTGTGATCGCTGGATGAAGTGGAGAGGAGGCGGCGGACGTTGATGCTCGTTATGGGCCTTGACGAGGCTCTGGAAGGTGGGGAATAGATGGGAGGAGAGGCTGCGGATGACGCAGAACTGCTCTTGAAGTATTCGCTGCTGCGATGAGTTTACTTAATATACGGAAGGGAAGAGAGACGCCTTCCTTCCGACTTTCAAGAGTCATTTTATTCTTAATTATAGAAATGCCATACAAATACAGAGATTTTGAAAAAAAAATGAACTCTCAAAACCTCCGGCACCCGATCCAGAATAATACTTTGTAGGCCGCCATGGGAGTTCTCTCCTCCTGGGCTCTTTAGTGCAGGTAGTAGGCGACGAACGACAGGAGGGAGGCTCCAACGAGAGACCCCAAGGCGGGCAAGGCGGCAGAAGCCCCGCTGGCAGGGCCAGCGGCGGGGGCGGTGGCAGGGACCTCGGCGGCCAAGGCGGCGCTCATGGAGGCGGCTGCCACAATGATGGCGCAAGAGATCTTCTTCATCTCCATGGCAAAAAACGCGTCGGTTTTTTTAAGGTTACTTTAACGCGTTCTGCAGGAGGGTTTGTTTGTATGCCTCTGATCTCGTACGAGTTTATTACCGCCTTGTGGAAAGAAGAGGTGGGTGCCGAGAGGTAGATATAGGGGAGGATGAAGCACCTTTTTTGGAGAAGTTTGGTATACTCGATTGGTGTTGCAGAATCTGAGGAGTGTTTGTGGTGGTGCGGCATTGTCTGGATGATGCTTTGTTGACCATTTCCATTTCCATGGCCTTAACCGCATTATATTATTATTAAAAAATCATTACACATAATCATACTAAAATATATAAATATTATGAATTTATTATATAATACTATAATGAGTGGCTTCACGAGTTCAACAAGTATAAAAGAAAATTAATTAATTAATTATAATTATTCATCTATAAAAAAGGATTAATCATATTCCATTAGTAAATATTTAATTAGATTTGATAAATGTAGCAAGCATTAATAAAATGATCACACAACAAGTGTAATAGAGAAAATATTGCAAGAAGTAGAGTATTTACAATTTAAGATAATGTCTGCAATATAATTATAAATGTTTTTATTAAATTATAAACTGTTGAAAAAAAAGGCGTTACAATAATAAGTAATAGAAGATAAAAAAAAAGAGTTATATAATGATAAAAGTAATTAAATTGATAATTATTAAAAATTATAAAACTATATATTGAGTTAATAAATGTGTTTGTATTTTTTCTGTATTTATTTAGTACAATTAATTTATTATTTTTTTATACTTATTTTATTATTTTATATACTATTATTAATTGGAATATTGATGGCAAACTATTTAATATCAATATGGATATGGATAACTATTATACAATATTGATAGTTGTTTTACAAATATAATTTTTAACATAAAAGCTATCGTAGGACAAATATTACATATAAAATATTTAGTGTATCAAATAAATGAAAGAATTGGGTAAAAAGTCTATTTTTAATTATAACCCCCATTTTAATTCAACTAGTATTAAAATAAAAAAATATTTTTTTTCCTTTAACTCAAATATATTTGTACAGTAAATTAGATTGATAATTGATAAATGTTTAACAACCCTACCAATATATTTTTGGTAGAAATTATTTAACCGCTAATTAATATATTTCCGCTGAAATGATAAAAAAAATTGAGAAATATTGGTGAAAAGTTAGTGTTAGGTTATAAATTACAACAATTCTTAATACACGTGTATGTTTTGACTTATTGTTTTAATAAAAAATTAAACGAAATAAAATTATTTTATTATTTTATCAAATTTGAGAAAGATAATACGAGAAAGTGAAAGAAATTAAATTATGAGTTGTACTTATATTTTGATTAGCACTTGATCTACTATACAAATGGATTCAACATACTTAATTAGTGGAAAAATAATTATGCTCGATATCCAATATTATCAAGAATAATTAAGGAAATATTGGTTATTTCGGTTACAACTGTGGCTTCAAAATTAGCATTTAGTATTAGCCATAGCATTATCAGTTTATGCCGTAGTTGACTTGTCGATTAATTAGTTAAATCACTTATTTGTACACAAAGTTGGATAATAGTAAAAGCACTTTTTATATTATTTACTTAATATTGTAATTTTTTATATTTATATCGATATATTCTTTTATTATAATTTATTTTATTTGTTAAATTTTTTAGCAAATGTTAATATTGATAAAATTGATTTGCTAATAATAATTAAGCGAGACCAAATGGTGGTTAATTGTTAATTGTATTTTGTATTGTATTTTACAAAATTAGTATATATTTCGTATAATTTGATTGAATTTTATAATTATTAAATATTTTAAAGGTACTTTTTATTAACTTTAATTATAAGTGGTATTTAATTTTTATTAACCTTTAATAAAAACAATTTTTTTATTAAACGAATTATGTATAGATAATATTTTAAATTTAATGTGAACCATTTTTTATTTGGTATGCTCAAGAAAATTGTGAGAAAATTATGTTAAATTTTTAAAAATAAAAATATTATTTAAATTTATTATTAATACCATAATATTAAAATATATGGCAAACCTAAAATTTCGTTAATTTAATTTACTTATAAAACTTTTCAAATATCTCATTTTTATTTTCTCCAACAAATTTACAAAAACTAGATATTTTAAAAAAATATTTTAACCCATAACATACATTATATAAATAGGTACATATGGTTATTTAATATATTAAGATTTAACATTTTTAATTAGTTAAATTAATGTTTAATTTTAATAAATATATATATATAATAAAGAATAATTTAATTTTTAGTATTATTTATTAGATTACATTATTAATTTAACAATTAAGATATTTTTCTTGTAAAACTTTTCTTTAGAAATTATTGTTTATATATTATTATTATAGCTATTATGGTAATGCATAATAAGATAAATATATAAATTATTTTTGGAACTTTTCTCTTATATTCGTATTTATTTTTTTAAGTAAATTTTATTTATTCAATATAATTTTTTTAATTAATTCTACGAAAAAATCTTTTAAATTAAAAAATAATATAATAAACATACAATATTATATTAATTTTAAATTTTTTTATTACTAATAAAAATTATATATTACAAATATACATATTAAAAAAAATGAACCCGAGGCTTGTATCAAGACAAGTCTCGAGTTCAACATACTCAACTTCGAGTCACGTTTATAACCTGATCAAGTAGATCCGAGTTTTGGACACGGGTCCGCCAAATCTCGCCCCGATCCGAGATTACTGGAAGCGGGGTTGATATATCTGCTTAACTGTCCCATCATTCTTTGATTGATTGGTACTCACACTTTGTTGATAAAGAGGATTGATATTTCATTCTTCAGGAGTACAGATCTTAAGATCATCCATATGAATAAAAGTCCATGGCCTCCACGTAATGAGCTTCACTTCATTCAAAAACCCGATTACAGTAAAATTAAAATTCATTCCATGATGATATGAAGAGATGCTGCTTCTGACTTCTCATATAAACCCAATGATAGAGTGTGGAGCAGTGGCAAGAAAGCAATTTGAAAAGGAAAAATAAGGCAGTTTTCACATAAATACGGCAGAACAGACACAGCTACAAGTATCGGAATAGATCAAACCTAACACTTCGTGTGACTCATCAGGTTTAGCTCTCCTTGTTTAGTTCCTTCTTTGAGGAGTCCCCTTCATTCTTTGGCTTTACTGGTACTACCTTGGCAGGGGATGACTGTTCTGATTGTGAGAATAGAATCATTATGTGCATAAGAAGAGTGACAATGGCCAGTGATATTCCCGATAATGCTATCCCCTTCCAAGATGACAAGAATGAGGACCACTGAAGGAACTTCAAAGCCCCCAGGACGACCAAAATTGCCCAAGAGGCTACAACCTGGTACCAAAAATATTACATTATATGATCAATAAAAAGGACCAAACGTGGACCCCAATACTTGATGGCATGGCACCACCACAAAGCCCATGAAGGTGGTCATACAACAAACATTTAGTGAGCATGCGTGTAAAATGAGTCAATGAAGGATAAATTAGATCTACTATAATTTGAAATTGAGACTTATTCCAAAGGCACTTGGCCACAAACAAGAATCTCACCAGGAGACTTTAACGGGCAACCAATAGCTTGCAGTTCTACACCACTGAATGTGTCATCAGCATTGTGCTTATCCAGTAATGCATCCTGCCAATTAGTGAGAGAGAGAGCTGAGAATTAGAAGAATTATAGTATTCAACCAAAAAATTAAAAAGGATCAAAGTGATATTCATTTAGCATGGGAATAGTAGAATTTGAAAACACATAAGAGTACATTAGAAGACTCAGAAATTAGCACCTTTTCCACGAATATATCTCTACACCACTGAGCAACGGCATCTTCTGTTTTGGGCATGTCCTTCATCATGTGTCGCTTGAGATGTACATGAATCTGCAAAAAGGGGAGTTGATCAAGCTTTGCGTAAAAAAAAGTACATTCTTGTACACTGGCTGATTGATCCACATTAATCTTCTCCAAGAAATAATATATTTAAACAATTCATGATTTGTAGGCCACATGGCATGAAAACTGGTTAAAAGTATGTCTTAATAAACAATAAATTGAATTCATCACCGCAGCATGCTATATGCACTGTCAAAGACATCATTGAATCATTGCTGAGGTCCCAATACTTCAACTAGCAACTGTTAATCGTGACCTATTTATACCAGTATATGGAGTTCCTACTCTAATACAAAATATTTAATACATATTTGATTCGATAAGCATGAGTAGTCAGGCATGAAATTGCCATTTGAGATAACTTCAGCAGATGAAAGTTAAAAAGATAAGATCCTAGTATGCAAGTAAAACAACATGAATTATTTCAAAAAAAGTTTCATGGGGAGACCTCTTAGACCACACATTAGTGAAATTGAAGAAATTCTGCAGTCTCTATGGCTTACAACTGACTGTTGCCCCTTGAACAGTCTTAGCATTGTTGGTGCAGGGGAAGTCTTGGGGATAGCCACTGTGACATCATAAATGGCAGGAACAAATGACCGCATATGACTCACTGCAGAAACAAAACCCTGAAAAAATATGAACAATCCATGCTCACAACCCCACCTTCTAGGCTAACTTGAAATTAAAGACAATAGCATAAACATCAGAACCATAGCTTGCGTTAGAGAAAGTAATCATCAGTGGTGCAAGTTCAGTAAACTGGAACTTGAGAAACAGAGAAGATGCATACCGCGTCTCACAGATACAGTCACATAAACACACAGATGTCTCAAATCTCTAACCTTTGTACGAGGAATCAAAACATTTCTAGGTACAGGTAGTCCATTTGAGGCAGCATATTGTTGAGCAGCCAAAAGTTTAGCCTGAGTGAAGCGAGTTCCTTCTACAAACAGTGCCAACCAGAAGGGCAGGGGATAGTCTTTCAGCCTCTGCAAACCTAACTGCAGACAACCACAGACTACAAGTTAGCAAACAGACTAAGTTGACAAATATGCTTCTAATAAAATGATTGATAACATGAAATCCATACCTTTAATGTACTTTCATCTTTTGCCCAGCTTCTTTCAAGAAATAGATACTCAGAAAACCACATTGACCAGCCTATTACCTGTAGAACCACCAGGATGTAACCATCACAAATAATGGGTGTAGAATCACGCCATTTGCATTCTCTCTCTTTAGTAAGTTGATTTCCCTTCTCAACTATAAGGTTCGTATATCAAAACTTACAAGTTAACAATGTGGACAAATCACACAAATTTCAACAACTATCCTGCAGTATCTCAGGATATTAAAAAGAAATGCTTGAGTATATGATACTAGAGATATATGAGCAAAAATGAAACTAAGGATTGAGTTTCCATCTAATGATTTGCAATATGTGCTGTGAAGTTGAATAAAAGAGATTATTTGAAATGTCATTGCATAAGAATTCTTCGTATGTGAAGAGAAAAATTCCCATTCTTCTGTCTATAGATGATAACATGGATAATCTAAACTGATCAACAAATTCAAAGTTGCATTAACCATCTGTTCTAGGTTACATAAACTACATATAACCTTATAACATTTAATACACAAAAAAGTAGGAAATGGGATAACAACAATGAAACTTCTGCATGTATGTGGTTTTATTGATTGGATACGTACCGGAAGAAACTTAGATGACTTTTTCATGACAGCTAATGTACTGCAAAGGCAGCCTGATCTCTGTCAACATAGAAGAATAGTTATGTCCCACATTAGTGTCATATGCAGACCATATAATTACAATCAACGGTAAATATATAACCCTTGCACATGTGATATATTATAGTTGGGGAGTAATGAAATGGTACAAGTAGCAGGATATGACAAGAAGAATATTCCTAGTATCAAAACTGAGTCTAGTACATTTGAGATCACCGGAGAAAAATAGACAGCTAAAAACGAAATACATATTTATCAGATATATACATATACGCTTATCAATATCCTTTTCCCTCTTCTGCAAGCTCTTTAGCTTAAAAATAAATATATGCACCCAGTTAAAAAGGAAATGAAAAGAGAGAGAGGTCGGATACAACACCATATATAGGCATATACACGAGCATGCAACTAAATTACTTTATATCCATGCACTGACCTGAGATAAAACCCAACCAACCAGCCAATCTATATCACTCTTGTGATTGGATATAACAAGTGAATGCTCTTTGCCTGATTATTATACAAAAGACAATGCCAATTAACTAATTCAGAAAAACCTGAATGCAAGTAATTTGATAGGAAAATGGCAAGAAAATTGGTCAGCAATGACAGCTGGGTCAGAAAAGTTCAAACTTACCCATAAGATGAAAGGTTTCACGATCCGTGAATAACTTGACCTACACTCAAAAAACAAATAATCAATATAATCTCTCAAACCCTACAGATGTGCAAACTTCTCTAGTGCAAGCCTTTGTAAAACAGTAGGTCCACAGTCAATCGCTTCGGGTGGGAAATACTTATGATTGCTTTTGTTGATAAAGCTAGAGATATTTATATAAATGAATCAAGTCAAGAAATGGAGAATATGACTGTTCACCTTAACACCAGCCCACCAATCAATTAGCCATATTAGCTCAAGCCACAGTGATTCTGCCACCACTCTGTTTATTCTTCTGTAGGTACTTTTTGACAGAGGCCTAACAAGGACAAAGCAAACTGCCTGGAGAAAAGCAGTCAGCAAGTTATTTTAGCATAATTATACTAAAGATTCCTTAATCTAGTTTAAGTTAGCTGCCTTGTGCAACAAATGGAATCCCATAATTCTAGGAAACAGATCCAATTTGAGTAAACTCTTTCGACCAAATATATATATATATATATGACTCATCAAACATAATGTGTATATCTACATTGTGCAAGTGACAATGCTAGGCTTTCGAATTATAATTGCAACTTCTTTGACAATTGTTGGACTGTTCTATATTGCAACTTTTTTATTGTTGTAGCTTAAACTTAAAGTGACCATGAGTTTCAGAGAGACAGGCTATACAATACTGGAGAAAATAAGTTAGTCAATTTTTTCTGGAAAAAAAAAACTAGGCAATATGATGATACTTTAATTATTCTTTCCATCATCGACCTTCATCCAAAAACAAAAATGATCATGGGACGATGATTTTTTCAGAATGGCAAAGAACTATATCGAGGACAGGATCTAGATTTCAAAGAGAGTAACCAAGGAGAACAATAGAAGCTGGTTTTCACCGGTTTCATTCCATTCTCTGATGTGATGGTTTTCAGAAGATGCAAACCTTCGGAAAGCCAAACAAATAAGCACTGAACCTTGGGCCAGAAGTCCAATACTGACTACCAGCAATATTATCAGCAACATAACAAAGAACTCTACAGAGTGAAAACCTAGGCATCGTAGTCAACCGGAAATTCAATCATAAAGGAACGACTCATTTTCACCAAACAAAGAATTTTTCAGACAGCAGGAACGCCGAAATTTTCTCCCGCCTCGATAAACATCAGATAACATTGCATGCTCTGGCTTGCACTGCTAACGTACATGGAAACAAATATATTCATCCCGCATATAAGTAAATTCGCAATGGAACATTGCATAGGAAAGGAGTCCATGGTCAAAATACTAAAGAATCCGCTCTGATCAGGTTAAGAGGCAGCAGACATATCCTGCCGGACAGTCCTAAAACAGATGCACAAGATAGAGCAGTTCACTCGTGATGGAAATACCTGAATGAGATTCACGATGAGTCCAGAGATAAAGAATAGAAGGCCGAGAGGGAGGACGACAGCTGCCGCCGCAATAGCCATTTCTCCCGACGAGACGAGCAGATACTAGGGAGCTTCAGACAGAAAGAGAGGATGAAAGAGACAGATTATAGGGGGAGAGTAAAAGAGCGTCGCTTAGCAATAGGAGTGTCAGGCACCGCGAAGATCCCTCAGATCACCATAGATGCCGATGCTCAGGTGAGATCATGAGAGTGAGAGTACGGGAGAGAGAGAAGATCGGCGAAAAGCGTAAAGCACCGTTCGATTTGAGTATGCCCCAAGAAAAAAAAAGGCCGTCACAGGTAAAAACGCTGTTCTTATGTGCATTCATCATAAATTGTTTTTGAAAGTCCACTGACTGACCTTAGTTGCGTTTGGCCAACAATTTTCTGCCCAAGGCTATGTAAAGGGGGTGAATGCCTACCGACCGAGACCCGCCCGACCCTGAACCCGAACTACTAGATCCGTGTCGGATTTGAGGCGCTCCTAGTCCTAACATACCGTTTCCCTATTATTAGGACGTTTGTGAAACTATACATTTCTTTTCAGAAGAAAAGAGTGTCCTCCAGTTGATTTTGTGAGAGGATAGCTAATATATCATATACTTCATTTTATCACACCGAGTCAATTATTGGGTTATTACCTTATAACAACTATCACAATATTTTAATTCTAAAATAGTGAATATTACACTATTTTAAAATTAAAAATACTTAAAATTTAAATAAATAAAATATTTACATAATGTAACTAAAATTTTATATTACAATTTATAAATAGTTTTCATAAATATATAAGAAAAATTTTAAAAATATATAATTATTTAAATTTTCTTACCTGCTTTAAAATATTTTATCTCAATTTTTTTACCACTATGTAAATTTTATATAATTTTAAAAAAAATTTCTATACTTATTTTAAAGTGTAGTTAGGCACTAATGAACTAATCTTCAATGACTAGGATTGTAAAGGTGCAACCCAATTTTTTAGGGTTGGAATCCATATTATAATTTATACCGTTGGATTCTAATATTATTAATATATTTATTAAATTAATACTAATACGATAAATATTCGGAATAAAAATTTATGAAATATACCTATTATGTTTGATGAGCCATATATATATACATATTAATTTTGAGTAAACTCTTTCCTGCATAGTGATACTTGTTACTCTATTACTTGTAGTTTTAAATATTATTTATATTTAATATTAAAAATTTATCAATTTTATTTTTTTAACCAATTTATTTATCATCTTTCACTTCTTAACTTAATCATTAAGCCTAACTTTATTTTCATTTTATAAAATCCCAACTTATTATCTCTATTATGTAAAGGTATTAGCTTTATTTAAAAAATCTCCCTCCAAATATAGTACTAATTTTTTCTTATCTAGTTATTGTGAGTTATTGTTATGTACAGTTTAGGTCTCAAATATAGTACTAATTTTTTCTTATCTATTTATTGTAAGTTATTAGTTTATTTCATAATTTATCATACTAATGGTATCTCATTACTGGTGAAATATATCATGCTCCCTATTTTCAGTAGTTTAATAAAACTTAATAAAAAACTACAATTGATATAATAGAACTTGTTTATAAACCCACTCATATGAGTTTTCGATAACGTGTTTATTAAAGGTATATAAAAATTACAACAGCACAAACTATATAATTCAAATGAAATAATGTGGGTCATGTTTGGTTTTATATAATATATTAATTTATCATTCTATAATTTCTTAAATTATAATTTTATCTCTTCATATCGATTTGCTTGAAACACGTATTCGGAAACCTGATTATATAACTCTCATTCGTAAGGTTGAGCCTCATATTTGTAACACCAGAAATTCCAAAGTTGTGATTTAAGTCCAATTGGACCGCAAATCAATATTGAATGAAATTAAAACTCGAAAATCGAGATTTCAAATCAAACCGAGTTGGGAAGCAATTCAGACCCTAAACTTGATCGAAATGTATATTCACGAAATTACCATACAAGAAGTATATCAAGTATTATGAGAATTTTAAGTGAAAACAGATTCGAATTAGGATTAAATCGACTTAAGGTAAAAAAAAACTCTCAGATTTTTAAGAGAAATTAAATAAATTAAAAAATATAAATTATTGAGCACAAAATATAATCGAAAATTTTTACAAAAAAAATTAGGATAAAAATCGGTAGAATTAAAGGTAAATCAGCTAAAATGTAACATATTAAAGCGATAAACCTCACTTGCCACCAATTTTATAAGGTGATATGTAAATCGAAAATTAAATATTATTTTTAAATAATAGTTAATTGGATAAATAATTTTTAGAAAAATAAATTAGTTTAAGAGTTGGTTGAATAATATATGAATCAATCACATAAATGTTGAAATTAACTAAATCGACGGATTAATTTGTTAAAAACTAGATCAATATAGTGTGAATAAGTAAATGTAATTCTACTCAACTCTAATATGCACTCTAGAAGTGTGAGTTCGATAAAATAAATCACACTATACTATTGCCCAAAAATAGAACACAATTTTTCTAATATTATCCTAACCTAATAGTCGATCATCATGTTCATTCGATTGTACGATCTATCAGCACACAAAAATTTGATAATCTACTATATAACCTTATTTCTTATACCTAGCTATAAATTGAGAATTATATACTACTCATATTGCCTAATAAAGGTGTCCATTGATTCGGGAGTCTGCCACGCCTGAGCCCGATGACTGAGCCTGATTCTAAATACATTCATCCTAACTCGGACGACACTTGTTCACATTTTTTTTATTTAGTGAAGTTTCCTAATTCGGAAATAATTTATTAAAAGTAGGATCGAGCATTTAAATTATTTAAAATTAATATAAAAATTAAATTATTAATATTTTTATCTATAAAATTAACGTATATGTATACCGGAAGGAAGTCCACGAGGTTTAGCTCTCGTAATGGAGGCAGGAAGCAAGAACCAGAAGAAGGCAGCAGCGGCTGCTTCCGCAGTCTCTCTCGAGCAATTTGTCTCCACCATGTCCCCTTTGATCGATATGGAGAAGGTCTCATTAGCTTTCTTCCAGTCACCACCAATGTCTTGTCTGTAGTATGCATTTGCTTTCGAGTTAAAATACGGAATTAAAATCATTACTGTTCACAGGAAGCTGAAATATCGGCCTCCCTCAGCTCAGGCGCTTCGAGAAATTTGGATACTGCTCAGAAGAGAGGATCTACTATCCTCAACTTGAAGTGCGTCGATGCTCAGGTACTTTCCATCTACATCAAGATTCAAACGTGGAGCTCATCAGAGTCAACATTTGTTTCCTGTGGTCGTTCCAACAAATCTATGTTTCACTGGGAAATTAGACAGGTCTAATGGGCAAGACTCTCCTTGAATTTCAATCTACCAAAGGGGAAGTTCTTCCTGCTCACAAGGTGAAGATTCTGCCACTGAATTTATGTTTGTGTTATCTTTTTTTGTTTTTTTTATAATCACATTTATGCACGCTCTGCATATATTGGTTCAATTATAACTGCAATTTTTAATTTTACTTGAAGGGGAAAATATTATAGCTAACAGCTATCAAATGATCAAATTGATATAGTAGGGAGATGATGCTAAGCTCTAGAAGAGCAATTACTTTCCAGGATCATCATTCTTTTAGTCCACTTGCTGTTTTCCCGACCTCATGGACTGGTTCCTGGTTGCAGTTTGGCACTCATGATGTAGTCGTTCTAAAGCCTAATAAAGCTGATCTTGGCTCTCCTGCTCTTGGGCAAGGTGTAGTTTACCGACTGAAGGTAATTTGCCATGTATCATATCCTTTTGTTTCACCATAATGGAGTGGTTAATTGATACATTTTGGTCTTATTGTTTTCTCCTAGTTCCTACTTGGTTATCAGTAAAATAAGACCGATAAACTTTTGCTACTCTATTATTGCTTGTACAGGATTCATCTATAATAGTTGCTTTTGATGATATTCCAGAAGAGGGTTTAAATGGTCCTTTGCGACTGGAAAAGGTGGCAAATGAGGTATACTATCATTATATACTTTGTCTCATAAGACTGTTGCAGTTTAGTTATTCAAGAGAATTGTGTTACAGTTAAGTCATTTTAAAGTCTTCCTTTTTGATTTGTCATGAGAATGAATTGGAAAGGTATTTAATTTGACTGGAATGCAGGTTACCTATCGTAGGATGAAGGATGCTTTAATACAACTGAGCAAAGGCATGCGTAAGGGGCCAGCAGCGGATTTAATTCCTGTTTTATTTGGAGAAAGACCTCCCACCTTCTCTAAAAAGGACACTACATTTCAGCCCCTAAATGCCCACCTAGATCACTCTCAGGTTTGTTAATTTTCAGTTAAAATACTGATTTCAGCAGCTGATAATTTTTATTTATCAGTTTCTTGGTATGATTAAGGTTTGAATGGGATAATGATGAACATGTTTACTTTATACCTTAATCGAGAATACTTTTCCTTTTTAAGCATCCTTTGATGTTTGATATGCTACTAATATTTACCATTTGGTAGAGAGTAGATCCTCCATATTATAATTTCTGTTTTCATTTTTGTTCAGTTAAAAAATAATTTTGATATTTAGACACGTGTCTATCTTAAGTGTATTTTCTTTACCTTTCAGTTGGATCATTTTTCTGCTCATTGAGGTCATCATTTCTTGCTACACCTTGCAAAATATAGCTGCATGCGCCCTTTAGTTTCTCATATCAAAGTCAGTTAGTTGTCCTAATGCTGAACCCATTAGAGGATGGGATTCTTCAAAGGGATGCACAACTCGAAGTAGAACCAAAGGAAGATCTAAGAAATATTGTGCAATTTATCACTTCAGATTATGAGTTATGCACCGTTTCAGAGCTATTTGCTGCTGTTTTAGGCATCTGTGTACTTTTCGAATGTCTAGTTTTGTTTGCTATATCTAATTATTTATTAGCCACTAATTGAGCTTCCTTTTTATGTCCCAAGAAAGATGCCATAGCAAAGGCCTTGTCATCGAAGAATATCTTTTTGTTGCATGGGCCTCCAGGAACAGGGAAAACAACAACAGTGGTAGAAATCATCCTACAAGAAGTGAAACGTGGAGCTAAAATTCTTGCATGCACTGCTTCCAACATTGCTGTAGATAACATAGTTGAGCGACTGGTTCCCCATAGGTCTGTATCCTACTTCAAAGTATTGAATTAGGTACTAAGTTGAAGTTTTCATGCTACATAACTCAATTATTTTAAATTCATTTCCAATCATTATTTAATATTGCATTGTTGTTAGCTAAAGGAAATTTGAGCTGTGTTCACGTATAGTTGATATTTTTTTATGACTATAGTTGGGGTATTGCATGATTTGGATCAAAT
The DNA here is from genome assembly GCA_030064435.1 of Trapa incisa. Lineage (NCBI taxonomy): Eukaryota > Viridiplantae > Streptophyta > Magnoliopsida > Myrtales > Lythraceae > Trapa > Trapa incisa. Next base: position 15,997,513 of record CM057780.1, on the reverse strand, counting down.
ATAGTATGAACTGCATCTGGAATCAAATTGACAGAAAGAAATTAGCAAGCTGTTCCAGTAATCATTACTGTTGTAACAATTTCATATTCTAAATAGTTTTTTGTACATGTATTTTTTATCTGAAACTTTCTTATTTACCTGTCATTCGCTGACAGAAGAAATGAAAAATAAAGGCTGTTTATTATACTATTACAGGGTCCCAAAAGATAATCAGTACCGAATATTTCAGAAGAGTTTTATTACCTCTCAGTATAGCTTGTGATTGATATAAAACTATTTTTAAACCTTTAACATTCTAAATTCTTTTTGGATTGGACATTAGAGTGAAGTTGGTGAGGTTGGGGCATCCAGCACGCTTACTGCCTCAAGTACTGGACAGTGCATTAGATGCACAGGTATGAAATTGCATCTCCTTTCACATGCACACGTAAAAAGTCATTTGATATTATGCAACTGGAACTTCATTTTTTTCACAAATTTCTCCATGTATGGGAGAGTTATGGATTGAAACTTGATGAACACATATTGTAGAAAAAGCTCCTGGATAATGGTGACCTCATTTTCTAAATTCAGATTCTCTACTTCTCCTCCTTGTTGGCCATGCTATCTTCCATTTCTACTGTTCTACTCTGCTTTATATTTCTTATGCTCTCTCCTTTTGGCCAAAAGAGAAAGACAGAGAGAGAGAGGTCTTTGATTTCTCCTAATTGTTTCTGCATCGGGTAATACACCACATTTTCTCCAATTAGTTGCTCACATTTGTTCATTTGTAGGTCCTTCGTGGAGATAATAGTTCACTTGCAAATGACATTCGGAAGGAAATGAAGGTACAAATATAGGAAAATGTTATGCATTATTGATGAAGACTACATCTTTTTACACCAACTACTTAGTTCTGCTGGTAAAAACTGAACAGCTTTTTTTCCTGGAGAATAGGTCATTGCATTATTCTGAAGTTGTTTATACTGAATTTGAGACCTCTTAGGTCTCATTGTCTGTTGCATTTTATGGGTTGCAATTTATGCTGAATATTTTCATTGATAGCCCTTCCTGATGCTATTCAATGTGATTATAGGAGAACTATATTTAAACATTATAAGTATTTTCTTGATTTTGGTAAAACTTGGCAGAACATAAAGCTGCAGCAGCCATCCTATGCCTATTTGTCAAAATTGTAATTATGGGTTATTGCTGATTTGCTCGTCTCTAGGCATTGAATGGTAAGCTATTGAAGACCAAAGACAAGAACACAAGAAGGGAAATTCAAAGGGAGCTCAGGGCTCTTTCCAAAGAAGAGCGCAAGAGGCAACAGTTAGCTGTAACGGATGTCATAAAGAATTCTGACGTTGTTCTGACAACATTAACTGGTGCATCTTCTCGCAAGTTGGAAAATTCTTCCTTTGATTTGGTGATTATTGATGAAGCTGCTCAAGCACTTGAGATAGCTTGTTGGATAGCTCTACTGAAGGTAATCTTTGATGCAGCAGATATGATAAATTTCCTCTGCTTTTACACCGTTGGAATATGAATCTAATCCCATATTATCATTCAAACAATTTGTATTTTCCTAAGATGCTAGTGGAAAGCTGCATGAGATTCCAGTCTATTTAAGTACTGATATTTTCAGGATCTTGTAGATAATACCGTGTTTCTCTTGAACTTTTCAGGGTTCAAGATGTATACTTGCAGGAGATCATCTTCAGCTTCCACCAACCATCCAAAGTGTTGAGGCTGAGAAGAAAGGCTTAGGAAGAACCCTATTTGAACGACTTGCTGGTTTGTACGGTGATAAGGCTACTTCTATGCTTACAGTTCAGTACCGTATGAATGAACTTATCATGAATTGGTCCTCAAACGAACTCTATGAAAGCAAGGTACCTCTATGGACGTTGTCAAGTTAACTTATTGTGACCTTTGTGTTTTTATCCGACTTTCTGATGAACATTTTGTTCACTCTGTAAGATTGAAGCTCATCCCAGTGTTGCTGGCCATATGCTCTTTGATCTTGAGGGTGTTAAGAAGTCAACTTCAACTGAACCAACTCTAGTTCTTGTAGACATAGCTGGGTATGCATAAGTTGTTAACTATATATTTTAGCCCTTACTTTGATGTACCCTTGCGAATTAATGTGAATCATATCCCTGATGTATACAGGAGCTGTAAAAGATGTGAAAAAATACTCTAGGACATTAAAATGCTTAAATTTGATAGAACAATAAGACAAGGAATTTCATTTTCATATCGACCTTCCTGAATGTAAATACTGATTTTTAGGTGTGATATGGAAGAAAAGAAGGATGAAGAAGAGAGCACAATGAATGAAGGAGAAGCTGAGGTTGCCATTGCACATGCAAAAAGGCTTGTCAATGATGGAGTTCGAGCTTCAGATATTGGCATAATTGCCCCTTATGCTGCACAGGTATTTATTACTGACTACTGAATTTCTTTGCTGTTAAAAAATTGTAACCTGCGCAAAATGATGGCACTAGCTAATGCAAAATTCAATTCTTGTCAACTATACCTCATGGATGCTACAGGTTGTCTTGCTTAAAATGCTGAGGGGTAATGAAAACAAAATCAAAGATGTGGAAATCTCAACAGTGGACGGATTCCAAGGCCGTGAAAAAGAAGCAATTATCATCTCGATGGTCCGGTCAAACTCGAAGAAAGAGGTATACTGTCGAATGCATACACCGCTGCTCTTTTCATTCTCATATGTCGCTGGTCTTCCTCACGTTCGCAAAATGATGCACTTGGATACTATTTTAACATCATCAGCTGCTCTCTACCTTTTGGTATTAGGTGGGATTTCTGAGTGATAAGAGGCGAATGAATGTGGCCGTCACACGAGCAAGAAGGCAGTGTTGCTTGATCTGCGACACTGATACTGTGAGCAGTGATGCGTTCCTGAAGCGTTTGGTCGAGTATTTTGAGGAGAATGGCGAGTACCTCAGCGCTTCAGAGTACTGCAACGAATGAGCAACATCTCCATTCAAAAACAGATTCATCTCACTTGTCGGCATCTGTTGATGATGGTGGCTTTTGCACGCACGGACATCATATTCTCTGCTGGACAATATTGGAAGAGCCAGATGTGGGGAAGAAACCTGAGTGACCTTACCTAAGATTATTTGAGCTTCCTTACATCAGACCAAGATACTGAGTATTAATGAGGCAATCACGCTTCCATCGCTATCAATCAATGATTCATCACTAAGAACGTGAAAGATTCATGCCTTTGAGATAGCATTTTAGAAACTCCAACAGTATGAGAGAAGATCGATCTTACTGAGGCAATTCTACCATGGATTAGGACAAACTAACCACACGATGAAAACCGCTGATTTCAAGGAAGACCAAAATCGAGATTGTTTGGGATACCGGATTGGGAATCACACTAGGAAACCACAAACAGACATTCTGGTAAACCAGGAATGTAAGCATCAATTCCATCAGACAAATCCTGTCCAAACGTTGCATTCTGAGAGAAGTCACCTTCCTGTCAAGTTAAATTATTGCAAGCCTAGAGTCAAAGGTCTTCCCTTTCCTTTCAAGGAAGATTAAAAAAAACATATTCCCCAGAATAATCCCCCACCGGTGAGACGGTTTCTGTTTTGTTCATTCTACCTGGACGACAAAATATATACAATGTCAGATGAAGAATCCTCGACCGAGGGAGGTCTTATCAGAGGGTGGACATCTAGGGGTTAGATGTCAGAGAATGAATTTAAAATCAGTTCTTCCTGCGTAAGTTTGGTTCTCATTGGTTCCATCTCGCACCACTTACCAATGTCTTGATAATATACACTATCTTGGCGATCATGCTCTTGATTACCTCTGGGTAAACTATGAGTGTACGGCCTGGTTGCAAGTAAAGGCATCCCCAGTCGGAGGTCGGCCATGGAATCTCTTCAGGGTCTCTTCAGTAGCACGGGCAAGATTCCCCTCTCTGTGATCTTCAAGGACGCTAGGTACATTAAAATTGCATGGAATCTCATTTCGTATGTTGGATAGATCCGATTCTGAGCGTCCCCTGCATCTTTTTCAAGGAAAAATTGTACATGGGAGAAGCTGATGCTCTGAAAGTACTTTACTTTCTTGCGGTTGTTTTCTGGGTAGGTGAAAATTGTTTTCCTGTATTAGTTGCAACGATGCTAGATTGGCCACCTGCAGGGTCGTCTCCTGTTTCCCCATGTTGGTCTCTGACACAATAGATACATGAAGGAAATTGAAGTAATCTGAAGAAAAGGATTTGCAGGATATAAACTTGCAACACTTATATAATACGTTTTGAGGGTTTTTTTTCCCTATTTCTTGAAAAAAATTTCAGATGGAGATTTTTAGTAAAGGAAACCAAAGGAAACTGATTAAGAATTTTCCAGTGGGAAAATTTATGCTAAACAGATGTCATTTGGATGTGTGACATGTTCTTTGAATTTGACATAAGGTTCAGAATTATATCTCTACTGTGATGGAGATGGAATAGCTTTGATAGGGAAGTGGTTTTTATCTCGTATCTTTTATGTCTAATGAATAAAACACATCATTAGGTAACAAAATTATCATTAGGCCATTTCTCCTATTGCAATTCCATTCCACTCACTTTCCATTCTCTTGTAGCAGGAATTAGATTCTCACAATTTTGTTCTGCTTTCTATAATTCTGGTTTTGCAATGGATTTAACAGAAATGTACTAAAGAAGGATGAACTTGGAATAGAGATTGCAAAGATTGCAATTCCTGCAACGCTGACTTTAGCAGCTGATCCTATTGCTTCCCTAATTGACACAGCATTTATTGGACATATAGGTCTGTATTCACTTCCCCTGTGCTATTTATGTGCTATTTATCATGTAATGGAATCATTACTTTGTCTGCATTCCAAGCTCTCCATGCTGAAGCTATATGTGTAACTATATCTCTTCAAGTCAAGAATTAAAGAACATATGGGAAATATGGATGGAGCTTTTTCCAATGATACATTTTGTCTATAAAAACTTGGTTCAGACAATCATTGATGATTATTTTTTTCAGGTCCTGTTGAGCTTGCAGCTGTTGGAGTCGCTATTGCTATTTTCAATCAAATATCGAAGATTACAATATTCCCGCTTGTCAGTATCACAACATCATTCGTTGCAGAAGAAGATACTGTTGGAAGATTTAGCAATAAGTCACAAGAAAATGAGAATTTGGAAAATGATATCACAGTCAACATGGAAATGGAATTGGAATCGGAGCTGGAAATGGAATCATTAATGAAAAATGGTACATATCTTTGTTTTTTTAGCAATGCTCCTGTTCTACCTCCAAATATTAGGAGAATTTTGGCTAACAATGTTGCAAATAGGAAACTTGTTTAGGTCAATATTCATTGGATCATTTTACAGTAGCGAATGCATTTTAAAACAGATTCAGCGAGTCAGTCATTATCAATAAGCAGCAGCTGCAAGAAACTGACCAAGCTAGAAGGTAGAAGGAGACACATTCATTCAGCCTCATCAGCTCTGATAATTGGGAGTGTTCTTGGGCTTGCTCAGACTTTGTTCCTCATTGTTACTGCTAGACCAATCTTAAGCTACATGGGTGTGAACTCAGTAAGTTTCATATCTCCTGTTATATTGATTGCTTGGTGCAACTTATACAAACAATCCAACAAACAAATATCAGAGTGCAAGTTTAGGTTGTGTTTTCTGTGGATTCAGGACTCGCAAATGCTGAAGCCAGCAGAGCAGTACTTAATGGTGAGGTCACTTGGTGCTCCAGCTGTTCTTCTCTCTCTTGCCATGCAAGGGATATTCCGAGGATTGAAGGACACAAAAGTTCCTCTTTATGCTACAGGTGGGTCACTTAGCTGAACTCTCCTTCCATAGATTCACGGACCCACTTGTTCTTGCTCCCGTACCTTGTGAATGTGTCACAACCAACACTAATTCAGTTTTTTATTTGTCTCAATTTAGTGGTGGGCGATGCACTGAACATCGTGCTAGACTCAGTATGCATATTCATTCTTCAAATGGGTGTTACCGGAGCTGCAATTGCACATGTTATTTCACAGTGCGTGTTTGCTTAGTACAATTTGCTCCCAGATATTTGCGTGTTTTCTTAGTACAATTCGCTCTGAGATATTAATTATGGCAGTTTTCATCACCCATGAATCTTCATATGGTTTCTCTAGGTATGTGATCTCTTTAGTACTCTTGTGGAAGCTGATGGGACAAGTCAACCTATTACCACTAAGCATGAAGCATCTTAAGTTAGAACGCTTTCTTAAAAGCGGTAAGGCTCTTCATCAAGCTCACTCAATCTTATATTGTGTAAGCACTGCTTGTTAAAGGTATGTGACCTGTTGAAAAACCATGGAAAGCTTCATTTGAATGAATGGAGGTATTTAAGGGATGAAATTTCCATATGATAATTTCAATGGATGCTCCGCCAATTTTTGTTCCTATTCTTTCACAGAAAAGAAGAAACAATTTCCCTTTATGCCCATTTCAGTTTCTGTCATGTTTCCTATTGACATTAGTTATCCACATTTTTGCCAGGGTTTCTCTTATTGATTAGAGTGATAGCTGTGACATTCTGTGTTACCTTGGCGGCATCATTAGCTGCAAGGCATGGGGCGACCTCAATGGCAGCTTTCCAGGTCTGCCTGCAGATTTGGCTCGCAAGCTCTTTGCTAGCTGATGGACTAGCTGTTGCAGGGCAAGTAAGAACCTGTTTTATTCCTTGAATCATAGGAACGACTGTTATATTACAAGAAACAAAACTTGATGAATATAAAGAGAAATTAGACATAAAATGATGAAATAATTTCCAGCTCCCTTTACGACAATCACAAGAGTCCAATTACCCATCTTCTGATAAAATGCACTTTTTTGCCAGGCTATCCTTGCCAGTGCTTTTGCAGAAGAGGATTACAGTAAGGCCACTGCTACTGCTTCCCGTGTACTGCAGGTAATAAAGTTTCCTTTATGGTTTCCTGCATATTAGCACATGTCCTACCTACATTCTAATGGGTGCCCCTTAACATGCAGTTGGGCTTGGTTCTGGGGTTCATTCTGTTAGCCATGCTTGCAGCAGTACTACAGTTTGCATCCCAATTATTCACCAAGGATGTTGAGGTCCTAAAACTTATCAGTGTCGGAATCCCGGTACCTTTCCATCATAACATTTTGAGTATAAGAATGCTACTCTTCTCAGTTAAATTTATGGCAGCTTGCCACAGAAATGATATTTCTTCTCCTCTGTATCCAGTTCGTTGCATTAACTCAACCCCTCAATGCATTAGCCTTTGTTTTCGATGGGATCAACAATGGTGCATCTGATTTTGCATACTCCGCCTATTCAATGGTAGATCCAAAGTAGATCATTATTTCCCCTTTCCCCCTATTCGGGTTCTTTACAATCAACTGTATTTTTCTTATTTAATCCATTACCTGCAGGTGGCTGTGGCGATTGTGACCATTGCATGCCTGTTCATGCTATCCTCGAGTGATGGTTTTATCGGTCTATGGATAGCTTTGTCAATATACATGAGTTTGAGGGCACTTGCTGGGTTTCTCAGGTACAAAGGTTTTTCCCTCCAACTCAAAAAATCGGTAAACTAATACTTCAGTGGTGGCTTTAACTGTAATGTTCCACTTCTGCAGGATTGGAACCGGAACAGGGCCTTGGAAGTTTCTTCGGCCTTACTGAAATGAAGCCGGTCTGTTAGTTGGCAGAAGGAGAACTATTAAATTGGAAAGTGAAACTAGTTAAAATATTAATTAATGCTACATATATATTAGTATATTTTTATCACGAGAGCTGGGGTTAAATCGGTTTGAATATACCTCATAATGCTAAATTTATTATTGATAATACAATAATTATTTAATTTTTATTTTATTATTGTACAAATATTATATTAAATTTAATAGATTAATAAAATAGTATTTTATTAAAAAAAACTGATTGAACTAATCTCTTTGAGGATGGAGTTGTGGCTGCAGCCATTGTTCCACTTAATCTTTATATACAATCTCAACTCATGTGCCTGAGCTGGGTGAACTGATCTTCCAAGTCCAGCATACCCAAGATGATATTGTCTGCAATCACTGTGAATACTTTGATTTAATTACCCTCTTGTTTCATTCATTAAACTTATTTAAGAGTAATTTATCCATTTGACCGAATCAAAAGCTGCCACTTTGAACATACTGCACTATCAAATGCAGAATGGGGATGGGTCAAAATGCAAGAAGCTGGCTGATTAGTCATGTAAAAAATCTGTCTGATATGCCTGTCATGGATTTGCTCAACCAGTGTAAGGTGGACACAAATCTCACTGGGTACCCATGGATTGGAATGAAGAGTGTTCCTAAATGCCGGATGAAGATTAGGTCTGTTGTTTTTTTTGTTCAATAAAATAAAATAAAAACTGTTATTGAACACCTAAGAATATGACTTGGGACAAATACTAGTTTTTTTTTTGCTAAAATCTCATATAAGGTAACAAAATCATTGTGCAATATAGGTAAATTAGGTAGAAACATTTATTTGGCATAATATAAGTACAGATATTTTATTAATGTACTAATTTAAAAATATTTCATTTATAAAAATTAAAACTATCAGTAAAAAAATATTTATAATTTAAATATTAATGGTTTATTTGTAAGTGAAATTTTTGTATGCCAATTCAATATAATTTTGAACTTTTTTTGCGAATTGGATTCTAGTTCAAAAGTCAAGATTGGACTGCCAAATTAATGATAGCAGAGCCAATGAATTGCACAGCTTTTTGTACACGAGAGAAAAGGATGAAACTCCCTACAAGACAAAACACTGTATATATCATGTTTCATTTAATGTTTGACTGAAATTTCTGTGAGAGATCTTAGCTCTATAACACCTTGTAAGATCATGTAGTTAAAAAACTGCAGAGCCCGACTCATAGTTCTAAGAATGGTTCAAACTTTGATCATTTGAATTCATGTATCCAGTTTGAGCGCACACCTCTCACTGCGTCATGGCGTCCCAAATTCAGGAATTGTGATATAATTAATGGCTTCAGCACAGGTTTATACGTTTTGTCTGAAATAAAGTGTTCACGGAAAGTGGAGATCGTCTGATGAGTTGTTTTCTTCTCAGTGAAAAGAATGGGATAAGAGAGGGTAATTTTCCTGGCCTTTTCCTTTTCCCCTCTTTTTAGGGGGGGTTGGGCATTATTCAATGCTCTCACTGATGATCAGAATTGTCTGTTGAATGTCCAAATCAATGCTTTTTACCACATGAACTATCCAAAATATGGGACACATCCCTTGCATCTAAAGCAGATTGCACCATTTCAAGAACAAGACTACAGAGGTGTCCACATGATTGCCACTGAGATCCATAGTTCTATGAACTCATTTCATGGATTTACAGAAGGTCAATTTCTTAACACCCAATTCCTCCTTTTTTTTCCTGACTTTTGTAGGCCAATGATGGAATGAATACATTAAAAAAAATGATTTTTTTCAGTTCTCAGTGCCCCTTAGGCTAGGCTATCAATTTTCTTATGAAAAGATATAAAAGGCAGGAGGGTTGTAAATTACACAGCCCGAAAATGCCCATTAAACACAACAAAAAGATCACCCGACTCACACCATAGAATATACCACTGCAGTTGTCCCTGTATATTTATTTATATATTCCATTTTGCATTGTAGTAGGCCATTTCCCCCACCCTTGTCTGTTATTTATGCCCATTAAGGAAATAGAATAAGTAGGGGAAACACCAATTAAGAATCACAGCATCATGATCATGGCACTACCAAGTCCCATCAGCATCTCAAACAAAAGCAATATCTACATATACTTGGCTTTAAATATTGCTACAAGTGACAGCAAAAGTACACTACCATTGTTGAATATGATACCTTTTTATCTCCCACAAATCCCAATAGCTCACTCATGGGATTTGCAGTCAGCTAGAGATAGCCAAGTAATCAAGAACAGTAACAAAATATGGAAAAGGAAAACAAAAAAGAGAATGGAGAAATTATTATATTGAAAGAGTAATCAGTGATGAAATGTTACACGAGAAAAGATCAACATATTCACTCTACTTCACATGTTATTTGATCCATACTATAAAATATTAGGGCACATCCGTCTCATGCTCTTGTTCCAAAAACAGCAGAAAAAGGGAAAATAAGACGTGGTCCCAATGACCCTTACCCAGATCTTCTCAAGGGTGTTAATGAATCAAAGGAGCAAAATATTGGAACAGAATATTTGCGGAGTTCCTTCTTCATATAAATAACATAGAAGCTGAAAAGAAATATAGAAGAATAATAGACCTAAGACTGTAGGATTTTTTTAAAGAAAAAAGAAAAGTAACTAGCTTGGGGATATTTCTGCTTATAATTCAGACCTTCCCATCCTCTTTCATCTAACTTCTGTTGTAATGGAAACAATAGAATTAGTCAAAATGAATTTCCCACCTTTCTCCCTTTCTCCTTCCTCGTTCTTAATGCCACCTTTAAGCCCCACAAACAAAATTCTCCAATAAAAGTCATTCTATTTACCAAAATCCATAGAACTGCCTGTCTACTGCTTCATGTTTCAGTTCAGAAGAAGGGCATACTAATTTTGCTTAGTCACAAACTGGTCGAGATGCATATGTTCAAGCCATGATCCTAACACTGCATCGTCATGTTCAACAGGTTCTGATTGAGAACTCTTGTTTGAAACCTCACCAGTGCATGAAGCAACGGGCGCAACCCCAGACAGATAAGAGCTCTTCTCCTTGAGATCTACAGGAGATTCTTTGACGAGTGACTGGACCCAGGAGAGATCAGGCTCTTCTCCATTATTCCCAATCTCAAATGAGTTTGACCTCCGAAGCTTGCCCTGCTCATCTGTTTTCATAGCCCAATCAGGCATCCCATTAGAGCCTCCCCAATTGGACCATGAACTCACAGGGGGCCCCACATGCGAAGATGAGTTGGACCCAAGTTCACGAGAGCTTAAACTGCGAAATTGAAGCTGCTGCTGCTTCTCCCGTTGAGCTAACATGGAAACCCGGGAACCCATAGGAGAGATCGGTTCTATATTGCGAGGAGACATCCTCCCCGAAGAAGGTCCGCTAAAGGATGCCTGAAGAAGAGCATGATCCACATTCTTGGGAGAGAAGGATGTGTTGATTGGAGATAACATGCCCTGCTGCTGCTGCTGCTGCTGAAACTGGTTGATAACTGCAGATTTGTGTGTTGGAGAGAAAATAGTAGAGGCCAAGGCCTGATCAGCATATCGGGGAGATGAGCTCTCAGCAGAAAAGAGATCATCGAGGTTTGATGGTGTCAAAGTCTTCAATCGACCTGATCGATTTAAGGAATTAGCCATCATTGAAGGCTGTGAGAGGACAGACAACTCATTTAAGAGTTGATGCTGTTGCTGCTGCTGCTGTAAGTCAAAACCATTGATCATGTCAAAGTCATCCATAGGGATATCTCTTGCGCTGATAGAAGATCTTAATCGACTGGTCTGGAGATTGCTTCCTGGAAGGTGCAAGGTTGGAATATTCTGCTGTGGCCATGGTACTGAAGAGTGAGAGAACCCATTTCCAGCTGAAGGGGACATAGGAGGAGTGAATGGAGAAGGAGACATGATAGAAACTGAAGAGGGAGAGCCAGGTAAGAGGTTCATCACAGCAGCAAAGTCCATCACGGAAGCTGCACCAGATGCAGCCACTGAGCGAGGAGAAGGCACAGCTGAACCAGTAGAAACATACAAAGGCCTAAGCTCCTGCTCCGTGTGGGCAAAAAAGCAAACTCTCCTCGCACAGCTCATCCCATCCTTGCAGAGCCGGGTCCTGTACTGAGCAGGGTGGAGCCAGCACTCAAAAACTCCATGGGCATACTCACACATGTCACCTCGTCTGCATGCACCCTTTCTGAAATCAGGACAAGGTACACAGCTATAGTGGAACTTCCTCGGGTCTCGCCTACGGGCATTCTCACCTGGGTGCACAAATGGGCATTCCGTCCAATCATGCGAATAAGCCCGAGAACAGGGCCTAACTTTGAATGAGTACATTCTGAACTCATCAGTTGAAAAAATGCTGTTCTTGATATCAGGGAGAGATGGGTCAATGGGATATTCCTTCTTCTCTGATACAGGTAGAGTGGATACATTGTTTGACCTGGACTTCATTGGAGAGTCATCAAAAGCTGAAGCAGGAGACCCATTCTCAGGGGATGAAGAGAGAGGAGGCGAGTTTGAATTGTAAGCCGCAACTGATATCCTCAGACTTTGTTCCCCGGTTGAACCTTCAACTGAAAGGAGCTCTTCAAGAGCGAACCTTACATGGTGGAGCTTGGGAGAAACGACAATAACATCCACTGGCCGCTGACCACTTGAGTTAGCCAAGTTGGGATCTGCACCAGCTGATAAGAGCAGTTTCACTGCCTGGATGGCATTCAAAGCCCCACCAGAAGAAGCACAATGGAGGGCAGTGCTCTTGTCAAGACCACACGATCGATTCACATCACAATGGGACACAGATAGAATGTATTTGATTATTTCAACGCTTCCATAAGTTGCAGCAACCATTAATGGAGTCCTCTGCTCGTTCACCATCTGCTTTGACCCCTTCTGTCGACCATACCACCATCCAACTTCATCAATGCTGGAAGGATCCCGCTCAATGAACTGCTTGAAGCCTTCAGTATCATCATTAGCAGCAAGCACAAGCAAACTCACAAAAGTGTCCTCAGTCACAACAGTCAAGTGGTTCATGGCTTTGGAAAGAGTCCTGGTTCTTGCGAGGAAATAGGAGATGCCAAGTCAACTCCGTCTGCCACAAAGCATGCAAAAATCCCCTTTAATTACGACTCCTAGGAAGGATTCAATCATGAAGATGGAGGATAAAGGGCTGAGAGTAACTAGGATTTCAAAACACACCATAATTACCGAAGGGCCAAGCAGAATTAAAATAGCTACACAACTAATGGAAATTGGAAACAACGCTAGAGATTCCACAAATTATAGGATCCATTCACCCATGCTCCAACTTTTCATCAGATATGATAAAACAAAAAGAACAGCCCAGTCAAAATCTAAGAAGATAGATCAACAAAACCCACTTGGCGAAAAGCAAAAATCTAGTTTCGTATCATTGGAACAACTAAGGGCGTTACAGAGCTCAGCAGAAGACTTCTTAACAGAAAGATCAACATGTTTTCACGAAGAAGAAAGAAACCAAAAAAGTAGTGAGTTACTGCACTAAAGAGCCCTTCAGAGAACAATAACAACCACAACAATACGCAAGCAGAGAAATGACCATCTGACTACAAACCTAGGGGAAAAGAACCCTACTTTCTCAGACCAAGCAGACTTGAACCGAACACAGAAATGAAAAGGAATCGGAGACAACCCAAAAATGCAAGGAGCGGCACTGATCATGAGTCTATTTAGAGCAGAGAGATAGAAACAGAAGCATAAATAAAAGATCAGAAAAGAGCAAATCTTTGCATGCGACTCGGAGAAATAAACCAGCTGCTGGAAGCACGGCGAAGGTGATCCTAGCAAGCAGTACGACGATCGGAGAGAATCTTACCAGTTGCACCGACCTCAGGAACTGCAAGAGCTCCCACAGATCTGCCGATTCCGCCGGTGGTTAAAATCAAGTCGAAGCGGAGACCAACAAGTAGAAGCGCAGCCCCCAGCTTCTTCCTTAAAGTCAGAGCAAATGAGAAAAGAGAGAACCTTTTCACCGCTAAAGAATGGAACGGGAAATGGGCAACTATCTATCTGAAAGGGAAAGAAAGAGTAGGGGAGAGGAGATGGAAACTGGGAGCAGCTCGCTGTTCTCCTTCCTCCATCCCTATTTCCTATGTTCCTTGTAAGTTGTAGCGGGGGCAAAAAAAGGGAGAGAGAGAAAGAAAGAAAGAAAGAAAGAAAGAGAGAGGGGAAAAAGGAATTTTCAAATGCATACATACACCTATATTTACAGACATACAGGTTAAAAATAAATTAGATGAAAAATAAATTTAAGAATATATCATTAATCATAATATTACTCATTAAAAGTAATTTATTTCCTTATTAAAAATATAGAAAAATCCAATTTATCGATTTTTATAATTTTATAAATAAAAAATATTTTTAATTTCATTTCAATTTTACAAGTGTGCGAGAGAATTTGGATTGATATTTATCACCGACTTAATATAAAAAAATAAATATTCTTTAAAATACTTTATTTGAAATAGTTTGACAAATGTAATGTTACACAAAAAATAGTTTGAAATTTTATTTTTTAAATGTAATTTTGAATTTAAATAAAAATTATGAATTATAAGGATTAATTTTTAGAGAATTATTTTTCCCCAATATAAATTAATCCATAGTTATCAAAATTTTGGAATAATATGTATAAAAAAGCCGCACTAACACATCCCCCAAACATTATCATATGTGAAGTGGCTCATCCATCTTACTTTCACACGTCCATTGAGATTCAGCCACGTCACCCAAAGAGGGTGTGAGAGATGTTCCGGAATAAAAGCAAAGGGCAATTAAGTCATTTGAGTTTGAGGCGGCTCAAGACTCGTGCTACGTGGAATAAAGTGATTGGCTTTGAATTTAGGATGAGAACAAGGCTACCGAGATTGTGCGGAGGCTCCCAGAAGAATTCTAACCTTCAGCTTTATGTCAAATTCCACGGAAATTCATCATAAATTCACTCCACATGCAAGTTAAATTTTCGGGAACAGGATCAGGTGGGGCGCCCTTCCGCTGCAACAGAGGAGGAACATGGGAATTGACATCTTGAACTCGGATCCTGCGTCTAAGAATGCGGATCCAAACATAACCCCAACATCACCTGATCGGTATCGGTTGGATCTAAGTCAGATTTTTCCACTGAGTCCAATGGGGCATAACTTTAAAAACTAGAACATCTTTTAAAATACAAATAACTGTTCTTTAACCCAAATGGGACGACATTAGGTTCGAAGTGACACGTCTCCGTTGACCACATGCACGGGTCCACTTCGAAGACCCTTCACGGGTCGGGCAAATCAGGACAACAGTACATAAGTTTTTTTTACATACCTTGTAAGAGTCTATCAAGTGAACCCCATCACCACGTCAAGAAAATGTCCGATCCAACGAAGCAGACAGTAAAAGTTCGACGACTTAGAAGTTACTCGAAATCAGCAGACAATGTGAGAATGTCAAAGAAAGGAGGGAGACGGGACGGGTTAGGTTGGATTTTGGAGCGAGGGAGTGGGGCCGCGGAGATCGGGAAAACCCGGTGGCCCCTGTCGTGCACGAGAGTCATATTAAGCTGGAATTAAATTCGATATTTGGAGTCCGCCAATGAAGCCTTGAACTAATGTAGTCTCGAATACAGGGGATCGGACTTCAGGCAGGGGTCAATTATGGTTAATTGTAAAGTCAAATCACGAGGAGGGTGCAAAGAAAGCATGGAGCCCATCGTAAAAAAAGGAAAGAAAAAGGTCCGAAAACAACAAGAATTCCCATTTCCAATAATGCCTAAAATTATCAAATGTTTTGGAAATTTATAGATAGTTATCAGAAGTGAGTTAGATCAAAATTAGGCATGGGATGAGTTTGTTGGGTTAAATAATATTTTATTAAAATAATATTAATAATACAATATATATTAATATTAACTTGTATTTTTACTGCCAGTATTCATTAGCTATTTTAGTCCAAGTAATATGCTCTAAAATAAATCTCTCTCAAACATGTGGTGAAATTGGTTTCATACATTAAGTTACACCTACTTAATGATCAACTATGTACATGTGCACGTGAGTTAGCAAGTGTATGAACTAAAATTACTTCTACTTCTAGAATGTTAGAAGCTAGCCTTGAACTCCTTCAAGTAAGGTCGTAGTCTTCATAGTTCTCTTTGTTTCCTTTTTTTTTTGTCAATTCTTCATACAATATCTTGGAGTCAGTGTATAGGATCACACATCATTATGAGAAGATAGATCGACAAAACCCACTTGGGGAAAAGCAAAAATCTTGCTTCGTATCCTTGGAACAACTAAGGGCGTTACAGAGCTCAGCAGAAAACTTCTTAACAGAAAGGTCAAAATGTTTTCAAGCAGAAGAAAGAAACGAAAAAGTAGCGAGTTACTGCACTAAAGAGCCCTTCAGAGGACAATGAACAAATGACTACAAACCTAGGGGAAAAGAACCTTACTTTCTCAGACCAAACAGACTTGAACCGAACACATAGAAATGAAAAAGAATGGGAGACAACCCAAAAATGCAAGGAGCGGCACTGATCATCAGTCTATTAAATAGAAGATTAGAAAAGAGCAAATCTTTGCATGTGACTCGGAGAAATAAACCAGCTGCTGGAATCACAGCGAAGGTGATCCTAACAAGCAGTACGACGATCGGAGCGAATCTTACTAGTTGCACCGACCTCAGGAACTGCAAGAGCCCCCACATATCTGCCGATTCGGCCGGTGGTTAAAATCAAGTAGAAGCGCAGCCCCCAGCTTCTTCCTTAAAGTCAGAGCAAATGAGAAAAGAGACAACCTTTTTACTGCTAAAGAATGGAACGGGAAATGGGCAACTGTTTATCTGTAAGGGATAGAAAGGGTAGGGGAGAGAAGATGGAAACTGGGAGGAGCTCGTGGTCCTCCCCCGGACAAAAGAAAGGGAGAAAGAGAAAAAAAGAAATAAGGGGAAAAAATAATTTTCAAATACATACACCTATATTTAAATAAATTAGATGAAAAAGAAATTTAAAAATATAAAATTAATCATAATATTACTCATTAAAATTAATTTATTTTCTTATTAAAAATATAGAAAATCCTAATTTATCAATTTTTATAATTTTATTAATAAAAATATTTTAAATTTCATTTCAATTTAACAAGTTTGGGGAAGAATTTGGATTTATATTTATCACCGACTTAATATAAAAAAATAAATATTCTTTAAAATAGTTTGTTGAAATAGTTTCACAAATGTTGTGGAAAAAAATAGTTTGACAAATTCTTTTTTAAATGTATTTTTGTATTTAGATAAATATTATGAATTATAATGTTTAATTTTTAAAGAATTATTTTTTTCCATTATAAATTAATCTATGGTTATCAAAATTTTTGGATTGTATGCATAAAAAAAAGTTGTACTAACACTTCTACAACATTATCACATGTGACTATACTTTCTAAAACTGCCTAAACCCGAATTTGAATCAACGCCGGATTCGACCTTACTCGAATTATTTTGGGTCTCATTGGGTGTGTTATCGGGTTCGTGTATCCGTTTTGAACCCGTACCACATATAAGGTTGTTCAACAAAGTGCTCGAGCACTGAATGTTGTGTTCTGGTCCACTATATCGGACGCGAAATTCAGGTTCATAGTAATGGGCCCGTGACTCGACCAGAGCTTGTCGTTTTATTTTTTTCTCAACTATAAAACGTGGTTTTGTAGTTTAAAAGCATTAAATAAGTTGTTTTTTTGGTTCGTAAGCATTAAATCAAACGAATCTGTTTTATTTAATGTATTTACAAAAAATAAACGACATTATTTTAGAAAATTTCGAACGATGTCTTTTTATTTAATAAATTTTAAAAAATAAAATGATATCTCTATATTTAATGAATTAAAAAAAATAAAACGAAATTGATTTGATGGTATAAACCGAGAACAGCATCCTCCCCTCTCACGAGTGGTTGACGTCCTAAGCTAGCAATCCAACTTCTCAATATGTGGTGGCACCACCTACTAATTGGGTTAGAGTATCTCCTAACGATTAGGAGTATTATATGAAAGTTAGTTAGGAGTATTATATGAAAGTTAATATCGAAAGTATAATTAAAGCGAAATATAAATATTGTACAAGTTTGTATATTAAAAATGAAAAATAAATTACAAATTATTTGATAAGGTATTTAGACAAATGTTAAAGGAGTAAAATAAGGTTATTCGTTAATAATTTATAAATTCTTATAACAAAAGTTTGTAAATGCAGAAAATATATTATTGGTGAAGTGAAGTTTTATCAATAAAATTGTTGTTAACTTGCAAGAATATTTATAATATATTAATACTCAATTAACATAATAGAGTATTACGAGTTAGGAAGTTTTGTGGAAAAATTACAACCATATTTAAAGATAATGACGAGCAATACAATTAGGAAAGATTGTATCAAGTTATATGCAATTGAAAAGAAAATATTATAAGAAGTTTCTGATAAGCTAATTAGTGATATGTGAATATTAGAGATGCAAAAAAAGGTTATATGATAATAACCAATCATTATATTGATAATGATTAAATATTATAAAGTTATATATTAAGACAATAATTCAAAAAAAGATATAATTTGTTTGTTTTATTTGTTATTTATGGATAATGAAATTTATTATATGTTTATTTTGTTATAGGCACTTTCATATATTATGTTCACACACAAGTGAAGTTCTGTTCGAGAAATTATCAACTTTACTTGTTAATTGTAATATATATTATAAAATTTCTACCATTATTTTAGATAATTATTCTGCAAATGATAGCATAATACATCTTATTACTGATAATCTGCCTTTAGTTTGAAGTGTGTAAGTGTCTGCTATAGAGGGACTAGAGCGTTCACTTTTGCCAGGTCTAGTGCATAGGACTCCCAAAGCCCCTAACATACTAGTCCAACAAGAGCTTTACTTATACCAAACTTGTTGGCTAGCAGCACTTAGAATCATTACTACCACATATCGAACGTCTTATGATCCCATTTATAATCATACACAATCAATAAGTCTTGGTTTAAGACCTTTGTTTTTGTACTACTAGCCCAATGGGTAATTCCATGGCATGATGAAATAATTGACCAAGACATATGTGAAACTCGTCATCTCGAATAAAGGAAAAACCAGGAAAGAATCGGTCAATTTAATGAGAAAACTGAACCATTTAAGGAATCGAGAATGATAAATAGGGGTTTAAATGGGAAATTTCAAATCCCAATTGACCAAAATTTCATGAAAATAATGGGAAAGAACCATAAAATAAATTGGATGGAAAAATCGGACCGATTCAAGGTGAACCGAATTGAACCGGTTTGAACTATACATAAACCGGTTCTCTAAATTCATTTTTCTTAGTGGCTTAAAATGCTCAATTAGGAAAATTGAGATCACCATTTGATAGAGAATGAATTTAGATCAATTTAGAAATTTTTAATTTTGAGAAAACTGGTCGAATCGAGCCTGAACCGACCAATTTTTGCCATTGAACCCGGTCGTACTGGTACGATTTGGTTCATAACAATGTCGTCTTATTCCTCAGGATGACAACACTTTTTATCAATGCATAAACTTTCCTTCTCTGGTGAAGGAATATTCGCTCCAATCAGGACATTTTCGGGCGAGGATAAGCTCAACCAAAATGGAAAGTGGTCGGGCAGAGGGTCTCCAATCTCCCTATATAAATAGCTACTCTCCATTCATATTCCACACACCTCAAATCACCATTCTCTCTCAACTATTCAATTTTTTGGTGAAACTCGAACCAAAGCTCCGATTTGAGCATTTTTCTTAGCCTCAGAAGGCAAGGTCAAATCCTACAGATTTCGAGGGAAGTCAACCACCTAACAACAACCTCCTTTCGACCCGAGAATCGTAGGAGAAGCACTGACGGAATCAAACAATGAAGTAGCTTCGACGGACCGAAGCTGCCCTATTTTGGTTGAGTTGAATTCGGCCAAATTCAGACCTCCTCTAGCCAAACGAAGCCTCTCCAACACCCCATGACCCTTACACGGCCTCAACAGAGGTGAAAGGTAAGCCAATTTGGCCCTTCTCCGTCATTATCAATCGGTGTTAGAGAGAGAAAGTGCTGAATTTCACTGACTAAATTCACCCTAATTTGGACTTCAATTGTAGCAATTCTTGACCCTAGAATAAACTTTAGGATAAGAGCTATCTCCCCAGATCAAGAGCTTGGACTGCTGCACCTCAGACGATAAGCTTTCAAAACTTTCTCTTTCTACGAACAATTTTCCTACGAAGCTCTGTTTGAGCTCATTTCAGACCCAAATGCTGCAGTTTAAAATTTAATTGAATCATTTGGAAGTGTAGGAATTGATCCATACCATCAATTGGAGTAATTAACTTCGATCAAATAGCCAATTTAAGGAAATCAAATTCGCTCAGTTTGGAGGGTAGAAATTGGGGAAAAATTTTGGGGAAAATTGTGGATTTCAAAAAATTGAGGGACATCCATACAATTTCTCAAAATTGAAGGCTAATTGGCAATGAGAAAGATGTTGGAGACCAATTGGTCAATTTTTGAAATAATTGGGGGCCAAATTGCTATTTTTGGAAAGTAGGGGCAAAACCGTAATTTTTGGAAAATTGGCGACCATATTAGAAATTTGGGAAACTTGAGCCCCTTACACAATTTAAAGTAAATTAAGGGCCCAAGGAGGATATTGGAAGTCCTCAAGACTTAATTTGAGAAAAATTTAACACTAGGGACCTAAAGTCAAAAGGTGTGAACTTTCGGGACCTAAGTGCAATAAATAAAAAATTTGGGACTAGTCTCCCATACGTGAGAAAACGAAGGCTATTATGACGAACACATCATTAATGATGATACCCAAATTGTGTAGGAACACGTGTGATCGGAACACCAATAGGAGAAAACTTGCGTGAACTTGTAAGTCGACTCGGGACGAACGTGTCACAATCACGAGGTGAGTGGGCTTAATTATACATCATACCTGGTTAGGATGGTGAGTATTTTAGAAATGAAAATCCATTTGTGAGTGAGATTATTTCACATCATACTCGATTTTTGTACTTATAGGGCCAGAAGTGTTCTCCTATGATTGTGTGCCAATGCTTAAAATATTTGGGAGACACTCTTGACGGAAGCTAGAATATCTCAGATAAGCCAGAGGCCTCGATTTTTGTACTTTTGGGGCTAAATGCCCAGTTTTGGAAAAACGCGTGCAGTGGGCTGAAGACCAGTGGACACGAGTAGAAGCTTGTAAACAAACTTGATTAAGAAGAGCCATGAAAATTTCTAATGAAATTGGTTGTGTGATTTCGTCACGGTACAGAGTCAGGACCGATAATGCTCGATGGACTAGCGGCTGTGCGTTAGGGCCAGGTCGACGGACCGGCCTAGACAAATAGCTATAGGTGGGGTTGAGCGTCAGGGCCATTGGCACCAAAGATGATGACTATTTTATGAAAACTCTTGTTTGTGTATGCACTTGTGGTACGGTACCATCAAGACGCCTTAGGGGGGTAGTGATGGATCCTAAGGGCTACTGGACGTTATGGTGGAGATAAGGGCAGTTCATCGTTCCAGTCAGTCTTGAAGCTTTGTAAGCTTCTTGCGCATGAGATCGGGGTGAGGTCAGGATGAGGTCTTCGTCCTCATATGGATACGAAGTGGCATTCAGGTCTGAGGGTCGGATGTCTAGGACATCCACTTAGACCCATGGTGGAAGTGGATGAGCTTCTATCTTGGTGAATGGTAAAGATGCTTCGATCCACAAGTGGGTGCAGTGGTCGGGCTGCACCTGCGAATGTGTGTACCCTTTTTGATGAAGGGCATGTGTTTATTTGCTAAATGCCTACTGTGGCAAGGGGATGTGCTAAGAGAGCTAAACACACCTAATATGGTAATGGAAAAGGTTTTGAAAACCGAAATTGAGGAAAAATCCTTTTAAAGGAAATGATATCATTGGCACGATTTGGATAAACTAAAGCTACATTGAAAACTCACTCCTAACATCCACTTAGTGAGTTGTAGAACTCACTCCCTCCCTTTTACCCTTTCAGGTTATTGAGGAAAAACCAACCTTAAAGACCCTTCTGTATTGGAAATTTTAGACAGGTATGTTTGTTTTAATATATTCAATTTTGTATAATGCTATTCGAGGAAAGACAGGAAAAAGGACGTCTTACTACTTGCGGTTTAAAAAAGGGTGAAACCTTTCATGGATCAAAGGGAGTGGCAGGTTGCTCACGTGGATCCGACCAAATAGGGTCGGGTCGGGGTGTGACAACATAGGTATGGTTAACTAAAGTTAATGATGAAATATTAAAGTTAGTGCGATTTGATGACTAGAAAGTCGGTGTGATGAGCCAAGTGCCTCAAAGTCATTAAGACATTCCATGGCATGATGGAATAAAGTAGGAAATGGAGACCTAATGACCTCAAAGGTCCGTGAATAGGTCAAGTATCATTGGAAAAGGCTAACACTCATATACCCATGATAACGAGGGTACGATTGTCACGTCCCAACCCGGTTTGGTCGGAACTCCGTGCACAACCCCCTCCTTTCCATATACTATCCGGGTATTTCTACACAATTAGAATAAAGAAAGTAAAGGCGTTGCATTTAGCTAGTTTTTTCAAAGCAAAAGTATCGCATTGATTTATGGGTGAGCTCGTACCTGATAAGGTGATGTTGTCTTTCTCTATTTTCGTTGTCCTCACCACTGGTGTGCCTCCCAAAAAACTTTTAAGGGAGGGGGGGTGAGTCTCTTAACTCAGTGAGGGGTAAGCATCAATGTATCCTAACTTTCACATTTGAATTTAAGTTAGCTGTTTGGTTTTTGCACACATTTCAACCGCCCTTTCTCAAAAAGGGTTCACACGTTCGCAAAGCAATCCCTGACTGCTTCACTTGTGGACTGGAGCACCTTTACCGTCCACCCTAATAGAAGCCTATGTGTCATGCCCCGATCCATTTTGGTCGGTGTCCTGTGATCAACCCACCACCCTTACTCGTACTAATCTAGTATTTCTACCAAATATTCCTAGGAATGTAAAGGCGTTGGAGTACATATCTTCCATATCAAAGTTTACAAAACATAAAAGTTACCTGATGGCGGTACCTTGAAAAATTTAATGGGAGGGGATGAGTTTCTACAACTCAGTGAGTGGGGGATGGGAAACGAGTTTTCACGTCTCGACCCGGTTTGATCAGATCCTCATGATCAACCCACTGCTACCTTGGTTTAAGAGGGGTTTCACCCTTGTTTTAATCAAGAGGAGCCAAACGTAATTCAAACCTTGTTCTCTAGAATAGCATAAATCAATAAATATGCAAGCTTAAGAGTTATATTAAGCATACGTGACAGATGGTAAATCCTAATGTTTTCTTTTGTCATGTTTTCCCTACTCTTGAAAAGGGATATAAAAGAGGGGGTGAGTTCTACAACTTAGTGAGTGGGGTTGGAAGTAAATTTTCACACATATAATTTTTTTTGACTATGTCAAGGTTGTTGTTTTTCTTTCAATAGAGATTCTCCTCAGAATTCAATTTTCAAAATCCTTTTTCCTCAATAACACTTTAGGTGTGTTTAGCAGACAACACACACCCTTCGTTAGGAAGGGAACACACAATCGCAGGTGCAGTCCGTCCACTGCACCCACTTATTGCTCGAAGCGTCTTTACTAGCAAACAAGATAGTAGCCCATCCACTTCTACCCTGGGTTTGAGGGAATGTTTGTGACATCCGGCCTCGAGACCCAAAAACCACTCCATGTCCATTTGAGGACAGAGACCTCATCCCGACCCCACCTTGGTCTCATGTGCAAGAAGCTACGTCGAGCTTCTCGACTGCTGGCACGATGATTTGCCCTTATCTCCACCAGGTCGTCCAGTAGCCCTTAGGATGCATCATTACCCCTCTTGGGCGTCTTGATGGTCCTAAACCTCAAGTGCATGCACAAACAACATTTTTCACATAGCCATTTATCTTTGGTACCATTGGTCCAACGACCTCGACCCTTAACCCGACCTGCAGCTGTTTGCTTAGGCCGGTCTGTCAACCTGGCCCTGATGCACTGCCGCCTGTCCATCGAGTATGTTGGTCCTATCTTGGTACCATGGCGAAATCACATAACCATTTCTATCACAACTTGACCCAGTTTGGTCAGATCCACATGATTAACTCACCACTCTCTCGGTTTATTAAGAGTTTCCCCTTCTTTTAGACCGTGAGGGGTAAGGCGTACTTTAAACTTATACCTTTTCTAGAATAACATTAATTAAAACTACATAAAATTTAAACTTTCCATACCTGTCTCGCAAGTGTAGTTAACTGAAAGTCCTTGGGTAGGTTTTTCCTTTGTTACCTGAAAGGGATATAAGGGAGGGGGTGAGTTCGACAACTCAGTGAATGGGCTTTAAAACTTGATTTAAAAAGAATAGTTTGATTTGGAGTGTGCTGGACTCCTTATTTTCTTTTAAAACATTTCATCCTCAAATCTCGGTTTTCATAGCCATTTCTCATCACAACGGTGTGTTATTCACTCAACACACGCCCTTCATCATGAAGGGAGCACACATTTACAGGCCAGCACGTCCACTGTACCCACTTGTGGTGTTAGAGCGACTTTACCGACCACCTAGATACAAGCACGTCCACTTCTACTCTAAGAATGAGTGGATGTACGTGACATTCAACCCTCAATCCTGTAACAAAACTCTATGTCCGTATGAGGATAGAGATCTCATCCCATCCCCACCCCGATTTTATGCACATGAATCTACGTCGAGCTTCTAAGACTGCTGGCATGACTAACTGCCCTTATCTCCACCATGTCGTCGAGAGCCCTAGGACGCATCACTACCCCTCTTGGGCGTCTTGAAGGACCAGTCTTGGTTTTCAAAACCATTATTTCTTGTTATCCATAGTCGGTGTGTTTAACAATCAACACACGCCCTTCATCATGAAGTGATCACACATTTGCAAGGCAGCCCATCCACTGGACCCACTTGTGGCGTCAGAGCAACTTTACCGGCCACCTAGATAGAAGCGAGTCCACTTCTACCTTGGGAATGAATGGATGTACACGACATCCAACCTTCAATCATGAAAAGAAACATCATATATGTATGAGAACAGAGACCTCATCCCGATCTCACCTCGGTCTCGTACGCATGAAGCTACATTGAGCTTCCGTAATTGCTGGCACGACAAATTGCCCTTATCTCCACCATGTCGTCCAGTAACCCCTAGGACACATCACTACCCCTGTTGGGGGTCTTGATGGTCCCAAACCTCAGTGCATGCACAAAACAATAGTTTTCCTCATAAGCCATTTAATCTTTGGTGCCACTGGTCCAACGGCCCCCACCCTCAACTCGACCTGTAGCTGTTTGTCTTGACTGGTCCTTCAACCTATCTTGTCGCATTGCCACCAGTCCATCGAGTATGTCGGTCATGTCTTGGTACCATGGCCAAACACATCATTCATTAATGTTTTCATGGCCTAATCTCATGTTTGTTTATGAGCTCTTGCTCGTGCTAACTAGCCTGGGGCCCATTGTATGAGATTTTCAAAATTGGGCACATTAGCCCCCAAGTTCCAAAACCGAGGCCTCCGGCCTATCTGAGCTATTCGAGCTCTCGTGAAGAAGGCCTCCCAAAAGGTTTAAGCAGTGGCACACAGTCAAGGGAGAGCACTTCCGACAAAATAAGCTTTTCATCTGTCCATCACACTAATCGGGTATGAGGACATCTCCACTTATAATCGATAAGCAGGTATGATCTGTTTACAACTTTTAAATAGTTTTTTTGCGTAATTTCCGCATAACTCCTCTAAGGTGTGATGGTTAAAATGCCACTTAATAGTGGGTTTTCATTTCCGATGTGCTTATCATCCCAATTGGGTATGATATTAAATCCCACTCACCCAATAGTGTAGTGATCTCCTCTTGATTGATTCTTTGTCTTCACACGAGTTTATCCTTGGTAGCGTTCCTGGTATTTTGTGTTCCTACACGATATGAACATCCTTGTTCATTATCTCTTGGCCTAATTGTCATGCCCCGACCCGGTTTGGTCGGATCCCCGTGAACAACCCACCACTCTCCCGGTTTATTAAAGGGTTTCCCCTTATTATAATCCGTAAAGAGTAAGGCGTCCTTTAAACCTGCACCATTTCCTAGAATAGCATAATAAAAACTACATGAAATTTTAAACTTTACATACCTGTCTTACATGCATCTTAGTTGATGGTCTTTCAAGGTAGGCTTTCCGGGATTTCCTGAAAGGGATATAAGGGAGGGGGAGAGTACGACTACTCAGTGAATGGGTTTTCAAAAGTCTACTTTTAACTTTTAAGAAAAATATTTATATGGAGTGTGCCAGACACATATGCAACACACATCCTTCATCATGAAGGTTACACACATTCGCAAGTCAGTATCACTACTGAACCCGCTAGTGGCTTCAGAGCGACTTTTCCTGCCACCCGGATAGAAGTACAACCACTTCTACCCTGGGAATGAATGGATGCACGTGACATCCGACCCACAATCCCGAAATCACTTCTCTGTGTCCGTATGTGGACAGAGACCTCATCCCGTCCCCACCCCAATCTCATGCACTTGGTGCTACTCCAGATTTCGCACAGACACGTGGAATGACGAACTGCCCTTATAGCCACCAGGTCGTCCAGTGCCCTTAGGACGCATCACTACCCTCATGGGTGTCTTGATGATTCCGTACTCACAATGCATGCACAAACAATGTTTTCTTATATTGCCATGTAATATGTGGTGCCACTAGTTCAACGGCCCCGACTCTCAACTCAACCCGCAACTGTTTGTCTTGACTAGTCCGTGGACCTGTCATGTCGCATTGTCGCTAGTTGACTGAGCATGTTGGTCCTATCTTGGTACCATGGCCAAACAATTCACTTATTAAGTTTTATGGCACATATATCATGTTCGTTTATGAGCTCCTGCTCGTGCCAACTGGCCTTGGGCCCACTGTACGAGATTTTCAAAATCGGGCATTTAGCCCCCAAGTTCCAAAACCGAGGCCCCTGGCCTATCAAAGCTATTCGAGCTCCCGTCGAGAAGGTCTCCCAAATAGTTTAAGCATTGGCACACAGTCAGGGGAGAACACTTCCGACAAAATAGGTTTTCACTGTCCATTATACCAACCGTTATAAGGACATCTCCGTTCATAACTGATGAACGGGTTTTTAACTTCCTTCGAGGAAGTCTAATCATACCAACCAGGTATGATCTACTTACAACCGATAAATAGTTTTTTTTTGCATAATTTTCACATCACTTTCTCTAAGTGGTGATGATTAAAATACCACTAAATAATAGGTTTTTATACCGAGGTACTTATCATCCCCTACTGGGTATGATATAAAATTTTCACTCACAACCGGTAAGTGGTTTTTATCTTTAAGTTGTGCTCATCATCCCAACCGGGTATAATGTTAGTAAACCCACTCACCTATTAATGTCGTGAATTCCACTAGACCGGTTCTTGGTATTAACGCGAGCTTGTCCTTGCTGGCGTTCTTGGTACTTCGTGTTCCTACACGATATGAACAACCTTGTTCATTATTACTCGGCATAACAGCCTTCATTCATTTCCAATGAATGAGAAAATCCAAACTTTTAGTTATTTGCAATTAGGTCCCTAAAGTTATTTCTCTTTAACTTTAAGTCCCTAATGTCGGTTTTTCCTCAAATTGAGTCCCGTAACTTTTAAAATTTATCCTGGTACCTCAATTTATTCAATTTCACCAAAAAGGGGTTTAATTTCCTAAATTTCTAATTTGGTCCCCCAATTTTTCCAAAATTACCATTTTGCCCTTCTTTTACAAAAATGGTAAGTTTTGCCCCAAAAATTCCAAAATTCCTCAATTGGTCCTCCAACATTATTTTCATGCCCAATTGACCCTCAATTTCATAAAATTATTTTTTGGCCCTTTGAATTTCAAAAATCCCCAAAATTTCCCCCAATTTCAACTCTTCAACATCACCGAATTTGATTTCATCAAATTGATCGATCAAACACTTCTAATTATTGAAATTGGAGTTGAAATTGAGTTCCTGCATGTTCATACGATTCTAAGAAACTTTGAATCGCAGATTTTATCGCCTAAACGAGCTCAAACGGAGCTTTGCCGAAAAACAGACTATTGAGAGAGAAAGCTTCGATTACTCACCGGTGAAGGCAGGCAGTCCGAGCTTTCGATCTGGGCAGATAGGTCTCATCCTAAGGTTCATCCTAGAATCAATAATTGTATCAATTGATGCAGGATTGGATTAGAATTTCGTCATTGAAATTCGGTCGACTCTCTCTCTAGCACCGATCGAAAATTGTAAAGGAGAGCCGAATTGGCTTACCTTTTGGTCCTAATTTGGCCGTGGAAAGGCTGAGGAAGTGTTGGGAGGGCTTGGTTTGGCCTGAGGAGGGATTGAAATGGCCGATTTCAGCTTGGCCAAAATAGGGCAGCTTTGGTCCGCCAAAGTTACTTCACTATTCCATCATGTCGGCGCTTCTCCAACGATTCTCGGATTGACTGGAGTTTGCTATCAGATAGTTGTCTTCTCCCCGGTTCTAAAGAGCTCGACCTTTGTTCAAGTCGAAGCTCTGGTTCGAGCTTTACCGAGAAATGGAGCAGTAGAGAGAGAGAGAGGGAAGTGTTAAGGTGTGAGGAGAATGAAATGGGGATGACCTCTTTATATAGGCGTAAAACCCGTGTATTAAATGGGTGAGATTTATTACTAGTATTAATATTGCCATAAATTATTAGTATTAATTCCAATAATTTAATTCTGGTATTAAATTATTGGTATTAATTACAATAATTAAATATATATTAATTTATTGCTATTTATGATAAGCGTAGGTTGGCATAAAAATTTTTGACCACACTACTCTCAAACAAGCATACTTAACTTTGAAGTTCTTATAGAATCTAGTTCACCTGATCCAATTTGATTTTTGTTTTCTAGTTTGTCTTAAATTTCTTTTCTAAGATTTAATGAACCCTTTGGATTACCCGAAAGTTGTAAATTTCCATATTGCTTATTCCTAAATGTAAATAAGCTTGGTTTTCTTATTCGGTTTGACCGGTTCTTTTCCCGGTTTTCCTTAACTCAAATGTGCTGGGTTTACACTAATAACTTTCATTCATTGTGAATTGATGAAATACTCAAAGTTTTTCATTTATTGTAATTAGGTCCCTAAAGTTCTTTAGGTCCCTAATGCCGATTTCCCCAAATTGAGTCATGAAACTTCTAAATTTCACATTAGGATCTCAATTTATTCAAAATCACAAAAAGGGGTTCAAGTTTCCCAAATTTCCAATTTGGTCTACAATTTTTCCAAAATTACCATTTTGCCCCTACTTTACAAAAATGCTAAAATTTGCCCCAAAAATTCCAAAAATTGTCCAATTGGCCCTCCAACATCTTTATCATGCCCAATTGGCCCTCAATTTTATGAAATTGCACGTTAGTCCCTCAAAAATTTGAAATTCCCAATTTTCCACCAATTTTTCCCCAATTTCTACATTCTAACTCAGCCGATTTTGATTTTATCAAATTGATCGATCAAATGAGTTTAATTGTTGAAATTGAAGTTAGATTAGAGTTCCTACACCCTTCATACGATTCAATTACACTTGAATCGCACAATTTGATGCTGGAATGAGCTCAAATGGAGCTTCGCCGAAAAACTGAATGTAGAGAGAGAAAGCTTCGAAAGCTTTTCGTGAGGGGCTTAGCGGTCCGAGCTTTTGATCTAGGTAGATAGCTTTTGTCCTGAGGTGTCTCCTACAATCAAGAATTGCATCAATTGATGTAGAATTGAGTGAGAATTTAGTAATTAAAAATTTGTTGGTTCTCTCTAGCACCGATTAGAATTTATAGAGGGGAGCCAAATTGGCTTACCTTTCCACTCTAATTCAACTATAGGAGGGTTGTGGAAGTGTTGTGAGGGCTTGGTTTGGCCTGAGAAGGGCTCGAATTGGCTGATTTCATCTCAGCTAAAACATGGCAGCTTCGTTCTACCGATGTTGCTTCACTGTTCTATCACACCGGCATTTCTCCGACGATTCTCGGAGCAAATGAAGACTACACGCGTGTTGCTGACTTCTCCCTGAATCCAAAGAACCCAACCTTGCCTTTTTTGGCTCAAAAAAGACCCTCTATCGGAGCTTTGGTTTGAGCATCACGGGAAAATGGAGCAGTGGGAAGAGAGTGGAGTTTTCAGGTGTGAGGAGGATGAATAAGGAGGGGTTCTTTATATAGGAAGCTCGGGGACTTCTTCGTCGTCTGATTGGTGTCTTAATGGTAGTCATTCATTGCCTAAAACTCTCTGGCCGGAGTCTTTTCATATTTACCGGCGCTGCTCGATTTTCCGGCGAGTGAACAATGCTTTCATCTGAAGGAAGAAGACGATACTGTTCTGAACAGGACAATACCGATATGAACTAGGTTCAAAGCTTAAACCGGCTGGTTAACGCTTGATTCAACCAAGTTTTTCAAAATTAAAATTTTCTAAATTCATTTTCTACCAAATGGTGGCCTCAATTCTTTATTTTGAATTTTCTAAGTCACCTAGAAAAATAAATTTAGCATTGTGTTCAATAGTGGTTAAAACCGGACCAAATCGCTTCAATCCGGTTAGGATCTGATTCACCTGAACCAGTTTGGTTTTTATCTCCAATTTATCCTAATGTATTTTTTCATGACTTTTGTGACTCTCTAGGTCACTCGGGATCCATAAATTTTCTAGTTTACCCTTTCTCTATATGTTCCAGTTCATGAACTAATTCAGTTCATAAACTGGTTCAATGTGTCTCGGATCCGGTTCTACTGAACTGATCTAGTTTTCTCTCCCAAATTGTCCTAAGTCCTTTGCCAAGGTTTTATGAACCATTTGGGTCACTCGAGAGTTGTAAATTTCCCAAATTGCTCATTCTTTGATGATCAGGTTTGTGAACTGATTTGGTGTTTCTCACTTAATTTGACCGGTTCTTTTCCCGATTTTCCTTAACTCCAAAGAGCGTAGTTTATAACTCTCCCCTCCTTTTAGGAGTTTTGTCCCCAAAACATAATCAGTATATTCCACATCGAGAATAATTTCCCTTAATGTCAACTTGGGTTTGCTTGACATGTTAACACTTCGATTGCTCTTTCACTTAGTACCTGTAATCATTCATTTAAAGAATTTATTTTCATTTATATTGCTTACTCCTTCCATCGAGTTATAATAACGAGGCATGTCTTGCCCATTAATCCAAATGTATATCCTTAGGTTCACCTCTCCCTTTACTTAGGGCAACATTCTTCCCTTTGTGGTTCTTTCTCAAGATTTCATGATTGGGAGTTCAAAGGTACCCAATCGTTCATTTGTATAGTTATTCTCTTCATCGTTGAAACCCTTAGCTCGGCATTCTTCTGAGCATTACATACTTATTTTCACAGGTTTCGGTGTAATTATTCCTTCGTCCTAATTTTACCCATCCTTCACCCGTCATTGATTACTACTTCGGTCAACATTATGTTTGACCTTGTTATGCTTACTAGCTGACTTCTTGTTACTTGAGTCACATTTTACTCGGGACTATTGGTGCTTATATGTCCCTTATGACATGACATAGTCCGAAACCTATCTTTGTCCATCAGACTTCTACAACACCTCCTTTAGGGCTGTTTCCAACTTTCCAACCTTTAAGGGATTGTATAATTTCATCCCTCCTTTCATCAGGTAGTATTCCTCGACTACCTTTATTATTATCCAATTATCCTTCGTACCTTGACAACATGTCTTACATAACCGTGTCGGTTTTCCTTACCCACCCGTCCTTTCCCAACTTCTTTATTGGATCTTTCTGCTGCCAATTATTGAATTTCCTGATGAATTATCGACATGCTGGGATTCTTCTCTTCTTATGTCTTTCTTCATTTCTGGTGACATCCTTTACTTAGGGATTTTCCTTTTCCCTAAACTCATCTCATTTACTTGTGACCATTTCATGATTCTGTTGCTTTTATGGAGTTCTCATTTAATGATTTTCATTCTCTACTATGTCTTTCAAAGTAGAGATTTCCCTTTAGGTGCTAGATATTCAAATTTCTTACTACTCCTTGAAGGTTTCCTTCCTTTGCATTCTTACACCTTTTTGAATTTGGGCTTTCGTCCACCTTTAATCATTTGCCGATCATCAAGTCTTATTTCATGTACTTAACACTATGCCCGCTCTATTACCCTTCTTTAGAGTGTAGTCTCCACTACTCATCGTTTTCTACGTTCAAAACAAAGCTCTAATTGGCATCTTTGCTCTTACAAATCAGGTAATACTTTGGCCATCCCGACATACCCTTAACCACTTATGGTTCTTTATGTCGGTTTAAGCCTCTTAGGATCCATCTGGTGGTTCCTTAGCTTTAGGACTTCCCTTTTTGAGGTCTCACTTCCTACTTGTATCATCTACCCAAGGATTCCCGTCTTGTTTCAACTTCTTAATGCTTCTTGAAGGCTTTTCCGTCTTTCCTTCTTACATCGTTATGAGGACAACACTCTTTATAATTCACTGTCCTTCATTTTATTTTTATTCCTTATCCTCTCTTCGAAGATCTCTTGCTGATAGATTGGTTCCTAGCATCCTTTATGTCCAGTCATACACTCATTGGGCTCTATTAAGTTATTGTGGGCCACAACCGGTTTTGATATCATTGGTTGTTTTCTCCTTACCTTCTTTTGAATTGAAGGGCTTACTTTTCCAAGGTTTTTTGGATGTTCTTTCCTCTTTTTCCTTATGATGGGTAGCCCACCCATTTTCACTTGTCACTTCGTCATTTGATGCTATTTCCTAATTACCCGTTCCTTGGGTTTCACTTTCCCCTTGGGTCCTCTTAATGTGCTTCCCTTGGTTCTTTCACCTCGATTACTCTTCATCTCCTCATCCTTCATCACTTGGTCCATTATTTCTTAGTTGGAACATGTATACCTTCCTAGGGTCTCCTTACTTGGGAAAGGTTAGAGCACTTATTTGCTCCAAGACCTATTTGTGTGGTACTTACTAAATCCTCCTTTTGGCTTGAGTATAGTCATCATTTCATTTTTGGCCATTTATTTTTTCAAGGGTTTTCTTCATCCATCCTTTCCACTGTTCCGACCTTTCCACTTCCCCCTTCCTCACTAGGTTAGTCTACAACCTTTCTTGGCTCCTCTGTCACACCTCGACCCTATTTGGTCGGATCCCCATGATCAACACTCCACTCTCCCAGTTTATTAAAGGGTTTCCCCTTATTATAGACCGTAAAGATTAAGACGTCCTTTAAACCTACACATTTTCCAGGAATAACATAAACAAAACTGCATAATAATTATTTATTATACCTGTATGACATGCGCCTTAGTTGATGGTCTTTAAGGGTATACTTTCCGAAATCTCCTAAAAGGGATATAAGGGAGGGGGTGAGTATGACTACTCAGTGAATGGGTTTTCAAATGTATACTTTTAACTTTTAAGAAAAACATTTATATGGAGTGTGCGAGACTCCTTTCTTTTAAAAAATCCCTTCATTTAAAAATTTAAGTTTTTCCATCATTTCTTATTTATCACAGTGTGACATCACCCAACCCACATCCTTCATCATGAAGATTACACACATTCGCAGGTCAGTATGACTACTGAACCCACTAGTGGCTTTGGAGCGACTTTACCGGCCACCCAGATAGAAGCACGACAACTTCTACCCTGCGAATGAGTGGATGTACGTGACATCCGACCCTCAATCCCGAAATCGCTTCTTCGTGTCCATATGAGGATAGAGACCTCATCCCGTCCCTACCTCGGTCTCATGCGCTTGGTGCTAATCCAAAGTTCGCACAGACACCTACAACGACGATCTGTCCTTATACTCACCGTGTCGTCTAGGGCCCTCATGGGCGTTTTGATGATCTGGTACTCACAGTGCATGCAAAAACAATGTTTTCTCATATTGCCATGTAATATGTGGTGCCACTGGTCCAACGGGCCCGACTCTCAACTCAACTCGCAATTGTTTGTCTTGATTGGTCCGTCGACCTGTCATGTCACACTGCCGCTAGTTGACTGAGCATGTCGGTCCTATCTTGGTACCATGGCCAAACAATTCACTTATTAAGTTTTATGGCACATATATCATGTTCGTTTACGAGCTTCTGCTCATGCCAACTGGCCTTGGGCCTACTATACAAGATTTTCAACATCGGGCATTTAGCCCCTAAGTTCCAAAACCAAGGCCCCCGACCTATCAGAGCTATCCGAGCTCTCGTCAAGAAGGTCTCCCAAATTGTTTAAGCATTGACACGTCAGGGGAGAGTACTTCTGACAAAACATATGTTTTCTCTATCTATTATATCGCCCGGGTATAAGGACAACTCCGTTCATAACCGATGAATGGGTTTTCAACTTCCTTCGAGGAAGTCTCATCATACCAAACGGGTATGATCTACTTACAACCAGTAATTAGTTTTCTTTGCATGATTTTCACATCACTTCCTCGAAGTTGTGATGTTTAAAATACCACTTAATAGTAGGTTTTCATATTGAGGTACTTATTATCCCCAACCGGGTATGATATAAAATTTCCACTTACAACCGGTAAGTGGTTTCTAAATTTTAAGTTGTGCTCATCATCACAACTGGGTATGATGTTAGTAAACCCACTCACCCGTTAATACAGTAAATTCCATTACACCGGTTATTTGTATTCACGCGAGCTCGTCCATGCTGGCGTTCCCGGTACTTCGGTTCCTACACGATATGAACATTCTTGTTTACTATTACTCGACTTAACAACCTTCATTCATTTCCAATGAATGAGAAAATCCAAACTTTTTAGTTATTTGCAGTTAGGTCCCTAAAGTTATTTCTCTTTAACTTTAAGTCCCCAAATGCCAGTTTTTCCTCAAATTAAGTCCCAAAACTTTTAAAATTTATCTTTGGACCTTAATTTATTCAATTTCACAAAAAGGGGTTTATATTCCCAAATTTCCAATTTGGTCCCCCAACTTTTCCAAAATTACCATTTTGCCCTTCCATTACAAAAATGTTAAGTTTTGCCCCAAAAATTCCAAAATTCCTCAATTGGTCCTCCAACATTATTTTCATGCCCAATTGACCCTCAATTTCATAAAATTACATTTTGGTCCTTTGAATTTCAAAAATCCCCAATTTTTCCCTAATTCCAACTCCATAGTGCAACCGAATTTGATTGCATCAAATTGACCAATCAAACACCTCTAATTGTTGAAATTGAAGTTAAAATTGAGTTCCTCCATCCTCTTATAATTCAATAGCACTTTGAATTGCAACTTTTCACGCTAGAACGAGCTCAAACGGAGCTTCGCCAGAAAACGGACTGTAGATAGAGAAAGCTTCGATTACTTATCGGTGAGGGCACGATGGTATGAGCTTTCGATTTGGGCAGATAGATCTCATCCTAGGGTTTATCCTAGAATGAAGAATCACATCAATTGATGTCGAATTGAGTTAGAATTTCATCATTGAAATTCGGTCAGTTCTCTCTCTAGCACCGACTGAAAATTGTAGAGAGGAGCCGAATTGGATTACCTTTCAGTCCTAATTCAGCTGTGGGAGGGTGAGAAAGTGTTAGGAGGGCTTGGTTTGGTCTGAGGAGGACTCAACATGGCCGATTTCAGCTTCTTCAAAATAGGGTAGCTTCGGTCCGCCGGAGCCGCTTCACTGTTCCATCATGCCGCGCTTCTCCAACGATTCTCGGATTGACTAGAGTTTGCTATTAGATAGCTGCCTTCTCCCCGGTTCTAAAGAGCCAAACCTCTCCTTCCGAGTTTAAGAAAAATGTTCAAGTCAAAGCTCTGGTTCGAGCTTCACCGGGAAACGGAGCAGTAGAGAGAGAGAAGTATTCAGGTGTGAGCAGAATGAATGGGGATGACCTATATGTAAAATTGTGTATTAAATGGGAGAGATTTATTACTAGTATTAATATTTCCATAAATTATTGGTATTAATTTAATTTAGCTATTAAATTATTGGTATTAATTACAATAATTAAATATATATTAACTTATGACCGTTTGCTTAAAAAAATTTTATCGAAATTTCAGGTTACAAAAAAATCATACTTCCTAGGAGGTCACCCATCCTCACACTACTCTCAGGCAAACACGTTTAACTTCAGAGTTTTTATGGATTCTCGTTCACTCGAACTAATTTGGTTTTTCTCTTTTAATTTGTTTTAAGTTTCTTTTCCAAGGTGTAATGAACCCTTTGGATCACCTGGAAGTTGTAAATTTCCAAATTGCTTGTTCCCAAATGATCGGGTTTGTAAATCGGCTCGATTTTCTTACTCGGTTTGACCGGTTCTTTTCCCGATTTTCCTAAACTCAAAAGTGCGGGGTTTACATTACTGTCTTGAGGCATTCTAGCTGTCTTTCATTGTTCAGCTTGTCTTCTATGGAGGAAGTGTTTCCTTCTTTGCTCCTAAGTTGTCACGCCCCGATCCGGTTTGGTCGGATCCCCGTGATCAACTCGCCACTCTCTCGGTTTATTAAAGGGTTTCCCCTTATCGTAAACCGCAAAGAGTAAGGCGTCCTTTAACTTGCCCCTTTTTCCTGGAATAGCATAATCAAAACTGTATGAAATTTAAAACTTTACATACCTGTCTTACAGGCATCTTAGTTGACGGTCTTTAAGGGGAGGCTTTCCGGGATTTTCTGAAAGGGATATAAGGGAGGGGGTGAGTACGACTACTCAGTGAATGGGTTTTTAAAAGCTTTTGACTTTTAAGAAAAACATTTATATGGAGTGTGCCAGACTCCTTTGTTTTCAAAAATCCCATCATTTAAAAATTTGTGTTTTTTTTCCATTATTTCTTAGTTACCACGGTGTGTCATCACCCAACACACATCCTTCATCATTAAGGTTACACACATTTGCAAGTCAGTATCACTACTGAACCCGCTAGTGGCTTCGGAGCGACTTTTCCTGCCACCCGGATAGAAGTATGACCACTTCTATCCTGGGAATGAGTGGATGTACGTGACATCCTACCCACAATCCCGAAATCACTTCTTCATGTCCGTATGAGGACAGAGACCTCATCCTGTCCCCACCCCAATCTCATGCGCTTTGTGCTACTCTAGATTTCGCACAGACACTTGGAACGACGAACTGCCCTTATAGCCACCAGGTCATTCAGTGCCCTTAGGACGCATCACTACCCCTCATGGGCGTCTTGATGATCCCGTACTTACAGTGCATGCACAAACAATGTTTTCTTATATTGCCATGTAATCTGTGGTGCCACTAGTCCAACGGCCCCGACTCTCAACTCAGCCCGCAGCTGTTTGTCTTGACTAGTCCGTCGACCTGTCATGTCGCACTACCGCTAGTTGACTGAGCATGTCGGTCCTATCTTGGTACCATGGCCAAACAATTCACTTATTAAGTTTTATGGCACATATATCATGTTCATTTACGAGCTCCTGCTCGTGCTAACTGGCCATGGGCCCACTATATGAGATTTTCAAAATCGGGCATTTAGCCCCCAAGTTCCAAAATCGAGGCCCCCGGCCTATTAGAGCTATTCGAGCTCCCATCGAGAAGGTCTCCCAAATTGTTTAAGCATTGGCACACAGTCAGGGGAGAGTACTTCCGACAAAAATAGGTTTTTACTATCCATTATACTGCCCAGTATAAGGACATCTCCGTTCATAACCGATGAACGGGTTTTCAACTTCCTTCGAGAAAGTCTCATCATACCAACCGGGTATGATCTACTTACAACCCGTAAGTAGTTTTTTTCGCATAATTTTCACATCACTTTCTCTAAGTAGTGATGATTAAAATACCACTAAACAGTGGGTTTTTATATCGAGGCACTTATCATCCCCAACCGGGTATGATGTTAGTAAACCCACTCACTACCGGTAAGTGGTTTTTAAATTATAAGGTGTGCTCATCATCCCAACCGGATATGATATTAGTAAACCTACTCACCCGTTAATGCCATGATTTCCACTAGACTGGTTCTTTGTATTCACGCGAGCTTGTCCTTGCTGGCGTTCCCAGTATTTAACGTTCCTACATGATATAAACAACCTTTTTCATTATTACTCGGCATAACAGCCTTCATTCATTAATGAATTAGAAAACCCAAACTTTTAGTTATTTGCAATTAGGTCCCTAAATTTATTTCTCTTTAACTTTAAGTCCTTAATGTCGATTTTTCCTCAAATTGAGTCCCGTAACTTTTAAAATTTATCGTGGGACCTCAATTTATTTAATTTCACCAAAAAAGGGTTTAATTTTTCAAATTTCCAATTTGGTTCCCCAATTTTTCCAAAATTACCATTTTGCCCTTCTTTCACAAAAATGGTAAGTTTTTCCCCAAAATTTCCAAAATTCCTCAATTGGTCCTCCAACATTATTTTCATGCCCAATCGACCCTCAATTTCATAAAATTGTATTTTGGCCCCTTTGAATTTCGAAAATCCCCAAATTTTCCCCCAATTTCAACTCTTCAACACTCCCAAATTTGATTTCATCAAATTAACCGATCAAACACTTCTAATTATTGAAATTGGAGTTGAAATTGAGTTCCTGTATGTTCATACGATTCTAAGAAACTTTGAATCGCAGATTTTAACGTCGGAACGAGCTCAAATGGAGCTTTTCCGGAAAATAGACTGTAGAGAGAGAAAGCTTCGATTACTCACCGGTGAAGGCACGACAGTCCAAGCTTTCGATTTGGGCAGATAGGTCTCGTCCTAAGGTTCATCCTAAAATCAAGTATTGTATCAATTGATGCGGAATTGGATTAGAATTTCATCATTGAAATTCGGTCGATTCTCTCTCTAGCACCGATCGAAAATTATAAAGGGGAGCCGAATTGGCTTACCTTTCGGTCCTAATTCGGCCGTGGAAAGGCTGAGTAAGTGTTGGGAGGCCTTGGTTTGGCCTGAGGAGGGCTTGAAATGGCCGATTCCAGCTTGGCCGAAATAGGGCAGCTTCGGTCTGCCGGAGTTGCTTCACTATTCCATCATGTCGGCGCTTCTCCAACGATTCTCGGATTAACTGGAGTTTGTTATCAGATAGTTGTCTTCTCCCCGGTTCTAAAGAGCTCGACTTTTGTTCAAGTCGAAGCTCTAGTTCGAGCTTTACCGGGAAATGGAGCAGTAGAGAGAGAGAGAGAAGTGTTCATGTGTGAGGAGAATGAAATGGGGATGACCTATTTATATAGTCGTAAAACCTGTGTACTAAATGGGTGAGATTTATTACTATTATTAATATTACCATAAATTATCGGTATTAATTTCAATAATTTAATTTCGGTATTAATTCTAATAATTTAATTTCGGTATTAAATTATTGGTATTAATTTTAATAATTAAATATATATTAATTGATGGCTATTTATGATAAGTCGTACGTTCGCATAAAAATTTTTGACCGAAATTTCGGGTTACAAAAAATCATACTTCCCAAGAGATCACCCATCCTCACACTACTCTAAGGTAAGCACGCTTAACTTTGAAGTTCTTATGGAATCTAGTTCACTTGAACAAATTTGGTTTTTGTTTTCTAATTTGTCTTAAGTTTCTTTTCCAATGTTTAATAAATCCTTTGGATCAACCGAAATTTGTAAATTTTCATATTGCTTATTCCCAAATGTAAACCGGTTTTGTTTTCTTATTCGGTTTGACCGGTTCTTTTCCCGGTTTTCCTTAACTCAAATGTGCGGGGTTTACATAAGTGGTTTGTAGTGCTCCTTAAGGGAAAATTCCCTTTATCTATATTATACTATTTATGGGTTTTATTATGGTCCTACCCTTTATCTTCTTTCCATGATCCTTCCTCGTGCAATTGAGGCATGCTTTCATATTATTAAGGAACAAAGAAATTTTCAGATACTCAGAATTTTATTTATTGAAGTAAGAATACAATTTTAGGGTTTTAACATCTCTTGAGTGAGATTGTTACAATGATGGGTTGGGTAAAACTCATTACTAAACTATGGTCTAGAGGGATTCTTCTTGGGTGAGATTGGGTTCCCTAGCCGCAATTGTGGTTCTTGTAATGTTATCCCTTCGAACTTTTGTAGGGGTTGAGGTGTCTTTATTGGAAGGTATCTCTTGGATTCATCGCAGTGTGGGACAATTCCTTACTATGTGTCCTTAGAAATGTCGGGCATCTTCTAATGTAGTGTCTCCATTGCCTACATCTATAATATGTCATCTCCTTGTGTGGATCTTTATGGTTCCTCCTATACTTTGAGTATTATGAGGCTTTTTTATGGGTTTGCTGATGGTTTGATGACGTGCCATCCTTGAGCCTGAACACCTTGGAGGCATTCTTGTCAAGTCCTCTTCGACCCGGGGTTACTTCAAGGATCCTTCTATACTCCTGGTTCATTTCCTCCCTTGGGATTGGGTTCTCCCTGACTTTCGGGGTGGCTAAGGTAGCGTGGGTTTGTTTGGCTACTTCCTTGGGGCCATCTAAAAAATTTAAAAGTATTCCTATCAGTTACTATGTTATCTAATCTGGATAATGTATTCGAGGAAATATGCTCTGATACCACTAAAGTTGTCACACCCCGACCCGGTTTGGTTACATCCCCGTGATCAACCCGCCACTCTCCCGGTTTATTAAGGGTTTACCCTTCTTTTAAACCGTGAGAAGTAAGACGTCCTTTAAACCTATACCTTTCCTGGAATAACATTAATAAAAACTACATAAAATTTAAACTTCTATACCTGTCTCGTAGGTGTAGTTAACTGAATGTCCTTGGGTAGGTTTTCCCTTTGTTACCTAAAAGGGGTATAAGGGAGTGGGTGAGTTCGACAACTTAGTGAATGGGGTTTAAGACTTGATTTTCAAAAATAATAGTTTGATTTGGAGTGTGTCAGACTCTTTATATTCCTTTAAAACATTTCATCCTCAAATATCAGTTTTCATAGCCATTTTTCATCACAACTGTGTGTTATTCACTTAACACATGCCCTTCATCATGAAGGGAACGCACATTCGTAGGCCACCACGTCTATTGTACCCACTTGTGGTGTCGGAGCGACTTTACCAGCCACCTAGATAGAAGCACGTCCACTTCTACCCTGAGAATGAGTGGATGTACGTGACATCCAACCCTCAATCCCGTAACAAAATTCTGTGTTTGTATGAGGACAGAAACCTCATCCCATCCCCACCCCGGTTTCATGCGCATGAAGCTATGTCGAGCTTCTAAGACTGCTGGCATGACTAACTGTCCTTATCTCCACCATGTTGTCGAGATCCCTAGGACTCATCACTACCCCTCTTGGGCATCTTGAAGGTCTTGTAACATCGGTGCATGCACAAATCAATAATTTTCCACATAAGCCATATAATATGTGGTGCCACTGGTCCAACGACCCCGACCCTCAACTCAACCTACAACTATTTATCTTGACTGTCATGTTGCACTGCTGTGAGTCCAACGAGTATTACGGTCCTGTCTCGGTACCATACCAATCGCGTATGATTTCCTCTACTTACAACCCATAAGTAGTTTTTAGCTTAGTTCACACATCATTCCAATCAGGTGTGATGTTAATATCTCACATATATGTGGTTTTTCATTTCTAATGTACTCACCATCCCAACGGGGTATGATATAAATAAACCCACTCACCCAATAACCGTGGTGTATTCCTATATAGTCGATTTTTGCCTCCATGCTAGCTTATCCTTGCTAGTGTTTCAGTCTCTCGTATTTTTACACGTTTTGGGCATCCTTATCTATTAAAGTTTGGCATAATAGTATTCGTTTCTCATATATGAGTTATTAGGCTCAAAATTGTTAGTTAATTGCACTTTCCATGACTTTAGGTCCCTAGTGCTAACTTTTCCCTAAATTAAGTTTCGAAATGTACAAAAATTCACTTTGGGTCCTCAATTTACTCAAATTTGTTTAAGGGCTCAAGTTTTCCAAATTTCTAATTTGGTCCCAAACTTTTCAAAAATTACCATTTTGCCCTTACTTTCCAAAAATGGCAATTTGACCCTAATGTTTCCAAAAATTGACCAATTAGTCCTCTAATATCTTTTCCATGGCCAATTGGCCATCAATTTTGGAAAATTGCAAAATGGTCCCTCAATTTTATGAAATCCCCAAATTTCCGCAAAATTTTTCCACAATTTACCACTTTTAAACTGGCCAAATTTAATTTCTTCAAATTGACCATTCAATCGAAATTAATTGCTTCAATCAGAGGTGTAAATCAGTTCCTAAACTTCCATACGATTTAATGGAGATTTGAATCGCAAGAATTGAGGCCGAAACGAGCTCAAATGGAGCTTCACCAGAAAACTGTGCGTAAAGAGAGAGTGCTTCGAAAGCTTTCCATCGGAGGTGCGACGGTCCGATCTTTCTTTCGGAGAAGGTAGCTCTTTTCTTAAGCTGCCTTCTAGGATCAATAATTCAAACAATTGGCCTCGAATTGAGAGATAATTTTGTTAGTGAAATTTCGTAGTTTCTCTCTCTAACGCCGACCAGAAATGACAGGGGGTGGCGAATTGGCTTAGAGAATGAATTTAGAAGAATTTAGATGAATTTAGAAATTTTTAGATTTGAAAAACTCGGTCAAATGAGGGGTGAACCGCCGATTTAAACTTCGAACACGGTTCGCCCCGGTCCGATCCGATTCAGAATAGTGTCATCTTATTGATTACAACACTGTTCACTCGTTAAAAAATTGAAGCAGCACCGGTGAAAAAGAAATGTTTCCGTTTGGTAGGTTTCCGACCATCAATGTCTATCATAAAATTTACAAACAGATAGCCAACGGGTCCCCGAGCTCCCTATATAAAGAGCCCCTCCCCATTCATCCTCTCCACACCTGAAAACTTCATTCTCTCTCAACTGCTCCATTTTCCGATGAAGCTCGAACCAGAGCTCTGATATGGGGTATTTTTTTAGCCAAACAAAGCGAGATCGGGTTCTTTAGAATCGATGAGAAGTCAACTACATGCCTGTAGTCTCCGTTTGCTCCAAGGGTCACCAGAGAAGCACCGGCATGATGGAATAGTGAAGCAGCTCCGACGGACCAAAGTTGCTCTATTTCGGCCAAGCTTAAATTAGCCATTTCAAGCCCTACTCATGCCAAACCAAGCCCTCCCAACATTTCCTCAGCCCTCCCATGGCCGAATTAGGACTGAAAGGTAAGCAAATTCGGCTTCCCTCTGTAATTTCCGGTCGGTGCTAGAGAGAGAAACGGTAGAATTTCATCATTGAAATTCTAACTCAATTTGACATCAATTGATGCAATTCTTTATTCTAGGATGAACCTCAGGACGAGAGCTATTTGCCTAGATCGAAAGCTTGGACCGTCATGCCTTCACCATTGAGTAATCGAAGCTTTCTCTCTCTCTAAAGTCTATTTTCCTGCGAAGTTCTGTTTGAGCTCCTTCTAACATTAAAACTCGCGATTCAAGGTTTTATGGAATCGTATGAACATGGAAAAACTCAATTTCAACTTCAATTTAAACAATTAGAGATGTTTGATCGATCAATTTGATGAAATCAAATTCGACTATGTTAAAGAGTTGGAATTAGGGGGAAATTGGGGGTTTTCAAAAATTCGAAGGATCGAAATGGAATTTCCTAAAATTGAGGGTCAATTGGGCATGATAAAAATGTTAGAGGGCCAATTGAGAAATTTTAGAATTTTGGGGGTAAAATTTACCATTTTTGTAAAGGAGGGGAAAAATGGTAATTTTGGAAAAGTTGGGTGGACCAAATTGGAAATTTTGGAATTTAAACCACTTTTTATGAAATGGAATAAATTGAGCTCCTTGATAAATTTTAAAAGTTTCGGGACTCAATTTGAGGAAAAACCGGCATTAGGGACTTAAAGTTTAAGAGAAATAACTTTAGGGACCTAATTACAAATAAATGAAAGTTTGACTTTCTCATTCATTTGGAATGAATGAAGGCTATTAGGTTGAATGATAGTGAACCGAGATGTTCATATCGTGTAGGAACACGAAGCACCGAGAACGCCAGCAAGGACAAGCTCGTGTGAATACAAAGAACCGGTCTAGTGGAATTCACAGCATTAACGGGTGAGTGGGTTTACTAATGTCATACCCGGTTGGGATGATGAGCATAATTTAAAGTTAAAAACCACTTACCAATTGTGAGTAAGATTTTATACCATACCCAATTGGGCATGATAAGCACATCGAAATAAAAACCTACTACTACGTGGTATTTTAAACATCACAACTTAGAGTAGTGATGTAAAAATCATGCAGAAAAACTACTTACAGGTGGTAAGTAGATCATACCCGATTGCTATGATAAAACTTCCTTGAAGTGAGTTGAAAACTCATTTATCGATTATGAACGGAGATGTCCTTATATCGGGTCGGTATGATTGACAATGAAAACTTATTTTTGTCGGAAGTATTCTCCCCTGACTGTGTGCCAATGCTTAAATGATTTGGGAGACCTTCTCGACGGGAGCTCGAATAGCTCTTATAAGTCGAGGGCCTCAGTTTTTGGAACTTGGGGGCTAATATGCCGGTTTTGAAAATCTTGAATAGTGGGCCATAGGCCAATGGACCCGATCGGAAGTTCATAAACAAACATGACATATGTGCCATAAAACTTTAATAAGTTAATTGTATGGTCATGGTACCAAGGTTGGTCCGACATTCTCAGTCAACTGGCAGTAGTGTGACATGACTGGTCTCGGGACCAGT
The DNA here is from genome assembly GCA_030064435.1 of Trapa incisa. Classification (NCBI taxonomy): domain Eukaryota; kingdom Viridiplantae; phylum Streptophyta; class Magnoliopsida; order Myrtales; family Lythraceae; genus Trapa; species Trapa incisa. The sequence goes on along the minus strand of CM057780.1, from coordinate 15,952,968 downwards.
TAAGGCAAACAGCTGTAGGTTGAATTGAAAGTCAGGACCATTGGACTAATGACACCACAGATTACATAGCATAATAAGAAAACATTGTTTATGCATGCATTATGAGTATGAGATCATCAAGACACCCATGAGGGGTAGTGATGCATTCTAAGGGTCCTGGACGACCCAGTGAATATAAGGGCAATTTGTTGTTCTAGGTGACCGTGTGAAATTTGGAGTAGCACCAAGTGCATGAGACCGGGGTGGGGACGAGATGAGGTCTCTGTCCTCATATGGACATGAAGAATTGATTTCGGGATTAAGGGTCGGATGTCGCGAACATCCACTCATTCTCAGGGTAGAAGTGGACGTACTTCTATCCGGGTGGCCGGTAAAGTCGCTCCGAAGCCACAAGTGGGTTCAGTGGACATACTCACCTATGAATGTGTGTTTAACCTTCATGATAAAGGATGTGTGTTGGGTGATGACACACCGTGATTAAAGGAAATGGTGATAAAACCCGAATTTTTAAATAAACGGATTTTTGAAAGAAAGGAGTTTGGCACACTCCAATAATAAATGTTTTCTTAAAAATCCAAACTTTTGAATACCCATTCACTGAGTAGTCGTACTCACCCCCTCCCTTATATCCCTTTCAAGAGATTTCAGAAAGTCTACCCTTAAAGACCATCAACTAAGACGCATGTGATACAGGTATGATAAATCCAAATTATTATGCAATTTTGATTTATGTTATTATAGGAAAAGATGCAGGATAAAGGATGCCTTACTCTTTACAGTTTATAATAAGGAGAAACCCTTTAATAAACCGGGAGAGTGGCGGGTTGATCACGGGGATCTGACCAAACCGGGTTGGGGCGTGACACGGTTCATCTAAACTGGTCTGGTTTTTCTCTTCCCATTTGTCCTAAGGTTCTTTTCCAAGGTTTTATGAACCCCTTTGGATCACCCGGGAGTTGAAAATTTCCAAATTGTCCATTTCTAAATGATCAAGTTTGTGAACCAATTCGATTTTTTTACTCGATTTGACTGGTCCTTTTCCCAGTTTTCCTTAACTAAAAAGGGCAGGGTTTACAAGTCGGATCCCCGTGAGCAACCTACCACTCTCCCAGTTTACTAAGGGTTTTCTCCTCCTCTAACCTGGGAGGAGTAAGGTGTCCTTTAAACCTATACCTTTCCTGGAATACATAAATCAAAACTGCATAAAAATTTTAACTTTCATATCTGTCTTGTAGGTGTGTTTAATAGGAGCTCTTTGGGTAGGTTTCCCTTGGTTACCTGAAAAGGGATATAAGGGAAGGAGTGAGTTCAACGACTCAGTGAATGGGTGTTTAAAGTTTAACTTTTAGGGAAAATATTTGAATTGGAGTGTGACAGGCTCCTTATTTTCTTTTAAAATAATTCATCCTCAAAATCTCAATTTCATAACCATTACTCAATCCTCAACCATAACTAGTGTGTTTATCAACCAACACACGCCCTTCATCATGAAGGGAACACACATTCGCAGGCCAACCCACCCATTGTACCCACTTGTGACGTCGAAGTGACTTTACCAACCACCTAGATAGAAGCACGTTCACTTCTACTATAAGAATGAGTGGATGTACGCAACATCCGACCCTCAATCCTGTAAATGAAACTTAGTGTTCGTATGAGGACAGACACCATATCCCGGTCTCGTGTGCAAGAAACTCAAACACAAGCTTTAGGAAGCCCCAAACATAGTAGCATCGTGGAGTCCAAACACTGAAACTCCGTGGAGTACAAACAGAGAACTCCATGGCTAACTGGTATGACGAGAAACACAAACCTAATAGCTTTTCTTTTCCCTTATCACCATCATTTCATCCAGCAGCCCTTAGGATGCATCACCACCTGTATTGGGCATTTTAATGGTTCTGAACCTCAAGTGCATGCACAAACAAAGTTTTTCAACATAAGTTATTTAATCTTTGGTGCCACTGGTCCAACGGCCCCAACCCTCAATTCGACCTACGGCTATTTGTCTCAACTGGTCCGTCGACCTACCATGTCGCACTGCCATTAGATTATCGAGTATGTCGATCCTGTCTTGGTACCATGGCCAATCAATTCATTCATTTAAGTTTTATGGCTTAAAATCATGTTTGTTTGCGAGCTCCTACTCGTGCCAACAAGCATAAAGTCCACAGTTCGAGATTTTTTAAATCGTGCATATTAGCCCCCAAGTTCCAAAACCGAGGCCTCCGGCCTATCTGAGCTATTTGAGATCTCGTCAAGAATATCTCCCAAAAATTTTAAGTAGTGGCACACAGTCAGGGGAGAACACTTTCGATAAAATAACTTTTCAGTCGTCCATCACACCAATCGAGTATGAGGACATCTTCGCTTATAACTGATAAGCGTATTTTCCACTTCCTTATAGGAAGTTTTATCATACCAATCGAGTATGATCTACTTACAATCGGTAAGTAGTTTTTCTGCATGATTTTCACATCACTCCTCTCACATGAGAATTAAAATACCACTTAGCAATGGGATTTCATTTTCGAGGTGCTTATCATCCCAACCGTGTATGATATTAAATTCTCACTCACCCGTTAATGTAGTGAATTCCTCTCGACTGGTTCTTAGTATTCACGCGAGCGTGTCATTACTGGCATTCCTCGTACTTCATGTTCCTATACAATATAAATATCCTTGTTCATTATCCTTTGGCCTAATAGTCTTCATTCATCGTGCATGAATGAAATACTCAAACTTTTCGATTTATTGAATTAGGTCCCTAAAGTTCTTTTTCTTTAATTTTTGGTCCCTAATGTTGATTTTTCTCTCAAATTGAGACCCAAAATTTCTAAAATTCACCTTGAGACCTCAATTTATTCAAAATCACATTGATGGGTTCAAGTTTCCCAAATTTCCAATTTGGTCCCCAACTTTTCCAAAATTACCATTTTGCCCTTATTTTATAAAAATAGTAAGTTTTGCCCAAAAAATTCCAAAGTTTGCCCAATTGGTCCTCCAATATCTTTATCATGCCCAATTGGCCCTCAATTTTATGAAATTGCACTTTAGTCCCTCAAATTTTTGAAATCCCCAAATTTTCCCCCAATTTCAACCTTCTAAATTAGTCAAATTTAATTTCATTAAATTGACCAATCAAATGAGTTTAATTGTTGAAATTGAAGTTAGATTGAGTTTCTACACTTCATATGATTCAATTGCACTTTGAATCGCACAATTTGATGTCGGAATGAGCTCAAACGGAGTTTCATCGGAAAATTGAACTTAGAGAGAGAAAGCTTCGAAAGCTTACCGTCAGGGGTGCGGCGGTCTGAGCTTTCAATCTGGGCAGATAGCTCTTGTCCTGAGGTTTCTCCTAGGATCAAGAATTGCATCAATTGATGCCGAATTGAGTGAGAATTTACTCATCAAAGTTTTGTCTGTTCTCTCTCTAGCACTTATTGGAATTTACAGAGAGTAACCAAATTGGCTTACCTTTCCGCTCTAATTCAGCTGTAGGAGGATGTGGAGATGTTGGGAAAGCTTGGTTTGGCATAAGAAGGGCTCGAATTGGCCGATTTCAGTTCGGCCGAAATAGGGCAGCTTCGGTGCACCGGTGCTGCTTCACTGTTCGATCACGTCGGCGCTTCTCCAGCGACCCTCAGAGCAAATGGAAACTATATGCGTGTAGGACTTCTCCCCGAATCCAAAGAACCCGACCATGCCTTCTTTGGCTCAAAAAAGACCTATATCACAGCTTTGGTTTGAGATTCGCCAGAAATTGGAGCAATTGAGAGAGTATGGAGTTTTTAGGTGTGGAGAAGATAAATGAAGAGGGGCTCTTTATATAGGAAGCTCAAAGACTTTTTGGCCGTCCAATTAGTGCCTTAATGGTGGTCATTAACTGCCTAAAACTCCCTATTTTGAGACTTTTCAGCTTCGTCGGCACTGCTCAATTTTTCGGCGAGTGAATAGTGATGTCATCTCAAAGAAGAAGACGACAGTGTTCCGAACCGGACCTGACCAATACGAACTGGGTTCAAAGCTTAAACTGGTCAGTTCATGCCCGATTCGACCAAGTTTTTCAAAATTAAAAATTTTTAAATTTATCTAAATTCATTCTCTATGCAATGGTGGCCTCAAATCTCAAATTTGAATTTTATAAGTCACCTAGAAAAATGAATTTAGAATCTGGTTCAATAGTGGTTTAAACCGGTCCAAACCAATTCAATCTGGTTCACCTGAACGGGTTTGGTTTTCATCTTCAATTCATCCTAAAGTCCTTTTTCATGACTTTTGTGACTACTTAGGTCACTCGAGATACATAAATTTCCCGGTTTGCCCTTTCTCTATCAGTTTCGGTTCACGAACCGACTCGGTTCATAAAGTAGTTCAATCAGGCTTTGATCTGGTTCATCTAAATCGGTCTGATTTTTTTCTTCTAATTTGTCATAAAGTTCCTTTACAAGGTTCTATGAACCCTTTGGTTCACCCATGAGTTTTAAATTTCTCAAATTGCATGTTTCCTAATGATCAGGTTTGTTAATCAATTCAATTTTTCTCACTCGATTTGACCGATTTTTCCCCAGTTTCCTTGTTTTAATGGGACGGGGTTTACATGCTGTGTGTGGAAATACTAGTCATTTTTCGAATTTTGATGAAAATTTTAGAAAAATAGTGAAAATTAAAGATGAATCTGATTTAATAGTGATGGGAAAATAGGATTTGGGATTGAAAATTCAAGGCAAACGGGATATATAACCGTTGCGGAGAAATGATTAATGGTTGTATTCAAACACAATATATCATAAGTGTATCGTAGAAAATAATGTATGATAATATAATATAAGGCTTTGAGGAATAAGTTGTTCACTATAAGGGCTACACAGAATTTCAAGAAGCGAGAGAATTGCATAACCTGAAGAAATAATTTAAGGGAGCTCAAGTTATGATATTTCAAAGGGCTAAGGTGTAATGATAGTGAAAGTACAATTGATAAACAAAAATGGGTATGTAGCTCGTTTACAAAAATAGATAGTGTGAATCGTGTTATATTAAATGTAGATGAAATATTGAAAGGAACATGCGTTCGAAAAGAAAATCATACGCACAAATAAAGACATCTTTTTGAAGTCACATATTACAAGGTTGAAGATTTAAAACAACAATTAGATAAGCAACCTACAACTAAGTACAAAGGAGGGGATGACATAAAAATGAAATGATGTTCAATTAGAGAGCATTCACAACATTCAAAAGAAGACAAAGCAAAATCAAACAAGTTTTAACACTTAATAACAGACTCCACCCGTATATTAAAGGTAGTTAAGCTCAATTGTAATTAAATTTAGTAGAAGACAAAATTGTAGTCTATAAACAAATTTGTAAAATTCAAACATTATTAAGGGAGTGAATGTTGGAAATATTATTTTTTTTCAATTTATGTAGTTAGATGTGTTGTTTGAGTAAAAGTGTAATATTAGATCTATAAATAGTGATACATGCTATCATTAAGATGTGAGAAGAAAAATAGAGTTACAAAGGTATAATCACTTCAATTGAAGTTACCTAGGTTGAGAAATTAAATTAATAATAAATTATTTAATTTAATTAAAATGATAGTTTTATTTTTCTAATTTTTTATTAATAATAATTAATCTCAATTTAGTTCAATCTAAATAATATATTATTAAAAAGTTTTAACAATTCCAAATTTATTACTTTAATTATCTTTCAAACTCCAAACACATGCCTACATATCTTACCTCCAAATCATTAAAAACAACTAAATACAAAAATAATATTAATGTATAGTAAGTGACACTCACAAACTTCCCTTTATTCTCTTAATATATTAAGGTGTGGCTCAAAAATTATAACATGACTGGCTCCCTCTTGACTCGGACATGTGTATACGTACTGGTGCCCCGACTGGTACCTCCTTTAAGTAGGAGCATTGGTACCCGCCCCATCATTTGCCATACCTAACATCTGCTTTTTTTTTCTATATATATATATATATATATATATTAATGCCATTTGATGAAATTTTGATAATTTAAATTTAAACTATTACATTTTGAGTATATTTATACCACTCATACAATTTACTCTATTTTATTTAAATACTTAATACATGACAAAATAAAATAGACAATAAACAGTTGATAATTACTTTTTTTCTTAAATAATATAGGGAAAATAAGTTTATATACGGTTGATTCACTAATACATTTAAGTAAAAAATTTATAAATATAAATTATAATTATACTTAATATATATATATATAACCGACTAGACGAACTGATACGGTACTAATTTATCTCGGGATCCATGTCATGAGCTATTAATGATAATGGCTGATATTAGCTTTTAGGAACAACTTTTATCCACATTGAATGGTTAGTTTGTATTTGTTTAATAAATTCCCAAATTTTAACTTATATTTTTTTCCATAAAAATTGTTTTTATAAATAATTTAATATCAAATATTATATTAATATATATATATATATAATCTCTAGCTGAATTCTTATTAATATTAATAGTCCAACTCATTATCCATGATCAAGATATCATTCCTACTCACATTACTAAAGCAATGGTATCAAATTTTGGAATCAACTCCGTTAAAGTATAAGTTTAATTATAGGGAATTTATTTTTTATTTTTAGTGAAAATAAGCGATGGGAGATTTTGCCCCGTACAGTGATGATGACGTGGAGATTCGGAATGTTGGATTAAAGTACAGGGAGCATCTTCAACAGAAAATAACTGTATCCTCACTCCCTCTTTCTTCATTTTTTTTATTTTCTTTTTAATTTCATATGAATTAGAAATTCTCTCTCACGAGTCACCACTGACGAATCACTTCCAAATCGTCCATCTCATACACTATATATATAATTCACCTTTTTGACAATTATGGCAGGACGGGACAAATGGGATTTATGGGATTTATGTTGTCCCTTTTTTTACCCATGAAATGACATGTTGACATTGCATCAAAAAGGAGGCACTTACATAGGATTGATGCACACGTTCACTACTCCAATTGCCATATATTCCTCAATTCTTTATACCCACTTCACCATCCACTAAACTAGGATAAATGGTGCGACCAATCACCAATTCTTTTCAAATGGGATTAGGTCAATGGTCCGCTACTTTTGCAGATTTCGGTATATTTCCTCCACGTTTTGCCTTTGAGTCAGTCTCTCCCCCAATGGATAGAATGAATAGGAACCCCAATGGGTTGCCCCCACCATGAAAGTGACCTTCTCTTTGATGTGTGGCGGTGCTTCGCCTGGTTACAAGGGCGGCATAGTCCTCCCCGACTACGAGACAGCTCATGAAGTCCGTAGGAATCACGAGCCCGACACGACACGGAGAATAAGCTTATCTGGAATCAGTCCGAGCGGATCTTCCATGTAAAAGAAGAAAACGAAGGTGCACTTGTGCATATATATGAATGGACGGACAGTGATAAGAGAAGAACAAGTGTTAAAAGTTTTATTTTTATAAATATTACGAACTTTAATACTAATTTTGAATATTTTGGAAATTTAATGATCAAAATTGGACTGACCCTTGACCTAACTAGAGAATAGACGAGGAAGAAAATTTTGAAATTTGTTCAATAACCAATTCTTAAAAGCTTTATATAATATAAAAATTGTATCTATTTTTATTAAAATAATCAATATGCACAAATTAAAATAGAAAAAAATAACTAATATTACCACATCACTTATTTATAAAAACAATTAGAAGAAAATATAAAATATAATTTTATTGAAAATATTTTTAATTTATTTTTATTAATAATATTTTAATAAATATATTATCTTGTGACATACTCTTTCAATATTTAATATTAATGTTAACACTTTTTTCTAAAATTAATTGTGTACAATATAGACTCGTAATCTCCACTCTATAGTACTCATCCATACATAAAATATATTGTTGGGTTGAATTTATAGCTAAAAATTCGATATAATAAAAATAGTATAATTTAAATTGTGATAGTATTATTTTTATTATAAGTTATTGCCCTTATAATCATGTATCTTGAAATAATCAATCCGCCCAAATTTACATTTTAAATGATAAAATGATATTTAATTTGCTAAAACATAACCTGATATTCTTAAATATATAGGATTAAAAGGATAAAATTATTTAAAAATAAAATATATGGAGATTTTGTTAGGAGCCTTCCACGTACAAATATAAATACAAGGTATTCTTAATTAAATTATATAAATATTTAGAAAATAAATTAAAAAGATAATTCCAAAATTAAAATGTGTAAATCATAGCCTATGGGATCACTTGTAGATATAGAGAACAAATTAGACAAAACTATAAAAGGCATAATTTTCGGAAATATTATGCGTGTATGTGTTTCCTTTATCCATATATAGCACCGTCTACGGGTAAGAGTAGAGGAAATTTAAGTCCATTGAAATCTCATCCAAGTAATTTCAATTTCCCAAAACCCTTGGTATTTAATTTTTTTTTTGTAAATAGTCCATTAAATATAAAAGGATTAACGTTAGGCCCATTATTTTGAGTTAGTTTTCTTAACATTTATTAAAAAATATTATATTCATAAAGTATTTAAATAATATACTATTTAAATATTACTGATATAAAACAAAATAAAAACCTCACATCCATAATTTATCAAAACCTCGAACTTAGGATGCAATGTTGACTTGACTCGAAGATAGACAAGCGCGAGGGGCCCATTAAGCCCAATTTGATGGGCTAGTGGAACTATTTTTTTTTTTTTTATCATTAGGAGGAATGATTTCGAAGTATACCAATTTTATATATACGCTTATTGTGTGATACTAATATTTGTGCTCAATGTGGGTTGAGAAAACCATATAGCATATATTGTTTAATTTTGTCTCCACTAGTCCTATCTAGTTCACTAGTTGTCCTATGCAAATTAACAAGCTTTGTACGGATAGATTTTGATATGTTGTTTGAAACATGCTTAGCAAAAGTCCAACATAACAAGCTGTCACCTGAGATCTAAGCAAAAAAGAATGGCATGGATAATACCATCCAAGGTCAAACTAAATTATCGTGCTACTTTTAATCCTATTTTAGGAGCTAAGGGCAAGGAATGGTTCTCAATATAATATTAGCACAACAATTCCACCCCCATAATACATTTTTACTCCTAATAACCCACATTTTAACCTAATTATTGTTTGTTATCAACATAATAATTTTTATACTATGCTAAAATAGTGTATGAGACGAGATATAAATTTTAAATTTAAGTAAAATATTTAAATAATTTATGGAATTTGAAATTTGTAAACCTCAAATGGAGTTTACTCAATATTTAAATATATTTTTTTAAGTTACAATCCATACCAGTTTGTGTATATGGACCTTAGCAACCCTTTCTCTATTAATCATATTTGCTCAATTCCTTTAATAATTGATTTTAAATAATCTTCCGTACTTTGTACATCTTTAATTTATTCGACTATCCATTTGTTTAACCTTTGATTCATTAATTTCCATTATCCACAACTTATTTATTTATTTATATATATATATATATTAAATCCCAACTATTTATTATTTATAATTTTATATTACATTTATTTATTTCCTACCTCACTTTAATCACTATTTTGTATCCAATTAGAACTAATGTCTTATTACCATATATACAATTCTTTATTTATAACAGATAATTCTTCATAAATTATTCTAATAATTTATTCTCCATTTTAATATCATCTATTTTTTATAATTTAACTCTAAATTATCATTAATGTATTTTTTATATTAAACTTCCTAAACTCTCCCTACCAACCCCTAAATTTCCATTAAATATTTTTAAACCCTTAAATCTCTATTTAATGTCTTTTATGTTGTTTAATTATTTTTATAAATTCCCATAATTATGTCTAATTTTTTTATTAAATTTCTAATTTCACTTATTTAAAATTTAAAATTAAAATAAATAATATTATATATTTTATTTGAAAATTTCACCTTTTTTATTTATTCTTCAATTCTCTATTTCTAATTATTCATAATTATTTTATTTTCAATTTTCCACCAATTTCTTAATTAATTCCCTATATATCTTTTTAATTGACAAAATTCTATAAAATCTTTTAAATTTTCTTTTGACCCTAAACTCCCATTATTTTCACTGATTACAATAAATTCTAAAAATTTCTCATATTTGTATTTAGACCCTCTGTAGTAATTAATTATCTTTGATCCATATATCCACACTTAATTATAAACAAATCCCTAATTTTTCTCATGTTTACAATTTAATCTCCATATTTTTATTATTTACATTTAAGTACTTTTAATTAACTTAATTACCATTTTGTCACAAAATTTTACCCAATTTATAATTTTACCCTTCTAATTTTTGAGTTTTGAGTAATTACCCAATTAAAGATAGTTAGATCATCTAAAATTCTAAGAGGCTCACGTGGTGTGAGAATTAATTATTAGAATGACCCGAATTAATGGTAAAAAAGAAATCATTGTTCAAAACAAAGTGTGGTTGGCAACCCATGGAACCTACAAGAACGGAGGGATAAAAAAGACGGGTTTCACGGGATTTTTTCTCATCGAAAAAGATACGCGGAAAACACATTGCCCCATCTCTTTTTATCAAAATTACCTTATCTCAATTCGATTTTCATGACCAGGGCCTAATAACAACTTTTACATATTATCGATGCTACCATTGTAATACCGTACTTTAATAATCCAAATTTTTTTATCGGAAGTGAACAGAGCAATTGGAATATACTCCTTAGAAATAATTTAACCACATTCTAAATGATAAGTATTAATTAGTGCTTACGCTTTTGCTATATAAAAAAGGCTTACAACCAACCATAAAAAAATATACAAACAACAATCTAAGCAAATGAAATTCATCAAATATAAAAGAAATGGGTGACGGAGTTGAGGAAGTTCACTTGAGAATTTGAGTGAATCTCTTGAAGAGGGGTCAAGCCGAGAATCTTCTTCCCGTGGGAGTTGAGCTATCCTTTTCATAAAATGGAATTTTATAAGTAATACATAGAAGGAACAATTCAAGAAATTAGATAACTAATATTCGAATTTCCAACAAATCTATATAGAATCCTTAGTGCATATTCTCCAAAGCTCTAGCGTACCATGAATCACTTTCCTGTTAAAAAAATAAATAATAAAAAATAATTAGCAACATTATGAAATTGAGCTAGGAAGACAATTACCATATCCTATTTAGACTTACTAAGAAGAAATGATGTTCCGAAAATATAAATGAGGCCTTTTCCCGAATCTCAATCAAGACAAAAAGATCAGATTATAAATGAGAATGTCATGTATAGAAAGAATCTCAATTCTTTCCCTACGCTTGACTATTGCCTATCGATAGACCGTTTTATTTCTTTGGAATGTACTTAAGGTTATGGTCATTATATGGAGGGCTTTAAAATGGTATTAAATATTGATTATATAACATAATAAGAAGTTTTGAATCTAGTGTTAAGCCGTTTAGATTGAAAAATTATTATTTAATTAATAATAAAAATTAAAAAATAGAAGGTAGGAATAAAGACCAGATGTAAATTAATTTAAATCCAATGATTTGAGGGAATGAGTAAGTCAATTATAATACCTCAAAAAATTTTAAGAATCATGAATGGAGGGGGTGAAAATGGTCAAGTAACCTAAATTAGAGTTAAATCTATTTATAGAAAAATGCTCCTTAATTTTTAGGTTCGAAAATTTAATTGAGAAATCGATTATAAGAGAGTCATTTAACTAAAATAGATTGAACATATTAAAATTTTGTGTAAGTGGAATTAAATTAATTAAGGATGAAGTTATATAAATTTGAGAGAAATAGATAAATATTATATAATTGAATATTTATCTTATGTATATATATATTTAAAAGTAATGATAAAAAAAATTAGAGAGTTAAAAAATATTAAAAAAATATTTATATCAAATACAAACTTAATTGTATAAATGTATTCCATTACATACATAAACATGTTATATAAAAATAATATAAAATATGTTAGCTAAAGTAAATTTTATACCAAGTACATATAATCAATTACAATAGTTCAATATCCTAATACATTAAGTTAAATGGGCTCAACCTTTTTGGAAAATGATAAAAGAAACCATGTTAATACAACCATTAATTATAAAGTACATCAACAACTATATCCATATATCGAGAGCATGAATTACATTAAACAAGAGGTAAGTCTTAATATGCAATACTTATTAGATCAAATCTAATTAAGAGATAGTTGATTTAATACCCTTTTTAATGCTATAAAAATAGCCTTTAAATGAAGGTTCGAACTAAAGTACAAAATATCAAGAAATAAATAGTTGGAATGAGATTTAAGTTAAATTCTAACTAACATATTAAGATAAAAGAGGAGTTTTATCTTTTTTTTATTACTGGAGGTTCAACAAATTCAAAGATATTATATGGTTGGACTAACATTGAAAATAAAAGGAATAGTGGAGGATGAATTACCTAAAGATTGTTGCACTTATAAACGGGGCTCGAGGTGCATATCAATTGTGATTTTATTTCCTGCATAAACATTTCAAGTAAATGGTGGGATTATAGTAGGTTCATTAATGTAAGCAAAAATATAAATATTTAGACATGGGATATCTAAACAAGTGATGAATAGATGAACCTAAACTATGCAAATGAATACAATCAACTCAATTTATGTTGATATAGGGTTCATATTAGATTAGTATATGTAAATAAATTTATAAGCACCTTTAAGTACTCCTAAATTTTATGAATGAACATGATGTTCAACTCATTAGTAATCAAGTATGGACCCTAACATAATTAAATGAAATTTAACTTTGAGAATATTCTGAATAGCCATGAATACATTTTTCTCATATCTGAGAGGTCAGTTATGTCACGCCCTAACTCGGTTTGGTTGGAATCCCGTGATCAACCCGCCACCCTTACTCGTACTAAATTAGTATTTCTACCAAATAGGATGAGCAATGTAAAGGCGTAAAAATACACATGTTTTTCATAAAAAAAATTAATAAAATATTTAAATAAGGGTTTACCTGTTCAAGGTAACTCTTACTTGCTCCCTTAGCTTTCACTTTTCTTGATTTGAGTTTTTTCCTAAAAAAGGTTTAGGAAAATACTTTTTGTAAGGATAAAAAGAGGTTTTCAAAATACTTTTCTTTTTGTTTACGAGTTTAGTGAATTTAACTCCTCATTACAACACTCTTTTAATCTTTCCCATTGTTCGAGTTTGGTTTAGCACACAATCACACCGTTTATCAAAAAGGGATCACACGTTCGCTGAGTAGTCTCCAACCGTTCCACTTGTTAACCGGAGCGTCTTTATCGTCCACCCTAATAAAAGTCTCGGACCTTTACCCTGAGTTAAGTGGATATCAATCATTTAACCCTCAAACCCTAGTCATACTTTGTGTCTACTTTGTGGGATGAGAACTCTTTCTCCCTGCTGCCTCAGTCTCCATGAACATGAAACTCCAAGAGCTTCTCGATATACTGAATAACTGATTGCCCTTATGCTCACTGGGTCGTCCAACAACCTTTGGAACCAACACTACCCCATGTTGGGCGCCTCAATGGTACCATATTTCATAGCATGCACAAACATAAGTCTTTTAACTTAGAGATTTATCTTTATTGCCACCAGCCCAACGAATTCGATACCCCGACTACAGCTTGGCAACCACTAGACCAACGAGTTCGTCCACTCGATTTCGACTCGGTAACTACTAGCCAATCGAGTATTTACGATCCGACTTCGACTAGGTGGCTGCATCACAATTAAGCGTAGAACTTTTCTTAGCTTATAAGCTTAGTTGTCCACGGGGATCAGCTCGTACCAATTGGCCTTGGGCCCACTTCACAAGTTTTCCAAAACTGTACCCTAAACTCTATTATTTTTAAAACCGAGACCTTATGCTTATTAGAGCAATGCCATCTCTTATTAGAAATATATTCCAAAATATTTAATCAAGTTTACACAGTTAATAATACTATTTTAACAGTGATATGACCGTCCCGATAATATCTCGATATGTTATTTGTTTTTTTACATAAGTATTTAAACAACTCACTTCTAAATTATTCGAGTATACCCGTAAAAAAAAATTGATATAATAGAACTTATACTTTAATTTATTTACTTATAATTTCCCAAATTATACCTTAATTATAATTAGCTCACTAAAATCTATAACTTTATATTTAGTTCCGTATTTATGTCGTTTAAATTAATTTTCTATACATTGATAACTTTATTTTTCTAAATTAATATTTTTAAATTATCTAAAAAATTAAAATTTTTAACTGGTTATCATTTCCCACCTATAAAAAGTAGCCTACATAAAAGCAAGTGAGAACCTTGGCCTCCAATCATTTTGCTTGGTCCACACTCCTCAAGCTTTTCTTACAATTCACTTAATACTGTCGGTCCATTAAATCGTGTCTTTCTTAATGATAAGGCAAGGTAAGCCCACACCCGAACTAATTACTCCATGAACGGCAAAATAATGCATGCACTCTTATGTTGAGCCCCGACATGTCCTGCGCTTCCTTCTTCCTTCGTACTATAGGAGTAAAAAGTTGTCACTCGTTCAAAAAACTTTGTTTTTTGGAGTCCGACCAAGAAACCCCAAACTGCGCATTGATAGGTCCTGGGTGCACGAGGGAATTTGAATCTGGTAAAAATGGTACTCTCTTCCTGCAACGGCAAGTTCCGAAGGCACTGTGGCTGATGCGATTTAATTGAGACCACTCAAAGTTGGTTATATGTCCATTTCGAGAGGAAGAGCTTGGATTTCATGGCTTCTAGAAGGACTCTGCCATGACATTTCCTACCAATCAGTAGTCAGTACAGTACTTGATCAAAATGTGGCACTGGGCCATTGACTATAATCTCCACCTTCCTCTGGAACCGAATATAATCCCCTAGTTCATACATGATAACAGGTTGCACAGGAAATTTGACAGAAAAAAAAGTTGCAGAAGAAACACTCAGTGTTCTGATAGAGGCATGAATCATATGGTTTGGTTTAATTTCATGGACAACCATCATAATGGGAAAAGGGGAGAAGACAGAAAATTATGATGCTGCAAAGTGAATTTGTCTGGAGAGAGAGTGAAAAGTACATATTGTCAATTCATGCAACCTGAGGTTTACAAATCTCAAGTGAAATTTTAGATGAAATTTGGATGCAAATTACGCTGCTGGGTAGATTTGAGAAAAAAAAATTGAAAACTAGTGAGAATAGAGAGAGGGAAGAGGAAGCAGGACTAGTAGGAGCAGGAGGAAGAGGGGAAGGAGGGTTTTGGGAAGCTGTGAGTCTTTGACTCTTCCCCACGTAACATCAATGGTGGCTATTGATGGCTGCTCACGCGCTGTGATATATGTATTATTCGTCATGTTCCTGTCGCCTCTTCCTCCCCGTTTTTTTTCCTTCTACAAAGCCCTAAATTTATAAGCTCTGTGTGTCACTTGTTTATATTTCTCCTTGCCATACTCCAAATATCTGGAATATCTCCCCTTTATAGATTCTCTCGTCTCCGCATCCAAGGTAGTAATTTCAGCTCAGAGTCCGGCCTCTCTCCACAAAGGCGTACCTCGAAAAATCCGAAAGTATTCTCGATCTGAGGGCTGGAGCCGAGGAATTCCTCGATTTCGCCCTGAGAGATCTTATCCTCGGGCCTTTTGGATCTGATTCATGGGGAACTGTTGCGCGACGCCACAGACCGCCGATGATGCCCCCACGAAGGGGAAGAAGAAGCAGAACCCGTTCGCTGTCGACTACGGCGTGAATTACAATGTCAGTGGAGGAGGGCCGGAACTGTCTGTGCTCAGGGATCCGACTGGAGGGGAGATTGAACTCCGGTACGAGCTCGGCCGAGAGCTAGGGAGGGGCGAATTTGGGATAACCTACCTCTGCACGGACAAGGAGACCAAGGAGGAGCTCGCCTGCAAGTCCATACTGAAGAAAAAGCTGAGGACGGCGGTGGATATCGAGGATGTGAGGAGGGAAGTGGAGATCATGAAGCACTTGCCCAAGCATCCCAACATTGTGAGCTTGAAGGACACCTACGAGGACAAAAATGCTGTCCATTTGGTCATGGAGCTCTGCGAGGGAGGCGAGCTCTTCGATCGGATCGTCGCGAGGGGCCATTACACAGAGAGGGCTGCTGCCGCGGTTATCAAAACCATCGTCGAAGTCATTCAGGTAAGAGATTTTTCGATTTTTCTTGGAATCATAACTGGCTTCATAAAGCAAGGATTCACGGTACATATCTTGCAGCAATATTTTTTTGTTAGTTTGGAAAGGAGCAGTGCAATTTTTCCTAAGTTCAGTATCATTGTAGTAGAGCTTCTGCTTTAGAGGATTAATGGTGTTAAAGAGAGGTTGATGGCTGTAAATTGCCTGAGTATTCCATGTTGTACTTGTAAAAAGCTGCCGTTTACTCAGACTAACATTTACTAAATTTTAAAACAAAAAAAGTATACCCTGAACTTGTGTTACTGTGGACCATTAAATCATCGTCCTATTTGTAATTAGAATAACATAGTCCATTAGTAGTTTTAGTTCATCTTATTCTATTTACATCTAGTTGAAAGCATTTCTGAAGGTGTATTCCTTTAGGATTTCATCTATGAAAATTGTATTTCGTTTGCTACAGTTTTTCCTGTCTTGCCAACGGAAGTTATGTTTAGCAAAAAATATGTTGTGCACTAGTTTGATACAGAGAAAATTCATTCTCTGTTGATGGAAATAATGCACTCCTTGATTTCTATATTGAATTGCAAGGTTGGACAAAATAAAAAAAAATATTGAGTTGTGAAGAACTATGGCAATGCCCCTCGAAGGATTTACTCTTTTCTCAGAGGGGCAAAGCAAAGTCTTTACCTGATTCTTAGTGATTTGTTATTGAATTCTTGAAAAGTTGAGAACTCTCTTAATTTAGGGTAATCTATGCTAATGGGTTTCTTGAACTGCATTGTTTGCTCGGTAATACTTCCTCTAGAAATACTCTTCATTTTTCACTTGCTTCCTTTGTAATATAAACTGTTACAATAAGGATCATAGCACATAAAATAGACTTTGTAGTTTATATACTTAGATGAGTTTCATGTATTCTGCTGCAGGTATGCCATAAGCATGGTGTGATGCATCGGGATCTCAAGCCTGAGAACTTTTTGTTTGCAAACAAGAAGGAGACAGCTGCTCTGAAGGCTATTGATTTTGGGCTGTCAATTTTCTTTAAGCCTGGTTAGCTTTTTGAGGGAACCACCAGTTATCATTTATATGCTTTTAATTATTTTTCCAGGTTATGCATTTTTGTCAATATAAGGGGAATTGAATCATTTGAATAGGTGAAACATTCACTGAGATAGTTGGGAGCCCTTACTATATGGCTCCTGAGGTGCTTAGGAGAAATTACGGGCCAGAAATAGATGTCTGGAGTGCTGGAGTGATTCTCTACATATTGCTTTGTGGTGTTCCCCCCTTTTGGGCAGGTATGTGATTCTCCATTGTTTTTGTAAAAATTATGAAACAATCAAGTGTACATTAAAAGTGCATCTGTGGAGCAAGTGTGATAACTTGCATAGTTCTGATAGAATTACCTCACCCATGCAGAAACTGAGCAAGGAATTGCCCAAGCTATTATCAGATCTGTTGTTGATTTTAAGAGGGACCCTTGGCCCAAAGTTTCAGATAATGCAAAAGACCTTGTGAAGAAGATGCTTGAACCAGATCCCAAGAAACGCCTCTCTGCCCAGAAAGTACTAGGTAATTTCCCGTTTGATAATTTGTACATGAGTTCCTTATGAGTTCACACTTCTTTGTTTTATTGTCGGTTGAGGATTTACTGAATGTATATATTAATGAGCTGATAAATTCATTTCTTGACAATGAATGCCAGAGCATCCTTGGGTACAGAATGCTAAGAAGGCTCCAAATGTTTCTCTTGGTGAAACTGTTCGGGCAAGACTGAAGCAGTTCTCTGTTATGAACAAGCTTAAAAAGCGAGCCCTTAAGGTAATGGCTTTCCATTTACCCCCATCTGTTTTCCTAGATGAAACGGTACATTTCAAGAATCTATATGGGATATGTTTCTTCTAAGACTAGGGAGTATAAAACAACAGGTAATCGCTGAGCATTTATCTGTGGAAGAAGTTGCCGGCATAAAAGAAGGATTCCACACTATGGACACAAATAACAGGGGCAAGGTAAACATTGATGAGCTACGTGTAGGTCTTAACAAGCTTGGACATCAGGTCCCCGATTCTGATCTTCAAATGATGATGGAAGCTGTAAGTATGATTGGATATCAAAATTTTCATTGATTGGGAATGATCCGAAACCTCTGTGCAGTAGCTAATATGTACATAAATATGGAACTGGCTATCAATTTCTGTTACTTTTTGACAGGGTGACATTGACAAGGATGGATATCTCGATTATGGAGAGTTTGTGGCTATCTCTATTCACCTAAGGAAGATGGGCAATGATGAGCATCTGAAGAAGGCTTTTGAATTCTTTGATAAAAATCAAAGTGGGTACATTGAGATTCAAGAGTTGAGGGATGCTTTAGCTGATGAAGTTGACACAAGTGAAGAAGTTATCAGTGCCATCATGCATGATGTGGATACTGACAAGGTCATACTGTCTTTCTGCTCCATTTTTCATCATGTTTTGTGAATGATGACCTCGATGTTTGTTTAGGATCTGCTAGTTCTGGAACCTTTGTTTTCTGAATTTCATGTAAAAAAAATGCGTCAATATTATCCCTTTCCCTTGAAGTGTTTTCATGAAAAGTTGTGTTTTTGTAGCAAATCAGAACACCATGATATTACTTCTGCAGTTTTCCATGACCAGAGTGGTCTCATTTTAAGATTCATGTGCTACCCCCTTCTCTGACAATATTCTAACTTTGAGAATATCAAATCTACTTGAAAACTTGCAGGATGGGAGAATAAGTTATGATGAATTTGCTACGATGATGAAGGCAGGCACAGACTGGAGGAAGGCATCCAGACAGTACTCTAGAGAGAGGTTCAACAGTCTTAGCCTCACATTGATGAGAGACGGCTCACTGCAGTTAAACAACTGAGTCCCGGTGAGCTAACAGTAGATGGATGAATTCCTAGGTGAACGAAACAGTAAATCTATTCTTTGGCTATAAAAAAGTCATCTTCTTCTGGTTCATTGCTATGCCTTTCCCCCTTTTTATTTTCCTCTCCTTCTGAATTTCTACTCCAGAGATGGTTTATTCTTTGCTTTTGTCTGTGTTGAAGAGAGGGGACCGTGAGGTTTTTTTTTTTTTTTGCTCAAGGGACTGGCGGTTGAAGATTCGTACATGTGGCATGTGGCTGTAAATGTGTTTTGTGCTTGATAGAAGTTTTGGGGAATATTTAGCTGTCTAATGGGCACAGCCACCTGTTAGGGTAAATTGAACTAATGGTTGAATAATAATAATGATATATCATTACATTTAGTTATAATACAGTAATATTATTTAAATTTAATATAAATTATATAAGATTAGGTACTAAATACTAAGTGGGGACATGATTAAATATAATATCTTTGCCAAACTGATTTTATGCTCTTATACCAACTAGGCTAAACATGCTTTTTATTAATTAATTAATTATAATTTAAAATTATAACGAATATGTACTATATAATATAATTAAAAATACTAAATAATGTGCGAGATCGTTTTTATTGATTTAATTCAAATAGTAAATTTATTTTTAATTAAATTTAATAATTTATTATTAATATATAAATAATTTATATTAAATATAATATATAATAAAATACTAATATAAATATATATAATAAATTAAACGTATTAAATTTTATTATATAATTATATTATATAAAATAATTCAGTTATTATTATAATAAAAATAAATTAATATTAATTATATAAGATTAGTTATATATAAATATTTTATAATTATAATAAAAAATTACATATAAAAAATTATATTATATATATTTGACATATTATTTTTTATATAAAATATTATTATATACATTTATTTAAAATATATAACAATTAAAATAAATAAAAAGAATAACACATATAAATAAAAATTATTAAAATAATTTAAATGAGAAAAGTCTACAAATCTTCAAAAAATTACTATACATATTTTATATAATTATATATATATATTATTTTATTTATAACAATATCAATTTATTTATAATAAATAATTTACTATAAGAAATACTTTTAATTTTATTTATAATAACTATTTTATATATAGTAAAATTAATTAATGTAAATTAAATAATTTAGTATAATTGTTTAAAATATATCAATTTATAATATATTAAATATTTTCTATAAATAAAAAATGATAATTTATAATAAATAATTTACTATAATTATTTTTTAATGTTATGAATAAAATAATTTATTATAAATATAAATTTTATACCTCTTTTTGGCAAATAAATAAAAACGACAATTTTTTATGACTAAGCAACAAAAAAATTTATGTATAAGTTCGATGGGGTCTAATCGAATGATAACCAGGTTCAATTTCCGGGGAGAGACCCGATGCCGGTTCCCGATCCGCCCCATGGACCTACCCGTCCCGAGGACCTTAGAACTAGATGGGATGCTGTAGTCAAATCCAATTTTGACGACATTTTGGTGATTTCTACTTTAACCATAGTTGTCAATAAACTCGATTTTGAATTAACTCTATTTTTACATCCGCCAGAAAATAAAATTTTTCCGATCAAAACAAAAATATTTCGGGTCAAATTTAGCTAATTTCAAGGTTTTCTAAAAGTATTATAACCAAATCAGTCTCATACTAATAAGCAAAGAGTATATGGAAAAAAAAATAAAAGTAGCCATGAGATTTTTCTTATTTTGGGAAAGAGAAAAAGAAAAAAATTAATGGATAACAGAAGAGAGGCATTTGCCACGTTAAAGGTAGAGGCACATAGACATCTTTCATATTTTAATACTTTTTTTAATTGAGTTATTTTGAGTAGGAGCCATCTCACCTCCTCCATCGCATCCAGTAGGCTGGGACTTTACCATTTGTGAATCCCTCGTTCCCTTTTAGGTAGAAAATAATCAATTATAAATTATTATATTTGCTTGATTATAAAATGTTAGATATTTATAATAAATAAAATATTTTAAAATTTAACTGAAAATTTTAAAAATTTTGATTAAAATAATATCTAAAAAAATAAATACAATTTCACTGAAAATATAATAATTAATAAATATAAAATTAAAAATTTATGCCTGCACTTGAATCTACACCTCAATTTATGTGTGATATCGTTATATCTTTACTTTTTGATTCCACCCCTCCCCATTTCCTGTAATAATTTTGGTAGTAATAATATTACAACTTTGTGAATAATTTTATTGATATCATATCAAAATATAGTTTAATATCTTGATATTTATTCAAAATATTTATCATATAAATTTTTAAGGTTATTAATTTATTATAATAAAATTTTTGTGATAATAATTCACTTTTTAATTTTTAAAATTTATCAATTATCATAAGATAACTTAATTTTCATCTATTATGTCAACCAATTAACACATTCATAAGCTTAAATTAAGTATCATATTTATCAGAGAGTCCTCTAAAAATTAAATGAGAATTCAGGACTATTAGAGGTATTTGTACTGTATTTCACACTCTAAATACATATCATATTATAATTATCCCTCTAAAACTAATGTTGATAATTTATAGTCAAACACCCTTCATACTTATTACTTTTTTAACTATATTTTAAGTACACTTGGATCCCATAGGCCTCCACACGGGTCGTGAAAAAATTTGAAAGTTATTACTCTCCCTTCTTATACTTTAATTTTCATTCTACCTTATACACTGACATAATCTCTCGTGTACTACGTATTTTGTCGGCACAATAACACATTCACCCAATCAAACAAGTCAAAATTATTTGATCAAACACACACATTCAATAAGCATATTGATCATTTATTTCCAAGGGCTCAGTTTACTAATTGACTGACTCTAATACTCGTGTTCTTTAATACTTTTCTCATTCAACATGCATATTATTCATAAATTTATGGGGGTTTAGTTTGCTAACTACCCGACCCAGCTACTCATATTCATGAAGCAATTCAACATTGCATATTACTCATAGATTCATGTGGGTTTGACTTGCTATCAGACCGTAATTGTTACTCATTTCTTGAATATCACTTATAAAAATATGCGATATTTAACCCATTTTCATTTAAAAATAGACATAGGTTTGAGGCTTGTTTGAAATGAAGCCTTCTTTTTCCTTCTAGTTAAGATTGGCTCAATTCTCTTCATTAATATGAAAACGATGTAGGTCTTAACCATGTTTTCTATTGTAAACTCAAATGTGAATTTTTATTCAATTTCTTCGAACAAAGATAATTCCATTTGGTTCGCCTTTACTACCTCTTCATAAAAAGTTTTAGTCATGATCTTTATATATGTATATTCAAGTAAAACTTATAAATAATCACAATTGGTTTAATAGAATTCACCATTTATAAACTCACACACCATTTTATACGAAATTTTTTATCCTTATGGTTTTTCACGTGTCTTGGATCGAGTAAACTTTGTGTATAATTTGTAATGATTTGAACTATAATAACCAAATAATATTGAAGAGATTAAACTTGATTCTTAGCGGTAATTTTAGTACCATCATGTAATTTTTCAAAAGTACAGTTTTACATCTCGGGCTGTGTTGATTCGAGTGTCGAGAACCCGTTTATACAACCCATTTCCATCATATTCGATATTTCTATATTTCCCCCACTATTTGGTCATATTTATTCTAAGGCCCCAAATTATATCAACTCTTTCACTAGACCCTTAACTTTTAAAAATTTTACATTTTAGACCTTAAACTTTAAAAAATTACAATATTGCCCCTTCTCTTTCCACTTATCCATTTTAAAACTCTAAAAAATTTTCATATCTTTATTTTAGGTCACTTAACTTCCTCTGGTCTTATTTGAGTTCTCAAATTCTTTGAAATTTTTTTGCCCAAATTTTACAATATATACCATTTTGACCCTAAACTTTTCTAAAAGTTTTACTTAGGTCTCTAGCATCTTTTAAGCTACCTCTTTGGGTCCCTAAATTTTTTCAAATTTTATTACAGGTCCATTCACTTCTACTAAGTCTCATTTGGGTCCCCATTTCTTAGAAATTTTATTTTGACCCCTATATTTTTAAAAAATTATATTTTAGTCTCCTAACTTTTATTTCTCTTAAAACACCTTCATAAAGTGTCCAAATTCCTTTATAAGTCCCTCATTATATTCCTCAGGCCCCATAGTCACTTTCCAGCTATCCTTGACCGAAATAGTGATGTTTCATCCATGAACTCACCAGAGATGGTAAGTCAGTTATCGACATGGTTGAAGTTAAAAAGTTGACTCTCTTGCGTGTTTATGGCCCCTTCAACCACCCTAAATGGTGGTTCGAGTCTCCTAAAAATGCAATTTATAGACAACCTTTAAAATAAAGTGTCACAGGAGATTTTAAGAATTTTCATGGTCTCGAAACTTTCATCCAACTCAAATTACCATTGGTATTGGCTAGAGGGGACTGAGAGGAGTTTCCAGAATTATTTTGAGTCGTGGTTGGTCGTAGGAGAGGTTAGGGTAGACTCGAGTAGGGACAACTCTATTTTCGGCCATGGGAGCAATGTTATTATTTGATCACACTGATGTTGGTAGGAGACACCTTGCATCGGGAAAAGGTACGGTTTAAAAGTTAGCTTCGACATAGTTCTAATACCACTAGAATGACCAAGTTTAGTTGTCGAAATAAGAAGTTATCAACTCTTAAATTGAGGTCGCCGGAAAACTGAGTAAGCTGGTTTTTAGAGAGAATTCTGGCCTAAGTGTCCATTATGTCATGTCCATAGCTGGCTGGATTGGACCTCCATCGACTTGTTTTTAATTATTTTATCTTCAGTTGTCAAGGCTAGAAATTTTGTTACTTTTGACTAAGAATCGGGTTTTGACCAGATTTGGGTCGAATTTCGGATCAAAAGTTGGGTGAAAAGATGAGCATGCACGCCTCGCGCGTATGGCACATATTGTGTGCCTGAGATACACGTCAACCTATTCATACTATAGCGAACCAATTTTTTTATAAATAAATCGATAGTTTCGGCCAATTTTGGTTGTTTACTAGTCAGTATACCTCCGATTCGACTAGTTTTTAAAAATTTTATTTTTCTAAAAATTCACTATAAATTAGACTAAAGATTATCCATTTTCTAATTTATCTATCCCTTCTAAAACTTGGGGGTTTTACTGCTCCAAAATCGATTTTGGTCATTTTTAATAGGTTCACCCCAAATTTGATTAGTTCTTGGAGCAATGTATTTTTTTTGAAAAATTATTTATCCAATTTCATATTAATTGAGCTTAACATTTGCTATTTTTTTATTTATATAAACCTTCTAAAAATTTGGGGTTTATGCCCCCTCCATCCTAATTCAAATCAATTTTAAATAAGACTCTTACTAGTAATTAATTTTTTTATCAGGTGAGGTTATTTGAGGGTAATTTTTTTACACTTATTCATTGCCTAAAATTTTGATCCAAATTAATTTCCAATCTCGGTTTGGATTTTCGTGCCTAGTTCAACATAAGTTTCCAATCCAATTGTTTTAATTTTGGGTTTCAAAAATTTTAATATTACAACTACTCCCGTTTTTTTTATATATTTTATCCCAAAAACTTTCATTTAGTTGCAAAATAATTTCATGTTATGGGCAATACAATAAAATTTACCCGAAATGGTCTACATTTGGGATGAATAACCTGGGGAAACTAAAGTGTGGGAGCCACCCAGGACGCTCGGACCATGACCGACACTTCGAGTGCTGCCTCACAATTAGGTGTCGTTGCACTCAAGGTCATGGCAGCTTTCCCGCCACTCCCTAATACGATCATGGGCTAAATCAGACCCCAAACAATATGGGCTACTTATAACCCTATACATATTAGGAATGTAATATTGCGTGAAAATACTAAACTAGAAACTAAAGTGTGGGAGCCACCCAAGGTGCTCTTACCATAACCGACATTTCGGGTGTCAGATCACTCGGCACCCAGGGTCATGACGGTCTCACCACCATTCTTTGCACAACAATAGCCAACCTAATCCCTCAATAAACTCGAGCTACCCACAACCCTAAACAAAATAACATACACCTGGAATGTACTGCATTTGGGACAATACTAGACCGAAAACTATAGTATTAAGGTCCCTTAATCGTTGGGTAAATTCAATTCAATCCTTATTGTTGGTATGTAATCCTTCACTTCAGTTTTATTCTAAACTTAAGTATGCATTTTAAATTTCTTAAATTATGTGTCTATAACTTCCTTGTAGGTTTCTGATCACAGCTCCTGAGTGCTAACTTAGAATCAAACCTGTTTATATTATATGATGTTAGGTTGTCTTCATCTTGTTGTACGAAGGGTTTGCCATCTTTCCAATTTATGACTCTTAAATATTTACCTTACTCAATACTATCTCATTATTAGAATATATGTTTTGAACACTTATGATTTTATTGTTTGATGTGTTATCACAAGAGTCAAATGACCGTCAGTTTTTGGAGTTTCTTCTAGTAGCTCCTAGACAGGGTCATTGGGCATTCTCTTGAAGGGTGTGTCCCTTCTGTGGTTAGATCATTTGCTTTTATCTTATAGATTTTCTGAACTAAAGCTTCTCATTCAAAATATTTGATGATACTTCAAATTTCTTATATGGTATTAAACTTAATCAGTCTTTTCTATCTTTCTAGGTTCGGATGGTGTAACCTCCTACAAACATTAGCCTTAACTGTTGGAATTTCCAAGCTTTCTTTCCAATTGCAGTCGATAACCAAGTAAGACGTTTTGTTGGGTTTATCATCCGTACCATAAGGAGAGAAAACTTGGCCTTGTAGAAGTTATTTTCCCTTGAGCCTTTTTTTTTCTAAATCCAAATACTTGTAATAGACTTTTAATTTATGACTATGCACTATTTTTGGCTGATATAATTAAAAAAATTTTAATTTAATTTATATAATTTGCTCATAACCAATTTATCCTATAATTAAATTAGAGTAATTTTAATTTATATTTTATTTTAGATCGAATTATTTTAAATTAAAAAAAATAAAAATACATTATCCAACATAATGGTTTCACTTTTAGTTCCATTTATGATAAAAAAAATTAATTTAAAAATATAGTGTCAAATCAAATAATTAACCCAAATGTTTTGTTATTAGTCTAAACCTTTTTTATCACCCATGTCTTAGATTGTAATACGTATTTTTTTAATTGAAAATTTTCGATAATAAATAAAATTAGAAATGAAATAATTATGCCAGAAAATGTATTTTTATATTTTAAATTTAAAATAATTCGATCGAAAATAAAAATATGTGTGATAAAATAGGTACAAACTAATAACAAAACATTTTAATTAATTATTGGATTTGAATAATATAGCCTAGTTGACTAAAACTTGAACTGCAGAATTTACAATTTTAAAGTTGTAATGGAGAGATATAAAAGTAATAATAGTTTATAATATTTTATTCAAATTACCACTTTTTACCTCTATGTATGTTTTTGGGGACCAATCTTTTACTACGTTCAAGCAACATGGAATATTCTATCCAAATTACCATTTTTTACCCTATACAAGTTTTTGGCTCACAGGGCCCATCTTTTACTACGTTCAAGGAAGCATCCAATGCCTTTATGTTCACATGTTTGGTATTTGTAGCCCTTCCATCCAATATGCACTCATACTTGAGGTAAGATTTTCTAGAGGTACATCATAAGTTTTTTGGTGGGAGGACTCGAATTAACCTTCTATCTCCGTTCAATATAACAATTATCTAGATATAGGAATGGTTTTCGGGGCCATGTGCCTCGAGCCTCTTTGGTTTTTTTTACTTTCATTCAAGGAGTATCATATTCATTAATGGGAAATAATGCCCTTATAATCACATATAGGGTTATTGGTAGAGCTGGTCCAAAATCTGGGTCTTCTCCAATCTTATGCCAAAGGCTAGAAATCGTTTTAAAAAAATATGTAATATACAATGAAATTTTCTCAAATATCAAATTTAATTAAATTATTATACAAAAGAAAATTATAAAATTTATTAATTAATATAATCGTTTCTACTTCATCCCCTCTATCCTTAGCTACGATTTATAAGCTGCTATCTGTGGGAGTTGTGACGGTAACCTTACACATCAGTTCATTTTGAGGAAGTATGCTGACTCACCCCTTTGACTTTTTTTCTATTTTATGGCTTCCACTTGTGTCCTGCACTGGTCTGCTCCTTTTTCTATAAAAGTTTAATAATCCATATGCCATTCCAGATGCTGAATTATTTTGGCCATCGTCTACCTCATATACTGATCATCTTAAAACACCACTCTCAACTCATGCTTATTACAAGAAGGTGGAGACTGGCGTTCTTATACTAGTTCTTTGTTTTGTATTCTTACCACTTGGAGCCCTTGGCATCCTTTGCCGCATATGCTACCTGAGAAGACAAACAAATCCCACTCCCACCGACAGCCGAAGACAAGTGGAAAGAAGCAGAGGTAGCGACCTGGTTGTTATGGATTCAGTGATGGAGATGTCTGATTGCCCTAATACTACTACCACTAGGAACCCAGGCGGGGTTGGCTACTCTGGTGGTGCCAATGTTGGCTGCTGGAGCGGCGGTGGTGATGGTGGATGCTTTGGCGGCGGCTATGATGGTGGCTGCGGCGGTGGTGGTGGTGGCTGTGGCGGGGGTGGTGGTGGTGGGGGTTGACATATGGTGATCTACCTAGCTCTATGTACTTACCGTTTGTGTTCTTCAGTAAGGTTCCCGAGAAAATCCACAGTCAGGTTAGCCCTAGAGGTGGCAATTGAGTGGCGGTTATATATATATATATATAGCTGAATATTTGCGCAATTCCATATGTCTGTCAAATTTGAGCATACTTATTAGTTATTCTATTTATAAGCTTCATTCTGGGCTCCTCAAATTGGAACGGGCATAAACATGAGGAAGGTAAAGGTGGAGATGGAGAATGTCCCTCAAGTGAATGCTTAATTGCTTATTGAACTTGGATACTGGTCTAAATTAAGTAGTTGGGATTCGACCACTGATGGCAAAATGCCCTCAAACCTCTATTTCTCCCACTGGCCTAGTAAATCCTTCTCCATTCAATGACTGGCCTGTTCACAATCTGCCTTTAGGTTAGACGTGTGAAATCCGCCACTGTTTTTCCTTTTAACTTATGCTAATTTGAAGTAAAAGTAAAGAGTAAACGCATGGCTTAGTTGCTGAGTGGGCCATTGAACATCAATGATTTAGTTTTCAGAATCGCAATAATTCATATAATTGATGCAAAGATGATCAGTCAAGCAATTTCTTGTTGATGACCACTGGGGACCATGCAATTTCACCAGTATTATGAGCCTTTAAAGGCAAAAACAGCAACCTCGGACCAGGGAAAGCTTCCGCATGTAGTGGGAACAAAATGATCAGTTTAATTAACCACGTTTAAAGGCAAAAAAAACATTTACTTGTAAGATGATTTTCAAGAAAAAATAATAATAGAAGTGAACCTTTATTGAATCATTAATCTCTCAATGTGAGCCGAGTTTTTCCATAGGCAACAACTGATTTTCCACTTCTCCGTCCATTATACTCATTCACTCAACCTTATTGGGAGTACCTATTCATCTCCTAGTTCAAATCCGCACACATTTAGGAAATTTGCACCGGAATTAAGATTGACTTCATCTCTAGGCGAGTAGATTGAAGTCCAAACTATTGTCTTTGAAGATAGAGAGAATTTGGCACCAAGCGTGTAGAGAGAACACTACTACTTTCTTTTGTGGGTTTATTAATGGTTTGAGTCACTAATTTCTCACAATTCACTCAATTTCATGGTTCTATTGAACCTATGATCGAATTTTGTTAAGAAAGAAGAAGAAGCCTCAAATTCTAGTAATGGTATCAGAGCTACTAAGAAGTTGAAGTTAGCTGAATCAAATGTCTATGGCTATTGAAGGGGATAATATTTACAACTAAGCAATTCTAAGTTTGATGGATATTATAAGAATTATCCGATAGAACTTTTTTGGTTATATGAATTTTTAGGATTTTGTGATTATTAAAATTGCATATTTAGAATAAATCAATATAAGTGAAAAAGGATTTGAAGTAGTTTAATTGAGAGATATAATGGTAGATAATTTTCTATTACAATTTATAAATTAGACTATAATAAAGATAATATTAAATAGATATATTAATAAATATATTTGAGAGATGATAAAGTCGAAATATTAAATTTTATTAAGAGTTAAAAGAACTCTAAATTAGTACAAATGAAAGAAAGTAAATGAACACTATGTGTTAGTGATACGTTTATGTCGACTAAATTTGATTATATGATTTGAGCAATAAAAAAATCAAAATATACCTCAACTGTAAGAATTGAGAAACTACAAAACAATTTAATGATTAATAAGAATAAGAAATTGAAGCACTTACCATTATATTTAATTATATGATTTGAGCAATAGAAAAATTAATAGACACCTCAACAAAGTACAAAACAACTTAATGATTAATAAGAATAAGAAATTAAAGCAATTAGAAGATGACCAAGTATTGAATGTTAGTAGAATGAGAGCCTAAGTTTTTAAACGTGGGAATCTTATAAAATGATAGAAATTATTTAATATTCAAATTTTATAATAAATAAGTTATCATATATTGGAATCGAAAAGGTGAAATAAATTAAAATTGGTGAGAATAAATATTGTGATTGGTTTAAGATCTAATGATAGAACATTTTTATTGTTATTTGTAATTTAACTTAAAAGTGGATTAATATTAGTATTATTAATTTGAAAAATTAAGTTAAGTATATTCAATTTGGGAGTGTAATATAAAGTTTATCAAATCAGATCTAATTAACTCTACGAGTTGGAGAGATTAAATTAAATCGGGTTAAACGATTTTAATAAATTTGATTTTAACATATAAAGTCAAGTTAGTATAATATAGATAAATAAATTAATATATATATATATATATATAAAAGATTGATAACATGTGAATGCATGTTGTATAAGTCAGATTGATAAAATATAAACACGCATTGAGCAAGATACAAGGCCCTATCAATAGGAAACATAATAAATCCAATAAGAAAGTGAGAAAAACTCGCCCAAAATGTTACAACAGAAAACAAATAAGAAAAAATCTTTGAGAAGAGTGGGTTAAACAATTGGGCGGCGGAACTTAGAATACTATTTAAGAAGGGTTAAATTCAGTTAGAGACCAAAAACATAAAAGGGGTGACAGGGATGAGTGCCCAAGTGAAAGCCCACATATGTAAGGTCTTCTTAGTGGACTTGAAGAAGAATATGCTGGAATTGAACTTCGTTGCAAGTCCCCTAAGTACCAACTATGAACTTGGTAACAAATGGTCATATGGGCTAGGAGTTCTCACCATTAGAGTACATGGGCGCTCCTACATAATAACTAATATTCTCCCTATGTATGGAAACCAAACAACTAAGCTCACCGTAGGTTCAATATTTAGACAAACAAATAGATTGAGCAATTATAACTTTCCTGCTGTATGGTTGATTGAATCTAGGACTCTTAAAGTGCTAACCGTAAATCCCCTTCTCATATAATAAAAAAGTCGGAATTGAAAATCGAAAAATTTTGAGAAAAAAATCGAGTTTCAAATAATTGAAAACGATAAATTAAAGTTAAAATAAGAAAAATAAAAAATACTAAATAACTAATAAATACTAAAAAATTATGTAAAGTAACTATTGATAAAATTGAGTGTGATAACCATACCGGTTCAAGGTGAACCAGAACTAAACTGAAATAAACTATATAGAAACGATTCAAAATTTTATTTTTCT
The DNA here is from genome assembly GCA_030064435.1 of Trapa incisa. Classification (NCBI taxonomy): domain Eukaryota; kingdom Viridiplantae; phylum Streptophyta; class Magnoliopsida; order Myrtales; family Lythraceae; genus Trapa; species Trapa incisa. The sequence goes on along the minus strand of CM057780.1, from coordinate 15,921,885 downwards.
AGTTGGGTTAAAAATAGTAAAATAGGAAATTAATACCAATATTGGATAGAAAATAAATTTATATAAATTTTAAAAAATAATAAATTTTATAAAATAAACACATTTTCAAATTCAGGCCACCAAAATCAATCCGATCGTACCAGTTAACGTCTGCTAGGTCAACGCCCAATTATTAGGCAGGATTAATCAGCGAATGACATATGGCGAAACACACTAGTCAGTCGCTTGGTCAGAGCCTAGAATCACTTGCTAATTAGAAAATGACATATGTACTTAGTTAACTCTTAGAGAAGGAAAATTACACGTCAGTGACAACCGACCAATATGATAGTGATACATGTTTCCGGTCAACGGTTAATGTCGGAGAGGCCCCGTTAGTCGAATCGACCAATGGGAAGTGAACACTTAACAAATGTGCCAAATCAGTGTTTGACTAGGGTATCTGAGAAACGTATACACATGATAAAGGCAGGTCAAATGTATCAACTAATCAGATGATGACATGTGGTAGTGATAGTGTGCATTGAAAGGAAAATCTAACTAATTTAAATTAGTCAATTAACTTATTTAAATTAGTCAATTAAAGTATGTCATGCGTCACCATCAACGATCAATATAAATACAATAAGTGGCCACATTAGAATGAGCGACTAATGGGAAACTGTTACATGTCTCGTTAGTGAGTTAAAGGCTGATTAGGATATTGAGTAGAAAGTCGTGTTAGCAAATTCAACCAATCACAGCGTGCCACATGATAAGTTCGCACATGCGAATCTCGAACAGAAAGAAAAGGTGAGCTATTTAATCTCCGACGACTGAAAAATTCTCTAGTATGACCCTCGGCGGCCGAGTTAAGGGTCGAGTATTGAGCAGTTTACAAGTTAGTTGCCGATCTCTTTATATAAATAGTTACTTCCCACCCGTACTCTACTCTTGCAAACGATCCAAAAATAAAAAGTACTCAGTTTTCCGACGAGAAATAAATCAGAGCTCCAACACCGACAATTTTGTTAGCCTTCAACTTCGCAATTGTACTTACAAACGGAAAAGCTTCTACAACTGATAACAATCTTAATTTGGCCTGGGTATCACTACCAAAGCTCCAAGAAGCTCAAATAGTACTTATGCTCTCTTGGTCGTGAGAAAGTCGAAACACTCCAAGATTTATTTCGCTCGCACCCGACGTTTTGCAGTTAAGCCGACCCCTCCCCACCCATCTCAATCGATTTTCAACTCCATGCAATTGTTATTTTTTCGTCCCGTACTAAAAAAGTATATTACAACTAATAAATAATAATTATCCTAAATTTAAAGTTACATCTCAAAAGTGTAGTTATATTAAAAGTTAGTGAATATATTAGCATTAATAATTTTTAGAGTTAGCTTATGGGTTGACAATAACAAAAATAGAAAAGATATTATATATATAATTATAAATTTATAAATTTTAATTGAATATACACCATCATATTTTTTTTAATACAAATAAAATGGAGGTATATTTTATTGTAAATAAAATGGTTTTAAGGAATATTTTACTCAGTACATAAAACTGGTGAGCCGTCCTTGTAAAAGACCTAAAACTTCTTGGTCATATGGAAAGGATGAAAGTGAAACGGATTGCAAAGGGGACGGAGTGACAAAAATGGAATCACGGTACGATGATCATTAAAGAGCTCCACACAGAAGCATGGCTTGAGAAATGTGCAATTATCAAAATGTTATGTAGTAGAACTAAGATCGCTCCACCTAGAAGCAATCCAAAACCATCAATCAAAGCACCATGTGCTGGGACCTATACATTGCCGCTTTCCATTACCTAATACTAATGCATTCGCCCCTCAAATGAAAGCTTATGATAAAAAAATTCTTACATTTTCTTCTATAATCCTTTGCCATTTTCTTTTTATTTTATTAAGAATATTACCGTACATTTAATAAAATATAATAATATTATTAGTTTATAAAATAAAAAATTTTATACTATTTATAAATTTTTACTTTTTATTAAAAATGAATTCGAGCAAATAAATAATAAATTATTTTATTGTATTAGAATAAATTTATTCACACTTGAGTTTAAAATCTAAACGAGTCCATTTATACAAAAAAAATAATAAGATACACTCCGTAAAATTTATAATTTTTAAATATAAATTTACCCTATTAGTTATCAATAAAAATTAACTTATTTCACATTTTGCCAATATTTTTTTATTTTTTTTCTAATTTCACTTTATAGCAATTAATTTAATTTCTATATAGTTAGATAGAACTAAATTTTTTACTTAAATGCATGTACTAATGTACCATTTATCTAACTCTAAGCGGGCATTAAAACCTACCACTTAAGTAGGACAAGACAACTCATATAAGTTATTTTTTACAAAGATAAAATAAAAAAATATATTTTTTTGTATAATTTGTTATTTTAATGGGATCCATCAATCCATAGGTCATTTAAGTAGGAATTAATTACTTCAACATCTATTTCATCCATTCACAAGTTTGTTTAAAATAACATGACGTGTTAGACTTTGATGCCAAGAAAAATGGTGTCATTTTATTTAAAATTATCTATTTTTATTTATGTTTATCCTATTAAGCCCATTTCACATCATCATTTAACCATTTCAATAAATACTATTACTAGTATAAATTATAAACTCCCTTATTACTATAAAAAAATGAGTATTTTCTATAAATAATTAGGAAACTATTAAATGGACTAAATTTGGAAAAAGTTTTGCATGCTCGCTCCAGTGTACTGAATTGGTAACTGGTAACCATGTTGGGACTTGGGACCACCTTATTTATTATTTAACTTTGTAAAATTTTAAAGTAATATATATATATATACTTTTGCTTTAGTGGATAATATGTGCTTTGTGGAATTATATCGTCAACTAAATCATTAAATATATTGAATCATTTCAATTCTCTATTTAATACTTAGTTAATTAAAACTAATAACAAGTTTAAGGTCCAAACTCCACTCATTTTGGGCATGATTGAGCTACAAGATATTAATAAAATTCAAAGAAAATAATAAATTATAATAAATCAGTCTAAATAAATTAATAAATGAAAATAATAATTTAATAAATATAAGAATGACATAAAGTCAAATAGATTAATAAATTATTTTTAATAATTATATTTTAAAAATATCAAATAAACTCAATAAATTAATATATCCTAATAACTTTAAATTTATTCAAATATAAAAAAATTAATAAACTTTATAAATACATTAATAATTTGTTTGATAAGTACTTTTAGATATTATAAAATTATAATCGAGTATTAAATCAAATATATTAATATTTTATTATATATTCGGATTGAAAGCCCCGAATAATTTTATTTTTTTCATTATACAATAATTATTAATGGGAGTATCTGATTACCATATTAATATAATCCTCTTCGTCATCATCGGCTCCCTTCCCTACGGCTCCTCCTCTCTTCCTTCATCATCCCATTAACCGAGAGCATCCGACCTTTTCCTGCCCTTCCCTTCAGAGGAGCCTAGCCTACTTTCATCCCCAAGAGGAGACTCGAACGTAGGGATTTCGCTGCCGGCAACGAGCTGGGATCCGATTGTCCATCCCAGAATGTCGCAATCAGCGGTGAGGGGCAGGATGGTCGGCGACTACCTGGTCAGCCGGCAAATCGGGTCGGGCTCCTTCTCGGTGGTCTGGCATGCGAGGCACCGGGTCCACGGGACCGAGGTAGCCATCAAGGAGATCGCCACTGGTCGGCTCAACAAGAAGCTCCACGAGAGCCTCATGTCTGAGATTTTCATCCTCCAGAGGATCAACCATCCCAATATAATTCGGCTGCACGATATTATTGAGGTAAGAAATTTTTCATTCTAAAGGAATTTCAAGTAGTTGAACTACTGGTTCAGTGGCTATCGACTTACCTTGAGTTTTACTATGTAAAAAAAAATCAAAATTCATTCTTTTTCCGAATTGTAACGGTTGACAACGAGAAATTTTTAAGACTCGTGGATTTGTAATGTTGAAAGACTTTGCTGGGGAATGAAAAATACAGTTTTGCTCGAAGCTTCTCACTTGTCAGTGTAGAAGAACTGCTGTTCATGGGGATCCCAAACTTTTGACAGAGTAAAGCATACATTTTCACTCCTCATTTTCTTCTGCAGCTAAATGAAAAGCGTAATTGTACGCTTGTAGTTCCTTTTATGTCTAAATTAAATTTAGCTGCCAAAGATTTTTATTTTGATGACGAAAAAAATCTAACCTTGCTACTCTGTTATGCGGTGCAAAATCTATGCTTTGATATTGCAATTATTGTTATTAGTCTGTCAAAAAAATTTATTGTTATTAGATCCTGCAAATTGGTTTTCCTTATTTTTCCATTTTTTGTTGTTGTTTTCTTTCCTTCAGTGGTCTTACCCAGTTATTAAATTTCACATCTTTATCAATAGGATGATCCATCCTTTGAAGTAGATGGAAACTTTGATTCAGTTACCCACTCTCTGGTTAGATAGTCATATTTTTAAATTGTGTTTGTTTCTGTGAATGCAGGTTCCTGGAAAAATACATCTTGTCTTGGAATACTGCCGTGGGGGTGATTTATCTATGTACATACAATATCATGGGAGAGTCCTTGAGGAGACTGCCAAGTACTTTATGCAGCAGCTAGGTAGTGGAACTTCCATGTCCCATATCATTTGCATAATTTTTTCTGCATAGAACAGTCCCAACCTTTTTGATCCATGCATCTTGCAGCAACGGGCCTTCAAGTTCTTCGGGAAAATAATCTTATTCATCGTGATTTAAAGCCACAGGTCAGATAGGTTTCTATCAGCTACACCTATAACATGTATCACATTCCATACTTGCCTGTTGAATTAGATAAGAATGTGGATGTAACATTCCTGGTGACCGTTTAAGGAATACCCATGCTTAGTAATGGTCTGGGTAGATGGATTAATCACTTTATTTAAATACAGATTTTATAACACTGAGTTACTTTTTTGGGACAGAATCTTCTGCTAGCAACCAGGGATGAACGCTCGGTTCTAAAGATTGCAGATTTTGGATTTGCCAGGTAATTGATCTGTATCATCCCTCTTGTGCATACAAGAGAGATACAATAAATTGAATATAGCAATCCATTTCCCTAGTCTGCAGCTTCATGATTTATTATTTCTAATTGTCTTCATCCATGTGTGGTTAGAATCATAATATCTTTCCTGTGCAAGTTGTTGATCTAGGTGTTCTTATTATCTGCTTTACTGAGGACCTATTGCTAGAGAATGTTTCAATATGCTCGCTGCATTGCTCTAGTAACTGGTATTTTGAATTGCAGCTCTAATGGCAGTTGGGTTAGTCTTAGAAGTTTGTATTACTGATCATAACTGGATTGTGTGTTACATGTTGGGACAGTTTCTTGGTTTTCTAAACATAATTTGACTATTTTTTCCTGAAGATGCTAATGCTGCCTGCGGGTAGTATTGGGTAATCCTACCAGTCTAACATTTTCCTAGGAAGAAATTGTAGTATATTAGTCAATTGTCCCACTTAATTTATTAAGATTTGTCCGTGCTGTTCTTATTCATCTTATTTGTCAAAATCATTTTTCTGAATCTTTAGACCAACAGGGTATACGTGTTATAAAGTCTTGTCCTGAATATCCTCGTGATTTACAGAATACTACTTATCCCTTAGATATTCTCCAGGAAAGAGCCATAGGAACCTTAAAGAATATGATTTTTTGACAAGTCATCTAGGCAATCTTCCTCTTCCTGTTTGGTCTGATTTTTTTTTACCCTGTTTGCAGATCGTTGCAGCCAAGGGGTCTTGCAGAAACATTATGTGGTTCACCCCTTTACATGGCACCAGAAATAATGCAACTTCAGAAATATGATGCCAAGGTACCCCTGTTGCTTATTAATGTAATCATTTGAGGAATATTAATAAGAAGCTTCAACGGTAAATGTGAACCAAATATGCAGGCAGATCTCTGGAGTGTTGGTACAATTTTATATCAGCTAGTGACGGGAAAAACCCCATTTACTGGAAACACTCAGATACAGGTTTGATTATGTTTTATCTACTTTTCTTTTGTAGTTTCAATAGTTCCATGAATGCTGCAGCTCTTATATCAGTATCGCCATTGTGATGTGTGAACGTCTGGGTTTACATTCTAAACTCTTTCATACAATGTATTTTGCAGTTGCTTCAGAACATTATAAAATCAAATGAATTGCATTTTCCTCCTGAAAGTAGAGATCTTAGTTTTAATTGCAAGGATTTGTGCCAAAAGTTGCTCCGACGTAATCCAGGTATTGTGAATCCTATAGCTTTACATTGTCATCTATATGTTTGACTCAATACTGACCAATCTCTTTGGTTTTTAATTACTCTCCATTATTGATATAGTTGAACGGTTGACATTTGAGGAATTTTTTAACCATTCATTTCTCCACCATAGAGGCTTAAATGACTCAGCTAGGTAAGGGGACATCAAAAACCTGTTACTCAAGAAACAAAATCAAATCTGCCAACTCAGATTTATTAAAAAAATCCTTTCTATTTATATATACCAACTTCGGATGTGCAGAAATAGTCAATCAGCCAGGAGTGCCGATTGTTACCCTGCAACTGAGTCCAATCTGGTGAAGATGGAGGATTCTTCTCATGATGAGTGCTTTCCTTTCATCTTAGAAGATGAAGGTATTGGTTCCTGTGGAAGTTCGTCCCTTACGAAGATGCCTCTAGTTGAAACTTCTAAGAGACTTATACGTGAGAGAGATGTCAGAAAAGAAGTAGAAGATAATATATATAATAAAATGGGCCATCCTTCCATTTCCAGATATAGCAGTAGTGCCCCTGTAAATAAGTCTCTGAGTGGGTTTGACATCCGTAAGCCTGTGGCAAATCGAGATGATCCTCTGAGCTTTGATTGTCAACCACCATCAGGTCCACATTTAAGAGGTATTATTTGGTATACTTCTTAGTTGTTTTTAATTTACAATATATCGGTATCTTCATTAGGGACCAATCAGTCAATACTGTACTGAAGTTCATCTTAATTTGCAGTAGAAGACACTTTGGAGTTGATTAAGGATTATGTTATCGTGTCTGGACCTCCTATGGATGTTTCTTCTCATTCAGAGAGTGCCTTCAAACTAAGCCATGGAAAACAACAAAATTTACTGAAGACATCAACAGATATTATGCCCCGGCTGAGTGCTGCAGAACCAAGTATTGGTGCCACTGACATTAATGCACGCTGCATTGGAAGCCTTGAAAGCTGTGGTTCTGCTCATGGGACTTCCCTTGTATCTTCTGACCTACAAGATGTACTGGAGAGGCCATCAGCCCACTGCATGACACGGATCAAATCTTTGCAACATTGTGCTTCTGTCATCAAAGAGTTAGTCAACGAAAAGGCAAGTCATTCCTATTTCCTGACAAGACACAATCACGTATCAACTGGAATTTCAAAATTAAGGAGAGAAGCTATTCTGGGTGACTCGAATGAAAATGGCTTTTGACCATTGAATTCTTATTTGTTGTCCAAGTTACATCTTACATCTTAAGCTTGATTATGTTCATTGAAGTGCTGGACAAATAGACCAGTTTCGAAGCCCAAGACACTTCTGGTAACTGTTAATATTTACGAGTTCTACCAGCACAATTTCTGAAGCAGCTATCCATATTATATTTGATCTTTGTATTTATCTGTTGCTTTCTAAAAATTAAGTTGACCGATACAATTTCATCATTCATTGGAAAACTCTGGATGTTTCAACATGGAATATTGTAGTTTATCAATGTTCTGCAAGTTGTTCTCATTAATTGTATTATTTCCTTGCATGATTGGTGAAGCCGTGTGTTTTTTGGGGTGCAAGGTTTTTTTACAAGTTTTGCAGCTATATTTCCTTGGAATATACATCTTATATTAATCTAGCTTTGCTCCAAATATCAATTTTCTTTGCTTTTCTGTTCAGTTTACAGCTGGAAGACAATTGGAGGCATTCTCCATTCAGCTCGTGATTCTTGCTATCTGGAAGCAAGCACTAGACATATGCCATACTCGGGCTGCATCCTCCATGGAGGGGAGTCCAAGCCATGGAACTTCAAGATCAGAAACCAGGTCCTGTGAGGATCAGGAATGTCCCAATTCTGGAGTATTTTCAGATAATTTTAGGCCTGAGGATGTCTCCCCTCAGATTGAGGGCGAATTTCTGCGGGAAGTCGAGAATGCTGAGAACCTCGCAAAATTTATTGAGCATGGTATGTCTATCAACCTTTGCATCAGCACGATTTCAGCTCCATAGGTACATACATAGATTATGAGAGTGATTGACTTGTCTTGTTTTACACAAGGACGTAAAAATATAGTGTATTTCTGGTGGAAGAAAGATAATTAATCTGGAAAAGTGTTCTCTTTTTCCCTTTCTTAAGTAATTGATGTTTATCTGCAGAATGTATGGAGATGCCTGATGCAATGGAGACAATATTTCAGTCAGCTCTTGCTCTGGGTAGACGAGGGGGTGTAAGCACATTTCTTCCCCTTTCTTTTCACCCATTTATGTTTTGAAGTTATGTTGGTCATAGCATGGTTCATCAGGCAAGGATGCATGTTTTACTATAGCTAAATATGCTCCAATGGTGTTACAACCAAAAGAAGTTATGGGAATATATATATATATTCATACTTGACGTCCATATATTTTTTTTCTTTTCAATTTACAGGTAGAAGAGCTAATGGGTGATGCAGAAACTGCAGCTGTACTATATTCTAAGGCAGCACACCTGTTAGTCTTCCTCCTGGTGGAAGCACCTTCATTGATCCTAAACCCTCCATTTTCTCTTACTAGCACAGACAGGTATAGACTCAGGAACTACATCGAGCTTCTCAACAGGAGGCAAGGCTACTCGAGGTCTGATGCAGGTGGGACATCTCAAGTCCAAAGGCCAGCAATGCCCCACTTAAAGTGACCCAAAAATGGTACAGAGGAAGGATGAGAGTTTCCATTTCCTTCTCATCTAATGACTCTGCCCCTACTATATATAATCTTATTTAAGTTGTACAGTTAATTCTTAGAACTAACAATTGGGTTCTAATTAGTGGTGGGGATGCTGCATCCTGGGGTGATGATGATGAATGTAAAACGTTCAGGTTGCTTCTGTGGTGAAAAGTACAGAACAGAGAAATGTGCATTCTTGGATTTCTTATATGCCATGATTTGCAGGTGTTGTTTACAGGTGTTGAACCTCGAATGCCAGTACTCGGTGATTCTCAATATTGAATCGAGCAGATCCCTTGTTCTTTCTATCCAGCAAAATCATGCAAAAGCGCCCCCTCCAAGACATCCCTGCCGAGCTGCCTGTCCTGACCCACGTAGCCACTAAAAATGAAACCCCGGCCGCTCCCATCCGAACATAGGCCGAACCGCTGGATTCCATTGGCCTGAAAGGGTGTTGGTAAACTCGTCACCTTGTTGCTCTGGTAAAGACCAAGCGACAAGGACACACTACTATTTAGGCCTCCAACGCCTTCCACAACCGAGCCACGGTCGGTAAGATGGCTGGGCAGATCACAGGAGAGATTGTGACGCCTCTCATTGAAGTTCCTTGTGGGTAACTTGGGAAGATCACTCTGGGTCCGCTTGTTCGATGGAGTTCGATGAATACTTTGAGTGGAAGTTGATGGAGCATCTGAAGCCAAAGGTAACTGATGATCGATCAGTCTGGACAAACTACTGTTAGTATTCGCATCTTTCCTCTTCTGAGGATCCGAAGCCTTCTGAGCCTGTTGAGTTTCTAACATGTGGATTTCTTCAACCATCGGCTTCCAAAGCCTCACTCTTGCATTTATAAACCAATTGGAGACCTGTTCATGATTTTTAGGAGGCATATTGATTCGAATGATGCAATCAGTAGCTAATTCGAAACCTGAGAGTTCAGAGAAGCAGAGGCAACTCACCTGGTTCCTGGATAAACCAGCCTGTTTAGCCAACATGATCTTATCGGCATCAGTGGGATAACTGTAAAACGGAGTAGCTTTTAGTTTCCAGGGTACAGAAACACACAAAAATGCTAACGTGGAAATCCCATGGAGTCAACTTTGGCACTTACGGGTAGAGAAAATGCTCAAACAACCATGCCTTTAGAACAGCCACGGCACGCTCAGGAAGGCCCCTCTGAGGCCGCCAAACAGGTTGCCGGTGGCCAATGTATCCCGGGCTCGAAAATGGTCTCTGCCCATAAGGAGCACCATCCGCAATCCCGAACTTCGATTGACCTCCATCCCTTATAGGGTTTCCAGGATCATCCTTCCCCATCTGGAGCTGGTCAGTGATGGCATTCTTCAACCCCCTGAAGTGCTTGGACATAGCTTTCAAGGCTAAGCCAGTGCAGGGAGCAGAATTACCGAAACCTGTGAGATACTCAAATGATGCCACTACATCTTGCATCTGTTCATAGTACTGCTTGTACCTTCTACATACCTACAACATAACCCAAAGTTTTGAAAATTCCAACTGTTGCCCAAAGACATTCTACACATCTGTAAATGAGAATTTTATCACAATCAAGAAAGAAACCAAATAACCAGAAAAGGTCAAAGAGATGCAAGAGCTCATCAACTATACCGAGAAGACACACAGGCAGAAAAATCACAATCACTTGGTTCCAAAACTAGTCTCTAATGTAGGAAATTTGATTATGCTTTTCCTAGATAATAGTAGTAGATCAACAACATTTTCAAGGCTCATATTTCAGAACCCAGTTCCCCTTTTAGCAAATCTATGCACATTGCACATCACAATGATATGAGGGCATAGTTCCCTGTACTCGAGATAAATTAAAGCACACAAGTATATTTATATATATATATCTGAAACCTCCTCTAGCAACGAGACCAGTCCTGACTTCCTTCTATGAATCTCGCTGGCTTCTCCTCTGGTGCTTGTAATAGAACTACCACCGTCCTCCGCCATCAGATAACGCTCCATTGCCGAGGCATTGACCACCATGATCGAGTCTGCTTCCGCCATCTTTTCAAATGGCTTCTGTCGGCCCACATCACAGAACTCCTCCAGCAGCTGCTGCGTGGGCTTCAGGAACCACGACCCCTTTAAGATGGAGGGGTAGACATCGAAGGGTCCCGAGCACCTCGACACCACGGTGGAGGGTAGCAAACCGCCTGAAGGAGCGGCCGTTGGGATTGGGAACCCTCCAGCAGCTGTGGATCCGTACCTGTGTAGGTTCAGCTCGAGAGGGACGATGAGGCTGTCGTCCGGACGATTGTTTCTGTTGTTGGAGGAGAGGGAGAGGGAGAGCGTGCTGTAGTTACGTAGGTTTTGAGGAGGATGGAGAAACGGGGTGGTGGAGGCTATGCCGTGGATCGAAGCGGAGCAGCTAGGGTTTACGGCTACCTGTGACAGTGGATCCATGTCGGATAGCTGCTGGTGGAGGTGGTTTGTTCTCGAAAAGGACGAGGCTGGAGGAATCAAGCTACGGAATCCTCGTTCCTCCTCCTTGGCTACGGAGCTAAGCGAGTAAGGAGGCCTGCAAACTCCTCGGTCGGCGGCGGCGACGGCAGCGGAACTGCTGAGTAGGTGAGACGTTAGGAGGGAGCGATCATAATGGGGGAGCAGGCCATGGAAACTGGCCGTGGCAAGCTCACCGCCGGCGCCCACTCCGTCAGCGACTCGGAGCTTGTCCATGCGGCTCTGCTGGGGGACGTGCAGACACTGCTCGAAACCCTCCGCCATCACCGGTACCAGAGACGATCAGAAGGGAAGGGAATATGATTAAGAAAGAGAAAAATTAAGCAACTTTTCAAGGGTCATGTAGATAGGAAAATAAATAGAGAGAGATAAGGTGTATGATGGAGTGAGGGGTTATGTCATTGATCGTAAATTTCAAACCTTCTTCTGCAATTAAATTATTCGGATCACTCATTAGCCATTAACGTGAGAGTGAGACAGTGAAAGAGAGGTGGAGAGTTAAAAAGCACCATGTTACATGAAAATCTCCCGGTCTTAATATCTAACTGGAACATAATTTACATAGGTATTTAAAAAAGGTAAGTAGAATTGTATTCATAATCTCATTATAAATAGTTCAATAAAATTTTCATTTATCAAAACAACACTTATCTAATAAGCAAAAGTTAGATGACATAGACAATGTTATTTAAGATGCTATGTAAATATTAATTTCTTAATTTATTACGTAAATATTAATTTTATTTGAAGCAAAAATAGATAAAGTTTTATTTTAGATTTCACCCATCAGCTTTGTCTTATGCTTTTTTCTTTGCATAATATATAAAATGAAGAGAAAAGGATAAACATACTTCAGAAGATGTGTTTGGCGGATGTGTGTGGAAAATCAGCAAACCCTCTATAGCCTTTCATTCAACACCCTCTTCCCATGTGGGTCAGCTCCAACCCTATACAGTACCTCTTTATACGATGAGCATGTTACTTACTGCCTAACCCTAACACAAGTAGAGTAGGCTTACCCTATTCTAGTAGATTTCGCATAGCAGATGTCCATGCCCAGTTAAGCAATCCATACAAATTATATCATAAATACACCTCAAAGATAACGTGCTCCCTAAATAACACTTTCCTTACTCCCACTACACTACATACCCCTTTCTTCATTGTCTGGTTCAGGGTACCATCCTCGGGATTAGCTTCTTGTAGGTTTCTCGACCAGTTGTGGATGCTCCAAGACGGCCAAGTCGCCCCCCTCCGGTTATAAGTACCAACTAACCAACCTCTAGTTCTGGCCTATATAAATGCACTATCAAATTGGGATAGATTTCGGGGGCAAGTGCTCCATTTATATCAAACTAACATGTGCCTAACCTATTTCTTGTTCCATGTCAGTCCGAATGACTGGCTATTCCTTGTGGACGTCACATTCCGACGTCCATCTTGGCTCTCGTCTGACACCGGCGAGGGGGAAGGAACCGTAATCCGCACATTTCGACATACGTAAATCCTAATTTGTGATTTCAATTTATTTAATGATTATTATTTATTTCAAATATTGAAATTTAGATCTATTTTCTTTAACTATAAAAAAGTATAAAAAATATTAATATTTTAGATTACAGTGCATATGGTCGACTAGGTGGGGAGATTCGAGCATGTACTCACCCGCACAAATTTAAATCTCTAGATCTCTTGTCCACGGAGGCAAGTCCCTCCTCCAAGAAGTGACATGAGCGAACGACGACGTTAGCAAATCCTGGCTTGGCAAGATTATAATGTGACACGTGGACACATTTCTTGCTCCTGAAGGCAGTTTGCTTAATTCACCGCAGACAGACCTCCACAGTTCGACGCTACCATTTTCTTCTCTCAGCTTCGACCTGCCGCCATCGGTCATCACTTCTTTCTCTTCTGCTGTAAGCTGCCCTCCTCCAATCCCGCTATGTCCGATGAGAGGTCGAATGGTGTGATGGCCGTGATCAGAGCGGCCAGGCCATCGTTCCGCAACAAGCACGACAAGGTGTCCTTCGCCGTCCACGCCACCTTCCTGGCCGCCGGCTACTACCTCACTGCAGCTGGCCCCGCCGCCTACGAGGACGATGCGCTTACTTCCTCCTCTACCGGTACCTTTAATTCCCAGTACTTCCTTGTTTGTTTGTCAGTACCCCTCTGATTCTGCTCCCGTTCGGTTCTCTATGCTAGATGTACAGTAGTAATAATTTTTTTGGCGTAATTGTGAACTGATACAGTGCAATCTCGGTTTGTAATTGATAATAGAAGAACTTTTTATGTTTTGATTTTATTAGAGGAGGTGGGGATCGACCACTGGAACGAATTAGAAGACGAGTACGCCTTTGTTTATGCGAAGGACTCCAGGAAGGTTCTGGTTAAGTGTCTTGCCATGAACGATAAACTGGTCGTCAATGCCCTAGATAACTGTGTTCGTGAACCAGTTCATATTGAAATTGAGTGAGCTCTCGTTAGATGTTACTGGTTTTCACTTGACGGGTCTATTAGAAAATTGGCCAAAGATGATTATTGGGTTTTCCTTTTTTTTATTGGCAGTGTTGATGATTTTGCTGTGGAGGGCACCCCTGGGAATTACTCGGCTCAGTATAAGGGCCTGGGGAAGTTGGTAAAGAAACTTGACAGAGATATTCTATCAAAATTTGCTGGTTCTTTAGCAACGCCTTCAAATGCTGTCCCCACCAGGTACTTAGCCTATTCACGATTTAGGTAGCATTTCTCTCATTTCTATTTTAATTATCATGGCATATGATGATATTTTCATGTTATTTTTAGAACTATTTTTTTTTATGAATTTACTAGAAAAATACTGGTATCCTCAAACTTATGCCTTTTCTTTAGTTTAGACTATGAAAATCATCTTGCAGATTCGGGTTTGATGGGAAGTAACAATTACTTTATACTGAATGGTTTTTGCTTAATCCTTCCTGCTCTGTAAGGGCAGTATGAACAAAAATTCTTGAAAATATTTAATGCCTTGTTAGGGAAGTTTTATCCTTGATTTCAAAGGGCTCAATAGTGGATGCTTGTTGGGTTCTCTTTTTCCTCTGCATATCCTGTAGCTTTTGTTACTCTGCGCCCAATTATCTATTGCTATGAGGTGCTTTTACTTTTGGACATTCTGAGGCAAATATCTTGTTTTTGATTTTGCCTTTTCTATTTGCATACATACCTCTAGTTCAACCACGGGAAGTAGTGGTAGATCTAGACATGTAGATGAACCTGGTGATGGAATTACTGATGAACTATGGGGACCTCAAATCCATCCTTCTGGGTATGTCTATTCTCCTTTTCCTTTCTGCTCTATTGCCAATTGTTAGCTGATTTATAGAAAATATAATTAGTATTAATGGATGCAATGGCAAATGTGATTTTGTCAATCATTATCATGTGACCCTCGTTCCACTTCTTGACACTTATGAATGCTTGTGGTCGTAAAAGAGAAAATCTTAATGAATATCTCTCTATTTATCTTTGTTTTGGGCATTTTTTGTTAGAGTTTGTCTTGATTGATTTTTCTTTACTGCCTTTATGCATGAAAAGAAACTTTCGCTTGTAAGAGATTCTTACAAGGGAGTAGCCGAATCTATATTTGTATATTATATGAATATCTGATACGACACTTGTGCCTGTATTATACTAAGTACATAGAGTGTTATGTTAGTATATGATGACTGGATTTGGGGAATTGAGAAAAAAACACCCGGAGACTGGTTGCTGTACATTTCTCTTAGCGTATAAATGGTCCAAAAAGTGTTTTTTGGTGTAGTTGTTATGCTATCATTATTTAGAGGTTCAAACTAATTTGCTGCTTTAGGACATGGTAGAGTTGCTTTGCCCTTTTAAGATTGACACACTATTCATTTGTGAGATGCTTCCTTGAACATGTGTCATAGGGAGAATGAAAAAAAAGGTTATTCTCATTCATCTGTGCTGAACCTAATTGCTCGTCCTGTATCTCTCTTTTTGGAACCTAGGGTTGTACTTCCTCCTGTTTACCCTGGTGGTTTCAGCGATACCTTTCCAGGGCCAGGTGCTGGCTATTTTCCTACCAGGTCTGGTCTTTCTGGTTATTTTGCCCCTGCACGGCTACCACTAGCTGGATGCAGTAGGTTCTTACACAAATTTCCTTTTGGGTTGCAGAGGTGGTTTTAGTGGTGATGGCAGCATGCTTGTAGGTTTGTAACAGGGTGCTTCAAATGTTTCTCAAAAGATCTTTCCGTCCCTTTTCATTGTTTTCCAATGAATTTTCTGCAATCATTAGCGGTAGGGAAAACTAAATGTGTATATATTATTCTCACATTATACGAGCGTTTGTAATTGCAGGACCAAATGATCCGCGCTTCTTTGGTTCCGGTGGTCAGCAGCCTCCCTTGAATAGGGGCCCACAACCGTGAGTCCTCTCCTCCCTCCCTCCCTCCCTCCCTCCTTCTCTCTCTGTGTACAATCTGACAGTGGGTCAATCAAATTAAACAGGGGAGTCCCACCAGGCGCTCGTTTTGACCCATACGGTCCTCCTGGAATCCCAGATTTTGACCCATCTCGATTCACGAGGTATGAGCCTGCCCCTTGTTTAGTTATTTGAAGTTGAAGTGGGATCATTTTATTGGGCCAAGGAGAAGTCTACTATTCGTTTCAGCTACCTATAAGTTTTTTTTAAATCATCCAAGATTCCAGAAGTAGTTACAGATCAAACTAAGGAGGACGCACAAATTCTCTATACTATTACTTGCAAGATCCCCTTGTTAAAACCAACGGGCATTAAAAACCCCTTGAAGTATATTATATGGACTTGGATTCAGGTTTTTGTGGGGATGTTCATGTACTCAAACACATTCCTTAAAAATAAAATCAATGGATTTCCTTTGCAAACATTTCCTTGTAGGAGGTATTTTTATGCTGAATGCACTGGTTCATAATCCTGTCTATGTAGGAACCCTCCTAGGAGGCCTGGTACAGGTGGTGGAATCAACCCCGACCTTCAACACTTCCCCGGCGGTTCAGATCTTATCTGAAAGAACAGTGCACCTTTGCCTTGGCTTCCTCCTAGTCAGAGCGCAGAGTTTTGAGCCGCTTTACCCTTCCTCTTTGGGCTTTAGGATACAAGAGAGTTTCCATATATGGTGCTCCTAAGTACTCGGGTTGTAAATCTCCATAGCATGTACCGCCTTGTCTCAGTGTAACGCTTCTGCGTTTGGATTTATTATGTATATTGACCAACCGGTTGCTCGTCTCCTCTGTGTGCTGACAGATTCATCATATGCTTTAAATTGTTTCACATTATATACCTTCAATTGTTGGGGTCCACAATACTCGATAGATGGTTTGCCTAGAACTAGAAGGGATGCAGGACTTGCCCATTATCCAGAATTAGTCCCGAAGATCTCTTAGCCTGAGGTTCAGGATTGACCATTCAATATATATTTTTTTAACCGATAAAATTGGCTATTTGATAGAGAGCGTTGAACTCACTGCCAGAGTTGGTTATTAGAGGAGTCTAAATGTCAGAACCGCCATGGAAATTAGAATTCTTCTCCTCTGTCAAAGAAAAACAATTAATGCCCCTTCATTTAGCTCTAGCGGTTGGGAAACAGCTGCATCAATCATTATGGCTATGAAGAACAATCTCATCATCATCTCACAATTCCATGTAAATTCCTTCAACTTCCATCCTCTAAACTATATCATCTCGGCCGGATTCCTCCACCCCATCGGCCCTAAGGCATGGCATCCGCTCCGCCCACCAACCAACCGACCAATCGTGCCTTCCTTCCAAACTAAATTATGCTTGCGTTGCCTTGTGTTGCGTGAGAACAGAACGTTCCCAGAAAGCCTGCCTTAGTCGATTCAAAGTCTTACTTTATTTATATAAGATTTTCCTTCTGGGTCATTCTAGATTTCTGTCTTTTTCCATCGATTTGGACTTCTAACTTTCATGCGGCCACACATATTTAACACGTATGATATTAAATTGTAGGTGAGCTAGCGTACATACATTATATATATTATACTCTCGCTTCCAAACCTAATAATGAGCCTATCCATCAGAGAAGAAACGGTTCGAGTCTTCCAGAAAATGTCCATTCACAGCTGCAAGAGAAGGCAATCGATGGTGATGCCCTTGTTGGCCCTGATCATCATCATCATCATCAGCTCGGCTTCTTTCACAAGACCCGTCCAAGCAAGGGTACTGGAAATGACCTCATCCAGCTTTTCGCATCATCAACCCCAGAAGCAGCAAGGGAGTTATAGTCGGTCCAAGTTACTGGACGAGCTCGGCATGGTCTGCAAGTGCTGTGACGATAATGGAGACAACTGCAAGACTTCTTGGGATGGTTCTTGCCCCAGCAAGTTGCAGTGCCTCCCATGGAAATTTAGTTAAGATCGTGTATATAGCTCTTCCAGATGCTTCTTCCCTCTTGCGGAGGCGCCCTTGTAAACACCATGCGTGCGTGTATAAACCTAGTATTTCTAGCTCGACTTCACATACCATCTCTGTTCTGTTCTGGGTCACTGCTGTAGAGTGTGCGGTCGATTAGCATCACTCTTTGGCATTTTTGGAGGCTCTTTTTGATGAATCACCACTACTCTCACAAACCCTCGAGCTAATCATCGTCAAGACAACTGGGCCATCGCCATCGGTTGGTTGGTATATTGGTTGGTTTTTGTCTCCAAATTTGACATGTTCTAGATTATAAATTCCGCCCCCAAGATGAGTCATGACAACGCTTGGTCGACTATGTCTTCTTTATTATTAGTTTAAGACCCAAACAATGCCCCAAACAAACCCTTTGCCCACCGGCCCATAATATGGAAAAAAAGCACATAACACACAGAGCCTAACAAGTGAGTGGTGATCTATGCGATGATCCTATCTTATCAATTTGCACTGATCGTGTCAATAAAATCAAAGTTGGGGAATATCTGTCCCATAGCTGGTTGGTTAGATATCTAATAGATCCAATGAACCAAGTGCCTTTGGATATATAATCCATAATCCATATGGATGGTTGGCTTGATTTTTGTTTTAAAGTGTTGATATGTGTTTCATTTATTGGTAGGTTCAATTAATTAGATTGATCACATCATTCATTCTTGTTGTGTATAAAGATTGTTGGTGGAGGATGCTCATAGTACCACAAATTAGTGTCTTCTCATTCTTACTCTATACCTCATCCATACAATTCTTCTGTTTTCCGAGATAAAACAATTAACATTAGACATTATGCTTACATCCTCATCATCATCATCTTTTCTCATTACATTAAAGGTTACATCCAAAGCAATGTGATAAAAGAATAAAAAGTCAATAAAGGGATGCATCCAAATGAAAAGCTTTCGGTGGAAAGCGTTTTGACTAATTGTGCTTTCTGATTTTTCTCCCTCCCACCTTTGCTTCCCTTACAAGGGAAGAAGCATAAGCATAAGAAGAAGAGAAACCCAGCAACATTATCAGACTCGCAATGGGTCCGGTCCTATGCCGAGGCAGTGGAGGTGATGTGCGGGGGCCGGGAAGGTACCCTCAGGTCAAGTTTAGAAGCTCATTAGATGAGCAAATAAAGTTGTGTGAATGATCTCGAAATTTGCTAATATACCAAATGAAAAAGGTAAAAGAGAAGTGAACCCCTAGCCCGTCACATGCACAAACTGCCCCTCCATTAATCAGCAACCCATTCTTCCTCTCTCCAACAAAAAGATCTCACGATCTGATCTGGGCTAAAGAGTGATCTTGAACTTGAAGAAGGTACAAGGGAGTTAGTTTTTCTCCCGTTTTTTCCTTTAAAAAGCTCATTTTTTACGTCAAATTAGCTCGTGATTACTTCCAGTTATGCGTGAGAGGCCCCCTCCCAGTCCTCCCCGTTTAACTTTCCATAAAGCTGATCTATTTCTCTCTCTCTGGGCTCTGTTCTGAAAAGCCCTCTTGTAGACTCTCTCAACACTGTATACTCAGCAAACTACCGCCCTCCAGTTAAGGATGCTGCCTTTCTGCCTCGTCCTGCTTTGATCCGATCCTTTCACGATGGCCGGCACCCTTACTGATGCTGATTCCATGCTCCCCACTCAGTTCCTTACTGACGAGGACTTCCTCGTGGATTGGAAGTGCTGCGTCCAGGTGGCGGCTTCCGGCGACTGTGGGCCGGGGTCCGGCCTAAGCAATCCAGTCGATTCTCTCCTCGGCTCCCTGGAGTGTAAGAGCAACGAGGAGGATCTTATCACCGAGCTGTCCCGCATGATGGCCTGCTCCGCCCTGGAGGACAGTTCCAAGGCCGCCGGCTCTAAGGTACATCTTCCACTTTCTTGTTTTCAATCGGATGCTCTCTGGTGCTTCTCCGATTTTGAAAATGGAGTTTTTCTGCCTCTGATAAGGTCGGGATGCTGTGGGGCTCCCCACAGTCGACTCTGTGCCGTGGATGGGACTTACGGGAAGCTGCTGATGAGGTCGCTCGTTTCAAGCTCAGGGAGCATCTCTACAGCCGAAACGGCATAAGAGGAAATGGTGGAGAAGCTCTGTACGGTGCCCCTGGAAGGCTCTCCCCCATCCCTGTTCCAGAGAAGCTCCAGAAAGAATGTGATGGCAGATTCAACCACCTCCTTCATCAACATCTCGTTGCTAATCAGGTGAGATCATGCTCGTGAAAACCGAATCACCGTATTTTGCAGGCTTTTGGGCTGTTGTAAAAGCTCTTTCCAACCTCGATCTGTCCTCGTCGCTATATTGATTGTTAATCAACCTACTTCCGATTTTATTTCTCGCCTTCTATGATATCTTGGGGAATGAGCTGAAGGTATCTGGGGTTGGCGTTCCTACTTCTACTAGCTGTCTTTCATCAAACTTATGCTTCTCTTTTCTCATGATTCCTCGGATCTTTGTGTCACAGATTCAACAGCTGAAGCAGCAGCAGCAAACTATGATGAAGCGGCAGCAGCAACCCCGAGCTACGTTGGAGTTGAACATAAAGCCTAACAGTCAGATATACCAGTTGGCCAAAACCTTGGAAAGAAAACCCTATTTGGCCACCGTTGCCGGAACGGGGCGGCCAATTGTGGGGTCATCTCCGTCCACCTGGCCGCGGGTGCAACAGCAAAAGGGGGCCGGCATGAGTGCGGTCTTCCTCTCTTCGAACGGAAAGAAGAGTGCGTGCGCTGGAACTGGCGTATTCTTGCCCCTTGGTGCTGGGGTCCATTCGGGATCATGGAAGAAAACAGGTAGGGGCCATTCTTCTTGTCATCATGAAGGCTCTTGTTTTCTGATCTCTAGCACGATGTTTTCTCGTACAAGTTATTGTCTGTCTCTGTGGATCCTCTGTAGATGTCAGATTATTTTGCTTTGATATAAACTCGTCAAATGCTTTGTTTTTTTTCCTGATTGCAGCTTGCTCAACAGTTCTTCTGCCTGATAAAGTGGTCCGGGCACTCAATTTGGACCCGAAAAATGTTGGGTCTCAGCCTCACATTCAGCATCGCTTGGATAGTCGCCTTTCTTCTGAAAATGATGGTAAAGCTCTCTGCTCGGACCTCTTGTCTATGCCTTCTCTTGGTTAGTACTTAAGAGACTTCCCCCACATGATTGAACTTCTAGAGCTGGAAATTTGTGTATATATGAGCACCCAAAATCAGACCTCATTGAAGTTAGGCCCTTGTGACTGCATAAATCCTATGTAGTAGTGCCGTATGATCTCTATCGGTTGTTTTGTGTGTTGTAAATGTGGTCTATCTTCAGGTTGTGGTTGGAACCTGAGAAAGAATGGGGTAACCGCTCAACAGAACCCAAGGGGCCATTCACAAACTGCTGCTCTGCTTAACAACGAGATCCGGCTGCCTCATGAGTGGACTTACTGACCTACCTCACAAGGCTAAGATTGTTTCCATGCCAATTGTTCTATCTGTGGATTTTATGCTAGAAAAAAAGGGCACTTGGATTTGATTGAGGGGTTAGGTGAAGTAGAATTGGCTCTTGAGTATAGAACTAAAAAGGGTAGTTAGCCCAAAGGAGAAAACTTAATATAATTTGTCTTAGTTTTAGTACTATTAGTCAATAGGAAAGGTGGAAGCTTTTATATGTTATAGGGTGTAGGATGGTATCAAACAAATAAAATGATCCATCTTTAATCTTCCCCTACTAAGCATCTGCTGCAGCAGCCCAGCTTTTGACTCTTTTGCTAAAAGCTTTTGCATTTTTTATCTTTTGCGATGAAGGAAGATGGATTAGGTATTCGGGCAAACAAGTGATTTGGAATATATTTCCCTTTTCTTTTTTTTTTCTTTTTCTAATGGGGGTAGGCGTTGGAACAACTCAACTATAACTTTAATAGAATTAATATATCCAAGTGGATTGACTAAATGAACATATTATATTACTTTTGTGCAAACAAAATTTTATATTACTTGCATTTAATATGATTGAATATATAGTATGCATACACACTATATAACAAGTAAAATGCATGTTCAATTTAAATAACAAACAGTGAGTTTGGTCTTTTCTTTAATCAATTCCATACTGAGCAGAGAAGAGGAGGCACAATTCAACTATAACTTTAATAGAATTAATATATCCAAGTGGATTGACTAAATGAACATATTATATTACTTTTGTGCAAATAAAAATTTATATTACTTACATTTAACATGATTGAATATATCATATGCATACATACTATATAATGTTCAATTTAAATAACAAACAGTGAGTTTGGTCTTTTTTTTTAATCAATTCCATACTCAGGAGAGAAGAGGAGATTGATACTTAATACGATCAACTACATAATTTTTCGCACTATAATCATAAGAGCTTATTTCTTTACCGGATCAACTTCATAACTAATAACAAGAAACTTGATACTTAACTTTGTCAACAATATTTAACAAGTAGCAAATAATATGTTGATATTTTAATTAATTAGAACTTGATCATTAATAAATAATAGAGAAAATATATTAAATGTATATTAATTTACCAGTGTATTATAATTAGTAAATTATTCTAAATTTATAATATATGTAAGGGTACAAATATTAGAGATATATCTTTTAATATATATATATCTTTTGGTATGAACATTTTTATTAATTTATTATTTTTAATTTGAATAGACTCAAGTATTTTACTAGAGGTGGTGAATGAATCTGAGATAGTGTAATATGTATAACTCTTAATGTAATATGTAGATTTCTTGATTTAATTTGTAAATCTCTTATTACTCCACCGCAAGTACAATGAGAGGTCTCGAACACTGAGATTGAAGCGAAGTGTGCCAAATCAATGTTAAAAAAGACTTTTGGTAAATATATTTGCAATTTAAGCTTATGTGCCAATGAAGCGAATGTAGAGTTCCACGCGATTGACTTGTTCACGAACGAAGTGATAGTCTATTTAAATATGTTTAGTACGAGCATGAAAAATTGGATTGTCACTAATATAAATTGTTGACATATTAGGAGATGAAAAATAGAATTTGAGTTTTTTAATTAGTGACTGAATCCAAATGAGTTCAACAGTTTCAGTACTAGAACGGGCAACTATGTGTTGCTTATTAGCACTTCACGAAATCAAATTATTTCCAAAAAATACTGAAAACCCACTTATGGAAAGCTGGTAATCAGGGTCAGCCTAATCGGCATCAAAGAAATAATGGAGATATGACTGAGAGTTTTTCCAAAAATATAATATGTGACGGAACGTTCCTAAAATTCTCTTGACTGCAACCCAATGAGTTGTCCTTGGTTTGTACATAAATTGACAGAACTGATTGACAACATATTAAATGTTTGATCGAGTCAATGTTAAATATTGAAGAGAACCAAAGACTTGCTTGTAAATTCTAGGGTTATCTAATGGAGTGTTATAATATAGAGATAGTATTAGACTGAGGAGTTACTGGTGTAGAGATAGGTTTGCAATCAGTCATTGATGCTTTTGTAAGAATATCATAAATATACTTCTCTTGAGTCAAGATAGACCTCAAGAATGGGAATGTATCTCAATCCCAAGAAAATGATGAAGGGACCCAAGATCCTTAATAGAAAATTTCTCTTTGAGAGCAAACACATTAGAGGAGCATTAGGTGAGCTAGTGAGAATTATATAATCCACATATACTAGGAGGAATATGAAAAATTGAGGAGTACGGTAAATAAAAAGAGAGGTATCCGCAATAGAAGCTTCAAAACCAAGTGTTAACAAGAACGTACTCAGTCGAAGAAACTAGGCCCGAGGAGCTTACTTCAATCCATATAATGAGCGGCGAAAGAGACAGATGTAATCATGATATGATGGATCTGTATAGCCTGGTAGTTGTTTTATATAAACTTCCTCATTGAGATGGCCGTGAAAAAAATGCATTATCAACATCAAGTTGTCGAATTGGCCAATTATAGGAGACGACAAGTGACAAATTGTCCGAATGGTGACTAGTTTAATTACCGGACTAAAAGTATCATTATAGTCGAGTCCTTGCTGTTGAAAGAATCCTTGTGCAACTAAATGAGCTTTATAACGTACAAGAGTCCCATTTGAATGGTGTTTGAGTTTGTAGATCCACTTACAGCCGATAATATGTCTACCAGGTGGAGGGGACACTAAATCCCACGTGTGGTTCTTTAAAAAAGCTGCATATTCAAAATTCATAGTATCAATCCAGTATGGTTGTGTTTGAGCTTATTTAAAAGTTTGTGACTTTTGAATAGAGGAAACAAGAAACACAGTAGGATCAATTTTAAATTGATGTGGAGGTAAGGTGCCATCTTGAGACCTGGTAAGCATGCGATGGGGTGGCGAGACGGGAGAAGACCCATCAACATTGGCGGGGATTATGTCTAGAGGTGTAGGTGGGGGTGGGGGTGGAACACTAAGTGTTGAAGAGGATAACTCATAAAAAACTATCACTGGTGCAACATGTTCAGGTAAAAAAGGAAAGAAATATGAAAATAAAAGTAGAGAGGGAATAGAGTTACCAGGAGTTGTAAGGGGTGCACTACCTGTAAATGAACATGTATCAAAGGGAAATTTAGTCTCATCAAAGTGAGCAGTTCGACAATGAATATACATCTTGTTTGAGGATCGAGACAACGATATCCCCAAAATTCAGTAGTATAACCAAGAAAAGCACATGCCTTGGAACGAGGTTGAAGTTTATGATCTTGGTATGGACGTAGGTATGGAAAACACAGACACCCGAAAACTTGTAAAAAATTATAATTAGGTGGTGTCTGATAAAGAATGTGATATGGAGATTTGAACTTAAGGGAGCGAGTGGGTAGTCGGTTAATGAGATATACAACTGTTTCAAATGCAAAATCCCAAAATTTCATAGGGAGATGAGAATGTAGCAAAAGTGTAAGTCCCATATCAACAATATTTCTATGTTTTATTTTAGCGAAACCATTTTGTTGTGGTGTATATGGGCAATAAATTCAATGAGTAATCCCATTAGTGTGTAATTCATTTTGAAAGGCAAATGACAGAAATTCCTTTACACCATCAGTTTGAAGAGATTTAATATTTCTATCAAAAAAGTTTTTAACTCGTAAATGAAAAGTGCGAAAAATTTAAAGAACATCAGAACAATTTTTTATAACAAAATACTAGGAATATTTGCTATAATTATCAATAAAATGAATATAATAAATATAACCAGTATGCGATTTGATTGGTGCAGGTCCTAAATATCAGTATACACAAGTTGAAAAGGATAAGCACTTTTATGATGAGTTAATGAAAATTTTTTTTGAATAATCTTACCTAAGAAGCAGGAATCACAAAATTGAGAATCAATAGAATTACTTTTTATTGAATTCTTAGATAAGACATGAGAAATAATATTAGGGGCAGAATGTCCAAGTCTAGCATGCCAAACAGTACGGGGTAACTGAATACTTAATACACGAGTACTAACTCTTGATAAATGTGTCGCACATAGTTAGTATAATCCGCCTTTACGAGCTCCCCGGAATAACTCTTGATGGGTGAGAGGATCCTTTACAACAAAAAAACAAAGGATGAAATTCAAAGTAGCAAGAATTATTTTGGGTAAATTGAGAGACTAAGAGTAAGTTCATGGCTATACTAAGGATATAAAATAATTTATTTAGATAGAATTGTTTAGTGGGAGTGGAAAATGAGGTAGAATCGACAGAGGAAATTTTTAAACTTGAACCGTCACCCATGAGCGGTTGATCTGGATGAGTTATGTCCTCTTGTAATGACAAATGTGAGATATCATTGGTTACATGATTGGAGGCATCTGAATCAATGTACCAATTAAGAGTGTGTGCACCGACATTTGTGTTAGAACATTGACATGAGAATTCTGATAATTGGTTGGGAATTATGGACATTCTGTAGCTACGTGTCCGAGTTCGTGACAAACTTGGCAGATAGGTGTACAATTTCGGGTCTGAAAATTACGCGCATGGGGGTAGAGGAGAATTAGATCCAGTTGATGATGGAAGATGCCTATTCCGATGAGGTGGGATAGACTCTTTCCGTTGTTGAAATCCACGAGAGCTAGAATAACCCCACGAATTGTAATTTTGGATGAATGTGCAATATCTTTTGCCATTGTGGCAATTATTATGTTTGAGTTGTGTGGGAGTGCCCGATGAGTAGCGTGGTCGACGGTTAGATGAAAATATAGGAGCTTGATCTCGTCGGTGTGCGCGCGAAAAGGCAACATTGGCAAATTGATGAGTATCAACACCTAGGAGACCAAATACTGATCCTAAAATAAGTCCCCGAGTTTTCTTGTAATCTTTCTTCGCTTCTGCACTCAATAGCATAGATTTGAGCTCATCGAGATTGAGGTGTGCGAGAGTTAGTGTGAGGGCAAGAAAAAGTGCCTCCCATTAATCATCTAGTCCAACAAGAATGTGATCCTTGATTTGAGCTTCGGTTTTAGGACGTCCAATTTGAGTGAAACTAGTAGCCAAACTTGCAATTGCAGTGAGATAAATGGCCATGGTGCGATTGCCTTTGTACAAATCCCGCCATTGATCATCAAGCAAGTTGATTTGGGCACGAACTTGGCTGGAGTAGAGAGTTTCCAATTTTTCCCAAATGTTGGCTAAATTTTGAATGCCGATAACTTGTAGAATAAATTGAGTAGTGAGAGATCCCAAAATTGTGGATAAACAAAGACGATCATAGATCTTCCAAGAAGTATAAGCATGATTGATGATAGTAGTTGAATCATCTTCTTTCTGACCAGAAAGACTTGGTGAGGGTGTTGGAATTGTTCCATCAGCATACCATAATAGTTGATATATCTCCAACAACGACGTCATGTTGTTACGCCATAAGAAATAGTTGGTCCCGTCTAATTTGATTGGTAAAGTCAGGATATTACTTGGAAGATTGATAACTGGTGAACTCATATTTTGTGTAAAGACTTATGAGATGATTGCTTCAATAAATAGAAAACCAAAATAGGAGAATTGTCTTACTAAGACTTTAGATCATAAATGTTGGAGAAAGATAGTATCACATTAATTGTACTTTGAGTAGTTGGAGACGACTTCTGAAGCAGGGGCTTAATAATAGCGGAAACTCTGTTTGAACCTTCTGGATTTGATATTAGTCTTGAATTGACCTTTTGGTAGCATAGGATCGGGATGTTGTAGAGCAATACGGCTTTGATACCATAAACAATAGAGAAAATATACTAAATGTATATTGCTTCACAAGTGTGTTACAATGAGTAAATTGTCCTAAATTTATAATACATGTAAGGATACAAATATTAGGGACATGTCTTTTAATATAGACATATCTTTTGGTATGAATATGTCTATTCATTAAGAAATTTGTAGATCTCTTAACTAAGATACATGTATGCACTAGAGAAAATAACAACGGAACTTGGTCTTCAACTCAACCACCTCCATATCAGATAATCAATATTGGGCACAGAACCCTATCTCATATAGTCATAGTAGGTAACTATGGTTTATCATGATCTACCGACCATATCCTGTTTAGTTATTTCAGAAAATGGTCTTTCTTAGTTAAGAGGCATCTATGTTATTTTTCATCGCTTTTCAAAGGAATTTTTCAAAACATTCATCATGTATTTCACGGTATTATGGAAAAGTAGTAAAGCATATCGGTTGGTCCAATCGGACAAGCCATCAATACTCTCACTCACAGTTTTCATCGGGACTTATTCATTGCGAATGTTATTTCCCTTAACTCGGGTTGTATCATCCATTCATTCTACATGAATCAATTTATGTAAGCGAGATTAGTTTAGATATCAACTCATTACTTATATACTATCCCATAATTTCTCAAAAATTATGGTTTTGTCCCTCAGGCTTGGTTCACTTGACCCACATGTCGATTAACCATGAGAATAACTAACCCCCATCTATGATTCCATTCTACACATCATATGTTAAACCCACATTTGGTCATATACCATAATGCCCAAAAGTTTATAAGTTCCCCACTTAGATAACTCAACTTTTCAAATTTAGTATTTTTATTATTAAGTTGGACAAAATTACCATTTTGTCTCTACTCATCAAACGTTTCTCATTTTTGGACCATAAAATTCCTAAATCTCTCATTTTGGTCCTAACATTCCTTTAGACACATTTGTGTCCAAAAAATACATTAATTACACTTTGGACCCTAAAATGGACAAAATTACCATTATGCTCCTTACTTGTAGAAAATCCCATTTTTGCCTCTTTACTTTGACAAAATTACCATTTTTCTCTCCATAGTTCAATGGGGTAGAGTTACTTCTACTGTTTGGGAGCATTACATGAAAGTTACAGTCGACGATAGATTAAAAGTGAAATGCACGTACGGTAGAAGCTTGTATGTTGGAGATAGTAAACATGGTACAAATCATCTGATGTGGGAAAATGTTCAAAAAGGATAATGTCTGATATTTTTCAACAAATTATGACATGTTGCGGGTAACATTAGTGAACAAAAATATTTTTCCTCTTTTAAAGTTACGTGATGCACACTCCAGATGTTTGCCTAGTAAATTATATTGGTCAATGACAAATGAGATTACTGACAAACTGAGTGTGTTCAACAATTCCACCAATATATTTTCTAGTAGAAGTTATCCCACTGGAAATTTATATATGCCTATTGTTTGTTTGATCAATGTTGCAATTAGTGGGTGGATGTATTATGGTATACTATGCATTGAGACCATTACTGCTGAAACGATAAAGAAAGTTGAGAAATATTGGTAGAAAGTTAATGTCATATTAGGAATTGCAACAATTCTTGATCCATGATGGAAGGTGGACAGTTTAACATATTGTTATGATCAAGAAACAAAGGAAGTAGCAGAACAAAAAATAGACACAATTGTGAATATATTTAAGATTTTGTTTGCTAAATATGCTAATACGAGAGAAGAGAGCAATTTTCAAGCTATTGAAGATGATGCACACACTTGTAGTGGAAATAACTTGAAGAAAAAAAATATCTTTCATGCTTTTATGAAGTTTGAGCCAGATAAAAAGAATAAGACATGCATTAAAGTCTGAGTTAGTGATCCACGATGTAGAGGGATTCAACATACTACATTGGTGGAAAAATAATTTTGTTCGATATCCATTATTATCAAGGATTACTAAGTACATATTGGCTATTCCATTTACAATAGTTGCTTCGAAATTAGCATTTAGTATCAACAGGTGCATTATCAGTATGCCCCGTAGTCGATTTGCCGATGATACAGTTGATGCCCTCATTTGTGCACAAAGTTGGATACAAGCAAAGTTATCCGATAAGTTATTTTCTTAGTGTTTTACTTTTCTACATTAATGTAGTCATATTCTCTTATTATAATTAATTTCATTTGTTAAATTTTACAGAGAACGCTAATGTTGATAAGTTTAATTATGATCCTGATGATGATTTCTTAGTCTAATTGATGAGTGATGATAATGATCAAGATGACCAAGCATTGTATGATTATTTATTGTATTTTGTATTGTTATTGGTTTGTATTTAGTACAATTTGATTTAAGTCTTTAATGATTAAAAAAATTAGTTTGTTAAGTTATTTTTATTAATTTTAAATATAATAGATATTGTAAATATAGTGAAAATGAGGAGCTCATGCCAAAAGTTTTTTAAAAATACGGTTATAAAATAAATGTTTAGGCCAATATATAGTCAATTTGGGCTAATTGTATCGGGTCGACTCGATCATGTTGTGTTAACCGGTTAAGGCTCTAACAAACTGTTTCGATTTATATAGACTTAATTTGAGAAAATCGAATCTGTTTGGGCTAGATGAGTCGGTGGCCCAATTGAGTTGGGTTGACCAATTTGAGTCAAGTAGGCCCAATGAGGTCGATTTGGGCCATTAAGGACTATACGGGCCAATATAGAGCCAGTTTGGACAAATCAGGTCGATTTGGTCAAATTGGCTCACGTAGGCCCATAGGGTCGGTTTGTCCCAATCGATTCAAGCATGACCCAATTTTGGTTCCAGGGGGCAGGTCGTGATTTCGGGTACTTAGGGCTCCTCCATAAGACCCGAGTTTGGGTCTCGCTCGTAGGACCCAATTTTGGGGTTTGCAGGAAGGACTCGATTTCGGATCCTTCCCAAAGGATCCAAAATCGTGTCCCCTTGAGAAGGATTTGAAATCGGCTCATTCCCAATCTCGAATGACTTGAAATTGGGCCCTTCCCAATCCCGAATGATCTGAACTTGGGTCTGGGTCTAGGATACTAAACCCAAACTTCAGGTTCGGGCCAAGGATAGTGGACCTGAACATCGGGTCTGTACGGGTTCGGGTCAGGTCCAAGCCTAGTCACACAAACCTGAAAGTCGAGTTCATTCTAGCGTGGGTTTATTGGACCGACATCGGGTTAGGTCCAGGTCGATAAAAACTCGAATTGACCCATTAGATTGACATTCCTAGCTATGTGTCATGGTCAATTAAGAGTTAGATTCGGTCAACAACCACGTCAGATTAAGCGACCAATGAGATGTCGCCATGTGTCCAATCAATGAGTCAAAGGGTTACTTGGACGCTGAGTGGAAGATCACATCAACAATACTAACCAATCCCAACACACCACGTGGCATCTCACATGCGAGTGCACATTTTCATCTTCTTCCTTCAGACTTTCTATATGGAAGGGGAGGGAGATCGTCACCATAACACCAGTGAGCCTTTGCTCCCTCCAACAAGGCATTAAACCTTGGAATTGATGGTTGACCGACTGAGAACAAATAGAACATTTAGTTCCCGATCTCCCTATATAAAGAGTTACTTTGTATTCATCCTCTCCACACCTCTACATCTCGAAAAACATAAAGTACTCAAATTTTTTACCATATCTGAACTAGAGCTTTAACATCAACCAATTTCTTTATCTTTGAATGTGAAATTGGATTGCATGAAATTCTTAGGAAGTACTCTACTTTACTGTATATTCCTTTCAACCAATTTTTTTATATTTGAATGTGAAATTGGATTGCATGGAATTATTAGGAAGTACTCTACCTTACTGTATATTTCTTTCAGCTTGAGAGTTATCGGAGAAGCGCCGAGTAGATCGCACAATATCAAATTTATTAGTATATATTTGTTGGGGTTGGAATTGGCCTCGAATCTAATCCAATTTTCTCCCGTCATAAAATTTATTAGTATATATTTGTTGGTGATGGAGATGACTTTTTTACATTTAGAGTATACTTTAAATGAGTTTTGAGTATATAAACTAATTTAAATAACTTTTAAAAGTTTAATAATTATTTTGTAAAGTTTGAATATTTATACACTATTTTGGAAAAGTTGATCACTAGATTGGGTTTGTGAAAATAAGAAATTTGGGTACTAAAATTTAAATAATAAAATATTTAGGTACTAATATATAAATATTTAAAAATTTAAGTACCAAATTATAATTATTTTGGAATAAGTGCATAATTATAGGAATAATTGTTTAAAAAGTGAAAATGGTGAAAATATGAAGTTTTGGTATATCATAATATTTAGAATCTAAAATAATAAATTGTAATAAAATAAAAAAACTATATTGAAACATCAATTTTAATACGTATATAACTTGTATAAATACATTCAAATAACTCATGGTTATATAAAATAATTTATAAGTAAATTAGGGTTTTAGACTATGATCTTGAGGAGAAATAATATAATAATTAGGATTAGTCGATCATTAGCTAAGGTAAATAGATTTACTGATATTATATTAGGTTGGAAACTTTTGATACTGAAAATATTGAACTTATTTTATTAAATTTAAAAATTTATATAATTTTTGTGAGAATTATTTTATTATTTAAAATTTAATTATTAATTAAAATAACTTTGTAAGAAATTATTTTTTGAATTAAATATTTTACATTATTTTTTATCCAAATTACTTTTTAATTAAATGTATATGTAAATAATTTATCATTTAAATAAATATGTTAAATTAATTTTATAGATAGTCTATAAAATATAGACTAAATATCTCGTTATAAAAGTGATCTATTACTGGTAGAGATAATAATAGATATATTTTTAAAAAATTTTATTTATTGTAAATAGTATAATATTTTTTGAAAAATAGTATAAGCTTTATATTTAAAAATAATAATAGTTTTAAATAGCTGATTTTAATTTATAAATTTATTTTGTTTGAAACATACGAATATGAGGTATATGTGAGTTGTGTAAAAGGGCAGTTTGATAAATAGTTATGGAGGTACGACACAAATCAGATTAACACAGTGTGTGAAGTATTTTGATTATACACTCTTTCAATCCAAAACTCACGATCCATCTCTTCCTTTAGTCGCCATATTCCTCTTATGATTCTTCACATGGACACAGTGGTTGTTCTTTGTTTCTTCAGTAGATGATTAAACTGATGATTTTGTGTATACCATTTGCTTGTGAAAATGCGTGCCTGACCTATATGTATTTTTTCATGTTCTTCCTAATATACAAATATTATGAAATTAATGATAATTAGTTTTCACATTAAAAAAAATCAGTTATGCTTAATGGGCCCAATTCATGAGCCCGTTAAACGGCCCGTCTGCCTTCATCTCTCTCATTTTTCTTTGATGGTTCGGCGGATTCACTTCAAATATATAAAAAAGGCACCCTCCTCCTTTTCATTCTTCTCTCCTTCGTGATCCTTCAACTGTCTCTCCCTGTATGGCGCGCCTTTGAAGGCCTCTTGGTCCTCGCAGAATCACTATTATAATTATTTATCTTGATCCTTAGCCTCTCTTTTCTTGGCTTACCCCTTTTTGCCTTCTCCACATTGCGGCATTGCTGCTCTGCCTCCACTGTGAGGCCCCCTTCTTTTAGGCTCCCTTTCTTATCCAGCCAGATAGCCTCCCCCATTTATCCTATCCCTGTTGCTTCCCGATCAACATTTGGAAGAGGTTGGTCTTTGGATATTCGATTGCGGTCGTTGGGTTCCCATTTGACTGTTGATTGCGGGGGATTGTGAAGAAGGGAAGAACGACTTTTGTACCGGCTTGGTCGTGAAGTATTAGGGAACTTTCTAGTTACATGCCGGGAAGGATAGCTGTATGAGCAACTACAAGAGAAAAACACCAAATTAAGAATAATATGACGCTCTACATTGGTCGGGAAGCTTCCAAGGTATCTGTTTCTTCTCCATTTCTGCTAAGTCAGTTGTTGTGTTTCATGTTTTTTTTTTCTTTCCAAGGCCTGTAAATTTGGGATAATTCAGGCTGATTCTGCTTTTGCTTTGGGAAATTCAAAGCTTTGGAAGAGAATTTGCGCTGAGACAACCACAGAGATCAACCTCCTCACTGATAACTGGAAATATATTATAGGGGGTATAATATTTCAGGTTCGTTAGTCTGCTCCATTGCTCAGTTTGGCTGTTTTTTCAGTCTATTTAGAGGAAGGGATAAAATGATCATGCTTTGCTTGCTCAAAGTCTTCATTGATATATGGACACTACCACTTGTCTTTGATGTTCTCCCATACGTAGGTATTCATTGAAGCTGTTTTGTTTTCATGTTTTGGGTGTCCCTTCCTGCATTGCATTTCATAGATGGGTCGGCTAAATTCTCTTAAAAGGAAGCAACCCCAAGGCTTCAACTCCTTTTATAGTTCGCCTGAGATCTGATTGCTGCTGACATTTGTTGCAAAAGCCTTTAGTCAGAGTCTAGCCTTGCCTTTAGGGGTGAAACTTAAATTAATTTGCATCATTTTTGTTGTTCTCAGGAAGATATTTGTCAATGGATCCCAGGTTCTCGTGTTTTTTCAATCTAAAAGGAAAGGAAAACTTGGAAACATGTGATTTCATAAACAGTTGACTCATGATCTATTGTGTTCCCTACTACTTAATTAGCTTGTACACAGCCTCCATAATTTAATAAGGGCCATTTGCATCTGTAATTATTGCGGCATGGTAATCATCATAGTATGCAAGCCTTTCCGTTAGACCATGGAACTATTCATTC
Organism: Trapa incisa; assembly: GCA_030064435.1. NCBI lineage: Eukaryota > Viridiplantae > Streptophyta > Magnoliopsida > Myrtales > Lythraceae > Trapa > Trapa incisa. The sequence continues at coordinate 15,887,911 of CM057780.1, read as the reverse complement.
TTACTTTATATTCATACTTATTTTCATCCCCGGTCTCGCTGCTCATGGAGTTCATTATTTACATAGACCTGGGCCTACACTTCAAGATGCTGGGTTCTACATGCTTCCGGTTAGTAATTGCTTGATTTCATTTGATCTGTCAGGTGCATATAATATTCTGTTGTCACATGAGGAGCTTCTTTTTATTATTTTGCTTTCATGCATTTAGGAACTTGGACAAGACAAGGCTTATATCAGCGAAACCCTCTTCAGTTTTCTCTTCTTATCTTTCGTCCTGGTAAGGTGTTTGGGATAGAGTTTCACTTTCAGATGGTCTGAATTAGAATATTCTTAATTTATTCAAGTTTACTGCTCCCATTTCCTGTCAAAATAAATTATTGAGCCATATGTTTTCTTTCTTAACTTCAAGTCAACACTGCTACATAATTTTCTGATATGCACCTATTTTTCTGTATTTATTCAAGTATTTCAGCATTATACAATATATCTGGTGCAAAAAAAATGCATTATACAATATATCGATCCAGCATTATAAAGGATATACCTAAGCTGTGCTACCATAAATAATATTTATTCTGACATTTTCCCTTACTCTCTTGGAGGCTATATTTTCCTTTTTTTTTTATGCGAGCTTGTTTTATTCTTACTAAGTTCTTGTTAGAAGGTGTATATTGTGTACCGATAATGGTTTGGCACATGTCTACTTAAAATTCATTACTTGTAAGTAGTGAAACCCTTCCAACCTTATAAATTCACACACTTCTCTATATTATCTAATGTGTGATCTTATTTTCAACATCCGCCCTTACGTGTAACGTGGATACACTTACCACGTGCAATTCTCAACACCTGCCCTTAACACCTGTATATGAGCCGGGTATTCCCCTTCCGGTCTCGGACGAGGGGGACACAATGGCCTCGAGTTAGGTATTTTTTCCTCCTCCATCCAACTCGGGCAGACCACTAGCCAAGTTTCCGGCCTTGTCGGGTACGGGTGCGAGCCCACTGGCTCTAATACCATGTTAGAGAAGATATTGTAGACGGATAAGGGGTCGGGATTATGTCTACTTAAAAGCTGGATTCTCTAACATGGTATCAGAGCCAGTGGACTGGCACCCGTACCTGACTCGGAAACACGGCTCGTGGTCTGCCCGAGTTGGATGGAGGAGGAAAAAATACCCAAATCGAGGCCATTGTATCCCCTCTCGCCCCAGACTGGAAGGGGAATACCCGACTCATAGATAGGTGTTGAGGGCGGGTGTTGAGAATAAATCCTAAATTTAATAAAATAGAGAAGTATTTTGGGTTTATATAATGTGAGATTTATTCTCAACAGTTCTAAATTTTTTTCCTAATTTGTCAGAACAAACTTGCTCCACTAGTTCATGATAATTTCCAAGTCTATTTTTTAATATCTAGTGTGAATAGGAGCTCATATTTTTCATGGATAATGCAGGCTTGCCAATGCCTTCGAATCATTACATTTTATTCTACACAGTTCCCTGGTCCAAATTATCATTGTCGAGCGGTAAAAAATGCTAACATTTTAGCCGGATCTACCATTGCCCCTGTATCCATGTGTTTCTCACTTGTGAAGCACTCCCTTTTAAGCAGAAGACTTAATATCGATAACTTCCCGAACAATGTAGGGCTCAAAATTGGCCCCACTTCCTCCTCCACGAAATGTTCTTGAAGTGCTCCTCATTGACTGTGGGTTATTTGCCTCTATTTGAAGCCCTTCCTGATGAGGAATTTTCATTTTCAATTGTTAAAAAGTTGGTCTGATTAATTTAGTTGATGTGCAGTTCCTAAGGGAGTTATATATGGCTGTGGAGATTTGATATTTTCCTCGCACATGATCTTTACCCTACTTTTGTGCTCACATATCAGAAATATGGCTCAAAAAGGTATGCTAGTACTCATCATCATTTGGATTTGCTTCAGAAGTTGGTTTTCAAGGTCATCGTATTTCATTTTCCAGAAATTGTACACTAATGGCTTGGATGTGTTAATTATTTGTGACAGGATCATAAAGCAGGTGGCTTGGTTTATTGCTGTAAGCCAGAGTTTGCTGATCATAGCATCACGAAAACACTACACAGTTGATGTGGTCGTTGCATGGTGTGGTTCCCTTACTTTTAATGATTTATATTAATTGTTTCATTTGGTCCAATATTTGGACTTAAAGACCAAGGGATCACTCTGCAAGTGTAGGTACACAGTGAACTTGGTGGTTTTCTTTGTTGACAAGAATCTGCCAGGTCAGACCAAAGCTTCAGTCCTTGATGCATTAAAAGGTTATGTTGTCTGTCCTCACCTACTGATGTGTTTGAATTATTCTAATATGAATTCCACTTGTTTTGCAGAACTTCCTGACCGTACGGCCAGAATATCTCTGCTGCTGCTACCTGTCAGCATCAAGGACAAAAATGGATGGAATAAGGAAGAGAATCACAAACTCTTGAATGGGAATTCAGTGGACCCGGCTGATTGGGTAGGAAGTGGAATCTCTAATTTTCTTGTACTTGTTTTGAATTTTCAATTAGTAAGTTTTTACAAGTAGTATATACCACTTATGGTTTTTCAGAGATTGAGAACTCAAGTCAATGGAAAGGTCCTGGAGGATGGGAACAACATGCACGATAATGCAATGAATGGTGCTTAGACAGAAAACCTGTTGTGCCTTTGATGGAGAAAAAGCTGCTGTGACTGAAGATGGATTGGTTTGAATATTCATGGTCCGCCATGATTCGGAAATGGGATAGTTTGGCAACTGCAGGTCAGATGACTATGATTTGTTCTCAAAGTCTGGACGGTGGAGAAAATGCAGTGCTAAGCTTTGCTGCAGTTTCTTTTCAAAAACATGCAACCACCATCTTTGGCAGCTATGATTTCAACCAAACCATCTTGTTTCTGTTGACAGACCTTCAGGAGGATGATATGGGAAGCTGTCAGTTCCTGAATCGGGAGATGGTTTCTTTCCTGTGCAGAGTAGTAGCTTACGTCAGATACTTGGAATTACAATCTGTTTATTCATTCATTCATTTAGGGAGTGCGTATTCCTTGTTCTAAGTCCCAACATATCTTGCATTTCAGGGCGGGAGTTACATCATATATCTCAGTAAGTAGGCCTCCTGATTCCCTCATCTTTCTAGCTGGGACAAGATTACAGTTCATTGGCATGGAAACAGACAGGGGTGAAGTTTAGATGTTGTTAACCCCTCATCTTTCTAGCTGGGTACTTCAGCACACACACAGATATCTCTCTTTGTGGGTAGAATTATCCTTCTCTTGAAATTGCTTTTCATACATATCCATAAATTATTTCGTGGATATGGAAGGAACCAGAGAGCAAGACAGGAAGAGAAGTTGGGTAAAGGATGGAAATTTTGGAAGAACGAGGTCGTTGTGCTACATTTCAGAGAGGTTGGGTGAAGGATGCAAATTTTTTGTCTATAAAAAAGTAAGGGTGACAATGGGGTAACGGTGGATTGAGGCCATATTATAGATGGATCAGACAAGACCTGTGATCCAAGCCAACTGGGTCCAAGTATACGTGTCATGGCATCCTATAAATTTTGTGAGTCAGGCACGATAGGTAGAGCCTGACCCTCGCCCAGGTATGTGGCTACTCATACCCACCTTGTTATGAAAACTCTGGAAGGAGACTTATATTGACCAATCAATTTGAATTTGTGCTATTAATTAGCATCTTGATCGACTTAATATTGAAGAGGGGAAAGAAAATTGCACTATCGGGATATGTAGTATAATTGAAGCGCTCGAGGTGAAGAGGAGAGGTTTGTTATGCATTTGGTAAACCAAGAAGGTAGTGATCGATCAACCACTGTGCATATGGTGTAGGGCGTTACGTCGGTGATGAATTAGATGGCATGTGTTTGTCGACATGATTAAAGCATTTGGATAAAGTTAACCTCTGTTGTTATTTTATGTTGGTGGTGCGATGTAACACGTATATATATATATATATATATGATACTTATAATTACGTGCTCATCATCAACAAACCCGGAGATGATGGGGATGTCTCCACTTGGAATTCCCAAAAGCGCTGAATTTAGTACAGGCAACAGCAGCAGAGTCTACTATGTAAAGTTGGGAGTATTTATTTGAATTTTGAAGCAATATAAGTGGCTCTGTAAGCCCATCTTACACAAATTATGTTCATTATTACGAGAATATATTATGTATAAGTGATAATTGTGATTGTGATAGTGATCACGCTGGAATCATGTATACTTATAAGTTATTCTTATATTAATTAACTCATAACAATTATTGATCATATTTTCAACACCCGGTTTTATATATGAGTTGAATATTTTTCATATACATTCGTATTCGTGCAAATTATGATTTGAATTTTCAATATCAGAATAATAGTGCGAGCATACTAGTTATAATGTACAATTTTTATTTAAAAATAATATGGTTGGATGGGTTGTTTTAGATGGTAACACGAAAGCGTGTATTGGAGATACATCCATGGTGTCCGGCTTGATTTCCTTCTCTAGGTTATCCTCCGTGCACCAACACTTAGATTTTCAACAAAGATAACTTCCCTTTGAAAATAATAATACTATCCTAATAGATTTGATGAGCCGATGGGGTGTCATTTGCGCTGAGGTAGACTTTTTTTTTCAATTTCTGCAGGAGCGAGCAAGCAGATATAGGACTCTTGGAGATGAAGGCAAGTGGCCAAACCCTCATCTATATATTTTACCTTCCAACATGGAAAAGTATTTTCAGTCAACGGCTACCTAACCCATAACGAACACCCACGAAGTTCACATTCTCTCTCTTCTCTTCTCTTCAATTTTATATACGTGGCTTGTGGGTGTTGTTACCATTAGACATTGGCATGGACCCACCTCTAAGATTTACTTGTAATAATAAGTACAGCTTAAACTAGAGGGATATATGATGTACAATTCTTTATAGGTATCGTGATTAGTCCCTCAACCTTATTTATGCTAAACATGGTTGGATAATGGCGTGTCAATAGTGGTTTTGTGGAGGAATATGACATTTCATGAATATCATAGTTTTACTGATGATTTTTTTAGTAACATTGTGATTAGGTCCTATCCAATTTATTTTTATTGAGAAATGTGATAATCATTCCATTCCATTCCATGGCTAGATGGGTAGGGTAGATGAGAGTGCTGATGGGTAGGAAGTTGTGAACCAACCAGGGCCAAAGATGGACTCATGAGTGCCTGCAGATATATTGGGAAAACAAACAACATAACGACTTGCCCATCCATTGGTTTGCAAGAGAAGCAAGATTGTTCGAATTGACTGTCAACAAATAAGATATTATATTGACATGTCTGTCTTTCCTCGCCCTCCACTTGCCATATCTTCCATGGCTCAATCTCAAAGGATGAAAAAGAAAACAACAGCATCTAGACTTCCCTTTTTGCCTTTTGGAGTGGGTATTTGGTGTGGACCATGAAAGAAAAAAGTTCATTTTAAGGGATACAATGCTCATAATATTTAAATTCAAACATACTATATCATCTTACTTTTGTTGGTTTAATTTTTTTTAAATGAATTGTTCAATATAAAAACTCATTAAAGCCTAATTAATTTTAATTCGAGTTAAATTTGTTTATGATAGAATTTTAGTCCGATTTTCCGAATCCACTTAAAATAAATAATTTGTTTAATTTCACACTTGGATTTTTTTTTGCTTTGCCGAAAATGGAATGAGTCACATGGAGCAGTTGATAGTTGAAATGGACGTCCGTCCTCCTGCTCTACCATTATAAGTACGAGAAGCCTCTATGCCATTGGCATGCACTCAGATCAAACATCGCCACACCAAACCACCTCACAGGGGCTTCCATTTCTATGATCCTCTCCCCTCTTCCATCTTCCACTTGGTTTCTTTCCACCCTTTGAACAGCAGCTGTCTGGCCCGTGTTTATGGCGGTCACCTGCGCTCTCCTGCTTCTGGCCTTCTCATCCACGATTGCTTCTGCTGCCATCGTCGAGCACAGCTTTCACGTAAGTGAAAGCTTCTTATGTAGATTTTCTTCTACATACGATGTAGAAGTTCCTTGTAGTAAACTGAGATAAACTGTTTTTATCCCTTTCCTGCAGGTGCAAAACTTGACGGTGCATAAGCTGTGCCACCGGCAAGTGATCACCGCCGTGAATGGAAGCCTGCCGGGGCCAACCATCCACGTACATGAGGGCGACACCCTTGTCATTCACGTCTTCAACAAGTCCCCCTATAACCTCACCATCCACTGGTAAAGGAATATAAAGACTTAGATTGATGTGGATCAGAAGATTGTCCGACATGTTGCGTTTGTTTGTCCAATTAATCCGAAGAAAATTATAATTTATGTAGCTTAGATTGATCTGGAATATTAAATGTTCGTTATCCAGGCACGGAATCTTCCAACTTATGAGCGCGTGGGCGGATGGACCCGACTTCATAACCCAGTGCCCGATCCAGCCCGGGGCCAGCTACACCTACAGGTTCACCGTGACCCAGCAGGAGGGGACACTTTGGTGGCACGCCCACGTGTCCTGGATCCGGGCGACCGTGTATGGCGCACTCATCATTCGACCCCGACACGGCCACTCGTATCCATTCCCCAAACCCTACAGAGAAGTCCCCATCCTTCTTGGTATGAATATGATATAGGAGTTACAACATTTTTTTGTGCTTTTATTAGTGGGCTTACACATGGTTTGATAATTATAATCAATTGATGAAATAGTGATTTATCAGGGGAGTGGTGGAACGCCAACGTGCTTGACGTGGAGCGGCAGGCTCGGGCTACTGGCGCCGCCCCGAACAACTCCGATGCGTACACGATCAATGGCAGGCCCGGCGACCTCTACCCTTGCTCGAATAAGAAAAGCACGTACAAGCTCAAGATCGTGCACGGGAAGACCTACCTGCTCCGCATAATCAACGCTGCCCTCAATAATCAGCTCTTCTTCAAGATAGCCCACCACAAGTTGACAGTGGTTGCTGTGGATGCCTCCTACACGAAACCCTACGTCACCGATGTCGTCCTAGTAGGGCCCGGCCAGACAACCGACGTCCTCCTCAAGGCCGACCAGGCTCCCAGAGCCTACTACATGGCTGCCCGCCCCTACGCCAGCGCCCCAAACGTGCCGTTCGATAACACCACCACGAGAGGACTCATCGTGTACGATAATGCGCCGTCGAGTGTGAAAAGGGTTCCGAGTATGCCGGCCATGCCGGCCTTCAACGACACCCCCACGGCCTACAGGTTCAGCAGCAATCTGACTGGCCTAGCCGGGGCGCGCCATTGGGTACCAGTGCCGCTGCAAGTGGACGAACACATGTTCGTGACGATCGGGCTAGGGCTTGAGCGGTGCAGGAGGAACCGGGTCTGCCAGGGACCCAACGGGCAGAAGCTGTCGGCCAGCATGAACAACGCCTCCTTCGTGTTCCCTAGCCGGCTGTCGATACTGCAGGCATTCGCCTTCAATGTTGCCGGAATATACACCGCGGACTTCCCGAACCGGCCGCCACTACAGTTCGACTACACGAACGCGAGCAACAACAACAACACGGCCATCATCTTCGCGCCAAAGAGGACAAGCGTGAAGAAGGTGAGGTTCAACGCGACGGTAGAGATGATACTGCAGGATACGGCCCTGCTCGCGGCCGAGAACCACCCCATGCACCTCCACGGGTTCAACTTCCACGTGCTGGCCCAAGGGTTCGGCAACTTCGACCCCGCGAGGGATCGTAGCAAGTTCAACCTTGTCGATCCGCAGATCCGAAACACCATCGGCGTTCCGGTGGGAGGGTGGGCTGCCATCAGATTCACTGCCAACAATCCTGGTAAGGGAGATATATATTTGCTGTACGATCTCTATATTGCGTTTGTTTCTAGCTAATAGATAATGCTTTGATTGTATACATGCAGGGGCTTGGATAATGCATTGTCACTTGGACGTCCACTTGTCTTCGGGCTTTGGCACCGTCTTCCTGGTGGAGAACGGCCCAACTCCGGCGACCACGCTGCCGCCACCGCCTGAGGATCTTCCCATGTGTTGATTGTGAGAACTTTTATTTTTTTTGGAGGCATGGCCAGTAGAGCCAACTCCAAGACAAGACGCTAGCTAAAATGAGTGAAATTTCATTATGTATTGTGGTAGTTTGAGAATAATTGTTCTTTTGTGATAATCTATTTCTTCATCTATGGAAATATTTTAGGGTCATCGGCAAATAGATAGATGCCGATGGAGTTGAGAAAATCCCAGGGAGGTGGGTCAAGTTGCCAATTATGAATGGCCTTTTCTTATTCATGTGAGTGTACCATTCTGTACAATTGGAATATGGACAATTGCTCAAGCTCTCTCTCTCTCTCTCTGCTAGAAGAACACATACAAACAAATTTCCACGGTCATCAAATCAAGCTTGGCACTATGAGAGGGCATTCACATCATACATTTTATCCATAAAACTTAATAGACAATAATATATATATAAATTTTAATTAACTTTCACTTATAATATAAGATTTTCTATTAATACAAATTATATTAAAAATAATTAATAATATTTTATTTAAATTAAACTATATATATTTTAAATAAATATAAATTAAATATATATTTTATATGGTAAAATTATAAGTAAAATAATATATAATTAATTAATTTAAAATAATAAATTAAGGAGGTTAGAAAAATACATCTCTCATTTTTTATAATAATATAATTTTAGTTGCAAATTATATAATTTTAATATAATTAAAATTTCAATTTTAAGGTATATATTAGTGAAATATCATAATATATATTTATTATGTAACTATATTTAATAAAATATTAAAACTTATATATAATTTAAGTTAAATAAAATATATATAAATTACAATATTGTACAAATAAATTAATTAAATTTAACATTTTAATAATAATAAATTATATAATTTGTTAACAAAATTATATTACTATAAATAATAAGAGAACTATTTGTAAAATATATTTAATTTATTATTTCGAATTAATTAAAAAATTGTTAAATATTATTTGTACTTAATACAATTATAGATAAAAATGATATATAATTAGTATTTTATTTAATTAATTTGACATAATAAATTAAATATATTTTACAAATGCATCTTTTATTGTTTATAATAATATAATTTTTTTAATAAACTATATAATTTGTTTGTATAATAATATAATTTATATATACATATTTTATTTAACTTAAATTACATATAAGTTTTAATATTTTATTAAATATAAATTATATAATAAATATATATTATGATATTATACAAATATATAATTTAAAATTGACATTTTAATTATGCTAAAATTATATAATTTACCACTAAAATTGTATTATTATAAAAAAAATGAAATATGTATTTATGTAACATAATTAATTTATTATTTTAAATTAATTAAAAAAATATTAATTGTATATCATTGTTACTTGTAATTTTAATAAGTAAAAATATATATTTAATTTATATTTATTTTAAATATATACATAATTTAATTTAAATATAATATTACCGAATATTTTTAATATAATTTATGTTTAAATATAAATTAAAAACTTCAAATATATACATTACGGTTTAGTAATTATTGTGTTAATATTTGAAGTATAATTTTCAAGTTTGATTTCTTATATAATCATTTTTGTTTTAGAATTATTATTTTATATTTAAATTACCACGCGGTAAGAAGTATGATTTAACCATTGAGATAACAAACCATTAAATACATGCCAAAAAAATTTAAAATAAGTTAAAATATTTTATAAAATGCTTGACCATAAAATATAACATTTCAAAGGTTTGATGCTAAAGAGATTGAGTTAAAAAGTTTGATATAAAACTATAATTTAGTCAAATATGGGGCTTTAATGTGGGGGAGAAGTTAAAACTGCTACAACAACTGTTGTACTCATATACCATCTCTCAAATATAAGTTGAATTATATTCCCAATCCTTGTGAGGGAGTAAGGGCAACGAAGATAGGTCTTAGTACGACTAACCAATAGACGGAAAGAGAAGTAATTGTTTTAGCAACAAATGACTCATATTAAGTGGTTGGTTGAAGTGAACAAAAATACCAAGTGTAAATTTAAGAAAGACACCAAATATACTAAGTCAGATCAAAGATGAGAGAACATTGGAGGGAAGAGATTGACCAGATCTATGCGAAATTTTACAGATACTTCACTGTTTATATAGATAGGACAGAGTGAAGTGAAAATGTAAAAGTGACACTTGAAAACATTATCTCAATGATCACACTAACTATCAATTCTAGCTATGTATGCAACTCTTACACGCACCAATAAGTGCATAAAGCATCTGGTGCATAAACTAGATGAGTTAAATGGAACATTTTTTCATATTAGGACTCATGTGATTTGACATTATCAGTGTTGTGATTGTAGTCTTCCCAACAGGTATTCTCCCAAGGTTTAAGCATACCTTATTGTTAATCCAAAACTAGCTTCCTCATAAGCAATTTCCCAATTCTTATCCCTCTCACTCTATATATATATATAATTTTCTTTATAAAATCCTTGTCAATGCTCATGAATGAAATTGTGTTTGAGTAACATAATATTTTTATCTTAGAAAAAGTGATCCATGGCAACATCTTGGTAACACATGAATGTTTTCTTTATTTCAATACAAAAAATAGAATAAATAAAAAGCTGTCTAACATAAAAGTAAATATAAAAGTGGATGTGATAAAAACATATAACAAGGAAGAGTGAGGATTATTAAGAACTCTTATAATCATGATGGTGTTCAATAATATTTTTACTATATGAATTATGAAGGGTGTTTGTTTAGTATCGTATAACTTATTTGTGCATTTAGTCCGATCAAATTTATTTATGTCGAAAGGAGTACTTGGCCAGGAGAACTTTTATCACCTTAGTTCAATAGTTTTTCATCATTTTTTTACGGATAATGCACTTTTCTTTTTATAAAAACTAATACACAAAATATTGCCAAACTATTCGACATTCTTATAGTATATTGTCACATTTAAGGATAAAATATTAACATAAGTAAATTAACTATATATTTTAGTTTGAATACTAAATCAATTACTAAGAAAAATAAATTGTTATCTTTGTAAATGAAAACAAGAAAATTGAGAAATAAGTATTTGGGGTTGCCACTTAGGACGAAATAAAATAAAAAACTCTGAGTTTATTAAGGAAAAGACCAGCCATAAGTTGTAGAGTAAGAAAGCTAACTACCTCTTGCCAAATAGAATGAAAGTTCTCATTAAATTGATTTTACATTCAATTTTTATTTATGTTATAAGTTATTTTCTCCTTACTTGGGTTTGGTGCAATGACATTAACTTGATGATTTCGAAATTCTAAAAGCATAATAAAACTATGACTAAGACTTATTGGGCTAGCAGACTAAAACTAGCAACATTGAAAGAGGAAGGAGAAATGAGTTTTAATGATTTCCATCTGCTCAACCAAATTATTCTCATGAAATATGCATGGAGTATTATCTCAAACCCCTATTCTCATTGGGCTAAGGTCCTTAGAGATAATATTATCATAAGTATGACTTTATTTATACTCCTATATTTTTACAACCTCATGGTTGTGATGTAGTATATGTACAACAAAGGAGAATTTTATGGAGGATTTTACATAAAAAGTGGAAGATGGAGGCCAGCCTAATTCCTAGGTTAGGGTCCAATAATAATCCGTCACACCTCTCTCTATTCTATAATACTAGACACCTTTATCACTATAGAATTCACATGACACAAGGCTTATAATATGAACCATAATAACTTCCATAAAAATGAACCTTCCATTTATTACAATAAAATAAGTTTAAAACACATATACAAATTTGGGGAAAGCATACACTATTGAATGAAAAGTGTAACACTATGATCTCAAAAAGAGACAATTATCTCAATGAGACTGATGTCTAGAAGTGGAATTGGGAATACAAACCAAACCGAAGTAGAAAACGAGTCAGAATTAGAATCGGTTCGAGCTCATTATTGTGGAAATGAGATAGGTTCCTTAAATTTTACCTTTTTTGAACTTTTTCCAATCGAGAATAGCCTAAACGAGAACCAGTTCGAATCGGGATCAAATCGACTCGAGCTCAGAGACACTGGAATTTTTTCGAATGATCTCAAAAATACGAAAATGGAAATGTTTGGTTCCAAATCATAGAGAAATGATCAAGGAAATTTAAAAAAAATAAACCAGGCAAAAAATCTATTAAATTGGAGGTGAACTAACCAAGAGAAGGCTAAAATTGGATGAACCAGATGATTTAATCATTAAATAACCGGTCCAACACACTGTGTACCGATCACATGGTGCACACGTGCAAGACAACACATATACATTGTCTCCCTCGTCCAAATAAGGTTTGTGACGTGAGTTTGTACCCCTACCCATCTTTGTCAGAAATTCTCATACAACATGCGGAAAAGAATCTCTGGGAGAGCTTAATTTTACACCAAATCTCATACCAAAAAAATTATCATTGATATGACAACTCGTTCATTTACCTCTCCATAAGATTAATTAGAAATCAATGGACTCATATAGTAGAATTTCAATCTAAAAGTAGAGAGCGAAGATCTTTGATAACTCTTCAACTCTAGAGACTTTCGAGACAAAATTCTCCTCCTTCAGACCACCAACATTTGATATTTTGGTATCCCCATGCTCGTGTAGAGGTTAACTTCCACCTCACCCCAGATGACACACCCTAACCCAATTTTCTTGGTCAGAACCTGTGATCAACTTGCAACTACTCTTAGTACTAAAATGGTAGTAATTATCATAGTAGTACTAATAGAAAAAAGCTTAGAATATACAAAATATCAACCTTTCAAAACATATTTACCAAAAATCTAGGAGATATTAACCGTATAAATCTCTTAAGGTTCATGTACCTTAGGTTTTTTAGAATACGTCAAAAGATCTTCTTCTTGTGTTTCAAAGATCCTGTAGGGGTATAGGGAAGGGTGAGTTTATAACTCAATGAGCAGGATATACAGAAATCGTGACATCATGTCCATGATTTATCTTATACTAAAAAATGTTTTGTAAGAAATGAGTTTAGGTTTCCATTTTAAATTAATGTTGTATTTAGTCACAACATTTCACACGCCCTTTCCATTATGGAAGGGACCACGCATTCACATAACATAATCCTATTTGTCCTACTTGTGGTTCGGAGTAACTTTACCAATCACCATGGTACAAGGCTACAACTTTGTCAATATGTCTAAAAAGATCAGACTATTCGTGTGGGCACATTGCCCCCACCTATATACTTGTTGATTTGGTTGTCCACTATTGAGTTACTAGACCTTTAACTTTCACTAGGTCTAATGCGCATATCATTCTCATAGACCTTGACATACTGGCCCAATGATAGCTTCCCTTGTATCAACCTTCCTCACCAATAGTCATAAGAACTATCACTACCTCATATTAGACATCATATGGTCCTGTATATGATCATACCCAATCAAAAGTCTTAGTTTAAGACATTCGCCTTTGTACTATAGCCCTACGAGATAAAACCTATCTCTAGCTTGATATTATTTACTAGGTACCCATTTCACATAAAATCACATATTTTAGTATTTTGACATGCTCATAGATAATGATCACAATTTTTACGGGACTTAGCCCATTTACATTAGCCTTGGATCCACTTCTCAAAACATGAACCTAACCTAATTCCATTGATCATGAGCTTGGCCCATTTCCGATATCATGGAAAATAGATCGAGATCCTACATTTGAAAAGGAATTTTACAACATTGATTTCAAAAGAAATCCTAATCAGTATCCATACTCTTGTCGAGAATATATTCCTGTAAAATAATTTCAGCGATACTTATGTTATCAATAGGAATATATCCTGTCAAAAGTTCAAGGTTGTTCATGCTATTGAGTATGCGAGTATTATTATCGGCTCAATCGGAATTGATGCCAGAAATCCCAGTCACTAGTGTTCCATGATTTGTTCGTTTTGGGGGATTTTTGAATCTTCCTGCTTTTCCTTCACGGGTAGGTAGGTAATGAGTCCCTATAATAAATGTGACAATTAAATCCCATAACCTAATGTAATTACAAGTAATATCCTTAACTTTTCAGTATTTGCATGTGTAAGTTATACCTTATTTCCAATTACATTCCTAAAATTCTTAAATCTTTCCTTTAGGTTCATAATCTCCCTTATTTCCATTTGAGTCCTTGATTTACTAGTATTTGCAGTTCGGTCCTCAACTTTATGAATATTGCAATTTAATCCCCAAATTTCTAAAATTTACAACTTAGTTCCCAAAAATTAATTATCATGAAAGAATTTTAAAACCTTCCTAATTCAACCCTAACATGATAATAAATATCACACCCCAACCCGATTTAGTTGGAATCCCGTGATCAACCCGCCACTTCTTCTGGTATAAAATAACAATTATTGGGGTGCCCGTAGGAGTCATGCGTAATTTGAAAATATTTCAAAATAATTTACAGAAATATGTTTTCCATAAAACATACTGGAATGTGATTATTGTATGAGCCTTACCAAGGGATATACTCTTCATCCGCGTTCCTCTTCATATTACCTGAAAAGGTTTAAGGGAGAGGTGTGAGTTCTACGTCTCAGTGAGTAGTACATCAAGATTTCATGATTTAGTATACACTTAAGCAATAAAATATTTTCTTGTTTAAAAAAATGTGATAGACAAGCCTATACTTGCCTTATTTTTCATAAAGATGTGAAACCCGTCTTCTTGTACTAAGAAAATCGGAAAAGGAAATCGAAAATTTCCAAAAGTAAACCGAGGATCCAAGTGAACTGGAAGTGGAAAAGAAGGATTTAAAACGGGAATTTGGAAGATCCCAAGTAGTCAATAAACCAATAAAATCATGGAGAATAACCATTAAGTGGATTGGATGGGAAAATCGGATTGGTTCAAGGTGAACCGGACTGGAACCCGATCAAACCATGAAGAACCCGTTCAAAGATTCATTTTTCTAGGTGGCTTAAAAATGTCAATTTTAAAAATTGAGGTCATCATTAGATAGAAAATGAATTTAGATAAATTTAGACATTTTGAATTTTTGAAAAAATGGTCGAATCGGGCCTGAACTGGCCACCATTCCAATTGTGGACTAGAGTGCCTTTAACGTCCACCCTAATAGAGGTTATGTAAACCCTGCTTTTTGGAGTTAAGGAAAATCGGGAAAGAACTAGTCAAACCGGAAACGGGAAAATTGGAGAAATTATAATTCCCAAGTGACCCAAAAAGGTTCAAACACATTGAAAAAGAACTTTAGGACAAATTAGGAGAGAAAAACCAGACTGGTTTGAGTGAATCGGATTGAACCGATTTATGAATTGGAACCGAGAGAGAGAGGACAAACCGGAAAATTTATGGATCCCAAGTGACCTAAAGAGTTACATAAGTTATGAAAAAGGATTTTAGGATGATTGGGGGATGAAAACCAAACTGGTTCAAGTGAACCGAATTAGAACCGGATTAAACTAGTTTGGACCGGTTTGAACCACTATTGAATTAGATGCTAAATTAATTTTTTTAGGTGGTTTAGAAAATTTTAATTTGATAATTGAGTCCACCATTTGATAGATAATAAATTTAAAAATTTTTAATTTTGAAAAAATCAGTCGAATCGGGTCTGAACCGGTCGATTTAAGCTTTGAACCCGGTTCGGACCGGTCCGGTCCGGTTCAGAACAGTGTCGTCTTCTTCCTTCAAATGACAGCACTGTTCACTCGCCGGAAAATCGAAGCAACGTTGGCGAAGAGGAAACGTTTCCGTTCAGTATGTTTTAGTCAATCAATGACTATTATAAATGTGCCAAACGGATGATTGACGAGTCCCCGAACTTCTTATATAAAGAGACACTCTCCATTCATACTCTCCACACCTGAAAACTTCACTCTCTCTCAGCTACTTAGTTTTCCGGATAAGCTCAAACTAGAGCTCCGATATGTGTTATTTGATTAGCCATGTGGTGTACTCCTATTGGTCGCTCGCTCCAACATGGTCGCTGACCGAATCTAACCATTAGTTGACAGTGACGTGTGGCGTCCTTTAATTGGCTAATTTAAATTTGTCAATTTTCCCACTTGACGTACTGTACATTGCCATGCGTCAGACTCTTATTGATTGTGGTTATTCGACGTAGCTTCGCCATATGTCGACTTTTGATTGGTTGATTGTTCTCCCACATCCTAGTTGGTCGCTGACCTAGCACATTTGCCATGTGTCACCTTCTTATTGGTCAACCATGCTTACGAGGTTTCTATTAGTTGATTGTTGATTGAGTACACGTGTCATGCTCATATTGGTCAGCTTTCGCTAACGTGAATTTTTTTTATCTAACTATTAACCAATGACATGTGTCATGCTCTAATTGGTAAGTGCTTTCATAGTAATTGAATGTGTGTGCTTCATCACGTATTGTGTGCGTTGAATTGGCAAGCGGTCAGTTGATCGGTTGTACTAATTTCGATAACCCAAAATTGAAAATCAATTGTTTCAAGTATGATTCGATCGATTTTTAAAAAATTAAAATATTATAAATTAATTTTCTATATAATTTTAACTTCAATTTTCCAAATTAAAAATTTTAAGTTAGTTAGAAATATAAATCTTTTAACAGATTATTTATATTTTAATACGATTAGATTCTCATATCAAATTTGCTTCATAATCTATTTTTATTATTTTTAAATTTTTATTTAACACTCTAAATTATTCAATTCTCATTTTAGTTTTATATTTAACAATTTTAATTTATTTCGAACCACTATTTTTTTTTAAAATTTTTCAATTTTTATTTACAGTTAAATTGAATTACGTTATTAACCGTGACAGATAAAAGCAGTTATAACTGAAACATATAGAAGAACAAGTTAATTTATTACCATGGGAACTTTAACCCTTTTAAATAGGTTTTAATATCTTAAAATCCCACTTTTGACCATATATCTGAGCATTACTAAGTGATGTAGTGATTTAATTATGAAAAGTATGGAGATAATCTTTAAATTGTAATTTTTTCCATTTGTATCTCATATAGTTAGAGACCTTCCGTTCTCATTAGTTATAAGTGCCAAAGTGTACAACTTTATAGCATTAAAGAATAAATTATTTTCTCGTGCAAAAAAAGTCAATCGGACAAGTATATACATATATATATATATAAATGTTTAATTATAGTTTTTCTCCTTTAAATGCTAACATTATAACTATTATATAATAATATATTTAATAAAAATTTGTAATTTACTTTATCTCATAATATTAGTCATCATTATTAATAAAAATTATATTAAAAAATAATTTACACTTTTTATTTGTAATATTCTATTTAACTTAAATTACATATATATATATTTAAAATAAATATATTTTTATTTAATAAAATTATAAGTAAAAATTATATATAATTAATATTTTATTTAATTAATTTAAAAATATTAATTAAATATTTTAAACAAATACATATCTCATTTTCTATATTATTAAAATTTTGTTGGTAAATTATATATTTTTAATATCACTAAAATATTAAATTTAAGTTATTATTTTTACAATATTATAATTTATATATAAATATTTTATTTAACTTAAACTATATATAATTATTACCAATATCTCATATAATTTTTAATATTTTAATAAATGATGATTAAATTTAATTAAAATTCTATACAATATGACATAAATATATTTTATCTACTTATATAATTATCGAATAATATTAATCTAAATATAATTTTAATTATATATAAATTTTAGTTAATAGACTAATTAAAAATGATATTAATTATATTTATTTTTAGTTAAATATTAAAAATATATCTAATTTAAGTTAGATAAATATTTATATATAAATTATAATATTATTCTAATATGTAATTTAAATTTGCTACTAAATTTATATAATTTACTATAAGTTTTTTTTTAATTAATTAGAATTAGAGATTTATTTTTGTAAAATATTTTATTTATTATTTAAAATTAATTATATGAAATTTTAATTATATACAATTTTTACTTATAGTTTTATTAATTAAAAATTATATTTAATTTTTATTTAAATATATATATATATAATTTAGTATTACTAAAATTATACCATTTACTTACATAATTCTATAAATAATTAATATATATTGGTGCAAAATTATACAAAATATTAATTATATATAATATACATTTAATAATATATTGAAAAATTATATATATTATTAGTTATAATTATAAAATATTTATATATAAGTCCTAATATCAAATAAATACATTACTTAAAATTAATATTTTAATAATAATAAAATTATATAATTTGCTATTAAATTTCTATTATTATAGATATTGAGAGTTTTATTTTTTGTAATATTTTTAATTTATTGTTTGAAATTAATTAAATAAAATATTAATTATATATGATTTTATTAACTAAAAATTATATTTACTTTAAATATACGTAATTTAAGTTATGTAAAATATATTAAAATTCACAAATTTTAATTTATTTATTAATATAATTTATATTGATGGGAGAACTATTAGATTATGAATTAAATAAACTAAAAATTTTAAGTATATATGATGTTAGCATTAAAGATATAAACTCAAAATTAATGCATAATTTAAGTTGTATTAAAATATTTTATGCAAAACTATATTTTCACGGATTATTTACTTAAATATATATTTTTTATAATTATGTATTTTATTTAAAATTATTTTGAAATTATCATGTCAATACTAACTAAAAAAATATGATCCGTTAGCCTATATTGCAAATAGTAAATCAATATGGGTATAATTTAAGTTAAAATGTTGATAAAATCCATTTCAATAGTTTAATGCAAAATTGATATTGTGTGCAAATATTTTATTTAAAAATATAATTTATTATAATATTATCATATTTACCGTGAGAATAACGGAATAATTTATAACTGTCATATCTTCTATTAATAATATAATTAATATATGCAATATTTTATTATTGTTTTATTTTCTATTAATAATGTAATATATATTTTATATATATAATTTTGTTGTGAGAGTGATTTAAAAGATAAATGGTTGGTGGTAGAATGCTTACTAATAATATGTAATTAGTATGCGAGCACATTAATTATGGTTCCGTAATTAAATACATATTTTATACGAGTAAAAAATTTTACATTTATTTAAAAGTTATTATTAATAAGTATAGAAATTATTTTAATTTTATATAAATAATATTTTTTATTTTATTTAATATATGATTAATTTTTATAATATTTATATTATAATAAATATATCTTATATATTTAATAAATAACATTATAATACATTTTGTTCTATTAAAAAAACATGTCACATTAAATGGTTTATATGGTTTGGGATACTGTCATATGCCTAGTGGTGTAATGTAGATTAGATGAAATTAAAGCTCGTAGGAGCAAACTATGGAGATGTAGAACTTGGTGGGGGTGAAATTAGTGAGGTTTGAACATCAGGTGGGAAAGGAGAAAAAAGTTGATTCCCTTGTTCGTTCTTATCCAAGGGCGAGTAAATCGAGGATTCGTCGTTAGGACAACCTCAGTGTCTGGTTTCTAGGCCAATTGGCAGAGGTCTCCCCTTGCCTCAACTGAAGCTTCACTGAACAACAAGATGATGTTTTATTATCGATAAAAAAATGACGCTTTATTTTAAAGAAAAATATTTTAGTGGGTAATCTTAATTTAATTGATTTAAAAAAAATAGACAAACCCCAAAGGAAAGCCACGGGTGAAAAAGCTACACTTTTTTATGTTTTGACAATGGATGAAAAAGCAAATCTGAGGGGGAACCTTTTCTTCTTTTTGTTTTTGTTTTTTTTGAAAGTAGTGGCCTTCTTACTGAACGAGAACTATTCAATTATTCACAGTCACATGCCACCCTTCTTCTTCCCCGTCAGTCCATACTCTCTGCTTCACTCAACCCTAAGAACGTCGCTTCCAATGGCACTTCTTCCTCCCCAGAGAACCTTAGGATCCTCTCACTGAATCCTCGTCCTTTCAACCCTTCCCTCTCTCAAATTCATCTCATTGAGCTTGAGCCCAGGTTGACTGGAGTCAGACTATCTTCCCATGTCGCCTTCTCTAATTTCGAGCTCATTCCTCAGCCTCCTCATCTTCGTCTTCCTCGGGGCTATCTCTGCGGACCAAGCAAGCTCTTCCTCCTCCTTCTCATTCCTCGGATTCGAGCATGATATAGCCTCCATTGGCCTGTTTGGGGGCTCCAGGTTCGTCAGTGGTGGATCTACAATCGAACTCTCAGGGCTCGCCGTGTTCAATGAATCCATTAGGGTCGTTCAAGGTAACCCCCAGAGTCTGGCCTCTTTCTCCACTAACTTCACTTTCTCGCTGTCGGGTGATGGCTTTGCTTTCGCCATGTCTCCGTGTGGGGTTAGTTCAAATCTGTCAGGAAATGGCCGATTCGGGCTACCTCTTGGAAAGATCAGAACATTAGGCAATTTCCTCTCCGTTGAATTCGATGCTTCTAAGGATCGCGTGGCTATTGGTCATTCGGGCAGCCATAAGGTGAGAAATGTGTCTTCTATAAACCTAACGCTGAATAGCGGAGGGAAGTTGCAGGCTTGGATAGATTATGAGGCTTACTCGAGGAGGCTAGAGGTTAGGCTAAGTAAGGTTATCAGTCCAAGACTGTCGGAACCGTTACTTTCTGATAGGATTGACCTGTGGGAGATGTGGGACGATAGGGAGGTCTTCATGGGGCTGAGTTCCTCCAGCAGGAGCTCGAACCAGTCCTGCTTGATCCATTCATGGAGCTTCAGCATGAAGGTGGTACCTCATTGGATGCATTCCCAGCCCCTGGATCCCAATGCCCTCTCCGAGGTGGAAGCAGAGCCCTTGAGTGTCCATGACAAGAAGAAAGACTGCCTTCCCAAATTTCTCGCTGCGATGATCTTCGGGGCGAGCAGTGGCGCCCTGGGGGCACTGTGCATACTGTATCTCTGGACAATCTTTAGGAATCGGAGGCCTATAAAACCCGAAAAGATAGTTGTGGGGAAAGACAAACAGCAGTTGGACTGCGAGTATAAGAAGGTCGAGGTGGTGGTTGTACATAAGGCGGTCGAAGATGGTCGTTTAGGTGCCTCAGAAGCAGGAACTTAGGGACCTTGTATCTTCTTTTGCTCATTTAAATTCTTTGTTATGTAAAGTTCTCTTTTGTTTCGGCTGCATGTTAATTCAAGCATCTGTAACAAAGCTGTAGTTCAATGACTATAACTGTCCAAAATGTAGTCCATGTCAAGTGTTATCTACTAATGAGACTTCCTGAACACTGGGTTAGTTCTGATGAATGAATGCTGCAGACTATCTATGATAGCCAGCAATGTGTGAAGAACATTTTATTAGGGCCTTGTTAGGGAAGTTTGAACACTTCTTTGGACATTTTTTATTTTTATCTCTCAACCCTCCCTCCTCTTGTTCTGAATCTTTTGACTTGATTGCTTCACAACCTTCAGTTATGGCAAAAATCTCCATTTTTTTTTTACTGTTGCGACATTACTCGTAGATAATTGATCATCATACAAAACCCCTTTAATTGACAGAAATGTTTCTTGCCTCTGCAGTCTTTGACTTACTCGCACAGAAGCCTGTTGTCCGTGATCTCCTGGGCGGTGGTTGCTGCATAAAGCAATCTTGAATTAACCTAAAAGTTGGATATATTGTAATCGCTGGCCGATTGACTGACCAATATCCAATGGGTAATAGCCCAACCGTATTTTATTCTTGCCTAAAAACCGTATTTTTTTAATGAAAACTTGGAGAAAGAAGTGGCGCAGTTGATGTTCAATGGAGGGATGGGAAGCAGCAGAAATGGCCGGTGACACAGCAGGAGCCAGCAGGCCCAGCACTGATGTCAGGGAGAGATAGAGAGAGAAAGGGGCAATGGCTCCCTTCCCAAAAAATCCAATTTGACCCGGTGCATGCATCCCAATAGATTCTCTCTCCCTTGCATCCGTTCATTTGCATACAGCGCGTCGATCTCTCCTGACATCTCCTTAGCTGGAGAGATGGGTATAGAGCTCTTATAGTCGGAGAGAGGAGGAGCGATGGTGGCGGACGGCAAGAAGCCTGACATCTCCCTAGCTGGAACCTAACCTTCGCTAGCAGTGCTTTTGCTGCTTGTTTTGCCGAGGTTGAACACTCTAACTGCCATGGCCACGCTTTCTCTTCATCCCTCTGTCTCTGATAGGAGAGGCTGCATTTGCTTCAACTTATTTGTCTATCTGAACTCTTGGGCTATGAGCCTACGTATTTTTAGTGTCTTTTGCTGTCACAATTTCACCAGCATTGTTGTTCTTTTGATCTTCTATCATCTTGTTCAGACTATCCACTCCCCCGTTGCCTTTCATGTGTTTGATGTATTGTCCACATCAACCCAAATGGGTATTGTTATTTATTGCCAAATAAATAGAGATTATTGACCTGCATTAATTTGTATTGCCCTCATCTAGTTATATGAACCTCAATTAAGATGTTTGCACATGCAGCCAGCTGGTAAAGCATTCTTTCTTTGGCTTCAAGTTGAATTCTTTCTTTGGTCTCATTTATGAATTCAGATATGCACTATTCCATTGGACA
Source organism: Trapa incisa (assembly GCA_030064435.1). Lineage (NCBI taxonomy): Eukaryota > Viridiplantae > Streptophyta > Magnoliopsida > Myrtales > Lythraceae > Trapa > Trapa incisa. Next base: position 15,865,193 of record CM057780.1, on the reverse strand, counting down.
CTGCTAAAGTCAGGCTTCAGCTCCAGAAGAAAGCTGCTGCAGGGGATGATGCACTGGCTCTGCCTACTTGGCTGTCCCCGGGCTGCATGGACAGTGTTTATTTGGAGGTCTTAGAATTGGGTTGTATGAACCAGTGAGTATCCCATTCTTGCATCATTTCGTGGCATCCAATTGATTACAACACTCCAATTTACTTTTCATCCATATTGTTTAGTTGTCATTTTTCCATTTTTTGTAACTTGCTCACTCTTACAGGTTAAAATTCTCCATGTGGGTGAGAACTTTGTCGGAGATGCTCCATTAACCAAGAAAATCCTTGCTGCCCTTACTACTGGTGAGTTTCTGCTGGTTTCCCTACCATTCCTCGTAGTTTTTCTACTGCTTCTGGAAACTTTTTGGGGATGATTGAAGCATCTCAGCAGATCCATAGATTACTAAGCCTACAATTAATTGGGATGCTTCCTTACATTGTTAAATTTATAGTTGTCTGAGATAAGTGCCTTCAATTGTGAAACAGGCGCTCTAGCTATTACAGTGACAAATCCAACTGACCTTGTTAAAGTTAGGCTCCAGGCTGAAGGAAAATTGCCTCCTGGTGTACCAAGACGCTATACTGGAGCCCTGAATGCTTATTCAACAATTGCTAGGCAGGTTTGGTCCTAGCTTGGAATAACACATCTTAGTTGAGTCAATGTCCATTTTTCTTCATCCTTCCCCAGTTTCCTCAATTTCAAATACCAGGAAGGAGTAGCAGCTCTCTGGACTGACCTTGGACCCAATGTGGCAAGAAATGCTATATTAATGCTGCTGAGCTAGCCAGCTATGATCAAGTGAAGCAGACAATTTTAAAACTTCCTGGCTTCACAGACAATGTTGTAACCCATCTTCTCGCTGATCTTGGGGCAGGCTTTTTTGCTGTTTGCATTGGCTCCCCTGTGGATGTGGTATGTTGTTGCCATTTCTTGTTGCTTCCATTAAATTTTCCAGATTTCTGTGAGTGGTTGTCTTTTTTCTGCTGATTCTTCATTCATATCTTTTACTGTTTGGGTTGTTTTAATTGTCTCAAGCTCTTCCTCAAATGAAGACAATGATAGTTGAGCATATAACCGAATAGTTACCTTCCATCTGCTCGTTTTCTTTTGCATAAAATCAGATTCTTCTCATGTACTGGACATCAATGTAATGTCTACTTTCTCCCCCAGGTGAAATCAAGAATGATGGGTGACTCTGCTTACAAGAGCACCCTCTACTGCTTCCTGAAGACTCTGAAGAATGATGTGGGATAATTCTATATCACTTGTTGCGCTGGTACAATCTTCCATAGTAGATACACTGAAAAAACTCCATCTATTTTGCTCACAGGGCCCTCTTGCTTTCTACAAAGGCTTCATTCCAAAATTTTGAAGGCTAGGTTCTTGGAACGTAATTATGTTTCTGACTTTAGAACAGGTGAGAACTGAAACTAATGCTTTCCTGTTGGCATGGAAAGCTAAATGGCCTGCCTGCTTTGTTTCCATATACGTGAGCCTTCATTTATTTATGTCTACTCTGTTTATGGCAGGCCAAAAAGTTCATCAGAAGTAACCAATCCTCTTGAGCTTTCAAAGGAAACTGATACTCCAAATAATCCTGCACACTGGCCCCACCAGAATCACTACTTACAGCTCAATAAATTGCTCATTTGCAAGCAGACCAGAGTTTTTCCAGAATCTGCCTTGTAAATTTGAGACAATTTTCCGGTTCATGTTCATGTTCGACCGGAATATTCTAATCAACGAGAATTTTGGTCAAGGTTTTAGGTTCTGATGAAACCCATGTCTGCCTAGTTCCCAATCCCAGCAGATATTTCAATTTTCTTGTCAATCATGCCTGTCTTCACCAATGAAAGTGACTGCATTGCCAATAAAAGGGATAAATACTTTGGTGAATATATATTATTTTAAATATTTTAAATTAGTATAAATATATTTTAAATTCTTTGATGGTTAAATATAAAATAATTCGTTAATGTGTACTAATTTAATACAAATTATTAATTTAAACTTAATTAATTATATACCCTTGCCTCTCTCTCTCACGGGGGAAATGGGAAGTCCCTCCCTTCAAAGGGCCCTCTTCGTTTTTAATTCCGATGTGAAAGTGAAACCCTCTTATTCTTCTCCTCTTCTTCTTCTACATCTTCATCCCTTCGCACGTACCACAAGCGCACACACCCAGAGGCACTCGCATAAGAAGTATCGACACCTTCTTACACAGCTTCTTCTCTCTCGCACGACGATCCCTCCAATGCTACTCTTCTTCACCTGCTTCCACCCCCTCCTCCCTTGATAATTATCTCTATCTCCACTTCTCTCCCTGGACTTTATCTTCCTCTTCCTCTTCCTGGGGTCTCTATCTCTGTTTCCAAGGTAATCTACTCCTCCCTTCAGTTTTGCGTGCTTGTGCTCTTTCGTTGCAGTGCTTCTGGTCTCTTGTTTTACTGGGGATGTTGCCGAAGTCGGAGCTTAATTGTTCCAGCTCCAGTGTCTAGAGTGGCTGATTTGATGGTTGTGGTGCTGAGATTCGTTGATTGTTGAGCTCGCTCGTACTATATTCGCAGTTGAAATGGAGATCCACTGGTTGGTTGTTGTTAGTTCCTCGATCATCTCCTGAATTTTTGGATTCAACGGCATAATATTCCAGCTTGAATCCTTTGTGATCTATCCTGCTGAGCTGCCTGCTTGTCTGTCACTAGGCAGAAGTCATCCTTAACCAAGGAGAGTCTGGGACACAACTATTACTCTCAACTCTGTTAGGCACCGTGCATATCTTCTCTGGACTTTGGGGAGAATTTGCACATGCCACCTGGCTCTGAGCTGCCCCAAACTGCAATTAAAGCTACATCGCTGATTGCACGTCCATTTTCATGGCAATTGCACTGTACTCAATTGTTTTAGGTTAATAAGGAATCTGTAGAATTGTATTCAATTAATCTATAATCGATTATTCATTTTGGATAATCCATATAACCTTTACAACTTCACTTTGAGTCCATTTTATTGCAGCTTCATATTTATATTTAACCAGTGGGAACTCTAGAATTTTATATCTCCTATGGTTATCTTGCTATTGATTTACCACTGAAACAGATTGTCTTCTTTGCAGTCAGGGAGGCAACAATCTACTATATTGGAATAGAAAATGTCTTCAATTATCCAGCCACCAATTAAATTTACCGGCACTGCAGTGTCTGATCTCTTGCAGAGCTCCAACAACCATGTTTGTGGGATCCCACTGAAAACTCTTGGTAGAGCTCGATTCAGTACAAGGAGAAGGGATTTAATTGTTACTGCCAAACTTAGGAAGGTCAAGAAGCATGAATATCCTTGGCCAGATGATGCAGATCCGAATGTTGAAGGAGGAATCCTCAGCCACCTCTCGTCCTTTAAACCACTGAAAGAGAAGCCCAAACCTGTTACTCTGGATTTTGAGAAGCCGCTTGTTGGTTTAGAAAAAAAGATAATTGATGTAAGCAACTTTTCCCCACATAAAATCTTTGTATAGGTATAACGGAGTTTCTTGGTTACACAATTCACTGTTTTATCTTTTCCTTCTATTCAGGTGCGGAAGATGGCAGATGAAACTGGCTTGGACTTCACTGATCAGATTGCTTCCCTAGAGCATAAATATCAACAGGTGTGAGCACAAAGATGCTGTAATTTTTGGAAATGATAGTTATATTATATGCACAAAGTTACAGGTGCTAATACTGCCACTTAGTTCATGGTCTTGTAATGAATAACTTCTTTTCATAAAGAATAAATTCAATGGTGTATTCAGATTGAAGCTATAAATGGAAGCTTCAGATTTCTGGCCCCGTAAATATAACAATAACTAATGTCCATTTAGGAAAATTACACAAGTGGTATAAAAAATTTTTACATACTGGTGGAAGATGGTATATTTCTTTCCATTTATTATGTAATGGTACAATTCTCTTATAAAGTATTTCATGATGATGCATTTCTTTTCACATGTTGCTTAATGGTGCAATTGTTTTACAGTTTCACTGATGGTATATTACTTTTCATTTGCTTCAAAATAATACAGTATTTTTCATAAATAATAGTATATACTAAAAAAAGAAGGATGGTATAAAAATGAAAATGTTAACTGCCAAATATTGCCTACATTAAATTGTTTTACTGACTTAGATGATAGAGAAAGTAGTATGTTAGACACTTACGTGATAGTTTTTTCATGTAAACTGTCATCTCAAAAGTCATATTATCAATAATGAAACAAATGTAGCAAATTGAAATATTTTTTAAAGTAATATACCATCTTAGAATACTGAATAAAAATTGTACCATTAAGCAATAAACGAAAAAGAATCTACCATCATGAAACATTTTCTAATAGAATTTTACCTTTAAGCAACAAATAAAAAAGAAATGCACCATCATGAAACATTTTGTAAGAGAAATGTACTATTCAGTAACAAAGGAAATGAAATATATTGCCGTGAAACATTTTGTAAAATTTTGGTAAAAGTTTTGTATAATTTTTATTGTTCTCCTTTTCCATTTATTGCTACATTACACCTGCTTTTCCTCTGTTAAAATTCAGGCCCTTAAGGATCTGTACACACATCTGACTCCTATTCAACGTGTCAATATTGCTCGGCATCCTAACCGACCAACCTTTCTAGACCATGTATTTAGCATCACTGACAAGGTGTGTTGTGCCTCAACTCGTTTAACAAATTTAAATTATTCACTTTTGTTTTCTCTTTAGTCACTTAAATGCAACTATATGTGAATATTTTTTTTATTTCTTTTCTTTGTTCTTCTGATCAGTTTGTTGAGCTTCATGGGGATAGAGCAGGATATGATGATCCTGCCATTGTCACTGGTATTGGGACCATTGATGGTGAAAGGTATATGTTCATGGGTCATCAAAAGGGTAGAAATACGAAGGAGAACATTCAGCGCAATTTTGGTATGCCTACTCCCCATGGGTAAGTGAAGCAAGAAAAAACATCCTGTTCCCAATTTGCATAACTATGCCTTTTTCAAACGTCAGCCTCCAGTGCTGAATTGTTACATTTTTTTACTAGTTATCGGAAAGCTTTGAGGATGATGTACTATGCTGATCACCATGGGTTCCCCATAGTTACTTTCATTGATACACCTGGGGCTTATGCAGATCTCAAATCTGAGGAACTAGGCCAAGTATGGTAAAGCTTTTTGATAGCCTTTAATTATCCAGCTTTTGTCTTTGATTATATTATTTTGACCGACGGACTTTGCGTACTTCAAGGGTGAAGCCATTGCTCATAATTTGAGGACTATGTTTGGGTTAAAGGTCCCAATTGTCTCAATTGTTATCGGTGAGGGTGGTTCTGGTGGTGCCCTGGCCATTGGCTGTGCCAATAAGTTGTTAATGCTTGAAAATGCGGTCTTCTATGTTGCAAGGTAAATTGAAATCTTGGACCAGTAACTCATCTGTTGTAAAAAGCGTAGAAATATCTGCTTTCCCATTACAAAAAGAAAATTTGCTGTATCTATACTTCCAGTATCATAACTTGTTTGCACCTTTGCATTGTACCGTTAATATATTTTTCTTATTTGGATAAACTGCGGAAATATTTAATTTGAGTCATGCCATGGGCCTGCTCAGTGTTGATAGTGACTGAAATCAAGTGGGCAGGGTAGTAGTGCTGAGTGCTGTTAATATATGATATATATTGGGTTTTATATGCATTATGCTTCTTGATCTGTAGTATGTGCACTACTTAGTAATGGATTCTTCCTTAATGTGTGCTATGAGAAAAAAACGTGAGTTATGCAGATCATTCATGCATGAAATCATAAAATATGATATTGCATGAAGATCTAGGAGTAGATTGTGGCAGCATCTTATATACATTAATTACTTCTGGTTGTTACAAAGCTGTCAGTGTTCATCTCCATTGGGACCTATTTGCACTTCTAGATATTCTCAATGAAATGACAATGCAAAAAATTGTTTGTATTTGCTGCTGCTTATCTCCTGCACTTGGAAGCACTCTGACGTTTCCTTCATTTCCACATATTGCTTCTTATATATTTCTTATTAATTTTATTTATTGGGATTAACTGTCATGGCTAGTCCTGAAGCATGTGCAGCAATTTTGTGGAAGAGTGCAAAAGCTTCACCAAAGGTTAGTATATTCAGGACCTAGTAATCTGAAACTAAGATTTGGCATGTCTTGCACAGCTGATAGTCTTCCTCCTATCAGGCTGCTGAGAAGCTGAGGATTACAGCTGGAGAGCTGTGCAAGCTTCAAATTGCAGATGGCATCATCCCAGTATGTTTTTTCTCTTTCGTTTTCCTCTACTCATTTGTTTCCTATTTTATTATTTCCCATACCTTGAGTACTTGGGGAACATTTTCATTTGATTAATTAGGCAACTGTAGCTGAAGTATTGCCTCAGAATTAAACCATTGCATAAGAATATCTCTAAAATGAAATACGAAAGAATCTGATATGATCTTAATCTGCTTATTTTTGTTGATATAGAATTGTATACTGAAGTACTTCAGTGATTGTTTCTATGATTTCTATTTCAACTTAAGAATGTAACAATTAGTTTATTCATAAAAGAAATTAAAGTCTTGTAAAATTATATTGGTATCATATTTTGGAAATCAATATGATTTTGTTGATCTTCATCAAATATTGTACTTTCTGTTACTCTCCCTCTCTTATACCTCTCTCTTGGTCTGCCTCCAATCCAAACAAGGTTATGTAACATATCCAAATAAGTTTTCTTTGTTTGATCAGTTTTCATGCACCTAATCATATGCTATGGTTCAAGCTTAGGTACTCAATAATCATCTGAAACTCATTATATATATATATTGCTATTTCACTTCTTTTCAGAACCTAGATTTCATATCTTAATTACACCTTCAATGAAACTTCCACTATTTTACAGGAGCCACTAGGTGGTGCACATGCAGATCCTCTGTGGACTTCTCAGCAGATAAAAGCTGCAATTGTTGAATCAATGAGTGTAAGCCTTCTGGCAGCTGTTTTCATCCTTACTATAGGGATTCACCCTCTTATAGCATATTTTTTTTAATATTGTTATAGGATCTTAAGAAGATGGATACCAAGAAATTGCTTGAACATCGGATGTTGAAGTTCCGGAAAATTGGTGGATTCCAAGAAGGAATAGCTATCGATCCTGAGAGGAAAGTGAACATGAAAAAGAAGGAAGAGCCCATTGTCACTCAGATGTCAGTTGAAAGGCTCGAGAGTGAAGTCAACAAGCTTAAAGAACAAGTCTTAAAAGCCAAGGGATCATCGACAGAATTGTCTGAGTCCGGTCTTAATGAGATGATTGGGATACTGGAGAGAGAGGTAGAACATGAATTTCTCGAGGCAGTTAAAGCTATGGGCTTGAATGATAGACTCGAGATGTTGCGAAAAGAATTCTCAAAAGCAAATGCTGGGGACCAAATCATGCATCCTGGTCTGCTGGACAAGATTGATAAGCTCAGAGATGAGTTCTTCAAAAGCCTCTTGGAGGCCCCCAATTATGCAAGCCTTAAGAAAAAGCTGGAAATGTTGGAGGACTTGTATAGAACTAAAAACGAAGAGAAAACGACCTCATTGAAGCTTGAAATCAACAAGAAATTCAATGAGGTCTTGGACCGTCCTGAGATAAAGCAGAAGATGGAATCCTTAAAGGCAGAGTTCAATAGTTCTGGGGCAACTTCTGCAGAGGATATTGACGAAGAACTGAAGAATAAAATTTTACAGACCAAGAAAGAGATTGAAGTAGAATTGGCTCATGCTCTAGATTCTATGGGCCTTGGAGTCGAGGCTGTAAAGTCTGTAGTTGGTGATTTGAACCAGCAGATCTCTCTCCCTGATGTTAAAGTCAGAATAAAGAATCTGAACGAGGAAGTCAACAAGAAAATTGAAGAAACTATGGGTTCTCCTGATGTGAGGAACCTCGTTGAAACTCTCAAATTGGAGGTAGCAAAGGCAGGGAACACATCGGAATCAGCAGCATCTAAGAGCAGGATCAAGGCTATAGAGCAACAGATCAGGAAGAAGGTTTCAGAGGCTATTAATTCCTCAGAACTGAAGGAAGAATACGAACAGCTAAGAGCGGAAATCTTGGAAGTTAGAGAGTCCTCTGGACAAAATGGAAGTCTGAAAGGAGACTCCTCTATAGAAGCCAGCATGCCTGCAAACAGTGGTTAGGCATTGTGTGTTCGGCCTTTCTAATTATTCAGCCCTTTAAGGTAACTTCTCATGTTTACATCCATTACTCATGCAATGAATCATACATACCATTTGTTTCCCTTATCAGAGGACCATTTGTATGTTAACTTTGATAAATTCCCTGTGGGCATTCTCTTTTCTTCTCTAATAATTCCATTTTTATTTGATAGAAGATATTAATTTTTTTATGAAATGAACGTGTATGCCTTGTCCGAATTCTAGTAGCTCCTTCCTACCTAGCTCATGCTAGTTGTAGCATGTAGCGTCAGTGGTAGACCATACATAATAGCCGTACCTTCTTAGTTTTGTCTGATTGGAGAAACCCCTTTTTGAGTTCATCTCCTTTAGGCATTTTAGCACATTGAGAAGGAGTGCGGGGATTGCCATAAGTTGATGTCATCGTCATCTTAGGTCGGCTGCTACTTTGATCTTTGGAGGACTGAGTCTGATAGATATTGTAAATTCTATAAGAACTTCCATCTCCGCTTTCTCTTTAGGAGCATCGCTCATTGGAATGCTTACTTAGAACATAGTTGTAAGGCTGCACGACTTAATTTGGTGCTTAGAAAATAGGAAACCTGTTACAAATGGTATATAGATTTTTTGTTGGAAAAAATCGCAGCTATTTAAGGTTTGATCGATGCTATATTTGGACATTTTAACATTTCAAAATATCATATTCATCTAATATTGTCATGGACCAAAAGTGATGATTAATATAGTGTTATAATTCTCAATCTATCAACTAATGGTTAGATATATGATCAACCTAAATTAATGAATAATTTGATGTCTAATATTTTATAAATATGATATATTTTATGTGTTCAAGGAATGTCGAAAAATACTGACATGGCTAAGGCCACGGTATCTACGTGTCACTACGTCCTTTTTTGTGTTTTAAATTTTATTTTAAGAATTAAATTTTATTATTTAAATAATATTTGCCAAAGGTGGCATTTAGGTGTTTTTTTTTTAACTTCGGTTAGACATAAACACTAAAATAATAAATTTATCCCCTTATTCTACTAAGGAATGAAAAAAAATTACTTTATAAGAGTTTTCCCTAGGCACAATCTCACTCCAAATGTATTAATGTGGGGAGACTTGTGATTAGAAAATTGTACCGACTATCTTGCTTTGTTTTGTTTTGTTATGTTACAAGTTGGTTGTCCACAAAGATTACCTGCTGCGGATAATCAACCGTGTGCTCCACGAAGAGCTCTTCTTCAAGATCGTTGACCACAACGGGATAATGGTCGAGGTCGGCCCTATTCACTCGAAACCCTTCTTGACCAGCGTGATCATGACCACCCTGGACCTGACCACCACGGTGTTCCTAACCGCTGACAAGCCTGCCAATAAGTACCTGATCACCGCGTCCCCCTTCATGGACACACGGGTGATCGCCCTAGAAAATCTATAGGCCATCAGTACAATACACTACTCGGGAACTATAGCCGCTTCCCTAAAAACACTGACCGTCCCCCGCCACCACATAACGGCACAACTAAAAAAATTCACGTTATCCCTGGGCAGCCCCAAGTTGAAGGAGTACCCCGTCGTGCCGTGGCCCCTTAACGTGGACCATGACCTACTTTTCGCATGGTTCGGCGTCAACTCTTGCCCTAATTTCAAGGCATAGCCCAGGGGTGGTAGACCAGAACAACGTGATGTAAATAACATGGGTTGTCTTAATTTAATACTTATATACTATTACTCAAATCCTCTTACCTAGGACAATCATAGTTGAATTTGTCCGTTTTCTAAAACTAACTGAAATAAAACTATTATAATAGTGGTTAGAAATTCTCGTGGAAAATTGAATACGAGTTCCACACCTGCCCGAGTAAATGCAGTAACAATTTAATTCCGTCCTTATCCCTCTTTTTTTTAACATTTCAAAATACCTTAAAACACTCTAATTCCTAGGTGGAAATATTTCCAAGGGGAATGATGCTGGGCAGATATAAATTGACTAGCTAGGATAATAAGAACACCGACAGAAGAGAAGGTGACTCAAGCATAATTCTTTCTGGAATATAGCACCAAAATATAGTGGGATAATTTGAGGAGCCTCTTCTCCGCTGCACCCACCTGAAAAGAGTTTGAAAAAATATATTAAGGAGTAGTACCTAGTCGCCCACCTGATTATGAAAGGGCGTGCCAAATATGTTTTGGGTGCAGACAGATTGAGTACTATGTAAGGAACTGATTGGCGCTTCGAGGCAATGCCCAATGAATTACCCCTCAACTACTGCCCGGGAATCAGAGGGCACCCAAAACATGCTATGAATAGCGGAGTGTCGAAAGGAGTGGCAATGGAAGGTACTCAACTTTCTAAAGATACCAAGAATATCGTTGAAGGTGGTCGAACAGAAAAATTATACTTTTTGATAGTAAGGTTGCTAAAGTTGGGAGTATTCGGTGGTTGGGAGAGAATTCTAAGCAATTGTGGGCGAGGTAGTAGCCCAAATTTATATGGTTGTGATATATACCTCCATGGCAATCTATAGGTAGATTCATTTCATTAAATCATAGACTCCATTGCTCAAAATGAATTAATTTCTCCAAGCAGTGCAATCGGTGGGTCAATAGTGATATATCGAGTAAAATAGGGGAATTCGGGTCGAGAGTTGTGCAAAGAAGACGACACGCGTGTATGTGCGCCCCACTTCTTGGCCAACCAGTTTGTCACTGTATCTACAAAATCCGCCTAAATTGAAAAAAATAATAATAACAATAATAACAACAGAGAACAAAAAGAGAAAGAGGAAGTCGCCGGAATAGATGGAGTCTTCGATGACTCGAAAATCGCTCCAGTCAGGTCATCGGGAGCCGCGTCAGAGGTCGAGTTTTACGCTGGCGGGTAGCCAAGCAGTTGTCGACCTCCCTATATAAAGGGCACCCACTCATTCGTTCTTAGCATCCCACAATCGATCGAAGAATAAGAAGAGTGAGTTTTCCGACGAGCTTCAAACCAGAGCTCCAAGGACGGGCGAAACCTCCACCAAAGGAGCTCTGAAAGGTGGCATTGGAACAAAGGAAAAATCCTCTAGCTCTAGACCTCCTCAAAACAACTAGGGAGTGATCAGGGAGGTGTGAGGGAGATCACACAGTAAAGCTGCTTCAGAGCTCAAAGCAGCGAGCTCCTGCCCGACACCACCTAATTAAATGAAATAAAGCGGCTCGATAAGAACTCATACCTAGAGCTAACATCATATAACCTAGTTGAGACATTGTAGAATAAGCTAGACTTCTTTTAATATCTTTTTGAGCCAGAGCTAAAGTAGCTCCTAATAATACTGTTATTATACCTGTCAAAGATATGAAACCCATTATATAAGGTATAATTATAAAAAGAGGAAGACCCAACTGACCCTTCCACCGCCCACCTTGGCTACCACTAACCGCCTAAGGTTCTCCCCAAGTTCAAATTCCCGTAGTGCAACAACGAATTGCAGCAGAACTCAATCATGTTAGGTTCCCCTTAACTAGCTCTAGCTGCCCCAACCCTAAGCTCCAGCCACCGCCTCTCCGTTGGTAAGAAATACAAGCTTTCTCTCTCTATTGTAACTTTTCCTGTGGAGCTCCGATAGGGCATGAAACTTAGCGAAATTCTGAAATTTGAAGTGTAGGACGATCGAGGAGAGCTGTAGGAGGTAATTAGAAGCAAGAATTGAAGAAAACAAGGACTTATAAGCCACCAATTGGACGAGGTAAGATACAAAGTGTTATATGCTCAAAATGGGGAAGAAGGTAAATGCCAATTTGGGGATTTTGGGGGACTTTGTGCAATTTTCAAAAATTGGAGGGTTGAACGGAAATTTTACAAAATTGAGGGTATTTTCATGAAATTCAACCCAATTGATGGTCATTTGGGCAAATTGGACAAATTTGGGGCCAAATTGAAATTTTGAAAAGTTTGGGGACCAAAATGTAATTTTTGAAAAGTTTGGGAAAATTGAGGATTTTTCAAAAAAATTAGAGACTAAATGGCGATTTGACAAAATTGAGGGTTTTTTTTTATGTAATTCCCTTCCAATTGAGGGTCCGTTGGACAAATTGGATCAAATGAAGAATCAATTTGTAAAATTTGAAAAATTAGGGGTCAAATTATAATTTTTGGAAAATTTGGGGCTAAATGATAGTTTTAGAAAATTAAAGGAAACCAAGGGCAGTGTTGATAAAATTAAGGAACCGAAGGAATAATTAGAAAATTTGGGGGTTGAATTAAGAAAAAAAAGGGGTAATTGAAGAGGAAAAGATGAACGCACAAACTTTGGGGACTAAAGTGCAATTAAGGCCAAATATGAAGGTTTATACGTAAATACGCCAAGAAGTACAATTCCTTAGTTCAATGCCCTAACAAGGACATCCGTGACATGTAGGGACTGACTATTCGAGCACCTGCTTCCAGAAGAGGAACTGTGAGGCTAGACTTTGCCGGTGCGACCCTGCCAAAATCACTGGGTGAGTGGGAACTGCTATTACATCCATTCTGGTTAGAATAATGGTTTAACATTTGAAAATTTTTTTTCTCGGAATTAGCCTCCCCTGACTGGGTGACTCTACTTAAAATATTTGGTAGCTAATTCCGGGCTTAGGCTCGAGATACTAGTGGGCCCAAGGCCGGTGGATACGGGCATGGACCCGTCCAAAACAAACATATGATACATGAGGCTAAAAGACTTGAATAATGGGAACTTATGTAATACCCATCGAGCCAAGCTGAGTTGTCGAGCTTGTTGGGTCGAACTGTCGCTCTATCGAAGTCGGGTCGTCGAACCTGTTGGGCCAGTACGCGTGGTAGGGCCAAAGCCAAGCTGACAGACCGTAGTGCAAGAGGGCCAAAGATAACGGATATAACTTAAAAAGCTTATTGATTGTGCATGCACCGTGAGGTTCGGACCATCAGAACACCTAGTATGAGGTAGTGATGGGACCCAAGGACTGCTGGACAACCCAGGGAGCATAAGGGCAGTATCATCTTTCAGTAGGTTGTGAAGCCGAGGGCTTCCTGCACACGGAGATCGAGGTAGTAAGGGGAATGAGGTCTCATCTCGTTGAGCGGACATGGTTGAAGAATTTGAGTTTGGGGTCGGACTACTGATATCCGTACAAACTCCGAGTAGAGGCAACATCCCTTTATCAAGGTGGACAGTAAAGGCGCTACAGTCCTCAAGTGGCGTGGTCGAGGACCGTTCTACGAATGCGTTATCCCTCCTATGATAGGAGGGCGGTTGTTGATTCTGTGAATGTGTGAAATAATGAAAATAAATTAAATACAAGATAAATTCAAGTAAACCATTATAATAAGTTTTCACTCACTGAGTTGTCAAACTCACCCCTCTCCCTCTAAACATTTTCAAGAAAGAACACAACTGTTTCGGTTTTTCCCCTCATACCCAAAATCAGGTACATCATTTCAAAAATTTTAGTTTTATTAAATGTTATCCAGGGAAAGCATGACAGGTAATACGCCTGACTCTCTTGACCCCGAGGAGCCTTCCTTGAGGTTCGAGAGAGTGGCAGGTTGTCCATCAGACCCTAGTCAAACCAGGCAGGGGCGTGACGGGCCGATTTTTGGCAAATTTCTCAGTTGATTCAGCGATTTTTTTCCCAATTCATCCCTTTTTGATCTGTTCTTGAAAAAATAAAAATATATAAAAATTCTGCATTTGATTTCCTATTAAATTGACTCAATAAATGTTCAATTTGGATTTGTTTTAACCCCTTAAAAATTTGGGGTTTTGTGACTCCATCCAACTTGTGCCCGATTCGATCAAGTTCCCCCCAATTTTCTCCCAATCCTTGATTCTGAGTCCCACGATCATTCTAAGAGTTTTTCCTCACCCTTATTCATCCCTCCCAGCCTCTCATTGACATTTTTCCTCCTTCCGACTCAATCTACTCCCCGGTTACCGTCGGCCCTAGTTTGATCCCACTTTCTCATTTAGTTCAGCTATGAAGTCAGGATTTTTCTTGGTCTTATAATGCGTATACTTGAGTGTGTGGTAAGGGGGACAGCCAGAGTGTACAGATGATCAAATACACATCATCGACATCCACATGAATAATGTGTGTGGTTTGGAACATGGTGAAATCTCGTTCGTTCCATTGGGAACTTGTTAAATGATTAATTGTATGTTGCAGTAAATTATAAAACCTTAATCCTGAGTGATAAGTACTGAAAAAAAACTAAAAGTTACATAAATATAAGAATAATAAAATAACTATCAATTTGTAGATTATTTATGTAAAGTTTGAAGTTATATATCATATAATGACCCGACTTTAGTACATCATTTAGCGAGTTGTGAGCTCGCCCCTTCTCCAAACAATTATATATGAAAATTGAGGTTATATGAGAATTAAGTTGGGACAATATCTATATATATTGAGCGTGATTTGAGGTAGATTTCGAATTTTATGTGAAGGTTTTAAATTATTAATTATTAGTTGCTATATTTTCGAGTTATTTGTATAACTTTTTGTGTATATTATTTATTAAAAAAAGTTTAAATTTCTCGTATATTTGTTTATTCTAAATTTTAGTACATTCGATTTTATTTTATTTAATATATCCACTATTATAATATCGAGTGTATTAACGAGTTGAATAGACAGCTGAGTTTTAATCGAGTCGTGATGATACATCGTGTACGATTTTTTGTGTGTAGACTATATATATATATATATATATATATGATAGATTTTATAGATTTTTTATATAACTAATTGATAGTATTATAGGAAATGAAGTGATGCATAAGAATACCCAAGATAAAATACTTAGCCTTATCCCTTATTCTTGCTGGAATATTTACAATGCTAGAAATAGAGTATTATTTGAATATGATAGGTTGGTAGTATAATATGTGATTAGTAATATTTAGCTGCCTTTTACGAGTACTTGTGAGACAAAAATAGGGAGTGGACTGGATCTCCATTCCAACCTTTGGCAGCAGTGTCATAGGATATTTCACCTTCCGCCGTGAGAGTATTAGCATATTTGTATTCCAGTCGGCCAGGCCATAGAGTGAGCTTAAGTTATCATTCAAAACTCATTTATCTTCAAACTGAATTTTTCTACTCCATCTAACCTCATGTGGTATAGTATATAGTTGATAATAAAGGGATGTGATATGAGTAGATCCAATCTCCTTGGAATACTTACATGCTCGGAAAGGAGGTTTGCCATACTTCTGAACGACAAATTGTGTGTCAAGTCTTTCAAAGACAGCAGTTTCTTTCAAAGACATTAGTTCCACATCCATTGCCACTTGCCACTTCCATGTCCACACAATGTGGAGGGTGAAGGAGGATGGATGGCCTACTTCCACCGCCACCCTCGCACTAATGAAAAAATTATTTTTGTTGGTAGTAAATGTTACCATTTTATATATTATTTAAATAAGTAAGTTTATACCGGAATCCAATCTACACTAAAAAATTCTACCTTTGTTCTCCGTTATTAAGAAAAAATAATAAATTTATTTTCGTTGTTTTGTAAATATTTATTATGATAAGGTGTAAATTAGATATAACATTATACATGTGAGTATTATTAAAAATTAATAATATAAATTAGATAAAATAAAAAAATACTAACATATAAAATTGAAATAATTGAATTATGATATTACCTATTAGTTCTAAACTTTGGACCAAATTGAGGAAAAGTGAAGAGTATTGTAGAGGAGAAAGAAGGGACGGAAGATGATAAAATAATGTCATTAAATATACGGGTAGCACAATCTAACATGTGGACACCATTATTTTGATGATGTGGCAATAAGTTAGTGAGGTTCATAATGATGTTGCGGTAAAATGACTAAAATGTGATGATAAAATGATGGCATAGTATACATCCACGTCACTTCTGGAATTACTAATTCAAAAAAAAATGTGATATAGGTTGAAAATATAAAATTTAAATTAGATAAAATATAGAATTATTATATTTTTATAATATTTATATTAATTAGATGGTATTAGAGTTGTGCCTTTTATATTGAAAATTTATTAAATAAAAATAATTAATTCGAATTCATTATTTCCAATTGGATATTACAATAATTATATCCGACTAATAATTCGTTATAAATAACGTGTTTAAAACACGTGTACAGTCTTGGTACTGACAATATAAATTTTAAATTTAATAAAATAAATAATTATTTTAAATTTATAAAATTAAAATAACTATATTAATTATAATTTATTAATTTTAAATAAATATTGGTACGAAAATTTATCGATATAAATAAAGTTTTTAGAGTGACACAATAGTTTGATATGATGTGATTATATAAATTAATAAAGTCTCGTATTATAACACAATATAATACGATACACTAACTTTTTAATGTGACACAGTAGTTTGATATGATGATATAAATTAATGAATTGTCAACAATATGTAATATCATACTGTCATGTAAAATTAACTAAGAAAAATAAATAATTATTACATAAAAATATATATTATGAATAAAAATATTTTTTAAATATGATTCTAAGTTCAATTAGTTCATACCAAAGTATAACAAATAGAAAAATTGACCAAATGTTAAATTAAATTATTTTTTGTAACTATTTTTATTATATATATATATATATGTTCAAAAGATTAATTAAAGCCAACGCCGTCGATGTCTCCACCCCACTTATTCTTCTGACATGGACCCAAAGTGTTCAGATAAAACTAAAGTTAATAAAAAAGCAAAAGGTAGAGGAAGGTCTGTACTGCACGCCATGGGCATGGCTACGCTCCCAATATCTCATGATTTTCATGCTGTTCGCCCAGCCACACAATACGGAGAGTAGAATATCCAACTTTGAATTTATACATGATGCAGATTCCATGACAGGCTGCTTCGATAGCTTGCTTTCATACGCGTATCGTATCATGATATATATAAATACATATCGTTTTGGATGAGAGCTCTCTTTCCCTCTATGCTATCAAAAGTCCACCTCTATATAATATAAATATCCAAACAAAACAATTCATCCCATCCGCATTAGCACTCTTTTCTCCTCCATTCCACTCCGGGCTGCACATATCGGTCTTCTTCCCGGCCTCGCTATGAATGGCACTAACCCTTCCATAATCGTCAAGTACTACGAGCATCCTAGCACTATGAATAAAAAGAAGAAGCGGAGCCCCGGCGCTTGGGTGTTCAGGCCAGACTCGCAGCTCTCACGATCCTCATTGCGGTTCCTCCGGCGACTAGGAGATAAGACGGCAAGAGTTCTGAGGTTTGTCTCCCCTCAGAGGCCGTCGAGGAAGATCTCTTCCTCCACGGGTCATGCTAGTATGGCGAGGTCTCGATCGCTGGTGGACCTTCACACCACTGAGTCCCACAGAGCCGAAGCCATCGAGGACTGCATCGAGTTCCTCAACTCCTACTCGTCTCTCCACCGGTCCAGCTCGGTGTCCTTTAGAGCTTGCTGAGGACGGTTAGTGATGGCTAGATCGATAGTCTATCGAGTGTATTGTACTGTATATATATCATCTGTAGTTAATTGATCTGATTTATGTCGTGTGTTATAAAAACTCTTAGCTAGCAGTAGAGCCGGTGCCATGTAAACGATATGCTCCGACCGAGAACAACTCACCGTATTTGAAGGTTGTTTTGGAATTAATAATATTTTAAGTTCATAATTTTAGAAAAAAGGCATAAGGTTGACTTCTACTTCCCTTAAATAATAATTTTTAATTAAAAATAGATTTAATAATAATATTCGACTATTAAATAATTATTAAAAATAAAGTTAAAATTTCCATTTAACGAATGTATAAATTTAAAAATTTAATAGTTGAAAATTGAGATTTTTAATTAAATAATGTTAGGAAAATATTATAAATATATAAGTATGCAAGATCATGACTATAGTGATAATGGATGAGTCTTGGGATGTGGGGCCACTTTGAAGGAACAATTATTCAAAAGGGAAGTCTCTATGGGGACCGGACCACAATGTCCACAACACAACCACACCACAGCTTCCCTACTTTGGGAACAGCTTTGCTCCAATCTCTTTTTGACCAGCCTCAATCCAACTTACATTTTACTCCATAAAAAGAATGTAAAACTAAAGAGTCGTTGGATCCTGTTGACGAGAAAAATAAAGAAATTACATCGGAGTCCATCCAGCCTAGACTTGCATCCTCATGGACTGAACCCACCCTTCTGGTAAGCATACCAGCATCACCAAGATGAAGGAATGAGCAAGCGGAGTTGACTAGTGATAGCCTTGAATGAGTACTGCCAGCAAACATTGTGGTGTCTACAGTCAATTTCTCACAGGTCCAATCTGACTACCCATTTCATGGATATATTAATTGAAGCAATGAAAAAAAAAAGACATGATAATGATAGAAAGCCTGAAGTCAATGATCAGTAAGGATCCAAGGATGGCTTCTGTGGGTCCTGGACAATTCTCGTCTTTACAAGGAAGAAGCTGTAATTTCTTCATCTGGAGCTGATCCCTTGTATAGATGGGCAATCGGTGGCCGAAGGGGATCCAAGCTCTGAAGCATAAACAAACCCATAATTGAACCTAAAGCTGCACTGGGTGGTGCTGGCTGATGATTACCATTATACATGGGGAATAAAAGGAAAAAAATGGTGAAAGGAAAGAAAGGAGGGTGTGGACCAGTTCACTCGGGTCCAAAGAGAAATCATTTCATGTAAAAACTTCTGCTCTGCGGATTAAATGATTGAAGTCTTAACATGGAAAATACTTATGTGATAATGCGTAAAATATTTAATGAATTAAAAATAAAAAATAAAGTGCTTAGCAAAGTTGTTTTACTAATTGTTAGAAAACAATATATCAATGTAAAAAAGTTTATGAGCAAAATTGGAAAGAAGAAAAGAGACAAAAGTTGGATATGTCATTACCCTACATCAGAACTATGATCGTTCTTCATATGGGGGTACAGCTGCAGGGAAATCAGACAGAAGGTAACTTCACCTGCAGGGAACAAGATCAGAAGAAATGAAAGGCATTTCATGAGATGTGTAACATTTCAACAACTAAGCATAAGGGGGTACAGCTTCACAGAATATACACATGTTAGTGATTCTTGGTGGTTGGGCACCCGGAATCACAGAATTAGAAATCAATGGGGAATGGAGATGGTCATAGAAGAGTAGTTCCTGACCTTCAGCAGCCATTATTGATGTTCTTTCATCAGGTTTGCAGGATCAAGTTAATGCGCCCTCTGAGCTTAGAACACCAATAAATGTAGTGACTTTTACAGGAAACTTGTGTTATGGCCCACTAGTAAAGTTGGGTGACAATTTTTCTTTTGCACAACACCCCAAGGATCATATAACTAATGAGCCAACATAATTAGCTTTGTCAACACTTTTGGACTCTTTGCCAATGTGCTACCAGTGCAAGGCCCTCACGCGGACGCCAACAAAGTGACCCACTGAATTTGGGTTAGCTTAGCCGGATCATGGCCGACCTTGAAGGTCCTAAAGCATATAGCTTAGCCGGATCACTAGATTTGTGTTTTATACATTTCTTACAGCCTATATCAGCCGAGGAAACCACCTTAATATAGATATGGGGAATGAGATGAGTGTCCATAGCCATCTACCATCATATCCATTATCATCCATAAATCCCAGGGGCAGCAGTTAAATCCTCATTCTCCCACCATGAAGAGTGACACTAGAACAATATATGACAAGTAAATCATAAACAATAATACCTGATTCATGGTCTGACCGAAGGGCTGATGGGGTTGGGAAGCTCTGCACTTGGGTTGCCCCTGCAGTCATCCCCTTTGGTGTTTTATGTACAATATCGTCCCCGCGCTACAAGAAAGTAGTCCATTGTCCATAACAGATGGACCCTGTAGACAGAAAGTACCAAATTCCGCACATAGGCTCTCCATTTCACGGTCTTTCTTAGTTCAATTCAAGCTTTAGTCTTCCCTTAGTAAATGAATATAAACAAGGAATAGAGGCATGGCATTTCAACAAATGATCAAGCTTGGAGCTTCATAAGCATATCATAGGCTGAATACAGTAGCCGCGGGAAGAAATGCAGTTTCAGGATTGACAAGAGATTACAACAGGTAATAAAATGAGCCGAGCTCCTAGATTAGCCGGAGAAAAGCTATTCATCTATCTCGATGGTGACCTTCTCATCGTCCTCGAACCGGTCCTTCTTCCGGGGAGCTGGTGGCTTCGGCACTCTTGGAGGGCCCCTTCCTTTATTCTTATTCCTCGGCCTCGCCTGACAGAAGCAAAATTACCACTTCAATTTCTCAAAAGGTGACTCAGGGACGATAAAAAAAAAACTTAAAAGGGCGGGACGAGGGACACCCACATTCCCGAATGAACCGCTTCCCCTTCGCAGTCTTCTTATCGCCTCTTCCGCAGTAAACTGAAACAACAAATTACGTGAGAAATTATGTCAAAAAGAAATTGGCGGGCTAGAGAGAGTGTGAGAGACAGACATAGTGGAAGTTACAGAGAGGAACGGACGGAGAGGAAGTGGCGGAGCAGACGGAGATGAAAGCGGAGGAGGAGAGGGAGGTGCCGCCCAAGGTCTGGGAGCTAGAAAAGGAAATGCGAGGGGGCTCCTAATAGAAGGGAAGCAATGGATGAAGTTGAGTTGCTCTTGAAAAAAAAAGAGGAAGATAAGGTTTGCAAATACTTTTAAAACGTAATTACTTATCTGTGCTTTTGGAGATAATGAATTTTTTTTTATTTAAATGATGTAATATCTTATGATATTCTTTCTTTATTTAATTTTAATTTATATTTATATATTATTAATATTTTATATAAAAATAAATGATATAATTATAATAAAGCAAAATGCACCAGCCGGGAATCGAACCCGGGTCTGTACCGTGGCAGGGTACTATTCTACCACTAGACCACTGGTGCTTCGATGATTAATATTAAACATATAGAAATACATAACTACAAAACATAACATAAGAGAAACATAATACCTGTGACGATGGGTGAACAACTAAGATAGCATACAAGAGATCAAATCCATTTCTATTGAATAACTAAGAAATCTAATATAATTCCAACTTTTTAAATCTATAACATTTTTTTATTTTATCCAATTTATAATCTATTCTCAACATATATAATAACATGTGCAAATTACTTCTTCTACAATATCAACAAAAATTGGCATTACAATCTTACAAAACTCCAAAGTGAGTAGTGAGGAAGTGATATTGTTTAGCTAAGTGGTTTGCATCCCAATAAGCAGGAATGATTCAAGACACAAGTAGAATAAGAACTGTAACACACGGAACCCTACTGCATTTATAAGCTAGACCAAGCTCCGGACAGTAACCATGGACAGGTAACACTTACAATGATAACAATGTCCTCCTAAGGAAAATGCTCCCCGTGTCTGTATGAGATATCCCTGTTTCTTGAAAGTTATAATCCAAGGATGATTATTTTATGGGTTGGGTTTGTTTTATTGGTCATGTTGCAAACCCTAAAAAAATGCTTGGAATCATCTTTATTTATAATCACATGAAATGATATATTATCTCGGGAAAAAAATCAATGATAAGACAAAGAAGCATGCAGCCACACACCCCCGAGAGAATTGAATTGGGGGTGATGAAAGGACGTGATTTCTAATGGTTGAAGTGAAACAAAGCAAGCTAAAAAATGGAAAGGCGGTCAAAGCAAAGACAGGATAAGCACCACCCATCCAAACAAACACGACCACCCCACCTGTCGCTAACAGGAGTGAGTGAGTGAGGGAGAGGGTCTGTTGACCCCTTCACTACTGCAGTCAAAGCTGTTTAGCTGTCAGGGCAAATGGAATTTCCAGTATGGTGCAAAAAAAAAAAAAAAGGAATTTCTAGTGATGGAGGCACTAGAAGAGAGACATAAAGGGGCGACAACATCAACATTGTAGGCTTATATGATAAACGGTATAATGCATCTAAATATTAAATGGAGAAATTCAGTGTGATTTGCATGGGAGATATTAGAAGGGGTTAATCAGCGTTTCCACTGCACTCATCATTCCATAGACATCGTTTTTATCCATAATAACTATCCACCCGAGAGAAGAGAGAGATAATAGAGGATTCTCATTGATTAAAAAATCGATGATGAGACCTTGGCTTTCGCCAGGAACATAGCTCTGCATCCACAGTCCATCTCCCTAATAGTAATGATAATTCTGATGGTATACTTGCTTTCCATTTTCAAAGGCCAATCTTTTTAAGCTGTTAGTTGACCTCCGGGCTAGTGTTCTCTGTTATTTCTCAGGGTCTCGACTAGTGCAGCGTGCTGCGTTTTC
Source organism: Trapa incisa (assembly GCA_030064435.1). Classification (NCBI taxonomy): domain Eukaryota; kingdom Viridiplantae; phylum Streptophyta; class Magnoliopsida; order Myrtales; family Lythraceae; genus Trapa; species Trapa incisa. Next base: position 15,842,602 of record CM057780.1, on the reverse strand, counting down.
TCAGGCTTACGTCCGGGCCGATCTATGCATTCCTTAATGCTTACCACTGAAGCAGCAATAATCGTGTTGGACATATGAAGCAATGTATTGTGAGTGGTACTGGCATCATACATGGGTGAAATCCCCAAGTGATCACTTTCAAAAAATAAAATTATTGGTTTAAGTTATCATTATTAAAAATAATTTAATTAATAATACATTTATCTAGAAAGCAAATCTAAATGGTATATTTCCATCACGGCACCTGCTTTGGATACTGATCTCCCGATGCCATCTTCTGAAATCTACGGACTACGACAGAGTCTACATGCTACAACTAGCATTTTTCCAGCTTGCATTACGTGCTAGGCAGGAGCTACTAGAATACCTTGGACAGATCATAAACATTTATATGATAAAAGTTAAGACCTTCTATCAAACAAAAAAAGGAATTATTCGAGAGGAAAGAGAATGCTCAAAGGGTATTTATGAAAGCTAACATGTAAATGGTCCTCTGAATAAGGAAAACAATGGTATGATTCACTGCATGACTAATGGATGCAAACATGAGATGTTACCTTGAAGGGCTGAATAATTAGAAAGGGCGAACGCACGGTGCCTAGCCACTGTTTGCAGGCATGTTGGCTTCTATAAGGGAGTCTCCCTTCAGGCTTCCATTTTGTCCGGATGACTCTCTCACTTCCAAGATTTCAGCTCTTAACTGTTCGTATTCTTCCTTCAGTTCTGAGGAATTAATAGCCTCTGAAACCTTCTTCTTGATCTGTTGCTCTATAGCCTTGACCCTGCTCTTAGATGCGGCTGATTCGGGTGTGTTCCCTGCCTTTGCTACCTCCAATTTGAGAATTTCAACGAGATTCCTCACATCAGGGGAACCCATAGTGTCTTCAATTTTCTTGTTGACTTCCTCGTTCAGATTCTTTATTCTGACTTTAACATCAGGGAGAGAGATCTGCTGGTTCAAATCACCAACTACAGACTTTACAGCCTCAACTCCAAGGCCCATAGAATCTAGAGCATGAGCCAATTCTACCTCAATCTCTTTCTTGGTCTGTAAAATTTTATTCTTCAGTTCTTCATCAATATCCTCTGCAGATGTTGCCCCAGAACTATTGAACTCTGCCTTTAAGGAATCCATCTTCTGCTTTATCTCAGGACGGTCCAAGACCTCATTGAATTTCTTGTTGATTTCAAGCTTCAATGAGGTAGTTTTCTCTTCGTTTTTAGCTCTATACAAATCCTCCAACATTTCCAGCTTTTTCTTAAGGCTTGCATAATTGGGGGCCTCCAAGAGGCTTTTGAAGAACTCATCTCTGAGCTTATCAATCTTGTCCAGCAGATCAGGATGCAGGATTTGGTCCCCAGCATTTGCTTTTGAGAATTCTTTTCGCAACATCTCGAGTCTATCATTCAAGCCCATAGCTTTAACTGCCTCGAGAAATTCATGTTCTACCTCTCTCTCCAGTATCCCAATCATCTCATTAAGACCGGACTCGGACAATTCTGTCAATGATCCCTTGGCTTTTAAGACTTGTTCTTTAAGTTTGTTGACTTCACTCTCGAGCCTTTCGACTGACATCTGACTGACAATGGGCTCTTCCTTCTTTTTCATGTTCACTTTCCTCTCAGGATCGATAGCTATTCCTTCTTGGAATCCACCAATTTTTCGGAACTTCAACATCCGATGCCTTAGCAACTCCTTGGTATCCATCTTCTTTAGATCCTATAAGAATCAAGAATATGCTATAAGAAGGTGAATCCCTATAGTAAGGATGGAAAAAAGCTGCCAAGGGCTTACACTCATTGATTCAACAATTGCAGCTTTTATCTGCTGAGAAGTCCACAGAGCATCTGCATGTGCACCACCTAGTGGCTCCTGTAAAATAGTGATAGTTTCATTGAAGATATAACTAAGATATGAAATCTAGGTTCTGAAAAGAAGTGAAATAGCAATATATATATATATATGTACATTAATATATTAATGAGTTTCAGATGATTATTGAGTACCTAAGCTTTAGCTATCATATGTTTAGGTGTAGGAAAACTGGTCAAACGAGGAAAACTTATTTGGATGCGTTTCATACCTTTTGTTTGGATTGAAGGCAGACCAAGAGAGAGGTAAAGGATAGGGAGAGTAACAGAAAGTACAATATTTGATGGATATAAACATAATCATATTGATTTCCAAAACTTGATAACAATCTAATTTTACAAGGCTTAAATTCCTTTTATCAATTAACTAGTTACATTCTTAAGTTGAAAATAGTAATTATAGAAACAATCACTGAAGTAATTCAATATATGATTCTATATCAATAAAAATAAGCAGATTGAGATAATATCAGATTCCTTTGTATTACATTTTAGAATCATTCTTTCAAAATGGTTTTAATTATGAGGCACAATGCTTTGGCTACAGTTTCCCAATTAGTCAAAAGAAAATGCTCCCCGTTTACTCAAGGTATGGAAAATAATCAAATAGGAAACAAATGAGTGAAGTAATACGACAGAAAAAACATACTGGGATAATGCCATCTGCAATTTGAAGCTTGCACAGCTCTCCAGCTGTAATCTTCAGCTTCTCAGCAGCCTGATAGGATGAAGACTATCAGCTGTATAAAACATTTCAAATCTTAGTTTCAGATTACCAGGTGCCGGATATATTAACCTTTGGTGAAGCTTTTGCACTCTTCCACAAAATTGCTGCACATGCTTCAGGACTAGCCATGACAGTAAAACCCAATAAATGAACTTAATAAGAAATATAAGAGCAATATGTGGAAATGAAGGAAATGTCAGAATGCTTCAAGTGCAAGAGAAAAACAACAACAAATACAAACCATTTTTGCCTCATTTTTGAAGTACAAATAGGTCCTAAAGGATATGAATTCTGACGGATTGGTAGTAACCATAATTAAAGTCTATAAGATGCTGTCACTATCTACTCCTAGATCTTCATGTAATATCATATATTATGATTTCATGCATGAATGATCTGTATAACTCACTTTTTCTCATATCATACATTAAAGAAGAATACATTACTAAGTAGCTGCACATACTTGGATCAAAAAACAATGCACACAATACCCAATATATATCATATATTAATAACACTCAGCACTACTACCCTGCCCTCTTGAATTCAGTCACTATCAGCACTTAGCAGGTCCATGACATGACTCAAATTGAATACTTCCACAGTTTGTCCAAATCAAGAAAAATATATTAACAGCACAATGCAAAGGTGCAAACAAGTTATGATACTGGAAGTATAGATGCAGCAAATTTTCTTTTTGTAATGGGCTAGCAGATATTTCTATGCTTTTTACAAGAGATGAATTACCAGTCCCATATTTCAATTTACCTTGCAACATAGAAGACTGCATTTTCAAGCATTAGCAACTTATTGGCACAGCCAATGGCCAGTGCACCACCAGAACCACCCTCCCCAATAACAATTGAGACAATTGGGACCTTTAGCCCAAACATAGTCCTCAAATTATGAGCAATAGCTTCACCCTTCAAGCACACAAAGTCTGCCAGTCAAATTAAAATAATCAAAGACAAAAGCTGGATAAGTAAAGGTTGTCAAAAAGCTTTAAATACTTGGCCTAGTTCCTCAGATTTGAGATCTGCATAAGCCCCGGGTGTATCAATGAAAGTAACTATGGGGAACCCATGGTGATCAGCATAGTACATCATCCTCAAAGCTTTCCGATAACTAGTAAAAAATGTAACAATTCAGCATTGGATGCTGATGTTTTGACAAAGACATATTTATGCAAGTTGGGAACAAGATATCTTTTCTTGCTTCACATACCCATGGGGAGTAGGCATACCAAAATTGCGTTGAATGTTCTCCTTCGTATTTCTACCCTTTTGATGACCCATGAACATATATCTTTCACCATCAATGGTCCCAATACCAGTGACAATAGCAGGATCATCATATCCTGCTCTATCCCCGTGAAGCTCAACAAACTGATCAGAAGAACATGGAAAAGGGAAGAAATAAAAAAAATGATTTCACATATAATTGCATTTAAGTAACTAAAGAGAAATCAAAAGTGAATCATTTAAATTTACTAAATGAGTCGAGTGCAACATACCTTGTCAGTGATGCTAAACACATGGTCAAGAAAGGTTGGTCGGTTAGGATGACGAGCAATATTGACACGTTGAATAGGAGTCAGATGAGTGTACAGATCCTTAAGGGCCTGATTTTTAACAGAAGAAAAACAGGTGCAATGTAACAAATAAATGGAAAAGGAGAATTATACAAGACCTTTAACAAAGTTGTACAAAATGTTGCACGACAGTACATTTCTTTTCGTTTGTTACTCAATAGTACATTTCTTTTACAAAATGTACCATATTGGTGCATTTCCTTTTTATTTGTTGCTTAAAGGTAAAATACTTTTACAAAATGTTTCATGATGGTAAATTCCTCTACGTCTATTGCTTAATGGTACAATTTTTATACAAAGTATTTTAAGATGGTATATTACTTTACAAAATATTTCAATTTGCTACATTTATTTCATTATTGATAATATGACTTTTGAGATGACAGTTTACATGAAAAAAATATCACTTAGGTGTCTAACATACTACTTTCTCCATCATTTACACTATTTGGATCGAGGGATTTGGGTGGGAGGGGTTGCTCAATCTGTCCAAACACAATCCCTCCACTCTTGGGGGATTTGGAGGGATTGTCACATTTTTTGTTTAAATGACTCTAATGCCCTTTTATATATTTATGTTATTCTTTCTTTATTTTAATTTATTTTTATTCTTATATATCTTAAATAAATTTATATATTAATAATGTTCTATATAAAGTTATATGATATAATTATATAATTATATAATAAAAATATTATACATAAAAAATATATGTAGTGTAGTTTATTATATACATATATATTAATTTTCTTGTTATAATTGTACAATATTTATATATAAATATTATTATATAATTAATATTAATTTATTCTTTTTATTGTAATAATAACTCAATAATGTTTATATGATTTGATTATATAATAAAATGAGATATGTATAATTTATAATATATAATATAATTATATATTTTTATATTATATTAATATTTCATTATGTCATATAGTACATGTACTATAATTTAATTTAATTATATATATTATATTACTTAATAAATTATTGAATTTAATTAAAAATGGTAAATTTGTCTTTTCAATATTTCATTAACAACCACTTCCCTTCATCCAAACCCTTAACTTTACCCCCCTCCAAATCCCGCCAATCCCATCAATCCAAACAAAGCCTATAATGTAGGCAATATTTGGAAATTAACATTTTTATACCATTGTTCTTTTTCTCAGTATATACTATTATTTATGAAAACTATTATATTATTTTGAAGCAGACGAAAATTAATATACCATCAGTGAAATAGTAAAAAAATTGCACCATTAAGCAACATATGAAAAGAAATGTATCATCATGAAAAACTTTGTAAAAGAATTTTACCATTAAACAACAAATGAAAAGAAATATATCATCTTCCACCAGTTTGTAAAAGTTTTGTACCATTTGTGTAATTTCCCTAAATGGAAATTAGTTCTTGTTATTTTTCACGAGGACAGAAATCTGAAGTTTCCATTCATATCTTCAATCTGAATACACCATTGAATTTATTCTTTATGAAAATAACTTGTTCATTATGAGGCCATGAACTTAGTGGCAGTACTAGCACCTGTAACTTCAAGCAGAGAATATAACTATGATCTCCAAAAATTAAGGCATCTTTGTGCTCAAACCTGTTGGTATTTATGCTCTAGAGAAGCAATCTGATCAGTGAAGTCCAAGCCAGTTTCATCAGCCATCTTCCGCACCTGAGGTATAGAAGGAAGAGATAAAACAGTGAATTGTGTGACCAAGAAACTTCACTACACCTATACAAAGTTTTTTTTTCTTGGGGGTGGGGGACAAGATGCTTACATCAATTATCTTCTTTTCTAACCCAACAAGGGGCTTCTCAAAATCCAGAGTAACAGGTTTGGGCTTTTCCTTCAGTGGTTTAAAGGATGAGAGATGGCTGAGGATTCCTCCTTCAACATTCGGATCTGCATCATCCGGCCAAGGATATTCATGCTTCTTGACCTTCCTAACTTTGGCATTAACAGTTAAATCCCTTCTACTTGTACTGAATCTAGCTCTACCAAGAGCTTTCAGTGGGACCCCACAGGCATGGTTGCTGGAACTCTGCAAGAGATCAGACACTGCAGTTCCTGTAAATTTAACAGGTGGCTGGATAATTGAAGACATTTTCTACTCCAGTATAGTCGATTGATGGCTCCTTGACTGCAAAGAAGACGACCGGTTTCAGTAGTAAATCAATAGCAAGATAACCATAGAAGATGTAAAATTCTAGAGTTCCCACACCTGGTTTAATATAAATATGAAAGCTGCAAGAAAATGGACTCAAAGTGAAGTTGTAAAGGTTACATCGATTGTCCAAAATGAATAATCAATCACAGATCAATTATTGACAATCAATTTTAATGCGGAAAAAATAAAGAAAGACTGGACACTGAATACAATCCTATAGATTCCTTATTAACCTAAAACAATTGAGCATAATGCAATTTCCAGGAAAATGGATGTGAGATTAGACATGGAGCTTTAATTGCAGTTTAGGGCAGCTCAGGGCCACATGGCATGTGCAAATTCTCCCCAAAGTCCAGAGCAGATCTGCACGGTGCTGAACAGAGTTGAGAGTACTAGTTTAGTCCAGACTCTCCTTGGTTAAGGATGACTTCTGCCGACTGACAGACAGCTCAGCAGGATAGATAACAAATGATTCAAGCTGGAACTACCGGAAAATCAATAGTTTCACGACATGATCGATGAAATAACAACAAACAACCAGTGGATGTCCATTTCAACTGCGAACATAACACGAGCGAGCTCAACAATCAACAAATCTCAGCACCACAGTCAACAAATCAGCCACTCTAGACACTGGAGCTGGAACAATCAGGCTCCGACTACGGCAACATCCCAGATAAAACGAGAAACCAGAAAAACACCGCAACGAAAGAGCACAAGCATGCGAAACTGCAGGGAAGCGGGGATTACCTGGGAAACGGAGATAGAGATCCGAGGAAGTGGAAGAGGAATGCGTGGGAGAGAAGTAGAGATGAAGACAATTATCAAGGGAGAAAGAAGCGGAAACAGGTAAAGAAGAGCAGCATTGAGGAGATCGCCATGACAGATAGAGAGGAAGCGGAGGGGTAAGTGGGCGTCGATACTTCCTATGCGAGTGCCTGTGTGTGGTACGTGCGAAGGGATGACGCTGAAGAAGGGGAGGGTTTCACCTTCAATCATAATTAAGCCGAAGAGCCGGAGCTGCTTTTTCCGGTTTGAGCCTCGAAGGGATCGACTTCCCATCATCCCCCTCGTGCCAGAGAGGTCCCTCATTAGCTGCTTTGCAATCGCACGTGAGAGGGGTCAAAATAGTCCGACACGGGTATAAAATAGAAAACGATGAGATACTATAAAAATTAAGAAAATTATATAAATGACACGTATTTATAAATAGATAATAATATAATAATAATAATTAATTAATTAATATTATATAAAAATATTCTAACTATTTAAAATAATTTATCATAATATTTTAAAAGCGACTCCATGACCACAATCCCCGTTATCATCTCTATAGTACGAATTGTACCAACCGAAGAAGCATGTTACATATGCCATCCACTTGTTGTTGTGATTAGGAATGTCAATGGTGGCATATTATGTGATTTGGGTGAAAATGAGATTATGAACCTATGAAATGGTATGTATAGATAATGTGATAAGTATTTAACATGTTGACGCATACAGGTGACGGTGTTGAGGGTTATCCACTCACGACCCAATGTCTCTTTAGGCGTGATGTGAGAGTTTGGTCTCCATGCATTGTGGCTAATATATTTGTGCTTCTCCGTACTTTCCCTTGGTCTCTTGTCCAGTGTCTACTATAATCTCTTTTCTTAGACTGCCTTGTAATCGGTTCTGAATCCAACCTAGGTCACGACCAAGGGGAGTACAAATCCAGTTATCGGGTCAAAATCACATATTTGAATTTATTTATTATATATATTGCACTAATAATATTATTATACCAATTGGTAAAAAAATATTAAATAAAAATATATTTTTTTAAATTTTTTACTCATAAAAAAATACCACCGGTTGAATTCGTATGAACTCACCCGTGCATGCTGGGGTCCAGGTGGGCGGGCCCGGTCCGGACCGTGTCATCGGACAAGTTTACTCCCGCACCATGTTGCCCCGCGTGCTGCTACGCACAGATCTGTGGATTTGACACGTGTCCATCAGATCTGACATGTGTCGACACGATTGCTTCATAATTTCTGCAATTAAAAAAAATCAAGAAATGGGGAAGAAGAACAAAAGATGGAAGGGCTTCCACTCCCCTCCAACAAGGACCCGCATAGACGGCTCCATCGAGCTTATATGTGGCTCCAAGCACGGAACCTCGCCGGAGATCCCAGAGGACCCTGACGACCTCCGTGGAGCTGTTGGGGGACCTCGGGTGAGGTCACGACCAAGGGGAGCATAAGCTCCCTCAGTCATTCATTGTTCTCTATTTTTTTTAAATAATTTTACAGTGGCGGTCACAAAATGGGTTGTGGTTGTGGAGTTGCATTAGATGACAGATTTTTGCACAAAGCATTGCATGTCATATCGGTCGGGCAAAAATGTCATTTTAAGGCAGAAGAACCAAACTGCTGGTTGAGATTTGCTCGGGAAGGCAGATTGCACAGAAAAACCGCCATGTGGAATCGGATCTGTTTGCTTTCCTGGTCCTGTTTGCCATGTCTCTCATGCCAGCAGAGACCCCACCCTCTGATATAATGATCCACGCCTCACCTCAGTCGCTCACATGTCCGCTAATCCTGACAACCGGAAAATAGCAACCAAACATCAGTATCTTCTCCTTCCTCCCGAGGATTAAGAGCTGGGTTTTAGCTTAGCAGGGCGAGGGAATACAGTTAATGGACGCGATCACCACCTACAGCTACTGCTCCTCCAAGTTCTGTGCCCACAAATGCAGGGTGCCTTTGAGCCGTGGCGGTGGCCGCCGAGCAGCAGTTCCGGCGGAGTTGCTCTTCCCAAAGCCGCGGAAGGTTTTCGATTTCCGTATTCTGCGTTTGGCGGCTGAGAAGCCCAGGCGTCTCTGTCCGGCTGCTGCTTCCTTGTCATCCAATTGGAGGGTGAATCCCTTTTGGTCCTCTCTTCTCTATCCTATGGCCACCTGAGCTTCATTCTATTGCTTAATCATTTTAATGTGGATGAGTGTGGTTTGTATTAGATGGAGATAGCAAAACTTGACTTCTCAAGTCTTTTATTGCAGGTACCGTCTGAGACTACTGAAAGAGGGACTGATGAAGAAGCTGGTAAGTTTTCTGAGTTACCATCATAATGTATGTGGCTAATTATGATTGTAGCTTTCATGCTTGAATGCCTTGCTTCCATCCTGTAGATCTTCCCAAGGCTGTCCATGTTAGGTTTCAACTGAAGAAAGTGTGCCAGTTTGGAGAGCATATTTTGTTAGTTGGGAACGATCCCATATTGGGTTCATGGGATCCTTCTGGCGCAATACCTATGAATTGGTCAGATGGCAATCTGTGGACTCTTGACCTGGTTAGTCTTCGGTTCTGTTGTTGTTTATGTGGCTAGGCAAGAACCAAGTGCGAGAATAGTAAGACGCTGACAACTTGCAGCTCCCTTGGAGGTCATGGATTTATTCCATTGGGTCAACATCTAAGTTTAATGGCATACTCTTCAGGATTTCTTTTGACTTTTTGTTAACTTCTTCATTGTTCTTCAATAGGACATACCCATCAGAAGACAAATTGGGTTCAAGTTTATACTGATGGGAAGTACTGGAATCATCCAGTGGCAGCCTTGTCCTGATCGGGTTCTAGAAACTTGGGAAACTGATAAAGCTATCACTGTTTATGAAGATTGGGAAGATGCTGCACTGCAAAGGATAACCGAAGAAGAACTGTTGAAGGATTCTTCTGGGAAACTGAATGAAAAGTGGGAAACACTCATAGTTGCAGATAACTTATCCATTCCAATGGAGCAAGCAATTCATAAATGTGAAAATGGATCAGCTTTAAGCCATGGAGTTGCCGCTCCTGCAGAAGTTTCACTGGAAAACCCCCTGAATGAGTTGCCTGTGGCTGATATGAAACCTCTCCTGCAGAATAAATCCATGTCTATAGTTGCAGAAAATATAGCTCAGACTGGAGATAAAATTCCAACAGATTCCAGCTCCATGGATCCAGAAGCACCAGAGGTAACCGCTTGAGCCTGATACGAATCAGAGCTGTTTTTCTTTTCCTCTATTTTGTTCTTCTACACCATCCATATCAGTTGGGATATACAAAGTTCCTTATCATAGATCATGTAATCTCTTTGAATTGTGGAATTCCTAATAAAAGATTTCTCACATACAATAATCATATGTAATGAAAGCACAGTTCTTCATACTAAATTTTTGGCTTAACCTAGGCTACTCCAGTCATAGAGATAGAGATGGGTTTCCATTCCCAAGATGGTGATGAACAAATACCCCCTTTTCCTTTGCGACATAAAAACTGAATCTCTTCCTCTTCCACAGCTACTCATGTCATCATACTTAATATCATATTATAAGACATCAACCTCCAGGACACTTGTGAGTTCTCTGAAACTCGTCATTTTCCACCTTTAAAGCCTTTGGAGCGATTTTGACCATCTATTTTGATTGCAAGAATCAATGATGAATATGCAGAATCCAAACTTACAGTCAGAAAGTTGAAGCTACTTTCAGTTATACTTCATTCCTTCTTTCTAAAGTTTCAGAAGTTCATGTTCTGGTCAGTATTACCAAGGCAGCCTAGCCTGTCTTATGACCTGCCAAAAATCTATACAGGTTTTCCATTGTTTTTTAAGTAGATTATATTCGAGTATTTTGGCAGATCATTGAACCATTTGGATCAAGTGAATTCTAAACCCCATTCAACTGGTTTAACTCTGTCACAATCTATAGATGCAGAAAATGATCTGCTTTTATGCCGTCTTTCAGGCAGAAGAAAAACAAGGAACAGTTATGGAGCTATTTCATCATGAGAAGAAGCTTAATGAAAAGCAAAAGGAAGTCCATCAATCCACCAGAGGACAGGAAAGACGAGCAACAGAAGGGGAGCAAAGGGTCAACCTTGGACTGGCACACACTGTACCGAGAAATGAATTCCCATGGGGTCCAAAGACACTGCAAAGCTTCCTAGCCAATCTTCTTGGGAACCTGTAAGAATCTACATCTGTTTATTGTAAGTTATTCATCCTGAGAAACCGTCAGTCTCTACCAGTGTTCGAGCTCTGCAATGGGCTCAGTTTTCTGTCTAGAGCCACCTTAGCCAGATGTGGCTCAAATAGAAAGAAAATGGTTTGAAGATCTCAGAGAATCCAATTATAGCTCAGGTAGAATGGAATTGTGATCTGACCATATAGCTGTTAGATACATGACACCAGATTTGGGATACAAGAGCTTCCAATCCTCATCTCTTCTACACACTTTCTGCAACAACTACCTGATTTCCTCCCACCTATCTTTCTCATCAGCTAGATGACTCCAACACGAACCCACTCAGGCATAGAGGCCAATGAATTCGGACCCGGATTCATTCTAATTGAATTTCGACTGAATTGGGCACGGGCCTGGGGGTCGAATAAATCCGATGGATTCAATTATAAGCCTCATTATTATAATTAAATTTTGACTGAATTGGGCCTGATCCTATCGGTCGAATAAATAAGATGGATGCCTTGAGTAATGATTATAATAAAATCCAGTCTAAACCTAGACCAGAATCATTAGTATGTTTTTAGAGTGTTAAGTTAAATTAATTAAACGATTAACTAACTCTTTTTATATATGGATTAAAATATTTTTATATATGTATTAAAGGAATAATCAGAACTAAACCAGTTTTAATACTTGTATATCTGATAATTTTAAATGTATTATTAAAAATAAAAAAAATTATTTAATTTTTATCTTATTATTTTAGAAATACTGTATTTGATTTAATAAATTAATTATCCAACCAAATATAGAGATTTAGGAGTAGGGGTAAATGGAGAATGAAATTAAGATTTGTTGGTGCAGTTTCAACGGTACTAAACCAGTGTTGAGATATAGTAATATAGATAGATTCGATGGAATAAAACTTTTTTCTTGTCTAAATGAGCTAATACTATATTTTAAGATAAATGATATTCGAAGAAGTATCTAAATATATTATTAATGTTGTATTATTAATTAAATTGATATTAATTTTATTATATATTAAAAATATAAATATTATATTATAAAAATGATTTAGTAAGTAAATTTAAAAATCTGAATTTTAATATATAAAATTTTTTTTATAAAAAATTATTTATATCATAAAATTTGTATTTGAAATGAATAATAAAAATTAATTATAACTTAAAAAGGATAAAATATTAATTATAGTATTTTGTTTAGTACCAGTGGAGAACGGGATTAAGTTCGCCTTAACCAGGAGGTCTCCTGCCACCCCCGGTGGGGTGTCAAAAATGGGCTAAACCCAGTAGGCCAAATCAGTTCAATCAAATAACAAGAGAACCGGTTCTTATCTAACATCAATTTATGATTGAGCAGAAAAAAAAGAACATCAATTTACTGAATTGACTTGACAAAGTCCAATAAGTTTATTGGGCATGCTTGCATGTTGACTCATTAGTCTAATAAGAAATAAAAAAATTATTACCTTTTTTTGCTCAATAAATTATTACCTTACTATTATCAATAATTTTTTATTAAATAATTTTAATAAAAAATATTAAATAAGCATACATATAAAATATTCTAATAACATTTAAAATTACTAATTTAATTATATATATACACGTATATTATTCATCTGAACCCGTAATTTTCAAACCAAATTGGCTCAAAGGGATAGATTAATGGGCATATTTGGGTTGCCCCTTTTAAGGGGTTAACCTCTTATCAAGTCAGGTCAGTCAAAAGTGCATGATTTTGGGCAAAAAAGTACACCAGGATGGCCAAATGGCCATCCCTAACTGGATGCTTAATCAATTGAGTATGTTAGTATGAAGGCGTTTGAAAATTTTAGTATATAAAATTTTGAAATAATTAATAATTCACCAGTTTGATAAAATTATATTCAGAAATTTAATGGATTCATCCCTACACTTAAACCAAATCTCCCACTTTGGGAATGATTTTAACTTTTGTTTACCTTTTTTTGCTCTAACTTTTGTTGACTTAAAATGACTATAATATCATTTATATATTAATTTCCTTTTTATCAAATTCTTATTACTTCTAATGATATTTTTATTTATATAGTTTTTAAATAATTACGTGTCAATAATATTTTTCTAAAAAATTATATAATATAATATATACATATATATTATACTATTAAATTTAAGTTATATAAAATTGTGATAAATATAATTTATTATATACACTATTGAATATATATAAATTAAGTATAATATAATAATAATCATGTATATTATAAATAAAATAAAATACACGATTATTTTATATAACATAATTATAATATATTTATATAATTTTATTTTATTTAATTTTTAATAATACAATTTAATTCAACTATATATATAATAAATATAGTTATATAAAGGTATAATGGTGAGTGATGGAACTTGGAAGGTTATTAAACTACTAATTCCCTCCATTCAAATGTACCTACTCAGCAGCGCATGTTCATCGAGTTGAAGAATATAGACCTGTTCAACCACCTCCAAATGATTTTGCAATTGCATTACCAGATACGCTCGCATGGATTTTCATTTGGATGTTGGATCGATTGTGTGAGAAGATAACAAGAGGATAGAAGGTAGGTAGTTGAGAAGAGCGAGGGCTACTGTGAGGATAGTGAATAGGAGTTGAGGAAAGATGGAGAGAACTGGGCCGACAGCTTCCCTCCAAGAAAGAAAGAATTTGGCTCCAACAGAGGCGAGTAATGAATGCAAAAAAAAAGAGTGCAAAAACAGAGGCGAACAGAAAGACCAAACCTTGGGAACTTTCCTTTCGCGCATCATAGGCATGAGTTGAAGCTTCTGAACTTGTCCTCCACCTGAAAGCACATCTTTACAAGAAAGTTATAACTGTGAAAGAGATTGTCCTCTATAACGACATTTAAACCTATTTTCAACATGTATCCTTGTTCATGTAAGATCTGCTATATTATTTACAACTAGTTTTTGTTCCGTGGGAAAGGGAGGTGATCATATAAATACAAGTTGTAGGCATTTAATCCTCAGTGCAGTTAATCCCCTTCTAAAACAGGACTACCAATAAAAAAAAAGCATACCATTTGGGCTTCTAATTGATGAATGTGGCTCAGTTACGCACGGGATCCCAGTGTCCACAAATTATTTCCCTGCTGTGAGCAAGACAGTTTCTGAGCCAACTCCTCAAATTCCACCTCAGCGTCATTTGCTGAAGAGGATAATTGAGATGTCAAGGTAATATAGGAACTCCCAATATATGTAATGAGGTAACTGTTAAAGTAATCCTTGAATTTCCCTCAATTTCATTCTTTATGACTCTAAACATACATATCATGAACATGGTGATGTTTAAATACCAAAAACTAACTAAATTGCAATTATGAATATAGTTCTCATGTAGGTTAATAACTTTACTATGCCTTTCCTACAATTCAAAGTGAAAAGGGACATATGTCATAGATGGAACCAACATTTTAAGTATAATCACATGGTAAGTGAGGAAAGTGTTACCCTAAATAAAGAAATAATATAGATATAGAGAAGCTGGATAATTTTGTTAAGAAACTGAAAAGAACTATATAGGTAAGGAAGAACGGCACCTACAATTACCTATTGACATGAGAAGGGGAATATCAGCAAGAGGCAAAAAAAGCAGTGATTTTCCAACTCACTCCCCTTCAGGCACTACTTTCCAGGCATTAAATCAGAATCCCAAAGAGATGCTTCTGAAACTACCACATCAACGGTCATCAGAAAAGCATAATGAATCAGTTAGTGGAAGATGTAAGAGACACTCCCTCCAAAGGGATGCTCTCTCTACCCATCCCATCCTCTCCAGCCAGTTCATGTGATTCAGAACCAACATCCCATAGAAATCCATTTTCATTTCGCTGAGAAAGCTTATGGCCATTGTCATCCAAACTTCCGGAACAAGAAGTAACATACTTGGCATACTTCTCTGCAATTTGATGCAAAAATACTGTAAGAACCATCTCAAGCATTTAATACAAATTATTTTATTTGCATTAGAATTTCCTACAAATAAAAAATAGATATAATATCAGGGCTTCATCTGACAGATCAGATACATCCACCTGATACCACCCTAATTCCTATTACATGTGTAGTCTCCTCATTAAACCAATAAAAACATTCTGAAATTTGCATTCCTCTCAGTCTGCAATTCCTTGAGTTGAAAAGGGCAAATCTACTTGCAACTTATAGAGAGAAAAGACAGAGAAAACTTAGATGGGACAATATTTCCCAACTTTACCTGCCAAACTGTTAAGAGCATCTAAGGCAGCTTGCTGTTGGGCATCCTTTCTCGTCTTACCCATTCCAAAACCTATCTTCTCACCAGTAAACAAAACCTAGGCAAATGATGCAATACCATACTGATATCAGATTGAATGCATCATTGATTGAGAAGATGGAGAAAAATGTAGACAGATACATTAGAACAATGACATTAGCTATCTTCACAAGATGTCACATTAAGTAACATGATAACATCCAGAGATAGAAACTACAAATTCAAGCTACAGAATATTGTGTGTTCATAATGTCATAGAATAGTATGCAAAAGAGTATTAATGGTATGAAATAGAAGGATAAAGATTCTAACCTCGAAAGAAAATTGCATATCCTTGCTTGCACTTAGAACAGGTCGGAACTCAACCTTGGAGAGAAAAGGAGACATGATCATTAAATGGAGATGGTCATAATAACGCTAAAAGGAAATTGAAAGATTCCCCACCTTGGAGCTGCATCTTTGTCCAATTTCTTGCAAGGCATTGATGGACATGGATGAAAGTAGGTTAGCTCTTCCACATTCAGTTTGAGCTTCTCTATCACTGGCATGAACATGATTTTGAGATATACAAGACTCTGCAAGAGATACCAACTAGTAAGTACTGTGGTAATGTAAGATTGTTAATCTATTATCAGTACAAAATTTCAGAAACAGCTTTCAAAAATTCCAATTATCTAGAAAAAATCACAGGTCTGTGTTGCAAATTAGCCCTGTAATTAAATGGTTGAGATGTAAACAAATACAAACAAGAAGAAATAGCATAGTCCAAAATGTCACATCTTTTCATCAATCTTGTAGATTTCCATGCCAACTTTGTCTGTGACTTCATTAAGTGTGCCTCTTAAGTCCAAAACATCAAATGAAATAAAATGATAACTATGCTGGAAACTGGAACTAGATCTAGGTGAGTTGAGTTGGATGTTGGCGGTGTTGTAATCTTTCAGCAGTTGTTCTAACCCTCTATCTATTAACAACTACTAGGTTCTCCCTCTCCCTCTTCCTCTTCCTCCTCCGTCTTCTTTACACAGCAGGATAGTTAATTGAGTTATGTAACAGCTATTATAACAATTATGTGGAGTTAACATCCAGATTGACTGATAAATTAATTCCCATGCTTATGGTGGGAGATGCCAAGTTTTCATAGAAGAGAAGTAATAGGACACCTTTGCCCAGTAAAAAGGAACCGACCATACATATTTCAAGATACCTAGTATTGATATAGTTCAATCTATACCAAGCAAGTATGGCACATCATATACACGTAAGAAAACCATTTAAAAGAGACTTTTTTTTTCACATTTATGCATATTCTAAACAGTGCTCTACATTTGGCTTAAAAAGCAAGTTTTCCATAGAGTAGATTTTTGCTTGTAGCATTTCACCTCAGTAGTCAGAAATTTCAATTCATTCACATGATGGACTACTGAAAGAAGCAAATAGAGGAGTAAATCACTTCCACATACCAGAAAGCTGAGTTCGTGAAGAAACATTGAGTTTTTGCTGATCATGTCCAGCACGTGCCTGATAAATTACAGGTGTCAAGACAAATTCAAAATGAAACTATTCCTTTCACCAATGAAATATGAAAATAAAGGTATGAACAGGAGATGCATGTGAACCTCTTCAGTCTTCATCTGAGCTGCAGGCAAGAGTGCACTAGAAGAATTAAAACTTGAAATATTACGACCAAGTGTACTCTGATGAGTAATTGGCTTGTCAAGCTTCGATGCATCAGAATCTTGAGGGCGAAGAGCCAGTTGAGTATTTGCTTTATTGGCATCTTCTATCATGGCATCCCCTTGAAAGGGAATTGGAGCAGGTGGTATAACAACTGGTGGTTTAGACAGAAGAGACACTTCACTTGCATTGCTCAAATCTGAATCCTTCACACTTTTCAAGTCTTGATCTCTATTCGGAAACTTGATATCCTGCCTAGCAGGAATGACGAGTAAACTAGGTTCTAAAACAATATAGAAAAAATTTGTCACAATAAGGAAATGAAAAATTAGTCATTCCTATATTGAAGTTAGATATCAAACTTAAAATCAGATTATAAGGCAAGTACTTTGAGATGGCAGGAGAGTTCTTGAAGTTGTTGGCCCAGTTGCTGGTACAGGAGCAGATGACTGAGAAGTCTCAGGTCTTAATTCAGAACCATTTGTCAAGGGATCAACAACCTAATTGCCCATAACATATAATTGAGTTACTACAGGATTAATGCCAAGAAAGGCCATAATGATATACTCCAGTTTTAACAAGTCCATTGCAAACAGTAATCATAATTCTTTTTGGTCCTCCAACTTCATTATATTAATAAAACAACTTATAAAATAAGCCTAAAAAATGGACTATAATATTTACCATTTGGTTAAGTCTCTGATCAACTTCTGCTCCATGCATTCCCTCCGTAATAGGGGCATTTGCAACATCAATAGTTTGAGCATTATCCTAACATAAAAGAGCAGATAAATGACAATTATCAAAATAAAACATTAAAAAATTAAGGAGCCTTAGCTTTGCATACCTCAAACACCAAGTAACTGCTCACATCAGGAGCACCGGGTAAATTGACTACATCATCTTCGAAAAAGACATCATAAATTTTCCTCAATATGTTCTCATCAAATTCCCTGGAAAAGATACAACATCTTTATCATAACTTTACAGCATGAGATTGAACCTCAGAGCTCTCATATTAACACTAAAACCAAGTGAACGCACTTGAAAAAGTAACCTCTGACATTGCATGCAACATTCCTCGCCACACAGAGCACTGGAAAAGCATTTGCTGTCTGCTCAAAGAAAAAAATAAGATTTATCAATGGCCCACAAGTCATTACCAAATGCTGCCAATTGCAAAGCATATCAATGAATCCATAATTCTCTACATTGCTATCATCTAAAGATATACATAATGAGAAAAATCAACCAAGTATCTCAACAAAAACTTCATTTCAGATTGCAGGTATCACAACAGCATGAAATAGTATGTTGATATAGTCCATCCAAAATATAATTTCCAACTTATTATTATTTTTTAATTCATACCTCTGCTTGAGGGGCATAATATGGAGTAAATGGAGGGACCACATGTACTTGTGGCTGATCCTTGTCTTCCCAAACACTTGAGCGGTCATCAATCACCATAGCCATTTTAGGGTGGCATGTGCCATGTTGGAATACATTTTGCAGTGATTTTTTAGAATCTGATTTTAAAGATAAATCCATTCAGAAAAGATAAAAACGTGAGTTAGCAACATAATTCCAAGAAAATATGTGAAAATAACAACAAAGGACGTTTCATAACCCTATGCTAATAAAGAACTTCAGAACTATTTGAAAAAGTTGACAGCTCCACTGAGCAGAAGACATATATTCCATTCCTAAACATTGTAATATGAAACATCAATTGACTTGCCAGATTTCACACAAATAATCCGATCAAGAAGTTGTCTTGAGCTGATTAAGTGTGCCTGCGGGTCAAGAAGTCTCCACATCTCGAAGGCATAATCTTTCTCAGCCATTGTGCATACATAAACTTCAAATCTTTTGCGTCCTTTTGCAGTTAAGTAGTTCCTCAAATCCTCCCAAGCAGGCCGCAATCTCACCAGTACACTAGTACCACGAATCTGGAAAAGCAAAATGAGGGCCTTCAATTACTAAAGACAAAATAGTTTTATAAATGGCCCTAATCAACTAATGTAATGCTCCTGAGTGTGAAAAGGTGTTTGATCTGTAATTTTCTTGATATAATACTTGCAACTATTTCCCTAGGTTCCAAGCAAAAGAATTTGAAGTGATCTTGTGGAACACCTTCCCGGCATTAGGTTTACAAAAAAGGCTCTACCATGACTAGATATTGTCATATTTCTGCTTGGTGGAATTATTTTGAAAAGTGCACCATGCTATTCAGCTTTGACTACTTCAGATGTGATGCTCAAAATTTTCCGGTATAAATATAAATGAATATTTCATCAAACTTTTCATTTAATTGATCAGAAACTTCCATAGAAAAAAGGGAGCAAGGGAAGATGAAATAAGATAATTTTCTTGCCTCAGGATTGATGCGTGTAAGTACAATGCCCCTATCTTGCAATCTAATCACAGGTCTAGCAACTTTCTCATCACTATCTGAAAGCTGGGGAACTTCCTCCATTTGAACCTTCAGTATCTTTCCATTATCGACTACACAGTCATTTTCTGTGTACTGTTTCAACAAGGTCCAATCATCAAAGCATCTCTTCAATTCTCCTGACATTCCTGATATCCTCACAGGGTCAGATTCATGTGCAAGCCAACCTCGAAGAATGTCGATTCTGCTCTCAAAGGATGTCATTGTATTCGCAACAATGAGTGTTTCATCTAGATCAAACACGATGGCCAGGCACCTGAGGTTGAGTAATGCTAATGAAGAATTATAGAGGCCTAGAGGAATTGAATAGCACCAAAAGCATGGGAACTTCTTCTGCTTGCTGGGCATTGCCACCAAGTGAATTTCTTGATCCCCAAGCACCACAACAGCCGTCTGTCACAATCAGTTCAGAGTCAATTGAACTTAAAAATACACACAAAAGTAATATCAAAGCAGATAATCAACATACTTTTTTTTTATAAAGAACACACCTGATATAGTGAATCCATCCCCTTGTTTACAGTACACTTTAACAAGGTGATAAGAATATGCAATGTTTGCAAAACATCAGGAAATAGTTTCAATATATGTAACGTATAACTACAACTATCACAACTAACAAAAATCTATGACACCAGGACTGAGAATTCAAAAACCAGAATTCCATTTCTTCATCCATCTATCAAGTTGTGCTATTAATTAACTGGGAACCTTCAGCTCATGGAAGCATGAGGCATGGAGATTGATCAAATGTGGCTGTTCGGCAGGAGACGAGGACTCAAGCTTGCAGCAGAATGAGGACGCCGAGATTGTATGAAGGACAGCGAGTGGCGGGCAGCGGTCTCCCATGGGAGAGATATGGCGGATCCGAATCTCATTGTTGGGGAACTGGAAGCTCCGGCCGGTGACTGGAAATACGTCCAATTCCCCCAGAAACGACTCCCCGTGGTACACCACCGACCTGAATGCTAAGCGACTCATCCAATCTGGGAGTTTAGGGTCTATGGAGTTGGAGACCAGCTCACAATGCAGGGAGCAACTTAATGTGAGTTTGAAGGAGGAAAGGATGGAAATGATTAAACTGCCGAAAAGTCGGAGTCGGGAGCTTGTGGACAATTTAAAGAAAATTTGGTCGGAAACTTCACCCTCAATTTCCCGCTAGACCCTCAAATCGACAAATCCCTTCTCTATCTACCTCCTCTCTCCTCTCTACCAGTTGGAACCAAGTTCAAGGACATGCGATGAGAATTTATAGGGCGCCGTGCCGGTGCATGACGAAAATGTCCTTCGTAGTCAATGTCTTTTACTGGGCTTCTTAAGGTATATTGTGGGCCATATCCGGGACAGGTACGTTGGGCCCATTAAGGCCCATCAATGGCAGTCAAAGACACCTGACGCTGGCACGAAATAAGTCAATTAACAACCCTTAGACAAAAACCGGACATGATGTTCCCTGGTCACGAGAATATTTGGAGTAATACTATTTTCGTCAAATATCCAATAGGTAGATCTAAAAAGTTTCTAAATATCATATACTAAAAAAAACTTCAATTTCACTTAAGATCAGCAAATATATCATCTAATATAATTTATTAATATTTAATTTCTTTGAATTGGTTCTTCTATCCTATTTCATTTTACATAATATACATCATTAATATTTTCTTATTTATTTTTATATAGGCTAATAATCTTTATATTTTTAATTTATTAATATTCTTAGATTTATTTAAATATATATTTTTTTAAAATCAAGGATCTGAGGGTTATTCACTCCTATGTTATTTAATTATTAATAATATTAATCTTCTTACTTTATTAATACAAAACCCCTTAAAAATATGACTTTTTTAGATAATATTATAATGTTTTCCACCAGAAATTGCAAAGGAGTATAAAGGAAATTTTTTCGTCGTGAAGTATACGGAGTTAATGTGACTTAATGAGGTTCAATGAGACTTGACCTAAAATTTCCTCAATTTTTATTATTGAAGAAAAGGAAAGAAGACTGGAGTGCTGAAAATATCTTGGTGAACCTGCCGGTGCCGGTAAAAAGCTTCTTCCGTCCAATGCAACATCCGGTACTCTCGTTCTCTTCTCATCTCTCGAAGAGTCCACCGGCTGTTCGGGTTTCCTTTCGGTTTCTCTCTGACTACTCCGATCATGGACGCCTAGGCCTCAGCTTTGCAGATTTTTCTACCCACTCCAAGCATCGATCATTTCGTCCTTCCTGGACTCTGCTCAATTTCGTCTTGCAGAGGTTAAATTCTCATCTGCTCTGCCCTTTGATTCTGTTCTCGTTGTTATATCTTACTCGATTTGGCGGCTGGCGGGTAGGATGACGGAAACATGGAGCGTCATGCAGTACATTTTCCTTCCAAGTTGATAGATAGGATTTTGAGCTGTTTTAGGCCTTCTAATAGGATTTTTATCCGCGGAAATTTGTTTTTGTTTTATTTTTCTGGTTTTGTCTGAAATGCTCTGCTTTTTCCTGGATCAAGTTATCTATGTATCTAGGAAGCTGAATATATGACTTTCATCCTTATTGTGCCTCGATCTTTCAGACTGTTGTAGTTCTATTTGTGTTTTTAATGGTTGAGAGAGAGAGAGAGAGAACGTGTTGACTTGGTATAATTTCTTGTCTGATTCAAGTGATGGGATGCCTCTTTTCTAGTGAGTAGTTTGGGTGAGTTATGTTCACAAAAAATGAAAATTCTCTAGCCGTAAAAATAGAAAGAGTTCGAAGAAAACATGAATAAGTAAGGCCAAAAGGGGCAATATGATAATATTGGGTTATATATTCGTTCGTGGTCGATGTTACCTTGCTGCGTATGACTTAAATTTTCTGGTAAACATATTCTTGATGGCAGATATGAAGACAACCAAGGGAAAGGCCGCTGCTAGGAACTCGACAGAAGCTCTGAAGCCTAGTGATGATAGGTTAATTTGCAATAATGCATAATCTCTTTCATTTGATATACATCGATTCCCTGATCTCCACATATAGTTGATTCAACTCTTTACTATCAATCAAGATTTTATTTGTATATGACAATACCTGTACCTGATCTTATGATATATTTATGTTGTATACAGAGGTTACAAGAATATAATATTGATGGTTCATGTATATCTCTATTCTTTTCAGAAAGGTTGGGAAGAGGAAGGCTGTTGCTGAGCCTGATAGAAGGAGCAAACGGCAAACCAAGAAAGAGACGAAGGCCAAAAAGGATCCTAATAAACCCAAGAGGCCTCCCAGTGCTTTCTTTGTGTTCCTGCAAGTGCCAGTCTTGTTCTGCTGTTCCTGAAAGGTGAAGTTTATCTGCTGCTTCTATTGACGACCAAACTTTCCTTGTTCAATGTGTACACTGCAGTGAAGAGTTCAGGAAAACCTTTAAGAAGGAGAATCCGAATGTGAAGGCTGTGTCAGCTGTAAGATTCTTAAGGGATTATAGTCACTATGCATACAGATGTTCTTTCTTCAAATATCATTCTGCAAAGAGAGCTTTATGTTCTCTTCTCCTTATAGGTTGGGAAGGCGGGAGGAGTGAGGTGGAAATCCATGTCTGAAGCGGTAAGAACTAGAAAAAACAAAAGTGAGAAAAATCAACTTGAAGAAGTTGATAGAGAGGACCACTCTCTTTTCTCAAGATTGCACGTTGATGGTGGACACATTGCTTTAATTGGTTTACTAGATTATATTCCGAAAATCTCTATAATAGCCTTCTAATGTTTTTTGGTTTTTGTAAAATTTATAAGGTATGAAGCACATTTTAGCTTAATAAAGCCCTGTTTGATGTATTTTGCATCAAGGCAAAGCCCTTTTCGTTTTTCAGTGTTCTGCTCCTTGAGTTTGAATAGAAACAGCAGTTTCATTTTACTCAGCTGCTCAACTAAACCTCCATTGAGATAATGCATAATTGAATATGACTTTTAATGAGGCCTTGTAAATATAAGAGGACAATATTTTTTAGGAAAATGAGATTCCAATGTTTTATTGCATCTTGTAGCACCATTAACAGTTAGTTGAAACCTTGTTTGAAAAGGAAAAAGCTCCATATGAAGCTAAAGCTGCGAAAAAGAAGGCTGAGTATACAAAACTCATGAAGGCTTACAACCAAAAACAGGTGAACATAATGTCTCAGTTATGCTAATCTGGAACTGATTTTGTTTGGCTTCTCTACATGCTATACTTTCATCAAATCCCCAATTACAGGATAGCACTGATGATGGTGAGGATGAGGAATCAGACAGGTCCAGATCTGAAGTGAACCATGAAGATGAGGAAGAGGTAATTCTCATGATTTAGGATTGACTGCTCTTGCTGAAATTTAACTTGGTTGTGCATCTCATATGTAGCTTAGATATAAGAATCATTTGGGTTTGATGTTAATGGTAGCCCACATGTTTAACTCAATACTTTTTTTTTCCTCAAGAGTGTTAGTTAGAATGCACCAATGTGGCTTCTAGCAATAATACTCCCTGCTATGGGTCAATAAATCCATATTTGTTGCTGGCCCACTTCTAAAAGTTCCGAAAAGTTTTGCTGTGTCTATGGTCTCTTGTTTCCTGCATATATTTCCTCTATCTGGCTTTTAGTATTGTGAGTGCACCTTTACTTTAAAATCTTACCTGCAGGACAATGTAGGTTGGTGAGAAAGTTAATTACCATTTTTTCTGGTTTTTTCCCTACTATGCTTTGCACTACTAGGAGGGTATGGTTGTAAAACACCTATTCATTAACTTGTGCTTCTTTTCCACCTTTTTAGGAAGGGCAAGAGGATGAAGAAGAGGAAGAGGAGGATGACTGAAACATAGATTTTCAAGTTGGCCAACTGATTACTGCTTCCTACGTACCACCAGTGGGACAATGTACCGCACCCCGAGACTTTATTTACATCTCTACACACTGATTTAGTAGCTCTCTCATGCTTTTTATGCAAAAAAAGGATAAATCCATGAGGACACTTGCCTTTCATTCACTGTGGCCTTATGTGAAATGTATTGTAATACTATTGTATGTGTAGTCTTCATAAGCATTGTGTTGTATGTGTAGTCTTCTTAAGTGTTGCGTTGTATTGTATGTGTATCCCTTCCATGCGGAGAATAAGATTTTATATTATATAAATTTGAGAATTGTTGTTGATATAGAAGTCTTGAAGCGTCGTACAAATTTTTATCGGTTTATGGTACAATATAATATTTAGATGTAGTGATGAATTGAACCCGCTCCCATGGTTTTAAAAGGAGGAATCAAACTCGCCTCGTACAAGTACGAGTCCGGATTGACGGGGGCAGGTTGAATTTTTTTTAATTTATATATAAAATTGAAAGGGTGTACAAGAGCCATTGAGGGGCTCAAACTCGCCCTTTACTCCTTACTATAAGTCTGAAAGTCCAAATTCGAACCCGTTTCAGGAAAGTTCAGACTCAAACCCACTTGGGTGGCAGTTTACCGGCCATTTTTTGGAACCTGTTATCCCAAATATATTTTATATTTGAGAGAATTTAAAATTACAACTACAAAAATATTACAACTATTAATTTATATATATTATTAATTTATTTATTTATTTATTTTAAATATAAATATTATATCATATTTATAATATAATATTTATATTTTAAATATATAATAAAATTAATTATTAGTAGAGTTCTACTTGTAAATTAATTTTTTGTTATATTTAGATTGGGTTTTCAAATCTCCTTAATACCAAAATATATTTTAGATATTTTTGTCGCAAAAAAAGAATATATGTACATATTAATTTGTACTCGATTAATATGTATATTTCTTGAATCTGAACCCGATAAAAACTAACCAAAACCTCTTATACATGGTAATTGAATTTGCTCTCTTAAATTCAGGACCTCTTAACCTCTAGACTCATTTGGATTTGAGTTCCATCTTAGACCAGCTACGTGCAAGTATAAGTCTGGAGTGAGCTCGAGTTAGGATAATATGTCGGATTATTTTTATTATCCCTAATAAGGGTCAATGAGCCCTACCTTTATCAAAATTGAAATCAGACACCCTGCGGGTATAAATTAAAATAACTAACTTAATACCATTGTAATCTATTTATACTATAGGAGAAAAAATATCTGTGAGTGATAAGGTAAAAATTAAAATGGTAAATAATAAATATATAGAAATTGATAATATTTAATTAAATATAGTTACTAAAATTTTTTTAACTTCTAATTAATTTACTATTAATTAATTTATATTAAGAGTTATATATTAATTAATTTTCTATTTATTTATCATTTTATTCCTATATAATGAATATAATATAAATTTATTAAATACAATACAATTACTGAAATTTATCTATTTTTATATCATATCATATATTTATTTTTAGAATTATTTTCATTTCTCACATTCGATTAAAGGGTGATTCTTGAACCCTATAATTACATCCAAAAATCAAGAATAAGAGCATATGTTAGGCTCTCGTATGAAGAGTCCATCATCAGAATCTAAAAGGCGACATTTCACTCAACATGCAGTCTTTTATAACACTGTAAAAAACCGAGTATCATGGCAACCATAAAGTAACAATCGGCAATAGCCCAATCCGTATATAATATCTCATGGGCCAGTTTCCAGTACACATAGGTAGGTGCGCACAATTATCAACAACGAAATTATTCTTCTATTTATCAAATATGTCAAAAATTAGGTCATATTGCTCTTGGTTGTCCTCAATTTCCGACAAATTATAGAACCCTCAAAGTCAATGTAGCCCACGACAATGATATATGAGCTCATACTCTTTACTGGTATATAGATTCTGACACTACCAACCATGTGACCAATGACATGACACATTTATCTATATAAGAAAATGTAACTCATCCTAAACAATTGTTCATTGTAGTTAAATCAGATTTAAAAATTCTATCCATGGGCTCAACTTTCTTTCCAAACTCATTGAGGTAATTTTCTTTAACTAAAGTATTATATATTCCCACTATCTCCATGAACTTATTATATTTTCTCCAATTTACTCAAGATAATCATTAGTATTTTGAGTTTCACTCTCATTTTTTGTCGTGAATTATTCTGGAGAGCTCATAAAGAAGGCTTATATTGTTTGTGTGTAACACATTTATTATCATTTAGTTCTCGTATTTTAAGTGTTTGAATATCTCAGAACATTTGACATAAATAGACTTAGACATCCTGCATTTCCTATTGTATCTCAAATTTTATCCACAAATTCAATAAAAGTAATTCTATTGGTACTATATTTTGTGATGCATGTTCCTTGAGTAAAATTACTCAAAAATCTTTTACTCTTACTAATCATAAAATCACTCATCATTTTCACCTATTACATACTGATATCTAGGGACCTGCTCTATACCAATCTTTTACTGAACATATTTACTATATTTATTTCACTGATGATTATAATAAATATTTTTGGTTTTTTCTTATTAAAAATTGCCCAAAGGCTCTTCAAATCTTTCGTACATCCCAATTACGTGTTGAAAATCTATAATACCAAAATTAAAAAATTTCAATTAGATGGTACCAAAGAATTTTTATATGTAATTTTTCAAGCTGAACTTCAAAATAATGTGGTCACCCATTGTCTTTCATGCCCCCACACTACAACAAAATGGTTCTACAGAAAGAAAACATAGGCACATCATTGATATGAGACTCACATTTCTAAATCATTCTCATCTTCCCATCAAATTTTGAAATTTTGTATTTGAAACCGCAGTTTATTTAATCAATAGATTGCCTACTCGTACACTTCAATCTCAATCTCCTTACCAAATTCTTTACAAAACTCCACTAATCTACACTCATTTACGAGTATTTGGATGTTTATACTTCCCTTATCTTCGACCATATCAAACTCATAAATTTCAAACTCGCTTTAAAGCTTGTGTCTTCCTTGGGTATCCTATTGACTTTTTTGGTTATCGATGTCTTAATCCACAAACAAGACATACCTATATTAGTCCAACCATACACTTTAATGAGACTAACTTTTATTATTATTTTTCTCTCGTCTTACTCTTTTTCATCAATACCCGAATCTGATTCTCCAATAACATTGTCTGATAAGCTATCTACATCTACTCACTCTCCTATCATTAAACACTCTAATGCTGAATCTTTAGCTTCTTCACAAGATATTTTTGCTTCATCCACACACCGCACGATTACTAGATTATAAGATGGTACATTACCCTCACATCATTTTCAAATAACTTCTAGGTTTTTTTTACTATTTCTGCTTAGATAAATAGAGAAATAATATGAATATCTAAGTTTTGAAATATTTCACTATTTATAACCTATAATTTTTAAATGAATATAAATAAAATTTTTTAATATGTAATACTCTATTATAAAGCTCATAGTTTAGTCATAATACACCTAATGCTTCATCTTTTCCAAGTATGTACCATGTCATTTTCTTGATTATAATTAAAACTCGAATGATGAAGCTTACTGATGATGCATGATTGAATCAAAACACTTACCAGCAATGTTTGAGGACAAGTTATAGACGAATAACCGTGAGTTGAGTATGAATGGAGACTTCAACTAGATCATAAAGTTTAATGAGAGAATTCATATAAATAATATAAAAAATGTGGGCTAATGAGAGAATTCATATAAATAATATAAAAAAAATCCATAGCAAAAGTAGACACACAAAAAGTAAAATATTCAATATCAATTAGATTTTGTGGCATGACATGCTAATATTTTGTAAGAGATAATTTAAAGAGCCTCTTTGTTTATCATTTTTAATAACACAAACTTCTTCTACACAATTTGAAGAGAACATTTTATATATCATTACTATATATTCTTAACACATTGTCTGTATTGTGTTTAGAGAGATGTAAACAATGATTTTGTTGCGTGCCTACCCAATTTTTTGGGCCGAGATACAATAACAATCTATCACGTTCACTCGATTCTATAATAGTAGATATACTTACTATTCTAAAACAAGTATAACAAAATGTTAAAAATATAAAACATATTTATTTTTATATAAATTTGAACTTTTTATAAAAATAATGAACAAGTCTACAAAATATTGAAATCTCGAGGAAAACATGTAATACTCAATGAAAAACCTTTATGTAATTATTTTTGAGGATCTCCACATCGATCTCACCATCAGTCGAAGCTGCATTTTCTTCTCTTCATTTGTTCTTTACATAATCCTTGAAAAATATGTTGGTGGATGGGGTGAGCAACAACCTATGAGTGCGAAAACTAATTATCATGTTGTTAATGACCTCAATTTCATCTCTACTCAAAATAACTAATACAAAATTTTATAAATTATCTTTCTTTTTCAATATTTTTTTAGAAGTCAATATACTCATCGCATGGTATTTTCGAAAACTCATTATCTATAGTAGTTTATCACTAAACCTACCATTAGTATATCAAATTAAGTTATTATCATAACTTATTCACACATTGTTGGTTGGGAATCATCATTTCGTATCAACTAACCAATTGACATACACTGACACACACTAATTATCATTTTCTTTTTTATAGTGGATATCATATTTGTATCGACTTGTCACATGTATTGTAATTGAATACTTTTAATAGAAAAGACCTATACATGTATTCATCAAAACTCAAATCAATAATATTTACATCAAACCGAATTCCCGAGAAGAAGTGTGACTCATATAAAAATTCGTTAAATCAATCACAATAACGATCACAATGATTCCCTAATCACAAGTGTCACCTTATCACTATCCCCATAAGAACTCATTCTCGCCACCCCACACCTCCTCCTCCTCCCCCCCCCCCCCCCCCCCCCCCCCCCAATTGTAGCTTTTATCTCCCCTTATCACCATCCTCGATTTAGAAAATAATTTTCTCCTCCTTATCACAATTACCAATGCAAATACCATTCAAATGATATTATGTGGTATACCATAAATATTTAAGGATTGACTTTCTATTTAAATATTTTTTTTAACCAATAAGCACAATAATATCATAGGGCCTTCAAGCCCTTTTCCTTTTTCAAGGAAAAATACACTCATAACCAACATGCCATGAGGTGTCAGCTTGCTTACTCATTTTTAAATTATCCTTAGGATGAGTCTCATTATTTCTTAAAATTACATGAACCTACTTCCATTTACATATTAATTTTTAGTTCCATTGTTCAGTCACAAACCTTAGCATGTTTCTCATAAATCATTTGGGCATTCACACTTTTTCCTAAATAGTAGATTCTAGCCCATTTTTAAACTTATTGGACCATAATCCTTTTTTCTATCATCGAACCTTTAGCACATTTCGGTAGATAACATTACTCTTTTCTAAATGTTAGGCCTTAAAACCTATTGCATAAATATTAAGCCTTAGTCTCTTTGATAAACATTGGGCCTTAGCCAATTTCTTAAATTTTGGACCCTAAACCCTTTTTATAAACATTGGATCTTATCATCTTTCATAAATATTGGGCCCTAGCCCCTAATAACAGACAAATGATACCAAACCAAAGAGGGTAGTAATAACATTTTGTCATAATAGGAAGACATGACTACAAAGACTGGTTGTACCATGACCCACGAAGATATTGATCAAACCCTAAGAGAGACCACAAACCCCAGATACCACGACAACCCCATGGAGGAAGATCTAGGGGAAAACTATAACCATAAAATGACATATGGTTAAATACTTAAGACCCTTCCTAAGCAAGTTTGATAAGAAGAATGATATAAGATAACCTAAGTGAGCTACTCCTTAAGACATGATAAGTGCTCCGGAGGAAGGATAAATCTCTTCTAGAACAATGACACCAATATCCTTATAAACAATACAACAACAATGAGTAATGGAGCACTTGGGCCAAGAAGGAAAAATAGATTATAAAAGTAAATAAAAGGAGAACCTAATTTTGAATAAAATCCATTTACGAATGGAATGGTGAAGGTTTGGTATGAAGGAATACCGAGATGACAATGGGAATTGAGAGGTAAATTAGTAATAACTGAGTGCGAAGGAAGTACTCATTGGGCATTAGGATAATGTTCATAACAACCAAGGAATTTCACCCTACCTTAAGGATGGACATGGTCTAATGACCCTTACAAATCAATAAAGTAACCGTTAAGTGAAAACATCCTAAAAGATTGTTATGTAAAGGTACTCCACTCGTGCTAGGAACACAAGATATGTAGGAATGAGCATCTTTCAGGTCATAATAGTGTCAAAAAGAGATATTAATACAACATGAAAGTTAAGTGAATGATACAAAATGCCTCAATGGAGATATGATATAGAAAAGGGGTAATGCAATAAGACAGCAGCCACCGAATGAAGTACACCTCAAGGGTAAGGACACAAGATTCCCAAATTCACAAGGAATAGCTCGAGACTAACTAAAAGAACAACCGTTCTTTCGAAAAAAAGAAGCATTACAATTGTGTTGAACAAATGGCTTAATCACATGTAAAAATGAAATAAAGTTGATGAGGCACGAATTCTTAAGCAAGTACCACCAAGGAGGTATACGAGGATGCAAAGAAACTCGAAGTAATGAATGATGGATAACATGAGGCAAAAACGAGTTATAATATGGTTCATCGATTTGAGATACGAAATATGGATAATGGATTATCCATCATCAGTAGATATGGTAAACGAGGAAAGTTACCATAAATAAGAGATCAAAGAGAAATTATGTAGAACATGGAGTTAATAACCATCTGATGGTCATCTCATATGCAATAACAAACTTGAAGAGTAATCAAAACCACACCAACCCCATTGGATGAAATGGAAGGGAAGGATTTCTAGCACTGACTAAAGACTAAGCCGCCAACCCTGTGATACTGATCGGTGAAGCAAAGCCAAGAGGAATTGGACGAGACAATGTACAATTTCCTAAGAATAACAACTACCTCTCACAATAGACCCCAATAAAGTAAGGAACAACAAAAGACACGACTATCCTAGGTAGGGATTTCGCGATAAACCCAATCATCGTTAAAACCACTTTGGGAACATTAGGATAGGAAACCCCTAGAAGAAGATTCTAAGGTCACATCATCGAAACAAACCCGAGAAACCATCTTGGACAAATAGCATGCCGAAAGAAAGGAAATGTCAATCTACCTAAAGGAGTGCTAGTAGAATATGCCCACCAAGAAAAGGGATGAACCCCAAGGGAACTGGACATCTGAGAATGACCCACCAAAGTGCGAGAAACCAAGGAAAGAACCAGAATCATCCCATAAAGCTTATAGTACCAACGAACAAGTTTTGAGAACAAAAGAGTAGTTGTAAGCCCCATCTTCCTAAAATAAGAGAAGCGAGAATGAGAACTATAAAATTTAAAAAAAAAAATCGATGTCCCAATTGAACCGTGATTAAACAAAATAATCAATGTGGGATAAAAATCAATCCAAACACCCTAATTTGCATAAGAATCAAACAATTGAGATAATATCCAAATCGAATTGAGTTGAATCATATTCAAACTGGATATAACTAAGAGGAACTAGTTCAAAGATTTTTTTTGGAGTGACCCAAAATGGTCAATTTTGTAAATTATTTTAGAAAATTTCAATTTTTAGAGAATCAATTAAATTAGACCTAAATCGATTGGTTTAAATCTCGGGTCACTGTCACATAAAAGGCATGTTAGGTGAGTAGATGACTAGAACATTTGAGAGGACCAACCAATCAAAGAATGACACATGGCAATCCATAATAGAAACCTTCAACCAATCTAGAGAGGCCACGTGACATAGAAAAATATTTTAGATTAAATATTCATATATTTAAATCAACCAATTAGAGGATGTCATATGGCAAAGCATCAATAGTGAAGATGTAGTCAATAGTCACATCAACATGCATGACTAATAGTAGGTTGCCACATGGCAAGTCAACGACTCAAAGGTTGACCGAGACCTTGAGTGAGATACCACGTCAACTAACCTAACCAATCACCATGGGCAACATGCCAGTTCACACATGCGTACACAATATCTTCCTCAACCTTCAGTTGTAGTATTGTTCACATAACAAAAATTTGCAATATTTTCTTTTCATTTCTAGCTAGTGAATTTTCGCTCTAGTAATGGCAATTAATGAGAAGATAAGCTTAGCTCCAGAGCCAATGGTCCCTAAGCTTCCTATATAAAGAGCTCCTCCCCTCACATACTTCTCATACCTTAGTCTTTGAATTCCCTTCATCACTCACTTTCCCAATGACCTCCCAACCAAAGCTCCAACAATGATCTTTTTCTTAACGAGAGAGATTAACACCATGTCCAACCGATTTGAGAAGAAGTTCTCCACCCAGCTGCAACCTTCCTTCGGTCCGAGTTTGACTAGAGAAGCCCTAAGTTGATCACACAATGAACTAACTCTAGCACCGACCTAATCGAGTGGAGTTTGAGCCCTACCACGATCACCTACGATCGAACCAAGGTCCCTCACTATCCCTAATCGTGTCCAAGTCCTCCCCACACCTCCTTGATAAGTCTCTACCATTGTCGTTGTAAACCATGTTCTTTCTGAACAAGGAACCAAAAATTTTCTAGAGAAAATAGAGGATATAAGTGAAATGGAATTGGTAAAGAAGCGTAAAAACGGGAATTTAGAAAATTCCAAGTGGCCAATAAATCTCTAAAATCATCAAAAAGAACCATGAAAGTGAATTAATGTGAAAACTGGACCTAAATTGGATTGAATCGTGAAGAACCAGTTCAAAGATTCATTTTTATAGGTGGATTAAAAATATTAGATTGAAAAATTGAAGCTACCATTAGATAGAAAATGAACTTAGAAGAATTTAGAAAATTTTAATTTTTTGGAAACCCGATTGAATCAGGCCTGAACCAACCGCTTTTCGATTTTGGGTCACCAAACCTAGTCGGACCGGACCGATCAATGGACCGCAACCATGCCAGCATCCAGTTAGTAGGCACAACCAATTAGTTCACAACACGTGGCAAAGCGTAGCCAATCAACATGTGACACATGGTGAAGCACACCTAGTCAATCGCTCAATCAGGGTTGACTAATTAGAAGGTGACACCTGTCCTTGGTGAACGGTCAAAGGAGAAAAATCCACCTCATCGATGACCGACCAATAGGGAAGCGACACGTATCTCCGGTCAATGGTTAATGTCAGAAAAGCCCCATCAGCAAGACCAACCAATGAGGAGCTAACACGTGGCAAGGAGGCCACATTAGCATACGAATAGGTTGTCAGAGAAACGACCAACCAATCAGAGGTTGACACGTGGCAGAGCCACGTCGGATGACCTTATCCAATTAGAGGCTGACACGTGGCAATGAAACTGTGTGTCAGGAGGGAAATCTGATGCATTTAAATCAACCAATTAGAGGATGCCACGTATCACGATCAGCAGCCACGTTGGAACGAACGACCAATGGGAGGCTGCTATGTGTACGATTAATAAGTCAAAGGATGACTAGGTTACTCAGTAGGAAGCTGCGTCAAGAAAGCCATCCAATCATGGAGCGCCATGTGGCACGTCCGCACGTGCGAAGCTCGCACACGCAGCACATTGTCGTCTTCTACATCTGATTTGGGCAGATAAGATCGATAAGTTGGCTGCCAAAATTCCAGCAACCTGAAAATCCTCCCGAGATGGCTATAAATGAGAGAGATTAAGGCCGAGTGATTGATGAATGGATAGACCTGCCACTTCCCGAGCACCCTATATAAAGAGCTCCTCCCCATTCGTCGTCCTCATCCCTCAAACACCCGGAGAAGAAGAAGTGCTCAGTTTCCCAACGAAGCTCGAACCAGAGCTTTGACTTGGGCACTTTTCTCCACCTCCGAAGGCAAACTTGGGTTCTCTGGAATCCTAAGGAAGTTGTCTACACGACTGCATACTCCATTCAGCTCGTGGATTACCGGAGAAGCATCGACAAGCTCGCACAATACCTTTGCTCCATCGGTAGTTTGCCAACCAAGTTGGTCAAGCTCAATTCGAGCCACTCTAGGGCCAACTCCGGCCAAACCAAGCTCCCCAGACCACACCTAGAGGAGCCCCAACCTTCCCTGAGCTGGGTTGGTAAGTGCTCTCCGTTGTCTTTCACCGAAATTCACTGTTCATAGTCAAATTTGCTTGAAAACTAAGTTAAGAAATTCGCACTACTTAGGCCATCAATTGAGGCACGGTTTGAACCAGGGAGGATACCTAGGAAGTGACCAATTCAGTGGAAGCAAAAGCCTTGATCACTAGTTCCTCATTGGTGAGTAATTAAAACTTTCTCTCTAGGACGATTTTCCAATGAAGCTCCATTCGAGCCCATTTTTAAACCGTTTTTAGCGTGCCAAAGCTTAAAATACCCACTAGGATGGGGTGATGTGGAAATTACACTTAAAAACTACTTACCGGTTGTAAGCAGATCATACCCAGTTGATATGATTGACTTCCTCGAATGAAGTGGAAAACTTGTTTACCAATTGGTGTGATAGACGAATGAAAAGATTATTTTGTTGGAAGTGCTCTCCCCTTACTGTGTGCTGCTGCTTAAACATTTTGGTAGACCTTCTTTGTAAATAAAGTCTTTTGATAATAAGAAAATTGGGAAAAGATCCAGTCATTTCCAAAGAGAAAATTGAGTCGGTTTATAAACCTAAACCGATAAAGAAAGGGAAAACTGGGAAATTTAGGGATACCGAGTGACCTAAAGAGTCACAAAATTCATGAAAAGGACTTTAGGATGAATTGGAGGTGAAAACCAAACCGGTTCAAGTGAACCTGACCGGAACCGGATTCAACCAGTTTGAATTACTACTAAACCGGTTTCTAAATTTATTTTTTTAGGTGGCTTAAAAAATTCAAATTGATGCCACCATTGGATAGATAATGAATTTAGATGAATTACAAATTTTTAATTTTGAAAAACTCGATCGAATCAGTCATGAACCGACCGGTTTAAGCATTGAACCCAATTCAAACTAGTCTGATTCGGTTTGGAACAGTGTCGTCTTCTTCCTTTAGATGACAGCACTGTTCACTCGCTGGAAAATCGAGCAGTGCCGACAAAGATGAAATGTCTCCAGCCAAGGAGTTTTAGGCAATGAATGACCACCATTAAGGTGCCAATCAGATAGCCAAGAAGTCCCCGAGCTTCCAATATAAAGAGCCCCTCCTCATTCATCATCTTCACACCTAAAAACTCTACTCTCTTCCTACTACCTCATTTTTCGGTGAAGTTCGAAGCAGAGCTCCGACTTGGGCATTTTTCTAAGCCAAAGAAGGCGTGTTTAGGTTCTTTGGATTTAAGGAGAAGTCAGCTACACGACTATACTCTCCATTTGCTCCAAGGATCACTAGAGAAATGTCGGCGTGATAGAACAGTGAAGTAGCTCCAGTGGTCCGAAGCTACCCTATTTTGGCCGAGCTGAAAATGGCCAATTCAAGGCCTTCTCAAGCCAAACCAAGCCCTCCTAATACTTCCACAGCCCTCCTACAGCTGAATTAGAGCGGAAAGGTAAGCCAATTTGGCTCCACTCTATAAATTTCGATCGGTGCTGGAGAGAGAACCGACAAATCTTTACTGACCAACATTGAAAGCTCGGACCACCGTGTCCCCTTTCGAAGCTTTCTCTTTCTACGTTCAGTTTTTCGGGAAGGCTCCGTTTGAGCTCATTCCGATATTAAATCGTGCAATTCAAAGTGCAACTAAATCATGTGGAAGTGTAGGAATTCAAATCCACCTTCAATTTCAACAATTAACTTCGATTGATCGATCAATTTGATTAAATCAAATCCGATCAGGTTGGAAGGTTGAAATTGGGGGGAAATTTGGGGATTTCAAAAATTCGAGTGATTAAAGTACAATTTCATAAAATTGAGGGTCAATTTGGCATGGAAAAGATGTTGGAGGACCAATTGATCGATTTTAAAAATGGGGTGAAATTTACCATTTTTGCAAAGTAGGGGCAAATGGTAATTTTGGAAAAGTTGGGGACCAAATTGGAAATTTGGAAAAAAAAGTGAACCCCTTTTTGTGAGCAACCCGCCACTCTCCCGCTTTATTAAGGATTTTTCACTTCTTTAAACTGTAAGGAGTAAGGCGTCCTTTAAACCTACACCTTTTCTGGAATAACATTAATCAAAACTGAATATTTTAACCTTACATACCTATCTTGCAGGTTCAGTTTTAGGTGGGTTTTCCCTTGGTTACCTAAAAAGGGGGTAAAGGGAAGGGGTGAGTTTGACAACTAAGTGAATGGGTGTTGGGTGAGATTTTTCACAAAAAAAATTTTAATCGGAGTGTGTTAGACTACTCATTTCATTAAAAATGTTTTTCTTCAAATTTTGATTTATCAAAACCTTTTTCTAAGGATTACCAATTCATTTCCAAGGATTCTCAAATCCTTTTCATGGTTTTTATATCATCTTTTTCATTTCCATATTAGGTGTGTTTTACAATCAACACACGCCCTTCATCAAGAAGGGTACACACACATATTTGCGAGATACAGTTATGCCAATTGCATCCACTTGAGGATCGAAGCAACTTTACCATCCACCATGATAGAAGTCCTTAACTTCTACCCAAAGTCTGAGTGAACATCTCCAATGTTCAACCCTCATACCCAAAATACTTCATTTCCATATGAGGACGAAGACCTCATCCTGACCCTACCCAGGTCTCATGCGCATGAAGCTACGTCAAGCTTCCCTGACTGCTCGCACGACAAACTGCCCTTATCCCCACCATGTTGTCCAGTAGCCCTTAATATGCATCACTACCCCTCTTGGGCGACTTGATGGTCCTGAACCTCAAGTGCATTCACAAACAAAGCTTTTCATAAAGTCATTTATCTTTGGTGCCACTGGTCTAATAGCCCCGACCTTCAACTCGATCTACAACTATTTGTCTAGATTAGTCTGTCAACCTAGTCCTGTCGCACTGCTGCCAGTCTATCATGTATGTTAGTCATGTCTTGGTACCATGGCCAAATCAAATCCATTCATTAAAATTTTAATGGCTTATCATCATGTTTGTTTACGAGCTCCTGCTCATGCCAACTATTCTTAGGCCTACTATATGTTATTTTCAAAACCGGGCATTTTAGCCGCAAAGTTCCAAAATCGAGGCCTCTAACCTATCTGAGCTATTCCAACTCTCATCAAAATGGTCTCCCAAAAGTTTTAAGCATTGGCACACAGTTAGGGGAGAACACTTCTAACAAAATAACTTGTCATCCATCACTCCAACTAGGTGTGATAACATCTTCGCTTACAACCGGC
This sequence comes from Trapa incisa, assembly GCA_030064435.1. Classification (NCBI taxonomy): domain Eukaryota; kingdom Viridiplantae; phylum Streptophyta; class Magnoliopsida; order Myrtales; family Lythraceae; genus Trapa; species Trapa incisa. Next base: position 15,804,485 of record CM057780.1, on the reverse strand, counting down.
AAGCGGATTTTTTTCTTCCTTCCACGAAGGTCATCATACCAATTAGGTATGATCTACTTACAACCGATAAGTAGTTTTTTCTTGTATTTCTCACATCACTCCAACCATGTGTGATGTTAAAAAGTTCACATAGAAGTGGTTTTTCATTTCCAAGGTTCTCATCATCCCAACCGGGTATGATGTGAATAATTCAACTCACCAATAAGTGTAGTGTATACCTCTTGATAGGCTTTTTGCCTCCACGTGAGCTTATCTTTGCTAGCATTCCGGTCCTTCGTGTTATTACACAATTTTAGACATCCTTGTTTATTAAGATTTGGTAAAATAGCCTTCATTACTCACGTATCAACAAAATGCACAAACTTTTAATTATTGGCATTTAGGTCCCTAAACTTCTTTTTCCTTAACTTTAGGTCCCCAATGCAAACTTTTCCCAAATTGAGTCCCAAAACTTCTAAAATTTACTTTGAGTCCAATTTATTCAAAATCACTTAAAGGGTTCAAGTTTCCCCATTTTCCAATTTGGTCCCCAACTTTTCAAAAATTATCATTTTGCCCCTACTTTATAAAAATGGCAATTTGACCCCAATAAATTCTAAAAATTGCCCAATTGGTCCTCCAGCATCTTTTTCATGGCCAATTGGCTCTTAATTATGGGAAATTTTACTTTGGTCCCTTAATTTTAAGAAATCCCCAATTTTCCCCCTTCCAAACTGGCCGAATATGATTTCATCAAATTGACCATTCAATCGGAGTTTATTGATCCAAATGAAAGTATGGATCAGTTCCTACACTTCCACACGATTCAATGGAGCTTTGAATCGCGTTATTTGGGTCCGAATTAAGCTCAAACGGAGCTTAGTAAGAAAACAAAACTTAGAGAGAGAAAGCTTCAAAAGCTTACCGTCGGGGGAGTGGCGGTCTGAGTTTTCGATTGGGGCAGGTAGCTTTCATCGTGAGGTTCCTGCTAAGATCAAGAATTACATCAATTCATGTTGAATTGAGGGAGAATTTGTTTAGTGAAGTTTCGTCAGTTCTTTCTCTGACACTAATAAGAAATTACAGAGTGGAGCCAAATTGGCTTACCTTTCAGCTCTAATTCAGTCATATGAGGGCTGTGGAAGTGTTAGAGAGAGATTGGTTTGGCCCGAGTAGGGCTCAATTTGGTCGTTTTTAGCTCAGCCAAAAGAGGGCATATTTGGTCCGTCGGAGTTGCTTCACTATTTGATTACGCCAGCACTTCTCTAGCAATCCTCAGATCAAATGGTGACCACCGTTAGGTGGCTGCCTTCTCCTCGAGTCTAAGGAACTCGACCTCGCCTTCTTTGGCTAAAAAAAACCCTAATGTCAGAGCTCTGGTTCGAGCTTTACCAAAAATTGGAGCAGTAGAGAGAGAGGGAGAGAGGAGTTTTCATGTGTGAGGAGGAGGAATGGAGAGGAGCTCTTTATATAGAAAGGTCGGGGCCTCCTTGGTCGTCTTATTGCCATCTTTATGAAAAACATTCATGGCCTGAAGTGCTCTAAACGAAGACTTTTAATCTTTTCTGGCGTTGCTCACTTTTTCGATGAGTGAACAATGTTGTCATCTGAAGGAATAAGACGACATTATTCCGAATCGGACCAGACCGGTTTGAACCGGGTTCAATGCTTAAACCAGTCAGTTCATGCTCGATTTGACCGAGTTTTTCAAAATTAAAAATTTCTAAATTCATTCTCTATCCAATGGTGGCTTCAATTCTTCAATTTGAATATTTTAAGCCACCTAGAAAAATAAATTTAGAAACTGATTCAATAGTGGTTAAAACCAGTTCAATCCGATTCAGGACCGGTTCACCTGAACCAGTCTAGTTTTCTCTTCCAATTCATCCCAAAGTCCTTTTACATGACTTTTATGACTCTTTAGGTCACTCGGGAGTTGTAAATTTCCCTTTTTACCCTTTCCTTATCGGTTGTGGTTTGTAACCAACTCGGTTTTCTAACTCGGGTTGACGAGTTTTTTTCCTTGGTGTTCTTACCTTTAAAGGACGTGGTTTACACCAGCTTTTCAAGCCTCTCTATGTTCTCTATTAGCGGACTGAGGTTGAAGACGATAATGTGGTGGGTGTGCCATGTGGCACACTGTGATTGGCCGGTTTTTCTAACATGGATGTCTAACTCATCCGCCACATCAGTCATTGGTCGGTTGACCGAAAACGTGACAGCCTCTCATTAGTTGCCCGTGTCTACATGGCAAGCCGATAGGTTTGCCCCTAACCATTGACCGACCATGTGGCAGCCTCCCATTGGCTACTGATTGGGCGCCGTTGACCGTTGATCGCTTTGGTCTGTTGACCGGCTGGACCGTTGACCGGTCTGGTTTGTTGACTAGCTAGACCAGTCCGGTTTGACCGGGTTCGCTGTCATGAATTCGAAAATCGATTGGTTCAGACCCGATTCGACCGGTTTTTTGAAATTTAAAATTTTTTGAATTCATTTTCTATCTAATGGTGAGCTCAATTTCCCAAATAGACATTTTTAAGCCACCTAGAAAAATGAATTATTGAAGCAATTCACTATGGTTCATCCCAGTTCAATCAGGTTCGGGTTTGGTTCACCCCAAACTGGTCTTGTTCTCTCATCAAATCCACTTCTCGGTTCTTCCTCACAATTTTTGTGAATTTTTTGTCACTTGGGATTTTTCAATTTCCCTTGTTAACCCTTCTTTGCTATTTTCTATTGTTTATATTGCCCCAGTTTTCAAAAATAATGTCGGTTCTCCTTCCGATTTCCTTGGTCCGTAGGAACAGGTTCCACAACCAATCTCAATTATCATAGTCAGTTGGTGTGATGAGTACTTTGAGCTAAAAACCATTTTGTCAAAAATGTTCTCCCTTGACTATGTGCAAATACTTAAACTATTTGAGAGACTTTTCTGACGAGAGCTGGAACAGCTCCAACAGGCTCAGGGCCTAGTTTTTGTAAAACTTGTGAAATGGGTACAAGGCCAGTGGGCATGGGTTGGAGCTCGTAGACAAACATGAGTAAAATAGCCATGAAAACTCTCATTACAATTGAAAATTCTGTGTGATTTGGTGGTCGTACGAGAGAGAATTGCTCATTTGAGTGACTAGAAGTCGTAGAGCTGTCCGAGGACGGGAATTTTGACTTTTAAACTCTAGATTTGATCAATCCAAGATGAGTTAATGCGATTAACTTTGCTCAATTCATAGCTAATCTCTCCAATTTATAGCACTCAATTGCATTAAAACTCAAGTCAACTAGAGCAATTTGTTTGAAGCGATGTAGCAGAAATCCTAACGGAAGGTGTTCGGTATTTAGTTGCTCGAGATGAGTCAGGTCGACACGGCCCGATTCCAACCAACCTAACTTTCCTTCTTCTGTTCTTTCCATTTTTTAACTTTTAAATTATCATTTTGCCCTTTGTGTGTCATTTTGATAGTTAAATTTTAAATCTCGGCCATGTTTGGTCAAAAACTAGCTTTCCCCAAAATCTTGATTTTCGTGATCGGGAACCCGATCCTAAATCTGATCGGATCCCTAGTCCCACCATCAGGTTTCCTATCTCATTTCCATCATTAGGTTATGATCCAAATTAGACTTTCCAAATTCAACCTCAGGTTCTATTCCCGACTCAGGGTCCCATTCTTGGTTTTAGCTTCTATCTTTGGTTCATGATTTTATTCTCGATTTCATATCTCATTATGGGTTTAGAATTTTATTCCTTATTTTGGTTTGCATTTTAACTTCGGGATCTCATTTCCCATATTAGGATTCTATTCTTAGTTCAGTATTCTATTTCCTATTTACACTCGGTTTCTAGTACACTTGGTCTTAACTCGAGTTCCAAAAGTTCCAGTGTTACAAGATCCCACCAGATCTAAGGTCAAGGGGTCCAAGTCCATGAGAACATATCTAATGGACCCAATGGTTGGATCTTGATTGCCCTAGCTAGACCCGATGACCAGGTTCGGATATAAGAGGATAAACTCAGTGGACCTAATGGATCCTCCCTCTTTTTTTTCAAAATATATTTTGAAATTAGTGGGATTCAAATGCACGAACTAAATGTAATAATAAGACTACTTTATTAATTAAATTGATGTCAATTTTATTATATATTTAAAATATAAATATTATATTATAGAAGTTATTTATGCAAAAAATTTTAAAATTCAAATTTTTGGTGAAAAAGTTTAGGCGGATAGAATTTTGAAATTTCTAGCCTAAAAACTCTTTATATTATCAAATTTATAATTTTAATTAATAGTAAAATTAACAATATGTAGTTGGTTGAGCATCAATGTTAATATTATTTTGGTTGGATGTTCACCCAACCGGAACTAGTCGAATTTAACTAAGTTGGGTTCAGGAGAATCCGATAGTCGAGTCCAAGACCGACTGGATGGACTTGAATTCGGTCGAGTCCATTACTCCTAGTCATACCAATATAGTATAGTAAGGATGTAAGACTCATATTAATTAGTAGCTAAAGGCTATTGTAAATAAAATAGTATTGATTATAATATAATTTTTACTTTTGTTACTAGATGCGAGACTATTAGAATTATATTGGCTTCGGTTGCTACTAGACATTGGTTTCTATATCAAATGGAAGTAAAATGTACATTTTTGTATGGACATTTGACTAAAGATATGTTTATGGAATGGGAAGGTTTTGTTAAAAGGGGATAAAAAGCTTATTTCATTCAAAAAGGTTTTGAGAAATAAAATTATGATCATATCATATTTGTGAAATGGTTTTAACGAGAACAAATTATGATGATCAGCATTTATTGTTGATGATTTGATACTATTGAAAATAAAAAATTAAAATTTTCTACTTGTCATTATTCAACAAGAGGAGAAGTTGATTCAACAAACTACAGAAGGAGGATAGGAAGTTTAATTTACCTCAAATGCTATTCATCATCATTTGGCTTACTCCATTTTTTATAATTAGTTAAAATATGGACAAACCTACTATAGACTTATTTACTAATTGTTAATAGAATTTTGACTCATTTGAAGTGAACTTTGAATATGAGAATTTTCTATAAAAGTAGACATCAACTACGGTGAATATAATGAATATTTAAATTATGGAAAAAGTATTTTGAGATTATGTTTAAACTTACAAGTACAGTTATATGTTGGATATCAAAAAAATATAGGGTACAAGTAAAGTCTGTGATTCTTAATTAAATATAATTATAATTATTTTTTTAGTTTGGGGGACAATTACACGACTTATCAACAGGATCCCAATATATATATATATATATATATATTATAATATATTTTATTTTAATATTTGATATATCACCTTAACTGGTTCCCTAAAAAAAATTTTTTTGCCAATGGTAGCCTAAGAATTTAGTTGTGCTTAGTTAAGGAAAAAAATTTTACAAATACAACAATAATTTCATTTTCACTATTTTTTTTAAACTCAACTAACTTAAGATTTTTTTAGGATGTTTAAGATAAAATTTTCATTCTCAATTACTTAATAAGAGATATATAATTAAGGGGAAAATATGTCCAACCATCTCAATTAATTCATTTTTTTATAATACTCTCTTTCAATTGGATGTAGAGGGGGCGGGCCCTATTTTCTTGGGCATCTTGTGGATGCTTGTTGTGTTCTTTTCTGTTTTTCGTGTAGGAATACTACATAGACAAGATCATTTGGACTCCCAATGTCAAATCAACTGTGATTCCCTTTTCCCATCCCTCCCTGTGTTCTCTGTTGATTCTACTTTTGACAAACATCAATCACAACCAGTGCCGGAAAAACCATAAGAGCATGATGTTTCTTGAAAATCCACAGGAAACAATGACCTATCGATGGATGTTATCGTCATGGAGGACCGAAACAGCAGTGCCGCTCAGCCATCCATGTGAGGGTGTTGGAGCATCAAAGGAAGAAGCCCATTTGAAATAAGAGTTGATGAAAGGGAAGAAGGATAATAAAATAAAAAATGCAGACATCCATAGTTTCTTTGCTTTTGACTCTATGCAGAGAGCATCCATCCACTTTTTCTTAAACATCCCATCCATCCTCCATTACTGGGATTGTGTTTGCTTGCTTCTTTGAGTGCCATGAAATAAAAAAGATGGAACGAAGATCCCCGTCCTTTTCCTCACTAATTTCTATTGGTCATTTCTCTATTATTATCCTTTCCACAGTCACATTAAATCACTAATCATCATCATTCCTATAGACAGTTTCATCCACTCGTACCTACTGCAGCCTTTAACTTTAACTTATATTGGATTATGGGATTTTCATATAACCCAAAATTGGTGATAGAAAAGGGGATGAAATTTTTTAGGTGAAAAAATATAATTGTTTTTTTTTTTTGCCTTCTCTTGATGCAAGTTGGCAGCGGCTTGTCTTAGCACTGTCCCAGGAAAACTGAATGCTTCCAGCCGTACAGAGCCATATATAAATGGACATATGATAAGGATCTCTATTATCGACCAAACTTCCCTTCACCCTTTATCTCAATCATATCATTTAGGAGTATGGCTTCACTCGCTTCATTGTCACGTTTTCTCATTACAGTTCTAATCTAGCCAAGCCTTTGATATGTGAGGTTAAGAAGAAATGGTGCAACCAGAAGACTACAGTAACATCTGTGTATGTAGGTAACTCGTATACATCATGTTAGGGTTTCCCTTTTTCTTTGTACATGTCTGATGGTGACAAATGATAAAGTTACAAAACAAATAGGGAATGAAGATGCAGAGATACAAACTATCCAATTCCATGCACTAAGATTTGTTGGAGGAAAATTCCAGCATGAATGGATATGATGTTTCACCTCCCAAACATCTACACACATCTAGATACGACACCCTACTTCTGAAAAGTATAGACTTAGTACACATACTTTGGAAAAGTATAATTCATTACATATACGACACCAGGGAAGAGTAGAGTCAAGCTCTGACATGCCAAAGGAACAGCCTACTCCTCCTCTCTCTCTCCTGTGACCACCTATATGTAATTACATTTAACTATCGATGTAAATAGCTGGCGACCGGACTGGTTTCAGTGTATTTGCACCCGACCCGAGCTCGGGTCCAACAGACTCATACCCGAGTGGATTCGAGCGTAGGGTCTAATTGGTCGGGTCTGTCGAATGTACTAGATTCGAAATTCGCCTGGACATATGGTTCGGATCCAGAAGTTGAACTCCAACTCGCTACTAGGTACATTTGGACTGGAATCTTCTTTATCTTATTTTTTTAATATATATTTTTATTATATGTATTTTTTACTAAAAATATAAATTATTATAATATATAAAAATTTTAATATTTATTTATAAATTTAATTTTGTAAATATTTATTAGATTTAATTTACCTAATAAATTTACTACTATAATTTTGTATTAATTTTTATAGTAACTTTATATTTAATTTATCTAATAAATTCACTGCTATAATTTAAATAAACTATAAATGTGAAAAAATTAAGATAGGAGAAGGAAATGATGATAATTTACGGAAATAAATAAGGACTAGTAGTATAAAGAATATTTCTAATAACTTATTTATCTCTATCACTCTATTATTTTCCTATCACTTTTTCACTTTTAAAAGTAAATATTAATCTTTATTTAGTGTGGATTGTATGAGTATGTATGTGAGTGGTACTTGATTAATGTAAAAAAAAATTTATATAATTATTAATATATAAAATTTTATTTATATATTTTAAATTTAATTTTTTAGTTAAAAATAAATTATAAATCTATTAACATGTCAAAAATTAATTTGAATATAGGGTTAAAATTTTGTATCAGATAATACAGTTAATTATATATATAACTTAATTTTATATAATTTTTTTTAAAATATTAAATGTATTTATAAATATATTAGGGTATAAATAAAGAAAAAATAAGAAATATAGTATGATGTGAAATTCTAATAGAAAAAATAAAAAAAATTAAATCGTATTTTGTATTAAAAAATTTTAATATTTTTCCCTACAAAAACAAAGAGCGAAAAAATTCAAATGCAACCTATATCTGCCTTCGAGTCCAGGAATCAACCAGCGGAACTGAAGCTCGAATTTCTAATCCAATCTATGGATCCGCACCAGAGCAGATAAGTGCCTACATCTAACTATGGCCTGTACTTCCTATAATTAGTGAATTTACCTCTCTCATCCTCTATTCCTTTATTTTTTTTATTTATGCCCCTTGAACTTTATCTTCAAGTGGCATCTATAATTAAATTAATTATTTGGTGCATTCTTAATCCATCCGTAGACATGAATGAAGGTAGTGGCACATAATATTTGTACTGTATTAAGGATAAACGGAAGATGGATGATTAATAGCATAATAAATCATTAATTATATCTACATCTTTATTTATATTTATTGAATAAATAGTAAAAATATGGGAAGATTTAAATGGACAATTCATTCATCCGTATAATCACTACAAATTGAAATATCCAAACATTTCCCAATCTCAATTCAAACATATCCATGTTATTTATCAACATTGTTAGACAAAAATTTTTTAGCTAAATTATATTATTAGTATAATTATTTTTATACTTGTATGTTTTGGAATGAACCATACAATGGACTTTCATGGTCACTCTCCAGTCCCTCCCTCCCTGCTGCCATCTGACACCACAAGTGCTTGGATATATGAAAAGTTGTTCTTTTGAAAGATAAATATATTGACTATTTGTCGAGTGCATGCCATTATGGTATTAAGCTCTCTTTGGCATACTACTAGTTTTTTAAAAGTTATATTATATCAAATAATATGTCTAATCATCTATCAAAAACATTTAGCGATATATTTTTATTATAAATATTTATATGTAAATATTATTATATAATAATTATACAGTATTTTATCAAATAATTCACTACTATAAAAAAATATATAGTAAGGTGTAATCTGACCGCTTTTAGACCAATGAATAACTAAGTGTAAGCCTCAAAGCCAAAAAGCGTATAATACATAGTAGTAGCCTAGTAGGGGACAAAAGTTCATCATACCATGTTTTCATGAAATATGTTAGTTCATCATAATTTATTTTCCATGTGTTAGCTTGAAATTAAAAAAAATAAAATTTAACAACTCTACATAATTTAATATGAATTAATCATTGTACAAGAATTTAAGGTTGACTTTTACCACCAAAGTTTAGAGGAGGCCAATGAGAGGGGCTCAAACCTTTGCATATTCTTAAGAGAATAATTACATATTAAATAAAATATAAAATATATTATTATATTATACTTGTAAAACCATTTTTTCATATTTGATTAGAATTAGTAAATCAATACCGCACTTAATTAGTGAAAATTACTTCACGATGGTTTTCTCAAATTTTACTTAATTTCTAAATTATTATAGGCTTCATATTTAGTTGTACATATAATAAATATATACATGTTCCACATTGGTGTTAATAATCATTTATAATTATATATTTTTTTAAATAAATAAATATTATATTTTATTAAAAAATGTGAATGAAGGGAAGGAGATCAGAGCAGAGCACCGGGTGCTGTCCGGCCTTTATAGCAATTTACCAAAGCATATGCTACAATTAGTACTACACAATGTGGCTATGTGACTGTGTCTCGGCATGAGTAAGTACATTGTCTCCTGTTTTTAACCATATCCAGATTATCTGCTCTGCTTGTACTGTTTTTAGGTTTGTGATGCCCTCCCTCCTTGCAAGCTCTTTGGCTCCATGAAAATGTCTGATATATAGTAATAATGCTGTTTCCTCTTTTCTCCATCTGGGAAGACGTCAAAGGCTATGGGACGAAGACCTCCACCGCCACCCACACGCAACAGTTTTCTCTCTTCCTATTCACTCAGGGCTCTTTTTATCCACCATTAAATACGTTTCCTTTCCATCAATGGACTGAAGCCACCATAGTCGAATATCGAGCAAGGTGAAACGTTGAGTTCCTCCACCCAGGAAGCAGACGCTCTGCTACAAGCCATTTTCCTCTCCCCATCCTCCCTTTTTCTACTTTCTCTCTCTATTTCTTTGGGGTGGGGTTATTAAGATATTGACTTCTCGGGCTTGCAGAAAACTTCAGAACCCTCCAAAAAGGCAATGCCTTTTCAACCCCAGCTTTGATCTAAAACTAAACTAAAGCCCCTCCGAATCCCAGCATCTGCAGTGCTCCTGACCCCCCTCCTCGTCTTCTTCTTCTTTTTGACAACGCCGCCTCCCAGTCCCCCTCTCTCATCACCTCCGCCTCCTTCTTCCTCCCTCCCTTTCCCATCAGCTGCTGCTTCACCATCAGCAACTGCAGTACAACAACAGTAACAGGATGGTAAGAAAGCGGATGGCCTCCGACATGGAGGCCACCGCCACTGCCTACTTCCGGTTGCCCCGTCGGTCGGAGACAGACACCAACGTTAACATCCTCGAAGGTGATTTAGTGCAGTCGTTTCAGAGTCATCAACCTTCGTCTCCCATTACTCTTTTCCCCAACCACTCCACCACCACCGATGCTTCTGCTGCACCGAATTTGACCGTGACGTTACCCTGCACCGCATTTCTATCCTCCGTGGTCATGACCACCAACGCCATTCCTGCACCCTCTCCCTTCCCATACATGGGCACCGTCCTCCTTCCTCCCGCCAATCAAATAATATCCTCCCCCTCCGCTGAAGCACCGGCCATCTGCGGCTTCTCTGGCCTGCCTCTGTTTCCGCCGGAAGGGCCCCACTCCACCGCTGACGCCACCCTCACGCCTCCTCCAGTCGCTTCGTCCGCCGGCAACATGGACGACAGTGGCTCTGCTATGGCGTGGGTCGATGGCGTCATCAATGACCTCATCACCAGCTCCACCAACGTGTCCATCCCTCAGCTCATACAGAACATTCGGGACATCATCTACCCCTGCAACCCTAACCTCGCCGCGGTCTTCGAGTTCCGGCTGCGCTCCTTGACGGAGCCGGTGCCCTCCCTCTCATCCGTTCTCCCGCCGCAGAGAGCGTACAACCAGCTCATCTGCGTCTCCGGTCTCCGCTTCAACCTCGAGTCCTCCACTCTCGACGGCATAGCTTATAGCCCCACGGAACCGTCTAGCAGTCTGAACTATCCCGCACCGCTGCCATCGACCGCCGTCCTTGAGGAGCAAAGTCTCCACGATCGTCAGGTGCCGTCTCCGACCGGCCCTCAGCCGGATCTTTTGCCGGATCGGCACCACCACCAGAAGCAGCCGAAGCTGTCGGAGTCCGAGACGGAGAAGTCATCCCCCTCAGCCAAGGAACTATCTTCGGCAGACAACGGACCAGACGCTTCTTCAACAGCCGCCGCAGCAGCGGCAGCGGCCTGGGCAAGAGAGAAGGAGGAGAGGAGGCAGCAGAAGAAGGACGAGGAAGGTCTCCATCTGCTGACGCTTCTTCTCCAGTGCGCCGAGGCGGTATCGGCCGACAACCTCGAGGAGGCCAAGAGGATGCTCCTGGAGATCTCTGAGCTGTCCACGCCGTACGGAAGCTCCGCTCAGAGGGTGGCGGCCTACTTCTCGGAGGCCATCTCCGCCCGCCTCGTGAGCTCCTACCTTGGGAACTACGCCTCCCTCCCGTCGGTTCCTCACAGCTATAAGATCTCCTCGGCCTTCCAGGTCTTCAACGGCATCAGCCCTCTCGTGAAGTTCTCCCACTTCACGGCCAACCAGGCCATACAGGAAGCCTTCGAGAGGGAGGACAGGGTCCACATCATCGACCTCGACATAATGCAGGGCCTCCAGTGGCCGGGCCTCTTCCACATTCTGGCCTCCCGGCCCGGTGGTCCACCTCACGTGCGGCTGACGGGGCTAGGGAACTCCATGGAGGCGCTGGAGGCCACCGGGAAGCGGCTGTCCGAGTTCGCCGACAAGCTGGGGCTGCCGTTTGAGTTCTACCCCTTGCAGGAGAAGATCGGAAACCTGGACCCAGATCGGCTTAACATCAGGAAGCGGGAGGCGGTGGCCGTCCATTGGCTTCAACACTCTCTCTACGACGTCACGGGTTCCCAGGCCAATACTCTATGGCTCCTGCAAAGGTAACAATGATTGGCTAATTTCACTAGCCTTTAGATTATCATCTATGACATGACAGGCATTTTTTTTTTCTGCATATCCCTATTCTGATGCCACACTTTTCCTGAGGAGAAAATAGACTGTATGTAGTTCTACCTGAATTATTGGAATATAATATGATGTGCATTGATTATATTATTATATGCATCTATATGCACAATCATACTGATGAATATGCATTCTTCAAAACCTCTTTTTAGTTTTTCCACTGGATTTTGGTTCTTTTTGCCTTTTATAATCTTTGGTTCTTCTAAATCAGTGTTACAACCTGCATCTAGCAGATCCGATCTGCCATGGTAGTTTTATCCTTCAAGAGGGAAAAGAAAATGTGAGGCTTTTAGCAGTTTGATCGCATGACAAACTCATGAAAATTTTCAGACAAAGAATTGTGGTTTTCCTGCATATGCTGTTCCTTTCTGTTGGATGGAACAAGCACGTGGGACATTGAAAGATGCATCAGATGTGATGTTTAACCTTTTTATTGTTTCAGGACAAAAGGATAGGGCACAATAAAAAGAAAAGGGAGGTTAAACCTATGCATCATAGGGTTTTTCCCTTCCTGGTTGAGGGCTTTTCTTTTTGTTTCCATTTGTTCATACACTTTCTTTCTAACTTGAAGGAAGCTCACCCACTTGATTTCCATGTCCCTATCATTCAGTTCTTCAAAAATTGCTGATCAGTTCTTCACTGAGAATGCAGCTAAAGAGAGGGTTTGACATCCAATCCATGCGATTTTCATGAAATGATCAGTAGATGTATGTAATTTTGCGCCAAATTTTGCCATGGTCATTTCAATCTTATGAAAATCTTAGCAGGGTAGGTTCCAAAACCTATTTCAGATATGATTGATACAACCCTATTCAAGCATGCCTTGTTATTTGCACGAAAATGGTGGTGATGTTGGTGACTTGGAAAACTTTTTCCCTGTAAAGATGATTGCTTTTTCAGAATTACAGTTTTCACGTTTTGATGTAAGGAAACGTGAAAATGGAGTCCTTTAAAGGATGAGGGCTAGTGCTGCATAGGTATGCATCCATAACTTATGGTGGTAAAACATGTTCAAAATGATTACAGATTGGCGCCAAAGGTGGTGACGGTTGTGGAGCAGGATCTGAGCCAAGCCGGGTCCTTCCTTGGCCGGTTCGTGGAGGCCATCCACTACTACTCGGCCCTGTTCGACTCGCTCGGAGCTAGCTATGGGGAGGAGAGTGAGGAGAGGCACGTGGTGGAGCAGCAGCTCCTGTCTCGGGAGATCCGCAACGTCCTGGCCAATGGCGGACCCTCTAAGGACGCTACTGCCAGGACCAGCTGCAGCTGGAGGGACAAGCTCCGGCAGTCTGGGTTCAGACCCATCTCCCTTGCCGGAAATCCCGCGAACCAGGCGACCCTCCTGCTCGGGATGTTCTCATGCGAGGGTTACACCCTGGTCGAGGACACCGGGACCCTCAAGCTCGGGTGGAAGGACCTGTGCCTCCTCACGGCCTCCGCTTGGAGCCCTTTTCCGGCCTCCTCTTCACCGAACTTCCCCTATCCTCATTAACAGATCCTCCATGGAAGGAGGAAGGAAGCCTAGAAGGGATACATACTATTTCACTTCATTCCATCTTTTTTCTCTTTTTCCGGTGGATGATATAATGTGAGGGCTGTCATCATGTTCTTGATACAACTATCTGTATAGTCTATAGATTATTAAAATCTTAAAATCGCAGGCAGGTCGGGGACGCTTCGATTCCAGCGGACAAAATATCCTCGGGAGAGACGAAGAAACTACTTGAATTACTTGGAATTTGAAGGACATGTCCAGCTATCAAAATGTGTAGTTACATAAAATGAAGGATGAAAATCAGTGGCTTAATATCACAAGTTTCATCAGTCCCTTGGGAAGAAGTAGCATTGACCATCAGTTTCAGAACAAACATCCAATCACAGTCCAGCATTAGATTAGTCATTAACAAGAAATTACTCATTCAATCTCATATTTTGAGACATCCACTAGAAAATTGTAGGGATTAATTGAGTTAATAAATGCTTTCAACATTTTGAAGAGATAGACTATTCAATATATATATATATATATCTATAATAGACTATCTATTCCTCCTCAGATAGTTCTTCACTGCTCAGCTTCCATATTCCTCCTCGACATGGCTGCAGCTGATCACACTGTCAACCTGGCGGCCTTCCTATTCATCATCATCGATCTCATCCCTGCCGCTACCCAAGGTTAGTCCATCTCTGATCCCATGACGTGACGTTTGGAAAGAGTAAAAAAAGAGGGCATTTCCCTATCCATCCTTAGAAGAAGGTTTCATACGACATGTTCCTTCTACAGTTAATTGGATGCCGGCTGACCAGCAAGTCTCGATTGAACCACCAAGTTTTCCGATCCCTAAAGCCGCCTGGAGCAGCGGCCCGAGAAGGCAGCTGGCGCCGTTCCGGAAATGCTCCAAGTGCAAGTGCTGCTCGGCGGTCTCTCCGAAACCCAACTGCGCTTCTATGCCCTGCTGCTACGTATTGGACTGCAATATCCCTAACAAGCCGTTCGGGTTCTGCTCTTTCGTCCCTAAGACCTGCAACTGCAATTCCTGTGCTGCGTAGGCTATAGCTGCTTTTCTGCTCTCAAGTTCCAACTTTGACTGATCCCATCCTACACCACAGAGATCAAGATCCAGAAAATTATACGTATGATACCCATAATAAATCTATCCCTCTGGGACTTATCCTTTGTTCCGGCATACAATTTTAACTGATTTTTCGTACACGGTGTTTATGCTTCTTCCATGTTAAGGCATTCATATGCATTTTACAATGCTTTTTTCTTCATCAAGCTTATACATTTATAGTTACGAGTTTCAGGCGAGCTCTTTCTCATTTCGATTAAATTAGTCACTCGTCGCAGCTTAGAAACAGTGGATTTGGTATTCTCCTTCGGATATAACTTTCTCTTTATAATATCCATATCATCATTTTGAATTTTGAAATAGGAAGTTGAAATGGGATTCCTTGGAGAATAATGTTTATTTATTCTAAAGGAGCTTCCTTGCTCTCTAAGAAAAGAAAATTAATGTGCATATTTTTGCCAGATTAATGCGAAATAAAAGATAAAAGCTACCGTTTATTGATTGCACTATTTTGGGCTACCCAAAAAAGCATCAGATGAAGCTTCCTCCCATGCGCACATCATTTCCTTTCCATCTTCTTCGAGCCATTCGTCCAAGAAACCCTAGAATAACATGCTAGGCTACACTACACTTGAATCTCCAACCACCATGTAATAAAGAAGATCTCTTCCATGGAGTAAATGTGGGGATCTGAATTTTCTCTGCCCAACCCATTCGTGGGTCCCATTTGTCAATTTCATTGTTACGTGCACATCTCTCGCATGTACTCTTGCTCACAAAATTTAGACTCCTACATGGACTGTGAGACCACCCACCATATCATTACGTATATTTTGTTCTTTTTTTTAAATCAATGAATATTACTTCTCATAGTGCTAATTAGAGATAATGACTCTTATAAATTTATTTATTTATTATTTCATCTAACAATTTTATTTATTATTAGAAAATAAATAATTTATGAAAAACAATGACCAATGTATTAGATGGATGTAAAATCGAACGATGAAATTGTTAAAAAGTATAATTAGAATACTAAATTATTAAAAAATAAATAAAATTGAGTAGCTCAAGCTATTAGCATAATTTTGTCATTATATTATAATTTATAAAATTTCCTTGTAAAATATACGTAATTATAATTATTACAACAATAACTATTTATTTATAATATTATATTTGATTTTTGAAATTAGATTATAATAGATGCAACCCTTTCTACGCCAAAAATAAACTATCAAGCATCCAAAACTAAGTACCTTGCATTAAGGGAGAAATTTCGGTGAATATGAGAAGAGGGTAGGGTTATTTTTATAGAGAGAAATTCTAGAGATTAAATAGCTATCAAACAATGTGGGATTCATGCAGTTAAAAGTCTGTCAAATTATGTCACGTGTGTCATGTCATATTGATATAGTTAGTTGACTTATCATTATTCTTTGCTGATTGTGTAAGTATTCACATGATCCATTGTCTCTCTAACCAGGTTCTGTCTCTATTAACGGGTGAGCTCGCTACAAAGCGCAAGAGTATTAGCCGCGTACATGAATTATCTTATCCCACATTGATCCTATTGACTTACTTGATCTCCATTACTAATTCAGTCACAGATTGACCAATCTGCTTCTATCGAATTTTGATGATTTGTTTTGTAGCTCGTGTAGGACTATTTCGACCGATTTTATAATTTATTTTATTTTCTAAAATTATTTATTTACATTTTAAATCTAAAATTACTAATTTACTCTTTTTTATCTCCTAAAAAAGGTAAATTATTGTCTGGCGTTGTTTAATTCGATTTGAATATAATTTTTTTCTAACTTACTCTCGTTTTTAACTTAAAAGTTATTGATACTTAATTCTGTATACTACTGTGTTTTCAAAAAATTTAAACAATAAAAGAAAATGAATAAATAATGAAATCCATTCACTGTGAAATTCATTAATTTGAATTAAATTAAGTATGAATCGAACTTAAATTAAATAAATTACAAGAGTTTATAAACCTTGTGCCCAAATCAAGTAGTATAACAAAACAAGCATTCATTTAAGATGGTTTTGAAATTGTATGTACATAACTAATTGGATACTTGACAACGAAGAATAAAAAAGAGGCAAAGACCACGTATAACTTAAATCTGGACAATGAGCATTGATTGATTCCAAGATTGATGGGGACAAACATGAATCCCAATCTTTAGAGTTCTTGGAAAATCCTGGGGAGTCCCTCCTCATTAGATACCTCACGGACTAAAACTGGACTGTGAAGGACCAACTAGGCTTAGCTCACCAAAACTCTGAGCTTGGACTTGAATTTCTAATTTTTGACTCAGTGGGATGGATTGGAGGAATATGGGGAGAACACATCAACATTCTTAATCATCAATTACTAAGCAACACCTCAAACTAAGTTCATTGTACTTCATGAAGACAAGGAAACCCAATTAATTTTATTACAAATGTAATCTAATATATTAAACAAACAAATAAAAGTAAGGCCAACCAAGAGGTAAAGATGGGTGGTTGAACATTGAGGATTACCTAACCTAAAGTAGAGGGTGTGGACCCAAAGCTGATCATTTCAATGTATAGTTACACTCATATATTTCCTTTGTTATCTGATTTAGTTCCATCTTATAATTAAGGTATGAATTCTAGCAGAGAATTAAACAAAATTCAAGCTCAAGGATACTGGTGTAGGGAATGATGGAATCTACTCGGATGTTATTCCTTAGCATATGCATAACTGAGTTCTTGTAAGCTAGGGAATCAAATAATCATCAAGCTACCCAATTACCTTTTGTAATCAATTAAAATTGAATTTAATGATTTCCCAATTTTGTAGAGCTAGTAACTCATCATTCTCCTTAAAGTCTATGCAAGAAGACCCTATAACTCACACCTACCTCCTGAAATATGTGAAAGTTATTTGGTACATCCCCTTGTAGAAGTTGATAAAAGTTGTTCAGCTGAGCCAGCTCCTTCCTGCATATATGGAATGAAATGATATAAGTAACCAAAGTAAGGAATGATCCAAGTATTATAGGCTAGGGATGTTTAATTGCCAAAAGTCACTCTAGAGTACTTTGTTGTTTGTCACCCCAAACCAACCCATGAAAACTTGAGGCAACCATTCCTAATTATAAGAAGTAAACTACGTGCTCCTAGGAGGATTAAGAGTATACCTGGCCATACTCCCCAAGAAAAGAGAAACCACCACCTAGCCTGAGGAGTATGGGGAAATTCTTTCTTCCGTGCAGCAACACTCGAATGGTTAGATTCATATTGCAGAATAACACTGAGCTTCTTCTATAACAGGTGAAGTATGCAGAAATTTCCCACTAGAGGCTAATAATTTCCTTCCGGTAAAAGAGGGAGGTTATGTTCTAGCTACAAATTGAAAAGAAAGTAAGTGAGCCTTCTCAAAAATCTTGAGAAAATATTGGAGAACTCAACTGTCTATTGAGACACAGTGTTCTTAGGTTTTTTGCCGAGATCAAATGCTTTCGTGTGGTAGAAGAATTATGGAGACTCGGGCTAGTCGCTGATAACTGATCAATAAAAGTGAGGCAAGTCACTCTTGGTGAAACTGGGGTCTTGCCCTACGGGATGAAAATTCCCGATTAATCCTAAGATATTAGACATGCCATTTTGGATTTCAAGAGACTATTTTATAGAGTTGAGTTCCATATCTCGACCAAACCTGAATTATTGGAATACAATATGATGTGCATTGATTGTATTATTAAATCCATCCATGGGTCCCATTTGTCAATAGTATTTTCATTGTAGCCTTTCACGTGCACATCTCGCATATACTCTTGGTCACAAAATTTAGACTCCTACATAGACTATGACACCACCCGCCATATCATTAGATATATTTTGTTCTTTCTTTTTTTTTTTTAAATAAATCAATGAATAATACTTCTCTTAGTGCTAATTAGAGATAATGACTCTCATAAATTTATTTATTTATGATTTCATCTATCAATTTTATTTTTATTAGAAAATAAATAATTTATGAGAAACAATGACCAATGTATTAGATGGATGTAAAATCAAATGATGAAATTGTTAAAAAAGTATAATTAGAATACTAAATTATAAAAAATAAATAAAATTGAGTCGGTGAGAAATCAAAGAATTAAACTATTAATATGCTCTAGTTTAGAGAGTACATCACCTAAGAAAATTACTTATAAAACCTAACTAACCTAAATCGTGGAACAAAAATACATGAATTCACCATATAGTTTCCTCTAATTCTACACGCAAGAAAACACTAGGTTTTGTTATCTTGGGATTGATGTGCAACCTCAAATTTTGAGACATCCACTAGAAAATTGTAGGAATTAATTGAGTTAATGAATGCTTTCAACATTTGGAAGAGATAGTGTATTCGATATCTATAATATACATATGTTATATTTCTTTATATACATAAATTGTACACATATACAAAGTTGAACTATATATATGAAATATGTACGAGCTCACCAGATTCCTCCTATTCCAGCATTCCCCATCTAAGCAACAAGGTCTTTCCAGCCATTTGATAGTTCTTCACTGCTCAGCTTCCACTCCTCCTTATACATGGCGGCAGCTGACCACATAGTCAACTTGGCGGCCTTCCTATTCATCAGCATCATGATCATCGATCTCATCCCTGCCGCTACCCAAGGTTAGTCCATCTCTGATCCCATAATGTGACGTTTGTTCGTCATAAATTCCCGCATGAAAGAGTAAAAAAAAAGAGAGCATTTCCCTATCGATCTTTAGAAGAAGGTTTCATACGACATGTCCATGAATTCATCAAAGCATGATTAGGGTCCCGTACCTTCTACAGTTAATTGGATGCCGGCTGACCAGCAAGTCTCCATTGAGCCAGCAAGTTTTCCTATCCCTAAAGCCGGATGGAGCGGCGGCACGAGAAAGCAGCAGGCGCCGTTCCGGATCTGCTCGAACTGCACGTGCTGCAAGGCGGCCTCTCCGAAGTCCATCTGCGCTTCTATGCCCTGCTGCTACGTTATCGACTGCAATATCCCTAATAAGCCGTCCGGGGTCTGCGCCTTACTTCCCAAGACCTGCAACTGCAATTCCTGTGCTGCATAGGCCATAGCTGCTTTCTGCTCTCAAGTTCCAACTTTAACTGATCCTTTGTTCCTGCATACATCACAGAGATCTAAATAATTATACGTATGGTACCCATAATAAATCTATCCCTCCTCTGGGAATTATAGTTACGAGTTTCAGGCGAGCCCTTTTGCATCAACTCGATAAATGGCCTGACACCACTTAATAGATCAGAAGGCCCTATATTAGCATAATTTTGTCATTATATTATAATTTATATATTTTCCTTGTAAAATATATGTCGTTGTAATTATCACAACAATAACATATTTGTGGGTGGATTTTATATAATGATTTAATTGGTAATTGTGTTAGACGATTCATCTTGTAACCTGTGCTTCATTATTTGATTATACTTATCCTAGCAAGGATTTTCAATCTTAGTTGATGAAAACAATATTTGATCCTCATGGAAAAGCTTGATCCTAAGAAAATTTTTGTAGATTCATATTCCTTTACAAAAAAAAAACAAGAAAATAATTATACTTGCATAGTGTTTAAAAAATTTAAATAATTAATACGGGTGATGAACAAAATTATTTTTATTGTAGAAAATGTGATGCTTATAATTGAGAGATTGTGCATGCAATTTTTAAGAATAATAGAGAATGAATAATATAGTTGGGTGTAGATACCATCCATTGGTTAGGGCATGAGTATGAAAGTGATATATTATTAATTATTTATATGAATAAAATTTATTATGTATTTTACTATTTGTGAAAGATATTATATTTAAAAAGTTTTTTTAACGTAAATTGTTTATACGTTGGTTTTTGAGAAAAAAATTAAGAGTAAGTTAATATTTTTACATATTTCCCCCATTTGTGTTTATAGACAAATCAATATATCATCTTTAAGGCAATAATTATTGGTGCTATATAACTACATCTCATTAAAAAATAAGAACATATTTAAGCATAATAATATAACTTATGATTGAATATACATACCAAGTTTCTCTTTTTAAAAATATATTTTTTGCTTATTTTTTTCTCTAAAAGTGTTTATTTTAATGATTCACATTAAAAAAAATATTTTCACGTTAAATACTCTTATGGTGTGACCCACCCTACCATCTAACTCCTGTTAATGTAATTTTCAACCAAACTCTTGGTCTCCTTATGGTATATGGCATCTCTCCATTATAACTTTACAATTCTTATATAGCTCTATAATATTTAATCTCTAAATTATCTATTAAATAGTTTTCAATACATTATTTTCATACTCAATAATTGATAAAATACATAATTTCACAAATAAGAAGTTATATATACTTTATTATATAAAATATAATGCAATCACTTGCACAAATGAAATATTTTCTAGTTACTTAACAAAAAAATCATTTCATTTTCTCTTTTCTTCAAAATTTGAATTTCAAGATAATGTCTCGAAAATTCACCCTATGGAAATTCTTACCGAGTGTCTTCCTAAACCAAATAATAATGGTAATAATTTTTTTCCACAAAAAACTCTCTTTAAAGAGATATTCCTTTATATAATAAAATCTCATATATTTATCTAACAAAGGAATCCATCTAAGTATAATAAGATGTAAAGTCAATAAATTCACTCACTGCGCCATAGAATAATAAAATTTTTAGTAAGTTCTTTGCCCCTCAACCTATAACATTATTTATAGATTTATAAATTATTCAAAATTATATATGATTTTATCAATAAATATAATTTTCTAAAATTTTCCTATGGTTACATTTTATTACTTTAACAATTAAGCATATAACTAACTTCTCACAAACTCTCATTATTTTTTTAATTCATTCTAAAATATCTATACTTATGGATATTAGTACAAATTTCTAAAATTTACATATTATCCCTAATTTTACATAATTTTACAAATTAGTTCTCAAAATTTCTTTTATTAACATTTTAGTCACCCAAAAGTTAATTTTCACAAATCAATCCAATTTGTCCAAAACTCTTCATCCACTCCATTTTACCTCAAATTTACAAAATTAGCCCATACTTTTTAAAATTTGTACTTTGTTCCCTAAATTCATCTCAATTGACATTTGACCCCTAAAATTTCTAAAAATTATAATTTGGTCCCTAAACTTTCATTAATTCCATTTCAACCCAACAAATTTATAAATTCAGCATGCAACATTCCAAGTGATAGTCTTTCAAAATCGTTTACTTATATTTCTCAAAATTTTAAAATAGTCCCTAAAATTTATAAATTTGTAATTTGGTCCAACATTTTCTAATTGTAATTTAGGCCTAATAACCATATAATTTCCACATCCAACCTCTTAAAGTCCATATTTTAAAATCAGGTACCCATATTTTTCAAATTTACAAAAAAATCACCAAAATTTCTAAAATTATATTTTAGTTACTAAACTTTCAAATACTTCTCAAATTAGTCATTAACCTTAAAAAATAATCCCAATAACTCCCTTCCATCCTTCCCAAGCTTCTTCTAACCATTTAGAACCTTAAACCGTCTATTTAAGGTATTCTCAAACATTTTTACATTTTTCCAAAAAAAAATAGAGCATATTGTAACTTTAGTCTCCTTAGCATGCTAAGCATTTTACCACATACCTCCTTAACATGCTATCTCTTGCTAAATTTCTGACCACTAATAACCATCTTTTAAGATTCAATAACACTTGCATATCTTAAGTTGTCACACTTCTATTTAATGTACTCGTTGGACTAATGTGACGACTATCTCGTCCTCTCGACACTACAATAATGAGACCCTTACCTTTGTAGAACTGAAAGGATGTAAGACTCAGAAAAGTAAAATATTTCATTACAAATTTAAAAATTTATTAAAAAATGCATCTGTTTAATAAACTGTTGTACAAACCCAAAATAAATTGACTGCTCGAATCTCTTTGCATTATATCCAAGTTAATTTACCTTGGCTGTCATGCCCCGATCTAGTTTGGTGGGATCCCCGTGATCAACCCGCCACTCTCCTGGTTTATTAAAGGATTTCCCCTTATTGTAAAACGTAAAAAGTAAGGCGTCCTTTAACCTGCACCTTTTCCTGAAATAGTCTCTTTACACTTAGTTTTCTAGCAAAGCTCCGTTTGAGCTCGTTTTGGCCTCAATTCATGCGATTCAAAGCTCAATTGAATCGTATGGAAGTGTGGAAATTGATTTACACCTCCAATTGAAGCAATTAAACCCAATTAAATGGTCAATATGAAGAAATCAAATTCGACCAGTTTGAAAGGGGGGAATTGGAGGAAAAATTGGGGATTTCGAAAATTTAAAGCATCTTTTTGCAATTTCCCAAAATTGAGGGCCAATTAGCTATGAAAAAGATGTTGGAGGACCAATTGGTCAATTTTTGAAACAATTGGGGTCAAATTGCTATTTTTGGAAAGTAGGGGCAAAATGATAATTTTTTAAAAGTTGGGGACCAAATTGGAAATTTGGAAAACTCGAGCCCCTTAAACAATTTTGAGTAAATTGAGGACACAAAGTGAATTTCTGGATATTTTAAGACTCGATTTGGAGAAAAGTTAGCATTATGGACCTAAAGTCAAGGAAAATGAACTTTATGGACCTAAGTGCAATTAACTAACAAATTTGAGCCTAGTCATTTATATGTGAGAAACGTAGGCTGTTTGCCAAATCTTAATAAATAAGGATGCCCAAATCATGTAGGAACACGAGAGACCGGAATGCCAGCAAGGATAACCTAGCGTGGAGGCAAAAATCGATTAGAAAGGAATACACCATAATTATCGGGTGAGTGAGCTTATTCACATCATACACGATTGAGATGATTAGCACTTTAGAAATGAAAAGCCACTTGTAAGTGGGATTTTGACATTAAACCCAGATGGGATGATGGGTGAACTAAACTAGACCAACTTACCAGTTGCAAGTAGAGGAAATCATACTCGGTTGGTATGATGGACTTCTTTAGATGAAGAAGAAAACCGCTTGCCGGTTGTAAGCGTAGATATCATCACACCAAGTTGGTAAGATGAAGTGAAGCTTTGTTTTATTAGAAGTGTTCTCCCCTGACTGTGTGCCAATACTTAAACTTTTTGGGAGACCTTCTTGACGAGAGCCAAAAGAGCTCAGATAGGCTAGAGGCCTCAGTTTTTGAACTTGTGGGGCTAAATGCCCGATTTTGGAAAATCACGTGCAATGGGCCCAAGGCCAATAGGCACGAGCAGGAGCTCGTAAACAAACATGAGATATGAAAGCCATGAAAACTCTTAACGAAATGGTTATGTGATTTCGCCATGGTACCAAGATAGGATCGACATACTTAATGGACTGACTAGCGGCAGTGCGTGAGGGCCAAGTCAATGGACCGGCCTAGACAAACAGCTACAAGTCGGGTTGAGGGTCGGGGCCGTTGGACAAGGGCACCAAAGATAAAAATGGCTATGTGGAAAAACTATTTTTTGTGCATGAACTTGAGGTACAAGACCATCAAGATGCCCAAGAGGGGTAGTGATGCATCCTAAAGTCTACTGGACGACCTCGTGGAGATAAGGGCAATTCGTCGTGCCAGTAGTCGGGAAGCTTGACGTAGCTTCTTGCGCATGAGACCGAGGTGGGGTCGAGATGAGGTCTCTGTCCTCATACAGACACAGAGTTACTTTCAGGTCTGAGGTTGGATGTCGCGAACATCCACTCAGACCTAGGGTAGAAGTGAGCGAGCTTCTATTTTGGTGGTCGGTAAAGACGCTCTGAGCCACAGGTGGGTGCAGTGGATAGACTATACCTGTAATTGTGTGATCCCTTCCTAATGAATGGTGTATGTTGTCTATTAAACACATCTAATGTGGAAATGAGGAAAAATGATTTGAAAAACAGAACGTGAGAAGAAAACTTTCTTTGAAAGTAAACAACAACCCTAGCACAATTTTAGTTAAAACTAATTGTTTTGAAAGGTTATTTCCAACCCTCATTGACTGAGTTGTAGAAACTCACCTCCCCCTCCTTTTATCCCTTTTCCGGAGTAGGGAAACATGACCAAAAAGAACACTAGAATCTAACCTTTGTCAGTTATGCTTAAAGTTATTTTAAAGCTTTCATTTTTATTGATATATGCTATTCTAGGGAACAAGTTTTAAATTACATCTAGCTCCTCTTGATTAAAGAAAAGGGGAAACCCTTCTTAAATAAAGGGAGCGGTGGGTTGATCATGGGGATCCGACCAAATTGGGGCATGACAACTTGAGTGGTATCAGAGCTATGTTCCCTTTGAAAGCATTATCAAT
The DNA here is from genome assembly GCA_030064435.1 of Trapa incisa. NCBI lineage: Eukaryota > Viridiplantae > Streptophyta > Magnoliopsida > Myrtales > Lythraceae > Trapa > Trapa incisa. Next base: position 15,779,401 of record CM057780.1, on the reverse strand, counting down.
ACTATGCCCCGACACTAACGAAAACTTAACTACCTTGTAGGAAGAAGAGTTCCCAGGAAGTTCTCCATGTGAGCCAAATCCCCACATGAAATCGTGAAAAAGACGCTAACCTCCAAAGAGGCAGTCATTCAACAATTCCTAGAGGGCGAGAAGAGAGTGAGTGCCCAACAACATGGTCGAAAACTATAGGAAATTGGTTGGAGTCCTATTAGAGCCAGAAGGCATCACCTATCCTCCTCTAAGGTAGGAAGAACCTATCCCTCCTCCGAGGAGCCCAACACCTCCTCCAACCCAACAACAACCAAAAAGGACTTCAACTAAGAAGGAGGCCTGTGATAACTATTGGGATGCCCACACCACCTTTATGAAAGTCTACCAAGTATCCCCACTAGCTTAATCCAACTTCAATCCTTCCTAATAGATGAAGTGGACATACCAGTGCGAGGCTGAGGTGTTGAGAAGGTACAGACTCAAGGCCATTCATGAAGTTAGTCCTATAAGGAAAATCCAAAGGGAATAAGATTGACTTCAACCAATTCATCAGAGCCTTCAAATCGTGAATCCCGAAATCATTCAGAGGCAAACTCCTGGCCTATGACTCCTGGAGAATAGGAAGTAGTGAATTCCTGTAATAAGCTAAGTACTGCAAGAAACTATATCTTTGAATGAATAAAAGCTTAGTTTTCCTTAATTAAAATTTATTCTCCCGGATAATGACAATCTATAATACAACTAATAGATTGGAAGTATACAATCATGTCTGTGGTAGTAAATGGAGAGAAGACCACCTAACGAGGAAGACTACAGGTCACCTCTAATTAATACTAACCCTTCATTTAAATTGTGCCATGGTCATCGTTTCCTTTTAAAAGAAAGTTTCCTCAAATTTTGGTTTTTAAAACCTTTTTCCCATTTCCATATTAGGTGTGTTTAGCAAACAACACATGCCCTTCATCAAGAAGGGTACACACATTCGCATGTGCAGTCCATCCACTGTACCCACTTGTGGATCAGAGTGTCTTTACCGTCCACAAAGATAGAAGTTCGTCCACTTCTACCCTAGGTCTGAGTGGATGTTCTCGACATCCGACCCTCAGACCTGAATGCCACTCCATGTTCGTATGAGGACAAAGACCTCATCCTGACCCCACCCCGGTCTCATGTGCAAGAAGCTACTCCAAGCTTCCCGACTGATTGGCACGATGAATTGCCTTTATCTCCACCATGTCGTCTAGTAGCCCTTAGAACCCATCACTACCCCCTATTAGGCATCTTGATGATACCGTACCACAAATGCATGCACAAATAATAATTTTTCACATATGGCCATTATCTTTGATGACAATGGTCCAATGGCCCTGACCCTCAACCCAACTTGTAGCTATTTGTTTAGGTCGGTCGGTCGACCTGACCCTGACACACTACCACTAGTCAATCGAGTATTGTCGGTACTGACTCGATACCACGATGAAATCACACAATAATTTCATTAGGAATTTTTATGGCTTTCTTTTACTTAAGTTTGTTTACGAGCTCCTGCTCATGCCCATTGGCCTTGGGCCCACTGTACGTGATTTTCCAAAACCGGGTATTTAGCCTCATGAATTCAAAAAATCTGTGGCCTCTAGCCTATATGAGCTGTTTTAGCTCCTGTTAAGAAGGTCTACCAAATAGTTTAAGCAATGGCACACAGTCACGAGAGAGCACTTTTCATAAAAAGTATATTTTCCACTTCATCACACTAATCAGGTGTGATGATATCTCCACTTACAATCGGTAAGCGAATTTCTCCTTTCCTCCAGGTAGTTTGTCATACCAACTAGGTATGATCATCTCTACTTACGACCAATAAGTAGGTTTTTTTTTTTTTTTATAAAAGTAAGTTTATCATCCCAACCAGCCATGTTGTGATTAAGCTCACTCACCCGATTACCGTGATGTGTTCATCCCTAGTTAGTTTTTGAGTCTATGCGAGCTTTCTCTTGCTTGCATTCCGGTCACATGAGTCCCTACACGATTTAGGCAGCCTTATCAATTACGGTTTGGTATAAAAGCATATGCTCACAAATTATCGATTAATTGCACTCAGGTCCTTAAATTTCATTTTTCTTAACTTTTTCCCTGAGTGCAATTAATTGAAATTGTATAAGGGGCATTTGGGGAAAAGCCAAATTGAATCCCAATATTTCTAAAATTCCCTTTTGAGTCCTCAATTTACTCAAAATTGTATAAGGGGCTCAAGTTTTCCAAATTTCCAATTTGGTCCACAACTTTTCAAAAATTATAATTTTGCCCCTACTTTCCAAAAATGGTAATTTGCCCCAAATATTCCAAAAATTGATCAATTGGTCCTCCAAAATCTTTCTAATGGCTAATTGGCCTTCAATTTTGAGAAATTGTAAAGAGGTCCCTCAATTTTTTGAAATTCCCAATTTTTCCAAATTTCTCCATTTCAAACTGACCGAATTTGATTTCTTCAAATTGGCCATTCAATCGGGGTTAATTGTTTCAATTGAAGGTATAAATCAGTTTCTACACTTCCATATGATTCAATTGAGCTTTGAATCGCATGATTTGAGTCCGAAATGAGTTCAAACGGAGATTCACCGAAAAATCATTAATAGAGAGAGATTCAAAAGCTTACCGTCGGAGGTGTGGCGGTCTGAGCTCTCTATCTGGGAAGGTAGAGAGAGATTCGCATGATTTGAGTTGGAGGTGTGGCGGTCTTAATCGCATGATTTGAGTCCGAAATGAGTTCAAACGGAGATTTGCCGAAAAATCATTAATAGAGAGAGATTCAAAAACTTACCGTCGGAGGTGTGGCGGTCTGAGCTCTCTATCTGGTAAGGTAGCTCTTGTCCTGATGTTCTTTCTGAGATAAAGAATTGCTATAATTGATATCGATTTGAGGAAGAATTTCATCAATAAAGTTTCGCATTTTCTCACTCTAACTCTGACCGGAAATGACAAATGAGGGTCGAATTGGCTTACATTTCAGCTCTATTGCGACCGTTTGTGGGTTGTGGGGGTGTTAAGGAGGCTTGGTTTGGCCGGGGGAGGGCTGAATTTGGTCGAATTCAGCTCGGCCAGAATATGGTAGCTTCGGTTCGCTGGAGCTGCTTCATTGTTTGATTCCGTCGGCGCTACTCTAACAGTACTCGGGTCGAAAGAAAGATACTATCAGGTAGCTAACTTCCCCGTAGTCGGTAGGATCTGAGCTTGCCTTCTAAGGCTGAAAAAAATGCCTATATTGTAGCTATGGCTCAATTTTCGCCAAAAAATGGAGAAATAATGGAGATTTGAGTTGTGTGTAGGATAAATAAATAGTAGCTATTTATATATTGAGTTCGGGTACTCTTTGAACGACAAATTTCCATTTTGGTCGAATTTATTCTCGTATTAATAATGGGAGTCAATATTCCCTCGTCGATATTATCTATTTTCTAAATTAATAAACAGTGCTTTAATCTAGATAAATAAGATAATATTGTTGCGAACCGGTCCAAACATGTTTAATTTGTAAATCGGTCGGTTTAGAAATGATTCAATCGTTTTTTTAAAATTAAAAATTTATAAATTTATCTAAATTTATTATTTTAAATTTTAAAGAAAAATAAATTTAAAAATCAATTTAAATATTGATCAAATCAATTCAGTTCGGTTAATATTTGGTTTACCCTAAATCAGTTTAATTTTATCTTACTATTAGTTACAATATTTTTTTATTATTTTTATTACTATTTAAGTAAATTGTTATTTATCGATTTCCCATTTTAGTTTTTATCTATACGTTAAAATTTATAAACTGAATTAGTTTTATTTTTAGTTGAACTATTATTTTTTTATTTTCGTTATATTTAAAAAATGGAATTTATAACAACACTCTTACTACATTTATATTCTTTTTTCGAATTTATTTATTTTGTCGTTCTATTATCCGAACTTAGCTCCATATTTATAAAATATTCGGTGCTTGTACAATTTTATAAAGGTTGAAACTTCAATTTTTTTATTTTACAGTATTTATCTATTTTTTAAAATATTTGAAATTTTACCCGTAATTTTCTAAATATTTGAAATTTTATCAATATTTTTAAAATATTCAATAATTAGCCCATATTTCTAAAATATTAGTAAATTTACACGTATTTTTAAATGTTGAACCTTCGTAATTCGTCCGTGTGCCATTAACCCCTCTTTTTTTTTTGCATATAGATTAACTTACCCTCTTACTCTTTGCTACTTCCTCTCGGCAAGAAACTAAACTCTCGTAATATTTTAGGGTTCTTCCGATTTACTCCGGCTTTTGGGACGTTCAGGTCGATCAGTATCGCTTATCTTTCAGTCGGCTCATTTGAAATTTCAGATGTTTCGTTACTTGTTGGCCACAGTTACCCTGGGCAGATCGAGTTTTCCGTACTCGACATCGTCTGCAAGCATGATTTCGAGCTCCACTGTCGCCTACCTGACAAATTCATGTGGGTTAACGCCAGAGAAGGCCACTTCTCTGTCCAAGCTCATTGAGGTCCGGGGTGCTGAGAATGCAGGCTCGATGTTTGAGCTGTTGAGGTCTTATGGGTTCACCCACAATCAGCTAGGGGAATTGGTCTCTAGGTATCCATGCTACTTGTTAGCTGATGCGGAGACCAATCTGAAGCCCAAAATGCAGTATATGGTCTCGATGGGGATCTCGAGAGATGATTTGCCCCAAGTCCTCTCAAACAAGTGGATTCTGTCAAGGAATCTGAAGAAGCACATAGTCCCTACATTTGAGTTCCTGAAAGAAAACATCCCGTCGTACGGAGATCTTGTCGTTGCCATTAGAAGGTCGGCTCAATTATTGCGTTCCAAGGCCAGGGAGTACATGATGCTCAATATGGCCACCCTGCGGGCCCATGGAGTGCCGGAGAAGATGATTGTCAAGTTGATGACCAAATGGTCCACCTCACTGATGCTGAAGAGGGACACCTTTGAGGAAGAGGTCAAGCGGCTCTTGGAGTATGGCTTCCAACCCACCAGCCTGAACTTTGTTCTCGGTCTGAGTGCACTTGCCACGCAGAGCAAGATGAATTGGAAGAAGAAGAGGGAGCTCTTCAGGCTGTTCGGATGGTCTGACGAAGAGTTTGTTTCTGCGTTCAAGGTGCAGCCCATGATGATGGTCACCTCGGAGGCAAAGCTGAGGCAGATGATGGAATTCTTTGTGGGCAGGCTCGGCCTTGAGCCCTCGCAGGTAGCCAAGTGCCCGAATCTCTTCTTGGTCAGCCTGAAGAAGCGGGTCATCCCAAGATGCTCGGTTTTGCAGGTCTTGCTGTCGAATGGGCTAATTGGGAGAAGCGATGTAAGGATAATCACTGCATTGAACAGTAACAGTGCGCACTTTACTGTGAAGTATTTGGCTCCTTTCCAAGGGGTTGTCCCTGACCTATTGGAGGCCTATAAAGGCAATGTGGAATTCAAAGGATTCAGCGATGAACTTTTGGAACCATGGAACAACCATCGGTAGCGGCTGCAAAGGTAAATACTTCCATTGGAAATCGTTAAATCCCAGAGGCTTTCTGAAATCGTATACTAACAGTAGCAGTAGCAGTAGCAATATTTTTTTCCCTTAGAGAAATCAATAAAGTAAATCAAAAGGAAGCCTGCCATTGTTTCCCCCATAACATCTGATGTAGAGCTAATTATTTGGACAAGCCCTGCAAGATAGTCGATTGCTTGATCATGATTATTGTCCGCCAGAACTTTATGTGCTGACAAAAGAGACACCTAGCCTACCTCCAGAGCCCATTACTGCATTTATTTTTCCTATCCTGTGGTGGGCACAGCTGATTCCAGTCTTTGTTTTGTGAATATGACCCACTTAAGAAAATATTGTTTGCTTCCCTGAGGGCATTTAACTTGGATAAAACAGTAACAAGCATCCGATCAGATCATCAATTTGTGCAGTCTTGAATCCCTCACACAAGAACTCTTCATATGCTTCAGTTTTTTTCTTAGTCATACTTCAGGTTTATTTTTCTTTAATATGCTGGAAGCTGCTTAGAAACTTGATCTCATGTTACATGTCATGTTTATGATTACATTTAGACTGCCGGCAATTCTCTGAACTCTTGTATGCTAATTTAAAAGTGCTAATTCTTGAGATATTACCACATCAGAAAAAAAAAGAGATAATCTATGAGGTTTAATGGCCCATTTCCATCGTGTCAGGACCTGATTGTCTGGCGTACTCTGTTTTTGTTGGAAAACTCAAGCTTGGTCTATCAAACTACCTCAATCAATGGATATTACATGGAGAGATTGACAGGATGTAATTGCGTGAAAAGAGCTTAAATGCTTGCACCAAAGATGAGTTGAACATATCAGGATCTGTTCACTGTAAGTATATGAATAATAGATTTCTGGCCAAGGAAATCTATGGAGTCATCACTCTTCTTAATAATTCGTATTAACAGCTTTCAAAGGCAGAATTCTGGCATGAAAGCATGAGCATTACTGGATTGAAACTCATGGAGATACTCACAAATTTAGGCTGTAAAATTAAAGCCAGAATCTGAGGGTATAAAGATGTGTCTTGCAGTTGATTCCCTGTCACGTCTATGACTTGCTTTGAGAAATTAGAACCCTGTTGATCTTCTTTTGTAGCTCGTCCTTGTTTGCACCCACAAGCCTGTCCATCTCCTGGCCATTTCTGAGGAAGAAGAAAGTAGGGGTTGCCTCAATATTCCATAGCGTGCTGAATTCCTGCATTTAGCAGAAGTTTGCAGCTTCAGAAATTCAAGTATATGCAATGATAATACAAGTACCAAAATAAACCCCAAAGAAGACCTTCATGCTCAAGACTCTCAAAGATAAGGAAGATTTCCAGTATCCCCCTTCTCCATCTTGAAATGGGGGAGAAAAAGCAAAGGCAGGGCTAATATAATATAGGTCTGCTGGAGAGCCTAAAGTACTAGGAACATGAGAAAATATGGCTTGAAGTTTACAAGTGACAGCATGGTTACTCACAGTGAGTTCATCGACGTCGACTGATAGAAACATCAGAGAAGGGTGTTTCTCAGCTAATTCTGCATAGAAGCTTGAGATCGACCTGCATGGAGGGCACCAGGATGCACTGAACTTGGCAATGACCTGCTCATTAGATGCAGATAGACAGTTGAGATATGATTTCCCAGAGACTCGCACTTGAGACCATCTTTCCTGGTGTTCATTTAAAAGTACTAAAGCATAAAACAAATCCCCTTTGCTTGGCACAACATTTAGCACTTTGATGCATCTCCAGATTGATTCTACAGTTCAAGTCATTAGAAAGTGAGTTTGCTTCAGAGTTTATATGCCTGTCTAAGGAAGTACTTACAATCCTTTCTTCACTTTCTGCTTCAGCCAGCTTTTGCTTCCAACTCTCTGTCATGGTTATTATGTGTGCATTCCCACCAGTAAGTTTAGCATTGACATCAGAACTTTCAGCTTGCTGCTGCATAAGTTGGGAAAATAAATAAGCATCAATATTTAAGCATTTATAAGCAAAGGAAACTGCTCAATTGAGAGGATGCATCTTGACAACATGAAATATTAGAAGGTTAATGACCTTCTGAGTTGAAGAATGTACCTTAGGTAAGCATGAACCCATGAAGATGCCCTGCAAAGAGCCGATTAAAAGTATTAGCTAAACAGAATCTCATGTAAATCTTTGCAGGAACTGATGAACAAATTCAGAAGCAACCCCTTTACTAATAAAGCTAAAAATGCTTAGAAAGCCAGAATGCCTGAATTTTTTGGCCATGCAGTTGAACATTTTCTAATTGCGATTTCAATTCCCCGAATGCTTTACCAACTGTGAAATAGAAATATGAACCTCAGGCTCAGAGGACTGTCCGTAAGGATTAATCAATTTGTGGAAAATAAAAGCAATTGACAGGCAAAGCGCCATAAAAGAACATCGTAAAAGCCAACGAGGCCCGGGGAACCTCAGTTCCGCGAATGTCCCAAAACAAATGCACTGATTCAATTGCCTCAAGAATCGGGCAATGGAGGGCCTGATTTTTCCAAGGAGGGTAAAGGATCAATTGAGAGCCCTGCTGTCGACGGACTCCCCCGGAGCCGCAGAGTAGTATGCAGTGACAGAGAAGCGAGGCGGACACAACAGAAATGGATCCATTTAAATTTCCCAAAGAAAAACAGGGATCATTTTGAATATCCGTTTCGAAGATTGGTGAATTCGGTTAGGAATCTATAGCGAAACACAGAGGAAGAACGGCCAGAGGCAGATGGAACGGATGATTCCTTTGTCAAGTAACGCTCCCTGGGAAGTTCACCCGACAACAACAAACAAACAAACAATTTATCTTATCGTTCTTTCTTTTGGGAAGTTTGAGTTTGTTTCCTTCAATTTGCTCTTAATAGCCCGATTATTGTGAGGCTGCCACCTAGCGGATACACCCATGTCCAGTTCACTAAAGGGCACCTCATGCCTCCAGCTCCACCTCTGCACCTCAGCCCAGCCCCTATGACCACTACATGCTTGTAGGACGCACGATCTTTTTACATTCATACATCAATATCTTGGAGTTTATTATGGTATTAGAGGTTCTGGTGTGGCCTCATCTTCTTGGACTAGATTGCACAAAGATAAGAAACATTCTTAAATCTTATCCTTCTACTCTTGAAATTGACAATTTTGAATATAAAAGATAGTTTTACATTCTCAGCTATTTTATCATCACAAACTATATAAGTGAACCTAAAGGTATCAATTGTACCTGTTATCTTCAGCTCATAAGTACAAGCACATGATAATTTGCTTTATCAACAGAGGCGTGCGCTTAAGAAAATAGAATGTTCAATAGCCTCATGGTCTCTCTATCTTCCCTGGTCGCCTTACTGATTTAATCGAGTGCGTCGAATCCAAGTTAGAAATAAAAAAAAAAATGTTACTGATGTTGGACAATGAAGTCATATATTTGAATATCTTAATTTTTTTTAATAATAAATTGTATGAATAGAGATAAAATTAAATAAGTTATTATTAATTAATAAAAGTTGAAAGATAAATTTATAATTTAAATTAAATTAAATAGTTTATTTATTACTATATATATATAATTAAAATATATTAAATAAATTTTATACAGTAAATTTTTATGTATAATATTTATATAAAATATTACTAATATATAAATTTATTTAAAATATATAAAATAATAATTTAAAATAAATAATAAATAAATATATTTAAGTAATTTAATTAATAAATTACATAATCTCTACCAATACTTCAAAATCAGTGATATTTGTTGATTGAAAAGTTTGTAATTAATTCTATATATTTTATAACTGTTCAATTTTATTTTACCAAACAAGTGATTACCCTCCGTATCACTCAAAATCCTACAAATTCAAATACAACGTAAATGAAAGTAGTTGTGGAACCCTCCATAATATTATGCTTATGGGCAAGATTGGGCTCGTGGCCTTTCACTTCCTTAAATGAAAACCCAGGTCCTATGGGCATCTTCACCTCGGGCCCAAGCTTCTCTCTTCGTCAATTTTATGCATTGTATTGTTCGTTCCCAAATTGCTCTATTGGTATCACACCACCATTTTAAAAGACAATAAAGTTAAATTGAGCCGAAAAGGTAGATTCTTACGGTATCAAGATTATCAAGATTAAATTGTGAAACAAAACCCATAAGAGCCAATTTAGTAAATTGTTACACAAAAATACTATGGGTTTAACCCAACTTGAGTCAGCCGATCCAAGTCAATGGGTGGCCAACCCGAAATTAAATTAGGGTTTTGAAATAAGGTTATATTTAAGTCTCGTTTTAGAAATCCGAAATGTAAGTTACCCTCATTTAAAAAGTGTTTTTCTCCATTGGAAACCTCAAAAACCTATAAACCTCAATTTTATCGAGAAATCCTCTCTAGCAACAAAGCATTAGAGAGAAATATAGAGACTTCTTCTTTTGGACACCTTCAAAACTCTCTAGAAATTTGGAGATCCTCCCCACTCAAAAACCTCACTTAGATTCTCGATGACCATACTCCTCGGCATGACATGCCAACGTCGACCATCAAGCCATAGTACCTCTAATAGAGAACTCTCGAGATGATTATTACAATTTAGTTTTCAAAGGAATAGGTCTCAAGTGCCTCAACTCTATCCCCTTCTAAGCTTAGTAATCGATGATGATAGGAAGAGGACATATTTGAACTGTAACACCCGAACCTAGATTAAGACTAAGTGTATTGAAAATCGAGTATAAACTAAGAATATAATCTCGAACTAAGAATAATATCATAATATGAGAAATAAAATCTCAAATTTAAAATAAGAATCAAAATTAATAATAAAATTTTAAAATTGAAATGAAATCTAAAATTAAGAATGACACTCGGAATCACAGTAAAAAAAACTGAAATCAAGAATAGAACCCTTAACCAAGAATGGGATTTAAGTAAGAATTTGTAAAGTCAAATTTAGATCATAACCCAATATAAATTACAAAAATAAAAATAAAAAGAATAGAAGTCGGGTTGGTTGAAATCGAGTTGGGTTGACCCGACTAACCCATGAGCCACCATCCATCGACTAGCATGATTTTTTATGCATTGCTACAAATAACACTCTAATTGATTCAATTTTTAATCAAATTAAGTGATACTATCACACCCCATGTCACACAAACACACAAATACCATTTCTCAATAAAATTGATCAAATGTTTGTAAAGCTGACCCTCTAAGGCTACAACCTCTATCTGTCCCACTTGTGGCCGAGAGCGTATTTACCGTACACCCTGGTGAGAGGTTACAACCTTTACTACATTGTCTATATGAGCACCATTGCCCAACCCCCAAACATTATTGGTACTTCTATCCATTATTGAGGGATAAGACCTCATTCTTCTTCCCATCCGTCTCAATGCACACGAAGCTCTCAAATCTTCACGACATATCGGAACAATGTAGCTTCCCTTTTACTAACATTGTTGTCCATCAGTTCTTAGAACCAACACTACCTCGTACCGAGTGTCTCCTTGGTTTCGAACTATTGCAATCACAAATAGATGTTTTTTTTATTTAAGACCTTTCCTTTTGCACTGTTAGCCCAACGTGCTCCAACCTAACTCTAGCTCAGCAAATTCAACAAAAATTATCAAATTGTTATAATTTTATCAGACTCTTAAATTAGAACTTATTTACGGGATATGACTCATTTTTCGTTGGCCTTAGGCCCACTCATACAAGATTTCAAAATTCTGCCTTGGGGCTACTTCACTTTTCAAAATCATGGCATTGGGCCTACTTTCATAAAACTAGATCTAACTAACCCTTATTGACCATAGGCCTCGCCCATATATTGCATCGATAGTCGGAAATAGATAATACCCTCGAAGTGTATCCATACACTGTTCAAGGGTAGTTTTATTAACATGCTTCATACTTTCTTCATAAGTATATCCCAAAATAGTTTGACCAATTTTATACAGTCAATGGATGATTGTCACGCCCCGACCTGGTTTGGTCGGATCCCCATGAACAACCCGCCACTCTCCCAGTTTATTCAGGGTTTTCCCCTCTTCTAAACCGTGGGGAGTAAGGCGTCCTTCTTACCTATACCTTTCCTGAAATAACATTAATCAAAACTGAATATAAATTTTACATACATGCCTTAAGGTTTGGCTACTGATAAATTATTAAGGTTGGTTTTCCCTTGGTTTCCTAAAAAGGGGGTAAAGGGTGGGGGTGAGTTCGACAACTCAGTGAATGATTGTTGGGGTGAGAGTTTTCACAAAAATCAATTTCTTTAATTGGAGTGTGCCAGACTCCTCATTTCATAAAAAATAATTTCTTCAAATTTCGGTTTATCAAAACCTTTTTCTAAGGTTTCCCAATTCATTTCCAAGGATTCTCAAATCCTTTCCACGGTTTTTATAACCTCTTTCCCATTTCCATATTCGGTGTGTTTAACATACCACACACGTCCTTCATCATGAAGGGATTACACACATTCTCGAGATGCAGTTACACCGATTGCACCCACTTATGGATCGGAGCGTATTTACCATCCACCCTAATAGAAGTCTCTAACTTCTACCTGAAGTCTGAGTGAACGTCTCTGACATCCTATCCTCGGACTAAAAATATTCCATGTCCATATGAGGACAGAGACCTCATTCCGTCTCCACCCCGATCTCATGCGCAATGAAGTTACGTCGAGCTTCTCAAGATTTCTGATACAACTAACTACCTTTATCTCCACCAGGTCCTCTAGAGCCCTAGGACGTATCACAACCCCTCTTGGGCATCTTGAAGGTCCCGTAACACAGTGCATGCACAATCACAATTTTTCACATAAGCCATATAATCTATGGTGCCACTAGTCCAACGTCCCCGACTCTCAACTCGACTTGCAACTGTTTGTCTTGACTGATCCGTGGACCTGTCATGTCACACTGCCGCTAGTCCATCGAGTATGTCAGTCCTGTTTCGGTACTATGGCCAAACAACTCATTTACTTAACTTTTCATGGCTTAATAATCATGTTTGTTTACGAGCTCCTGCTCGTGACAACTGGCCTAGGGCCCACTGTTCGAGATTTTCAAAATCGGGCATATTAGCCCCCAAGTTCCAAAATCAAGGCCTCCGGCCTATAAGAGCTATTTGAGCTCCCGTCAAGAAGGTCTCCTAAAAATTTTAAGCAGTGGCACACAGTTAGGGGAGATCACTTCCGACAAAATAAACTTTTCAATTGTCCATCATACCAACCGAGTATTATGACATCTTCACTTATAATCAATAAGCGGGTTTTCCACTTCCTTACAGGAAGTTTCATCATACCAATCGGGTATGATTTACTTACAACTAGTAAGTAGTTTTTTCGCGTGATTTTCACATCACTCCTCTTAGGTGTGATGTTTAAAATAACACTTAGTAGTGAGTTTTCATTTCTGAGGTTCTTATCATCCTAACCGGGTATGATATTAAATTCCCACTCACTCGATAGTGTAGTGAATTTCCTCTTAGGCGGCTAGTTGCCTTCACACGAACTTGTCCTAGTTGGCGTTCCCAGTACTTCGTATTCCTACACGATATGAACATCCTTATTCAATATCATTTGGCCTAATAACCTTCATTCATCCCGAATGAATAAAAAAACCAAAATTTTCATTTATTTGCAATTAGGTCCATAAGGTTATTTTTCTTCAACTTTAAGTCCCTAATGTCGGTTTTCTCCCAAATTGTGTCCCGAAACTCTAAAATTCACCTTAGGACCTCAATTTACTCAAAATAAAAAAAGGGAATGAAGTTTCCCAAAATTTCCAATTTGGTCCCCAACTTTTCCAAAATTACCATTTTGCCCCTACTTTACAAAAATGGTAAGTTTTGCCCCAAAAATTTCAAAAATTACCCAATTGGTCCTCAAACATCTTTATCATGCCCAATTGGCCCTCAATATTTATGAAATTGTACTTTAGTCCCTCAAAATTTTGAAATCCCTAATTTTCCCCTAATTTCAACCTTCTATCTTAGCTAAATTTGATTTCATCAAATTGACCGATCAAATGAGTTTAATTGTTGAAATTGAAGTTAGATTGGAGTTTCTACACCTTCATACGATTTAATTGCACTTTGAATCGCACGATTTGACGCCGGAAGGAGCTCAAATGGAGCTTCGTCGGAAAACATAATGTAGAGAGAGAAAGCTTCAAATGCTTATCAGCGGGGACGTGACGATCCGAGCTTTCAATCTGGGTAGATAGCTCTCGTTCTGAGGTTACTCCTAGGATCAAGAATTGCATCAATTGATGTCAAATCGAGTGAGAATTTAGTTATCGAAAAACTCTCAGTTCTCTCTCTAGCACCGATCGAAAATTGTAGAGGGGAGCTAAATTGGCTTACCTTTCAGTTTTAATTCGATCGTAGGAGGATTGAGGAGGTGTTGGGAGAGCTTGGTTTGGCTTGAAGAGTGCTCAAATTGGCCAATTTTAGCTCGATAGAAATAGGACAGCTTCAATCCGCCTGAGCTGCTTCACTATTTGATCATGTCGGCGCTTCTCCAGCGACCCTCAGAGCAATTGGAGATTACGACCGTGTAGCTGACTTCTCCCCAGTTCTAAGGAATCTAACCATGCTTCTTTGGCTAAAAAAAATTCCCAAGTTAGAGCTCTGGTTCGAGCTTCATTGGGAAATGGAGTAGTTGAGAGAGAATGGAGTTTTTAGGTGTGATGAGGATGAATGAAGATGAGCTCTTTATATAGGAAGTTCATGGACTTCTTGGACGTCCGATTGACACCTTAATGGTGATCATTCATTGCCTGAAACTCCTTGACTAGAGACTTTTCATCTTCGCCAACGTTGCTTGATTTTCTAGCCAGTGAACAGTACTGTCATCCGAAGGAAGAAGACGATACTGTTTCAAACCGGACCAAACCCGTCCAAACCAGGTTCCAAGTTTAAACTAACTGGTTAGGCCCGATTCGACCAAAATTTTTTAATTTAAAAATTTCTAAATTTATTCTCTATCCAATGATGGTCTCAATTCTCAAATTTGAATATTATAAGCCACCTAGAAAAATGAATTTAGCATTCAGTTCAATAGTGATTCAAACCGGTCCAAACTGGATCAATCCGGTTCGGATCCGGTTCACCTGAACTGGTTTGGTTTTCATCTCCAATTCATCCTAAAGCCCTTTTCCATGACTTTTCTGACTTTTTAGGTCACTCGGGATCCATAAATTTCCTAGTTTGCCCTTTCTCTATTGATTCTGGTTCATAAACCGACTCGGATTATAAACTAGTTCAATCCGGCTCGGGTCCAGTTTGCCTGAACTGGTCTGGTTTTCTCTCCCAAATTGTCCTAAGATCATTTTTCAAGGTTTTATGAACCCTTTGGGTCACTTGTGAATTGTAAATTTCTCAAATTGCCCGTTCTCTAATAATTGAGTTTTGTGAACCAGATCGGTGTTTCTCGCTCCCGGTTCTTATCCCGATTTTTCTTAACTCAAAAGGGCGGGGTTTACATAAATTGTGCTCGATCAACTCTTGTCACAGACTACTGAGGGAGTGACAGTACTATGCGAGCTCACCGATGCTTCTTCGGAGATCCTTGAGGTGAACGGAGTATGCAGTCTTGTAGAGGACTCCTACATGATTCTAGGGAATCTGGATTCACCTTTGGAGGTGGAGAAAAGTGTAAGATCAAACAAAATTCTAACTTCATAACCGGGTCAAATCGAATTGGGAAGTGGGATCAAACTAGGAATCTATGGGTAACTGGGGAGTAAATTGAACTAGAAGGAGAAAAAAGGTCAATGAGAGGCTATGAAGGATGAAAAGGGCCAAGAGAAACCTTAGGAGGGTTGTGGAACTCGGAATCAAGGATTGGGAGAAAATCGAGAGAAAAATATGTTCGAATTGGATTCAAGCTAGATGGAATCACAAAATCCCCTATATTTTTAAGGGGTCAAAATAAATCTAAATTGAGTGGTTCTTAAGTCTATTGAATAGGAAATTGAATGTAGACTTTTTAGTTATTTTTATTTTCTCAAGAACCGATGGGGAATAGGGTGAAATGGGCTAAAAATAGCTGAATCGATCAAGAAATTCATCAGAAACCGTTTTGCTACAGTGTCGAACTAGTCAATAGGGAAGTTGGTTGCACATACGCATGGCCGTGCACGCTCGTGTCATCTTATCCTCCCGATAGATTGCCACAGATGTGTAGAACATGGCCATATAAATTAGGGTTGCTACCTCGTCGACAATTGCTCAGAATATTCTCCTAAGTCAATATCTCCGTCGTCTAACTACATCTGATATTGTCCTTAGTATCCCTGAAAAGCTAAGGACCTTAGCTTTACATCGCCACCACTCTCGACCTTCAACCTTTTATCTACCGGTGCTGACTAGATCACACAATAATTGATCTTTAGTGAACTGAAATAGAGCATCAGCTTTCGGGGCTAATTCTAATGGTCTCGACCACTCTTTTGAGCTGAGAAAAATTGGGTGAATCCCTTACGCCACCAGATTTCTATAGCCTCTGACTTTGCTCGAATTGATCTAGAAATGGATTTGTAAATCTTTGAAGTATCAACACCACGGGCAAAGTGACCTAGCTAATTAAAACGTTAATTTCAGGAGCTATAAACTACCAATTGAGTCAGTTCAAGTGGTTGCAGTGTAAACTCTATTCCCTCATAGTAAGAAAGCTGGAAATGAAAACCTGAAAATTTTGAGAGAAAACCAAGGTTCAAAGTGAACCAGAATTGGTAAAAAAAAGAAGTCAAAATGGGAAATTTGAAAGTCCAAAGTGTTCAATAAAGATAAAAAAATGATGAAAAATAGATAATGAACCAAATTTGAGGTAAGAACCGAACCGGTTCAAGGTGAACCATAACTGAATCAAGTTGAACTAAAAAGAACTGGTTCAAAGATTCATTTTTTTAGATAATTTAAAAATATCAATTTGGGAGATTGAAGTCACCCATGTGTAGAAAATAAATTTAGATTAATTTTGAATTTTTGACTGTTTAGAAAACTAGTTGAATCGGGCCTGAACTGGTCAATTTTCGATTTTGGGTCATCGAACCTGGTCCGACCGAACCGATCAACAGTCAAGCTAGTCAACGGACGGCCTACAAGTTCACCGCTAGAAAGTGAGCATGACACGTGGTGAAGTGCGCGCAAGTTAGGTGCTCGATCAACGTTTGGAAGTGTTAACCAATTAGAGCATGACACGTGTTCTCGGTCAACGACCAAACAAAGAAAATTCACATCACTAAAAATTGACCAATGAGGGAGCGAGTTGTGTCCTCACTCAATGTTGATCATACTTATTATCGTTATGTTTGTTACTTTTACTGCTCTCTTTATGTACTTAATCAGGCTCACCGAATATAATTTCTTCTTCTAAACTTATTTTTTACTCCAATTGGACTTTACTGTTCAGTTGCTAAAATATTTTTTACATCTATTATACTCAAGCATTTATTATGTTACTACTTATTTATGTTAATAATATTATTTTCACCAACTCATTCTTTTATTAATAATATTCTCTTTATTATTCGTCAAGAATTTTTTATTAAATACTTAGTACCATACTTAATATTGAATTTCATTCTCAATAATGCTATTTTTATCTTATTCATCATAATTATATTCGTAATTTACTTTCTAATACTACTATTTATCTGTCTATCTATAACCACGGGATCTCATATTTGTTCGATAATTTATTAGTTAACTCAATATTTATGAACTCATTTTAAAATTATGAAAATATTAGACATAAATAAGAGAATATTTTTGTTCCTACCTCCTTATTCTCTACTTTTCTCAGTCTGCATTTAGTACAAAAAAAACCTATACAATATTTTATCTAATGTATTTTGTATTTATCCTGTCAAACTTGTATAAAAGGTACACAAGAATTATATTCACATATCCATATTAGTCATTCAGTAGAAGTTGTTTTAGCTCAAGATAGACCTCCTTAAACAAGCTACTGTTTTAACAATGATTTAGAGGTATTTTTAGAGAAAAAAATTGATTTTCGTCCCATTCCTGGGTACATTTGACTGGGTATAAAACTTTTTTTCTATTCACATGGTTCATTACTTCATAATGCCAAGAGGAACCAGCAACCTTCAAAATGGGATGGGTTCCTTGATATGAATAAAGGAAGGATGATAAGGCTGTCTCTCAGCAACAAGAATGAGCTTTTATTCTTCTGCACGGTGGGTGGCTACCCATTGAATCCTCCTTCCATTCTATCCAGCCCAAGCATCATCAACAACAGAGTCCAAAGATTACCAAAATGCCTTTTCATGATGTAAATGATTGAAGACGAGCCCGAAGGCACAAATGTAGCAGAAGCTGCAATCTTTAGTCACATCACTTAATCACTGAAGGCACAAATTTAGCAGAAGCTGCAATCTTTAGTCACATCACTTAATCACTGATGACATCTGTGTTAGTAATCACTGGTTCCAGCCTTATGAATTCATAATCTACAACTAATTAACTAAACAAAGTTCCAGACCAAACCGAAATTCAAACAACGCATCAAACAAGTGCACGCAATCTTTTATTGGCCCAGTAACAAGTGTGTTCAGGTCCAGAAATTATCCCATAGCATACTTTTGTGTCCAGTTGCGAGCAGTTGCCTCATACTTGGTCTTGTCGATCTTGTACATATGAGCAATCTCTGGGACTAGAGGGTCATCAGGGTTTGGATCAGTAAGCAGTGAGCAGATAGAGAGCAGTACCTGATAACCAGAACAACTCAGTGAGAAAACTCTAAATATGCATTTGAACAGTATAATAAATCATTTCCACCCAAGAATGTAACATAAACCGTGCGCTGAAGACAAAAGACACTAACCCAAAGACTTGTAAGGACCAATATAAAAAGTCTCAAAATAGTGTGACTCTTTATATCCTAGAGACCATTTTAAAAGTAAGATTTGGAAGTGGTTTTAGTGGGGAAGGGTGATTAACTAATTGATCTGGAAGAAACAAGAATTGCATATATAAATCAGCAACCAGTGAACAACTCCAAAGATATGTTGATTAAAAAAGCCAGACAGATGGAAACAAAAGGAGAGAGCACAGTTGGAATTGAAAAATATACACCATCCAGTTCAAAGTTCAGAAGAATTTCACATTCATGCTATGATTTTAACATCTCAGCACAATGTGCATTCAAATATAATGAACCTTGGAAATGGTAAGGGCTGGACTCCACTGCTCCTTCAGGATGTCAAGACAAATGCTTCCATTGCTATTTATGTTTGGGTGGAAAACCTTGGTTTTAAATGCAACCTGTTAAACAAGATGTAAACGACTAAGAATTTGTTTTCGCTCTCTTTTCACAATTGAACCTCAACTCTCCATTATTTGCAGTATGTACAAGAATGCACATGAGGCATCAAAAGATGTAATGCACAATCAACACCTATAACATATATCCTTTGCCTTGCTACATTTGTTTCATGCAAAAATTACAGCAGTCTAGGATGGCATAAAAGGAAAAACCTGACCTTAGGGGGCTTGAAGGGATAGTCAGGAGGAAAATGGATTGAGACAAGGAAAACGCCTCCAGAATATGGGCTGTCAGAAGGCCCCATGATGGTAGCTTGCCAGTGAAACATGTCTTCAGCCACAGGACCTTTTGGAACAAAGACCATAGTACATTTGAATGTTAAAGAGAAGTCTAATTACCAAACTTGGAACATTATATATATATATAAGGAAAAAAACCATGTCAACTGTTGAGTACATTTAAAGAAGAAAATTTCCCTTTAAAATATCAGCAACTTAAAATTGAAGACACAAAATGAGATAAAGTTACATTACATTCTCTATTCTAGATAACTGACAAATCTTAATAAAGAATGAGATAGGAGGCCATTCTAAAGAACAAGCTCAGTTTCTTCTAAATAGCTTGGAGTCAACTTACAACTTTGCTCTGGATGTCCCACCCAACCAATAATTTTATTCCTAATATTTTTCAATAAAAATTATCTAACATTTTCATATTTAGCAGCAAATTGGTCAGAGAGCTTATATAGCAATATCTAGATTTAACATGTGACAACTCATTTACCACATAAGCTTTTTTTTTTTTAAATCAATTTATAGACTAAATAATCATAATTTTGGATAATTTCTATGGCAAAAAAATTAGGGGCAAAAAGGTTGTAGGTCATCTCAAATAAGTTGTTATCATACAACATCTCCATAAAGCTTACCGGCACTGCAAGAAGTTGGTGGATCCTTCTGCAAATCTTTGAGTTCCTTTAGGATACGTTTAGAAGCCATCCGAATGCTTCAGCTGATTCGGATACAAAAATAGATAATATGAACAAACCTGCCAACTGTCAAAACACCTTCAATTATAAAGCCCCAAACTATAAGAGCTCAACAGAAAATGGGAGGGAAGGAACGCCCAAGAGATCTCTAAATAAACCTATGATAAAAAAAAAATGATACATTTTTAGCAAGGTTTGTTGCTGAAAGAGATGCAGAGAAGGATCAACGTGTTAAATATCTACATGAATTCTACTCCTATTGAAATTTGTGAAAAAACAAGAACCAAACCATCCCAAACCAAGGGAAAATGAAAGATCCACTTCATGTTCAGAAAACAAGGACCCGTCAAGAGAAGACACCCAGATGACTTCTCCATACATAACTCAGAGCCCTTGGGCTACCTTATCGCTGGGAAATAGAGAAAGCCTTGAAGACGGGGAAGAAGAGAGCGTGGTCCACTGGTCAAACTTCAAAGTCAGAACCAGGCACTCCCAACAAAGAGATCGAGAAGAGAATCCCTCAAAATCCAAACTCCGATCCTTGAAATAGCAGGAGGAGGTGGGATTGGGAAGGAGAATGACTCTTGGCGGACTGGTTGAACAAATCTGATTTTGCGTGATGAGAGGGGAAGAGAGAAGAACGGTATTGTAATAATTTATCGTTCTGGTGGGCAGAAATGGAAATGTGATTATTCTTGAAATTCTACTCTGGCCCCTAGAATTTTTCTTTTGAAATTTTCCCTGTGGATTTCATCCAAAAATTGTTTTTTTAAATTTACTAATATTCACAAATTATATTTTAATATAAATTAGTACATATTTTAATTTTTGCAATAGTTTTCATTGAATTCGAGTGGTACCATTCAACCCATAAAAGAAACCCATGTTTTATCGAAGCAAGAAAGGTACCATAGAGAGAGAGAGAGAGGCAAGGAAGCTAATAAACCAGAGGCAAGAGAAATGCCCTCCCGTATCTGCTTTCAGCTTCCTCTTCACAGTGAGTGTATGTTCCAAGTCTCTGAAGGGTTCTTTGCTCCTTTCAACTCGATCTTTCTTGATCGAATTTTCAAGACAATTAGCAGTAGAACAAAATGAATGGATACATTTTGAGTTTGATTTTTACAAGTTAATAATCTAGAAACTCAGGCGTCAGCAGTTTTCCAGCTATCCCAGGAACAACACAAGTGAGCCTTATAAAAGCACAGATGATCAACACTCTCCTCAGGCGGTTAGTACTTCGGGTGCCAAAACATTCCTTTTATTCCCTCCATGTCAACCTCAAAGCCTAAATTCTGATAGAATTCGATCACTGCAACAAATATATGATATGTTTAGGATGAGGACAGATGCCAATTAGCTTTAGCAGCAAGTACTAAAACCAATGAAAACAAAGACAGAAATGTAAACTGGGGTGGAATAAGTAACTTTATATCAAGGTATTAGCAAGTTATATCCTAAAACTATAAGTAGCCATTACAGGACTTTCATACCTTTACTATTTGCAAAGAATGATACGTTCCCGATGTCCCTCTGCAAGAGAGACTTTATAAGATTTTCGACAAGGGCCTTTCCAAGGCCTTGGCCCTGAAATGGTAATGAGAAGATTAAGTAAACAGTAATAGTGACAATTTAGGAGAGAAAGAACATTTCATAAACTTTTCCAATGACTTAATTTTTTTAATTGACGATGGGAATTCAATGTCAAAACTCTTCAATCTCAAAAACTCTCCATAGAAAAGCAAATAAATGCAGAAAAGATAACTCATGAGGCGTAAGAACTTCAGCATCAGGTTTGCACCTGTATGTCATGTAATCAGTTTCTACCTTTTTCCAATAATAGAAGTCTTTTTGTCTATTATCGGAAAACAAATGCTTTGTTCTCATGTGCCACTTGTATCTTTATTATGCTACTTTTAACCAACACTATCATCTTGGAGAAGAAACACAAAGAACACCTGATAGGAAGGATCCACCAGGACATCCCAAATTGCTGCATTGAAGGCATGATCCAATGTTGCTCGTGCCATACCAATTAGTTTTCCGCCATTTTCCAAGTCAAACAACCCAATGCAGCCAATCCTATTGAGAGTATATACATTTGTTAAAGAAAATGGTATTCCTGCATGATTAAGAAAACAAATGACAAAATGCACCTTATCACACAGTGCTTGGAGATCATATACATCAACATATCCACCTAAAGAAAATATTATCTCTTTCCACAGAGCCATCCTCTAGTGTCTTTCCAAGGAGAACAAACTCCTCGGGTAATTTTTCATCTTCTTCTTTTTCTTCTCCTTGTGTGGATGGAGGATCAATAATTTGAGTTGTATTGTTCTTCAAGAATCTGCAAGAAGATAGGATATAACCACAAGAATGATAAATTTTAATGAAAGTACACAACAATCATAGACAAACTACCAAATTTCCTGAACTGCAAGTTATCACAAGAGTTAACAATCAGCTTTCTACTCCAACCAGATACCTAAAATTTTTTTCATAAACCCAACACTTCAAAAATGAAGATTGCAGAACATATAAAGCTATAAAAGGGCAAGTAAAATGATATTCCTTTCCAAAGTAGCAGAGGCTCATTTATCAATTTGACTGTATAATACAACCTTCACAGTCACTCAACATCCTGATAAAATAGCAACTCATAACGGGGGAATGATACTTCTGACTGCACAGGTCAGCAATCACAGAAATGTCAAATTACCCGGATCTAAAAGTGTCCCAGAAGTTCACCCTCAGGCGATAAGCTTTAGGCTTCTTGCTTGCTGTAATATTCAAGTTAAATATGGTTCAAGTTAGAATTAAGAACCCAATCTGAAGGGCCTTGATCAGTGGTGATACATTAATGTAGTAAATGATAAAGATACAGCGGAATAACAGCAAATCTTGGCTTGATAAATGTACTGAAATCCAGGCTTATGACCCAAATTTAATCATCAAATCAAAATCTGCCGATTTGATTTTCACAGAGCGCCAAGGAAGGTTTCTTGTCAGAAAATTAGTGCCTAAATGCGCCTATGGAGTAAGCATGGATTTTTTTTTTCTTTTGTAAGATGAAAAACCATAGATACCCGTTTGCATTCGATTATGGATTCATTCTATTCCAATGGAAACCAGGAACGATCTTTGGATTCATTCTAGTCCTTGATGAGTTTTATGTTTTTCTTCATCCATAAAGATGAATAGAATCCGGTAATATTAATACAAGAGATATGTTTCTCACTATAACATAAACACACCTGCAAGAATTTGTTGGAGGGCTAGTCCAATAATTTTTTTAAAAAAATAATAAGCTTTTACCCTAATATTATCTAAGCTTAGGATGCTTATTCAAATTTTTTTTCTTTTTAACCATATTTTTCAAATTTTCATTCATTTTTCTTTTTTCCACGATTTATTATTTTATTTATTATAATTGCATTCATTTAATTTTTCGAAATTAAATTGTATTAACTTAAAATCATAAATATAAATTTATTATTTCATTTAATAATTGGCCAAAAAATAATATATTTTCAGAGAAAATAATAATTATTATAATAATTTTATACATAAATTCAATACTAATAATCTATCTTATATAAAAAAAACTTTTAAAAAAATATTTTAAATTTCACCTCCTAAAATAATTTTAACATCACTAACACATTCAGTTTCAGCAAATGAGGACAGGTCAGCATTGGTATGGGTCAAAAGAATGGCTCATGCAGCCGTGTGAATGCCAACCCGAGTATGCTAAGTTTATTCGGCATGTTTTAGAGATTCTATCACAGAGTCTAGGACCACCTAGCTAGATAGCCAAGACATAAAAATTCACCTATTATCTTCTGATATAAGCCATAGCCATTTGGACCTTAACCTGTCAAGTACCTCTCGGGAGAGCCATAATATGCAGCAGACTAATTGACTAAATTGATGTGAAGCTCAATGATTTATCTTATTACATGATGGTTTGCAGTGCCAGAACAACAAACATCAATCAAGAGCTACAGAAACACACATGCCTTGTATTCTCACCATTTATTACCATTCCCTCCTCTACCGAGACCAACTAGCATCATATCATTTGGAACTTTCATCTCCATCACCCCCACCACGAATCAGCTTCTCCTTCTCTGCCACCGATTTTCCTTCATCCACGCTCTGTGATCCCGTCAATCTTGCAAGTATGACAAAAGATATCCCTCCCAGGATATTGTTCACACACCTAAGAGCCACCACAGAAGTCTTGAATGCAAATGGAGGAAGCCCTTTGGCAAGAATGAACTCCACTCCATTCAATGCCTGGTAGCGGAAGTTGCCGCTCAGCCCCATGTGGATTGCCCAGGTGAGCGCATTCAATATAGTAGGAGGGGACTTGTTGGGAGTCTTGAAGCTCGGGTCCATCTTTTTCCTCATCTTGATAAGTCCATTAGAGATGGCAGTGCCCAACAACCCAGCAGCAAAGCCGACCATGGAAAATACTGTGCCCTTGTAAACAAAGGTCCCAAACCGGTTGAGGATGCTGTATGGTCCAGTCTCAAACATATGACTAGCCAGGCAGCTAGCAAAGATTGCAGGGAGGGCTGAGGCAGATGAGGAGCTTATGGTGGGTGCTAATAGGTACATGAGGGTGAGGTTCATCATGGAACCTACAACCAGCGTCGAGAAGACGAAATCAAGCTCATTGAGGCCAAAGTTCGGCCTTGAGGCCATATCCCCCAATACGTTAGCGCTCACACCGACTAATCCCTCCATCAACACCTTGAAAGGGAATTGCGGATCAGCAGCCACCCTCGACCTCCACCCCTCTAGGAAGAGGCCTAAAATCCCAAGACTCCTGAAATCCGATGAGGAGTCCTCAGAACTGCTATCACCTTCACCGCCACCATCACTGCGGCCACCGCCAATACTGCCAGTCCCTCCATTGCCGCCTCCAGCAGATGGCAAATGGAGTTTCAAATTCAATTTGTGATCGACGGACTTCCTAGGAAGGTAGAGTGATTTATTGCTAATAGTTTTATCGGAGTTGGAACAGTTCAGCGGGAAACTGTATCGTCCCTGCTGAGGACTGTAACGGAGCTGTGTCAAAGTCGCCATTTTCTTTCGCTGTGGCGTCCAGCACCAACCTCAAACGCAATCCTACTTATGCAAGATTTTAAACCAAATGAAATGTTTCATCAGATGGAGAAAATATCAACTCAATGGGAGCAACATACCATCGAAATAGAAAGACCCACAAATCGAGATCATGTAAAAAAGAATGTCCTTAACGAGAAGGAGAAGAAATAAGAAGATCCTAAATATCCAAACAGATCAAGTCCCGCCAATAAGACAGACATTTCCTTTCATCATAATAGATCTAAAAAACTCTTGGGTGATTTACCTGATGCGGGTATTGTTTCAGTAAAAGATCCCGACTTTTAGTTCCTTTCTAAGGGTGGTTAGTTGAATGCTTCAGGAGGCGGATCATGAAACACGGTACCAAGAAGGAGAGAGGGGAGGTGAGCTGAGAGTGAGACCATCAAATCATCGAATAGACATAGACTGCCACTCCCAAATGCTCATTGCTATTAATCATACTGCAGTGAATTACAAGTTAATAAACACAGTTCACATAAGTATTGGAATTCCTCTGCTCAGAATTTTGCAGCATGCATGGTCTCCCGCGGTTGTTGGCTCTGTAGCTACACTTTAGTCCAAAATTGAGAATGATTCAAATTGGTAAATTTGGTGATGTTATCCCAATAAATACGTAAAGACCAAATGTATACTTGGCATCCTAAACGCCATCATCCTCCGCCCAATTGTCCATAGCCTTTTGGTCCATTTGGACCATTTAGTGCGGAGCAGGAACATTATAATTTATGAAAACATTTTTATATGTAATATATTAAATTAAAAAATAAATAAAATATTATATATTAAGAATAAAAAATAATATATAATAAAATATATTATAGGTAAAATATAATTTTTTATGTATCACATTTTATTATATAATACAAATGAGTTATTATTACCATAAAAAATAAATAAATATTAATTGTATAATAATATTCATATATAAATATGGTATAATATTAATAAAAATAATATATATATATATATAATAAATTATATTATATATGCTAATTTTTTGTATCATTTTTTTGAAATTTTTACATGCATATTTCCATTATATTAAGACTTGCAAAATAACTAATATGCAAATAAGTTTTACAAATGCATTTTTCTAATTAAAGTTACTATTCATCTCAAACAAAATAAATATATATAATAAACAATAATTTATAAATTCCACAGTCTAATTTAGTCACATTCGATTTTATCACATTAACTAATTATCTAATTATGAAGATCAAGAGCTTGAATAATCATTTCCCCATTAGTAAATATGCATCCAAATAACTAAAAAAAACATCAAAATAGAATGTGACGATATATCTTCTGTACATTTTCACAAAACTAGTAGAATGTAGATATTAATAAATTTTATGTAACAATACAATTAACAATATTGAATAAAAGCTATCCATAAATATATGACAATATAATCAATAATATTGAATGAAAGCTATCAATAGATATATGACTTGAATAATATATTACTTTTAATTTAGTAAGAATTATCTTATCAAATAAAAATTTCAACCAAAGTAAAAGATGTTGTTTCATGAATAATTAAAAAGCATTGCATAAGGTGTGAGTATTTTAACTCTGATTAACACCAAATCACTTCTTTATCAATTTTTCACACGGTAACAACTTCTTTAACAAACTGGAATTCAAGTTAATATTGATAATATCCATGTTAGACACTCAATTAATGAGCCAATTTTACATATAATATTATATTTAGCTATGTCAGATAATTTTAATTGTTTATCTAACTTAATGAGAGGAAATAGTTAAAATTAATATTGTATATAGTTGTCTTTCATATAAAATACATCTCAATCCACATTGTTCAAAGTGAGTTTTTTTCAAGATAATAAATCATAAATTAAAAAACATACAAACTTGGTTCCATATGTGTAGATCTTATATACATTGATCCTTAGGACCACATACATCACTCCAAAAAAATTTAACTCCCCTCATATTAGAGGCCTCATCGATGCATAAAAAACGATCGCCCATATTTGGTGACTCATATTAGAGGCCTCATCGATTCATAAAAAAAGATCGCATATATTTGGTGAACTTGATTGATATCCTCCTTAGAAAGTAAGAAGTTAGTAGATAAATAATTGGTTATAGAAAGTAAGAAATTATCTTTAAAAGATATTGACTTATATGACCATTGACAAATACAATTAGTGATATTGTAAATTATAATTGTGAGAAGGTATTATGGATTGATAAAAGGTCGGATCCATGTTTACTTAAAAGTCATTACTTGTAAGTAGTAAAATTTTTCCAACCTTATAAACCCACATCACTTCTCTATTTTATCCAATTTGAGATTATATTATCAACACCCTCTCTCATGTGCAACGTGTATACACTTTACATGTGCAATTTTAAACCCGCCCTTAATAATTGTCTAGGAGCCATGTATTATTCTTCCAGTCTCGGGCGAAGGGGAACAATGGGTCCCAAGTTAGGTATTTTTCCTCCATGCTCAGGCAAACCACGAGCCGGGTTTCCAATCTTGAGTTGGGTACGGGTGTGAGCCAACTGGCTCCGATACTATGTGAGAAGGTATTATGGACCGATAAGGGGTTGAGCCCATGTCTGCCTAAAGTCATGACTTGTAAGTAGTGAAACTTTTCCAATCTTATAAACCCACAACACTTCTCTATTTTATCTAATTTGTGATTATATTCTCAACAATAACTTTATAATTAATAGTAAAAAAGTCTTAAAGAAATAAGAGACATGTCACACACTCACCCAATTATCAGGTCAGACCACTATAAAAACCACTACACCATCTCAACACTATGATAGTAGGCATCGCACTACTATAGAACTAACATGTCGTAAGTCTCACAATAATAAAACAATCAAATTTCACTATGAATTTATACTTTTACAAATCAAATTTGAAATATATACAATTTCTCAAAAGACTCTTTCAAGAATCAATATCTACATTGATTAGATTATCTCCAAATGTTTTACCTCGGTTCACTTTCATAGACAGGATATTCTACTCGTGTACTCCTCCACTCTTCAAGTACCCCCTGAAAGGAGTTAGGGAGGGGTTGAGTTTAAAGTCAACAAATGAGCTTACTAATACTAAGCTTTCATGTCATCGGCCTCAACCTCTACTCAAAATATCTAGCATGAAGAATTTTCTAAAGTTTTTCAAAACTATATCCACACATTCTTTCAAAAGAAAGGGTCATTAATTTAAAGATTTGACATAATTGGGTTTCGTCGAAAAATCTCAAGTAAATCACAACATGCCAAAGCAATATATCATATCATATCAAACAATAATCATGGTCCAACCATGTCCAAGAATATCACTTAATAGACCATTCGAGATCTATGACGGGTAGCATGCATACATGCATTTCACTTGGTCCTCATGATAGATAGTCCCACTCATAGTGATGTCGATGTCATTCCATTGAACATACCTATACTATGACAATATCCTCCTAACTCCCTAGCATAAGTACATGTAAACCTTGTCCCTTTATAGATAAGAAAACCAGGAAAAGAACCGGTCGTTCCAAAAGAGAAAATCGAGCCAGTTCACAAACCACAACCGATAGGGAAGGGGTAAATTGAGAAATTGACAAATCATGAGTGACTCAAAAGTCATAAAAATCATGGAAAAGAATCTCGGGGCAAATTGGAAGAGAAAACTAGAACGGTTCAGGTGAACTAGACTTGAACCGGTTTGAACCATACTTGAACCGGTTGCTAAATTTATTTTTCTAGGTGGCTTAAAATTCAAATTGGGGATTTGAAGCCACCATTAGATAGAGAATTTATAAACCCCACACTTTTGATTTAAGAAAAACCGGGAAAAGAACCGGTCAAACCGAGTAAGAAAACCGAGCCGGTTTACATTTGAGAACACGCAAT
Organism: Trapa incisa; assembly: GCA_030064435.1. Taxonomy (NCBI): domain Eukaryota; kingdom Viridiplantae; phylum Streptophyta; class Magnoliopsida; order Myrtales; family Lythraceae; genus Trapa; species Trapa incisa. The sequence goes on along the minus strand of CM057780.1, from coordinate 15,750,539 downwards.
ATAGAAATTTACAACTTCCGGGTGATCTAAAGGGTTTATTAAACCTTGGAAAAGAAATTTAAGAAACTTTAGAAAATAAAAACCAAATTGGTTTAGATGAACTAGATTTTATAAGAACTTTAAAGTTAAGTGTGTTTTCCTGAGAGTAGTGTGAGGATGGGTGACCTCTTGGGAAGTATGAATTTTTTTTGTAACCTGAAATAATAATTTATGGCAATATTAATATTAGTAATAAATCTCGCCCATTTAATACACTAGTTTTACGCCTATATAAAGAGGTCATCCCCATTTCATTCTCCTCACACCTGACACTTCTCTCTCTCTCTCTACTGCTTCATTTCCCGATAAAGCTCGAACCAGAGCTTCAACTTGAACAAAGGTCGGGCTCTTTAGAACCAGGGAGAAGACAGCTATATGATAGCAAACTACAGTCAATCCGAGAATCATTGGAGAAGCGCCAACATGATGGAATGGTGAAGCAACTCCGACAGACTGAAGCTGCCCTATTTCGGCCAAGCTGAAATCGACCATTTCAAGCCCTCCTTAGGCCAAAACAAGCCCTTCTAACACTTCCTCAGCCTTTTCACGGCCGAATTAGGACCGAAAGGTAAGCCAATTCGGCTCCCCTTTACAATTTTCGATCAGTGCTAGAGAGAGAGTCGACCGAATTTCAATGACGAAATTTTAATCCAATTTCACATCAATTGATGCAAATTCTGGATTCTAGGATGAACCTCAGGATGAGACTTATCTGCCCAGATCGAAAGCTCGGACCGCCGTGCCTTCACCGGTGAGTAATCGAAGCTTTCTCTCTCTACAGTTTGTTTTCTGGTGAAGCTCCATTTGAGCTCCTTCCGACGTTAAAATCTACGATTCAAAGTTTCTTAGAATCGTATGAACATGCGTTAACTCAATTTCAACTCCAATTTCAATAATTAGAAGTCTTTTATTGGTCAATTTGATAAAATCAAATTCGGTAGTGTTGAAGAGTTGAAATTGGGGGAATATTTGGTGATTTTCGAAATTCAAAGGGCCAAAATATAATTTTTTGAAATTGAGGGTCAATTGGGCATGAAAATAATGTTGGAGGACCAATTGAGGAATTTTGGAATTTTTGGGACAAAACTTACCATTTTTGTAAAAGAAGGGCAAAATGGTAATTTTGGAAAAATTGGGGGACCAAATTGGAAATTTGGGAAATTAAACCCCTTTTTGGTGAAATTGAATAAATTGAGGTCCCAGGATAAATTTTAAAAGTTACGGGATTCAATTTGAGGAAAAACTGACATTAGGGACTTAAAGTTAAAGGGAATTAACTTTAGGGACCTAATTGCAAATAACTAAAAGTTTGAGTTTTCCTATTCATTGGAAATGGATGAAGGCTGTTATTCCGAGTAATAATGAACAAGGTTGTTCATATCGTATTGGAACGCGAAATATCGGGAACGCTAGCAAGGACAAGCTCGCGTGAATACAAAGAACCAGTCTAGTGGAATTCACGGCATTAACGGGTGAGTGGATTTACTAACATCATACCCGGTTGGGATGATGAGCACAACTTAAAATTTAAAAATTATTTACCGGTTGTGAGTGGGTTTACTAACATCATACCCAGTTGAGATGATGAGCACAATTTAAAGTTAAAAACCACTTACCGGTTGTGAGTGGGTTTACTAACATCATACCCGGTTGAGATGATGAGCACAACTTAAAATTTAAAAACCACTTATTGGTTGTGAGTGGAAATTTTATATCATGCCCGGTTGGGAATGATAAGTACCTCAGTATGAAAACCCTCTGTTAAGTGGTATCTTAAACATCGCTACTTAGAGGAAGTGATGTGAAAATCATGCGGAAAAACTACTTACCGATTGTAAGTAGATCATACCCAGTTGGTATGATGAGACTTCCTCGAAGGAAGTTGAAAACCCGTTCATCGGTTATGAACGGAGGTGTCCTTATACCCGAGTGATATAATCGATAGAGAAAACATATGTTTTGTCGGAAGTGCTCTCACTTGACTATGTGCCAATGCTTAAACAATTTGGTAGACCTTCTCAACGGGAGCTCGAATAGCTCTGATAGGCCGGGGGCCTCGGTTTTGGAACTTGGGGGCTAAATGCCCAAATTTTGAAAATCTCGTACAGTGGGCCCAAGGCCAGTTGACATGAGCAGGAGCTCGTAAACGAACATGATATATGTGCCATAAAACTTAATAAGTGAATTGTTTAGCCATGGTACCAAGATAGGACCTACATGCTCAGTCAACTAGTGGCAGTGCAACATGACAGGTCGACGGACCAGTCAAGACAAACAATTGTGGGTTGACTTAAGAGTTGGGGCCGTTAGACCAGTGGCACCACAAATTACATGGCAATATAAGAAAACATTGTTTGTGCATGCACTGTGAGTACGAGATCATCAAGACGCCCATGAGGGCTAGTGATGCGTCCTAAGGGCACTGGACGACTTGGTGGCTATAAGGGTAGTTCGTCGTTCCAGGTGTCTGTGCGAAATCTAGAGTAGCACCAAGCGCATGAGATCGGGGTGGGGACAGGATGAGGTCTCTGTCCTCATACGAACACGAAGAAGTGATTTCGGGATTGTGGGTCGGATGTCACATACATCCACTCATTCCCAAGGTAGAAGTGATTGTACTTCTATCCGGGTGGCAGGAAAAGTCGCTCCGAAGCCACTAGCGGGTTCAGTAGTGATACTGACTTGCGAATGTGTATAACCTTCATGATGAAGGATGTGTGTTGGGTGATGACACACTAGTAACTAAGAAATAATGGAAAAACCTAAATTTTTAAATGAAGGGATTTTTTTTTTGAAAAGAAAGGAGTCTGGCACATTCCATATAAATGTTTTTCTTAAAAGTTAAAAGTAGACCTTTGAAAACCCATTCACTGAGTAGTCGTACTCACCCACTCTCTTATATTCCTTTCAGGAAATCCCGGAAAGCCTACCTTGAAAGTCCATCAACTAATATGCCTGTAAGACAGGTATGTAAAGTTTAAAATTTCATGCAGTTTTGATTATGCTATTCTAGGAAATGGAGCAGGTTTAAAGGACGCCTTACTCTTTACGGATTATAATAAGGGGAAACCCTTTAATAAACTGTGAAAGTGACAGGTTGTTCACGGGGATCCGACCAAACCGGGTCGGGGCATGACAACTAAAGTGGTATCAGAGGCTGTTTCCTTGAATACATAATCAAGACTATAAAATATTGTAACTAATAAGATTTATCCTAAAATTTTCAGATGGCTCCCAGGAGAGGAACCAAGAAAACTAGGAATGACTCTACTCAACACCTTATCTTCGTAGGAAGACAACCCTAGAAACTTCCCAAATTTCTGAAGCATGGTAGGAATCTCAAAAGAGCAAATGAGGAAGTATCCTAGAGAATGGTGACATGACCTATTAAGGTCACAACTCTAAGTATAAAGGAAGCCAAGCGTAAAGCCATAAAAGAGGGCATATAACCTTACATAGGAGGATGCTTATCAAGAATCTCGTAGCTCCCTTGTTATTTGGTGACCATTTTCTGTAATAGGGCCAAAATCCCCAACATACTGTACTACTCTATTAATGAAGTACTCCAAATTCCTAAAAACCCTGTCCCTTAAATGATGTGATCTTCAAGGAAGACTAAAAAAAAAAAAACTCTCATGGTATCCAGACTTAAGGACGAGTAGCACCAAAACTAACAATTCCCAAGAAAATGCCAAGAGGAACCACTTATGTTCATGTAATTACAAGCATGAATGATAGGGACACTACGTGGAGAAGTGCCCAACCCTACAAAGGACATGAATCAAGTTAACCTAGAGGGGAATAGGACATGAAGTGAAAAATTGTCCCACATCGCCAAGAGTCAGGACAATATTTTTCAAGAATAAACACCCCACAACTATAGGAAATCTGAAATGATACCATCCCAAGAAATGTGACTCCATTTGCAACCACAAATAAGAGGAAACTCTTCAAAATCTTAGCAAAGTGGTAAGAAGGAAAAATGGTAAAGGTAGGACCTCAATAAAACCACAAACGGAACAAAGGATAACTGAAGAGAATTCCCCCTTTAAGAAGAAAATCCAAACAATTTAGGAGCAAAGAAAGGAGTGCATCCACAAGAGAAGACAAGACGAACATTTGATGACAAACAGGATGTATTGGGATTACAGGAATAAATCACCTTGGAAAAAAAAGCAACTATGTCAAATAGGAAGTTCAGATCAACAGGAAAAGAGAAAGCAAGTCGTTACAAAAAGATAGTCAGAGGGAACAAATGACACCCTAAGGAAGGTTGGGAAGTATAAGGGAACACATCATAAAAAGGTCCGTGAGATGGACGTTAAGGACAAGAGTACTCAAGAAACAACTGGCCTAAGAAACTTAGACCAAAGGAATGGTGGAGGCGAGGCAGTTAACAAACTAATACACGGGAAAACCATAATTTGAGTTCCAACAAAGAAGAGAGGGGCGAAAAGGCCAAATACTCAGGAAAAGAAGGATGAAAGAAATCCTTAACAGGAACAAAGGCCAAATTAACCAAGAAAAAAAATAATAGGCAAGCCTCTCACATAATTATCAAGAAATCTTGAAACAAGGAAGATTTGAACGCTATATAAAGAAATACACTATGATAGTAAACTTTAGAGGGATGCATACGACTAACTACCCTTGAAAGAATTTTGATGGGCAGATGGACATAATGTGGAGTGCAAGGAACCAACCCTTAATTGGGAAATGTTTCAAAGGAAGGAAGTATCGTGATGGCCTAGTGTGACCTACTTGGAGAGAGCAGGAGGACTAAACAATAATTTTAGGAGAACATAGTAGAAAGAAGAAACGAGTAACAACGGGATGGCCAAAGAGAATAAACAAAACCCTAAGAAAGGCTGTGATGTAGTAAAAACTACACCCTATGAAGGACAAAGGATGGGCTTAGGCTGGGGGCCTTGGTTTTGGAACTTGGGGGCTAAATGCCCGATTTTGAAAATCTCGTACAATGGGCCCAAGGCTAGTTGGCACGAGCAAAAGCTCATAAACGAACATGATATATGTGCCATAAAACTTAATAAGTGAATTGTTTGGCCATGGTACCAAGATAGGACCGACATGCTCAGTCAACTAGCGGCAGTGCGACATTACAAGTCGACGGACCAGTCAAGACAAACAATTGTGGGTTGAGTTGAGAGTCAGGGCCGTTGGACTAGTGGCACCACAGATTACATGGAAATATGAGAAAACATTGTTTGTGCATGCATTATGAGTACTGGATCATCAAGATGCCCATGAGGGGTAGTGATATGTCTAAAGGCCCTGGACGACCCGGTGAGTATAAGGGTAGATCGTCATTCCAGGTGTCTGTGCAAAATTTGGAGTAGCACCAAGCACATGAGACCGGGGTTGGGACCGGATGAGGTCTCTGTCCTCATATGGACACGAAGAAGTGATTTCAGGATTGAGGGTCGGATGTTGCATACATCCACTCATTTCCAAGGTAGAAGTGGTCGTGCTTCTATCCGACTGGCAGGAAAAGTTGCTCCAAAGCCACTAGCAGGTTCAGTAGTGATACTGACTTGCGAATGTGTGTAACCTTAATGATGAAGGATGTGTGTTGGGTGATGACACACCGAGATAACTAAGAAATAATGGAAAACTCGAATTTTTAAATGAAGGGATTTTTGAAAAGAAAGGACTCTGGCACACTCCATATAAATGTTTTTTTTTTAAGTCTAATGATTTGAATCTCATTCACTGAGTAGTCGTACTCACCCCCTCCCTTATATCCCTTTCAGAAGATTTCGGAAAGCCTACCCTTAAAGACCATCAACTAAGACGCCTGTGAGACATATATGATGAATTTAAAATGTTATGCAGTTTTGATTATGTTATTACAGGAAAAAAGTGTATTTTTAAAGGATGCCTTACTCTTTATGGTTTAGGATAAGGGGAAACCCTTTAATAAACTGGGAGAGTGGCGGGTTGTTCATGGGGATCCGACCAAACTAGGTCGGGGGTGTGACACTTTAAGTCCCTAATGCTGGCTTTCCCCAAATTGAGTCCTGAAACTCTAAAATTCACCTTAGGACATCAATTTTTTCAAAATCACAAAAAATGGTTCAAGCTTCCCAAATTTCCAATTTGGTCCGCCAACTTTTCCAAAATTACCATTTTGCCCCTACTATACAAAAATGGTAAGTTGTGCCCCAAAAATTTGAAAATTTGTCCAATTGGTCCTCCAACATCTTTATCATGCCCAATTGACCCTCAATTTTATGAAATTGCACTTTAGTCCCTCGAATTTTTGAAATCCCCAATTTTCCTCAATTTCAACCTTCTAACTCAACCGAATTTGATTTCATCAAATTGATCGATCAAATGAGTTTAATTGTTGAAATTGAAGTTAGATTGGAGTTCCTACACCTTTATACGATTCAATTGCTCTTTGAATCACACGATTTGATGCTGGAATGAGCTCCAACGGAGCTTTGCTAGAAAATTGGACTTAGAGAGAGAAAGCTTCGAAAGCTTACCGTCGGGGGTGCGACGGTCCGAGCTTTCAATCTAGGCAGATAGCTCTTATCCAGAGGTTACTCCTAGGATCAAGAATTGTATCAATTGATGCCGAATTGAGCGAGAATTTAGTCATCGAAGTTCTGCCGGTTCTCTCTCTAGCACCAATCAAAATTTACAGAGGGGTGCCAAATTGGCTTACCTTTCAGCTCTAATTCAGCTGTAGGAGGACTATGGAGGTGTTGGGAGGGCTTGGTTTGGCCTGAGAAGGGCTCAAATTGGCTAATTTTACCTCGGCCAACACAAGGCACCTTCGATCCGCCAGAGCTGCTTCACTGTTTTATCACGCCGACATTTCTCCGGTGATCCTTAGAGCAAATGGAGACTACAAGTATGTAATTGACTTCTCCCCAAATCCAAAGAATTAGACCATGCTTTCTTTGGCTCAGAAAAGACCCTATATAGGAGCTTTGGTTCGAGCTTCACTGGAAATTAGAGCAGTTGAGAGAGAACGGAGTTTTCAGGTGTGGAGAGGATGAATGAGAAGGGGCTCTTTATATAGGATGCTCAAGGACTTCTTGGTTGTCTAATTGACACCTTAATGGCGGTCATTCATTGCATCAAACTCCCCGGCCGGAGACTTTTCATCTTTGCTGGTGCTGCGTGATTTTTCGGGCGAGTGAACAGTGCTATCATCAAAAGGAAGAAGATGACACTATTTCGAACCAGACCGGACCTAATTTAAAGCTTAAACCAATCGGTTCAGGCCCGATTCGAACGAGTTTTTCAAAATTAAAAATTTCTAAATTCATTCTCTATCCAATGGTGGCCTCAAATCTCAAATTTGAATTTTTTAAGCCACCTAGAAAAATGAATTTAGCATGCGGTTCAATAGTGGTTCAAACCAATCTAAACTGGTTCAATCCAGTTCGGGTCTGGTTCACCTTAACCAGTTTGGTTTTCATCACCAATTCATCCTAAAGTTCTTTTTCTTGACTTCTATGACTCTTTAGGTCACTCGGGATCCATAAATTTCCCGGTTTACCCTTTTTCTATCGGTTCTGGTTCATGAACCGACTCGGTTCATAAACCGATTCAATCCATTTGGATCCGGTTCATCTAAACTAGTCTAGTTTTTCTCTTCCAATTTGTCCTAAGGTTCTTTTCCAAGACTTTATGAACCCTTTGGGTCACTCGGGAGTTGTAAATTTCCTGAATCGCCCATTCTCTAATGGCCGGGTTTGTGAATCAGTTTAGTGTTTCTCACTCGGTTTGATCGGTTATTTTCCCGATTTTTCCTTAACTCCTAAGGGCGGGTTTTACACGGCTGAATCCAGTTGGATCCGGTTCATCTGAACCGGTTTAGTTTTTCTCTTCCAATTTGTCCTAAGGTTCTTTTCCAAGGTTTTATGAACCCTTTGGGTTACTCGGGAGTTGTAAATTTCCCAAATTGCTCGTTCTCTAATAATCAGTTTTGTGAATCGGTTCGGTGTTTCTCATTCAGTTTCACTAGTTCTTTTCCCAATTTTCTTTAACTCCAAAGGGCAGGGTTTACAACTCTCCCTTTTTTTTAGGAGTCTTGTCCCCAAAACTAAATCAACATTTTTCACTCTGAGATAAACTTCTCTTAATGTTAACTTGAGGATGTTAACACTACGATCGTTCTTTCACTTAGACCACTTTAAATTATATGCTTAAGGAAGTTCCTTTCCTTTACATTGTTTACTCATTCCATGGAGTTTATCATAACTAGTATGTCTTGCTCACGAGTTAAAAGGTATTTCCCTAGGTTGACATCTTCCTTTGCTTAGGGCAAGATTCTTCCCCTTTGGGATTCTTACTCAAGATTTCAGGATTGGGAGTTCCAAGGTGCCCAATCGTTCCTTTGTCTAGTTATTCTCTTCATTGTTGAAACCCTTAGCTTGGTGTTCTTTCGAGCATTATGTAATTGATTTTATGGGTTTCAGTGTTATTACCTCTTCGTCCTATTTTAATCCTTCCTTCATCCATTATTTATTACAACTTCGGTCCAAGTTATGTTTGACCTCGTAATACTTACGCACAAACTCTTCCTTATTTGAGTCACATTTTTCTTTGGGACTGTTGAGCTTACGTATCTCTTATAGCACGACAATGCTTCAGAATATGTCTTTGATCATTAAAATTATAGAACACTTCCTTATTGGGTGTTCCCAACCTTCCAACCTTTTAGCGATTGAATAACTTCATCCCTCTTTTCACTGGGTAGTATTCCATGACTACCTTTACCGTTATCTAGTCATCTCTCATGCCTTGACAAATTGTCTTACACAACAGTGTCGGCTTTCCTTAGCCACTCATCATTTCCCAACTTCCTTGTTGGGTCTTTCTGGTGCAAGTCATTGGATATCATGATGACTTACCGACACACTGGGATTCTTCCCTTCTTATGTCTTTCTTCATTTCTGGTGACATCATTTACTCAAGGATTTTCCTTTTCCCTAAACTCACTCTCATTTACTTGTGACCATTTCATGATTCCGCTGTTTTTAGGGAGTTCTCTTTTAATGATTTTCATTCCCTACTATTTCCTTCAAAGTAGAGATTTCCCTTTAGAGTTACATATTCAACCTTCTTACCATTTTTTGGAGATTTCTTCCTTCATTTCCTTACACCATCTTCTATGTTGAGGCATGTACCCACTTTGAATCCTTCTTCGTCATAAAAATTCCATTTCATTCCTTATCTGTAGAATTTCTTATTATTAGTCTTATTTCATGTATTCCACACTATGTTCAACTGTCCATTCTTTAGGCTCAAGTAAGTGAGCGTGGACCATGACCCATCCTGATATTAATGGTCGTTTCCCTAATTTACTTCTTAATTGAGGGCTTACTTCTCCAAGATTCCTCATACATTCCTTCTTTTATTCTCTTATTATTGTAGTCCACCCATTTCTACTCGTTACGACATCTTTTGATGCTACCATCCTATTTACATGTTACTTGGGTTTAATTTACTTTTGGGGCCCTCATGAGTATTTTTTTCTTTGCACTTGATCTTTCCATTGGTTTGCTTATCTTTCTTCTGACTTCGATTGGTTCCATTTCCTCTTAGTTGGGATGCATATGCCTTCTCGGGGATTCTTTCCTTGGTAGGATTCTTTACCTTTCTCCCTAAATTTCTTTTTCATTCATCCTTTGGAAGTATCTAACCATTAAATGATATCCTTTGATGTCGTCCTTCCCATGTACCCTTCTTGAGAAATCTAGTGGTACATCTTTGTACTATTTCGTTAATTGTACTTATATCTCGTACAAGTTTTCTTCCTTGAGAAGGGTTTAAACATGGTTTGTTTCAAGACCTCCTAGTATGTGAGGTTTACTTAATCCTCCTCATGGCTTAAGTATGATCCTCCTTTCCATTTTCGGCCATAATTTCCTTTAAGAATTTCCTTCATCCTTATTTTCCAACATTTGGCCTTTCCACTTCTTTCCTCCTCGCCTAGGTTTTAATTTCATAATTCCTATGAGGGTCAGTTCGTTAACTGTCTCATCCCTACTACTTTCTTTGTTTACTTGTCTTGGTTTAGTTGACATTTGAGTTCACTTGTCCTTGGCTCCTATCTTATCACCCATTTTGAGTGTAGTCTTTACTACTTTCTGATCCTTCCTAGGGCATCTCGTCCCACTAGTTTAATCTGTTTGCTAGATTCTTCTTGGCTCCTCTGCTTTTTCCATAGTAGGTTACTCCTTGCTATCTCGAGATATCCTATTTGTCTCTCGACATTCGAGGGTTGTCTTCTCTAGTGGAGGTGCTTCCTTCTTTGTTCCTAGATGGCATGTAGCTTTCTTGTAAGGGAAGATTCCCTTCATCTATATTATATTCTTGTTTGCAATTTCTCAAGGTCCTACCTTTGGACCTTCCTACGTTTTGTGGCTTTGGATTTTTTTGTATCCGGCGTGCTTCTCGGGAAGTATTGCTCTAAATCCATGGAGTTTGGGACAGACTTCCATTACATGTCCTATTCCCCTACAAGTTAACATGATTCATGTCCTTAGTAGGGTTGAGCAGTTCTCTATGCAGTATCCCTATCATTCATACTTGTAATTATGTGGATATAAATGGTTCCTCCTGGTATCTTTTTAGGGAATTGCTGGTTTTGGTGCTTCATTGTCCTTGAATCTAGATAACTTGATATTTTTCTTGTGGAGTCTTCTTTGCTAAAGGATCACTCTTAGAGTCTTCTTAGATTTCTTGATTTCCTAATTCAGTTTCCTTAACTGGGATGGAATTCTCCCTAGTTTCTATGGTAGTGCAGGTTTGTTTGGTCACTTTCCTTGGGGCCATCTTCCTAGCAAGATCACATCCTTTGAGATATATGGTTTTTAGGAATTGGGAGTACTTCATTAATAGAGGAGTACAATATATTAAGGGTTTTAGCCCTATTATAGAAAGTGGTCACAAAATAAATAGGGAGCTACGAGATTCTTGATAAGCATCCTCCTAAGTAAGGTTATACATCCTTTGCTGGCGTTTTTGACTTCAGGCTTGGCTTCCTTCATACTTAGAGTTGTGACCTCAATAGGTCCTAGCACCATCCTCCAAGATACTTCCCCATTTGGTCTTTTGAGACTTCTACTATGCCTTATGCATTGGGAAGCTTCTAGGGTTGTCTTCTTACGAGGATAGGGTGTTGAGTAGAGTAAGTCCTAATTTTCTTGGTTACTCTCTTGGGAGCCATCTAAAAATTTTAAAACTTTCTCTTAGTTACTATATTATATAGTCTTGATAATGTTTTTGAGGAAACATGCTCTGATACCACTCAGGTTGTCATGCCCCGACTCGGTTTGGTCGGATCCCCGTAAGAAACCCACCACTCTCCCGGTTTATTAAGGGTTTTCCCCTTCTTTAAACAGTGAGGAGTAAGGCGTCATTTAAACCTGTACCTTCCCTGGAATAACATTAATTAAAACTACATGAAATTTTAAACTTTACATACCTGTCTTACATGTGTAGTTAACTGGGGTCTTTGGGTAGGTTTTTCCTATGTTACCTAAAAAGGGAAATAAGGGAGGAGGTGAGTACAACGACTCAGTGAATGGATTTTTAAATTTTGACATTTAGGAAAAATGTTTGAATTAGAGTGTGCCAAACTCCTTATTTTCTTTTAAAACCATTCATCATTAAAAATTTTGCCAAAAATTGGAGCAGTTGAGAGAGAATGGAGTTTTCAGGTGTGGAGAGGACGAATGAGGAGGGGCTCATTATATAGGAAGCTCGAGGACTTCTTGGTCGTCCGATTGACTCGTTAATGGCGGTCATTCATTGCCTGAACCTCCCTCACCGAAGACTTCTCATCTTCATCGATGCAGCACAATTTTCCGATAAGTGAACAGTACTGTCATCTAAAGGAAGAAGACGACAGTGTTCCAAACCGAATTGGATAAGTCCGAATCGGGTTCAAAGATTAAATTGATCGGTTCAAGCCCGATTCAATCGAGTTTTTCAAAATTAAAAATTTCTAAATTCATCTAAATTCATCTAAATTCATTCTCTATCTAATGGTGGCCTCAAATCTCAAATTTGAATTTTCTAAGCCACCTAGAAAAATGAATTTAGCATCTAGTTCAATAGTGGTTCAAAACAGTCCAAACTGGTTCAATCTGGTTCAGTTCTAGTTCACTTGAACCGATTTGGTTTTCATCTCCAATTCATCGTAAAGTCATTTTTCTTGACTTTTGTGACTCTTTAGGCCACTCAGGATCCATAAATTTCCCGGTTTGCCCATTTTCTATCGGTTCCGGTTCATGAACCAACTCGGTTCATAAAGCAGTTCAATCCAGTTGGATCCGGTTCATCTAAATCGATCTGGTGTTTCTCTTCCAATTTGTCCTAAAGTTCTTTTCCAAGACTTTATAAACTCTATGGGTCACTCGAGAGCTGTAAATTTCCCAAATTGCCTCTTCTCTGATGATCGGGTTTATGAACCGATTCAGTGTTTCTCATTCGATTTGACGAGTTCTTTTCCCAGTTTTTCCTTAACTCCAAAGGGCAGAGTTTACATGGTTCAATCCAGTTGGATCCGATTCATCTGAATTGGTCTGGTTTTTCTCTTCTAATTTGTCCTAAGGTTCTTTTCCAAGGTTTTATGAACCCTTTGGGTCTCTCGGGAGTTGTAAATTTCTCAAATTGCCCGTTCTCTGATAATTGGTTTTGTGAACTGGTTTAGTGTACTCAATTTGACCGGTTCTTTTCCTAGTTTTCTTTAACTCCAACGGACGGGGTTTATAGAGCTCCTCTCCATTCATCCTCCTCACATCTCAAATCACCATTCTCTCTCAATTGCTCCATTTTCTATTGAAGCTAGAACTAGAGCTCCGACTTGGGTAGTTTTCTTAGCCTTATAAGGCAAGGTCGGGTCCTATAGTGTAAACCTCATCCCTTAAAGACAAGGAAACTAGGGAAAGAACCGGTTAACTCGGTTGGGAAATCTGAATCGGTTCACAAACCCCAACCATTAGAGAAAGTGCAAAACAGGAAATTTACAAATTCTGAGTGACCTAAAGGGTCACAAAAGTCATGGAAAAGGACTTCATGATGAATTGAAAGAGAAAACTGAATTAGTTCAGGTGAATCGGACCTCAACCAGTTTGAACCACTATTGAACCGATTTCTAAATTTATTTTTCTAGGTGGCTTTGAAAATTCAAATTTGAGAATTTAAGCCACCATTGGATAGAGAATGAATTTAGATGAATTTACAAATTTTTAATTTTGAAAAATTCGGTCAAATCGGGCCTGAACCGGATAGTTTAAGCATTGAATCCGATTCTGACCGGTTCATAATAGTGTTGTATTCTTTCTTCAGAAGACAACACTGTTCACTCACCGGAAAATTGAGCAGCACTGGCAAAGATGAAAAGTCTCTAACCAAGGAGTTTCAGGCAATGAATGACTGCCATAAAGGTGCCAATCGTATGGCCAAGAAGTCTATGCGCTTTCTATATAAAGTGCTCCTTCTCATTCATCCTCCTTACACTCTAAAATGCCTCTCTCTCCCTACTACTCCATTTTCTGGTGAAGCTCGAACCAGAGCTCTGACTTGGGAATTTTTCTAATCCAAAGAATGTGAGGTTGAGTTTTTTAAATTCGGGGAAAAGTCAGCTACACGATAGTAGCCTCCATTTGCTCCAAGGATTACTAGAGAAACACCAACGTGATAGAACAATGAAGTAGCTCCGGCGAATCGAAGCTAACCTATTTCGGTCGAGCTGAAAACAGCCAATTCAAGCCCTTATCATGCCAAACCAAGCCCTCCCAACACTTCCACAACCCTCATACAACTGAATTAGAGTGAAAAGGTAAGCCAATTTGGCTTCACTTTGTAAATTTCGATCAGTGTTAGAGAGAGAACCGATGAAACTTCATTGACCAAATTCTCCATCAATTCGACATTAATTGATGTGATTCTTGATCCTATGAGGAACCTCAGGACAAGAGCTATCTACCCAGATCAAAAGCTCGGACCGTCGTGCCCCCAACGATAAGCTTTCGAAGCTTTCTCTCTCTGCATCCAATCTTCCGACAAAGCTCCGTTCGAGCTCGTTCCAACGTCAATTTAGGAGATTCAAAGTGCAATTGAATTGTATGGATGTCTAGGAACTTAAATCAATCTTCAACTTCAACAATTAACCTCATTTGATTGGTCAATTTGATGAAATCAAATTCGACCATGGTGAAAGGTTGAAATTGGGGAGAAACTTTGGGGATTTCAAAAATTCGAGAGACTAAAGTGCAATTTCCTAAAATTAATGGCCAATTGGGCATGAAAAAGATATTGGAGGACCAATTGGTCAATTTTGGGAATTTTTGGGGCAAAATTTACCATTTTTGTAAAGTAGGGGCAAAATGGTAATTTTAGAAAAGTTAGGGACCAAATTGGGAATTTGGGAAACTTGAACCCTTTTTTGTAATTTTGAATAAAATGAGTTCCCAAAGTAAAATTTTAAATTTTTAGGACTCAATTTGGGGAAATATGGCATGAGGAACCTAAAGTTAAAGAAAAAGAACTTTAGGTACCTAATTGCAAATAATTGGAAAGTTTGGGCATTTCATCCATTTGTGATGAATGAAGGTTGTTAGGTCGAAGGATAATGAACATGGATATTCATATCGTGTAGGAACATGAAGTACCGGGAATGCCAGCCAAGACAAGATCGTGTAGAGGCAAAAAGTCGGTTGAAAGGAATTCACTACATTCATGGGTGAGTGGGATTTTTATGTCATACTCGGTTGTAATGATAAGCACCTCGGAAATGAAAACCCGCTACAATGTGGGATTTTAACATCACACCTGAACGGGGTGATGTGAGAAAACACACGGAAAAACTACTTATCGGTTGTAAGTGTATCATACCCAGTTGGTATGATGAACTTACTGGAAGGAAGTAGAAAACCCATTCATCGATTATGAGCGGAGATGTCCTCACACCCAGTTGGTGTGATGAACAACTGAAATATGATTTTTATCATAAGTGCTCTCCCCTTACTATGTGCCACTACTTAAACTTTTTGGGAGACATTCTTGACGTGAGCTTGAATAGCTCAAATAGGCTAGAGACCTCGGTTTTGGAACTTGGGGGCTAAAATGCCCGATTTTAAAAATATCGTAGAATGGGCCCAAGGCCAGTTGGCACGAATAAGAGCTCGTAAACAAACATGAGTATAAGCCATGAAAAATTTAAATGAATGATATGTTTGGCCATGGTACTAAGACATGACTAACATACTCGATGGACTAGCGGTAGTGCGATAAGACAAGTCGATAGACCAATCAAGACAAATAGATGTAGGTCGAGTTGAGGGTCGAGGTCGTTGTACCAGTGGCACCAAAGATTAAATGGCTTATGAGGAAAATTGTTGTTTTGTGCATGCATTGAGGTTTAGGACCATCAAGATGCCTACGAGGGGTAATGATGTGTCCTAGGGGCTACTGGATGACATGGTGGAGATAAGGGTAATTTGTCATGCCAGTAGTCAGGGAAGCTCGACATAGCTTCATGCGCATGAGACCGGGGTGGGGTCGAGATGAGGTCTCTATTGTCATATGCACATGGAGTTTCTTTACGGGATTGAGGGTTGGATGTCACGTACATCCAATCATTCTCAGGGTAGAAGTGGACGAGCTTCTATCTAAGTGGCCGATAAAGTCGCTTTGACGTCATAAGTAGGTACAGTGGACGTGCTGCCCTGCGAATGTGTGATTCCTTCATGATGAAGGGCGTGTGTTGAATGTTAAACACACTGACTATGGTTAATGAAGAATAATGGTTTTGAGAACCGAGAAATTGAGAAAATGGTTTTAAGAAAATAAGGAGTCTGACACACTCTAATTCAAACTATTTTTCTGAATATCAAGTTTTAAACACCCATTCACTGAGTCGTTGAACTCACTCCCTCCCTTATATCCCTTTTCAGGTAACCCAAGGAAAACCTACCCAAAGAGCTCCAGTTAAATGCACCTACAGACTCTAGGGGAAGTCAGATACCAAATAGCAACTTTCTTTCAACCCGAGGACCACCCGAGAAGTGTCGGTGGAATCAAACAATGAAGCAGCTCTGACGGACTGAAGCTTCCCTATTTTGGCCAAGCTGAATTTAGCCAAATTCAGCCTCCTCCATCCAAACCAAGCATCCCCTACACCCCCACAGTCCTCACACGGCCTCAATAGAGCTAAAAGGTAAGTCAATTCGGCTCTCCTCCGTCGTTGTCGATCGGTGTTAGAGAGAGAAAGTGCTAAAATTACTGATAAAATTCACCCTTAATTGGACATCAATTGTAGCAATTCTTGATCCTAGAATGAACCTCAGGACAAGAGCTACCTCTCTAGATCGAGAGCTTGGATGTCGCTCCTCCGACGATAAGCTTTTGAAGCTTTCTCTCTCTATAAACAATTTTCCGGTGAAGCTCCGTTTGAGCTCAATTCGGACCCAAATGTTGTACTTCAAGACTCATTGAATTATATGGAAGTTTAGGAACTGATCCATACCTTTAATTTGAGCAATTAACGTCGATTGAATGGCCAATTTGAAGAAATCAAATTCGGTCAATTTGAAGAGGAGAAATTGAGGGTTTCTAGAAATTGAGGGATCTCTTTGCAATTTCCCAAAATTGAAGGCCAATTGGCCATGATAACGATGTTGAGGGATGAATTGGTCAATTTTCAAAACATTTGGGGCCAAATTACTATTTTTGGAAAGTAGGGGCAAAACCGTAATTTTGGAAAAATTGGGGACCAAATTGAAAATTTGGAAAACTTGAGTCCCTTACACAATTTTGAGTAAATTGAGAACCCAAAGGGAATTTTGGAAGCCTTGGGACTCAATTTGGGGAAATGTTAGCATTAGGAACCTAAAGTTAAGGAAAATAAACTTTAGGGACCAAAGTGCAATAAGCAAACAATTTTAAGCCTAGTCGTCCATAAGTGAGAAAACAATTATTGTCATGCCAAACCTTAATTGATAAGGTCGCCCAAATCATGTAGGGATGCAAGAGACCGGTCCACGCTAGCTTTTCCTCGTTGGCGTTCCGGTCTCTTGTGTCCCTACACGATTTGGGCGACCTTATCAATTAGGAAACTCACAGTAATCGGGTGAGTGAGCTTAATTATATATCATACTCGGTTGGGATGGTGATAACTTTAGAAATGACAAACCACTTGTCAGTGAGATTATTTAAACTTAATACTCGGTTGGGAGGAGGAGTAATATCTTTAATTGATAAAACATACTTACTTGTTGCAAGTAGAGACAATCATACCCAATTGATATGATGAGTTTCCTTTAGAAAAAGAGAAGCACGCCTACTGGTTGTAAGCAGAGATATCATCACACTCAGTCGGTGTAATGAGTTGAAAAAAATAGATTTTTGTTAGAAGTGTTCTCCCCTTACTGTGTTCCAATGCTTAAAATATTTGGGAGACCTTCTTGACGGGAGCGAAAATAGCTTAGATAGGCTAGATGACTCGATTTTTGAACTCATAAGGCTAAATGCTTGGCTTTGGAAAATACGTGTTATGGGCCCAAGGCTAGTGGGCACAAAGAGGAGCTCGTAAACAAACTTTGTTAGAGGAAGCCATGAAAATTTTAATGAAATTGGTTGTGTGATTTCACCACGGTACCGAGTCAGGACCGACAGTGCTTGATGGACTGGCGGCAGTGCGTCAAGGCTAGGTCGATGAACCGACCTAGACAAACAGCTATAGGTTGGGATGAGTGTTGGGGTCGTTGGACCGTTGACACCAAAGATAATGGCTATGGTATAAAAAATTCTTGTTTGTGCATGCACTTATGGTACGGGACCATCAAGATGCCCTAGGGAGTAGTGATGGTTCTCAAGCTGGTTGGACTACATGGGGGGCGATAAAGGTAGTTTGTTGTGCCAGACAGTCATGAAGCTCTGGGAGCTTCTTGTGCATGAGACCGGGGTGGGGTCAGGATGAGGTCTCCGTCCTCATACGGACAAGTGGTATTTGGGTCTGAGGGTCGGACGTACATCCGACCCTCAGACCCAAGGTAGAAGTGGATGGGCTTCTATCTTGGAGGATGGTAAAGACGCTCCAAGCCACAAGTGGGTGCAGTGGGCGTGCTGCACCTGCGAATGTGTGTACCCTTCCTGATGAAGGTCGTGTGTTTGTTTGCTAAATGCCTCTCGAGGCAAGGGGGTGGGCTAAAAGAGCTAAACACACCTAATGTGGAAAAATAAAAAAAAGGTTTTGAAAGTCGAAATTTGAATAAAATCATTTTTAAAGGAAATGATAACCTTGTCATGGGTTAGTAAACAAAAGCTATTTTGAAAACTCACTCCCAACTCCCGCTCACTAAGTTGTAGAACTCACCCCCTCCCTTTTTACCCCTTTCAGGTAACTGAGAGAAAAATCAACCTAAAGACCCTCCCATATTTGGATATTAAGACAGGTACATCTATTTTATAATATTCAATTTTGTATAATGCTAATCCAGGAAAGATAGGAAAAAGGATGCCTTACTTCTCGGGTTTCTAAAAAGGGTGAAACCCTTCATGGATCAAAGGGAGTGGCAGGTTCTTCATGGGGATCCGACTAAATCGGATCGGAGCGTGACACTCACAAAGCTCCTAGAACTTTAAGACATACCAGAATAACACAACTTCCCTTGTACCAACCTTGCTGTTTGTAGCCCTTAGAACAAACACTACCCCGTATCGGGTTGCTCTTTGGTTCCAAACGGTTGCAATCACATACAAATATCTTTTGATTTAAGACATTTATCTTTGCGTTGCTAGCACAACGGGCTCCAACCTAACTCTAGCTCAGCAAAATCAGCAAATATTATCAATTTGTGATAATTTTATCAGACTCTTAAATCAGAACTTATTTACAAGTTTGACCAGTTTTAATTGGCCTTGAGCCCACTTCACTTTTTAAAAAAACTATGGCCTTGGGTCCACTTACACAAAACTAGATCTAGCCAATCTTTTGTCGACCATGGACTTCGACCATTTCTTGCATCGACGGTCGGAACTATGCCATATCCCTTAAAGTGTATCCTTACATTGTTCAAGGGTTGTCCTATTATCATAATTCTTACTTTCTTCAAAAAATATAATCCCAAAATGTTTAAGCGATTTCACACAGTTAGGGGGTTATACTTTTGGAAATTTGATTTCAAAATAAATCATGCTTTCAAGTATGCTTCTTTAGTCCAATCATATTCAATGCCAGTAATCTCATTCATCCGAGATCCGTGACTTGTTCTTCAAGAACGGAATTCTGATACCTTGGGTTGGACTCTCGATTGTAAGTAAAGGTATTACTTTCACACCTACACGATCATTGATAATGGATTTGTCAATTATCCGATATTTGCACTTAGCTCCCTATATTTTCTTTAATTAACATAGAAGTTCCTAAGTTTATTTTCTTGACAAATAAATTCCCACTTATATGCCATAATTTCCTCAATTTACATTATTTGTAATTTTATCCCCAAGTAATTTTATTTAATATAAAATTATTCAAAATTACAAAAAAAAACATATTATTCATTTTTAATTGCAATTAAATTCCCCAAAAAATATTTTAATTACAATTAAACCTCCAATTTCATTTAATTCCTCAATTGACCCTCAATTTATGTCAATTGCACAAAAATTCCCAAATTTTCAAAAATCCAAAAATTGCCCAATTTCTCCTAAATTACACTTTGACCCCCGAAATCTCAATTCAACAAATTGATTTATTAAACTCAGTTAATTGCTTCCTATCATGTTGTTAATCATCTCCCCTTTCTCTTTAGGATCGTTTCAAGCTTTGAATAATCCAATTTGGCCTAGAACTAAGCTCAAATGAAGCTTCACTAGAAAATATTTATATAGAGAGAAAACTTTGATTTTTTACCGGCAAGGATGCAGTTGTCGAAGCTCTTGATTTGGGGAGCTCACTATCATCAATAGTATACTCTTATGATCAAATTTCACCTCAATTGGTGCCCTGAACAGAGAGAATTTTATTAGCAAAATTTTCACAGTTTTCTCTTTTTAAATTCACTATTTCGGTGAAGGGCAACAACAATTGCTTACCTCGAAGGCTCAAGGAGGACTAGGCTCAATTGTGGAGAGTCATGGGAGGGTTGGTCTGGCCTTAAAGGTTTGAGGGTGACCCAAATTCAACTCGAAAGCTCTTGCTTAAAGTCAATAGTCAGAGCGACTATATTGTGCGGGCTCACTAGCGTTTCTCCAGTGATCCTTGAGCTGAAGGTAGCATGTAGCAATGTAGATGACTTCCTTTCAATTCTAGAGAACCCACATTTGAAGGTTAAGAAATGGGTTGATATTGGAGCTCTAGTTCAGGAATGGTTGAAAATTGGAGTGGTTCATTTTTTCAGGCTTTCGAGGGATGAAGAGGGTGAATGGAGGGGTGCTCTTTATATAAGGAGCTTGTAGACTTCCATTCATATCCATCCATCGACCAACCATTAACTTTCTAATTTACTCCCTTGTTAGAGAGGTTTAATGGTCAACAGAGCTATGGTGACTTTCGGCCTCCCTACTGTTCAACTGTCTCAAGGAAAAAGACGATATTATGCGCGCGCATGCAAGCTTCGCCTGTGCGAGTTGTCACATGGCACGCCGTGATTGGCTAGCTTTGTTGACGTGTCATTTTACTCAACGTCTAAGTCATCTGTTGACTCGTTGACTGAACATATGGTGACCTCCCATTGGTCACTTTGTTCGACATGACTCTTGACCCAATCTGACCGTCTAATGACCATGCCACGTGGTAGCTTCTGATTGGTTAATTTAAAATTCATCAGTTTCCCACCTAATGCACTGTGTCATAGCCACGTGTCCTCTTCTGGTTGTTTGTGGCCATCGGATGTGGCTTAGCCACGTGTCGACTTCTAATTGGTTGACCATTTTCCGACGTCATAGTCGGCCGCTAACCTAGCACCCTTGACACGTGTTAGCCTCTCAATTGTCAGCCCAACTAATGAAGATTCTCTTCCACCCATTGGTCATTTTCTAATGACGTGGATTTTCTTCGTTTGACCGTTGACTTAAGACATGTGTCACACTCTGATTGGTCAGTGCTTTCAAATGGTGATCGAGCGGCTAATTGGGCGCGCTTCACCATGTGTCATGCTCTAACTAGGTACTAACCTAGCAGGTGATCCGTTGACTAGCTAGACCGATGACCAATTTGATCAAATCGAGTTCAGTGACCCAAAATAGAAAACCAGCCGGTTTAGGCCTAATTCAACCAGTTTTCTCAAAATTAAAAATTTCTAAATTCATTTTCTACACATTGGTGACTTCAATTTTTCAAATTGGCTTTTTTAAGTCACCTAGAAAAATATATCTTTGAACTGGTTATTCTCAATTCAATCCAGCTCAACCCGGTTCATGCTTAGTTTAACTTGAATCGATCTGGTTCTCACATCCAATTTGGTTCATGATTTATTTCTATTATTTTTTAATCTTCATTTACCACTTGGAATTGTTCAAATTCTCATTTTAGTTTCTATTTACCAATTATGGTTCACTTTGAGCAACGATTTTCTCTGAAATTTTCCGGTTTTCTTATTATTCGGAAATAGGGTTTACATATCCTCTCAAGATTGGTTGTGGGTTTCTTGCATGACTTCACCACATGTTGTTGGTTGATTGGTCAATTTCTCTCAAACGTCTTAAGTGTTTGCTAACTCGTCATGCTCACCATGCATTGCGCGCTGATTGGTTTCACGTGCTAATGGGGCGCTAACCTCGTAGTTGGTTTATTGACTGAGTTGGATCATTGACTAGTTCAATTAAATCGGGTTCGGTGACCCAAAATAAAAAATCGGTCGATTCATGCCCGATTCAAACGATTTTATAAAAAATTAAATATTTTAAACTCATTTTCTATCGTGCGGTAATCTCAATTTACCCTTTTTGAGTCACATCGAAAAATAAATTGTCAATCGGTTTTTTCGGTCTGGTTCAAGTCTAGTTTATTTTGATTTGATTTGGTTTTTTACTTCCAATTTCCAATTGGATTGATTTTTTTTAATTTAATAAAATATAATCCCACACGAATCACTTTTGATCTGGTTTTGACTTCTCTTTGCTATTCTGGTTCAATATGAAACTTGATTTTTCTTGAAATTTTCTGATTCTACTTTTTAGATATCTTATTTGGGAAAGACAAGGTTTATATTTTAGCTCATATTTCGAAACATGGGCTATGACTTATATTTTTATGAAAGATAGATTTCAACTACTATTTTCGAAATAAGACTATGGTCTATATTTTATGGGAACTAGATCCAACTCATATTTTTTAAACAAATGGCTACGACTCGTGCTCGGTAAATGAAATAAAAACTTCGACCATATTTTCAAAAGAGTGGCTACAACCCATACTTTATAAACTAGATGCTTTGGCCTAAATTTTGGCAATGAGTTTATGAGTTGGGAGTTGAAAAATGAACCTCGGTCTATAATTTTGGTATAGTTTTGAGATGCATTCCATAACTTAAAAATTGATCTTAATTTGTGCATAGAGTAGTTGAGCAGATAACATATCAATCCCTATGCTAGTGTAAATTTATTGTGCAGTAAGGGGTTGTTCAGGTAGGAAGTAATCTATGACAATTATATTATGATGATATTATATTGCTTGTGTACCGATAAACACATGTACGGAGATATAGTCTCTAGTACTAAATGATATATAAGAAGTGAGGTAATAAGGGGTAGATGCTTTTATCTTAGATAATCAGGATATGAGAGTCATATGATAGTGTCCAATGATTGACCAAATAATGGTTGGAGATGTTAACAATATTCCTAATGTGTTAATGTTTCGGACATTAGAGTATGTTGTAGGACACTTGTATTGTCGTACTTTGAATGCAAATGAAGAGCTATTTGACATGTCACTAGCTACCAGTAGAGATGTACTTAACTTTAGTGCTAAGTTGTGACCTTGATACATGGATATTGTGACGATAGTAACAATACGGTTTGTAAAACAATACATTAGATATTATTATTATTATGATATGATGAATGCTTGTATAATTGAGTACTCATTCACCTAAAAAATATTAATAAGAAAAACTATACAAGTTTTAAATTAGAAAATCTTAAAATATTTTTATACTCCATAATAACATATTAGTATGGTTATAAAGTCATGCATATATCTCACCATTCTCACTAATTCATTTTAAGTATCATACAACTTAAACTAGGAGATTTTGACACAATCTCGGTAAATATCTTGAGTTAAGCTAAATTGACAATAATTAAAATAGTTTAAAATGAGATGATTTTAATGTTAGGGTAAATATGATATAATATTAATACTAAAAATAATATATATAATAAACTATAATATATATACATTTTTATGTATGATATTATTTTATTATATAACATAAATTAATTATTGTTATAATAAGAAAATAAATTAATATTAATTATATAATAACAAAAAATATCAAATATGTTATGATATGCATTTAATATATTTTTATGTATAATATTTTATTATATAATTATATATTAAATATTATTAACATATAAATTTCTCTACAAAAATATAATAATAAAAATAACATGTAGATCAGAATTTCAATGAAGATATAAAATGAAAAATAATACAAAAAGAATTAAGAAAATAAGTATATATATAAAGTTATTATAATTATTTAATACTATTTTACTTAGGAAATTATAATTAATTCAAATCTCAAAATAAATGTGAGATTTTATTTTAGTTTAAATGAGAGTTTGGAGGGTTCATAAATCCTACAAACCCTTCCAAAAAAGTTTAGCAAACTAGTAATTCTCCATCCAAACATATTATTAATTCCCCTACACTACTCTTACCATCTAAACTTAGGTAAAAGTGATAGACCAAATATTGAATAAACCTCATGGATGTCTTTCAGGCATACCCACAAAAGTTTCAGAGTCACAAGACAAATGAGCCCAGCAAAAAACCACTGGAGCCTGATAAAGTTGGGTCACAATGCCCCCAAGGGAAGAATACACAACACATGGCCTGAGTACTACGAGAGACTAGACTCCATATGAACCGAACAAGATTGCTCTTTTCTTTTCTTCCCTCAAGATAGTTCCAATCAAATTGGAAAAGTTGGTGGCTAAAATCCATATAAGCTTCCAATTTCATTTCATTTTATATTTTATTAGTGCTTTACTCGTCAAAATTTGGTGTTGATTTTCAACTTCCAAAAAAGTTGTGTTGAAGTTACACTGCATTCTGTGATGAAAGACTCCAATTCCCATGTATTATGAAGATGATGAGAATCAACTCAGTCAAGGCAGTTTGTATACGAGAGATGAAAGGTGCAAACTAAATAAAGGAAAGAGTGCGAAATAATAAATTTAAACAGAGTTTTTAAAAATTCATAAATTTAATTAACAAAGGAAAAGACTGTTTTTTTTTTTTAACATGAGTCAAACACTGCTAAAATTCGATTCCCCTGGTGCAGTCAAGTCCCACTAGGAAAGGGGACTGACGGACAGTGAAAAAGTGTAGAAAATCATGAGATGAAGATTTCTTTTTTAATTTTTTAAAATTTCCCATGTGTTTTTAATTATAATTACAAATTATTGTTATTAGAGACAGCCCTTCGTTGATGGTGTATGTAATGTATCTGTGTCAGCGTAGACAATCTGTGCCCCCTTTCTCCTTTCTCCTTCTGCCGCAGCAGCATCCTGCAATAGCTAAATCCTTTGCTCCCCATTTCCATTCATTTTGTTTGTTCAAAAACCGAACTTTCTTCAAAAACAGCAGCAAAGCGGAGCTTGGCGTGGGGTGAAATAGATGCCATGTCTGGTCTGTATAATCCCAACTTCTCACCTGCAAGAGCCGCTTCTCCACAGATTAGAAGCAGCTCGGATTTGGATAGGTATGCTCCTTGTACTGGATTCTGCGCTACTTGTAAATCAATCATGTTTTTGAGGCTTGTTATGGGTTTGTGGAAATCTTCGATCATTGTGGCTTAAGTTGGTTGTGTTGTCCCATTTTTTATATGGGGTGGTTTTATTTTTGCAGCCAGTACTTGTCCGAGCTATTGGCAGAGTATCAGAAGCTCGGGCCCTTTATGCAGGTTCTTCCCAATTGCAGCAGACTTCTTAATCAAGGTCTAATACTTGCTTAATCTCCGTTTTCATGGATCTGGACGTCCTGCCCTGTTTCTATATCACTTAACTTTGCGTGGATCCCTTCAATCTTGTGTTTAGATCAGTCTGAGTACGGGCTGCTTCCATAGACTGCACTGTTTCCTGACTTTTATTACTAATTCTGATTGGTAAATTCCCCAGTCTATCTGATGAATAGCTCAGTTCAAGTAATTGAGCTGGCTCTGTGGTGTCTTGTGTTGTTGATGATGGGAATACCAAGGTGGCTTAAGTCAACAAACGCACTTGGTGGCACTGCCTAGGGTTGACATGAGATACAATACATATTTCGGGTTCATCCAATAACTTCGGCGATTATGATAGGACACTGACTCCTACACTCATGGACTGGTAGAGATTCACTTTTAGTTTTTGGAAGTACTGGTTGGTGCAGCTAGGAGGTGACCTTTTATATTGAAGATCTTAATTTGCACCTTCCAGTGATCTGGGAATTGGTCTCATGCATGATTCTTTTTTCCCACGAGTTTCTCAAGAGGAGGGGTTTTGTTCATAAGTTGATCCCTAAGGAACATAATGCATATGTAGATGAATATGAGGAACATTTTCCTCGCATGTTATGAAGCTAGTGTACTTCTATTCTTTTTGGTTTAGGTCTGTGATTATGCAACAGTGATGGTGAATATTTTAGTTGGTGGTCTAGTTAAGAAATATAAAAAAAATTAGTGCTGATCATTATTCTTGGACATCAGTTACTGAATTTCATTAACTTTTCAATGATTCTACCTATTATAGGATTGAATGTTCCATTTATGTGTCACCCTCAGAGTACCTTATGTGAACATGGGTTTAGAATGGGCAGATTCCTCACCTGGAATGAGAGTCTTATTGGCATGAGATTTTTTGTCTTTGTTACACAGCTCTTATCTATTCTAAGTTTTTATTATGCCCTTTTAGTAAATAGTTTCAAGTTCATACATAAAGAATGTTTGATGTTTGTTTGCTCAGAGGAGGTTCCCCTTTCACAGATGGGATGAGCAATTCCAACCTGGCCTTAACTCTTATTCTTATATTATAAGGACTTTTTATGCCTGATAAGTATGTGTTATAAAGTTATTGGAAAATGTAGTAATATCTCTATAACTGAAAGAACTTGTAGCTTTTAGCTTTACCTGAGAATTACTGTAATGACTTGAAAAAAATTACTTCTCTTTTGAAATCTCATCATGTTCTTTCCCTACTTTGAGTAATGCTTTGACCTTACCACTCTTCATCATTTTGTGCCAGTATTTGACTCTGGAA
The DNA here is from genome assembly GCA_030064435.1 of Trapa incisa. NCBI lineage: Eukaryota > Viridiplantae > Streptophyta > Magnoliopsida > Myrtales > Lythraceae > Trapa > Trapa incisa. Next base: position 15,724,040 of record CM057780.1, on the reverse strand, counting down.
AAAATCTGAGATTTCTTCTATTTTGTTCACAGTTACCAATACATTGGGTTCCAAGACTTTTTTTCTAAATGTGTGCTTTATGCAGAGATATTACGGGTTTCTGGGATGTTATCAAATCAAGGTCTAAGTGACTTTGACAGGCTGAGATATAGAAGTCCTAGTCCTATGGCTTCTTCAAATCTTATGTCTAATGTTCCAGGTCCAGGATTAGGTAGCTGGAATGGTCTTCCTCAAGAGGTATCCTTTGTTGTCTTTTGTTTTCCTTTATTGCAAATGGTTATGATTGAAATATTGAAATGCTTCCACCTTTAAAATTTTGATTCAATATTGATGCTTGTGATCATATTATGATGTATTGTGTCATGCTATACTAAGTGTTGAATAACTAATAACAAAAATACAATGCCTTTGGTGCCATTTGATTTTCATATTCAAATACCATGATAAGATTCCATTGGATTGGAATTTCTGACACATTCAGAATTATGCTGCAGAGGTTAAGTGCACCCCCTGGAATGACAATGGATTGGCAGGGGGCACCTGCTAGTCCCAGCTCATTCACAGTAAAGAGAATCATGCGTTTGGAAATCCCTGTAGATACTTATCCAAATGTAAGTTTATATCACTTCTAATTCTAATAGTTTGATCGATGATATTTTATACAAATGAATCAATGAACTGCTTGCATCCAACTCTATCTTCAGTTTAATTTTGTTGGTCGACTTTTGGGGCCAAGAGGCAACTCACTTAAACGAGTGGAAGCTACGACAGGTTGTCGTGTGTACATTAGAGGAAAAGGCTCTATAAAGGACCCTGACAAGGTAACATCAGCAGATTATTTTCCTTTATGGTTTGGAAATTTAACTGAATGAATTTGGTGATAGTTTTAGTTATTTTTGTCGGCTTCTGATTGTAATTTGTCTTGTGAATGTTATAGGAAGAGAAACTCCGAGGAAGGCCAGGATATGAGCATCTTAATGAGCCATTGCACATCTTAATTGAGGCTGATTTACCTGCCAATGTTGTTGATATAAGACTCAAACAAGCAAAGGAAATAATTGAGGAACTTCTTAAACCAGTGGTACTGCAATCTTTATCTCCTTTATATATTTGTTAGCAGATGCAATTTTCTTTCCTCTATTTCACCCCTTATAACTTGTTGAGTAGACTGGTGGCAATAACCCATGGTTTTGGCATAATGAATGCTAAGATGTCCTTTTTTTGTTTCTCCTTTTTTTCTTGCCAAATGTCCTGTTATTGTTATTCTGTTTACCTGTTCTTGTGTCTCAGATCACTGGTACTTATGGGAGAAAAGAAAAGGTGAAATAAATTCCCTAAACCTGATATAATCCATTGACTTCAGATTGTTTGATGGGACTCTACACTCTATTCAATAAATTCATGAAAACCTATACCTATTCAATAATGAAAATTTCACAATTTAACATGCAGGATGAGTCACAGGATTACATCAAGAGGCAACAACTGCGTGAGCTCGCAATGCTGAACTCCAACTACAGGGAAGAAAGCCCCGGACCCAGTGGCAGTCCCTCTCCCTTCAATTCAAGTGGAATGAAACGTGCAAAAACAGGGCGCTGATAATCCTCTAATCTATTTCTACTGCATAAAATGTCTCCTCTTCGCTTCACCAGCTTGTGTCACATCATATTTTCAACTGCATCAATCCCGTTGGGAAGCTATCAAGAAGAAGCATAGGCTAACTGTTATCCATGGTGAGATTCTGATGCTTTCCTGTTGTCCTTATTTCTCATGTTTACAGTTTGACCAGATGGATGGATATAATTGATCAAAAACCAAAAAGGAAAAAAAATCCTGTTACATTAGGTTTAGGGCATGTGAGGTCAGTTTTGCCTGTAAAACTGGAAAAATAAAAAAAAAGGGTTTCATTGAATTTATTCATGTGTTAGTCACTGTGCAAACAATTTATCATGAGGAAATGACTATTGGGTTCTATACTATGGGCATTATGTTTCCTTCTCTTTTTCCCCCCAATTAATGGATGTTTGGAGCTGTATGATTCTTTGGATTCTACCTTGACTAATGAAGTTGGTTAAGATAGCTGTCTCTATATGAGCCTTGTCAGTGAATGGAGACCTTGCACAGATCACTCGGAGACCCATGACCCGTGACAAAAACTGTTTTCCCCGACTCAACGTCGGTGTACAAACTACTCAATGGTTGGTGATTCCAACCAAACAATTTTATATTGAGCTGATCCGGCATTGGAATATTTTAGTGCAGAAGCCTCTCCATAATGTTATTTATCAGGAGAAAGGAACAAACTTTTTTCCCTTATATTTTGGAGTAGGAACTGGGGAATTGGACGGGGACAGGAAATGGTATATAATAATTCAAGTGGCCAGTGGACACCACATGGGATAATATGGGGTTTCTTGGCTGTGGTCTGTTTGGTTGGTAGCATTGCACAAAGGCATTATGTTGGATGCCGATCTCCATGCAGACTGAGAGCTTGTCTTGTCCTATCTTGGTGCTATTCACCACATGGCTTTCATTTTTAATTGTACTGTGGGCGGAATCCTATGCTAGGAAAGAGATCAATAATTGGGTCTACTTTTCTTTCCATGTTTTATTTGGTCTCTAGTTTCTAAGTAGATAGGAATATCCTTTCGGCCCAGTTCCAGCGTGTACTTGACCCATGCTGATAAGTGCTTATTATTAGCTAGACAGCAAGTAGAGCAAGCTGACTTGGTCCATCGCCACATCATCAAGCTAGCTTAGCATACTGTTATGTATTAATCCTTTGAATACTTGTATAGAACACACAATACATTGGTGTGCAAAAAAAAAACACACACAATACATGAATGAGAAGGTAGTAGAAAATTCTCACTATATATACCTCCCTATGTTGCTGTTATTTTCCCTTTCCGCTTCTACTCAAGAACCATTGAATCATGCTCATGCATTCCCTTGCCCGCTGGTTTTGCCGGAGCTTAAATTTTACCTGCACAAGTTATCACTGTTAAATTTGACGATGACGACATGAAAATCCTTAATCTGACTATAAGTCATGTGAAAAGCATGATCAATTATGTTTAATAGCTATACTTTATCTCTATCTACAAAATTTAATTTATAGATTATTTTAGTTATAATAACGAAAATTTTTAAACCGAGAATTTAAGTCAATTGAAATGTAAACTAATATTTAACTGGATATTTAAACTTAAATCGAAATTAAAAATTGAATAGCATTAAAAATTGGTTTGAACGGAAAATTTAGATAAATGATAAGTTAATTAAATTGCACTCAAATAAAATAACTTGAATGGAAATCAATTATAAAAAAAAATACGATTGAAAATCAGTTTAAATCGGATCAAAACAAATTGATATATAAAAGTATTAATTTTTATAATAGAAAATATAAATACGAAAATAGAAATAATTGAGCAACTCTAATTTGTAGAAAAGTGAATAAAAAAATTTTTAAAAATAAATTACACTAAAAAATGGTCCAAATGGGTGAACATGCTAAAATATGGTTAGATGCCATGAAATTGACTCGGTGCAATAATCTGCCAAATTTTTAAAAAGAGTTAGATAAATTAGAAAATTAGTCAAATTAGAGATGAAATAATAAAAATTGACTAAATCAATCAATTTATTTGTCAAAAACCAATTTACAATGGTACGAATCGGTCGATGTGTATGTTGAACATACAATAAGCATCACACATACGAGGTGCACACGTACTTGTCTACTCTACCCAACTAAAGAATTTAGATTTAGCTCGTAACCCAAAAATTAATCCAATTTCACACAATTTCTATTATCATATAACTTAGTAAAATTAAATGGAAAGTGATACATATGATATCCAATTAGACTAGCTATTTACATGGAGTGATTAATACTTGGTCCCCAAACTTCTATATAAGACCAGACCCCTTCCTCATCGGTTGATAGCATCTCTCTAAAAGCGATGTTGCTCAATTTTTCCATTACTTTACTTATAGAGCTCATAACTTTTGATTAAAACCATCAAATTTAGTGATTTCAACGATGTTAGAACTTATCCAAAGCCATCTTTCAAACCTTAACTCCCCCCGATGCCAAGTAGCTTCTACCGACACCGACATGATCAAATAGTAACATTGCTCACTTGATAAAAAACATAACAGTCCCTTCTTGAGTTTACCCTAATCTCTCAAATGTCCAACAATAACCTAAAATAATTTCAAATATACCTCTTAATCCCATCTAGCCAAACCCACTAACCATTTGAGTTGAAGGTAAGTATCATGACCGTGAAAATTATTTGAAGCTTTGATGACACCGCTCCTTTAAAACTTCTCTGTAAATCACATTTTTCAAGAGACTCAAACTACCATTTGGAGTGATTCAAGAGGCCATGCACACAAAATGGAGTCAGCTTTCTAACTCTACGCCGACCACCAACTCACCATCTCTAATAAGTTCCTATCATTTTTTTAATTGTGTCAGTTTTTCGGCGAAGGCCCAATTAGGGCCAAAGCAATACTATTATGGTCGAGGTTGACCGAAAAGTGATCGTGATGGCATGGGGAATACTATATAAAGATTACCAAAATGGAAAACGATCGGGCAGAGGGTCTCCGAGCTCCCTATATAAAGAGCTCATCTCCATTCATCCTTCACACACTTCAAATCTCCATTCTCTCTCAACTTCTCTATTTTTCGATGAAGCTCAAACCAGAGCTTTGATATAGGCCTTTTTCTCAGCCTCAAAAGGTAAGGTCGGGTCCTATAGATTCTGGGGGAAGCCAACTACCTGATAGCAACCTTCTTTCAACCCAAGGACCGCTAGAGAAGCGCCGACGGAATCAAATAGTGAAGCAGCTTCGAAGGACCGAAGCTGCCCTATTTTAGCCGAGCTGAATTTGGCCAAAGTCAGCCCTCCCCCAGCAAAACCAAGCCTCCTCAACACCCCCACGACCCTAACACAACCTCAACAGAGCTGAAAGGTAAGTCAATTCGACCCTACTCTATCATTGTCAGTTGGAGTTAGAGAGAGAAAGTGCTACACTTTACTGATGAAATTCTCCCTCAATTGGATATCAATTGTACTATTTCTTAATCCTAGAAGGAACCTAAGGATGAGAGCTACTTCCCCAGATAGAGAGCTCTCACTGCCACACCTCCGACAGTAAGCTTTCGAAGCTTTCTCTCTCAACGAATGATTTTTCAGCGAAGCTACATTTGAGCTCGTTTCAAACTCTAATCATGTAATTCAAAGCTTAATTGAATCATATAGAAGTGTAGGAACTGATTTATACCTCCAATAGAAACAATTAACCCTGATTGGATAGCCAATTTGAAGAAATCAAATTGGTTAGTTTGAAGGGGAGAAATTGGGGAAAATTTTGGGAAAAAATTGGGAATTTTGGAAAATTGAGGGATCTCTTTGTAATTTCCCAAAATTTAAGGCCAATTAGCCATGAGAAAGATGTTGGGGATCAATTGGTCAATTTTTGGAACATTTGGGGTCAAATTGCCATTTTTGGAAAGTATGGGCAAATTGTAATTTTTGAAAAGTTGGAGACCAAATTGGAAATTTGAAAAACTTGAGCTCATTATACAATTTTGAGTAAATTGAGGACTCAAAGGGAATTTTGGAAAACTTGGGACACAATTTGGGGAAAAGTTGGCATTATGGGCCTAAAGTTAAGGAAAATGAACGTTAGGGACCTAAGTGCAATTAATTAACAATTTTGAGCCTAGTCGCTCATACATGAGAAAATGATGGTTGTTATGCCAAGACTTAATTAATAAGGATGCCCAAATTGTGTAGGAACATGTGTGACTGGAACACCAAGAAGTGAAAGCTCGCGTAAAATTGGAAAATTGACTAGGGACGAACACGTCATAGTAATCGAGTGAGCATATTTAACGTCATACCTAGATGGAGTGATGAGCAAGTTTAAAGTTAAAAACCTGCTTACCGGTTGTGAGTGGGATTATCTAACATCATACCTGATTGGTATGATGAACTTCCTTGAAGAAAGGAGAAACCCACTTACCAGTTGTACGCGGAGATATCATCACACCTAGTTGGTGTGATGAAGTTGAAAATAATCTTTTGTGAGAAGTGTTCTCCCCGAACTATGTGCCAATGCTTAAAAGAATTGGGAGACCTTATTGGTAGGAGATAGAAAAACTCAGATAGGCCAGAGGCCTCAGTTTTTTAACTCGTGGGGCTAAATGCCCAATTTTAGAAAATCACGTGCAATGGGCCTAAGGTCAGTGGGCATGAGCAAGAGCTCATAAACAAACTTGAGTAAAGAAAGCCATGAAATTTCTAATAAAATTGCTCTGTGATTTCGCCATGGTACCAAGTAAGGACCGACAATACTCAATGGACTAGCGGTAGTACGTCAGGGCTAGGTCGACGGACTGGCCTAGACAAACAGCTATAGGTCGGGTTGAGGGTTAGGGCTGTTGGACCATTGGCACCAAAGATAATGACCATATGTGAAAATTATTGTTTGTGCATGCACTTGTTGTACGAGACCATCAAGACGCCCTAGGGGGGTAGTGATGGGTCCTAAGGGCTACTAGACAACATGGTGGAGATAAGGGTTGTTCGTCGTGCCAGTCAGTTAGGAAGCTCAGAGTAGCTTCTTGTGTACGAGACCGGGGTGGGGTCGAGATGAGGTTTTTGTCCTCATACGGATACGTAGTGGCATTTGGGTGTGAGGGTCAGATGTGGAGAACATCAACTCAGACCCAGGGTTGAAGTGGACAGACTTCTATTTTGATGGATGGTAAAGACGTTTCGATCCACAAGTGGGTGTAGTGGATAGGCTGCATTTGCGAATGTGTGTACCCTTCCTGATGAAGGGCATGTGTTCGTTTTCTAAACACCTTTTGAAGTAATGGTATGAGATAAAAGAGCTAAACACACCTAATGGTAATGGAAAAAGGTTTTGAAAACCGAACTTTGAGGAAAATCCTTCTTAAAGGAAATGATAACCTTGTCACAGTTTGAATAAAGTTGTTTATCTTGAAAAACTCACTCCCAACACCCGCTCACTAAGTTGTAGAACTCACCCCTCCCTTTTTACCCCTTTCAAGTAAACAAGGAAACACCATACATAAAGACACCTCCTAATTTGGAACAATAAGAAGACAAGTATGTCTATTTTAAAATACTTAGTTTTGCATAATGTTATTCCAGGAAATATAGGTAAAAGGACGACTTACTTCTCGTGGTTTAGAAAAGGTTGAAACCTTTAATGGACCAAAGGGAGTGGCGGGTTGCTCACAGGGATCCGACCAAATCAGGTTAGAGCGTGACAACTTGAGTGGCATCAGAGCCTATTTCCTCAAATGCATTATCAAGACTATATAACATAGTAACTAAGAGGAATAAGTTTTAAAATTGACAGATGGCTCCCAAGAGAGGAACCAAGAGAACAAGGGTCGTAGTCACTAATACTGCCCAACCACCCCTCCCTGTAGAAACTCCCCGAGAAGCCTAAAAATTCCACCTGGACTAAGCTCGGAACATCAGAGATTGTACAAGGAGATCACTCAAGTGTTTGGATGGCCTAACCTTGCCCTTAAGGTGGACACCAACTCTTGAGCTGAGCTTGAGGAAGTATAATCTCATCTCCTTCCTACTAACAATTCCCCTCCCGTTGACATGCCTAAATACCTTCAAACTATCCATGAAGTAGGATGTAAACCATTCCTTGGAGAAAAGGATGCTAGGACTGCTATGGACTAGCTGGCCAGCATTAAGAAACTCATAGGGATAGTCAGGATTTCACCAGAGGACATGGTAATCCTAGCAGAATATTTCTTGGAGGCTAGTGCAAAAAGGTGGTGGGACAATTTTAGAAGCCCGCATATCACCACCCCCACATGGGAAAAATTCAAGGAGAGGCACACAGAGGAGTACCTAGCCCCACATCTGATTAATGAGAAGAAGCAAGATTTACTCTGACTCCGACAAGGGCTTAACTCTATCTCAGAGTATGAAACTAAGTTTAATGAGTTAAGACCCTTTTCCCCTGACCTAGCCAGACCTGCGGATATATGCCAATGATTTGTGGATGGTCTCAACATGGACATATGAGGATGGATGGAGTGCTAGGACACCCCATGGATGTGACAACTGTAATTAGTATGGCCCACAAATGTGAGCGTCTGGTGCAAACTCGATGCCGCTGGATGGAACAGGCTAACCAGAAGGAGGACAAGGGCCAAGGCCGTCCTGGAGGACGGAAGGAGCAAAATGGTCCAAGGTTGGGAAACAAGGTGGGTTTCTAAAAGAGGAAGGACATGCCACCACCTCAACGGAGAGTAATCCCCAAATTACTACAAGGAAACCCTCACTGTTCTAGATGCCAAAGATACCACGAGTGGGCTTGCTTATCTGGTTTCGGATGTGGGCAAGTGGGGTACTTTGCAAAGGAATGCCCCACTACTAGGGAAAATAAGCAATGGAACACACTTGGACTACTCCAAGGGAATCCAAGAACTCCAAGGCAGGATGCCATGACAAGGGTACCGGCTAGGGTATACAACCTCTCCCAAGAAAAAGCTAGAAAAGACCCTAGTATTGTAGTGGGTACTTCCCAAACCCTCCCTAACTAAAAATTGAGATAAAACATGTAATTTGATTTTATTCAATAAAGAAGTTAAATTTTTTTTTTATGAAAACATGCGTTTCTTCAATCAGGGTACATGTACTTGTGGGGGAGAAAAGCCTATGCTCTCTTTGACTCGGGAACAAAGAGATCCTTCATAAAGGAAGATCTAATCCCAGATCTTCCCCTAGAACTTACCTCCCTAGAACAAAGTCTCAACATCCTCACACCCTTAGGAGAAGGAATGAATAGGGACAAACAGTTGAAGGGATGTGAGATCATGATTGGAGGAGTTAAACTAGAGGTAGATTTGATACCATTACCTCTAAGGAAGGTAGAAATAATATGGAGAATGAATTGGTTAAGTATCCATCAAGCCAACATGGACTGTGGGAAGAAGGTAATAACTTTACACACTCCTTAAACACTCGTACTATGTTTCCAAGGAGACAGGAGGAAGGGAAAAGTGCAATTAGTGTCCCACATAAAAGCTCAAAAGATGATACAAAAGGGTTGTAAAGCTTTCCTTGCAATGATCATCAATGGGAAGTTAGAGGAGAAGGGACCAGAAGGCATCCCGATAGTTGAACACTACCGAGATGTATTTATGGAAGAATTACTTGGATTACCCTCGAGCAAACAACTAGAATTTACCATAGAGGTAATCCCCATAACACATCCCATATCCCAAGCCCCTTATTGCATGGCTCCAGTGGAGTTAAATGAGTTAAAGAAGCAGTTGGATGAGCTATTGGAGAAGGGTTTCATAAGCCCTAGTTAGTCTCCATGGGGTGCACCGGCCCTATTCATAAATAAAAAATGTCTAGGGCATGAGGCTGTGCATAGATTATCGAAAATTGAACTAGGTCACCTTAAAGAATAAGTATCCACTTCCACGGATCGACGACCTATTTGACCAACTAAAAGGAGCAGTATACTTCTCCAAGATAAACCTCCGGTTAGGATACCATCAACTTAGAATATGAGAGGAAGATATCCCTAAGACCGCCTTTTGGTCTCGATACAGACATTATGAATTTAGGGTGATGCCTTTTTGCCTGATGAATGCACTTGCAACCTTCATGGATTTGATGAACCGAGTGTTCCGACCACACTTGGACAAGTTCGTGATTGTGTTTATAGACGACATACTTATATACTCACGAACTAGGCTGGAGCACGAAGAACATCTGGCTACCACATTGGAGACACTACGAAATAATCGCTTATATACGAAATTCTCCAAGTGTGAGTTATGGTTGTAGGAGGTAGGGTTCTTAGGGCACATAATGTCCAAAGATGGAGTCAAGGTGGACCTGACAAAGGTGGCAGGCATATCTAATTGGAAGGCACCCAAGAATCCCTCTGAGATACGCAGTTTCTTGGGTTTGGTAGGGTACTACAGATGGTTTGTGTAGGACTTCTCTAAGATAGTTGCCCCTTTGACCCGTCTCACAAGGAAATGAGTGGAGTATAAGTGGGATGAAAGCTGTGAGAAGTACTTCCTAGAGTTGAAGACCCACTTAACAATGGCACCCGTACTCTCTTTGCCTGATCCAAGTGTAGGAGAATATATCGTATATAGTGACGCATCTAGACAGGGACTCAGATGTGTATTAATGCAACAAGGAAAGGTTATCACCTACGCCCTGCGACAACTAAAGGTACATGAGCGGAACTACCCTACCCATGACTTAGAGTTAGTTGCAATAGTGTTTGCCCTAAAGATTTGGCGACACTATCTATACAGGATTAAGTGTAGGATAAATACCGATCACAAGAGTTTGAAGTACTTTCTAAAGCAGAAGGAGTTAAACCTCTGTCAGAGAAGATGGCTGGAATTGGTAAAGGACTATGATCTTGTGATAGAATATCACCCTGGGAAGGCCAATGTGATGGTAGACGCTCTAAGTCACAAGTATCAAACCGAGGTGTCACAAATAAAGACAAGCTACTTACCCTTGTTGTAGCAGTTGGGAAGAATGGAAGTGGACCTTAAAGTGGACAAGAGAAAAAAAATATCTATTGGCTAACATAGTGGTAAGACCCAGCCTAATGGAGCAAATAAAGGTCCAACAAAAAGGGGATAAGGAACTCCAGCCCTATTTGGACCCGGACAACGAAGGGATGAACCCGGACTATAACCTTTGAGGTGATGGAGTGCTAACCTATAAGGGTAGAGTGTGTGCCTCAAGATAAGGAACTAAAGAGATTAATCTTGAAAGAGGCACATGACTCTGTCTATGCAATGCATCTGGGCAATACCAAGATATACTACACCCTCAAACAAGGTTATTGGTGAAGAGGGATATTGCGGAATATGTAGCCTGATGCTAGTCATGTCAGCAAATTAAAGTTGAGCACCAAAAACCTTCAGGACTGCTATAACCCTTACCAATTCCAAAATGGAAATGGGAACACATCACTATGGACTTTGTCATGGGACTATCTGTGACTAGAAAGGGACGAGATGCCATTTGGTTCATTGTGGATAGATTGACCAAGTCTGCCCATTTCTTATCTATAAGAGTGACCAATTCAGTGGAACAACTAACCATCTTATACATAAGGGAGATTGTGAGACTCCATGGCGTCCTAGTAAGAATAGTGTCAAATAGAGACCCTATATTTACCTCAACGTTCTGGCCTAGTTTGCAAAGTATCTCATGTACCAAGCTCCACATGAGTACGACATTTCATCCTCAGACCGATGGACAGTCTGAGTGGATGATCCAAACCTTGGAGGACATGTTACGGGCATGCGTACTCACCATGAATAAGGGTTGCGAGGAATACCTATGCCTGATGGAGTTTGCCTATAAGAACAGTTATTAGGCCAGTATTCAAATGGCTTCTTATGAGGCCCTTTATGGACGACCATGCCGTACCCCCTTATTTTGGGAAGAGGTAGGTGAAAGGAAACTAGAAAGGGTCGAGCTAATAAAAGATGCCATAGAAAAGATTAAGATCATTAGGAGTTGACTTAAGGCCTCTCAAGACAGGCAAAAGAGCTATGCAAACCATCAGAGAAGGGACTTAGAATTTGAAGTGGGAGACCAAGTGTTTCTCAAGTTATCCCCATGGAAGGGAATACTTAGGTTTCAATAATGGGGGAAGTTGAAACCTAGGTACATTGGTCCCTACACCATAGTTCAAAGGATTGGCCCAATGGCCTATAAATTAGAATTGCCTCCAAACTTACAAAGAATACATGACGTATTTCACATCTCAGTACTCCAAAAATATCAGCCTGATCCCAGTCACGTGTTAGACCAACCCCCACCTGAGTTAGAAGAGAACCTGACCTATTAAGAAGAACTAGTGCAAATCATCCACCAGAGAGAAAAGAACTTGAGGAACAAGAAGATTCCTATGATCAATGTTCTTTGGCAGAACGAACCAGTACAAGAGAAGATGTGGGGAACCGAGAGTGTTATGAGGGATGGGTACCCTCATTTATTCGAGATGTAAATTTTTTAGGGGACAAAACCCCTAAAAGGAGGGAAGAGTTGTAAACCCCGTCCCTTTATAGATAAGAAAAATCGGGAAAAGAACTGATAGTTTCAAAAGAGAAAATCGAGTTGGTTCACGAACCATAACTAATCAAGAAAGGGCAAAATGGGAAAATTGACAAATCCCAAGGGACTCAAAGAGTCATAAAAATCATGGAAAAGAACCTTGGGACAATTGGGAAGAGAAAACCAGACCTGTTCAAGGTGAACCGGACCTGAACCGGTTTGAACCATACTTGAAAGAGTTTCTAAATTTATTTTTCTAGGTGGATTAAAATATTCAAATTGGGGAATTGAAGCACCATTAGATAGAGAATTAATTTATATTAATTTAGAAATTTTTAATTTTTAGAAAACCGGTCGAATAGGACCTAAACCGATAGATTTATGCCATGGACATGGTTGGATAAGTTCGGTCTGGTTCGGAACAATGTCATATTCTTCCTCAGGATGACATGACTGTTCATTAATATAAAAAACGTACAATGCCGGCAAAGATGAAACCGCTCCGTTCAGGTCGTTTCAGGGTGAGGATAAGTTTGACCAAAACGGAAAATGATCCAGCAGAGGGTCCCCGAGCTCCTCTCTATTGATCCTCTATACACCTCAAATCTCCATTCTCTCTCAATTGCTCTATTTTCCAGTGAGCTTGAACCAAAGCTCCAATATAGGCATATTTCTCAGCCTCAGAAGGCAAGGTCAGATCCTATAGACTCTGGGGGAAGTCAACTACTTGACAGCAACCTCCTTTCGATCCAAAGATCACCGGAGAAGCACCGATGAAATCAAACAGTGAAGTAGCTCCGAAGGACCCAAGCTGCCCTGTTTTGGCCGAGCTGAATTCGGCCAAATTCGGCCCTCCCCAAGCCAAACCAAGCCTCCCAGACACCTCCACGACCCTAACATGACCTCAAGAGAGTTGAAAGGTATGCCAATCCGACCCTCCTCTACCATTGTCGATCGGAGTTAGAGAGAGAAAGTGTTGAACTTTACTAATGAAATTCTCCCTCGATTGGATATCAATTATATCATTTCTTGATCCTAGAAGGAACCTAAGGACGAGAGCTACCTCACAGATAGAGAGCTCAGACTGCCACAACTTCGACGGTAAGCTTTTGAAGCTTTCTCTCTCTACGAACGATTTTGCAGCAAAGTTCCGTTTGAGCTTGTTTCAAACTCAAATCGTGTGATACAAAGCTCAATTGAATCGTATGGATGTGTAGGAACTGATTTATACCTCCAATAGAAACAATTAACATCGATTGAATAACCAATTTGAAGAAATCAAATTCAGTTATTCTAAAGGGGAGAAATTGGGGAAAATTTGGGAATTTCGAAAAATTGAGGAACCTCTTTGCAATTTCCGAAAATTGAAGGCCAATTGGCCATAAGAAAGATGTTGGGGGATCAATTGATTAATTTTTGGAACATTTGGGGTCAAATTGTCATTTTTGGAAAGTATGGGCAAATTTTTAATTTTTGAAAAGTTGGGGACCAAATTAGAAATTTGGAAAACTTGAGCGCCTTATACAAATTTGACTAAACTGATGACTCAAAAGGGAATTTTGGAAACCTTATGATACAATTTGGGGAAATGTTGGCATTATGGACCAAAAGTTAAGGAAAATGAACTTTAGGGACCTAAGTGCAATTAATTAATAATTTTGAGCCTAGTCGCTCATATGTGAGAAAATGATGGCTGTTATGCCAAATCTTAATTAATAAGGATGCCCAAATCCTGTAGGAACATGTGTAAATCCCACCCCTTTGGGATAAGAAAATTAGGGAAAGAACTGGTTAAAACCAAGAGAAAGAATCGAATAGGTTCACGAACCCCAACTATTAGAGAAAGGGCAAATAGGAAAATTTTCAAGTTTCGAGTGACCCAAACAATTTTAAAAACTATGAAAAGGGACTTTGGGACAATGTGAAAAAGAAAACCAAACGGTTCAAGTGAACCCGATCTGAACCGGATTTAACTAGTTTGGACCAATTTGAACCATAATTGAACCAGTTGATAAATTTATTTTTCTAGGTGACTTAAAATATTCAAATTAGGGAATTGAAGCTATTATTGGATAGATAATTAATTTAGATAAATTTATAAAATTTTAATTTTGAAAAACTCAGTTAAATTGGGCCTAAACCGGTCGGTTTAAGAATTGAACCCAGTTCAGACCGGATCGGTCCGGTTCGAAATAGTGTAGTCTTCTTCCTTGAGATGACAGCACCGTTCACTCGTCGAAAAAGCTAACAGCACCGGTGAAGATGAAAAGTCTCCATTCAGGGCATTTTAGGCCATGAATGATCGCCATAAATGCACCAATCAGACGACCAGAGAGTCCCCGAGCTCCCTATCTATATAAAGAGCTCCTCTCCATTCCTTCTTCTCACACCTGAAAACTCCTATCTCTCTTTACTGCTCCAATTTTCGGTTAAGCTCAAACCAGAGCTCCGACTTGGGCATTTTTTTGAGCCTTAGAAGGCGAGGTCAGGTTACTTAGATTTGAGGAGAAGTTAGCTACCCAACGGTAGTCTCCATTTGCTCCGAGGATCGCCGAAGAAGCGTTGGCATAATAAAATAGTGAAGCAGCTCCGGCGGACCGAAGCTACCCTCTTTTGGCAGAGTTGAAATCGGTCGAATTCAGTCCTCCTCCGGCCAAACCAAGCTCCCCTAACATCCCTACAACCCTTAGATGACATTAACTGTGCTGAAAGGTAAGCCAATTCGGCCCTTCTCTATTGTTGCAAGTTAGAGTTAGAGAGAGAAACTACAGAATTTCACTGACAAAATTCTCCATCAATTCGAAGTCAAATGTAAGAATTATTTATCCTAGAAGATACCTCAGGTAGAGAGCTGTCACGCCCCGACCCAGTTTGGTCGGATCCCCGTGATCAACCCGCCACTCTCCTGGTTTATTAAAGGGTTTCCCCTTATTGTAAACCGTAAAGAGTAAGGCGTCCTTTAACCTGCACCTTTTTCCTAGAATAGCATAATCAAAACTGCATGAAATTTAAAACTTTACATACCTATCTTACATGCATCTTAGTTGACGGTTTTTAAGGGTAGGCTTTCCGGGATTTCCTAAAAGGGATATAAGGGAGGGGGTGAGTACGACTACTCAGTGAATGGGTTTTTAAAAACTTTTGACTTTTAAGAAAATAATTATTATTGGAGTGTGCCAGATTCCTTTCTTTTTCAAAAATCCCTTCGTTTAAAAATTTGGGTTTTTCCACCATTTCTTAGTTACCGGTGTGTAATCACCCAACACACATGCTTCATCATGAAGGTTACACATATTCGCAAGTTAGTATCACTACTAAACTCGCTAGTGGCTTCGGAGGGACTTTTCCTGCCACCCAGATAGAAGTACAACCACTTCTACCTTGGGAATGAGTGGATGTACGCGACATCCGACCCACAATCCCGAAATCACTTCTTCGTGCCCGTATGAGGACAGAGACCTCATCCTGTCCCCACCCGGTTTCATGTGCTGGGTGCTACTCCAAATTTTGCACAAATACCTGGAACGACGAACTGCCCTTATAGCATTAGGTCGTCCAGTGCCCTTAGGATGCATCACTACAACTCATGGGCGTCTTGATGATCTCGTACTCACAGTGCATGCACAAACAATGTTTTCTCATATTTCCATGTAATCTGTGGTGCCACTGGTCCAACGGCCCCGACTCTCAACTCAACCCGCAGTTGTTTGTCTTGACTGGTCCGTCGACCTATCATGTCGCATTGCCGCTAGTTGACTGAGTATGTCGGTCCTATCTTGGTACCATGGCCAAACAATTCACTTATTAAGTTCTATGACACATATATCATGTTTGTTTACGAGCTCCTGCTCGTGCCAACTGGCCTTGGGCCCACTGTACGAGATTTTCAAAATTGGGCATTTAGGCCCCGAGTTCCAAAACCAAGACCCCCGGCCTATCAGAGCTATTCTAGCTCCCTTCGAGAAGGTCTTCCAAATTGTTTAAGCATTGGCACACAGTCAGGGGAGAGCACTTTCGACAAAACATATGTTTTCTCTATCCATTATACCGCCCGGGTATAAGGACACCTCCGTTCATAATCGATGAACAGGTTTTCAACTTCCTTCAAGGAAGTCTCATCATACCAACCGGGTATGATCTACTTACAACCGTTAAGTAGTTTTTTCGCATGATTTTCATATCACTTCCTCTAAGTAGTGATGTTTAAAATACCACTTAATAGTGGGTTTTCATACCGAGGTACTTATCATTGCCCAACCGGGTATGATATAAAATTTCCACTCACAATCGATATGTGGTTTTTAAATTTTAATTTGTTCTCATGATCCCAACTGGGTATGATGTTAGTAAACCCACTCATCCGTTAATGCAGTGAATTCCACTAGACTGGTTCTTTGTATTCACGCGAGCTCGTCCATGTTCGCGTTTCTGGTACTTCATGTTCCTAAACGATATGAACATACTTGTTCACTATTACTTGACTTAACAACCTTCATTCATTTCCAATGAATGAGAAAACCCAAACTTTTTAGTTATTTGCAATTAGGTCCCTAAAGTTATTTCTCTTTAACTTTAAATCCCCAAATGTTGGTTTTTCCTCAAATTGAGTCCCGAAACTTTTAAAATTTATCTTGGGACCTCAATTTATTCAATTTCACAAAAAGGGGATTAATTTCCCAAATTTCCAATTTGGTCCGCCAACTTTTCCAAAATTACCATTTTGCCCGTCCTTTACAAAAATGGAAAATTTTGCCCCAAAAATTTCAAAATTCCTCAATTGGTCCTCCAACATTATTTTCATGCCCAATTGACCCTCAATTTCATAATATTTCATTTTGGTCCTTTGAATTTCGAAAATCCCCATTTTCCCCCAATCCCAACTTCTTAGCACGGCCGAATTTGATTTCATTAAATTGATCCATCAAACATTTCCAATTGTTAAAATTGAAGTTGAAATTGAGTTTCTACATGTTCATACGATTCTTTAGAAATGTGAATCGCAAGTTTTAACGCTGGGACGAGCTCAAACGGAGCTTCGTCGAAAAATTAATTATAGAGAGAGTAAGCTTCAATTACTCATCGATGAAGGCACGGCGGTTCGAGCTTTCGATCTTGAGGTTCATCCTAGAATCAAGAATCGCATCAATTGATACGGATTTGGATTAGAATTTTTTCATTAAAATTTGGTCGACTCTCTCTCTAGCACTGATCAAAAATTGTAAAAGGGAGCCAAATTGGCTTGTCTTTCGGTCCTAATTCGGCCATGGAAAGGCTGAGGAAGTGTTGGAAGGGCTTGGTTTGGCCTGAGTAGGGCTTGAAATGGCCGATTTCAGCTTGGCCGAAATAGGGCAGCTTTGGTCCGCTAGAGCTGCTTTACTATTCCATCATGCCGACGCTTCTCCAACGACTCTCAGATTGTCTAAAGTTTGCTATCGGATAGCTGTCTTCTCCCCGGTTCTAAAGAGCCCGAACTTTGTTCAAGTCAAAGCTCTAGTTCGAGCTTCACCGAAAAATGGAGTAGTATAGAGAGAGAGATAAGTGATCGGGTGTGAGGAGAATGAATGGGGATTACCTCTTTATATAGGTGTAAAACCGTATATTAAATGGGAGAGATTTATTAATAGTATTAATATTGCCATAAATTATTGGTATTAATTTCAATAATTTAATTTTGGTATTAAATTATTTTTATTAATTCAAATAATTTAATTTAGGTATTAATTACAATAATTAAATATATATTAATTTATGGATATTTATGATAAGGCGTACATTCCCATAAGAAGTTTTGAAGTCACCCATCTTCACACTATTCTCGGGCAAGCACGCTTAACTTCAAAGTTCTTATGAATTCTTGTTCACCTGAACCAATTTGGTTTTTCTTTTCTAATTTATCTTAAATTTCTTTTCCAATGTTTAATGAACCCTTTGGATCACCCGAAAGTTGTAAATTTCCAAATTGATTGTTCCCAAATGATCGGCTTTATAAACTGGCTCAGTTTTCTTACTCGGGTTGATCAGTTTTTTCCCGATTTTCCTTAACTCAAAAGTGCGGGGTTTACAAGAGCTATCTTCCCCGATAGAGAGATCGAACCACCGCACCTCCGACGGTAAGCTTTCGAAGCTTTCTCTCTTTAAGTTTAGTTTTTTGGCGAAGCTCCGTTTGAGCTCAATTCGAACCCAAATGAAATCGTTCAAAGCAATATTGAATCATATGGAAGTGTAGAAATTGTTCCATACCATCAATTGGAGCAAATAACCCCAATTGAATGGTCAATTTGATGAAATCATATTCGACCAGTTTGAAAGGGGGGAAATTGGGGTTTTCGTAAAATTGAGGGCCAATTGGCCATAGAAAATATGTTGGAGGACCAATTGGTCAATTTTTGGAAATCATTGAGGTCAAATTACCATTTTTATAATGTAGGGGAAAAATGGTAATTTTTGAAAAGTTGGGGACCAAATTGGAAATTTGGGAAACTTGAACCCCTTAAGTGATTTTGAGTATATTGAGGACTCAAAGTGAATTTTTAGTAGTTTCAGGACTCAATTTGGGGAAAAATTAGCATTTGGGACCTAAAGTCAATGAAGAAGAACTTTAGGGACCTAAATGCAATTAATCAAAAATTTTGGGGCATTTCATTAATACATGAGGAATGAAGGCTATTATGCCAGATATTAATAGATAATAATGTCCAAATCATGTAGGAACACAAAGGAACAAAACGCCAGCAAAGATAAGCTAGCATGAAAGCAAAATCTCACTAAGAAGGAATACACTGCACTTATCGGGTGAGTGAGATTATTTACATCATACCCGGATGGTATGATGAGTACCTTGAAAATGAAAAAACCCACTATTATGTGAAATTTTAACATCACACCTAGTTGGAGTGATGTGAGAAATACGCGGAAAAATTACTTATCATTTGTAAGTAGATCATACCCAGTTGGTATGATAAACTTTCTAGAAGGAAGTAGAAAACTCGCTTACTGGTTGTAAGCGAAGATGTCATCACACCCGGTTGGTGTGATGGACGAGTTGAAAAGTTATTTTGTTAGAAGTGTTCTCCCTTGACTGAGTGCCAATGCTTAAAAATTTTGGGAGACCATTTTGACGAGAGCTCGGATAGCTTAGATAGGCTAGAGGCCTCGATTTTGGAACTTGGGGCTAAAATACCCAGTTTTGGAAAATCACTTATAGTAGGCCCAAGGCTAGTTGGCATGAGCAGGAGCTCATAAACAAACAAGATGATAAGCCATGAAAATTCTTAATGAATGAATTATGTTATTTGGCAATGGTACCAAGACAGGACTGACATACTCGATGGACTGGCAGTAGTGCGACAAGACTAGGTCGACGGACCTGTCTAAACAAACAACCATAGGTCGAGTTAAGGGTTAGGGCTATTGGACTAGTGGCACCAAGGATAAATGGAGTTATGGAAAACTTTTGTTTGTGTATGCACTTGAGGTACGGGACCATCAAGACGCCCAACAGGGGTAGTAATGCATCCTATGGGCTAATGGACGATATGGTGGAGATAAGGGTAGTTTATTGTGCTAGCAGTTAGGGAAGCTCGACGTAGCTTCATGCACATGAGACCAGGGTGGGTCGGGATGACATCTCTGTCTTCATATGGACACGAAGTATTTTGGGTCTAAGGGTAGGACGTCAGAGACTTCTATCAGGGTGGATGGTAAAGACGCTCTGATCCACAAGTGGGTGCAGTCGGTGTAACTACCTCTAGCGAATGTGTGTGTACCCTTACTAATGAAGGGCGTGTTTTGTTTGTGACACACACCTAATATGAAAATGAGAAAAAGGTTTGAAAACCTTGGAAAGGATTTGAGAATCCTTAGAAAAGAATTGGTAAAATTTGGAAAAAGGTTTTGTAAACTAGAACTTGAGGAAAGAATATTTTTGAAAGAAATAAGGAATTTAGCACACTCCGATTAAAGTTGATTTTGTGAAAACTCGCACCCAACACCCATTCACTAAGTTGTTGAACTCACCCTCTCCCTTTACCCCTTTTTCAGGAAACCAACCTTAAAGATCTGTCTGTAGCTGAACCTTAAGACAAGTATGTAAAATTTATATTCAGTTTTGATTAATGTTATTCTAGGAAAGATACAGGTGAAGATGACGCCTTACTACTCGCGGTTTAGAGAAAGGGAAAAACCTTTTTATAAATCAGGAGAGTTGCGAGTTATTCACGGGGATCCGACCAAATTGGGTCAGGACGTGACAACACGTGTGACTGGAATGCCAAGAAGTGAAAGCTCGCGTAAACTTGGAAAATTGACTCGGGACAAACACGTCATAGTCTTGAGTGAGTTGGCATATTTAACGTCATACCTAGTTGGGGTGATGAGTAATTTTAAAGTTAAAAACCTACTTACCGGTTGTGAGTGAGATTATCTAACATCATACCTAGTTGGTATCATGAACTTCCTTGAAGAAAAGAGAAATCCACTTACCGGTTGTGATGATATCTCCGCTTACAACCGATAAGTGGATTTCTCTTTTCTTCAAGGAAGTTCATGATACCAACTAGGTATGATGTGATGAAGTTGATAATAATCTTTTGTGAGAATTGTTCTCCCCAAACTATGTGCCAATGCTTAAAAGATTTGGGAGACCTTATTAATGGGAGTCAGAACAACTCAGATAGGACATAGGCCTCGGTTTTTTAACTCATGGGCCTAAATGCCCGGTTTTGGAAAATCACGTGCAATGGGCCTAAGGCTAGTGGGCACGAGCAGAAGCTCGTAAACAAACTTGAGTAAAGAAAGCCATAAAAATTTCTAATGAAATTGATGTGTGATTTTGCCATGGTACCAAGTCAAAACCAACAGTACTCGATGGACTGGTGGCAGTGCATCAGGGCCAGGTCGACAAACCGACCTAGACAAATAGTTGTAGGTTGTGTTGAGGGTCGGAGTCGTTGGACCATTGGCACTAAAGATAATGGTCATATGTGAAAATTGTTGTTTATGCATGCACTTATTGTACGAGACCATCAAGATGCCCTAAGGGGTAGTGATGGGTCCTAAGGGCTACTAGACGACATGGTGGAGATAAGGGATGTTCGTCGTGCGAGTCTGTCAAGAAGCTCGAAGTAGCTTCTTGTGTACGAGACTAGGGTGGGGTCAAGATGAGGTCTTTGTCCTCATACGGATACGGAGTGGCATTCGGATGTGAGGGTTAGATGTGGAGAACATCCACTCAGACCCAAGGTTGAAGTGCACGGACTTCTATCTTGATGGACGGTAAAGATGCTCCGATCCACAAGTAGGTGTAGTAGACAGGTTGCACCTGTGAATGTGTGTACCCTTCCTGATAAAGGGCATGTGTTCATTTGCTAAATGCCTCCCGAGGAAATGAGATGAACTAAAAGAGCTAAACACTCCTATTGGTATTGGAAAAAGGTTTTGAAAACTAAACTTTGAGGAAAATCCTTCTTAAAGGAAATGATAACCTTGGTACAACTTGAATAAAGTTGTTTATCTTGAAAAACTCACTCCCAACACCCACTCACTGAGCTGTAGAACTCACCCTTCCTTTTTATCTTCTTTCAAGTAACAAAGGAAACACCATACATAAAGACCCCTTCTAATTTGGAACAGTAAGAAGATAGGTATGTCTGTTTTAAAAAAACTCAATTTTGCATAATGTTATTCTAGGAAATATAGGTAAAAGAACGCATTACTCGTTGTTTAGAAAAGGTTGAAACCTTTAATGAACCAAAGAGAGAAGCGGGTTGCTCATGGGGATCCAACCAAACTAGGTCGAGGCATGACAACTTGAGTGGTATTAGGGCATGTTTCCTCGAATGAAGTATCAAGATTATATAACATAGTAACTAAGAGGAATAAGTTTTAAAATTGATAGATGGCTCCTGAGATAGGAACTAAGAGAATAAGGGTCGCAGTCACTCATACTGCCCAACCACCCCTTCCTATGGAAACTCCCCGAGAAGCCCAGACAGTCCCACCTAGACTAAGCTCGGAACATCAAATATTGTACAAGATGTTCACTCGAGTGTTTGGATGGCCTAACCTCGCCTTTGAGGTGGACACCAACTCTCGAGCTGAGCCTAAGGAAGTACAATCTCATCCCCTTCCTATTACCAATCCCCCTCCCATTGACATCCCTAAATACCTCAAAACTCTCCGTCAACTGGGATGTAAGCATTAAGAAACCCATGGAGATTGTGAGGATTTCACTAGAGGACATGGTAATTCTAGCAAAATTTTTCCTTGAGGCTAGTGCAAAAGGTGGTGGGATAATGTCAGAAGCCTACATACCACCACCCCCACCTAGGAACAATTCGAGGAGAGGTACATGGAGGAGTACCTAGCCCCACATCTGATTAACGAGAAGAAGCAAGATTTCCTCCGACTCCGACAAGGGCTTAACTCTATCTCGGAGTATGAAACTATGTTTAATGAGTTAAGACCCTTTGCCCTTGACCTAGTCGAATGTGTGGGTACATGCCAATGATTCGTGGACAGTCTTAACATGGACATACGAGACTGGATGGGAGTGCTAGGACGCCTCACAGATTTGGCAGCTCTAATTAGTATGGCCCATGAATGTGAGCATTTGGTGCATACCCGACGTTGCTGGATGGAGCAAGCTAATTGGAAGGAGGACAAGGGCTAAGGCCATCATGGAGGACGGAAGGAGCAAAATGGTCCAAGGTGGGGAAACATGAGGATTTCACAAGAGGGCATGGTAATTCTAGCAGAATTTTTCCTTGAGGCCAGTGCAAAAGGTGGTGGGATAATGTTAGAAGCCTACATACCACCACCCCCACCTAGGAACAATTCGAGGAGAGGTACATGGAGGAGTACCTAGCCCCGCATCTGATTAACGAGAAGAAGCAAGATTTCCTCCGACTCCGACAAGGGCTTAACTCTATCTCGGAGTATGAAACTATGTTTAATGAGTTAAGACCCTTTGCCCTTGACCTAGTCGAATGTGTGGGTACATGCCAATGATTCGTGGACAGTCTTAACATGGACATACGAGACTGGATGGGAGTGCTAGGACGCCTCACAGATTTGGCAGCTCTAATTAGTATGGCCCATGAATGTGAGCATTTGGTGCATACCCGACGTTGCTGGATGGAGCAAGCTAATTGGAAGGAGGACAATGGCTAAGGCCATCATGGAGGACGGAAGGAACAAAATGGTCCAAGGTGGGGAAACATGAGGATTTCACAAGAGGACATGGTAATTCTAGCAGAATTTTTCCTTGAGGCCAGTGCAAAAGGTGGTGGGATAATGTTAGAAGCCTACATACCACCACCCCCACCTAGGAACAATTCGAGGAGAGGTACATGGAGGAGTACCTAGCCCCGCATCTGATTAACGAGAAGAAGCAAGATTTCCTCCAACTCCGACAAGGGCTTAACTCTATCTCGGAGTATGAAACTATGTTTAATGAGTTAAGACCCTTTGCCCTTGACCTAGTCAAATGTGTGGGTACATGCCAATGATTCGTGGACAGTCTTAACATGGACATACGAGACTGGATGGGAGTGCTAGGACGCCTCACAGATTTGGCAGCTCTAATTAGTATGGCCCATGAATGTGAGCATTTGGTGCATACCCAATGTTGTTGGATGGAGCAAGCTAATTGGAAGGAGGACAAGGGCTAAGGCCATCATGGAGGATGGAAGGAGCAAAATGGTCCAAGGTGGGGAAATATGGTGGGTTTCCAAAAGAGGAATGATGTGCCACCACCTCAACGGAGAGTAATCCCCACCTTACTACAAGGAAACCCTCATTGTCCTAGATGCCAAAGATACCATGAGGGAGCCTGCTTATCCTATTTCGGATGTGGGCAGGTGGGGCACTTTGCAAAGGAATGCCCCACTCTTAGGGAAAATAAGCAACGGAACACACAAGTGGAATGGTCGGGGACCGTTCTATGAACGTGTGATCCCTCCTATGATAGGAGGGTGATTGTTAATCATGTGAAAAGTGTCAACAACGACAAATGGAGAAATTTAATGGACAGATAAATGAATTAAAGTAAAAGTTATAGTAGTTTCCCTTAGTGAGTGATATATACTCATTCCTCTCCTCTCACCCTTTCAGGTCTTGCACCCAGACGGAAAGTTCCTGGACGAGCTTTGACCCTCAAGGTATGTTTCCTACCCCCTCTTATAGTAAGGGTTTGAATGTAGATACGCCTTTACCTTCCGTGTATCATTAGGGTAGGAATAGCATGATGATACAGGAAAGGATGGTGGGTTGATCACGGACCCCAATCAAATTGGGTCGGGGCGTGACACATAGCGTGCCATGACACGTCATCGTCTTCCTCCTCAATCAGCTGACATAAAGAGCAGAAAGAAGGGGAAGGCTAGTCCTCAACGACCTAGGAAAATCTCTAGTATGACCATCGGTGGCCAAGTCCTATGATGGCTAATAGCCTGGTCAGTTGTTGAGCTCCTTATATAAAGAGAACCCCTACACTCGTCTTCCCCATCCCACAAATGAGCGAAGAAGGTGGAGTGTTCCATTTTCCGGCACGAGTAAACCAGAGTTCAGATAGAGAGGCTTTCTTCAACCTCTGAAGCTACAAGATGTGTCCCTAGAACTGGGAGGAAGTTCTCAATCCATTTGCACCCTCCCTTCAGCCCAAGGATTACCAGAGAAGAGCTAGGAAGCTCACACAGTACCATCGCTCCATGACGGTCGGCAACACAAGCTGCTTGAGCTCAATTCAAGCCATCACCAAACCAATTCTGACCAAACCAAGATCCTTAGACCACACCTAGAGGTGCCCCGACCTTCCTTGAGCTAAGATGGTGAGTCCCCTCCGTCGCCCTTCGATGAAAAAACTATTCATAGTGCGATTATGCTAAAATTTAAATTGAGAAATTTGCACTACTTAGGCCACCAATTGAAGAGTGGTTTGATCTAGGAAGGATCCCCAAAAGGGGAGCAATTTAGAGAAAGCAAGAGCTTTAGTCGTCGGACCCTCACCGGTAAGATATCGAAGCTTTCTCTCTATTGACCAACATTTTTGGCGAAACTTCGTTTGAGCTCATTTCTAAGCCAAATGAAGTGTTTCAAAGCTTGAAATGACGAGATAGACATAGGGAAGAAATTCAGATAACGAATGGGGACAATTAACCAAGTTTTGGTGATAAATTGAATGAAATGATGTTTCAATGACCAAATTGCAATTTTGGAAAAATTGGGCAATTTAGGGATTTTTGGAAACTTAGGGGTCAAATTATAATTTAAGAAAAATTGGGGCATTTTTTATGAAATTACCTCCCAATTGGGCAATTAGATGAAATGGAGTGCCAATTGGCAATTTTTGGAAATTTAAGGACCAATTGGAAATTTTGGAAAAATTGAGGGTCAGTTAGTGATTTTGGAAAAACTAAGGACCCATGAGGGATAATTGCAAGTCTGAGGAACTTAATTGAGATTGAATGAAGATTAGGGACCTAAATGTAAGGTTATAAACTTTAAGTGACTTAAATGTAATTAAGGCATAATGTGAGGACCTATGCGCTAATACATCAAAGTATGAGGTCCCTTATATCAATTCTCCTAAAGTGGATTATCGAACCAGGTAGTATCTAGTTCTCCAAGTACCTGTGCAAAGGAGCGCACCACGAATCGAGATCTCACCGGGACGGCCACGTCACTGTTACCAGGTGAGTGGGATTTTTAGTGTTATACTTGGTTGGGGTGATGAGGGCTGTTTTCATTTTAGAAAACCATTTTTCCAGTAATGGTCTCCCCTAACTATGTGAAACTGCTTAAATATTTTGGGAGACATTCCTAATGAGAGCTAGAATGCACAAATAGGTCTCAGACCTCGATTTTTGAAAATAATAGGGCCTAAGGCCCAATTTTGGAAAAACTCGTGAAGTGGGCCCAAGCCTAATGGAAACGGGTTGATGCTCGTAGATAAGTAGGTTTATGAGTTATGAAATATTCTCATAATAGATTGATTGTGATACAACCACCCAATCAAAGCTGGATCGTAAATACTCGATTGGCTAGTAGTTACCGAGCCAAAGCCGAGTGGATGAACTCAATAGACTGGTAGTTACCCAGCTGCAGTCAGGTAGCGAATTTGTTGCACTGGTGGCACCAAAGATAAAAAGGTCCAAGTTAAAAGACTTATGTTTGTGCATGCTATGAGATACGGCACCATCAAGGCACCCGACACAGGGTAGTGTTGGTTCTAAGGGCTACTGGACGACCTAGGGTATATAAGGGTGGTCTGTCGTCCAATAAGTTAAGAAGCTCTAAGAGCTTTCTGCACACTAAGACTAAGGCATCAGGGGGAAGGAGGTCTCGTCCCACAAAGTGGACACGAAGTATGGCTAGGGTTTAAGGGTCGGACAATTGATGTATACTCAAACTCGGGGTAAAGGTCTGAGACTTCTACCAGGGTGGATGGTAAAGTTGCTTCTGTCCACAAGTGGAGTAGTCGGGGACTATTTTGCAAACGTGTGATCCCTTTTTGATAAAGGACGAATGTGATTATGTACTAAACCAACCTGAGCAAGGGGAACAGTAAAACCATTGTTCCAATGAAGAGTTAAATCCACTAAATTCCTAAACAAAAAAAGTGTTTTAAAAACCTCTTTTGTCCTTACAAAAGGTCACCCTAACACCCGCTCACTGAGTTGTAAAACTTACCCTCTCCCATAAACCCTTTTCAGGAAAAACCGATCATCAACAAAAGCAGAAGCTAGTAGAGCAAGTCAAAGGTCCCGCGTACAGGTAAACCATTATTTAAATGTTTTGTAAATTTTGCTATAGAAAGCATGTGTACTTCTACGTCTTTACCTTACTCGGTCAATTTGGTAGAAGTACTAAGTTAGTACAGGGAAGGGTGACGGGTTGATCATGGGGATTCCAACCAAATTGAGTTGGGACGTGACAATACCTGACTGTTCCACTTGCAGACTGGAGCGCTTTTACCATCCACCTTCATAGCGGCATGTGGCCTCTACCCTAAGTTTGGGTGTACACCAATTGTCTAACCCTCAAACCCTAGCCATACTTCGTGTCCACTTTGTGGGACGAGACCTCTTTCCCCCTCTTACCTCGGTCTCTGTGTACATGAAGCTCCTAGAGCTTCTTGACATATTGGACGACAGACCGCCCTTATGCTCCCTAGGTCATCCAACAGCCCTTGGAAAATCAAGCAGCATCGATGAAGTAGAAAATTCTCTAGCTAGGGAGTTTCACGCAATGAATGACCGCCATTAAGGAGCCAATCGAACGGCCAGGAAGTCTCCAAGCTTCCTATATACAAAGCCCCTCCTCATTCATCCTCTCCACACCTAAAAACTCTATTCTCTCTCAACTATTCCAATTTCTGGCGAATATCGAACTAGAGCTCCGATATAGCATCTTTTTTTAGCCAAAGAAGGTGTGGTTAGGTTCTTTGGATTTGGGAGAAGTCAGCTACACGTCTGTAGTCTTCATTTGCTCCGATAGTCACCGGAGGAATCTCAGCATGAAAGAACAATGAAGCAACTCTAGCGGACCAAAGCTGCCCTATTTCGGTCGAGCTGAAATCGACCAATTTTAGCACTTCTCAGGCAAAACCAAGCCCTCCCAACACCTCCACAACCCTCCTACAAATGAATTAGAGTAGAAAAGTAAGTCAATTTGGCTCCCCTCTATAAATTTTGATCGGTGCTATAAAGAGAATCGATAGATTTTCAATGACTAAATTCTCACTCAATTCGTCATCAATTGAAGATATTCTTGATCCTAGGAGTAACCTTAGGAAAGAGCTATCTGCCCAAATCGAAAGCTCAGACCGTCGCGCCCCCAACGGTAAGCTTTCAAAGCTTTCTCTCTCTAAGTCCAATTTTCTAACAAAGCTCCGTTCGAACTCATTCCGGCAATAAATCATGCAATTCAAAGTGCAATTGAATAGTATGAAGGTGTAGGAACTCTAATCTAACATCAATTTCAACAATTAAACTCATTTGATTAGTCAATTTAATAAAATAAAATTCGGTTGAGTTAGAAGGTTGAAATTGGTGGAAATTTGGGGATTTTGAATAGTCGACGAACTAAAGTGCAATTTCATAAAATTGAGGGTCAATTGAGCATGATAAGGATGTTGGAGGACCAATTGGGTAATTTTTTGTAATTTTGGGGAAAACCTAACCATTTTTGTAAATTAGGGGCAAAATGGTAATTTTGGAAGAGTTGGGGACCAAATTGGAAATTTGGGAAACTTGAACCCCTTTTGTGATTTTGAATAAATTGAAGTCCTAAGGTGAAATTTAGAAGTTTTGGGACTCAATTTGGGGAAAATCGGCATTAGGAACATAAAGTTAAAGAAAAAGAACTTTAGGGACCTAATTGTAATAAATAAAAAATTTTGAGTATTTCATCCATTTACGATAAATGAAGGCTATTAGGCCAAGAGATAATAAACAAGGATGTTCATATCGTGTAGGAACCCAAAATACCAGAAACGCCAGCAAGGATAAGCTCGCGTGAAGACAAAGAACCGGTCAAGAGGAGATCACTACACTATCGGGTGAGTGGGAATTTAATATCATACCCGGTTGGGATGAAAAGCACTTCGGAAATGAAAACCCACTATTAAGTGGTATCTTAACCATCACACATGAGAGTAGTGATGTGGAAATTACGTAGAAAAACTACTTACCAGTTGTAAGTAGATAATACCGTTTGGTATGATGAACTTATAGGAAGGAATTAGAAAACTCACTTATCAGCTATAAGCGAAGATGTCCTCATACCTAGTTGGTGTGATGGACAGATGAAAAGTTTATTTTTTTGGAAGTGCTCCCCCTTCTGTGTGCCACTGCTTAAAACTTTTGGGAGACCATCTTGACAGGAGCTTGAATAGCTTAGATAGGCTGGAGGCATTGATTTCGGAACTTGGGAGCTAATATGCCCGATTTTGAATATCTTGTACAGTGGGCCCAAGGCTAGTTGGCATGAGCAGGAGCTCGTAAACAAACATAAGTTTACGCCATGAAAACTTTAAATAAATAATATGTTTGGCCATGGTACCAAGGCAAGACCGACATGCTCGATGAATTGGCGGCAGTGTGACATCACAGGTCGACGGACCAGTCGAGATAAACAGTTGCAGGTCGAGTTGAGGGTCGGAGCCGTTGGACCAGTGGCACCAAAGATTAAATGGCTTTTGAGGGAAACTTTGTTTGTGCATGCACTTGAGGTTCAGGACCATTAAGACGCCCAAGAGGGGTAGTGATGGCTTTTGAGGGAAACTGCTGGATGACATGGTGGCGAAAAGGGAAAGAGAAGCTATTGGGTTTATTTTTTCTCGTTGTACTAGTTAATCATGGAGTTATGTGTTTATATTCCATGGAGTTTCTGTGTTTGGACTCCATGAAGCTAAGAGCCATGGGGTTTCCTAAAGCTTCTATGTTTAGGTTTCATGTGCACGAGATTGAGATATGGTCTCTGTCCTCATACGAACACGGAGTTTTATTTACGTGATTGAAGGTCGGATGTCGCGTACATTCGAGGTTGTGCATGCACTTGAGGTTCGGGACCATTAAGACACCCAAGAGGGGTAGTGATGGCTTTTGAGGGAAACTACTAGATGACATGGTGGCGATAAGGGAAAGAGAAGCTATTGGGTTTGTTTTTTCTCGTCGTACTAGTTAGTCATGGAGTTATGTGTTTATACTCCAAGGAGTTTTTGTGTTTGGACTCCATGAAGCTAAGAGTCAAGGGGTTTCCTGAAGCTTCTATGTTTAAGTTTCATGTGCACAAGATCGGAATATGGTCTCTGTCCTCATATGAACACTGAGTTTTATTTACGTGATTGAAGGTCGGATATCGCGCACATTCACTCATTCTCATGGTAGAAGTGGACGTGCTTCTATCTAGGTAGCTGGTAAAGTCGCTCCGACGCCACAAGTGGTTACAGTAGATGGGCTGGCCTGCGAATGAGTGTTCCCTTCATAATGAAAGGCGTTTGTTGGTTGATAAACACACCAATTATGGTTAAGGACTGTGTAATGGCTATGAAACTGGGATTTTGAGGGTGAATTATTTTAAAAGAAAATAAGGAGTCTAGCACACTCCAATTCAAATATTTTCTCTAAAAGTCAAACTTTAAACACTCATTCACTAAGTTGTTAAACTCACCCCCTCCCTTATATCCCTTTTCAGGTAACCAAAGGAAACCTACACAAAGATCTCCTATTAGTCACACTTACAAGACAAGTATGTAAAGTTAAAATTTCATGCAATTTTAATTTATATTATTCCAGGAAAGGTACAGGTTTAAAGAACGCCTTACTCCTCTCGGGTTAAAGAAGGAAAAACCCATAATAAATTGGGAGATTGTTGGGTTGCTCACGGGGATCCGACCAAACCGGATCGGGGCGTGACAACACCGGTACGAATCGAGTTCAATGCTTAAACTGTATGGTTCAGGCCCGATTCGACCGAGTTTTTCAAAATAAAAATTTTCTAAATTCATATAAATTCATTCTCTACCCAATGGTAGCTTCAATTCCCCAATTTGAACATTTTAAGCCACCTAGAAAAATGAATTTATCAATCGGTTCAATGACGGTCCAAACCGGTTCAAATCTGGTTCACTTCAACCAGTCTAGTTTTCTCTTCCAATTTGTCCCAAAGTCCCTTTCCATAGTTTTTATAACTCTTTGGGTCACTCGAGATGTGTAAATTTCCCAATTTTCCCTTTCTCTAATGGTTGAGGTTCATGAACCAGTTCGGTTTTTTCACTTGGGTTGACCTGTTCTTTCCCTAGTTTCCATATCTTTAAGGGACTAGGTTTACAGAACATCCAACCCAATGACAAGAATAAGAACCTTTAAAAAGAATGGTCTTACCCTCAGTGGGGTAAGAAGGAGACTTAAAGAAGCACCTTGGGATGGGTAATTTGGACATAACTAATCATGATACACTCAGTGGAGTGAGTGGAAGATATAAAGGAAGAAAGACATCTCAAGTACGTGGCTAAACAACTGGATGAAAGGAATAGCCAAAGAGATAATATACCGTGCAAACCCTAGGAGGACATCAAGGAAAGTCACTCCCAATGCCAATGATGGCTGACTTAAGTTTTGGGTACAAAACCCCTAAAATGAGGGGAGAGTTGTAAACCCCATCCTTTAAGGAGAAGGAAAACTAGGAAAAGAACCGGTCAACTAAGAAGAGAACAGAGCTGGTTCATAAACCTTAACCGATGGGGAAAGGGTAAAATGGGAAATCGACAAAGGCCAAGTGACTCAAAAAGTCATAAAAACCAGGGAAAATAACCTTGGGACAAATGGGAAGAGAAAACCAAACCTGTTTAGGGCGAACCGGACATGAACCGGTTTGATCCATACTTGAACCGGTTGCTAAGTTCATTTTTCTAGATGGTTTAAAATATTTAAATTGGAGAATTGAAGCCACCATTAGATGAAGAATGAATTTATATGAATTTAGAAACTTTTAATTTTGAGAAAACATATCGAATTGGGCCTGAACCGGTCGATTTACCCATTGAACCTGATCAAACTGGTCTAGTCCGGTTCAGAACAGTGTCATCTTCTTCCTCATGATGACATCATTGTTCATTCAATGTTGAAACGGATAATGCCGGCAAAGCATAAATTACTCTGATCAAGCCATTTCAGGATGATGATAAGCTCGACCAAAATGGAAAGTTGTCGGGCAGAGGATCCCCGAGCTCCCTATATAAAGAGCTTGTCTCAATTCATCCTCCACACATGTCACGCCCCGACCCAGTTTGGTCGGATCCCCATGAACAACCCGCCACTCTCTCGGTTTATTAAAGGGTTTCCCCATATTATAAATAGTAAACAGTAAGGCGTCCTTTAAACCTGCACCATTTCCTGGAATAGCATAATCAAAACTGCATAAAATTTTAAACTTTACATAACTATCTTACAGGCATCTTAGTTGGTGGTTTTTTAGGGTAGGCTTTCCGAGATTTCTTGAAAGGGATATAAGGGAGGGGGTGAGTATCACTACTCAGTGAATGGGTTTTCAAAGGCCTACTTTAAACTTTTAAGAAAAACAATTATATGGAGTGTGCCAGACTCCTTTCTTTTCAAAAATCTCTTAATTTAAAATTTTGGGTTTTTCCACCATTTCTTTGTTACCATGGTGTGTCATTACCCAACACACATCCTTCATCATGAAGGTTACACACATTCATAGGTCAGTATGACTACTGAACCCACTAGTGGCTTCGGAGCGACTTTACCGGCCACCCAGATAAAAGCACGACCACTTCTACCTTGGGAATGAGTGGATGTACGCGACATCCGACCCTCAATCCTGAAATCGCTTCTTCGTGTCCATATGAGGACAGAGACCTCATCTTGTCCCCACCCCGGTCTCATGCACTTGGTGCTATTCCAAATTTCGCACAGACACCTAGAACGATGATCTGCCCTTATACTCACCGGGTCGTCTAAGGTCCTTAGGATACATCACTAGCCTCATAGGCATCTTGATGATACTGTACTCATAGTGCATGCACAAACAATGTTTTCTTATCAAGCCATGTAATATGTGGTGCCACTAGTCCAACGGCCCCGACTCTCAACTCAACTCGCAGTTGTTTGTCTTGACTGGTCCGTCGACCTGTCATGTCGCACTATTGCTAGTTGACTGAGCATGTCGGTCCTATCTTGGTACCATGGCCAAACAATTCACTTATTAAGTTTTATGGCACATATATCATGTTCATTTACGAGCTCCTGCTCGTGCCAACTGGCCTTGGGCCCACTGTACGAGATTTTTAAAATCTGGGCATTATAGCCCTCAAGTTCCAAAACCAAGGCCCCCGGCCTATAAGAGCTATTCGAGCTCCCGTTCAGAAGGTCTCCCAAATAGTTTAAGCATTGGCACACAGTCAGGGGAGAACAATTCCAACAAAATAGGTTTTTACTGTCCATTATACCGATCGGAATAAGGACATCTCCATTCATAACCGATGAACGGGTTTTCAACTTCCTTCAGAAAGTCTCATCATACCAACCGGGTATGATATACTTACAACCAGTAAGTAGTTTTTCTGCATAATTTTCACATCACTTTCTCTAAGTGGTGATGATTAAAATACCACTAAACAGTGGGTTTTTATACCAAGGTACTTATCATCCCCTACCGGGTATGATATAAAATTTTCACTCACAACCAGTAAGTGGTTTTTTAATTTTAATTTTAGTTATTTGCAATTAGGTCCCTAAATTTATTTCTCTTTAATTTTAAGTCCCCAAATGCCAGTTTTTCCTCAAATTGAGTCTTGAAACTTTTAAAATTTATCTTGGGACCTCAATTTATTCAATTTCACAAAAATGGGTTTAATTTCCCAAATTTCCAATTTGGTCCCCCAATTTTTCCAAAATTACCATTTTGCCCTTCCTTTACAAAAATGGTAAGTTTTGCCCCAAAAATTCCAAAATTCCTCAATTGGTCCTCCAACATTATTTTCATGCCCAATCGACCGTAAATTTCCTAAAATTGTATTTTGGTCCTTTGAATTTTGAAAATCCCCAATTTCAATTCCTTAGCACAGTCGAATTTCATTTCATCAAATTAACCGATCAAACACCTCCAATTATTGAAATTAAAGTTAAAATTGAGTTCCTCCATCCTTTTACGATTCAATAGCACTTTGAATCGCAAGTTTTGATGCGGGAATGAGCTCAAACGGAGCTTAGCCAGAAAATGGGTTGTTGAGAGAGAAAGCTTCAATTACTCATCAGTGAGAGCATGGCAGTCCGAGCTTTTGATCTGGGCAGATAGCTCTCATCATGAGGTTCATCCTAGAATTAAGAATTGCAACAATTGATGCCAAATTGAGTTAGAATTACATCATTGAAATTCTGCCAGTTCTCTCTCTGGCACCAGTCAAAAATTGTAAAGGGGAACCGAATTGGCTTACCTTTCAGTCCTAATTCAGCCGTGGGAGGACTGAGGAAGTGTTGGGAAGGCTTGGTTTGGCCTGAGTAGGGCTCAAAATGGCCAATTTCAACTCAACTTAAACAGGGCAGCTTCGATCCGCCGGAGCTGCTTCACTGTTCCATCATGCCAGCGCTTCTCCAGCGATTCTCGGATTGACTGGAGTTTGCTATCAGATAGCTGTCTTCTCCCTGATTCTAAAGAGCCCGACCTCTCCTTCCAAGGTTAAGAAAAATATTCAAGTCGAAGCTCTAGTTCGAGTTTCACTAGGAAATGGAGTAGTAGAGAGAGAGAAGTGTTCAGGTGTGAGGAAAATAAATGGGGATGACCACTTTATATATGTGTAAAATCGTGTATTAATTGGGAGAGATTTATTACTAGTATTAATATTGCCATAAATTATTGGTATTAATTTCAATAATTTAATTTCAGTATTAAATTATTTGTATTAATTCTAATAATTTAATTTAGGTATTAATTACAATAATTAAATATATATTAATTTATGGCTATTTATGATAAGTCGCATAAAAATTTTTTACTGAAATTTCGGGTTACAAAACAAATCATACTTCCCAAGCAAGCTTAACTTCAAAGTTCTTATGGGATATCGTTCACCTGAACCAATTTAGTTTTTCTCTTCTATTTTGTCTTAAGTGTTATTTCCAAGGTTTAATGAACCCTTTGGATCACTCGGAAGTTGTAAATTTCCAAATTGCTTGTTCCCATATGATCGGGTTTGTAAACCGGCTCGGTTTTCTTACTCGATTTGATAGGTTCTTTTCCCGATTTTCCTTAACTCAAAAGTGCGGTGTTTACAACTCTCCCCTCCTTTTAAGAGTTTTGTCCCCAAAACTAAATTAGCAACCTTGCATGAGGAACCATTTTCTTTGATGTCCATTTGTTATTTGCTTAACATGCAAACTCTTCTCTTGTTCTTTCAATTAGCCCTTTTTACATCCTTCACTTAAGGGATTTCTTTTCCTTTATATTATTTACTCCCTCCATGGAGTTTATCATAACTAGACATACCATATTCCAGGATATATCCTTAAATTCATATCTTTCTTTGCTTAGAGCAACATTCTTCCCTTTGAGATTCCGTACTCAAGATTTGGGAACTCCAAGATAACTAATCATTCTCGTGTCTAGTTATCCTTTTGGTAGTTGAAACCTTTAGCTCGATGTTCTTTCGAGCGTTACATACTTGTTTCCATGGTTTTTCTTTATTATCATTTTTTGTCCTATTTTGACCCTTCATTCATTCGTTGTCTATTATAACTTCGGTCCAAATTTTTTTTATATTTGACCTTGTCATACTTATTAGCCAACTCTTCCTTACTTTGAGTCATATTCTCCTCGGGATTGTTGGACTTACATGCCCCTTATAGCATGGTATTTTCTAGGACCTATCTCTGTACATTAAATTCTTAGAACATCTCCTTGAGGGTCTCTCTTAGCTTTTCGACCTTTCAAGGATCATATAACTTCATCCTTCTTTTCTTTTGATAGCATTCCTCAACTATCCTTTTTACCATTATCCTCTCCTCCATCATGCCTTTAAAGTTATGTCTCACATAACCGCATGGATTCCTCTTACCTACTCATCATTTCCCAACTTCTTTATTGGATCTTTTCGGTTCCAATTGATTGGGTTTTCCAATACTATACCGACAAGCTGGGATTCATCCTTTCTTAGGTCCATCCTCATTCCCAATGACATCCTTTACTCAAGGATTTTACTTTGGCCTTAATCCACTCTTACTTGTTCGTAATCATTTCACAATTCTTTATACCGAGTTGATTCCTTTCGGTCTACATGTTGATTTGCTTGGTTTGGGGAGTTTTCCTTTTTACGGTTTCATTCTCTACTATTTCCTTCGAAGTAGAGACTTTCACCTTAGGAGTTACATGTTCAACCTTCTTACCATTTCTTGAAAGTTTCCTTTCTTCATCTCCTTACACCCTTTCTATATTGGGGCATTTGCCCGCTTTTAGTCCTCCATTGCCTTCAGTTTTCCATTCCAACCCTTATTCCTTATTTGAGTAGCTTCTGATTATCGGTCTTATTTCGTGCACTCCACCTTATGCCCAACCATCCACTCTTTAGGCTCTATTATGCAAGCGTGGACCACAATCCATCTTGATATTAGTGGTTGTTCCCCCTTAACCACTTCTTATTTAGGGAGCTTACTTTCCCAAGGTTTTTTTGACGTTCTTTCCTTTATTTTCTTATTATGGGTAGTCTACCCATTCTTACTTGTTATGATATCTATTGATGCTATCTGTCTACCTACTCGTTCCTTGGGTTTAACTTACTCCTTAGGTTCTCCTAGTATGTTTCCCTTGGTTATTTCACCTCACCATGCATTTCATTTGAAATTTCATCTCCTCATCCCTCGTCACTTGGTCCTATTACCTCTTAGTTGGGACATGTATCCCTCCTCAAGGTTTCCTTCCTTTCTCCCGGAATTCCTTCTTCATTCATTTTCGTATGTATATATCATTGAATGGCGTCCTTTGATGCCATACCCTTCCATTTACCTTTACTCTTGAAATCTTGCGGGTACATCCTTTGTACCCGATCCTCATTCCAACTTGTGCCCCTATAACACGTCTATTTCCTTTAAGTAGAGCTCAAATCCTCCTTGTTTCTAGATCTCTTAATCATTCTACGAGAGGCTTACTTAATCTTCTCCTGGCTTTGAGTTTGGTCGTCAATCCGTTTTTAGCCATTAATTTCTTTAAGGATTTCCTCCATCCTTATTTTCCAAATATTTGGCATTTCCACCTCTCCCGTCTTTACTAGAGATTAAATTTATGACATTAATGAGGGTTAGTTCGTTAAGTGACTCGTCCCTACTATTTTCCTTGTCTAATTATCTTGAGACAGTTGTCTCTCGAGTCTTCTTGTCCTTAATGCCCATCCCATTGCCCTTTTTATGGTGTAGTCCTTACTACTTCCCAGTCCTCCTTAGGGCGTCGTTTATTCTCCTTAACTATCTTGTTGTTACGATTTGTTTCTTTTCACTATGTTGGTCCGAAACTTGACTTCTCTACTTTTTCCAAAGCAAGTCGTACTTATCATCTCAAAACATCCCATTTGTCGTCTAATGCTCGGCTTGTCTTCTCTTGTAGAGGTGATTCCTTCCTTGCTCCTAGATGGCTGGAAATTTCTTCTTAAGGAAGAATTCTCTTCATCTACCCTTTGTTTTATTTGCGGTTGATCGAGGTCCGACATTCAGTCCTTTTCCTCCCTCATCTAGTTGAGGCACACCATTGCACCATCATTGAGGGACAAAAAGTTTTAAGAACTCAAAATTTACTTTTGAAATACGAGTACCAACTTGGGGCTTTAGCTTTTCTTAAAGGAGATTAGATCGGGAAGTACCCACCACTATGCTAGGATCTTGAAGAGCTTCCTCCTAGTATGGTTGAAGTTTCGAGTAGGAGTCATATTTCATGGGGTGGAATAATTTCGGATTCATGTAGCTATAGAGGCGTTGTTCTTGGAAGGTATTATTCTAAATCCTTGCGATGTGAGGCAATCCTTCACTTCATGCCCCATTTTTCTTACACCTATAAAAGGTTATCTTGATTCTTGTCCTTAGTAGTGTTAAGCACTTTCTAGAGTAGTATTTCTATTGTCCTCACCTTGTAATAGGTCATTTCCTTGCCCAGTAGTTACTACCAGAGTTCTCACTCCTTAGTCTCCTTGTCAGTTTTCTTGTCGAGCCTTCTCTGCCTACTAGTTTTCCCCTAAGAGTTCTCCTAGACTCTTTAGTCTTTTGGTTCATTCCCTTATTTGGGATGGGATTCTTCTCGGTCCCTACGATTTGTTTGGTTACTTTTCTTGAGGCAATCTTCCTACAGTTGAGGCGTAGGCTTACATCTTTTTTTTAGAGACATGGTTTTAGGAACTTGGAATTCTTCATTAATGGAGAAGGAGTACAATATGTTAGGGTCTTAACCATATTATAACGAGGTGGTTATGAAATAGATAGAGGGCTACGGGGTGTTTGATAAGCATCCTCCATGGTAAAGTTACAAGCCTTAGCCGGTGTTCCTGTTTTCAGGCTTGGCTCCCTTTGTACTCGGGGGTGTGACCTCAACAGGTCCAAGCATCATCCTCTTTTATACTTTGTCATTTGATCCTTGGGGATTTCTACCATACCCCAGGCATTTTGGAAGCTTCTAGAGTTGTCTTCCTACGAGGACAGAGTGTTGAGCATAATCATTCCTAGTTTTTTTGGTTCCTCTCTTGGGAGCCATCTAACAATTTTAAGATAAATCATATCAGTTACTATATTTTCTAGTATTGATTATGTATTCAAGAAAACAGGCTCTGATACCACTCTAGTTGTCATGCCTTGGCCCGGTTTGGTCGGATTCCCATGAACAACCCGCCACTCTCCCGGTTTATTAAAGTGTTTTCCCTTATTATAAACCGTAAAGAGTAAGGCATCCTTTAAACATGCACCATTTCCTAGAATAGCATAATCAAAACTGCTTGAAATTTTAAACTTTACATACCTGTCTTACAGGCATCTTAGTTGGTGGTCTTTTAGGTTAGGCTTTCCGGGATTTTCTGAAAGGGATATGAGGGAGGGGATGAGTACGACTACTCAATGAATGGGTTTTCAAAGGTCTACTTTAACTTTTAAGAAAAAAATTTATATGGACTATGCCAGACTCCTTTCTTTTCAAAAATCCATTCATTTAAAAATTCGGGTTTTTCCACCATTTCTTAGTTACCACTATGTGTCATCACCTAACACACATCCTTCATCATGAAGGTTACACACATTCGTAGGTCAGTATGACTACTGAACCCACTAGTGGCTTTAGAGCGACTTTACCGGCCATAAGGATAAAAGCACGGCCACTTCTACCCCGGGAATGAGTGGATGTACGCGACATCCGACCCTCAATCCTGAAATCGCTTCTTCGTGTCCATATGAGGACAGAGACCTCATCTTGTCCCCACCCCGGTCTCATGCGCTTGGTGCTACTCCAAATTTCGCACAGACAACTGGAATGACGATCTGTCCTAATACTCATCGGGTCGTCCAGGGTCCTTAGGACACATCACTACCCCTCATAGGCATCTTGATGATCCCGTATTCATAGTGCATGCACAAACAATGTTTTCTTATCAAGCCATGTAATATGTGGTGCCACTAGTCCAATGGCCCCGACTCTCAACTCAATCCATAGTTGTTTGTCTTGACTAGTCCGTCAACCTATCATGTCACACTGTCGCTAGTTGATTGAGCATGTCGATCCTATCTTGGTCCCATGGCCAAACAATTCACTTATTAAGTTTTATGGCACATATATCATGTTCATTTATGAGCTCCTGCTCGTGCCAACTAGCCTTGGGCCCATTGTACAAGATTTTTAAAATCTGGGCATTCTAGCCTTCAAGTTCCAAAACCGAGGCCCCGGCCTATAAGAGATATTCGAGCTCCCATCAAGAAGGTCTCCCAAATAGTTTAAGAATTGGCACACATTCAGGGGAGAACACTTTTAATAAAATAGGTTTTTATTGTCCATTATAACGACCGGTATAACGATATCTCCGTTCATAACCGATGAATGGGTTTTCAATTTCCTTCGAGTAAGTCTCATCATACCAACTGGTATGATCTACTTACAACTGGTAAATAGTTTTTTCGCATAATTTTCACATCATTTTCTCTAAGTGGTGATGATTAAAATACCACTAAATAGTGGGTTTTTATACCGAGGTACTTATCATCCCCTACCGGGTATGATATAAAATTTTCACTCACAACCGGTAAGTAGTTTTTTAATTTTAAGTTATGCTCATCATCCCAACCGGGTATGGTGTTAGTAACCCACTCATCGGTTAACGCAATGAATTCCACTATACT
This sequence comes from Trapa incisa, assembly GCA_030064435.1. Lineage (NCBI taxonomy): Eukaryota > Viridiplantae > Streptophyta > Magnoliopsida > Myrtales > Lythraceae > Trapa > Trapa incisa. The sequence continues at coordinate 15,684,031 of CM057780.1, read as the reverse complement.
GGTTCTTTGTATTCACGCGAGCTCCTCCATATTAGCGTTCTCGGTACTTTGTGTTCCTGCACGATATGAACATGCTTGTTCACTATTACTCTACTTAACAACCTTCATTCATTTTCAATGAATAAGAAAACTCAAACTTTTTAGTTATTTGCAATTAGATCCCTAAAGTTATTTCTGTTTAACTTTAAGTCCCTAAATGTCGATTTTTCCTCAAATTGAGTCCCAAAACTTTTAAAATTTATCTTGGGACCTCAATTTATTCAATTTCACAAAAAAGGGTTTAATTTCCCAAATTTCCATTTTGGTCCACCAACTTTTCCAAAATTACCATTTTGCCCTTCCTTTACAAAAATGGTAAGTTTTGCCCCAAAAATTCCAAAATTTCTCAATTGGTCCTCCAACATTATTTTAATACCCAATTGACCCTCAATTTCATAAAATTGTATTTTGGTCCTTTGAATTTCGAAAATCCCCAATTTTCCCCAATTTCAATTCCTTAGCACAGCCAAATTTGATTTCATCAAATTCGTCGATCAAATACCTTCAATTATTGAAATTGAAGTTAAAATTGAATTCATTCATCCTCTTACGATGCAATAGCACTTTGAATCGCAAGTTTTGACGCTAGAACGAGCTCAAACGGAGTTTTGCTAGAAAATGGACTGTAGAAAGAGAAAGCTTCGATTACTCACCGGTGAGAGCATGGTAGTCTGAGCTTTCATCTGAGCAGATAACTCTCATCTTGAGGTTCATCCTAAAATCAAGAATCGCATCAATTGATGTTGAATTGAGTTAGAATTTCATCATTGAAATTCTGTCGGTTCTCTCTCCAGCACCGGTCGGAAATTGTAGAGGGGAGTCGAATTGGCTTACCTTTAAGTCCTAATTCGGTCGTGGGAGGGCTGAGGAAGTGTTAGGAAGGCTTGGTTTGGCCTAAGTAGGGCTCGAAATGGCCAATTTCAGCTCGACTGAAACATAGCAACTTTGGTCCGCCAGATTTGCTTCACTATTCTATCATGTCGGCACTTCTCCAGCGATTCTCGGATTGACTGGAGTTTGCTATCAGATAGTTGTCTTCTCCTCGGTTCTAAAGAGTCCGACCTCTCTTCCGAGCTTAAGAAAATTGTTCAAGTCGAAGCTCTGATTCGAACTTCACCGGAAAATGGAGTAGTAGAGAGATAGAGTAGTGTTCAGGTGTGAGGAGAATAAATGGAGATGACATCTTTATATATGTGTAAAATCGTGTATTAAATGGAAGAAATTTATTACTAGTATTAATATTGTCATAAATTATTATTATTAATTCCAATAATTTAATTTTGGTATTAAATTATTTATATTAATTTTAATAATTATTAATTATAATAATTAAATATATATATATATATTAATTTATGACTATTTATGATAAGGCGTACGTTCGCATAAAAAAATTTTACCGAAATTTCGGGTTATAAAAAAAATCATACTTCCGAGAAGATCACCCATCCTCACACTACTCTCGTGCAAGTACGCTTAACTTCAAAGTTTTTATGGGATATCGTTCACCTGAACCAATTTAGTTTTTTTCTTATATTTTATCTTAAGTTTCTTTTCCAAGGTTTAATGAACCCTTTGGATCACTCAGAAGTTTTAAATTTCTAAATTGCTTGTTCTCATATGATCGTGTTTATAAACCGGCTCGGTTTTCTTACTCGGTTTGACCGGTTCTTTTCCCAGTTTTCTTTAACTCAAAAGTGCAGGGTTTACAACACACCTTAAATCTCCATTCTTTGATATAAGTCATTTTCTTAGCATCAAAAGGCAAGGTTGGGTTCTATAGACTTCAGGGAAAGTCAGCTACCTGACAACAACTTCTTTTTGACCCGAGGACCGCCGGAGAAGCGTCGATGAAATCAAACAGTGAAGCAACTCCGAAGAACCGAAGCTACCCTATTTTGGCCAAGTTGAATTCAACCATATTCAGCACTCCTCTAGCCAAACCAAGCCTCCCCGACACCCCCACGACACTCACACAGTTGCAACAGAGCTGAAAGGTAAGTCAATTTGGCCCTACTCTAACATTCCCATTTAGAGTTAGAGAGAGAAAGTGTGAAACTTCCCTGACAAAATTCTCCCTTAATTCAATATCAATTATAGCAATTCTTAATTCTAGGAGAAACCTTGGGACGAGAACTACCTTACTAGATAGAGAGCTCAGACTGCCACACCTTCGACGTTAAGCTTTCAAAGCTTTCTCTCTCTTTACGAATGATTTTTCGGCGAAGCTCCGTTTGAGCTCATTCCGGCCTCAATTCATGCGATTCAAAGCTAACTTGAATCATATGGAAGTGTATGAACTAATTTATACCTCCAATTGAAACAATTAACCCCGATTGAATGGTCAATTTGAAGAAATCAAATTCGGTAAGAAAAGGGGGAAATTGGGGGAAAAGTTTGGGGAAAATTGGGAATTTCAGAAAATTGAGGGACCTATTTGCAATTTCCCAAAATTGAAGGCCAATTGACCATGAAAAAGATATTCGAGGACCAATTGGTCATTTTTTGAAACATTTGGGGTCAAATTACAATTTTTGAAAAGTTCAGGCAAAATGATCATTTTTAAAAAGTTGGAGACCAAATTAAAAATTTGGAAAACTTGAGCCCCTTATACAATTTTGAGTAAAATAAGAACTCAAAGGGGGATTTTGAAAACCTTGAGACTCAAATTGTGCAAAAGTTGGCATTAATGACCTAAAGTTAAGAAAAATGAACTTTATATACTTAAGTAAAATTAATCGATAATTGTGAGCCTTGCTTTTATGCCAAACCATAATTAATAAGGGTACCCAAATCGTGTAGTGACAAGTGTGACCAGAACACAAGCAAGAGAAAGTTCGTGTAGACTTGAAAAATTGACTGAGGACAACATGTCACGGTTATCAGGTGAATGGGCATATTTACATCATAACTGGTTAGGATGGTGAGTATTTAGAAACAAAAAACCACTTGTGAGTAGTATTTTAACATCATACACGGTTGGGGTGATGAACAATTTAAGGTAAAACCTACTTACCAGTTGTAAGTAGATGAAATCATACTCTGTTAGTATGATGGACTTCCTTGAAAAAAGGAAAAACCCGTTTGACGGCTGTAAGTAGATATGTCATCACACCGGGTTGGTGAGATGAAGTGAAAATATATGTTGTTAGAAGTGTTATCTCCTGATTGTGTGTCAATTCTTAAACTATTTGAGAAACATTCTTAACGAGAGCTAGAACAGGTCAGATAGGCCAGAGGCCTCAATTTTTTAACTATTGGGGTTAAATGTCCGATTTTAGAAAATCACGTGTAGTGGGCACGAGTAAGAGCTCGTAAACAAACTTGAAATGATAAAGACATGAAATCTCTAATGAAATTGTTGTGTGATTTCGCTATGGTACCAAGTTTGGACCGAAAGTACTCGATGGACTAGCGGTAGTGCATTAGGGCCAGGTCGACGGGCTGACCTATACAAACAGCTACAGGTCAGGTTGAGTGTCGGGGTCATTGGATTAGTGGCACCAAAGATAAATGGATATATGTGAAAACTATTATTGTGTGCGTGCACTTGAGGTACAAGACCATTAAGACGCCTAAGAGAGGTAGTAATGGTTCCTATGGGCTACTAGACAACGTGGTGGAGATAAGGGTAGTTCGTCATGCCAGTTAGTCGGGAAGCTTGGAGTAGCTTCTTGTGCATGAGACTGAGGTGGGGTCGGGATGAGGTCTCTGTACTTATACGTACATAGAGTGGCATTCAGGTTTAAGGGTCGGATGTCGAGAACATCCACTCAAATCCAGAGTAGAAGTGGACGGACTTCTATCTTGGTGGCCGGTAAAAACGCTCTGAGTTACAAGTTGGTTTAGTGGACGAGCTATAACTACGAATATGTGTACCTTCCTTGATGAATAGTGTGTGTTATTTGCTAAACACACCTAATGTGATAATGGGAAAAAGGTTTTGAAAATCAGAATATAAGAAAATTTTTCTTTTAAAGAAAATAACAACCTTGGCACAATTTAACTAAAGCTAATTGTCTTAAAACCCATTCCCAACACCCACACTTTTTTATCACTTTCATGAGTAAGGAGATTTAACCAACAAAATTATAAAGATGTATTATCCATTAGTTATGCTTAAAATTACTTTTAAACTTGAATTTTTATTGAGTTATACTATGCTACTCTTGATTAAAAAAAGTAGAAATCACTCTTAAATAAAGGGAGTAACAGATTGATCGGATACCTGATTAAACAGAGTTGTAGTATGACATTTACACTCGTTATCGATAAACTCACTCATATTTTTATCTAGAACTTATCCATCTCAATAAATTTTTTAATTATCTCGAAAAAATGTGATACTCATATAATTGTACCTACGTGCACACTACATTAATATATGATGATCTAAGTTAAAGTCATGTAGCTCCCAAATAACTACACAAAGCCCCGAATTTCAAAGTTAGTTTCATAATTTATTATACTTAATAAATGTAAACAAGTTTTCTAGAAAAAAAAAAATCTTTTACCTTAAGCCTAGATCTAGGCACTTAGACGTCAAGGGAGGGTGGTTGGGGCTCTGATCTAAGGTCTCTTAGGTCGTTGGGAAAGAGATCTGAAACACAACTTGGACTCAAGTTTTTGGCCATGGCAGATGGTGCGGAGAGGGTCGATTCGCGATTGTTCATGGCAGCAACATCCTGGTCGGATCCGTGACTCGAGCTCCGATGGAGACTTGACTTTGGGAGGAGCTCAATGGTGACTTGTCGGTGGCAGGGAGAGTTCAAGGCGGGCGACCAACGACCAACCGGGGTGGTGGCGATGGGCAAAACCATAGCGAGGGAAAAGGGGAAGGGAGATGGGGGTGATATGTCATATGACGGCTAAGATTTTCGAGATCTACAGTTTATGAGTTGAATGGAAATTAATCAAATTAATTAATTTCACGGGAAATAATTTAAATACGGGAAATTACATGGTTATTAAAAACTATACAAAAATATATATATATATATATATATATATATATATATATTACATTGAAGGAGGAATTTACAATATCAATTGGAAATCATATAAGGCCAACTTAAGGCGTTGAGTTTACAAACAATTCAAATAAATAGCTAATGGATGTTACAAAGGCTCCAGCAATGATGGTGTATTCCTTTGTATTGAAAACAGAATTTGAGCAATTAGGGAGGCCTTAACAATCTTAAACCAATAAATAATTAGAATGAAATTTCAGTTAAATTATAACAAGCATGGATTATATTTCAATTTCGCCTTTAAGAAAATTATTAATGCACTGAAGAATAGGAGATACATGGTTGAAAGCAAAAATCAAATATATTTAAGATAAGCACTCCATGATATTCAGATAAGGAACAAGTAACTTGCACTCAATGCAATACAGTTCAATGAGAAGGTCGGTTTTCAACCAAATGAAAACTAGTCAGCTAACTTACAAAAAAAAGCATCAAGTAGATAAATTAGATTTTATCTACCCATGTATATATATATAAAAGAAAAATAAAATAATTACCAGAACAAACAAAAAAACCTATTTATATTTCACTCAATTACTAGACAACTTGTTTAGTGCACGCACTCTCTAATTTTGCTACCCGGTCGTCTAACTCTACTTCTCATTTTTTTTTAATATATTTATTTACTCTTATAATCCAAATTTATTATTTTACTTTTTTCTATGAATTTAAATTACTCTTTATTTTTTTTAGAATGTCAACTAATTTACTTATTTTTTTCTCATATTTCTTATTAGTACTTTTGAAATTTATCTTATTCATTTTAAATAATTTTCAAAATCTCCATTTTGAATAGTTTATATCCAATTTTCAAACATAAGTTTGATTCTCATTTATTACTCAACTTAATTTTGGATATAATTGAGTTTAAATATTATTTTTAAAAATTATAGTATTATATAATTTTATTTTAAAATTAAATTAAATCTTAAATAAATAATAGGATAAAATAATATTTTATTTGAATTAAGTAAACTCATTTGTATAATATTAATACGCTCTAATTAGCTCAACTTGTGACAACCCAAATTGAATTTTATATAATTGGGTGTCTAGTAAAACTCAATTTAAGTATCACATAGGATAAAAAAAATTCGAATTTCTCCAATTTAAAACTTGAATTCAATATAATTAGATAATTAAATTAAATTTAAAATTTCAATCCAATCTATATTGAAACCTATCCTACCACACATTTAGATATAACTTCCAATAGTAGAATCTCAATCATAAAACAACATAAATTATGATTTATAAATTACACATTCAAATAAAGCAGGATCACCAATCTCACAAAACACAGATAGTACCAATGAAGAAGAACGAATTGGGCTTTACGCAAGGAAGGGGCTTAGGTGTTCCGGTGGGAGCACTCCGAGCTTCAGCGGGGAAGGGCTTAGACCAAAACCGGTCGTCGGGTCCATGTCCTTGAACGGGTTCCCTCTTGACCTGACCGGATTGAGTACAAATCCTGACTAGGTGAGGTCCACTCACATCCCTATAGTCACCCGCCCCCACTAATCTATTACCACAATACCGTTTTCAAGCTAATAATAATATATTAATAATCATCTCTCTTTCATAGTAAGCTCACCTGCATTACAAAAGCAATATTAATGATTCCAAGGAAAGAATAAATAGGGTTTCTATTTTCTATGCACTTTTGATAGATCCTTCATTAGGGTTTTTAGGTGGAATAGAGACAAGCACAGAAATCCATAAGGAGGCACCTTTTATATCAATGGTAAAAAATGGCCCCCTTCTTTAATTATCTGTTGTGTACTAAATGCGGCATTGATTGAGATCTTGTACCAAAAGTGACAGCACTTAATAGCATAATTTCAACAACCTTGGAACATGTATTCTAATTCACTGTTCTATGGACTGCCCAGTTCACACGGGAAACTATATGCATTATAAGATCAGGTACCAATCTACAGGTTGAAAATGCAGCACAGCTTGGAGAATGACTCTTAATCCAGTCCCATCCATGCACTACAAGACAAAAAGAAGACAATTGGAAGTAATGGTTCCAGTTGGTGGCAAAAGGTTAAATATGCTTTCAATAGAAACAAGGAAATTGAATAGAAAAGAAATGGTTTGCACTTCAAATTCCTTCCTCCATGAAGACACAAGGGACTTCCCCCTGCTCATGGGAAACTAACTACAAACAGCAAGGATAATATTATTGCACATTGACATGGAAGGATACAAAGGATACCAAGTGACAAAAAATGCATTTATTCATTATCAATCTGATATCTGCAAAAGATAACAATTTCAGATGAACAATTCATAGGGAACCAATTAAAGATGCTATGGGACTGTCTTTTGGCACATGAAGAAGTGGATTTACAAGAAAATAAGTCACACTAAGAACCAAGAAATCAGAGAACAATCATATCAAAGTACAAAAGAAAAATAATTGGACACCAGTAAAAACGGGTGCATCAATAAATCAAACTACTGTAGGATAGAAACTTCCCAGGCTCATGGAACATATTCGGTCTCAAGAACAGGCGGAGTACGAGTGACCATGGCTGCAGGTGCCTTTGTTGAACCCACATAGGTTATGTGCAGGACTTCTCCCACTTCAGCTGCCATTTCCATCTGCTGCATCTTTGTCTTATGCTTGAACATCTGGGTCCATACCACAAGCAATGCCAACAAGGCGAAGGTTACTAATCCACCAATCACAGAACCCACAATGATCCACACCTTTGTTTTACTGCTCTTACCCTTAACCTGACTCGGAGGTCTGGCATTGGGAATTGCCCCTCCACCTCCACTGGTAGGTGCTGGAGCAGGAGACATGGGAATTTGTGCTGGAGCAATGGACTCAACTGCCATTGAGAAATGTCCCTGATCTGCGGCGGAACATGTGCTCCCTGAAATGGGACTGCTGAAGTTTACTGAACCACTCAAATTGATCCAAACACACTTTGGAGTGAACCCAGGTGGAGCAGATTTGGCATCACTGAAATGAATCAATAGAGGGTTTCCAGTTAATCTGACATTCAGTTCTTGCAAATTTGTTGCTGATAGGTTGACTGCATCATAAGCCAGAAGACCTATAACAGGGGTTAAGTAGGTATAACCAGGCAAACCATAATAACTTGTTGACCAATTTCCAAGGTTTTGGTAGACAAGGACGAGCCTCTCCACATAGGGATTCACACTGAGCCCCCTGGGTATCTCAAACCCCTTGTAGCTCTGAACACCCCGATTCCTTAGGCTGCCAGTTCGTAGCCTCATTGCAGATATTGTAATCCCTGTTAGGTTCAATGGAGCAGTGACATCATAGGGAATGCCCGTCCGTGGTCGGACAAATGCCTTGTAAGCATACTCTTGAAGGATCACATCAAGGGCCCGGGCAGGTCCAATGGATAAACCGGTAGTAGATTGTACTATAACATGATTCTGCAATGGACCACACAAGCAGCACAATAGGATAATGACATGCATAGTGAGACTATGTGGAAGCCCCATCAATGCTTTGAATAGTTACGGGTCAGGGCCAGTGCCAGTGCCTTGTTTTTCGCCTCAAACTACCCACACAAGCGAAGCCTTTCAAGGACCAGATCTAAACCAGACCAGCTTGGCTTAGTGATCTATGCAGGCGTAACTTCCAGAAGTGGAACCACAAGACACTACTTGAAATCAAATTTTCAAATCCAGGAGTTTGCTCAAACCAGAACTATAAGTGAAAAAACAACAGGCACCGAGTAAAGGACTATTCTACCAGAGCCCCCCGGGGCTACGAGAGGAGAAAGGGGAAAAAGGTAGTTCTTTGAAGATTTCTACCGTTGTAACCCACCTAGGTCTACATGTATCCTTTAAAGCCACCATCTTTTTTTCCTTTTCAGACCCTTGTGGATGAAGCTATTCTCAATTCAGAATTGGTGGGATCTTGGGAATCCCGTAGGTGTCACATTCCCATGATTGTTCCAGCATTTTCCCAATTATGACCCATCATTCTGAGGGAGGATGGTCGTGAGGAGAACAAAATGCCACAAAATCACCGCTTCTTTTAACAGTTGAACACCAAAGAGGTTTTGGAGTGAAATTGCAAAATTACCTGTGACACTCACAAAATGGAGAACACTCAGCAGTGACCAGAACAAGTGTACCTGACCATAAGAACCCTGCAGATGCCTGACGGCTTTCGTAATACAGAGGCAAAAAGGTACAAATAAAAAAAAATCAGATTACCCTTTCGTAATACAGGAGCAAAATTCTCATATATATCATGGAATGGAAGGAAACGTCTGGAACAAGATTATGCGGAAACCGAGTCCAAGAGTTTACGCACAAATCAACACGACCCGGCCGAGATCCGACTCTGCGAGCTGCAGAGTCGAAGCTCCTTAAAACACTCACGTTGGATTGACCGGAGAGAAAATGCCGGCCAGAATGCAGAGAAATATCCAACAAGATTGCTTCCTTTCCGGTAATGATGAACTCGGAGAAAGATAACAGGCTCGCTCGAAGCAGCAAAAAGACCTGAGGGTGAGGTAAAAGAGAGGCCATATTGAGAGAGAAGAATAGGTGAAATAATTTTTGTTTATTTTACAAATAATTTTTTATATAAATTTTCTTTTAAATTTAAAATATTAAATTCCGCCAAAATAAATATTAATATTATCACTATTCTCCGATTTTTTTTTGCCAATTTTTTCTTATTATTTCAAATTTAGCGGTTAATTACGTAAAATATAGTTTATATATATTTATATTTTAATATGATTTCTAGCTACCAATTATGTTGATGAAATATGTTATATTTGGACTCCCCATTTATAACCGAAAATTTATTGCTATTAAATTAAGCTGCAATTTTATTACTGGCTTTATAAATAATTCATTATTAAATTATTTTAAACATTATAATACAAGGCATTTTTATTACAGCTTTGCCAGCTCTTTACCCACTTTACACTTCCTATGTAGGCTTCCGTACACTTGAACTCCAGTTGAATCTATTCAAATAGGGAGGAGTGGCAGATCTAGAGTCCGATTTGAAAGCTAGTCCAGTTTGGAGTCGCATATTTGGACCCGTCCTACACATCTAGGAGCGAGGAGTCGATCATGACTCGTGCAATATTGGGTTTGAGCCTTTATGAGAAAAGGTAGTTAGATCCAAAATTAATGCAATTCCTAATTAAGATTTTAATTTAAAGGTGCACTTCAGCTTGTTCTAGTAGGATACCTTAGACCTTAACTCGACCAAGGTAATAATATTTACTTCATATTTTTTTACCCCATCATAGTAATCATGCACGTTTTAATCAGTGTTTAGCCCTCTTATTTTTAATTTATTGGTAATTTTATCTTCAATATTCAATCATATAATTTCATTTTAACTCATCAAATTAACGTTTGAGTAATTTGTTTTATCCCATTTGAATGAAAGGGGCATAATGCTACTTGTAATCTCAATTATTAAAGTTAAAACTGAAATTAAAGGTGAAATTGAAACATTTATTATTATTTGAGAATGATAACTAAAATTTATAATTTCTTATTATTAATGAAATATCATATGGTGCGCACCAATCTCTTTTAATAACATTCGAATGAGGTAAATTCAGGTGTTAAAAGACCGGTACACCTCACTACACATCGCGTGAGTGAAAACTTCCAATAACAGTTTCGATTGGGGTAATGGTCATTCTTTTATATTAAAAAATTATTTTTTTAGAATTAGTCTCCCCTTACTGAGTTAATTTACTTAAACAATTTGAAAGTTATTTACGAGGTGAGCTAAAACGATGTAAGTGGACTCAAAGCTGATGGGCACGAGTTCAGACCCGTTGAGAATTATCGAGTAATGAGCCTAATAAAAACTTTCATAAGTCTTATACTATGACATCAAAAATTTTAAATTGTTATGGAAAATATATATACAGGTACGCCTTTACCTTTCTTGAACCATCAGGGTAGAAATACCATGATGGCTCATGGAAAGGTGGCGGGTTGATTACAGGACTCCAACCGAATTGGCTTGGGGTGTGACACCTAAGATAAGTGAAGATATGAAATATGCATGCTAATCCATGAATTAGATTAATGATCCTTGATAACACAAGAGAAAAACTCAAACTATGATCTATAGCGGAAAGGCTAATGGTGAGATTTTTTTTAAAGTAAAAGGAGGCTAGGCTACATGTATATCAATTAAGCAAAGAAGAGAAAATAATAATAAATTATTCAAATAAGTATTATGAGAACATGAGTAGTGGGTTGGTTAGATAGCATATTGTATGACCGAATTTAAAACGAATATTGTTGCAATTGTTATCATATGTATCATATGATTGATTAAGTAGACAAATTATAGCATCGACATGGAACCTCAATAAGAGATGGTGTCAACGTATAGGGAATAAGTGGCCATGCCTCACTTGTGATCCCGGTGTGGTTGAGTAGATCAAAAGATAGGAAATGCCAAATGATACATTATCAATATTTGTATGAGGGAATGGTTCATGAGGGATGTTTCAAGTAAGTGTGAATATATAATACACATACTCATAATAGCCTTGCAATGCTTGTGTGAAAGATCTCAATGGGTATGCTGAAAGGGTCACCCTGTGTGATTACGTACGCACATTATTTCTCATATTCCAAGTTCACACATGTGCGACCTCATGTAGTGTTTTGTTAATTATTGTGATATATTGAAGGTGATAGAAATTATTAACTCGGAGATGATCAAATACCCTGTAATTTGTAATATGTCAAAAAATGGGGAAAACTAAGTACTTCTAAATAAGTAATAACGTGAATAAACTTTAATAAGAAATTAAGTAGAGATATAGTTATAAGCCATGTCGTTAAACACACTTACTAACTCGTTTATGTCGTTAAACACACTAACTCATTTATGTGCTCACCCCTGCCCAAAACATTTTAAGTATGTGCAAATGTGCGTTGAGTAGTTTACACCATATGCACGAAGTTAAATTTTACTTATCAGTTGTATTATTCTCAAGTGTAATTTATAACTTATTTTGGGACTCATTGTATTTTTTATAAAATTTTAAAATTTCACTAAAAATTGTGTATGTTTTTGTTATGAGTATTACATTATGAATGCTCTACACCGGTGAAAATACCCACTATTATAGCTTTGATGGGATGTGACAGTTGTTATGGGCTCCTAGACCTAGAATTCGGGGAGGCGTGACATTGTCCATCTTAATGCAAAAATTACTATTTTATCACCTTTATACAAAAATCACCATTTTTCCCACAATTTATCAAAACTGATCCCTTTACCCCATTTATCCAAAAAAATAATTTTACTTATTTTATAAAAAATGATAAATTTACCTTTTAATTACTAAAAATTATAGTTTTTTTTAAATTTGGTCATTTTTCAAAATTGAGCTACTAGAGATAGTTGGAAACACTCCTCAAAGAAGGCACCACTTATGGTCGAAGTGTAGGCGAAATTAAGCAAAGGCTCATTCAACTTATTATGTGGCGGTGATCGATCGTGTAGTTGCCCGATCTAGTCGAATTTTAGACTTGAGTGATTGTGATAAGAAGTTACAAAACATACCCATTCTCAAAAATCGGCTCGTGGTGGCCAAAAATTACCTTGTCGGAGGTCGGCCAAGACATGAGATAGAGGAAAGGTTGGTTGTTAGTTATTTTGGGGCCAATGAAGTGGTGGTGGGATGTTGCAAAATTGGGGTCACCTGACACATTTTTTCTGTCCCAAAAATAAAGTTGGGAAAATGGCTCCTGCATGATGATTTTCCACCACTTTTGAGTCGAGACCTAACCATAAATTCAAACAGAGTATCTTAGCAATATTTTTAAAAATAACCACCTCATTTGGTGGATGGGTAAAAAGAATTTTGAGTTTGAAAGTTTAATGGTTAGAAGGGTATATAGGAATAGTTTTTTTGAATTTGATAGAGAAATTCGATATAATAAAAACAATATAGCTCAATTAATTTAAAGTGAAGACGAAGTTATCAACTCAAGTATATGTTTTATTTCATATAATTTAATGAAAAATCATATTAATTTTACAAATTTTTCCATGCAGGTCTACTATCGTGCAATCGGTTTCAAAGTGGGTGGATAGATATAATTAGTCTGGTTGGGTTTAGGAACCTCCTAATTCGTTCACCCCTTTTTCATTTTTTTTATTTATAATTTTTATTTTTCTAAAAATTACTTTTTTATCCTAACTCTTTATAATTCAAATCACATCCCGATTCTAACTGATTTAAATAAGAATTTTTTAAAATCTCGATTTTTTGTTCGTGAAATTGATTTCTAATCTTTACAAATTCTCGATTTAGGTTTTTTTATTATTAATTAAACTTTTATTTATGATCCAAATAAGTGAAAGTTTAACTTTTGAAATTTTTATTGTTAGAAGTGATTAAGAGAATATTGATTTCCACAAAAATCATTAGTACATGACTTTTGGTTAAAATAGGATCCCTTAGGTTTGTGATGGATTAATTTCCCCGGACTTAGTTAGTAGCTTTTTGCGAAAATCAACATAGAGTTTGTGCGAGTGAGATGTGTGCATAGTTAGTAGCTTTTTGCGAAAATCAACATAGAGTTTGTGCGAGTGAGATGTGTGCAGTGACCTATGTCACGCATACCATATTGTTGGTAATCATTGATCGGTCATTGTTTCAGTCCGATTTTTAAATAATTTTTTCGATCTATTTAACTTATTTTAATATTTTTTTATCAATTTATTTTTAATTCCATTACTTATTAACCAATTTAATTTTTAAAAAAATTTCAAGTAAGAAATAACTTTTTTTATCATTAACTATGCTCGTTAAATTTTTTTTAAAAATAATTTATACGTGTTAATAATCAAATATTTGTATATCTTTAATTCTATTAATGAGACTTTAAATATTTGTTTATCACTTTTTTTTATAATATTTTATTCTCAACTCTAAATAATTTATTGATATAACGGGATATTTTAATAAGTTTTCACTTTAAATTTGATTTAACTATAATTAATGAATCATTTAACCAATTTTTTTCTTTTTCATAAATTGAGTATTAATTTATAATTAGATCATGATCTATATATTTAATTAGCAATAATTAACATTATTATTATATACTTATATTTTATATTAAAAAAATATAAATGACTCAAATTATGCTATAAGTAAAATGTTGAGGATTATATATATTCTAGAAATGACTATAATGAAATTAATAAAAGGGTAAAAGGTTGAATAGTAAAGGTGTATTTTTACAAGTAATAATTATAAAATTAACTTAATTGACCATACATTTAATTAGTATATATAAGGGACTTGACTAATTTATATAAAAACTAATTGATATATAAAATTTATTTGAAAATCTAATTGATATATTATATACATACGCATATATATATTTATTATTTAATAAAAAATAGAGTAATTTTAAAAATGGTATTCATTCTTATTAAATAAACTAATATTAAAAAAATAAAATCTAATTTAATTTAATTTAAGATAAAATATTATCCTTCCCCTCGTGTAATTGGGTGGTTGCGAGTAGGATGTCTAATTGTGCCGACTCGGTCACTGTTATTGGTTAATGGAGAAGAGGATTGAATATGTGACATATTATATGTCACCCAATATAACCTTCATTCTTATAAAATAAAAATGAAAAATGGCTACGCGCATTTTCCTCTCTCTCCCTGCCTTTCCTCTTTCTTCCAATAGATGATCACCGGCCAAAGAAAGAGGGGAGGAGGCTTGAAGCAAGAAAAGTTCCCTTGCTCCAATTCCCTGCAACCCTGATTCACGCGCCATCCCCCGGAGCTTCTGTCGGATCGATGGTCGCCCGGGTCTTGGATGGCCATCTCATTTAGAGATTAGCAGGTGTGTCAGGTGTTGGATTCTGCCAGGTCAAAATCACCTCATCTCTCTCTATCATCATCGCTACGCAGGGATTGGGGCTTCTCAAGCATCACATCGGTCCTCTGATTTCGAAGGATTTCCCAACGGAGTTTCGCTTTCGGAGGTGTGCTTGTCCTTTTCCTGTCCCCTTTCTGTTTCCATCTCATTTGATGAGTGGTGAAGGTTCTTGTGCTATCTACCGATGGCGATTTATTGAGTGTTCCATGAGAGTTTTATCTTGTGTAATACTGTTTCAATCTGGGTCTGATTCCTAGTTTTATGCATGCTAGTGTTAGGTTTAGGACATCAAGGCAGATGGAAACATCTGGTGGGAATTCAGACGCGTACAGGGGATCAACAACTGGAGGTGCTAGTAGCAACACCTCGAATTTCAGAATAAATGGAATTTTATCAGCTTCGAGTATCATTCAGGCGCCGATAACCACATTACTCGAGTATTCGGGACTGATAAGGACTCGTTTGAATCATTCAGAGGCTGAGCCTTTGTTTAATGGTAGCGCTGCCTCTGGGGTTGTTCACAATCGTGTGGAAGATACCGGTCTGAATGGTGGTGACGGGGAGCTTTCTATTAGAATTATCGGGGCAGGAGAACAGGAGCACCACAGGGAGGGGGCAGGACTGGTGGTAGGCGGTCATCAGCTAGCGAGGGAAGCTTCTTTCCAAGAGGAAGTATCTGCTAGATCACTGCCTAGTGGAGGTGCGCCTGGTGATATAAGGAGTGGGGTAGACGAGGGATCTCCAACTGTTTCACCTATTGGGACGGCTAGCACTGAAAGTGATGAGGGTAATGGTAGGGATTCAACTTATCAGAGATATGATATTCAGCAGGCAGCCCGGTGGATTGAGCAAGTCCTTCCATTTTCGTTGCTTCTTCTGGTTGTCTTCATCCGGCAGCATTTACAAGGTATATTTTTGTTAGTTCTAAATATGATTTCATCATGTACTGATGTGCCAAACATACTTCTGCTATGTATGGTGGTTCTTGATCTTGGCACTATATGAAGAAAATGGTCATAACAAAATGGCTTCTGAAATAATGGAATTTCTAAAGACTATTTTTGTGTTGATGGACAAGAGATGTAAATTTTTTGTATAAGCAAAAGTTTAGCGATGCAAGTCATGGATTTGTGAACATGATTAATTTTATGTCATGTCCATGAATCTTGTACAGTAACAACTGTCTTATATGACATTTCACACCTATTTGCTTCTTCATTAGTGAGATTCTTTATTACTATCCAAAAGAAACGGGATGTAAAAGTATCATGGTCGATGCAGTAGCAGAAAATGCATATTTTTAGAATGTGATTTTAATAACTAGATAGACTATGCAAGTTTGTTTGTCACCTATCAATCTAAATTTTGACATGGTTTATCCAGTAACTGATCACTGATTTTTCTGCAAGGAATTGCAGGGTTCTTTGTTACGATATGGATCACAGCTGTTTTGTTTAAGTCAAATGACATTCTACGAAAACAAACTGCTCTAAAGGTATTTCATTATCTATTTCAAGACTGTTAACTTCTGTGTACTTTTCAATTCTGTAATTTCCTAAATATATGCAAGTGCTAAAGCTTTGATTACTGCAGGGAGAGAGGAGAGTTTCTGTTCTTGCTGGTATTACACTCATGCTTACTCTCCATGTTGCTGGTGTATACTGGGGGTATAGGAAAGATGATCTATACTATCCATTGGCTATGCTTCCTCCTAAAGCTGTACCACCATTTTGGCATGCGATTTTTATCATTGTGGTCAATGGTATGTCAAACTCCAATTCTCCACTTTTGCTATGGCTTCATGTTATGAAACTTTATCTTGCGATGCTGGTTTGTAGAAGATCCTTAAATTACTTTAGACCATTCATATGGTTTAATCTTGGAAGAATGATTCTGGTATCTTTTTCTGAACAATGGTTCTGCTCATGGTTTAAGGTAGTGAATGAGCTAAAGTTATTATTTTGTATGAGGAATTGGGAAACAAAGAGGATGAAAAGGAGACACATTTGAATTGGGAATTAATGGTGTGGTGGATGTAGAGATAAAGTGCTTAAGTGGCTTGATGGTTGGAATAATTCCATATTACCATATTACTAAAGTAGACAACGGTCAAAGTGACCGGTGAAATACTGTGGTTGAAACAAACTTAAGGGGGAAGGAGGGATGCTAAGGATCCCTCTATTTGTTATGTATAAAGAATCTTGGTAGTTATCACTTTACTTGAATTGTTATGGTTAATCTTTTGGAGGTGGGAAGATATGTATTCCAATTTATAACATTTGATAATAATATCTTTTTGTGTAAATGAGTTGTTATGCTTTCATTAATATAATTCAAAAGATAGTTACAAAAGGAGGTGATCTATTATCGTATGATCGTTATTTCCCAATGCATTCATTTTTAATCTAACTAGTGATAGTATTCTATCCCTTACTATTGTAATGGAAAAAAACTTCAATTTTGAATACTCTAGAGTTTTTCTTTAATCGTACACAATATATATGTATATATAAACAAAATAGTAGTCTGCATTGTGTGTTTTCTTCCTTTTCGGCTTTCGTTCTTCATTGCTATCTCTATTTCACTCCCAATTAAATACTTCTGTAGATTGCCACTTTAGCTAAGATCATTTCCCATAATTGTTTTGCGATTAGGCAGCTAAAAAATAAGTGATCTTTGTTTTCTCTTTAACCATACACAACACAATATATATCTATGTATATGAACAAAATAGTAGTTTGTATTGTGTATGTTTTCTTCCTTTTTGGCTTCTCCCCATTATATACTCTTCTGTAGATTGCCACTTTAACTGAGACTATTTCCCGTAATTGTTTTGTGATTAGGCAGCCAAAAAATATGTGACTTTGTTTTCCATAACTCCATCACAAAATTAAAATCTTGTAATAATTTCCCTATCTGCCTATTTGAGATTTTGCACTGAGTTTGTTTTTTGTTACTCATGGCACAATATGAAATGTTTAGCATAAATATTGGATTCTTCGTAATTTTCTCATAAATATATAGTGAATTAAGTCCATGAAAGAGAAGATATGGGGTTAGGATGATGCTTCATGAGGAGTTTTATTTTGTTTAGGGTATGTGTGAGGTTTTGGCTGAATCAATGCAAGGATAGTTTCCTTCAGATGAGATAGTAGCAGTCTCAAAGTATTTTTTTAAATCCTCTTGTTTATGTGACTTGCCTAAATTTTTTGGATCTTTATTACTGCAGAAATTTTGAGAGAGAAAATAGCTAAAAAGAACATTCCTCCTTTCATTTAATTGATCACCTATGGGATTATTGCTCTTAGTTTTTCATCAATGAAGCTCCTTTTGCTGATTATCTTCTGTAGAAAAGGCTTCCTTATGAATCCGCCATATGTCATAATCATTTTTTTTGCCTCTTCTTAGTGGAACTGAAATGCTAGTTTGGGTTTTGAAGTTGAAGTATCTATCTTTCTGCAGATACAATGGTCAGACAAGCAGTGATGATTTTGAAGTGCTTCTTATTGATATATTACAGGAATAGTCGAGGGAGAAATTACCGGAAGCAGGTAATTTTATCTTATGATTAATTATTATGACTACTCTATTTGATAACATCATGTCAAAAATTGACTTCTATGTTGTTTGGTGAGTTTGAGATCATCTGTTCATGTCCCATCTAGTGTATTGCTTGAAAGATGTGCTAGTTGCAATTCCATTTAGGCTAGGACAAGACTTTTTAGTCCATGTTAGGTCAGCACTAGTTACCAATCTTCTTATGATTGAGCATGAAGGTCTGAAATTGCATGGGGGAGAAGGGTCGCAAGGTTCCAAAAGCGCCGCCTTCATTTTTACTCATTCCATGACTATACTGTTTGATTCTAGAAAAATCTATTCAAAAGAGAGTTGCATGGTCTACTGTCAAACATTTTCTTCTAGTACTGCATGTCTATCTTTATATCCTGTCCTTAGCACTTAATTCAGACCCACAAATTCTAATTTGCAGGGCCAAATGCTTACTTTGGTTGAGTATCTACTGTTATTGTATCGTGCATTACTGCCTGCTCCTGTCTGGTACCGATTCTTCTTGAACAAGGAATATGGCAGTATCTTCTCTTCATTAATGACAGGCCTTTATTTGACTTTCAAGCTTACATCTGTTGTCGAAAAGGTACTACATTCCAATCTAAAATCATGATAATTATATTCCTTTTCTGGAACTTTGACTCTGCAAACTTTTGCTCACTGAAAATTATGAGTTCAACAGGTGCAATGTGTATTTACTGCATCAAGGGTACTGTCCCGCAAGGAGGTCCACTATGGGGCTTATGCAACCACTGAACAGGTAAAAATTCTACTGGCTGTGAACGTGATCTAGAAATTTCATATATTTTTGGAATTGCATGTGTTCAGCATATTTTCCACATGTTTTATCTTCATGGCATAATGCAGGTCAATGCAGCTGGAGATTTGTGCGCCATTTGCCAAGAGAAGATGCATGCTCCTGTTTTACTTTGTTGCAAACACATATTTTGTGAAGATTGTGTCTCTGAATGGTGAGTTGATGCAATTTATGATCAATACCTTGGGATGTCAGAATATCCTGTTTGTTTCTGAAGATTAGAATATAGAGCTGCAGTTCTTTACATTTTTTCCACTCAAATATTCCTGAAATTTGGATAAGTTTATCAGGTTGAGATTGCAGATCTGTTTGTCATATAAGATGCTCTAAGGATGACATGCCTTGCAGGTTCGAGAGGGAAAGGACGTGTCCTTTGTGCAGAGCTATTGTCAAACCCGCTGATCTCAGATCCTTCGGCGATGGATCCACGAGCCTATTTTTCCAGTTATTCTGAATGAAAACTAATGTTAACACGAAAAATAAGCGAAAAAAAAGGAGCTGCAGCTGCTGCCGACCAATGAGACGTGGCACGAACATGGAGAGGACCCTGGTGTTATGTAGCGCGAGGCACCAAGATTTGATTCAAATTGGTATTGAAACTTCAAAATCTGGATGGCATGACCGTAAGAACGTACTGTTGAAGGAAAATTGTATGTAACCCTCGTCCAATGTACATGACAGTTCCTCGTTAATAATCTGGTTAGTATTGCTGCATTCCATGAAATGGTAAATCTTTTGCCCGAAATGTTGCTGTAAATGGATCTTGTGGCACGAGGTGGTCACACATGAAGGGTCCCAATAACACCACCCAAAGTTGGTCCCTTTCATATAAATGACGCTGGAACTGTCAAGAGGAACCGACAGTCATGTTGCAAAATTAGAATGCAACTCAGTAGACCACATATTGGACATGATAGTGTCCAAATATAATGACAGTGTCTATATGATGACAAAATGGGTAGAGGCATCTCAAAGTTCGTATACCTTTGCAGCCGCTCTGCACAACGGAGATGAACCGACCTTCATACAAGTTGTCTATATTCCGTTTCCCTCTTAATGAAGGGAAGCATAATGTAAACTGACAATAACCAGAGCAGATAGGTTGGACCTTCCGTGCCCCTTTTGGTTGGTCGCTTAACAGAAACTATGCAGTTACAGTCTTCCTTGCTGCAGAAGAAAGCCTTATGGTTTTCACTGGATTCATCGAGCTTCACTTGCAATACTAATTAGTTATGCAAGTCTTAGAAGAGTATGTTGAGGTAAAGTGTGATCCATCCGGCCATGGAAAGTATGGCAAAAATGTGGACCCAGAAAAGCACTGCAGCAGCTTCTCTACCACAACCTCGGAGATTAGCTACAGCACCTATGATACATAACTCAGAGAAATAGTAATCAGAAGCTAATCCAATGGTTTGCATCAGTTCAGCCAGTTATGAGCAGGGTACTTACCGGATAGCACTGATGTTGGCATTGTGTGCTGAAGAAGCAATACGAATCGAAACATCTTGTCCCCAGCTGGGAGGAAGCCCAGCTTATCTGCCAGCATCACGGTGCCAAGACCGGTGGGAGGCACCAGCACCAGGCGTCCAAAGATGATAGCAGAAGTTGTCTTTACACCGAGCTTTGAGCTTCCTGGCCCTTTAAGACATCATGAACAAATATTTATAGATCACCTACTTTAATTGTCCAACAAGATAACGGCCACAATAGATATTTTAAATGACCCTTTACCATTGACTAGGTTGCCTCCTAATGCTAGAAGTATGCATGGGATCATGGCCTCCCTGAAAAAGACGAATATTCATTCAGTAAGACAACCATTTTGGAGGAAATGGAGTAGCTCACGTAACCAGCTAGTGATGATCTGAAATGGATAGCCATTAGCTACTTCTATAGTACACAAAAGAGTAGTACACACCCAAGAATAATGCAGCTGTCAGTAAAGAAGAAAAGAGGAGCATCAGGTGTAAATATCAACTTCTTAAAAAATGGTACCACTCCAAGCCCCATTGCCAATATCTGCACAGATAAATAAGGGACTGATGCAAGGATTGCTGCAGATAATAAAGGCACATATCAATTAAGCTAGAGCTTACCGAAGCTATGATAGGAGGCTGAAGAATCTGTTTGAGCTTCAACTTCTCATATAGATACTCCAATATTTCTCTGGCCTGAGATGAAAAAGACTTGATCAGAGAGTTGCTGAGCCATCTGGAATTTGAATGTAAAAGGGAAATAGAGAAAAAGAAGTTGAGAAATTTCACTGAAAATATTAGAAAACAAAATCAAGATAATCCCACCTTTCCTTTTTTAACTGGATCTGGATTAAGTGGTGCTTCTGTTTGAGTAAGCAGAGGAACCTTTTCAGGGGCAGTATTAGTTACACTTGGAGCACCTCCTAAGGGGTTCCTCGTGGGAAGATTCAATTCATCAATGTCAAAAGTTCCCTCCGGGGGTGGCGCCAACATATTAAACACGTAAGTGTATAAGATGATCGCACCAACCTACACATGTAAAGACCAGTCAAGTTATCTAGAAATTAAGGAATCAGTTCCTCATAGAGCATCTGGGGCATGTATTTTACCGAGAAGTGTAGGGGAGGGGAAAAGGAATACTGATTCAAATGGAGGAGATGAGCAAGAGGTCAAGACTTACCCACTGCCCAAATGAAATATAGGCTGTGCCATCGGTGCTACATGTCTCAGAGTCCCCAAAAGGGTTGTTCTGGTCTCTACAAAGTGCAGCAATCAGCACCAAAGGCACATTTCCAATGTTTCCTATAATAGAATTTATGAGGAAAGGTACAAAGACACATTCCATGGGGGTGGAGAAGCAAATATCATTTTCTCCAAGACAACAAAAATGGCACCATCAATCTATTGCTCACCTATGCCTATATGAATTATAGTAAATTTGAAAAACGGGTAAGGTGGGCGAACAATTGTGGCAACAATGAATCCAATAAGTGAGCCTGAGATGGCAGTAAGCACCACATTCATGGGAATAAACCACCTGCAGGAAATATTTAGTATCCCATTATTAAGTGCCCACACTAAGGTAGAAGGCCAATAAAGAGTAGATTCTGCAGTGCTTACTTACCACTGAATCATCTTCTGCAGAGTAATTGCTTGCCCGAGTTGAGAAAATATCAAACATGGTAGTAGAAGTGAAAATACCAACTGCATCAGCAAGCCAAGAAATGATCATTTCTAGATACCCATCTTGCATCCTATCTACCACCTACTGAAGTAGGTTAGAACCAGAATTGAGAACATAGACTGAAGAAGCTAACCCCGTTGAGCAATTTCCTGCCGTTAGCAGGCAGAATGTTGACATACTTGGAAGCCATCAGAAAGCCCAGGAAGCACATAGTGAAAACTTTGGCTATGGGCAGCACAGCGATCCTGATGGAGGCGAGCACCGATTCTCCGCCCACCTGCGTATCCATCAGAGCTGCTGCCACAAACGCATCCAACCTCTCCATTGCCGCATCCACCGGCAGATCTCTGTGGCCTTCAACGAGGGACGGAATCCTGTTTGGTCTGCAGAAATGTAAAGCTTCACACTCTCTGTTTCCGAATGAAGATACAGAGCTTCCTTCTCTCCTCTCTCAATCCCCTTCGGAATTCAATCCGTGAAAGAGCGAAAGTTCTACGTTCAACTTTCCTGTTACAGAGAAATGGAGACAGAAATGAAAGAAACTAACTGAACCAAAAAGGAAGAATATTGAATTTGGAAAAGTTCCGGCTCC
Source organism: Trapa incisa (assembly GCA_030064435.1). Taxonomy (NCBI): domain Eukaryota; kingdom Viridiplantae; phylum Streptophyta; class Magnoliopsida; order Myrtales; family Lythraceae; genus Trapa; species Trapa incisa. Next base: position 15,660,913 of record CM057780.1, on the reverse strand, counting down.
GGCATGAACATGGACATCCTGCCAACGTCATGGAATCATGTGAAGTGGGGAAAAAAAAAAGATGAAAGAGAGATAATAAAAAAATCATAATTCTTTCTTATTTTTTTTCTCCTCTACTGTTCGTGAGAGATTTACTCGGCTAGAAAGGAAGTGAAATGGATCCCACGAGTCCGCAACTCAAGCGCCATTTATCCATTTAGGAGAAAAGAACACGAAGGCCAGTTAGAACAAAGATTGCAACTTCCAGTCATTATCGGTCTTCTTCCGCCTTCCCTCCTCCTACCTTGTTCAGGAGAATCTGCTTGTCCGATGGTTGGCGGTGTTGCAGAGTCTCTCTCTTAATAATGTGTCCGCTTCTAATAAAAAACCAACAGCTTGCTAAAGCTTATCTAAGCCTCAATCTCTCCTACATGATGCTATTCTCACGGGATTCGAGGGTCTGTGCTGATTAACTGACAACTGAAGCACTGGACTGGTTAATGGGTTTTACCAGTTAGATGACTGCCCATTTTGTCTTACTACATATCTTTTATTTGGTGATCTGTCCTCTTTTTATATGTATAATTGATTCATTTTTAGGATGGAAAACAAAACCAAGAAAAGTTCGAAAAAAATATTGTAATTTTGTCATAGAATAATTATAAATTAAATTTATTATAATTTATAAATACCATTTTTTTACCGTATATAAATATCTTAAATAATTATGCCAAATTGCATTGTTTCCATGAATTTTAGTTAAATTATTATATTTATCTCGTACAAATATTGTTTAGTAAAATTCTAGCTCGTTTGATTTATAAAATAAATTTATGAATTTCGTTCCAGAAAAAAACATATAGGAATAGTGCATAATTGAACATAGTAATGATGAATTAATGTAATATAATTAATATTATACATATAAAATTATCCTTTCTTCAATTGTAGGGATTAGCTCACTCCCCACTTTCTATTCTTGTTGGACCTTGCTTATATAGTGTGTCTATGAGAGCCAAAGAGAAGTGACTATAGAGTTCTGTCTTGCTTATATGGTGTGTCTATGAGAGCCAAAGAAAAGTGACTTAATGTTGGAGAAATTCTTAATTTATTAATAAAAATGAGTGGTTTGAATGGGTGAATAATAAATTTTAAATCAGTCCGTAAAGCGTAATATTTTAAAATTGGGGTATTTGAAAAAATTTTGTAATTTATTTTTTAAATTATTTTAATATTTTAATTTATTATTTATATTATTATATATTTATTTTTATTCTTATATACTTTAAATAAATTTATAATATTAATAATATTTTATATAAAATTATATAATATAAATATATAATACAAATATTATAAATACTAAATTATTGTACAAAATATATTTAATATAATTTAATTATATATATTAGTTAATAAATTATTTAATTTAATTAAAATGATAAATTTATATTTTTAATTTTTTTATTAATAATACTTTATCTTATTTTATATACATTTAAAGGATCGATTATTAAAAAATTTTAACACTTTCAAATTTATAATTTCAGTTACATACTAAATACATGCAAATACTTAATATCCAAATTAATACGAACCACTTAATTCAAATATAATTTAATTGAATCACCCCACTTAGGGAATATTAAATGATCTATTGGAGCACAATGTAGTGTAGACTAAGTGAATGAAAAAAAAAAGAGTATGAAAGGAATAAAAAATAAGGAGAAATGTCACATTAATTACACTTTTTTTTTGCACAAAACCATGAATTTCACTTAAATCTATTAAAATTTAATGTTAAATGAATGTAAATTATATTTAATGAATATTGTCATTTTTTTTATAAAAGCATTTAAGATAGGCAAGTATAACTTTGGATTACAATCTATTTTTCAATCAACTTATGCCATTGGAGGTGTTTCCAACCCAAATATCATTAGTTACCTCTGTTGATAATAAGATCCTAATTTGGATAAAATAGATAAGTGTTGTAGATTTATAATATTGAAAATATTTAATTACTTACAAGTTATGAATTTTAAGTAAACATAATCTGATCCCTTATCAATCTCACATTATTTTTATTTTGAGTATGCCACCCCACATTTATATTATTAGGCAATTCTTCCATCCCAGTAATCAAACCTAGTATGCATCTTTCATAGTGGTGGACTAATATGCATTTCTAATTAGGGTCAGTCCATTTATATCATTTTATACACTATATTCAATTTCTAAAATTGTAGATAGGGTTCTCCAATTTAACTATTTTACATGGTTAATTGATTTCATTACATGGGTTGAGAGGAGAAGACTCTCCCGATCTTGAAATGAGAGAAAATGATAAGATCATCACACTAACAACTCCCTCCCGTAAGTGGTAAATAATTTGAGATAATTCGTTTGGATCTCATCCCTCAAGCCCATCGAGAGGCTATACTAAATGGGTTGATTTTTGTGAAGAAGAAGTTTACTTGGAGTACTCTAAGGGAGGTGCTCAAATGGCCATAGAGTGAAAAGGAGAGGTTAAGATAAAGGTCGTTGACATGAATATATTATCCATTGAAGTGTGAGAGTGGTAGAAGGGTTGTTAAGGGATAGTGCTTGATGGATACTCATCTTTTTTGCGTAATGAAAAAAAAACAAAGGTTAGAGTAGTTAGATTTTCACAATTGGTTTGTTTGGGTTCAAATTCATGTATTGGTTCGAAATTAACTTGCTACAAATAATGAGTAGAAATTGGATATCAAGCATGATATGTAAAACCAGAATTACCAGAAATAAACGAGTTTATAAACATGTAAATCGAGCGAATCAGTACTAAGTGACAAATTCGTAATTCTTGAAAAATTATAGGATTACACCAAAGTATCTAATGAAAACCAAATATGATCACTCATATTATTTGATTAATATAGAATAACTCGATAATCTATCATATATGGACCACTCATCTCGAGGCAAGTGAAAATCTATTAGGACGAATAAGTCCTAATTAAAACGATGAGTGATATTTCAAATAGCGAGTTTGATTGAACAAACTGTTACATTTTACAACACTTTATAAAATCATGAATATATGCAAGAGTATTTTGAGAAGTGTTATGAAAATTAGAGTAAAACTAAATTGATGCAAGCACGAATAGGTAAATGAATAATTGATATTATTTACTGAAAAAATGGTTAAAATATCTCATAATAATGATTTTTATAACACCATGAGAAATGATTATATGAAGCCCTACGTAACATGAGTAGTGGAGTCGATTGATAGAGAACTAAACTTTAAGAAATTGATATTTGATGTGCTTGTTGTATAAATATGTATTTTGTTTTGTATATACATGCTATTTGAATGAGGGCATCATTAGAACACCTAGTGAGTTAGTGTCAACATTTAGGGTGGATTGGAAACAATGAATAAAGAGTGATTAAATTATGCTTCTAGATCACTTAGGGACCCGGGTGTGTGGATCCCATTATACTGAGTGCATGACAATAGGGGACAACTAGGTTATATGTTGTAAACCTCGTTTTCTCAAAACAAGAAAACCAGAAAATTTTAAAATAAAATAAAAATTTAAAGTAAAACGGAATTGGTGTAAAAAATTAAAACGAGAATTTAAGTGATCACAAGTGATCAATAAATATAAAAGAATCAAGAAAAATGATCATAATGTAAATTGAATGTGAGAATCATACTGGTTCAGAGTGAACTAGAATCGAACTAGGTTGAACCAAGAATAACTGGTTCAAAGATTCATTTTTAGAGTTAACTTAAAAATGTCAATTTGGTAAATTGAATTCACCACTATGTAGAAAATAAATTTAGAAAATTTTAATTTTTAGAAAACTGGTCGAATTGGGTCTGAACCGACCAATTTTTTATTTTGGGTCACTAAACCTAGTCTAATTAAACCGGTCAACGGTCTAATAGGGTCAACGGATCGCCAGGTCAGTGCCCCATCAGCGTTTGCAACCAATTAGCGCACAACGCGTGGCGAAGCACACCTCGTCAACTGCTAGGTTAACGTTTGAGAGTGTTGACCAATTAGAGTGTGACCCATGTCCTAAGTCAACAATCATACGAAGAAAAATTCATGTCATCTAGAAATGGCCAATGGAAGCATGACACGTATCCTCACTCAATGGTCAACTAAGGAAAATCCCATTCAGTAAGGCTGAACAATAAGAGTCTGACATGTGGCAAAAGTGCTAGGTCAACAACCAACTAGGATATCCAAGATAGGTCGACCAATCAAGATTCCACACGTGGGATGACCACAACCAATCAAATGAGGACATGTGGCAATGACATAGTGTGTTAGGTGGAAAACTGACAAATTTAAATTAGCCAATCAGAAGATGCTACATGGAATGATCATTGGACGAATAAATTTGGTCAATTGGCAAGTAAAACCGAGCGACCATTGGGAGGTCACCACGTGTACAGTCAATAGGTCAACGGATGTCTCATACACTGTGTAGGATGTTGCGTCAACAATGCAAGCCAATCAGAGTGTGCCAGGTGGTAGCTTGCACACGCGTGCATAGTGTCATCTTCTTCCTTTAGACGGATGAGCAGAGGAGTAGGCAAGAAGGCGCCATATCTCTGACAACCATTAAACCTCTCTGGCATTAGAGTAAATCGAAGAGTTAATGTCTAGTCAATGGTTGTCTGGATAGGAATGACAATCCCTGGGCTTCCTATATAAATAGCTTCCCTCAATTCACCTTCTTCATTCCTCGAAAGCTCGAAAAAGATGAACTACTCCATTTTCTGATAATCTATAAACCATAGCTCCGACTTGGTCACTTTTCTTCACCTTCGAAGGTGAATTTGGGTTCTCTAGATTCCTGTAAAAGCCCTCTACATGGTTGCACCCTCCATTTTCCTTGAGGATCACCGGAGAAGCGCCAATGAGCTCGCATAGTACCGCTGCTTCCTCGGCCGTGTGCAACCAGAGAAACCCAAGCTCAATTTGAACCATTCTTGGGCCACCCACAATCAAACTAAGCCCTCCAGACCTTCTCTAGTGAAATCCACACCTTCACTGCATCATCATGGTAAGTCCTCCTACTGCCTTTCACCATAATTTACTATTCACAGTGCGTTTTTCCCAAAAACTAAATCGATGAATTTGCACTGCTCATGCCATCAATTGAGGTGCAGTTTGATCTAGGAAGGATCTACAAAAATAGACTAATCTTTTGGTATTAACAACTCCAACCACCAGATAGTCACTGGTAAGTAATTGAAACTTTCTCTCTCTAGAATTATTTTCTGACGAAGTTCCATTTAAGCCATTTATAAGCCAAATTGGATGGTTCAAAGCTTAACATGATAATGGGGACATAGGTAATATGATTAGAATCATGTTAGGACTCAATTGGGAAGGTTAAAGATCGAATTGATGATAATCAATGTTGGAGGACTAAATTACAATTTTTGAAAGCTTGGGGACTAAATTGTAATTTTTGAAAAATTGGAGATTTAACTGTAATTAGTGAGAAATCATGTACTCAATTAAAAATAATGAGAAATTAGGGACCCACAGGGAAGATTTGATAATCTTAGGGACCTAATTAGAAATAAGGTATAATTTACAGGCCTAATCATAATTAATGAAAAGTTACGGGTTTTAAGTGTAAATGCCTTATTATTTGAGACTTACTTGGCCAACATGTTGTAGGAACTAATTACCTACAATTCCATGCGAAAGAAAGGCACACCGAGCTAAAAAATCTCCTAGGACGAACAAGTCTTGAAATACGGGTGAGTGAGATTTCTGGCGACGAGTACCATTGGACCGATGATGCGTTATTACTCACAAGATTTGAAAACCTATTTTACATAAATAAAATTCCATGATTGTGTGAAAATGCTTAAACTATTTTGGAATTTATTTCTGTTGTGAACTTTAATCATGATAGTAGGACTACCCCTTGAAATATGTGAGGATACACTTCAAGTGGATGATCTAATTCAATTGTTGATACAAGATATGGGTGGGACCTATGATCAATAAATAGTTGATTAGATTTAGTTATGTGAAAGTGGGCCAAATGCCACAGTTTTTAAAAGATAAGTGGGCACAAGGCCATGTTTTGAAAAGCCGTACAGTGGGCCCAAAGCTAATGGAAACGAGTCAAATCTTGTAAATAAGATTTGATTTAAGAGCATGATAAAAGTTATCACCAATTGATAACGTTTGCTTAAGTTGTTGAGCCAAAGCCGAGTTAAATTCTGTTTGGCTAGTAGAACAAAGAGAAATGTCTTAAATCAAAAGACTCTTGTTTGTGATTACTATCACGGGGAACCAAGAGACGCTCGGTATGGGGTTGTGAGGTTTTAAGGACTGTTGGACAACAAAATTGGAATAAGTGAAGTTATATTGGTTCAGTATGTCACGGAACTCTAGGAGTCCCAATGCGCATTGAGACCGATGAAGAGGGGGAGAGGTATCATCCCTCAACAATGGGCAACTTCATTTCGGAAATGTGTGGGGGTTGGGCAATGGTGCTCACACAGACAATGGTCGATATTGTAGCCTTGCACAATTGTGGTAAAGCTTGTAGCCTCTCACTAAAGTGGACGGTAAAGGCACTTCGGGCCACAAGTGGGTTATACCGAGTTTGTAGCCTTGCAAGATCTATTATGCCAATGATTGATAATTTTAATGAGATAGAGTGTTTGTTTGTTTGTGTGATACAAACTTATGGAAATTTTACAATGACAAATTATCAAAGTTCTTCTAGGGAGGAAGCAACATATTTTTAGCTAGTGAGACATAAGTTGTGAATATCCCTTTGATGAGAAATGATGTGTTTATTTGTTTGATACAAACCTATGTAAATTTTACAATAAATAAATTATGAAAGTCATTTCGGGTAGGAAGGAAGTATATTTTTTGATTGTGAGATACAAGCAGTGAGTTTAAAACCGAAATATCGTGCGAAAGATTTTTCAATGAGAAAACAAGTCGTGGCTTGTTGATCTAATTATCCAAACCCTTTTTATTTACAAGAATCCTTATACTTTTTTTAAGGATATGCTGAATCATGGATAGGAAGTCACAATGTTAGTAGGACCTCTCACTCAGTCTTATCCCTTTCAAGTCTTAAAAATGTCAAGAAGGACATTAGAAATAAGTTGTAGCTTGTTGATCTAATTATCCAAACCCTTTTTATTAACAAGAATCCTTATACTTTTTTTAAGGATATGCTGAATCATGGATAGGAAGTCACAATGTCAGTAGGACCTCTCACTCAGTTGTAGACTCACCCTCCCTTATCCCTTTTAAGTCTTAAAAATGTCAATAAGGACATTAGAAGATGAACTACCTAATTGGTATGTTATTCTCTTTTACATATTTATGTATAACATTATTTATATTCTGGCATATTTAGAAAATATAAATTGATACTCCTGTCAATACTATGATGATGGTTATGGTCTTTATTATAGTATTGAGATGAGTGTGGGTTGTTTAGTGGGTTTTGACCAAATTAGGTTGGGATGTGACATACGTATACTTGAATATATGGTCAGAGGGGACAACTAGAGTATACATGTAAAACCCGCCCTTTTGAGCTAAGGAAAACCGGGAAAAGAACTAGTCAAACCAAGTGAGGATTTAGAACCGGTTCACAAACTCGATCATTTATGAATGGGCAATTTGGGCATTTACAACTCTCGGGTGATCTAAAGAGTTCATTAAAACTTTGAAAAGAAACTTAAGACAAATTAGAAGAGAAAAATCAAATTGGTTCAGGTGAATGAGAATCCATAAGAACTGTGAAGTTAAGGGTGACCTCCTGGGAAGTATGATTCTTTTTGTAATCCAAACTTTTGGTCAAAATATTTTTATGCGAACGCCTTATCATAAATGGCCATAAATTAATATATATTTAATTATTGTAATTAATACCAATAATTTAATACCTAAATTAAATTATTGAAATTAATACAAATAATTTAATATCAAAATTAAATTATTAAAATTAATTTATGGTAATATTAATAGTAGTAATAAATCTCTCCTATTTAATACACAATTTTTACACCTATATAAAGAGGTCATCCCCATTCATTCTCCTCACACCTAAACACTTCTCTCTCTCTACTGCTCCATTTCCTGGCGAAGCTCGAACTAGAGTTTTGACTTGAACATTTTTCTTAACCTAGAAAGGAGAGGTCGAGCTCTTTAGAACCGAAGAGAAGATAGTTATCTAATAGCAAACTCCAGTCAATCCGAGAATCGTTGGAGAAGCGCCGGCATGATGGAACAGTGAAGCAGCTCCGACGGACCGAAGTTGCCCAATTTCGGTGAATCTGAAATCGGCCATTTCGAGTCCTCCTCAGACCAAATCAAGCCCTTCCAACACTTCCTCAACCCTCCCACGGCCAAATTAGGACTGAAAGGTAAGCCAACTCGGCTCCCCTCTACAATTTTTGGCCGGTGCTAGAGAGAGAACCGAAAGAATTTCAATGATGAAATTCTAACTCAATTCGACATTAATTGATGCGATTCTTGATTTTAGGATAATCCTCAAGATGAGAGCTATCTGTCCAGATCGAAAGCTCGGACCGTCGTGCTCTCACCAGTGAGAAATCGAATCTTTCTCTCTCTACAATCTATTTTCCGGCGAAACTCCGTTTGAGCTCGTTTCGACGTTAAAATATACGATTTTAAAGTTTCTTAGAATTGTATGAACAAGTAGAAACTCAATTTCAACTCCAACTTCAACAATTAGAGGTGTTTGATCGGTTAATTTGATAAAATCAAATTCGATAGTGTTAAAGAGTTGAAATTGGGGGAAATTTGGGGATTTTTGAAATTCGAAGGACCAAAATGAAATTTTATGAAATTGAGGGTCAATTGGGCATGAAAATAATGTTGGAGGACCAATTGAGAAATTTTAGAATTTTTGGGGCAAAACTTACCATTTTTGTAAAGGAATGGCAAAATGGTAATTTTGGAAAAGTTGGAGGACCAAATTGGAAATTTGAGAAACTAATCCCCTTTTAGTGAAATGGAATAAATTGAGGTCCTATGATAAATTTTAGAAGTTTCGGGACTAAATTTGAGGAAAAACCGGCATTAGGGACTTAAAGTTAAAGAGAAATAACTTAGGGACCTAATTGCAAATAAATGAAAGTTTGACTTTCTCATTCATTTGGAATGAATGAAGGCGATTAGGCTAAAGGATAATGAACTGAGATGTTCATTTCGTGTAGGAATAAGAAGTACCAGGAACGTCAGTAAGGACAAGCTCGCGTGAATACAAAGAACCGGTCTAGTGGAATTTACGACATTAACGGGTGAGTGGGTTTACTAACATTATAACCAGTTGGGATGATGAGCACAACTTAAAATTAAAAACCACTTATCGGTTGTGAGTGAAAATTTTATATCATACCCGGTTGGGAATGATAAGTACCTCGGTATGAAAACCCACTATTAAGTGGTATTTTAAACATCACTACTTAGAGGAAGTGATGTGAAAATCATGCGGAAAAACTACTTACCGATTGTAAGTAGATCATACTCGGTTGGTATGATGAGACTTCCTCGAAGGAAGTTGAAAACTCGTTCATCGGTTATGAAGGGAGGTGTCCTTATACCCATGCGGTATAATGGAAAGAAAAAACATATGTTTTGTCAGAAGTGCTCTCCCCTGAGTGTGTGCCAATGCTTAAACAATTTGAGAGACCTTCTCGACAGGAGCTCGAATAGCTCTGTTAGGCCGGGGGCCTCGGTTTTGGAACTTGGAGGCTAAATGCCTGATTTTGAAAATCTCGTACAGTGGGCCCAAGGCCAGTTGGTAGGAGCATAAGCTCATAAATGAACATGATATATGTGCCATAAAACTTAATAAGTGAATTGTTTGGCCATGGTACCAAGATAAGATTGACATGCCCAGTCAACTAGTGGCAGTGCGACATGACAAGTCGACGGACCAGTCAAGACAAACAATTGCGGGTTGAGTTGAGAGTTGGGGCCGTTGGACCAGTGGCACCACAGATTACATGGCAATATGAGAAAATATTGTTTGTGCATGCACTATGAGTACGGGATTATCAAGACTCCCATGAGAGGTAGTGATGCATCCTAAGGGCATTGGACGACCTAGTGGCTATAAGGGCAGTTTGTCGTTCTAGGTGTCTGTGCGAAATCTAGAGTAGCACCAAGCGCATGAGACCGGGGTAGGGACATGATGAGGTCTTTGTCCTCATACGGACACGAAGAAGTGATTTCGGGATTGTGGGTCGGATGTCGCGTACATCCACTCATTCCCAGGGTAGAAGCGGTCGTACTTCTATTCTGGTGGTAGGAAAAGTCGCTTTGAAGCCACTAGCGGGTTCAGTAGTGATACTGACTTGCGAATATGTGTAACCTTCATGATGAAAGATATGTGTTGGGTGATTACACACCGATAACTAAGAAATGGCGGAAAAACTCAAATTTTTTTAAACGAAGGGATTTAAAAAAAAAAAAGGAGTCCGGCACACTCCATAGAAATATTTTTCTTAAAAGTCATTAAGCTTTTAAAAACCCATTCACTGAGTAGTCATACTCACCCCCCTCCCTTATATCCCTTTCAGGAAATCCCGAAAAGCCTACCCTTAAAGACCGTCAACTAAGATGCTTGTAAGACAGGTATGTAAAGTTTTAAATTTCATACAGTTTTGATTATGCTATTCCAGGAAAAAGGTGTAGGTTAAAGGAAGCCTTACTCTTTACGGTTTACAATAAGGGGAAACCCTTTAATAAACCGAGAGAGTGGCAGGTTGATCATGGGGATCCGACCAAATCGGGTCAGGGTGTGACAATACAAACGATCAATAACACATAATCGATGTCCAAATGAGTCATTCTGTTTGTTTGGAACCTGGTGGTGTCATATTTGTTTCGATGGGAACATATAATTGATTGATTGTTGTGAATTGATGTGTGAGAGCTATATTGAGATATACATTAATGTGAAACCATAAGGTTGATTGATAAGGGTTGGGGAATTATGAAAATAACATGACATAAGAATTATTGAAAAATTCTCCATATATAGAAATTTTCAGTGAAGCCTCGGGTCGAAGCCATTTAGTGGTACTACGTGAGTAACCTCATTAACTGAGTTGTGAGTTCACCTTTACCCCAACAAATTTCAAGTGAAGGTAGAGACCGTATTAGACTATTGAGTAGGACATCATCTACATAACTCATAGGACTTAAGGTATAAATCTCGAATAACACATACAAATATTTAATTATATTCTTATTAGTTGTTGTATTCTCGTAAATTTTGTACACGTATTTTACACACATTACGTCTAAAATAATGTTCAAATTTTCGTTGAAAAATTGATATACTACAAATTTTCGTTGAAAAATTGATATACTACAAATTTTCGTTGAAAAATTGATATACTTTATTATGAGCCTTGATTATGCTGTTTCTACAAGGGTGAAGGTACCCACTACTTTTGCATTGAAGGGATGTGGCAGGTTGTTATCTAACCCCTTGTCCCTGGATTGGGTTAGGACATGACAAGATTATTCATACAAGTCGAAGACCTGCTCTCTAGCAAAACACAATGTGTATTTTCAAGGGTGCATATTTTTCTAGAAGTACAACAATCATTCTGTTATGGAGCTTAGATGGCTCCAACCAATGGGGAGAAAGTCTAGATACCCTTCAAATACGAGAGAATATCATCATTTTGTTACTGATGTGGCAAAATAATCCACTAGTAAAGCAATGTAGAGCATATAAGTAGGGAGAGGAGGCTAATGCACCTTGGACACAAACCCTTGCTCACCTCTTGAGTGTGGTATTGAATGCAAGGTCAAAAGAAAATAAACAACACCCAAGCTAGTGGGATGCTCATTCCTTGTAAGGTAACAACATACCCTCATACCAACATGACCACCAAAGATATACCTCTCCCATAAGTTATTCAATGACAACTAGCCATAATTAACAAGCTATTAGTACCAATTGGGTTGATGATATATCCTTCATGGACCTAGACCCTTATCAATCTAACAATTCACCCAGAGGAAAAAAGGTAGTGGAATAACATAATGGATACAAAAGCATGTTAGTTAGATATGACATATATGGAACAAAATCTATTGTCCTCGATATCCCCCATCAAACGAGTGGTCAACCAATCAAAGAGGGAAGAACCATAAATTAATGAGGAAATGTTGGTATAGTCCACCATGATATCACTGGAAAAACCTAAAATACAAAAAAAAACTACCTATATAGTAGAATTTTCCCTGAACCCATAAGAAGACCACATCTGTCACATCCTGACCTAATTTCCAAGGACGGGGTCTAATGACAACCTGTCACGTCCTCTCGATATTACAATGATGAATATCTTCACCAAATTAGTACCCATAGAACCAATGCTCAAAATAAAAAAAACTTAAAATTTTAGTGGAAATTAAAACTATTGATAATCAAGCAAAATTCTCAAATACAATACAACTTTCTCTTGAGAATTTAGCAATTGATAAGTAATGCATATAAACCTTCATGCATGTATCTCGAGTTCCATACCTTGATTCATGTGTGAGAGTTGGATGTGGCTAGGGCTCGTGCCTCTTCATGCTCCTTTGTACACCTCGAACTATTTTGGGGAAGGGCGTGAGCTTACAACTTAGTGAAAGAGTTTATCGACGCCGGGTAACGACATTGCTTACGATCTTGACATTTACTCAAAATATTTATCGTGTATTTTCCATTACTATCCATTCATAACTCCTATAATTTCAATAGTGACGATTCAATTTCTTATTTTTTTAACTTATTTCTTATCACGGGAACCCAATTCCCATTTCTTATATCACAACTTTTTTAAACACACAACATTACTCATTGAGTTCTCACACATGAGAGACTCATGGTTACGGGGGGTATATGTGTTATATACCACACTCCCAAGGCACATCCTAAGATGTTCATCCCCCTCATATTGTTTTCGATGATATAGGCACACAACCCCATCACAACTTCTCATTTGGTGGCACATCCATCGCCATGTCCACAGAGGTTTCACACATGAGAAACTTAGGGCTACGAGTGGTATGTACATTATATATCACACTCCCAATACACATACTATGATGATCGTCCCCCTCATAGTGTTGTCAATGTTGTGTCATCCTAAATCCTAAATACTTTGATCCTTTCAACCACTCCTGATCACAAGTACGCTTGGACCCTTGTCATACACCTCCCTATAGGTCAACGAAAAGATTTGGAAACAATCACTCTCCCCCTTATATCTGTCCACTTCCAGTCTCTCATATACAACAACACCACCTCTAAAACTAGGTGTCATGTTGGTGCAATCCTAGTCCACCCAAATCAAATTGGATCACACACATGATCATACAAATATAAATGACCATTCTTTTCCAAACGTTCAATTTGCTATCTAACTGACCCCGCTACCAATGTTCTTAAACACATATCACAATGCAACATATGTTTCATTATTAATACTTGAGGCTCAATTTTCTATGTGACCAATCTTGTTATCTGTGTTCTCAAAACATCATTTTTCAAATCAATATGTACATAATTCAAGAATTAATGGGGTTTAGTTTTCTAATCGATCGACCACTCGTTACTCAATTCTTATAAGTTTGCTTATGAAAGTATACGAGAGCCTAGCTCAATTTTCAATTCAGTAGTCATGGTTTTAGTCATACTTATATTTTTGCTTTAGGTCTCAACCTTCCTTTAAAAATCATGCACATGTTTTATCCTAATTTTCTCATGCTACTTCAATGGTGGGTTTTTAGTTTGTTTCATTATTCCCAAAAGCATTCCACATACTTTACCTCTTTTTCCAATATCTTAGAAAATATTACTCATCATGCTCTCTATTCACAACATATTAAGTGAATCTATTAAATGACCACGGTAGATCCAATAAAACTCGCCGTTTATAAACTCACTAACTGTTATATCTGGGACTTGTTCATCCTAGTGTTTTCCAAGTGTCTTGGATTGAGGAATCCACTTGAATCACTTGCAACAATTATATTAAAAAACCACAAATATGGTATAGCTCAGATTTGGTTCTAAACGTTAATTTATAATATCATACTATAACTTCTAAAAAATTACAATTTTGCCCTTACGGACTGAGTTTGCTCGATTTGTGCATCGACCACCCTTTTATAAGACTCCCTTTTCACATCTTTCTTATTCTTTATACTTTTCCCCATTATTTGGCCATTTTTACTCTAAGGCTCCAAAGTATTAAAACTCTTTTGTTAAACCCCTTAACTTTCCACTTTTTGCACTTTAGTTCTTAAAATTCCAAAATTACAATATGGTCTCTATTCTTTCTATTTGGCCATTTTCAAAACCATTAACGTCTACACATAATTATTTCAGGTCCTCTAACTTTATTTGAGTTCTTTTGGGGTCCTCAAACTCTTAGAAACTTTCTCTTTGGCCCAAACTTTCAAAAATTACCATTTGACCCTTCAACTTTTCCAAAAGTTTTCCTTAGTTTCTTAGCCTTTTTTAAGCTACCATTTCGGATCCCTGTGTAATATTGGAACCCAGATTAAGCCCAAGTGGACCGAAAACTGAGGATAAACTAGGAATATAATCCCAAATTGAGAATAGGACCCTAAGTCATGAAACGAGATCCCAAATTAAGAATGGGAACCAAAAATTGGGAATGCAATCCCAAACCAAGGATAAGATATGAGATCAAGAATGAAATCCTAAACTAGAGAAAAAATTGAAGATGAGAATGAAACCCTAAATCAGGAATGAAACTCGAGTTGAGATTTGAAAATTTAAGTTCAAATCATAACTCAATATGGGAAATGAGATAGGAAACTCGATATCATAACTAGTTATCCAATCGGATTTAGGATCGGATTCTTGGGCACGAAAATCAAGGTTTTTGGAGAAAGTTAAATTTTGCCCAAATAGGGTTGGGATTTTGAATTTAGTTGCTGAAAGGACCTGAAATAGGCAAAATCTTAATTTAAATTTCCAAAACAAAGAAGAAAAGAAGGCAAGTCGTGTTGGATGGAATCGAGTCAGGTCAACCTGACTCACCCAATAGAACCGCAAACTACCAAACACCGACTGACGGGATGCTTATTAGGCCATCACAAATATCAATCAAATTCACTCAATTTATTTTATCAGAATGAGTGGTACAAATTGCAGAGATCAGTTAGTAATTGAGCTACCGGTCTCCCCATTGAGTTAATTGTATCAACTCCTCCCGTAGCTCGTATTTTGAATTCAAATTGGAAAATCCCGATCTCATAGAGCTACTCGACCTCCTGATGCTTGAATGAGAAATTCTCCCTCATCCAATCACTAAATGGGGGTGATCTTAGTGTCAAAATGCCATTAATGGACTCCTCTTGAGTTCTATAGTCAGGTCCCAACTTGCTAGTAGCCGAAAAATGCTACACAAGTACCGTTTTGGCCGACCCAATTTCGGGACAGAGATTTTGGTCATCACCGACGGTCTTGTGGGGCCAAATTCACCCTCCTCCATCCACCACTCTGATGGCCACTAGTGTTAATGTGTTTGTCTCTCTCCCCTCTACCCCTCCATGCTTAGGGCTGACCTCTAACAATGGCGAAATAAGTTGGTGTGAGCCAATTTTCATTGGTGGGTCTGTCGGATTTAACCCGATCGTGGCGAGTCGACGATCAAATTCGCCTAACTTCGGTGACCTCCTGGCTGGCCACCACCACAAAGATCTTTGCCTAGTCCTTGGCTACAAAACACCTAAGCTCCGACCACCTCCAATGAGAATTTCCGACAACCCCCTCATGAGGTCTTTTTCACTGAGTTTTGAAAAATGGCCAAATTCGGTCGTGGTTGGTCTGGGTAAGGCCCCACTCCTTCCATGAGTCATTAGGGATATGATGAGATCATTTGAGGGTATATTGTCAATTTAGAAGTTTATTTGATTTAAGTTCTAAAGTTTTTGGACTAAAATGCAATTATGAAAAGTTTGTGAACCAAATTATAAATATGAAAAAAATATGAAAAATGTTCCTAAGAGTAGCCTATAGGTTTTAGAAGTGATTTTGAGAAATATGGGGATGCCTAAACTCATTTTGGGAGTTTAGAAGTAAAATCGTAAATTTTATTTAAAGAAGGTGAAAAATGGTAATTTTGCCCAAGGGAAAAATGGTCAATTATGTCCAAAGTGATGTCAAATAGTTCATTCTGAACTATGGATGGCAAAATGGTAATTTTGCCAAAGTAAATATGCAAAAATATATATTTTTTTGGAAATGAGTAGCAAAATGGTAATTTTTCCAATTTTTGGTTCTAAAAATGTAATTAATACAACTTTTGGGGTCTAAGTGTGTTTAAAAGAGTCTAAAAGGAGGGGAGAGTTGTAAAACCCGCCCTTTTGAGCTAAGGAAAACCAGGAAAAGAACCGGTCAAACCAAGTGAGGATTTAGAACCGGTTCACAAACCCGATTATTTCTGAACGGGCAAGTTGGGAATTTACAACTCTCGGGTGATCCAAAGGGTTCATTAAACCTTGGAAAAGAAACTTAAGACAAATTAGAAAATAAAAACCAAATTGGTTCAAGTGAACTAGATTCCATAAGAACTTTAAAGTTAAGCGTGCTTACTTGAGAGTAATGTAAGGATGGGTGACCTCTTGGGAAGTATGAATTTTTTTTGTAACCCGAAATTTTGGTCAAAAATTTGTATGTATGCCTTATCATAAATTAATATATAATTAATAGCAATAATTTAATACCTAAATTAAATTATTGGAATTAATACAAATAATTTAATACCGAAATTTAATTTATTAGAATTAATACCGAAATTAAATTATTGGAATTAATACCAATAATTTATGACAATATTAATACCAGTAATAAATCTCGCCCATTTAATACACGGGTTTTACAACTATATAAAGAGTTCATCCCCATTCCATTCTCCTCACACCTGAACACTTCTCTCTCTCTCTCTACTGCTCCATTTCCTGGTAAAGAGAGCTTCGACTTGAACAAAGGTCGGGCTCTTTAGAACCGGGGGGAAGACAACTATCTGATAGTAAACTCCAATCAATCCGAGTATCGTTGGAGAAACGCCGACATGATGGAATAGTGAAGCAACTCCGGCGGACCGAAGCTGCCCTATTTCGGCCAAGCTGAAATCGGCCATTTCAAGCCCTCCCAACACTTTCTCAGCCTTTCCACGACTGAATTAGGACCGAAAGGATGAACCTCAGGATGAGACCTATCTGCCCAGATCGAAAGCTCGGACCGCCGTGCCTTCACCGAAACACAAAGTACCGGGAACGCCAGCAAGGACAAGCTCGCGTGAATACCAAGAACCGGTCTAGTGGAATTAACGGCATTAACGGGTGAGTGGGTTTACTAACATCATACCCGGTTGGGATGATGAGCACAACTTAAAATTTAAAACCACTTACCGGTTGTGAGTGGGTTATTCGGATCATACCCGGTTAGTATGATGAGACTTCCTCGAAGGAAGTTGAAAACCCGTTCATCGGTTATGAACGGAGATGTCCTTATACCGATTGGTATAAGGGACAGTGAAAACCTATTTTGTCGAAAGTGTTCTCCCCTGACTGTGTGCCAATGCTTAAACTATTTGGGAGACCTTCTCGACGGGAGCTCGAATAGCTCTGATAGGCCAAGGGCCTCGGTTTTGGAACTTGGGGGCGAAATGCCCGATTTTGAAAATCTCGTACAGTGGGCCCAAGGCCAGTTGGCACGAGCAGGAGCTCGTAAACGAACATGATATATGTGCCATAAAACTTAATAAGTGAATTGTTTGGCCATGGTACCAAGATAGGACCGACATGCTCAGTCAACTAGCGGCAGTGCGACATGACAGGTCGACGGACTAGTCAAGACAAACAGCTGCGAGTTGAGTTGAGAGTCGGGGCCGTTGGACTAATGGCACCACATATTACATGGCAATATAAGAAAACATTGTTTGTGCATGCACTATGAGTACGGGATCATCAAGACGCCCATGAGGGGTAGTGATGCATCCTAAGGGCACTGGACGACCTGGTGGCTATAAGGGCAGTTCGTCGTTCCAGGTGTCTGTGCGAAATCTGGAGTAGCACTAAGCGCATGAGACCGGGGTGGGGACAGGATGAGGTCTCTGTCCTCATACGGACACGAAGAAGTGATTTCGGGATTGTGGGTCGGATGTTTCGTACATCCACTCATTCCCAGGGTAGAAGTGGTCGTACTTCTATCCGGGTGGCAGGAAAAGTCGCTCCGAAGCCACTAGCGGGTTCAGTAGTGATACTGACTTGCGAATGTGTGTAACCTTCATTATGAAGGATGTGTGTTGGGTGATGACACATCGATAACTAAGAAATAATGGAAAAAGATGAATTTTTAAATGAAATGATTTTTTTTGAAAACAAAGGAGTCTGGCACACTCCATATAAATGTTTTTCTTGAAAGTTAAAAGATTTGAATCCCACTCACTGAGTAGTTGTACTCACCCCCTCCCTTATACCTCTTTCAGGAAGTCCCGGAAAGCCGAACCTTAAAGGACTTGCGCAATTAAACGCCTGCAAGATTGGTACAACTAATTTAAATTACTATGCAGTTTTGATTTATGATATTCCTGGAAAAAGGTGCAGGTTAACGCCTTACTCTTTACGATTTATAATATAAGGGAAAACCCTTTAGTAAATCGGGAGAGTGGCGGGTTGATCACGGGGATCCGACCAAACCGGGTCGGGGCGTGACAACACTACTGGAGATATGGAAATAACAATTGGGATGAATAAGTCCCGATAAAAACTATGAGTGGATGTAATGACGACAGTTCTAATTGGACCGATTAGAGCACCTTGTTTGTTTCTAGGTGTTGCCATGTAAGGAACGTGAAGCCTAAGTTTTGAAACTTATATAATAAGTGTAAAATGACATAAATACATGTCCACTAATGACAATATCATTTAAGAGGTTAAGAATGGGGAACAAGTTCTTAAGGACCAGAATAACATATTTTAGTGGCATGATAGGATTGTGCATTGGGGTCTTGTGCCCATTGTGTTTGATTGAGAGGAGTTGGTTGAGTGACAGACTAAAACAACCAAAAATAATTGATGTGTAAATTGTCTAATGATATGAATAGAGATGCTTAAAATGAGGACCATGCTCACGGGATAGTGAGATAGGTAGAATATTTCCTATGAAATTGATTGTTATGTTTTCATTATGCTTTTTTAATACAAGTATGAAGTGGCGCGTTCATTGGCAAAACACCTACTCAGGTAGTGTTGACGTCGAGTGAAATTGGAAAGTGAGAATTGCGGGAGATTGAACTGATTCTTCCAAATTTCCCAGGACACTCGGTTGATGTATGGGTGCCATCCTAGTTACACCATACAATGAGAAGGGAGCGGAATTGAGTCGCATGTGTAAGTATGAGCAATGCTATTGGTGGGAAAGTTGGTCATGACCGCCAGATGAAAAGTCTTCCTATTGAGAGATGAGTCCAAGGGGCATCGGTTGTGAAAGAGTACACTTGACTCCTACACTCTCGTAGACCCGATTAGTATTGTGAAATACCCTTCAAGAGTGAATTAGGGCAAGTGAGATACCCATGTATGAGGGCCATGAGTAGTCCTTGTTTGTGCAGGCCATGAGTGCCCGATGCATGCTAAGTTTATGCTATTGTTGTGCAATGGGTTTACTAGACTATGTGGGGCTAATTTGAGAACAACCCAACCATGGAATAGAGTACTGTTATGGGCGGCCCGAGACAAGAGTCTCAAGTAGCTAAGTGAACTCGATATATGAAAATATTAAGAAGCCATAATGATATTTGTGTAAGAGGTTAAATTGGGCTGTATGAGTTGTAAGCCATGAAGTAACCCGATGTAAAAGCCCCATTCACTAAGCTGTGAGCTCATCGCTCCCCAAACCATTGCAGGTAAAAGTCAAGGAACAATGAAACCCAAGTGGGGAAGCGTTCCCGAACAAGCGCAACTTAGGGAATAGCTCTTGACTTGTGTATGAAGGTTGTATTTACTGCTTATCAACTATTATATTCCCGGGTCATTTATGAAATCATTTTTGGGGCACATTATATTTTAATGAAAAGTTTCAAATTTTCGCTAAAAAACATAGGAGTGTTTTTATTTTGTGACTTAGTCCCACCAGTTTTACGTTGGTGAAGTTGCAAACCACTGTAATACCGAGTGGGTTGGCGAGTTGCCCTAAACCGCCAGGTGATAAATTGGGTCAGGTCATAACAAATTTTTGGTGGTATCAAAGCCTCTGTTTTCAAAAATTAGATTTTAGGAATGAAACATTTTTGGGTGTATGGAAAACTAGGAATAGTAGTGATAAGTCTTTCATTTGAAAGATAAAACCTCATTAAGGAAGGATGTCACTCCCCGACTCGGTTTGGTCAGATCACCGTGAGCAACCCGTCACTCTCCCAATTTATTAAGGGTTACCCCTTCTCTAAACAACAAGGAGTAAGACATCATTTTCATCTATATCTTTCCTAGAATAGTATTTATCAAAACTGAATGCATTAAACCTTACATACCTGTCTTGCAGGTTCGACTACAAGAAAGTCTTTTAGGTTTGTTTTCCCTTGGTTACCTTAAAATGGGTAAAGGAAGGGTGTGAGTTCAAAAACTTAGTGAATGGGTGTTGGGAGAGAGTTTTCATAAACCAAACAGCTTTAATGAGAGTGTGCCAAACTCCTTATTTACTTTAAGAATGTTCTTTACTCAAATTCCAGTTTAAAAAAAAAACCGTTTTCCTCATTTTCCACATTAGTGTGTTTAATAGTCAAAATATGTCTTTCATCAGGAAGTGATCACACATTCGTAGGGCAGGCCGTCCACTACATCTACTTGTGGCTCGGAGCAACTTTACCCACCACCAAGATAGAAGCCCGTCCACTTCTACCCTGGGTCTGAGTAGATGTTCACGACATCCGACCCTCAAACTCGAAATCAACTCGGCGTTCGTATGAGGATAAGACCTCATTCCGACCCCACCCCGATCTCATGCGCATGAAGCTTTGTTGAGCTTCCCTCACTGTTGGCATGAAAAACTGCCTTTATCTCCACGAGGTTGTCCAGTAGCACTTAGGACGCATCACTACCCCTCTTGGGTATCTTGATGGTCCTGAACCTCAAGTGCATGCACTAACAATAGTTTTTCCACAAAGCCATTTATCTTTGGTGCCATTGGTCCAACGATCCTGACCCTCAACTGGACCTACAACTATTTGTCTAGGTCGGTCCGTCGACTTGGGCCTAACACACTACCACCAGTCCATTGAGTATGTCAGTACTGTCTTGGTACAATGGAGAAATCACATAATCCATTTATTAAGAATTTTCATGGCTTTAATATATAATGTTTTTTTACGAGCTCCTGCTCGTGTCGACTGGCCTTGAGCCCACTACACGTGATTTTCCAAAAACGGACATTTTAGCCCCACAAGTTCCAAAACTGAGGCCTCTGGACTATTTGAGTTGTTCTACCTCTCGTCAATAAGGTCTCCCAAAATATTTAAGCATTGGCACATAGTCACGGGAGAACACTTCTAACACAATCATATTTCAATTCATCACACCAATTGAGTGTGATGATATCTTTGCTTACAACCGACAAGCGAGTTTCCTTCTTCCTTCAAGGAAGTCCATCATATCAACCGGATATGGTTTTCTCCACTTACAATCGGTTAGTAGTTTTTCACATATTTCTCACATCACTCCAACTGGGTGTGATGTTAAAATCTCACATATAAGTGGTTTTTTATTTTCGAGATACTCATCATCCCAACTGGGTATGATGGGAATACACCCACTCACTCGTTAACCGTGACATGTTCGTTCTAGGCTAGTTTTCCAAGTTGACGCGAGCTTTCTCTTGCTGGCGTTTAGATCACACTTGTCCCTACATGAATTGGACAACCTTTTCACTTAAGCTTTGCTATAAAATCCTAAACTCACAATTTTTCTATATATTGCATTTAGGTCCCTAAAGTTTATTTTTCTTAACTTTAGGTCTCAAATGCAAACCTTTGCCCAATTTGACTCCCAAAGTTTCAAAAATTCCCTTTGAGTCCTCATTCTACTCAAAATTGTATAAGGGGCTCAAGTTTCCCAAATTTCCAATTTGGTCCCCAACTTTTCAAAAATTACCATTTTGCCCCTACTTTCCAAAAATGGCAATTTGACCCCAAATGTTCCATAAATTGACCAATTGGTCCTCCAACTTCTTTTCATGGCCAATTGGCCCTCAATTTTGGGAAATTGCAAAATGGTCCCTCAATTTTAAGAAATCCCCAAATTTTCACAAAATTTTCCCCAATTTCCCCTTTTCAAATTAGTCGAATTTGATTTCATCAAATTGACCATTTAATCAGGGTTAATTGCTCCAATGGAAGGTATGAATTAGTTTCTACACTTCCATACGATTCAATTGAGCTTTGAACCGCGTCATTTGTGTTCGAATTGAGCTCAAATAGAGCTTCGCGAGAAAACTAAGCATAGAGAGAGAAAGCTTCAAAAGCTTATCGTCGAAGGTGCGGCGGTCTGAGCTCTCTATTTGGGCATGTAGCTCTCATCTTGTGGTTCCTCATAGGATCAAGAATCGACACAATTCACCCTGAATTGAGGGAGATTTTTGTCAGCGAATTTTTATAGTTTCTCTCTCTAAGGCCGACCGAAAATGAAAGAGGGGGGCCAAATTGACTTACTTTTCAGCTCTGTTATAGTTGTGTGAGGGCCGTGGGAGTGTTGGGAGGGCTTGGTTTGGCTAGAGGAGGGCTGAATTTGGCTGATTTTAGCTCGACCGAGATAGGGCAACTTTGGTCTCTCACAACCGCTTCACTATTTGATTCCGCTGGCGCTTCTTCGATGGTCCTCAGATGGAATGGAGGATGGTATCAGATAGCCGAATTTCCCCATAGTCTAAAGAACCCAACCTTGCCTTTAGAGGTTGAGAAAACTGTCTAAGTCGGAGCTCTGGTTTGAGCTTCATGGAAAATGGAGCAATTGAGAGAGAATGGAGTTTTTCAGGTGTGATGAGGATGAATGGAGAGAAGCTCTTTATATAGGGAGCTCGGGGACTCTCTGCCCGATCATTTGGCATCTTGATGGCAATCATTCATTACCTAAAATACCCTGAACGGAGATCATTCTTCTTTGTTGGTGCTGTTTGTTCTTTCGATGAATGAACAATGTCGTCATCTGAAGGAAGAAGACAACAATATTCTAAACCGGACCAAACCGGACCAAACCTGTCCAAACCGGGTTCAAATGTTTAAACTAGCTGGCTGAGGCCCGATTCGACTGAGTTTTACAAAATTATAAATTTCTAAATTTATTCTCTATCCAATGGTAGCTTAAATTCTTCAATTTTAATATTTTAAGCCACCTATAAAAATGAATTTAGTAACCAATTCAATCCGGTTCAGGTCCAGTTCACCTGAACCAGTCTTGTTTTCTTTTCCAATTTGTCTCAAAGTCCTTTTCCATGAATTTTATGACTATTTAGGTCACTTAGGAATTGTAAATTTCCCTTTTTGCCCTTTTCCTATCCATTAAGGTTCATGAATCGCTTCAATTTTCTCTTTGGAAACGACCAGTTCTTTTCTTGGTTTTTCTTATTATAAAAGGACGAGGTTTACATCTCTCTTCTCCTTTTAGGTGTTTTATCCCCAAAACAATTACATGTCAAATAACTGAGGATACCTGTCCCTCATAATGCTTTCGGTTTCCCATGTCTCCTCTTGCACGGGTCTGTTTTGCCAAAGAACCTTGACCATAGCAATTCTCTTGTTCCTCAAGTTCCCTTCCCTTCGATTAATGATTCGTATCGGCTCTACTTGATAGGTCAGGTTCTCTTCTAGCTCTGGTGGAGCTCGGTCCAACACATGGCTAGGATCAGGCTCGTACTTCTGGAGTACCGAGATATGGAATACATCATGTATTCTTTATAAGTCCGGAGGCAGTTCTAGTTTATATGCCACCGATCCTATCCTTTGGACTATTGTGTAGGGACTGCTGTACCTTGGTTTCAACTTCCCCCCGTTGTTGAAACCTATGTATTCCCTTCCATGGAGATACTTTTAGGAACACTTGTTCTCCTACATCAAATTCCACATCTCTTCTCCGATGACCCACATAACTCTTTTGCCTGTCTTGAGCGGCCTTAAGGCGACTCTTGATTATCTTTATCTTTTCGATGGCATACTCGATTAGTTCGACCCTTTCGAGCTTCCTTTCTCCCACCTCTTCCCAAAATAAGGGGGGGTACGACATGGTCATCCATAAAGGGCCTCATGGCCTGATAACTATTATTGTATGCAAACTTAATCAGACACAAATATTTCTCCCAACCCTTATCCATAGTGGGTACGCATGCCCTCAGCATGTCTTCCAGGGTTTGGATCATTCGCTCAGACTATCCATCAATTTGAGGATGAAATGTCGTGCTCATGTAGAACTTGGTTCTCAAGGCACTTTGCAAACTAGGCCAGAACCTCGAGATAAATCTAGGGTCTCTATTTGATACTGTGTGCACCGGGATGCCATGGAGTCTCAGTATCTCCCTCATGTATAAGATGACCAGTTGTTCCACTAAATCCGTCGCTCTTATAGGTAGGAAATGGACGGACTTGGTTAATCTGTCCACAATAGCCCAAATTGCATCTCGTCCCTTCCTAGTCACAATTAGTTCCGTGATAAAGTCCATAGTGATGTGCTCCCATTTCCATTCTGGGATAGGCAAGAGTTGTTGTAGTTCTGATGGTTTCTGATGCTCAGCTTTAATCTACTCACAGGACAAGCACCGGGCTACATATTCTGTAATATCCCTCTTCATTCCTTTCCACCAATAATCTTGTTTGAGGGTGTAGTACATCTTAGTACTGCCCATATGCATCGCATAAACAGAGTCGTGTGCCTCTTCTAAAATTAACCTCTTTAGTTCCTTATCTTGAGGCACACACACTCTACCCTTGTAGGTAGTACTCTGTTGCCTCGAAAGTCATAGTCCGGTTTTGTCCCTCTATTGATCGGGTCCAAGTAGGGTTTGAATTACTTATCCATGTTTTGATGGACCTTAATTTGCTTTGTTATGCTAGGTCTCACCACTATGCCAACCAGCAAGCATTTCTCCATCTTGTCCATCTTATGATCCACCTTCATTGTTCCCAACTGTTGCAACAAGGGTAAGTAGCTTATTTTTATCTGCGCCACCTCGGTTTGGTACTTGTAACTTACGGTATTTTCCACTACATTGGCCTTCTCGAGGTGATAATCTATCACAAGGTCATAATATTTAACTAATTCCAGCCATCTCCTTTGGCAAAGGTTCAACTTAAGACTCTTGTGATCATTATATATTCTACACTTAACACCGTATAGGTAGTGTTGCCAAATATTTAGGGTGAACACTATTATAGTTAATTCCAAGTCATGGGTAGAGTAGTTCTGCTCATGTACCTTAAGTTGTCATGAAGCGTAGGTGATAACCTTTCCTTATTGCATCAGTACACATCCGAGTCCTTGTCTGGATGCATCACTATAAACGGTGTACCCCCCTACACTTGGGTTAGGAAGAGAGAGTACAGGTGCTCAAACGAGTCTTCAACTCCAAGAAAGATTTTTCACAGCTTTCATCTCATTTATAATCTACTCCTTTCCTGGTGAGACGAGTCAAAGGGGCAGCTATCTTAGAGAAATCCTGCACAAACTGTCTGTAGTTTCCCGCCAAGCATAAGAAACTTCGTATCTCTGAGGGGTTCATGGGTGCCTTCCAATCAGATATGGCCTCCACCTTTGTTGGGACTACCTTAACTTCGTCTTTGGACAATATGTGCCATAAGAACCTTATCTCCTGCAACCAAAACTCACACTTGGAGAATTTTGCATATAAGCGGTTTTCTCGTAGTATCTCCAAGGTGATCACTAGATGTTCTTCATGTCCAGCCTAGTTCATGAATATATAAGAATGTCATCTATAAATACCATCATGAACTTGTTCAAGTGTGGCTGGAACACTCGGTTCATTAAGTCCATGAATGTTGTAGGGGTATTCGTCAAGCCGAAATGCATTACCCTTAACTCATAATGTCTGTACTAGGACCAAAATGCGGTCTTAGGAATATCTTCCTCTCGGATCCTAAGTGGGCGGTATCCTGACTGAATGTCTATCTTGGAGAAGTAAGCTGCTCTTTTAGTTGGTCAAATAGGTAATCAATTCGTGGAAGTAAATACTTATTCTTAATGGTGACCTGGTTCAACTTCCTATAATCTATGTATAGTCTCATGCTCTCGTCCTTTTTCTTTAAGAATAGGACTGGTGCACCCCATGGAGATTGACTAGGATGTATGAAGTCCTTCTCCAACAGCTCGTCCAACTTCTCCTTCAATTCCTTTAGTTTTGCTAGAGCCATGCGATAAGGGGCTTGGGATATAGGATGTGTTCCTAGGATAACTTCTATGGTGAACTCCAATTGTCGATTTGGGGGTAATCTAGCTAATTCTTTCGGGAATACCTCTGGGTAGTGTTTAACTATTGGAATGCCTTCGAGTCCATTCTCCTTAGAATTTTTGTTGATAATCGTTGCTAAAAAAGCCTTACAATCTTTCTATATCATCTTTTGGGCTCTTATGTGGGACACCATCTGTACTTCACCCTTCCTCCAGTCTCCTATGAATTGCAATCCGAGTGTCTCGGGAGTATGGAAGGTTACTATCTTCCTTGCACAGTCCATTCTAGCTTGATGGGTACGTAACCATTCGGCGACGTTAGGTTTGTATTAGTCACTCACATTCGTGAGCCATATTGATCACAGCCACCAGATCCGTGGGGCATCCTAGTACTCCCATACGGTCTCGTATGTCCAT
This sequence comes from Trapa incisa, assembly GCA_030064435.1. NCBI lineage: Eukaryota > Viridiplantae > Streptophyta > Magnoliopsida > Myrtales > Lythraceae > Trapa > Trapa incisa. The sequence goes on along the minus strand of CM057780.1, from coordinate 15,633,995 downwards.
ATTGAGTCTGTCCACGAATTGCTGGCATATGTTTGCTGGTCCAGCCAGGTCAGGGGCAAAGGGTCTTAACTCATTTATTTTAGTTTCATACTCCGATATAGAGTTAAGCCCTTGTCGCAATCGGAGGAAATCCTGCTTCTTCTCATTAATCAGATGAGGAGCTAGGTACTCCTCTACGTACCTCTCCTCAAACTGTTCCTAGGTGGGTGTGGAGGTATGCAGGCTCCGGACATTATCCTACCATCTTTTGGCACTACCTTACAGGAAAAATTATGTCAGGATCACCATGTCCTCTAGTAATATCCTGACTATTCCCACCGGCTTCTTGATGTTAGCTAGCCAGTCCATAGCGGATCCAACATCTTTCTCTCTGAGGAAAGGCTTACACCCTAGTTAGCGGAGAGTCTTGAGATATTTGGGGATGTCACTAGAGGAGGATGGTTATCAGGAGGAGGATGAGATTGTACTTCCTCTGGTTCACCTCAAGATTTGATGCCTGCCTTAGGGACGAAGTTAGGTCTTCCAAATACTCGAGTGAATTCCTGGTACAATCTCCGGTGTTCCGAGCTTAGTCTAGGTGGGCTTGTCTAGGCTACTCGGGGAATTTCCACAGGAAGGGATGGTTGGGTAGTGTTAGAGACTGCGACTCTTGTTCTCTTGGTTCCTTTCTTGGGAGCTATCTAAAATTTTAAAATTCCTAGTAGTTACTATGTTATATAATATTGATAATGTATTCGAGGAAACAAGCTCTTATATCACTCAAGTTATCATGCCCCAACCCGGTTAGGTCGGATCTCCATGAGCAACCTGCCACTCTCCTAGTTTGTTAAGAGTTTCCCCTTCTCTAAACTACGAGAACTAAGACATCCTTTTCACATGTATCTTTCCCATAATAGTATTAATCAAAACTAAATACATTAAACATTACATACCTGTCTTGCAGGTTTGGCTACAAGAAAGTTTTTTATGTATGTTTTCCCTTGGTTACCTGAAAAGGGGTAAAGGGAGGGGGTGAGTTTGACAGCTTAGTGAATGGGTGTTAAGGAGAGAGTTTTCATAAACCAAATAGTTTTAATGGGACTGTTCCAAACTCCTTATTTCCTTTAATAATATTCTTTCCTCAAATTCTAAATTAAAAAAAAACCCTATTTCCTCATTTTCCACATTAGGTGTGTTTAACAGTCAACACACGCCCTTGATAAGGAAGGGATCACACATTCGCAGGGCAACCCGTCCACTGCACCTACTTGTGGCTCAGAGCGACTTTACCGGCCACCAAGATAGAAGACCGTCCACTTCTACCCTGGGTGTGAGTGGATGTTCGTGACATTTGACCCTCAAACTCGAAATCAACTCCATGTCCATATGAGGACGAGACCTCATCCTGACCCTACATCGGTGTCATGCGCATGAAGCTACGTCGAGCTACCCTAACTGTTGGCATGAAAAACTACCCTTATCTCCACGAGGTTGTCCTGTAGCCCTTAGGACGCATCACTACCCCTCTTAGGCGTCTTGATGGTCCTGAATCTCAAGTGCATGCACAAACAATAATTTTTCCACAAAGCTATTTATCTTTGGTGCCACTAGTCCAACGGCCCCGACCCTCAAATCGAAATGCAGCTGTTTGCCTAGGCCGGTCCATCGACCCAGCCCTGACGCACTGTCGCTAGTTCATCGAGTTGTTAGTCCTGTCTTGGTACCATGGCGAAATCACATAATCCATTCATTAAGAATTTTCATGGCTTTAATATATCATGTTTGTTTATGAGCTCCTGCTCGTGCCAACTGGTCTTGGGCCACTGCACGTGATTTTCCAAAATGGACATTTAGCCCACAAGTTCCAAAATCGAAGCCTCTGGCATATCTGAGCTATTCTAACTCTCGTCAAGAAGGTCTCCAAAAAATTTTAAGCATTGACACACAGTTAGGGGAGAACACTTTTGATAAAATCATATTTTAATCCATCACGCCAACCGGGTGTGGTGATATCTCTGCTTACAATTGACAAGCGGGTTTCCTTCTTCCTTCAAGGAAGTCCATCATACCAACTGGGTATGATTTTCTTTACTTACAACCGGTAAGTAGTTTTACTCATAGTTCTCACATCACTCCTACTGGGTGTGATGTTAAAATTTCACATATAAATGGTTTTTTTATTTTCGAGGTGCTTATCATCCCAACCGGGTATGATGTAAATAAACCCACTCACCCGTTAACCATGACATGATCATCCTCGGTTAGTTTTCCAAGTTGACACAATCTTTCTCTTGCTGGCATTCCGATCACACTTGTCCCTACACGAATTGGGTAGCATTTTCACTTAAGGTTTGGCATAAAATCCTTAACTCACAATTTATCGATAAATTGCATTTATGTTCCTAAAGTTTATTTTTCTTAACTTTAGGTCCCAAATGCAAACGTTTGCCTAATTTGACTCCCAAAGTTTCCAAAATTCCCTTTGAGTCCCCAGTTTACTCAAAATTGTATAAGGGGCTCAAGTTTCCCAAATTTCCAATTTGGTCCCCAACTTTTCAAAAATTACCATTTTACCCCTACTTTCCAAAAGTGGCAATTTGACCCCAAATATTCCAAAAATTGAACAATTGGTCAACCAACATCTTTTCCATGGCCAATTAGCCCTCAATTTTGGGGAATTGCAAAATGGTCCCTCAATTTTAAGAAATCCCCAAATTTCCCCTTTTCAAATTGACCGAATTTGATTTCATTAAATTGACCATTCAATCGGGGTTAATTGCTCCAATTGAAGGTATGAATTAGTTCTTACACTTCCATAGATTCAATTGAGCTTTGAACCGCATCATTTGGGTCCGAATTGAGCTCAAGCGGAGCTTCGCCGAAAAACTGAGCATAGAGAGAAAATTTCAAAAGCTTACCGTCGGAGGTGCGGTAGTTTGAGCTCTCTATCTAGGCAGGTTTCTCTCGTACTAAGGTTCCTCCTAGGATCAAGAATTGAGACAATTTACCCCGAATTGAGGGAGAATTCTGTTAGTAAAATTTTACAGTTTCTCTCTCTAATGCCGATCGGAAATAAGAGAGGGAGACCGAATTAACTTATCTTTCAGCTCTGTTACGATCGTGTGAGGGCCGTGGGAGTGTTGGGAGGGCTTGGTTTAGCCAGAGTAGGGCTGAATTTGGCTGATTTTAGCTCAGCCGAAACAGGGCAGCTTCGGTCCGTTGGAGTTGCTTCATTGTTTGATTCTGCTGGTGCTTCTCCAATGTTCTCAAAACAAATGGAGGTTTCTATTAGATAGCTGACTTTCCCTAGAGTCTAAAAAACCTGACCTCGCCTTCTAAGGTTGAGAAAATTTCCCAAGTCGGAGCTCTAGTTTGTGCTTCACCAAAAAATGGAGCAGTTGAGAGAGAATTGAGTTTTCAGGTTTGAGGAGGATAAATGGAGAGGAGGTCTTTATATAGGGAGCTTGAGGACTCTTTGCCCGACCGTTTGGCATCTTGATGGCACTCATTCATTACCTGAAATGCCCTGAGTGGAGGCGATTCATCTTTGTCAGTGCTGTCCGTTCTTCCGGTGAATGAATAGTGTCGTCATGTGAAGGAAGAAGACGACATTGTTCCAAACTGGACCGGACTGGTCCGAACTAGGTTCAAATGCTTAAACCAGTTGGTTCAGGCCCGATTCGATCGAGTTTTTTAAAATTAAAAATTTATAAATTCATCTAAATTCATTCTCTATCCAATGGTGGCTTCAATTTTTCAATTTGAATTTAGTAATCGGTTCAATAATAGTTCAAAAGGGTTCAATCCGATTCACCTAAACCGAACTGGTTTTCTTTTTCAATTTGTCCCAAAGTCCTTTTTCACGACTTTTATAACTCTTTAGGTCACTCAGAATTTGTAAATTTTTCTTTTTTCCATTTCTCTATCAGTTAAGGTTTATGAACCGACTTGGTTTTATATTTGGAAACAACGGATTCTTTTCCTAGTTTTTCTTATTATAAAAGGATGGGGTTTACAAAGGAAGTCCAAAAAAATGAAAACAACGAAAGTGAAAATCTTACAAAAACAATATTAAGAGAGTAACATGAGAGGTACAACTGATGAATGATCAGATATCCCAATGTGTCGCGTCATATAAATCGGTGGCCACATGGCTTGGGGACTCAAGGATCAGGACAGGTGATAGAGCCTGTGAGAAAAGAGGTTTCGATTAAGGAAACCCAATAATAAGAATATAACTCAATGATATGAATCTAAGACATGCTCCTAAGAGACAGGAAATGACATGTCTAAATGGTATGTTAAGTCCACATTTAGGATTAGACTGTGAATCCTTTGGATAATAGAAGGATGTAGTCACAATAGTGGATGACTCGAAAAACCATGAAAGACGAATGAGTGTCCTAGGAAAGCTAGTGACCAATATGGTCAATAGGGGATAAGTTTCTATGAGAACCATAAAAAGGTGGAAGAGAGTAGTCCAAAGGATAGTTCGCCTGAGTGACCCGAACTAGTAAAAGGGTAATAGGGAGAAAACAATATGACCTAACTTAGTGAGAAGTTAGTAAAAACACAAAGGAAACCACGAGAACAACTTAGGATCTTAACTAAGGTTAGATACTTCTCTAAGTAAGCAAGTAAGGGATGAATACCCATATATGAGAGAATTATGGGGTGAAAATCCTGACCAAATGATAGCATACTGTGAAATGTAACAAAGTACAAGTTTTGTACCTGACCTATTAAATAGGGTCGATTAGTTAAAACTTAAGAAGTGGTAAGTCTCTATAACCCCTGAATGTACGGAGGGTTCCAACATAAGTGTATGATTGGACCCAAAGAACAATAGAGCGGATGCGATACACACCGCTATTATAACAATTCTTAGGGTAAGGATGATATCCTTGAAGGTAGAGGCGTATTGCCTCACAAGTAATTGAGCTAGAGTATGAAAGCTCTAACATGAGGGATAACTCCCCAAATAAAATAAGAAATAAATTCGAGGGGAAAGTAAGTATCCTAAAGTACTCGAAAGAGTTAACCATAAGGGAGAAATGATAAATTTTTAGCACCATGGGATAAATGACATTGGTGATCATCGTCATAAGGTGGAAAACACTATGAACCTACAATGTATGAATTGCATTAGGGGCGAATAAGAAAGACAACACCTTGGTATCCACGAAATGTGGAGGTACCGTTGATAAGAGCTTGTCTATTACCAAGTAAAATAATCGAGATAGGTTACACTTAAGTACGAGCGAATAAACCCAATCTTAAGGGTCGTTGTAAGGATACGAGAAGGAAAATAAAAATACAAGATTTGATAGATGTCGAGAAATTTCTCTGGTAGTAACCTGAGATGAGACATGATAGGGAAAACCACTATGAATAGTAAAAAAGTGCAAATAGAAGGGCTTAGTTGATCACACGAGAAAGTCAAGGAGTACCAAGATATGTCTACAAGTAAAGCAATAAACCAATTGTTAGGTTCATAGATGTTAATGAAAAATAAAATTCTTGTACCAAGTACACGAACGAGGTATGCCAAATAGTAGTGAAATATGTGTTGGTAACAAATTATACAAAAGTATGGTCTAATAAAGTATTTTGAGTAATGAGCATGAGACTCGAGTTACGGATATGAGAAGTAAGGGTTCGAATAGACTTAGTCTAAAAGGAGTGGAGAACCCTATTAGTATGAATATGTATAAATAAGAAAATGTCAGAAAACATATGATTAAGAGAAATGAGACTCGATACACTTCATATGTATCGAGGTGAAACCTTAAAGATAACAAGAAAAGATAAAAAAAAATTCTTGTACAACATGGATGAAAAATGAATTATATAAACTAAACAAAGCATTGTTATTTGAGTTATTTTGTGAGTATTCTAGTAGATTTACCCATTTATATTATAAGTTTATGATCTGAATTTAACTTTTCAAATTTTAATTTAGAGTTCTATTTTTTATTTTGATTTTTTTCTCTGATTCGAAACTTTATTCTCGATTTTATATCACATTATTGATTTGAAATTTTATTTTTAGTTAGAGATTTTATTACCGTTTCACACTCAATTTCTAATACACTTAATATTAACTCAAGTTTCAAAATTTGTAGTGTTATAAAAAGACTATGGTCGATTGGTGAAGTTCCCAATCAGCATGAGCCCGCACTAATAAAGACCCCATGGGATCACCTAGATTAACAACGATAGGTTTTATCAGCCAACAATAAAGAGAGGAATGGGGTAATAGTCCAAGATAACTTAGACGAAATGCATGGAGGTTGTACCCTGCAACTTACCCCGGAAAGCCAAGATTATCAGCATTTTAGAAGGCCTTCAACTTGTTCTGCACAAAGGATGACATGATATTATGCCGGAAACGGATTTCAAGTTACTAGCTTCTCTAGTAGCACTTTAAGATCGTATGTGATAGATAGCTTAAGTATGGAAGATTGTGACTCAAATAGTATGATATCCATTGTACTTGAACGTATTTTTTTATTTATCAAAAGGATAGTATTTTCTCTTATAAAAAAAATTAGTGTTTAACAAGCCTTTTCATTTAAATGACATTTCACTGTAGTATTAATGGAAAAAGAAAGAGAAGAAAAAGACATCCATCTTCATGCCCCAGGTATGCCTGTCCTTGAATTGATGTATATTCTCACTAGTCATTTAACACATTGTCATTTAGCACATTATCAGTGAGATAACATCCATACCTATCTGTTATAGACAAGCGGATGGGCGGTGCTCCAATCCTAAAGCAATGAGCAGATCTATCACTACTAGGCAATCATTAGACTTGAATTGAGTAGGGCGGATGAAGCTAATACTATTAGCACTATAATATATATATATACACAAAAAAAACAATGTAAACAAGCTCATTGAATGATTGATAAAAAAATCTAATAATAATTTAACATATAGACTATATGCTTTTAAAAGTTCACCATGATGGTAAAATTTGTTAATATTTTACATATATATATTTCCTTCCTATAAAGAAAGTAAAAGGGTAAGTGTAAGATTACTCCTATAATATCGTCATCATTTCTATATTCACATTACTCCTATAATATTGTCATCATGATCACCTTTATGTCCATTATTTTTTGCACAATAACCTTTATGTCCAATTGAAAAGTGTAAGATTGAGATGTTACGCCAAGTGTCTCACTGTTATAGACTCATAATAATCCAAGAAGGGCATGGAATAATGTTCAATAATTGAAGAGATGGAACATTATTATCACCACCGTGGGCCCCAAAGAAAGACCAATAATGTTAGCATGGGGCCATATCAGCAATGCGTGGAAACGATACATGCGCAATACAATTGTGTGCCCTCCTATAAAAATCCATGAAGTACCTCATTCTCCATATCTTATCTTACTTTCAACTAGGGTGATGAGTATAATAAGTACACAAGATCGATTATGGAGATATGCATGGTAGTGAGACTACACTGCACGAGCCCGGCCAACATAAATTCGGCAAATTGGCCGACCACACTCTGAAGAATCTTTATCAATGGATGATGATGAATTTATAGATAACAACTGATTTGTATAGAAAACAAGCTGCAAAGGCCTCTAAGTAGCATAGTTATTGAAATTATTGGGTCATGCTTACTTTTGTATCCAATTGCATAATAAATCGGCTTCAGTTCATGCCACCTAACCGCTTAAAAACTGAACGAATGAATCATTGAGCTAGACCATTAAAAAATGCGCAAGTTTTTTCCATGAAAACTAATTTAGATGCAGATATTTTATTTGATTGAACTGAGATACAATTATTTGAATAATAATTTAATTCACACACAAATCTTTCACTTACCACTCAATTCACCAACATAATTTTCACTAATCGTTCAATTTTTATAAATGAGTTATTAATTAAATGAGTTATTAATAAAATATTGTTGAGTTGATATGCACTTTCCATGAAGCCATATTTTACACTTGTACAACCTATATATTGAACCATCATCCCCTGTTCATCCAATTTTAAGATATATGCTTGATAGAATTTATTCTAGGCCCACGAATGGAATTCTGGCTGCTGCCTTGGCAATCGTAGTCCCCATTATAAAAAGTATCACTGTTTCTTTGGTTGAGAGTATGTTGCAGGTATATATATATATATATATATATATATATATTCAATGAAAATTCTGTTGTATATGACAGATGTGCTTGGAATCTCGATATTGCAATACACATCATACTCGCACCGACCATTCTGCACAAGAAATTGGGACATGCGTTGATCACCTGGTTTGGTTTCAAACCCACATGCCAAAAACAATCCAAAAGAGACAGGAGCATATGCCCCGTACTGTCACAGGCGATCGTGATCTTTGTTCGACCACTATTGGATCGTGATCATTGGCCATAATAATATGGATCAACTTTAATTAGAACCACCAACTATGTGAACTGAAATTGAATTATCAGGATCTAATCAGAAATAGTATACCAGTTGTTGGCACTATTGTCATTCGAATACTGCCTTCCGAAATAAGTGTTAGCCAACGGAAGAGTGAAACTTAGTAGTGGAGTGTAGGAAAGCTAACTCTTCGCATCTTTTTAATTATATTAAAAAGACCATGTTTGGTGGTGAGACAGGGAAAGGATGCTCATTATAAATAAGCTTATCAAAATTTAAAGATTTTTAGATTTTAAATAAAATTTCGTTCCTAAAATTGATGGAGAATGTTAAACCTTTTTATGGTTAGATTCTATACTTACTTAACTAACCAAATATAGTCTTAACGTGGTTCTAAGAATTAATTAATTCTCAAGCGGTAAGTTTTGGATGTTAGTGGGAGAATTTGGGTTTTGGAGCCTTTAGTCAAGTTGAATGTTGAGTAGGGAAGATGACATACACGCGCGTCTGTGCATCGGATGCCCTGCATGTGTGCTCGGTGTGGCATGCCGACCGATTCACAATTTAGCAAACCGATTTTCAATGAATTTATCGGTAATTTCCGATGAATTTATCGGTCAGTTTACCCCTTTTTCGGTTGGTTTTTTACTCAATAAAAATAATTAAAAATTACTTGTTAATTTTTCATTAAATGGACTCATAAATTTCTAAATTCCAATTTGGGTTGCTCCCTCTCAAAATGGGAGGTTACTGCTCTATTTTACTCTAATTCGATTAATTTTTAGCATAATCTATTTTTCTAAAAATTATTTGTCCTATTCTCTCTTGAATAGGCTCATCATCTTCCTTTTCATGAGTTGTTTAGCTCCTCTTAATAACCAAGAGCATTTTCTCTTAAATCGGTTCGATCCTGATTTGTGTCAATTTTTACTCGGGTCTTTTCCCTCCTCGATTCATGGTTTATATAGGTCTTTTGAGGGTAAACCAGTGGATCTACCCATTTTCCAACATTTAGGATTTTAACCGATTTCCAACTTGGTTTACTTTAAACCCATTTTCCAACTTGGTTTTCTTAAGTATCCATTCCTAGTTCAACAATAATTTTCGATCTAATTGGGCTTAACACTAGATTCAAAATTTTCGATGTTACAAAATTATATAAACAATAAGCTTTCTTTTTCCTAGGATTACGTTAGCCAACTAACCCTTATTACTTGTTTTCACATTAACAACACAAGAAGCAATCTTTATTTAACTTATTGGGGTTCCACATGTTATTCAACTATACTCGTCACTTGTTAATCTTATTTGGAAATTTCTTAGCACCATTGTCTCTATAAGAATTTCATGTATCTTTGGTCAACTCATTACTTTTTATAACTTAATAAAAACTTGTAAGAACTAATATTGTTTTCATGTTTAAAGAAAATCCTGATCTTTCCATGTAATTTCATTTACTGTACTTATTTTTATTCATGCAACATCATACTCATTATTTTCATGTTCCAACTTGTAAAGCCTATTATGATCTTCTATTATTATTATTATTATTAAATTAAGAAAAACTTAGTAAAATACTAGGACAGTCCAATGGGACTCGTTGTGTTACACTCTGTCCCGTTTGGTTGTTTGGCACCTATGAACAACTCGTCACCTCTGTTTGTGCTAAAATGATATTAACTACCATGATAGACCATTTAGGAGAAATGCTCAAAATATAATCTTATTAGCATTTCCCAAACAAAATTAACAAAAATAACTTAGATAAAAATATGAGATTTCCTTTTAACCTTGGTTGAGAAGTTGGTAGGGATTTTCTTCTCTTAGAATTTCTAAAGTTCCTGAAGATAGTTTAGGGAAACGGGGTGAGTTCGACAACTCAGTGAGTAGGTATAAAAATATGTTTAATTACACATAGTTTAAAAGATGGTTTAAAGAAGATTGGGTTCACACAACACAAACACCATTTACCATCATGATAGAGATTGATCATTCTCATAGGAGACGTCTTAATTGCCATAATTGTCATCCGTAGCACATTTACCGACCACCTTGGTAAAAAGCTACAACCTTTACCAAATTGGTGCGAGCCTACAACCTTTACCATTAGTCTCTATGACACCATCACTTAACCCCCCAAACATTTTCGATGAGTTTGTCCACTATTAGAGGGACGAGACCTTTCTCTTTCACCAGTTCTATTGCACATGGAACTCCTAGAGACCCAAGACATACTAGACCAATGATAGATTCCCTTGTTTCATTCTTGCTGACCAACAGCCCTTATAACTATCATTACCCCATACTGGGTATCTCATGGTCCCGTATCATTATTAAACACAAACAATAGTATTTTGTTTAATGCATTTCTCTTTATACTACTAGCCAACGGGTTACAACCTGACTCTCGCTCGTCAATTTAAATACACATCATCAATTCATGATATCATTTACAAGGCTCATAAATCAGATATTGTTTACGGGGACTAGACCCATTCCCCTTAGCCTTGGGCCCATTGTACAAGTTTTTAAAGCATATGGTCTTATACCCATTTCTCTTTAAAAAATCGACTTTGAGCCCACTAGAACATCATGATTCATAAATGAGTTTATAGGTTTTATACTTCATGCTTTCATCATAAATAACTCTCAAAATTAATTTTAACGAGTTTCACATAGTTAAGGGAGAGCATTTATGAAAAATAGGGTTCAACTTTCTTGTACAAAGTAATTTACGTTTATCAGCCCAACCGATCATGATGCTAGAAATCTCACTCACCCAAGGTTCATGATTTGTTCATCTTGGATGAATTTCTGAAGTATCTAACCGGTATTACGTATGTACGTAAGGAGTTTTTGTACCTAAATCATTATGAACAATTGAAAACTTATAAAACTTAAAATTTATAGTAGGTCCATATGATTTCATTTATTTACATATGAGTCCCTAAATTTATTTTATTTACAAATAAACCACTAACTTTACTTTATTTACCATTAAATCCCTATATTTACTCTATTTATAATTAAATCCTTAGATTTACCTTATTTATAAAAAATTGCTATATTTCATTAATTTACAATTAAATCCCTATATTTATTGTAATTGAAAATAAATCTTAATTTTTATTTTTATTTACAATTAAATCCCCAAACTCTTCGTATTTACTATTTGATTCTTAATTATCAATAATTCTACAAAAATTCTTAAATTTTTGAAAATTCAAATTTCGCCTAATTTCTTAAAAAATTACATTTAGGCCCCCGATTCTCAATTCATCAAATTGACATGCTAAACTTCATCAATTTCATCCTAACATGTTGCTAATCATCGTTTCTACTCCCTATGGGCATTTAAAGCTTTGAATCATGCAATTTGGTTTAGAATTGAGCTTAAACAAAGCTTTGTCGAAAACTTTTTCTAGAGAGAGAAAGTTTCAACTTCTTACCGGCGAAGGTACTGTTGTCGGAGTTCTTAGTATGAAAAGCCAACTCTCTTCAAGGGGATCCTTCCAAGATTAAATTGCACCTAAATAGATGGTCTAAGCAATGAGAATTCAATTTTATAAGTTTTAACGAAATTCATTATGTAAATTCACTATTTCGACGAAGGACAGTAGGAAGGGCTTATCACTAGGAGTCAGGGAGGACGGGGCTCAGCCGTGGATGGTCGATGGATGGTTGGCTTGTTCGGAGGAGGTTCGAGGGTGCCTTGAATTTAGCTCAAAGTAATCTGATCGTAGTTGATTGTCTGAGTGGTGGTATTGTTCGGCCTCACCCGTGCTTTTCCGATGATCATCGATCTGAATGGAGTATGTGGTTAGATGGATAACTTCCTCATTAATCTAGGTAACTCGATTTCACATTCACAGGTGGAGAAAAATGTCAATGTCGGAGCTCTAGTTTAGGGATGGTTGAAATTTGGAGCAGTTTGGGGTCTTTGAGCTTTCGAGGTGTGAAGAGAATGAACGGAGGGAAGCACTTTATATAGGGAGCTCAAGAACTGAAGTTTCTATCCATTCCACCATCGGTCGTCCATTAACTCCTCAATTTAAGGCCTTGCAGGAGCAATTTATGGCTTGTCGGAGTTATGGCAGTCTATCGGCCTTCTCTATGCTTGTCTGTTTAGAGGTTGAAGATGACATCGTGCACACGTGTGGAGGTTCGCACATGCAAGCTACCACGTGGCGCACAATGATTGGCTAAAGTTGCTGATGCAACAACCCACTCAATGTCCGAGTCACCGTTTGACCCATTGATTGGACACGTGGTGACCTCCCATTGGTTTTTTTATCCAATGTGGCAATTGACCATATATGACCGTTGTTAACTTTGCCACATGGCATCCTCTAATTGGTTAATTTAAATACCTCATCTTTCCCACCTGATATAATGTTCCATTGCCATGTGTCCTCTTTTGGTTGGTTGTAGCCATTTGACATGTCTTTGCTACGTGTTGGTGACTGATTGGTTGATCCTTCCCAGTTATCCCAGCTTGCTGCTAACTTGATGCACTTTTCACGTGTCACCCTCTCATTGGTCAGTTTGACTAACAGGCATTTCCATAAGTTGAACGCTGACTAAGGACACGTGTCTCTCCCCCATTGGTCAATTTCCAATGATGTGGAAATTCCTTAATTGACCGTTGATGAGAGACATATGTTGCACTCTAATTGGTCAACACTTTCACACGCTGACCTAGTGGCTCGTGGGAAGCGCTTCACCATGTGTCATGCATTGATTGGTCACATGCGCTAATAGGGCGCTAACCTAGCACGCAGTCCGTTGACCGGACTGGAAGGTTGGCCGGTTTAATTGGATTGGGTTTGGTGACCTGAATTGATAATTGACGAGTTCATGTTTTTTTGACCTATTTTTTAAAAATTAAGATTTTCAAAATTTATTTTTTACATTGTGGTTACTTCAATTTTCCAATTTGACATTTTTAAGTCACCTGAAAAATAAATCTTTGAACCGATTATTCTCGATTTAATCTGGTTTGATCCTACTTTTCCCTAAACTAGTCTGGTTCTCTCTTCCAATTTACATTTAGATTGTTTTTCTTGACTTTTGGAACCTCAATGATCACAGGGGATTACTTCAGATCCTATTTTGATTTCTCTTCACAATTTCAATTCACTTTGAACTACTATTTTCTTTTAAAAATTCAGGTTCTCCATTCCGAATTTCTTATTTAGGGAAAACAAGGTTTACAACTACTTCACATGTTTTAATGAGTTTTGTCCCAAAAAATCTTTATACATTAAATAACTTAGGATACTTCTCCCTCATTATAGACTCTGCTTCTTATGTCTCTTCCTCTATCTAGTTACTATGCAAGAGTACCCTCACCATAGAAATCTTCTTATTCCAAAGATTCTTTTCCCGTCAATCAATGATTTGAATGGTCTCTATGTTGCATCCCGACCTGATCCGGTCGGTCGGGGACCTATGTTCCTCCACCCATCCCCATCAATAACCACTTAGGTGGGTACCTTCACCATTGTGAGAACCGGAGGGACTAGGGCTTCTGATGAAAATACATGTAAAACAAAGTGGAAATTTGAAACTTTTCTTCCAAAGCTTCACGCAGGAGCCTAAAAAACACTTTATCACTTAACCCGAGAATCATATCGTTATGATAAATTAAATCAACCTTTGTGAGGAGGGTGAGGAGGGTATGAGGTTACCTCGGTGGAAGTGCACCTCAGGAAGATTCTTCCCTTCTTTACCTCGCGCCTTTGGGGCTTAACATGCAACATGTTTAGGGGAGGGGATGAGCCCACAACTCAGTGAATGGGATACCAATATCGTGCCACTACATGGCTTACGACACGGACGACCACGTAGACCATTAAAATCACATTTGATTTAATAAGCATGATCTTAGTCGTTTTACACTGCTTATATGAGTTCTAAAACTAGCTTTCTACTCATAAGCACTCAGTCAAATCAAGCATGTATTAAATGCTTCGGTTAGTCCAATCGGACGCACCGTCAATGCCCACTTACCTCACAATACAAAACTCGTTGGTTCCGCAGGGTTTCAAAAATCCACTTTTGATTACACTCGGGTGCTTCTTGCATTTTCTACAAGGATTTCAATAATCATTGTCAGTTCTATTTCTAACCATTTCACTTTTTCACCGAACATACTCTTCCTACAACTTTACGGTTTAGCCCTTCAACCTCGATCACCTAACACACTAGTCAGTAAACCAACCTCGGTCTAACCTTGTCGGGGTTAACCTTTTGGGCCTAAGTTCACTTGGCACTTGTTGCAATGCCCATATTTCTCAACTCACCACCTAGTGGTTTCAATTTCCCCAAATTATCATCTTGTCCTTATTTTAGGAAAATTTTATCCTTTTCCCTTTCACTTTACAATTTCCTCATTTGGACGCTAGACCTTCCTAAGTCTTTTAATTGGGCCCCTCAAGTTTCCTTGAGTCCCATCATGATCCCAAATATTTATTGAAATAATTTTAATCCCTATTTTCCATGAATTCTCCAAAAGCTCCCAAGTTTTGGTACAATTACCATTTTGCCGCTCTACTTGAGAAGTTAGGCTTCAAGATTCATTTGACCTCTAAATTTCTCATTTGGGACCCTAGAATTATTTAAATTAAGTTTTGATCCTTGGACTGCTCAAAGGTTGTCCTTTGGCCACACAAATATTTGTATTTGCATTTTAGTCCTTAGCTTTACCTTTATTACAAATAGGCTCCTAGACCTTTCACAAAAGGCAAACCCAGTCCCCAACCTTCACTAAACTTTCCAATCAATCCCAATACTTTATTTTTCCCCTTAGGAAGACTCCATAAAAGGCTTAATATCAATAGGGTCTCCAAACTTTCAAATCATTGCAATTTGACCCTCAACTTTTGACCCACTAATAAAATATCTTTAAAACTTATAAAATTAAGTGGGGAGATCCCCTTATCATCCCTCTATGCCATCATAAGCTTAGTTTGGCCGGAGTCAATAGGAGTTACTCCAATCATGCTTGATCAGGAACTCACGCACAAGTGGGTATAAGCTAGGTCAAAGCTAGAAAGTCACTAAAGAAGGCTCGTTGGTCATAAGGCTAGTGGGGTCTAGAAGTTGACTACTCTATGAGTTTGTAGCAACTTGAATAATCTCAATTAGAGGTCTGTATCATCTGCAATTAAAGTTTTAGCCAACACAACCACTAAGGCCACGATCTGAGATTTAAACAATTTAATTCTCCCTCAAATCTTGCTCAAATTGGGTAAGGCTAAAGGTTATGGAAGGTTGGTGGTAGTACAAGGGACTCATTGAATATTTCTTAGCTCACGAGGGCCATCGGGGTCGTCAAATTTGAGCTTTGAAACAACTTCCCTATTTCAGATCATTAGAGATGGTGTACTATTCGATCTCGTTGGTGCCAATAAAGGTGGAGTTGAGGGTTGAGAGAGGTGACAATAGAAATATGAGGTCTTGAGCTTTCTAGGGGTACTAGGATGGTCACCAGAGGTGGTTAGATGAAGGAGTTATGCTTTATGTTAGCAAGGTCATTGGAGATGGGAGCAGTCTGTGGTTGAGAGAGAATTTCAAGTAAAATTCGATGAGGGAACAACCCCAATTTATATGGTTATGATATATACTTGCATGACTATCTATCCATAGCCTTCTTTCATTAATCCATAGCATGTGGTTCTTGCAATAAATTAATTTCCCCAAGCATGGGATTCGGGTTTGTGAGTTGGGCGAGGAAGACGACACGTGCGCACGTGGTTGAACATGGCCACACATGCTTACATCTAGAATTACATGCCACCCGGTTTGCATTATAGCGAACCAATTTCTGATGAATTTCTCAACTAGTTCAACCATTTTTAACCTAGTTCACCCCTTTCCCGACCGGTTCCTAAAAAAACAAAATACCTAAAAATTTACATTCAATTTACCATTAAATGGGCTCAAGAATTACTTCATTTGGATTTGTTTTGAACATTTCAAAATTTGTGGGGTTTTGTGACTCTACACATCTTGAACCTGGCTCAAAATAGTTCTCTCCCGATATTTCCCCCAATTCTCGTATTCGTGTCTTGAGACACTCCTAAGGGCTTCTTATGACCCTTTTCACCCCTCTTGTAGGTTTGTAGCATCTGAAATTAAAGTTTTACCCATCACAACCACTAAGGTCATGATCTGAGATTTAAACGATTTAATTCTCCCTCTAATCTTGCGCAAATCAGGTAAGGTTAGAGGCTGTGGAAGGATGGTGGTAGTACAAGGGACTCATTGAATATTTGTCAGCTCACAAGGGCCATCAGGGTCGTCAAATTTGAGCTATGTAACAAATTTCCTATTTCAGGTCACCGAAGATAGTGTACTCTGTGATCTCGTCGGTGCTGATAAAGGTGGAGTTGAGTGTTGAGAGAGGTGACAATGGAAATATGAGGTCTTGAGCTTTCTAGGGGTACTAGGATGGTCATCGGAGGTGGTCAGATGAAGGAGTTATGCTTTCTAGTAGCAAGGTCATCGAAGATGGGAGCAGTGGGTGGTTGAGAGAGAATTTCAAGCAAAATCCGATGAGGGAACAACCCCAATTTATATGGTTGTTATCTATACTTGCATGGCTATCTATCCATAGATGTAAACCCCGTCCCTTTAAAACAAGGAAACTGGGGAAAGAACTGGTCAACCCGAGTGAGAATAACCGAACCGGTTCACAAACCGATCATCAGAGAACGGGAAATTTGGGAAAATTTCAACTCCTGAATGACCCAACAGATTCATAAAACTTTGTAAAAGAACCTTAGAACCGGACTGGTTTAGATGAATCGGATCCAACAAGATCGAACCGGTTTATAAACCAGAACCTATAGAGAAAGGGCAAATCGGGAAATTTATGGATCCCGAGTGACCTTAAAGAGTCACAAAAGTCATGAAAAAGGACTTTAGGAGGAATTGGAGATGAAAACCAAACCGGTTCAGGTGAACCGGATTGAATCGGTTTGGACCGGTTTGAATCACTATTGAACCATATGCTAAATTCATTTTTTTAGGTGGCTTAAAAAATTCAAATTTGAGATTTTGAGGCCACCATTGGATAGAAAATGAATTTATAAATTTTTAGATTTGAAAAATTCAGTCAAATCGGGGGTGAACCGGCCGGTTTAAGCTTTGAACCCGGTTCGGAACAGTGTCGTCTTCTTCGGACAACACTATTCACTCACTAGAAAATCGCACAGCACCAACGAAGTTGAAAAGTCTCCTGCTAATTTTGAAGACCAATTAGGCATGATAAAGATGTTGGAGGATCAATTGGGTAATTTTGAAATTTTTGGGGTAAAACTTACCATTTTTGTAAAGTAGGGGAAAAATGGTAATTTTGGAAAAGTTGGGGGCCAAATTGGAAATTTGGTAAATTTAACCCCTTTTGTGAAATTGAATAAATTGAGGTCCCAAAGTGAATTTTTAAAGTTTCGGGACTCAATTTTAGGAAAAACCAGAATTAGGGACTTAAAGTTAAAGAAAAATAACTTTAGGGACCTAATTGCAACTAATTGAAAAGTTTAGTTTTATCATTCATTTGGAATGAATGGAGGCTATTAGGCCGAAGGACAATGAGCAAGGATGTTCATTTTGTGTAGGAACATGAAGTACCGAGAATGCCAACAAGGATAAGCTCGCGTGATTACAAAGAACCGGTCAAGAGGAATTCACCGCATTAACGAGTGAGTGGGATCTTTATATCATACCCGGTTGGGATGATAAGCACCTTGAAAATGAAAACCCAATGCTAAGTGGTATTTTAATCATCACACCTGAGAGGAGTGATGTGGAAATCAAGCGTAAAAACTACTTATCAGTTGTAAATAGATCATACCTAGTTGGTATGATGAAACTTCCTCGAATGAAGGGAAAAACCCGTTAATCGGTTATCAGCAGAGATATAATCATACTCGGTTGATATGATGGACAATTGAAAAATATATTTTGTCGGAAGTACTCTCCCATGACAGTGTGTCACTGCTTAAACATTTTGGGAAACCTTCTTGATGGGAGCTCGAATAGCTCATATAGGCTGGAGGCCTCAATTTTTGAAAATTAGGGGCTAATATGTCCGATTTTGAAAATCTTGAACAGTGGGCCCTAGGCTAGTTGGCACGAGCTGGAGCTTGTAAACAAACATGAATTGGAGCCATAAAATGTAAATGAATGAATTGATTGGCCATGGTATCAAGACAGCACTGACATACTCGATGGACTGGCGGCAGTGCGACATGACAGGTCGACGGACCAGTCGAGACAAACTGCTATAGGTCGAGTTGAGGGTCGAGGCCGTTGGACAAGTAGCACCAAAGATTAAATGGCTTTTGAGGAAAACTTTGTTTGTACATGCACTTGAGGTTTGGGACCATTAAGATGCCCAAGAGAGGTAGTGATGCGTTCTAAGGGCTGCTGGATAACATGGTGGCAATAAGGGAAAAAAGAAGCTACTGGGTTTGTGTTTCTCGTCATACTAGTCAGTCATGGATTTTTGTGTTTATACTCCATGGAGTTTTGTGTTTGCACTCCACATAGTTTCTATGTTTGGACTCCATGAAGCTACTATGTTTAAGTCTTCTTGAAACTTCTCTGTTTAAGTTTCATGCACACGAGACAGAGATATGGTCTCTGTCCTCATACAAATACATAGTTTTATTCATGGGATTAAGGATCGGATGTTGTGTACATCCACTCATTCTTAGGGTAGAAGTGGACGTGCTTCTATCTAGGTGGCCGGTAAAGTCACTCCGGTGCCACAAGTGGGTATAATGGATGGGTTGGCCTGCGAATGTGTGTTCACTTCATGATGAAGGATGTGTGTTGGTTGATAAACACACTAGTTATGGTTGGGGAGTGAGTAATGGCTATGAAACCTAATGAGAAATTTTAAAAGAAAATAAGGAGTCTTGCACACTCTAATTCAATTATTTTCCCTAAAAGTCATACTTTAAACACCCATTCACTGAGTTGTTGAACTCACCCCCTCCCTTATATCACTCTTTAGGTAACCAAGGGCAACCTACCCCAAAGACCTATTAATCACACCTGCAAGACAGGTATGCAAGTTAAAAAAGTTTATGTAGTTTTGATTTATATATTCCAGGAAAGGTACATGTTTAAAGGACGCCTTACTCTTCATGGTTTATAAATAAGGGGCAACCCTTAGTAAACCGGGAGAGTGGTGGGTTGATCATAGGGATCTAACCAAACCGAGTCAGGATGTGACAACTTGAGTGGTATTAGAGGCTATCTTCTCGAATACATTATCAAGACTAGAGAACACAGTAACTAATAGGAATAATTTTAAAATTTACAGATGGTTCCCAAGAGAGGAACCAAGAGAACTAGAGACGCAGTCTCCAACACTGCCCAACCAACCCTCCCTATGGAAACTCCCCGAGGAGCCCAAACAACCCCACCTAGATTAATTTCAGAACATCAGAGAGTGTACGAAGAGTTCACCTGAGTGTTTGGACAGCCTAACCTCACTCCTGAGGTGGACACCAACCCTCGAGCTGAGCCTAAGGAAGTACAATCACATCCCCCTCCTGCTAACATTTCTCCACCAATGGACATTCCCAAATACCTCAAAACCCTCCGACAATTCCTAGGAGAAAAGGATGTGGGGGCTGCTATAGACTGGCTAGCTAGTATAAATAAACTCATGGGGATAGTCAGGATTTCACCAAAGGATATGGTGATCCTCAAAAAGTTTTTTCTGGAAACTAGTGCGAAGAGGCGGTGGGATAATGTCAAAAGCTTGCATGTCACCACCCCCACATGGGAGCTATTCAAGGAAAGATATAGGAAGGAATACTTAGCTCCACATCTAATCAACAAGAAGAAACATGAATTCCTTTGACTCCGACAAGGGCTTAACTCTATCTCGGCGTATGAAACCAAGTTTAACAAGTTAAGACCCTTTGCCCCTAACCTATCCGGACCAGCGGATGTTTGCCAATGATTTATGGACAATCTTAATATGGACATACATGACATAATGGAGGTACTAGGATGCCCCACAGATTTAGCTACTGTCATTAGCATGGCCCATGAATGTGAGTGTTTGGTATAGACGAGACAGTGTCGAGTAGAATAAAGCGATAGGAAAGAGGAAGGAGGCTAGGACAGTCGAAGAAGACAAAAGGAGCTAGGTGGATAGAAATGGAGAATAAGAATGAGGTTCTCTAGGACAATGGAAGGTTATCATACATAAAGGGAGACAAATACAGTTTCGCCAAGAAGAAGCTTCTATTGTTCCAAGTGCTAGAAAAATCATGAACGACCATATCGAATATGCTACGAATGTAGACAACCTGGCCATTTTGCGAAGAACTGCCCAGCTCTTCCGAGCAATACACAACAAAGTACCCACCTACCACTTAAAGGAAACCCACTACATCAAGGGTGCCAACCAGAGTATACAACCTCACCCAAGAAGAAACACGGGAAGACCCTAATATCATAGTTAGTACTTACCAAAATTCCCTTTAATAAATATAGCTAAAAATGTAATTCATTATCATCATAATGAAAGTTATATTTCCTACAAAGATAAAATTGTGATACAATAAAAAGAAAATACGAAGGACGTACCCACAAAATTTCAAGGAGGAAACAGGAAAGGATGACATCTAAGTACGTCACTTTGAGGATAGACATACTCAAGGACACTTAGAATTTCGGAAGAAAGGGGAAGAATATTACCAAGGAAGGAAACCCTAGGGAATCATACATTTCCTAACCAAGAGGTAATGGAACCAAGTGATGAGGGATAAGGAGATGAGGTTGCAAAGGAAGTGCATGGTGAGGTGAAAGAATTAAAGAAGGCATGCTAGGATGATCCAAGAAAGTAAGGGAATGATTGGACAGCTTGGAACTCTAAATCTTAAAATTTTGAGCAAGAACCCTCAAGAGGAAGAAACCACCCTAAGTAGAGGAGGAAGTGAATCTAAAGATATCCCTTTGGACTTGTGGGTAATACATGCCTAGTTATGATAAACTCCAGGAAGTGAGTAAACAACAGAAAGGAGAAGACATTCCTTAAGTGTGTGATTCAAAAGGGCTAAGT
Source organism: Trapa incisa (assembly GCA_030064435.1). NCBI lineage: Eukaryota > Viridiplantae > Streptophyta > Magnoliopsida > Myrtales > Lythraceae > Trapa > Trapa incisa. The sequence continues at coordinate 15,612,514 of CM057780.1, read as the reverse complement.
GAAAGAACAACCAAAGTGTTGGCTTGTCAAGAAAATAGTGAATTAACATTAAGGGAAATTATTTCTGATGTGAAGGATGTTAATTTAGTTTTGGGGACAAAATTCCTAAAAGGAGGGAAGAGTTGTAAACCCCATCCCTTTAAAACAAGGAAACTGGGGAAAGAACTGGTCAACCCAAGTGAGAAAAAGTAAACCGGTTCACAAACCCTGATCACTAAAGAATAGGAAAATTGGGAAATTTTCAACTCCCGAGTGACCCAAAGAGTCATAAGAACCTTGGAAAGGGACCCTAGGACAATTTGGGAGAGAAAACTAGACCAATTCAGGTGCATCGAATCCGAACCAGATTGAACCAGTTCGGACCGATTTGAACCACTATTGAACCGAATGCTAAATTCATTTTTCTAGGTGGCTTAGAAGATTCAAATTGGAGAATTGAGGCCACCATTGAATAGAGAATGAATTAGAAATTTTTAATTTTGAAAAACTCGGTCGAATCGGGCCTGAACCGGCCGGTTGAAGTGTTGAACCCAATTCGGACCAGTCCGGTCCGGTTTGGAACAGTGTCATCTTCTTCCTTAAAATGACAACACTGTTCACTCGTCGGAAAATCAAATAGCATTGGTGAAGAGGAAATGTTTTTGTTCAATACATTTTAGGCCATCAATTACTGCCATTAAGGTGCCAAACGGATGGTCAAAGAGTCATCGAGCTCCCTACATAAAGAGCCACTCTCCATTCATCCTCCACACATCTGAAAGCCTCACTCTCTCTTAGCTACTCAATTTTCTGACAAAGCTCAAACTAGAGCTCCAACGTAGGGTCTTTTCTGAGCCAAAGAAGGCATGGTCAGGTTCTTTAGACTCAGAGAGAAGTCAACTACCTGCGGTGGTGTCCAATTGTTCTCAAGATCGCTGGAGAAGCGCCTGCGTAATCAAACAGTGAAGTAGCTTCGGCGGACTGAAGCTGCCCTATTTCTGTTGGGCTGAAATGAGCCATTTGAGCCCTCCTCATGTCATACCAAGCTCTCCCAACACTCCCTTAGCCCTCATACGACCGAATTAGAGTGGAAAGATAAGCCAATTTGGCTCCCCTTAATGAATTTTGATCAGTGCTAGAGAGTGAACTGACGAATCTTTATTGACCAAATTATCCCTCAATTTGACATGAATTGAGGTGATTCTTGATTCTAGAAGTAACCTCAGGATGAGAGCTATCTGCCTAGATCAAAAGCTCGGACTGTCGCACTACCGACGATAAGATTTCGAATCTTTCGAAGCTTTCTTTCTCTATATCTAGTTTTCCGACGAAGCTCCGTTTGAGCTCGTCCTGACATCAATTCATGCAATTCAAAGTGCAATTGAATCCTATGGATGTGTACAAACTCAAATCCACCTTCAATTTCAACAATTAACCTCTATTGATCAGTCAATTTGATGAAATCAAATTCGACCCGGTTGAAAGGGGAAATTTTTGGGGGAAATTGGGGATTTCGAAAATTCGAGGGACTAAAGTGCAAATTTCCTAAAATTGAGGGCCAATTGGGCATGTAAAAGATGTTGGAGGACCAATTGGTCAATTTTTGGAAATTTTGGAGTGAAATTTACCATTTTTGTAAAGTAGGGGCAAAATGGTAATTTTGGAAAAGTTGGGGACTAAATTAGAAATTTGGGAAACTTGAACCCCTCTTTGTGATTTTGAATAAATTAAGGTCCCAAAGTAAATTTTAGAAGTTTCAAGACTCAATTTGGGGGAAAATTGGCATTAGGGACCTAAAGTTAAAGAAAAAGAACTTTAGGAACCTAAATGCAATTAACTAAAAGTTTGGGCATTTTATTCATTTGTGATGAATAATGGCTATTAGGCCAAAGGATATTGAACAAGGATGCTCATATCGTATAGGAACATGAAGTACTGGGAATGCCAGCAAAGACAAGCTCACATGGAGGTAAATAATCGGTTAAGAGAAATTCACTACATTAACGAGTGAGTGAGAATTTTCGCTTCATACCCGGTTGGGATGTTTAGCACCTTGGTCATGAAAACCCACTGCAATGTAGGATTTTAACATCACACCTAGATGGGGTGATGTGAGAAAACATACAGGAAAATTACTTACCAGTTGTAAGTAGATCATACCTGGTTGGTATGATTAACTTCCTGGAAGGAAGTAGAAAACATGTTCATTGGTTATGAGCGGAGATGTCCTCACACCCAGTTGGTGTGATGGACAGTTGAAAGATTATTTTTGTCGAAAGTGTTCTCCCCTGACTGTGTGCCACTTTTTGGGAGACCTTCTTAACGGGAGCTCGAATAGCTCAGATAGGTCGGAGGCCTCGGTTTTGGAACTTGGGGGCTAAAATGCCCGATTTTGAAAATCTTGTATAGTGGGTCCAAGCCAGTTAGCACGAGCAGGATCTCATAAACAAACATGAGATTAAGGCATGAAAACTTTCATGAATGATTTGTTAGGCCATGGTACCAAGATAGGACCGACATACTCGATGGACTCACGGTAGTGCGACAAGACAGGTCGACGGACTAGTCGAGACAAACAGCTGTAGGTCAAGTTAAGGGTTGGGGTCGTTAGACCAATGGCCCCAAATATTAAATGGCTTATGAGGAAAACTATTTTTTTATGCATGCACTGAGGTTTGGGACCATCAAGACGCCCAAGAGGGGTAGTGATGCGTTCTAGGGGCTATTGGATGACATGGTGGAGATAATGACAGTTTGACGTGCTAACAATCAGGGAAGCTCGACGTAGCTTCATTCGCATGAGACTGGGGTGGAGTCGGGATGTGGTCTCTATCCTCATACGGATACGAAGTTGATTTTTGGGTTTGAGGATCGAATGTCACGTACATCCACTCATTCTCAAGGTAGAAGTGGACGGGCTTCTATCTAGGTGGTCGGTAAAGTCGCTCCAATGCCACAAGTGGGTGCAGTGGATGGGTTGCCCTACGAATGTGTGATCCCTTCATGATGAAGGGCGTGTGTTGTTTGTTAAACACATCAATTGTGGTAAATGAGGAAATAATGATTTTAAAAGCCGAGAAATTGAGGAAATAATTTTTAAAGAAAATAAGGATTTTGGCACACTTCAATTCAAACTATTTTTCTGGAAATCTTATTTCAATACCCATTCACTGAGTTGTAGAAAATCACCCACCCTTTTTATGAATAGAGAAATGACTAGGGATAACACCAGGCCTTACCCGCTATCAAGTATGCTTGATTTTCTTAAGCTTGCATTTTATTTAGTATATGTTTTTCAGGGAACAAGGTTGAGATTACGTCTGGCTCCTCTTGAAATAAAAAAAGGGGGAGGGGACCCCTCTTGAACCCAGAGAACCAAGTCGGGGCGTGATAGTGGGCCCAAGGCCATTTGGCACGAGTAGGAGCTCGTAAACAAAAATGATGATAAGCCATGAAAACTTCTAAATGAATTATTATGTGATTTGGCCATGATACTAAGATAGGGCTGACATACTCAATGGACTGGCGGCAGTGCGACAAGACCAGGTCGACAGACCGATCTAGACAAACAGTTGTTGGTTGAGTTGAGGATCGGGGTTCTTGGACCAGTGGCACCAAAGATTAATGGCTTTATGGAAAACTTTGTTTGTACATGCTCTTGAGGTTCGGAACCATCAAGACACCCAAGAGGGGTAGTGATACATCCTAGGGGCTACTGGATGACATGGTGGAGATAAGGGCAGTTTGTCGTGCCAGCAGTCAGGGAAGCTCGACGTAGCTTCATGCACATGAGACCGGGGTGGTGTTGGGATGAGGTCTCTATCCTCATACAGACACGAAATTGATTTTTGAGTTTTAGGGTCGGATGTCGTGAACATCCACTCATTCCCAGGGTAGAAGTGGATGTGCTTCTATATAGGTGGTTGGTAAAGTCACTCTGACGCCACAAGTGAGTGCAGTGGACGGGTTGCCCTACGAATGTGTGATCCCTTCATGATGAAGGGTGTATGTTGATTATTAAACACACCGATTGTGGAAAATGAAGAAATTATGGCTTTAAAAATCGAGAATTTGAGAAAGAAATAATCTTAAGGGAAATAAGGAGTCTGGCACACTCCAATTAAAAACTATTTTATTGAAACTTTTTTTCAAACACCCATTCACTAAGTTGTAGAAACTAACCCACCTTTTCTATTCCATTTCAAGAGTAGAGAAATGACTAGGGATAACACTAGGATTTACCCTCTGTCAGGTATGCTTATTTTTTTTAAACTTGCATTTTTATTGATATAGTTGAAATTTCGCATGGCTCCTCCTGATTAAAGAAAGGGGGAAACCCTTCTTGAACCAAAGGAAGCGACAGTTTGATCACGGAGATCCAACCAAACCAGATCGGGGCGTGACATGCAACGACTGAGTAGGGTCAAATTGGCTTACCTTTCAACTCAATTGAGCTCATCTAAGGGCTGTGGGGATGTTGGGAGAGCTTGGTTTGGCCTGAGGAAGGCTAAATTCAGACAATTTCAGCTCGGTCAAAACATGTTAGCTTTGGTCCGCCGGAGCTATTTCACTATTTGATTCCACCGGCATTCTTTGGTTGTCCTCGCATCGAGTGGAGGTTGCTATCAAATAGCTGACTTCCCTCGGAGTCTAAAGAACCCAATCTCGCCTTCTGAGGTTGAGAAAATTACCCAAGTTAAAGCTTCGGTTTGAGCTTCACCAGAAAATGGAGTAGTTCAGAGAGAATGGAGTTTTCAGGTGTGAGGAGGATAAATGGAGAGGAGCTCTTTATATAGGGAGCTCGGGGACTCTTTGCCCGTCCATTTGGCACCTTTATAGTGCTCATTCATGGCCTGAAACGCCCTGAACAGAGGTGATTCATCTTCGTCGACGATGTCCGTTCTTTCGGCGAATGAACAGTGTCGTCATTTGGAGGAAGAAGACAACATTGTAATGAACCGGGTTCAATGCTTAAACCGACCTGTTCAGGCCTGATCCGACCAAGATTTTCAAAATTAAAAATGTCTAAATTCATTCTCTATCTAATGGTGGCTTCAATTCTCCAATTTGAATAACTTAGAAAAATGAATTTAGAAACCGGTTCAATGATGGTTCAAACCAGTTCAGGTCCAGTTCACCTAAACCGATCTTGTTTTCTTTTTCAATTTGTCTCAAAGTCCTTTTCCATGACTTTTATAACTCTTTAGGTTACTCGAGATTTTTAAATTTCCCCTTTTTGCCCTTTCTCTATCAGTTAATGTTTATGAATCAACTCGCTTTTCTCTTTGGAAATAACATGTTCTTTTCCCAATTTTCATATTATAAAAAGATGGGGTTTACAACCTCATTCATTGAGTTTTGAGCTCAATCTCCTTCAAACAATTGCATGTAAAAGTCGATGAGACTAGGGACAAAGGAAGGCGGGAGAACATTCCCAGGCCACTCACTATCCATGATAGCCCTCCTATACTTCACACGAAAGTTATAATTGACTTCTTATCAACTACTATATTACCGGATTGTTGTTAAACTATTTTTGGGACACTGTGTTTTAAAGAAAAGTTCAAATTTCCGTTGAAAAATAGAGATGTATTTTCTATTATAAGCCTTAGTTCCGTTGGTTTTACTTTGGTGAAAGATCTTACAACTGTAACATCGAAGGGATTGGCAGTTTTACATGGGACCGCTGACCAATAAATCGGATTAGGGTATGACAGATGTCCCTAAGTGCTCCCCTAGGTCATCAAGGATCATGCTCCGTTGGAGATGGTTAGAACAGTACCGTGACATAATATGAAAGTTGACTTCTAAAGAAGTTTGTGACCACTTTAATAACTTTAAATGGAGATTTGAACAATTTTCAATAGCCATTTCACTATACTATGTTACCATTCAATTTGGAATTTATATAAATTTATTTAACATCAATGATTACCCAAAAATTATTAGATAATTATGGTTTGAAATACCCAAAAGTATTTGGACGCCTTACCTTTAAGAGAATTTCAGTGGGTTCCTAAGGTAGTGTCAATTCATATATGGTCATCTTTGTATATTTAATTAAATGTGAATAGATTTATTTCATCAAATTATAGTCTATTTATCCCCACAAAGGTGGTGGAGAACATCATGATGAAGATTAGGATTCCTCTTTAATTATTAGTCTAATTTATTTTTATAAAATTATTTTATCTAATTTCATACTAATTTAGTTTAAAATTTTTTATTTTTCAATTTATATAATAAATTCTAAAATTTGTGGAATTTTTTTATAATAATTTATTACACTTATTTTTTTTTTGTCCAAAATCCTAATTTAGTTCGAATTATCATACCCTGATTAATCTCATTTTCCATTTCAATTTACTTAAACTTTAATTGTAAGTGTTACAATTTACTCAATTTTGTGGAGCTTTGAAGGGCTTCAATGAGTAGTAGGTAGACTTTGACTAAGTTCCAATCAGCTTTAAATCTTACCTTCTGGTTGGGATGGCGGTTGGCGCTCAAGAGTCCCATACTCAACACCAATTGTAGCTAGGATTGGATGACATATCATAGACTTCTCGTGAGACCCAATAAGACACATTCTAGTGCAACACTTTGATTCCATTAAATGTCTATGGAGTCTCTACCAGCTACACATTGCCCAGAGGCCCAGTGAGTTTGCTGGTAAGTGCAGTCTCTTTAGAGATTGACGATGATCGTACAGCTTTGATACGGGTGTTAAAAAAACATGTAATGTGTCCAAACTATATAGTCTGCTGCAGTATACTTCTGTTGAACTATATGCCATGGCTTCCATCTTATGAAATAGCAGTATCTTGGTATTAAAATACTCAGAGATGAAAGATTTTTCGAAGATTTTCATTACCGTTTCATGGGATTAAAAAAAAGCATGCTTTCTTTACAAAGAAAAGAGAGGAACTAATTATGTATGCTATACGTTTCATATTCACCTGTACTTCCTCTGCCTCTTGTCTCTATGCAGTCTGCACATGTTATCAGGAGAAGCTATGAACCGTATTGATTGCACCACGCATTCTCCTCAAACTGGCCATTCCCTACGAATCTCCAGGGAGATTGATCTCCAGCAGACATTACACTTCAACCCCAACTCTGAGTTCTGACAGCACGACTAAGAGACCCCTCTTTTCCTATCAACCCCTGCAATATATTTTTAGCTTTAATGATTTCTCCTCTTTGCAATGCTCTGAGATTCTGCGACCATTCAGCCCAGGCACCTCATTGCATAACATAAGATGGAAAAAATAGTAAAAGAAACAACATTACAGGGATGAATTCAGCCCAGGCACCTTTGGATACATGAATGGATTGAGATTAAGAAGAATGTTCACCTTTTGGTATCTGTGATAATGCTGCTAGCTGGGAATCCAAGACAAGGCATCTGAAAACAGGGTTTTAGTCCAAAGAAGGGCCAATGAAGTGGGTCATTTCACTTTAGGTTAATCATAACTGGAATGTTTTAGGATCTCTGCTTCTCTAGCTATTTGAATATCTGAAGGCCAAAATAATTGTTGTACTACTTTGAAAAGAAAGCGGGGGAGAATTCCAATGACTATTATCAGCAAAATGGTGATCCAATACTTGGGGGAACCAACAAGATGATAGATTGTCCTGTAAGAGAATTGAGTTAGTGCACCAAAATGGTATACCCAAAAGTACAATAAAATGGCCTATCCAATAAAATTTTAATCATTTAACCTTTAAAAACAGAAAATAGTATCCTATCAACAGTTGCAGAAAGTACACAGGGAGATTACAGCATGAAGAGAACAGATAAAAGGCAGAGAAGTGCTTGGTATAAAAGGGAAAACAAAGGAGTAAAAAATGCAAGGACATCTCAAAGCAAGTCTGAACATGATTCAAGACAAACGAAAACCCTTGCACTCATAAAACTTGATCGAGAATTAAATCAGATTAAATAATTTTCAGTTTACGTTTTAGCTTTATTTATATCCATGCAATATTAATGCCCCCTCCTCCTATTCTCCCTAACTATCAACAAATCTTTGAAGCATTCATATTAAACTAAAAACAAGTGTCAGAGAACTAACCAGTAATTGGGAAAGATAGGAATAGAATCCAATACCACCAAGCAAGCATAAGTTATGATAATTGAACCCCATACTGCTGCATGAGTGATGACAGCCCATCGTTGGATGTCCATTGCTAGGTGTATATTTACAAGGACAACCACTGCTATCGTCCACAAACTTCCCAGGCTCCATATGTCAATTGTGCCCTCCTTATAAGTGAACAGAGGCACATAAAAGAGAACAAGACTCTGCCACAGTGTATCTATCATTGTGATCCAGAAGAGGCGCATATTGTAAGCCTCATGCCTATGTCCTGCACCATAGAGTTTCGGATACTGCAAAAGGGTCTTGTGACTCAAGTCCTTGTCATAAACTCCAATGATGATTGTGGGTACTGATGTGTAGATGACAGAGTATAACACACTGCTCCAATCCGTCAGGGCAGAGGTGGTTGAAAAGGCCGTAGATAAAATGTACCTATGAGATCCCCATAGGAAGAGAAACAACCAATAAGATTGCAAAGAATAATATGAGTGTTCATAGTACAGTTGCTTCACATATCCTCTATGAATCAAAATACTAGGATGCAATTTAAAGTGAAAAACAATTCTCCCATTTTCATTTAAATCAAGGGATATATGATAGAAGATAGAAGAGGTGACTATTTTAGACAGATACATGAAAAGGAAACAGAGGTATAACATCATGATAAAAATTGACTGATCAAGATATTCACCATACCAGAACAACATCAACACAAAGACAGCATTACGATAGAAGTTGTAGAGGACCAAATAAGCAATTCGCTGATAATTCCAGTGACCATGTACTAGAAGTAATCTTTCCAGGAATCTGAACTGTCCCATTGCAAAATCTGATGCCATTACTGCTTGTCGCCCTTCCTGGCCACATATCCCAACACCAACATCAGCCATTTGTATCATCGAGACATCATTGGCACCTGCAAAAATGTTACTAATGAGGCTGAAAACAACTTTGACCAAACAAAAAACATTCTGTATTGCATGGATAAATCAGGAAATGATATTCTTGTCTGATTTTTTGTCAGTAATTATTTTTTAATTTTCTTGACCAATTTCAGCAGTTTCTACTTTCATTTTTTTTCTTTTTCCAATTGAACCATAAAGAAGATTTTATTCTCTGGGTTGATGCTCATGAACACCCCACAAGACCATGGAGTCAAGTCAATATGCAAGTGCACATGTATGAAAGGCCTCATGGACTACTTGCCTAACTTTCTATTTCCAGTTATTAAAATATAAATTTCCAGATTTGGCTTGAGCATATTTATCTGCATAAGGAAACAATTGTTTGAGTTTTAGGGGTTAAGAACCACCTACCAGCATGGCAGGTGCAAAATTGGATTGACAATTATACTACAAATAAATGCAAGGAGAAACCATACTGCAGCTGTCCAAATCACAAAAACATATGCAGAACAAAGCATCAAGAGAAAACTCACCATCACCAATGGCCAATGTCATATCATCAGTGCGGCTCTTAATTAAGTCAACAATCCCGGCCTTTTGCAATGGTGCAACACGACAGCACAGGACAACCCTACAAGCAGTTGCTAGGTCGAAAAGCTGTTGGTGACCAAAGGAACATTATTACCAACAAAACAAACTATTTAAAAATGTCTCACAAAGTTAGAAGAAATGACAGCTTCAGCTACATTCTGAAACCTCAGTGGATCCACACAACTGTAATAAAAATATATTCATAGGAAAAATTACTTAAAATCAAACACAATCCTGAAAGGAGGAATTTACCTCTGATGCCAGATCATTTTCCAAAATATATACTAAACTATTCCCATCAATAACAAGTGCCAAAGATAGAGTCACTTTTTCATCAATGGCATCTGTATGCAGCTTCTCACAAGAACTTATGTCGCATGAGAGCCTTGAACCATTACTTTCTACATCAATTCTCAATTTCAAGTTTCCATTTTTTCCTTTCACACCATACTTGACCTTGGCATCAGCCAGAAGATCTGTACATTCTGCCTCTGAAGTACCATTAATAACAATCTGTTGCATTTCTGTTGTTAAGAGCTTGCAAGAGAGGGCAATAGAGATTGCTGTCTCTTGCTTATCTCCAGTCAGGACCCATACTTTTATCCCTGCTTGTCTGAGAGACTCAATGGCCTCGGGAACACCTTCTTGGAGCTTATCTTCAATAGCTGTGGCCCCAAGTAGACTGAGGTTACTCTCTATGAGGGCAGCAGTTTGACGTAGCTTTGCAACTCTTTCAGTGAGAGAAGTGCTGGCATCTTTGTACTTGCATTGCCACTGCTCAAGCTCTGCAGCTGTAAGATCCCTAGCAGCAATTACAAGTGTCCGAAGGCCTTGCAAAGAATATTGTATCAAATGATCCTGAGTTTCATTCCAAAAACCATCCCCACTCTCAATATCTGTTGTTATGATACTGAACATGGAGGTGTCAGCGCCTTTCGCTAAAACTTTCACGCTGTTATCAGGAAATTTGATGACAACAGACATTCGTTTGCGCACACTATCAAACTCATGCAGCCCCAACACCTCTAACCTACATCAAGTTAGCCCCGCAAAGTTTATTTCAATTATGAGTGAGATGGGAAATCACATTGGAAATAAGACAACAAGAATGAAATCCTAATGCCCTTACATTTTTTGACAATGTTTCAATGGACATGTCTACACTAACCTAATGTTATGAGCTATAAACTATTCGAATTCAGATTCTTGAGACAATAAGATAGCATCTAATGAAATTAGCCGAGAGAGAGATGTTCTACCTCAATTTCTCACCGTGGATGTCAATCACTATATGCCCAGAAGTGCGCTCACAAAGAGTATATCCATAAGCAGAGGCAGCAGAAACCAATGCTTGCTCATCAGGAGATTCTCCCTGATAATTAATTGTTTCTGCATCATTGTGCAGAATAGGTATAACTGTGTTACATGCAGCCAATGTGAGAAAAAAGTTGTGAGCAGTAAGCCTCTCTTCCTTATTTGATTCACTGTATAGCAAATTCATCAACTTGGAATCAACATTTATTTCAGGCATGAGCTTCCATTTCCTTCTGCATACAGATTCTCCTCTTGAAGCTGGCAAAATTAATTTTGTTAGAGAACTAAAAGCATGAAATCATTAATAGTATTTTCATATTAGCTACAACTTTAAATGCAATAATACACACAACCCAAAATAAAAGTATCATCAACATAAATGACCAACATTACCAACTTGTCTCCATATGAACGTTCCAACATTTTCTAAGGCTTGATTTTTTTAACTCGTCTTCCATGACAAGGATAAAACAATCATCTATAATAATTGACTGACATGTGACTCAGTAATAATTCAGTCATAAATGCATACGTAAAATGTTTCAAGAAACAGAATATACATGCATGGAAATATAAGAAAAGTGATACCTGCTGCACTGGTTTCTTGAAACAAATTGACAGCATGTTCAGGATTCCCATAGTCTTTCCCAAAGATACTTGCCCTCCGGAATTCCATTTTGTTTTCAGTTAGTGTACCGGTTTTGTCCGAGAAAATATAGCGAATTTGACCCAAATCCTCATTTATATTCAAGGATCTACACTGAAACCGCGATTCAGAAGCACTGTCATACATATGTTTATCTTCGATCATAAAATATGACTGCCCTAAACGAACCAACTCCATTGTTATATAAAGAGATATAGGTATCATTATCTGAAACACTATGATGGAACTCAGGAATGAAAAAAAGGTCTCCATGGGAATTCCATAATATTTATACAGTTTACTATCTTCCTTGCCCATTGTGAAGTATCTCTTCCTGTAGTATGGCAAACTATCAAGCTGCTCCTTGTGGCGCACAAGCCACGTCCCCATCCCAAGAGCCACAACAAGACACATGACAAAGAGAAACACGGACAACCAGAAGGTTTCCCTGTTCATGTAACTTTCTAGTTTGCTTCTCTTGGCAGGAGATGTTGCACTATTGAGCATAGCTTTTGTTTCCTGACCAGCATATACAACAACTCCGATGACCCACTCCGTGTTCTTTAATTGACAACCACGCAAAACAATATTTGATTGCATTAGCGGAAACTTATGCCCATTGAACTCCATGTTAGCTGTAAACTCATAAATATTCCTATTGGGTTGTTCACATCTGATCATCCCCGAAATAGGAAATCCTTCAAACTCGGTAGTAACAGTTTCTTGTCGTGCATATCTCGTCTTTAAGTTTGACTCGCCATCTAAGTTCATAGTCAGGATGTAAGCAATCCCACTAGTATCACTTGTGCTGAGCAAAATCATGTCACATGGAATAGTGTCATCAGAAAAAATTTTCACAACCTCTCCAGCCTCTATGTTCTTCCATCTTTTCGGTTGAAAAACTCCATCCTGAAGCACAAGAGCTTCCCTGTTATTCTCCTTACGGTCTGATCTATGCCTCCGCCAGTCCTCGTAGCCATCTTTAACAGCTGTAACAGACAACACAAGGAGAAGAGGGAAAAGTGACACTGTTCTCCCAAAGACAGCAAGCGGTGGAAGCTGGTTGAGAGCAGCAATAGCAAGAAAATATAAATATGCAACTCGGTGGAACTGAATGAAGAGATTCTTAGGTAGAAAAGTGAGTATGGTATACTTGCTCGTGCAAATTTCATTCCCAGTGAATTCATACTTCTCATTGGTCCTCCTTGGATCATCGATATAGATCAACCTCGAATCTTTTTCATTGAAAAGGTTATCATCAAACTGCATGCTCTTACGCCGGACTCTCTGGGACTTGCCTAACTGATCATGCACCATATATGAAGCCCCAGACTGCCCAAGTGGAGCTGAGTGAGTGATTTTACGATTAGCTAGCTCCATTGACCCCCACACAAGCTTTTTCTGGGCCTGCGTGGGGCATGCCAATGGAAACGGCCGGTGATACTGTAAGTCAGCTGAAAAGAAATGCCTCCTTGCTGCAAGTGGATTTGAATGCTTAAGAGGCTTCCGAGAAAATGCAAATTCTAGAGAAGCAAAGTCATCATCTTCTTCCTCTTTCACTTTATCTTCGTTAACCTCTACCTCATTAATATGACTATCATCAAAATTTGATGATGTCAGCGATTCGTCAAAGCAGAGACAGTCAAAGGAACTGATGCTCCTAATCCGCTTTGGAGGCTCAGAATCTGAGAATGGCAGCAACGGCTCTCCAGAAGTCATAAATCAAAGATCTCCAACAACCACATCGGAGAATATATATTCATTAGCCACACTCCACTTCAAAGGGAGCCCATACAATCAACGCACTCAGACAACTTTCGGCTGAGAGATGGTGACCATATATTTTGAAATTAGCTGATAGTCCAATTCAATAGCAAGGGACTCAATAAGATAATCAGAAATCACTGAACTGTGTTCCCTGGGATGCTGAATTCATGTCAAATCTTAGACCAGCCCGTTGCCAGGATGATGGTTTGTCACTTTCACATGAAACCTTCAAATAATCTGATTTCAAGCGAATTCAGTCAGAAGCGAAATCGCAGACGTTCACAAATCGTTCCAAAAAGAAATTTTCAAAAGTCATTTAGGTTTGAACTCCCTCAAATATCGAGAGATACCGCCTCTGAGACAAATGTGATATCCATAGAGAACGGCCACCTGAAAAAAAATGGACAAAACTGAAAATGCAATTCCACGCAATCACCTAAATGCACCTCAGGAGAAACAAGAATTCCCTCTGATCATAAATAGATGGGAAACAGAACGGATAGGATTGAAAAAAAATAGTAGAATAGATAGTTACAGAGGCAGGAACAGATGAAGAGGACGCAGCAAAGGATTCGACAGAATTGCCGAAGGAGCGGACCACAGGATGGGTTTCAACTTTCAATGCACTGAATGCAGGTGAAAAGGCAGGCGGCGACAGAGAAGAGAGCGTAGATCTGGCGTAAGAACATAGAATTAGCTCCCCCGTCTAGGAAACAGATATGGATTACGCCAGTTATCTCCTCAGATCAGCATGATAAGGACTCAGCCTAGGGCTAGCGCTGGAGCTAGACTCGTCAATGGAGAACGTGAGGGTAGTGATTTTTGGCAGGACGGATCCCATTCTATGAAAAGCGCGTCCAAATGAAGCAGACGGGGAGGGACGAGCGGTAAACCATCAATCGTGGCTTCCTCCTCCCACCTATGAAAAATGAGTGTTCTTTTTTCCTTTTCAAGATGCATTTTCCATTTGTGACGCAATTCTGTGAGCGGATTGGTGTACCTTCGTTTTTCTAGTTAGTTGAAATTTGTTATTGGCTGTATTATTTTTAAAATATTATATAATTTTATTGGTATTGTTACTCATTCTATATTTTCTATAATTCTTAAATTTTGTGAATTTTTCTCATATTTTCCCTAACATTCATGTTCTTATTTATGTGATTTATAATCATTTTACACGGGAGAGTTGAGATGGCACCAATTTCGATTAGTATATTTAAAACTATATTTATTAGTTATAAATATATGAATATTGTTATTTTCACTTAAAAATTATAGTAAATGTCTTTGTAGTTTTATAAATTTTAAATTTTTCTCTAGTATTTTCATTTTTTTATTCACAATATATCTGATATTATATTAAATAAGGGTTTGAAATCAATAAAATAATATAATCATAATATTTTTAACAAATATTTATAATATATACAGTTTTTATGTAATTATGTACTTCACCAACGGAAATGGATTAATCATTTGGTTTGATTTTAGAATAACTTGTGTCAAATTAGTAGGCAACTGTTTTAAATAATAATAACTTAATAATATTTTAAATGAAAATGGGCCCAAAAAATTACCTGAAAAATATTTTACCCGGCCTATATGTTATAATATCCAAAATGATTTTTAATATAATTTATTCTCAAATAAATTACATAAAAAAAACACTTAACAAAGAAAGTGCACATAATTTGGAAGAAGTGGTAGGTAGATAAGCTTCCATATCAACCAAAAGGTATTATCACTATCCCTAATTAATTTACCTAATAAAGAGAAAATTTATATAGAAATAAATCATGTATAGGCAAATATTTCTCATTCTTCCATTAATTATCGTGAAAATGTATTGGAAATACTGGATGAAGAAAGACTTAGGAGAGAATAAGTCTATTAAAAATAGGTTTGCTGTTATAAATATGAAAAAGAAGAGTTTCTCTATTTTTTTTCATTTTCAAACTAGGGTGAGGGAGAAGAACTCTAACAATAAGGAGAAGGTGGATAAAGGAGAGGTGGACAAAAAATTTAAGGGTCCGTTGGAAAAAAAAAAGAAAGGGAAAGAACTCTCTTTGAGAAGTTTGACATGAGCTACTGAAGGAAGGATTGCATGTCTGAGTTTGGATTAGAATTTGAAATAAATTAGGTTAATATTCTATTTCAAAATTAGATTGTGTCATATTTTAACCTAATTTTAATATTAGATCAGCATAATAATTCACAAATATAATGGTAGATATTTATCAAGATTAAAAATTACAAAAAATATATATTAATTAGATCTACTTGTCTTATTTTCAAGTACTTATAACTTAATCTCTTAAATATAAAAAGTTACTTCCAACCTTAATAATTCTTTTAGCTTTTTTAAGCTTTATATAAATGTAACAAATAGATTTGTGAATACTTGAGTTACAATAAATTTGAACAAAAAAATAAAATTAAAAGATGAAAATTGAGATTGGTTGGAAATAAAATAGAAATTTGAAATTTTATTTGAATATAGATTGAAACGATTTTTTTAATTTACAAAAATTAAACAAATTGAGAATCTAATCATAAATTAACTTGAAATCAAATTAGGATGAATTATACTTAAATTTATAATAAAAGTAAAAAAATGATAATTAAAACACAACTATCCTAAATAACACGTATATAAAAAGATGAATAATTGAAGATGATTTTGGAGCTCGTCCAAGTATAAACACTAAAGGACACCCCACAAATGTTACAAGCACCCAAAATACTATTAAAAAATTCACCAAGCCCCGTGCACTCTTACATCCATTTCTAAGTAGATTGCTTAGGGTGAAATACAATAGCGAGATCACCTTATGAAGTTGGACAATAAAATGAAGTAAAACCCACAAAAAATGAGACTGGACCCACCTCCTAGGAGGCTTCTTGCATTTGATCTGAAGTGCTAACCAACGTTTCTAGCATCAATTGCTCTTTTGAAGTTGAAGGCATGTTTCCATGAAATTCTATTACGTGTTTCCTTCATTGATTGATCAATTTCCTTATAATAAAGTTGGGTAATTCAATGATCATTGCCAAATTAAAAGAAAAATAATTTTCTAAGCATATTAGAAAATAAAAAAAAGGGTGGAAATGAGGATGTACCATTATCTAGTTACATATTCCATTATGTGTATACCTTCCTCCCAATATAATCATTTCAAGCCAAATATTACTCCTATAATTCATTCACCTTATTGAATGTTAATCCCTAGAAATGAACAAAGTAAAAGGACAACCAATTTTTATATCAAACTTTACAAAAAAAGAAACTAACCATGACCATCACTATAGTTGGGCCAAACATTAGAGAAAATAAAATGGGGTGTATGGGCCTTGAGAGAGTTGTCTGACCTAAAAGCATGAGTGTGGTCAAAATGTTGATCATCTTCGCTTTCCTAGAAATTCCAAGGAGCACAGTTAGATTCATCTTGAGATTAAGACTTTGTTAATCCCTAATAGTAAGCCTCAAAATTCAATACATGAAATCGTTTCCATAAAGAATTTCAAAGTTAGCATCTGAATCTCTCCCAAGCCTAAATATATCAAGTTTTCTCTTCCAAATGCAAAAGGAAATTACCTTCAATTACTAGGAAATCAAGGAAGGAATAATTATTAAAAGGGAACAGGAGGAATTACCTAGAGGATGAGATGGGAGATTCCTTACCTGTGAAATTTCAAATCCTTCATCAATGAAACAAGAATTTTGCAGCGGAGCTGAAAGGGCCAGGTGTAACGGGGTTACCTGCTCAACTCCTATATAAGGAAAACTAAAATTCACTTCCCATGATCAATTCTAAGTGTTCTCAATTACCCTGAGGACCTTTCTCATCTCTTCCAAACTAAGCATGTTTGATGTAAAGATTTAATTGCTCCCTCTCATTCCCAATCCAAAAGCCTAATGAGGGTCTCAACCATCTAAGTAATCAAGGAAGACGTGTGTTCAGTTGTTAAAGGTCCTTGAAGATCACTTTGATCCTACCAACAAAAAGAAATGAGCAAATGTCTAGGAACGTATTTTTATACTTCGGGAATTCTCTTTAAAATTGTAACGTAACACCCAACACTTTGAGTGGGACCATCATCACAACTCTCACACCCTTTTAACGTTACAATAGTAAAATTCTTTAAAACTCATAATACACAAAGTAAAATATTATTTTTGTAAAATTTTTAACATAAATTTCTTTCACAAATATTGTATAAAAATATTATGAATAAAAAAACTCATAACCCAAAAATCCTCCGCTTCTAGGGATACATATATTTATTAGCTAGGTGGCTTACCTTGAGATATGTAATGGGACTGCGTCAAAATTCTTCTAACTCTAGTGGTACGGTACCTAAAATGGGATTAGAGAGAAGGGGTGAGATATGAGACTTAGTGAGTGTGGCACTCACTCTCACGCTTCCACCTGTTTTCGTCGGATCCCTGTGATCAATCCGCCACTTTCTCGGTTTATTAAAGGATTTTCACTTATTATAAACCATAAAAGGTAAGTCGTCCTTTAAATCTGCACCACTTCCTGAAATAACATAATCACTTTACATACCTGTCTTACAAGCATCTTAGTTGATGGTTTTTAAGGATAAACTTTCCGGATTTCCTGAAAGGGACATAAGGGAGGGGTGAGTATGATTACTAAGTAAACCTACTCACCCGATAGTGTAGTGAAATTCCACTTAATCGGGTTCCGTCCTTAACAAGTTGGATCTCGACTGGCGTTCCCGATGTCTCGTTCTCCTACAAGAAATGAACATAATTGTTCATCATTTTATGACCTAATAGCCCTCATTTGTTCCAAATGAATGAGAAAACCCAACTTTACATATATCTGCAATTAGATCCCTAAAGTTATTTTTCTTTAACTTTAAGTCCCTATTGCCGAATTTTTCCTAAATTTGAGTTCCGAAACTTTTAAAATTTATCTTAGGATCTCAAATTATTTAATTTCGCACAAAGGGGTTTAATTTCCCAAATTTCCAATTTGGTCCCCAACTTTTCCAAAATTACCATTTTGCCCTTCCTTTACAAAAATGGTAAGTTTTGGCCCAAAAATTCCAAAATTCCTCAATTGGTCATCCAACATCATTTTCATGCCCAATTGACCCTCAATCATAAAATTGCATTTTGGTCCTTTAAATTTCGAAAATCCCTAAATTTCCCCAAAATTCCCCCCAATTTCAACTAATTAGCACAACCGAATTTGATTTCATCAAATTGACCAATCAAACACCTCTAATTATTGAAATTGAAGTTAAAATCAAGTTTCTCCATCTTCTTACGATTCAATAGCACTTTGAATCACAAGTTTTGATGCTGGAACGAGCTCAAACGAAGCTTCGCCGGAAAATGGACTTTAGAGAGAGAAAGTTTCGATTACTCACTGGTGAGTGCACTGAGGTTCATCCTAGAATCAAGAATCACATCAATTGATGCCGAATTGAGTTAGAATTTCATCATTGAACTTATGCCGGTTCTCTCTCTAGCACCAGCCAAAACTTGCAGAGGGGAGCCGAATTAGCTTACCTTTCAATCCTAATTCGGTTGTGGGAGGGCTGAGGAAGTGTTGGGAAGGCTTGGTTTGGCCTCAGGAGGGCTCAAAATGGTCGATTTCAACTCGGCCGAAATAGGGCAGCTTCGGTCCGCTGGAGCTGCTTCACTGTTTCATCATGCTGGTGACCCTCGGAGTGAACAAAGACTACAAACGTGTGGCTGACTTATCCCTGGTTCTAAAGAACCCGACCTTGCCTTGTTTGGCTCAGAAAAGACCCCATGTCAGAGCTATGGTTCGAGCTTCCTCGAAAAATGGAGTAGTTGAGAGAGAATGGAGTTTTCAAGTGTAGAGAGGATGAATAGGGAGGGGCTCTTTATATAGGGAGCTTGGGGAGTCGTTGGCCGTCCGTTTGGCACCATTATGTTTAACATTGAAAACCTGAAACGCCCCAAATAGAAGCGTTTCTTCTTCGATGGCATTTCTTCAATTTCTTAGCGAGTGAACAGTGATGTCATCCTAAGGAAGAAGATGACACTGTTCTAAACTGGACCGCACCGGTCCAAACCGGGTTCAAAGCTTAAACCGACTGGTTGATCCCCCATTCGATCGAGTTTTTTGAATCTAAAAATTTCTAAATTCATTATCTATCCAATGGTGGCCTCAAATCTCCAATTTGAATTATTTAAGCCACCTAAAAAAATAAATTTAGGATTCGGTTGAATAGTGATTCAAATTGGTCCGAACCGGCTCGAATCCGGTTCACCTGAACCGGTTTGGTTTTCATTCCCAATTCCTTCACAAGTCCATTTCCATGTCTTTTGTGACTTCTTGGGACACTTAGGGTCCATAAAATTCCCAGTTTACCATCTCTTTATCGATTCCGGTTCATAAACTGGCTCGGTCCTTAAACCGGTTCGGGTCCGGTTCATCCAAACCGATATGGTTTTTCTCTCCCACTTTGTTCTAAGGTTCCTTCCCAAGGTTTATAAATTTCTTTGGAGTACAATGGAGTTGAATTCCTCTATTTTGCCTGATCTCTATCGGTTCTGGTTCATGAACCGACTCGGATCATAAACCGATTCAATCCTGTAAGACCCAGTTCATCCAAACCGATCTAATTTTCCTCTTCCAATTCGTCCTAAGGTTCTTATCCATAGTATTATGAACCCTTTGGATCACCTGGGAGTTGTAAATTCCTAAATTGCCCATTCACAATTGATCGGGTCTGTGAACCGGTTTGGTTTTCTCACTTGGTTTGATCGGTTCCCTTCCCGGTTTTCCTTAGCTCAAAAGGGTGGGGTTTACACTCACATTAGGATATCATGTCCACGAACACATCTCCTACTAAAATGACAACATAAATTATAAATAACTTTTGAAGTTTTCTCATTCATATCATATATAGTTTTTCTCAATAATACTTCTCAGGAGAACAAGTCCCCAACCACACAATCATACATCACATCATAACAATGACTTATGCATCACTTTACACACCATATTGTGATCGTCGTCACAATACTCGCGTATCAAGGTCACAACCTAGTAGTGGAGTCACCCCTTCATACAAGCATTTATTGATACTGTTTCACATCTTCCACAAATATAAGCAATACAATTATCACAAAACAATTACCACAAAGGTTTACTTGCTATATGATCAACCCCTCTACAACACAACAATGTAAATTGGCATATGGATTAACATACTATTTGGCCAACCCCTTTACACTTAAATTGTGATTATTTGGTTAAGTAATGGAAGCCATCTCAAAATTATACTAAAATCCTAGATTGAGGTCCTTCTTTCCAACTTCTGGTTTACAAACTCATTTCCAAAAATGTGTGCCATAGCTCCTAGTTTATAAAACATGGATCATAGCCCCTCTTTTGAAAATATGGTTGAAGTCTTTATTATGTCCACAAAACACTAGACGTAGCTCTACTTCCCAAAAATATGAGCCAAATCTATTTTCCACAAAAATACGGACCATGGTCCCATTTTTGAAGTAAGAGTTGAAATCCATGTTTCATAAAAATATGGGTCGTAGCTCAAGTTCCAAAATATGGGTTGAAACTCATGTTTCACCAAAATACGGGTCCTAGCCCCAAGTTCCAAAATATGAGTCAGGCCCATATTTTACAAAAATAAAATCGAAAACCTCCATGTTAACTTTAGTTCAAGCAAGGAGATATAAAAACACACTTCATTAAGTTTAAAAGAAAGTAGCAAGCATAATATCAGTCCAATCGAACCTAACACCATTATCAAAATCTCACACACCTTGCTCACAACCAAATCTCTCGGTGAGCCTCACTTTGATTCTCGTTTATCATACATGCAGTCGTTAACATTGTAATACTGAATCGATATTTAAGTAAGCATTTACAATTACATTATATTAGTATTTCCCGATATAGTTTTCCGACCCCCTTCTTTCTCGCCTTTCAACCCTTGACTCTATTTAGTGTTTTACTTAAGTCCCTAACATGATAATTCCTATTCTTAGTGTTTCTAGTTCTTCTAATATCTCCATTAGGTCCCCAAAATTTCCACTAATTATATTTTAAACATCACAACATAAAGGAGTGATGTGAAAATGACACGGAAAAACTATTTACTCATTGTAAGTAGATCATACCCACTTTGTATGATGTAACTTTCTTAGAGGAAGTGGAAAACCCGTTCATCAATTATGAGTGGAGATATCCTCATACTCGGTTGGTATGATGGATAGTTAAAAATATATTTTGTTGGAAGTGCTCTCCCCTGAGTGTGTGCCACTACTTAAACAGTTTGAAAGACCTTCTTGACAGGAGCTCGAATAGCTCTGTTAGGTTGGAAGCCTCGGTTTTGGAACTTGAGGGCTATTGTGCCTAGTTTTGAAAATCTCGAATAGTGGGCTATAGACTAGTGGGCACGAGCAGTAGCTCGTAAACAAACATGAGATATATGCCATAAAAATTTAAATAAATGAATTGTTTGTCCATGGTACCAAGATAGGACCAACATACTCAGTCAAATAGCAGCAGTGCGACATGACCGGTCTCCGAACTAGTCACCCCCAATTCAATTGAATTTTTCAAATGTAAAAATTTCTAAATTTATCTTGTAAAATCCGCCCTTTTGAGCTAAGGAAAACATGGAAAAGAACCGATCAAACCAAGTGAGGATTCAGAACCGGTTCACAAACCCGATCATTTCTAAACGGGCAATTTGAGAATTTACAACTCTTGGGTGATCCAAACAGTTCATTAAACCTTGGAAAAGAAACTTAAGACAAAAATCAAATTGGTTCAGATGAACAAGATTTCATAAGAACTTTGAAGTTATGCGTGCTTACTCGAGAGTAGTGTGAGGCCCAAAATTTCGGTCAAAAATTTTTATGGGAACGTAGGCCTTATCATAATTAACCATAAATAAATATATATATATATATATAATTATTGTAATTAATACCAATAATTTAATACCTAAATTAAATTATTGGAATTAATACAAATAATTTAATACCGAAATTAAATTATTGGAATTTATATCAAAATTAAATTATTGGAATTAATACCAATAATTTATGGCAATATTAATACTAGTAAAAAATCTCTCCCATTTAATACACGAGTTTTACACCTATATAAAGATGTCATCCCCATTTATTCTCCTCACACCCGAACACTTCTCTCTCTCTCTACTGCTCCATTTCTTGGTAAAGCCTAAACCAAAGCTTCGACTTCAACATTTTTCTTAACCGAAATGAGAGGTCGGGCTCTTTAGAACTGGGGAGAAGACAGCTATCTGATAACAAACTCCAGTCAATCCGAGAATCGTTGGAGAAGCGTCGACATGATCAAATAGTGAAGCAACTCTGGTGGACCGAAGCTGCCCTATTTTGGCTAAGCTGAAATCGGCCATTTCAAGCCCTCCTCAAGCCAAACCAAGCCCTCCCAACACTTCCTCAGCCTTTCCACAGCCGAATTAGGACCAATGTAAGCCAATTCAGTTCCCCTTTACAATTTTTTATTGGTGCTAGAGAGTGTCGACCGAATTTCAATGATGAAATTCTAATCCAATTCTGCATCAATTGATGCGATTCTTGATTCTAGAATGAACCTCATGACGAGAGCTATCTGCCCAAATCAAAAGCTCGGACCGCCGTGCCTTCACCGGTGAGTAATCGAAGCTTTCTCTCTCTATAGTTCATTTTCTGGCGAAGCTCCGTTTGAGCTCGTCCCGACGTTAAAACTTGTGATTCACATTTCTTAGAATCGTATGAACATGCAGGAACTCAATTTCAACTCCAATTTCAATAATTAGAAGTGTTTGATCGATCAATTTGATGAAATCAAATTCGGTAGTGTTGAAGAGTTGAAATTGGGGGAAAATTTGGGGATTTTCAAAATTCAAAGGGCCAAAATACAATTTTATGAAATTGATGGTCAATTGGGAATGAAAATAATGTTGGAGGACCAATTGAGGAATTTTGGAATTGTGGGGCCAAAACTTACCATTTTTGTAAAAGAAGGGCAAAATGGTAATTATGGAAAAATTGGGGGACCAAATTGGAAATTTGGGAAATTAAACCCCTTTTTGGTGAAATTGAATAAATTGAGGTCCCAGGATAAATTTTAAAAGTTACGGGACTCAATTTGAGGAAAAACCGACATTAGGAACTTAAAGTTAAAGAGAAATAACTTTAGGGACCTAATTGCAAATAACTAAAAGTTTGGGTTTTCTCATTCATTAGAAATGAATGAAGGCTGTTATGCCGAGTAATAATGAATAAGGTTGTTCATATCATGTAGGAACGTGAAATACCGGGAACGCCAGCAAGGACAAGCTCGCGTGAATACAAAGAACCAGTCTAGTGGAATTCACGGCATTAACGGGTGAGTGGGTTTACTAACATCATACCCGGTTGGGATGATGAACACCACTTAAAATTAAAAACCACTTACCGGTTGTGAGTGGGTCTATTAACATCATACCCGGTTGGGATGATGAGCACAACTTAAAGATAAAAACCACTTACCGATTGTGAGTGGAAATTTTATATCATACCTGGTAGGGGATGATAAGTACCTCAATATAAAAATCCACTGTTTAGTGGTATTTTAATCATCACCACTTAGAGAAAGTGATGTGAAAATTATGCGAAAAAAACTACTTACCGATTTTAAGTAGATCATACCCAATTGGTATGATGAGACTTCCTCGAAGGAAGTTGAAAACCCGTTCATCAGTTATGAACGGAGATGTCCTTATACCGGTTGGTATAATGGACAGTGAAAACCTATTTTGTCGGAAGTGTTCTCCCCTGACTGTGTGCCAATGCTTAAACTATTTGGGAGACCTTCTTGACGGGAGCTCGAATAGCTCTTATAGGCCGGAGGCCTCAATTTTGGAACTTGAGGGCTAGAATGCCCAATTTTTTGAAAATCTTGTACAGTGGGCCCAAGGCCAATTGGCACAAGTAGGAGCTCGTAAACAAACATGATATATGTGCCATAAAACTTAATAAGTGAATTTTTTTGCCATGGTACCAAGATAGGACCGACATGCTCAGTCAACTAGCGGCAGTGCGACATGACAGGTCGACGAACTAGTCAAGACAAATAACTGCGGGTTGAGTTGAGAGTCGGGGCCGTTGGACTAGTGGCACAACATATTACATGGATTGATAATAAAACATTGTTTGTGCATGCACTATGAGTACGGGATCATCAAGATGCCCATGAGGGGTAGTGATGTGTCCTAAGGGCCCTGGACGACTCGGTGAGTATAAGGGCATATCGTCGTTCCAGGTGTTTGTGCGAAATTTGGAGTAGCACCAAGCACATGAGACCAAGGTGGGGATAGGATGAGGTCTCTGTCCTCATATGGACATGAAGAAGTGATTTAGGGATTGTGGGTCAGATGTCACGTACATCCACTCATTCCCAGGGTAGAAGTGGTCGTACATATATCCGGGTGGCAAGAAAAGTCGCTCCAAAGCCACTAGCGGGTTCAGTAGTGATACTGACTTGCGAATGTGTATAACCTTCATGATAAATGATGTGTGTTGGGTGATGACACACCGTTAACTAAGAAATAATGGAAAAACCCAAATTTTTAAATGAAGGGATTTATGAAAAGAAAGAAGTCTGGCACACTCCATATAAATATTTTTTTTAAGTTAAAAGTAGACCTTTAAAAACCCATTCACTGAGTAGTCGTACTCACGCCCTCCCTTATATCCCTTTTAGGAAATTCTAGAAAGCCTACCCTTAAAAATCGTCAACTAAGATGCATGTAAGACAGATATGTAAAGTTTTAAATTTCATGCAGTTTTAATTATGCTATTCCAGGAAAAAGGTGCAAGTTAAAGGACGCCTTACTCTTTACTGTTTACAATAAGGGGAAACCATTTAATAAACCGGGAGAGTGGTGGGTTGATCACAGGGATCTAACCAAACTAGGTCGGGGCGTGACATATCTAAACTCATTTTCTATCCAATGGTGGCCTCAAATCTCAAATTTGAATTTTTTAAGCCACCTAGAAAAATGAATTTAGAATCTGGTTCAATAGTGGTTCAAACCGGTCCAAACTGGTTCAATATGGTTTGGATCTAGTTCACATGAACCTATTTGGTTTTTATCTTCAATTCATCCTAAATTCCTTTTCCATGACTTTTATAACTTCTTAGGTCACTTAGGGTCCATAAATTTCCTGGTTTATCCTCTCTCTATTGGTTCTGGTTCATAAATCGGCTCGGTTCTTAAACCAATTCAATTCGGTTCGGGTCTAGTTCACCCGAACCGATCTAGTTTTTCTCTCCCACTTTGTTCTAAGGTTCCTTCACAAGGTTTATAAATCTCTTTGGGTCACAAGGGAGTTTAAATTTCTCCAATTTGCTCATCCCCAATAAACAGATTTAGGAACCAGTTCAATTTTTTTTCTCAATCGGTTTGACTGGTTCTTTCCCAGTTTTCCTTAACTCCAAAGAGCGGGGTTTACAAAATATATCTACATGGTCTAGCCTCCTTATTTTCTTGATATTTGCTTCACCAACCATGTTTGTCACTTATGATGCTCTTTCTATGGTCTAAAACAAGCTCACCATGCTTGGTTTTTACGTCTTAGCTCTTTTTTCAATGCTTAGGCTTCTGTGGTTTTGTGGCCGACAACTCTCTCTTTATATATTGTACCTCCAACTTTATCATATATTTGCTTATTTATATTGATGATATCATTATTACGAGTTCATCTACTGCTCCCATTATGGATATCTTATGAGCTCTACAAGCAGAATTCTCCCTTAAGGATTTAGGTGCTTTTTTTCCCTTCTTTGGTATTGAAGTCCATCCATCCTCTACTCGTCTTCACATCACACAGTCCAAATACATTCATTATCTCCTTGATCGAGTTGTTATACTCTAGTGCAAGCCTATTTTTACCCTTTTTGCTCCTGCTCCCCATCTTTTTACTCATAGTGGAACCCCACTATTTGATCCAATCCAATACCATAAGATTATAGGATCTCTCCAATATCTAATGCTCAACCATTTCGATATCACTTATGATGTTAACCAAGCTTGTCAATTCATGCACATGTCTACTGCCACTCATTGGATTATTGTTAAACAAATTTTTCGTTATCTTAAATGCACTGCTCATCTTGGTCTCATGCTCTATCGTCATTCACCTCTTATTCTCCATTATTTTTTTTTTATGTTGACTAGGTAGGTAATCCCAATATTCGTCGCTCTATCAGTGATTTTTTCGTCTTTCTTGGTCGTAACCTCATATAATTGGCCTCCAAAAAGTAGCGAAATGTCGCTCATTTCAGTATAGAGACTGAATATAAAAGTATTGGTAACTCAATTACTGAGATCATTTGGCTACAGTCGCTTCTCCGAGAACTTTATCTTCCGCTCTATTGTCCACTGACCCTTTGGTGTGATAATTTCTCTATTATTTATTTTATTACCAATTTAGTTTTTCATGCATATACTAAGTACATTTAAATTGTTTATGATTTTGTTTGTAAACAAGTTAGTAATAGCAATTTTTAATTTTGTTTCATCGGTAATTTTACTCTGTTTCGTTCTAAGTTTAATATCTGATAACTCCCATTGAGCTTACCGGAATAATAGCAATGAAGAAATCAAATATTAGTAAACAAATCAAATACCATAAAATAAATCAAATCAATTCGCACACAATTATTGCTGTAATTGTACAAAATATTTTATTTACTTATCGATAACACTATTAGCCTGACTATTTTGTACTACTGCTAATACATGCAATTGTATAAAAAATAATATTTGTAATTAATTTTATATTCTTAATTTTTTGCTACCATACTTATATAAATTTATAATAATACATAAATTACAAATTATAAGTAATACTAATTGTTTAATTGTTCTATAAGCATAACTTAGTATGTCCATTAAAAAATTTTAACTGCTACTAGCCATCCCAATAACATCACTATCAAATGGTGATAGCATGTTTTTTACTCATAAAAGATTTTATTATTAGTTCTTTCACTTGGAATATGCTTAAAACCTTTGTATGCTAATATAAATATCTTAATGCCGAGAAGGTGATGAGTCCATGTAGACCTAATCACTATAAGGTGAGATTATAGATGCACAATAATTACCTATAACAAATCTGCTTGTATTGAGAAGCAGACATGTATAACTTACCAGCTAAGTCTTCATGCATGGTGGGTGAAATGTGTGTTTACATAACTTCTTCATCTTATCAGATACTTGCAATTTGCCCACTCTCCATCATTTCCCATTTTGGCTATGGTTTAAGTATAATAACAGTCAGCTTGGCTATTACATCTTTGCTAGCAGATGGAGCCCTTGGAACTGCATTTACATCCTCAAGTATCTAGTTAAAGGAAATAAATCAATGGTTTTGAGATTGACATGAATTGTACTTATAGTTTCAACTTAAGTAATAGTTCAGTATTCCATGACTGAGAATTGTTTCAAGTCAGGAAATGCACACACAAGTAGGGTACACCTCCTTTTTAGCTTCGTGCATGAGAACTGATGGGGCTCCAATTCGCATCTTCCGCTTTGAACAGGATGGTACTCTCAAGTGCAAAAAATACACACTTGTAATTAGGACCTTTGGATAGATAGATCTAAAGTCCTGTTTCCATATCTATGCAGTAGATGATAAGTATAACCTCCCTGCAAGGAAAAGGATTGATCTATCCGAAGCTGGCAGCAAGGATAAGACTTTGATCCTGTCAATAATATTTACTCTTACTCGTATATTATTAAATATATTTGTTGTATTTAATTTTAAATTAATAATAATATAATAAAGTTAAAAGTATATAATATTAAATGTCTATATATAATTTTAATAATATATTTATATATTTAGCTTTATTTATACACTAATTAAATTAACAAATAAAATAAAAGTGATCAAAACCATGATTACTTAAAATAATAAATTTTTTAAATTAATAAATTTATTATAATTTTGATATTTATTTTTATTTAAAAAGTTTATATTATTAAATATATGTGATGTATTACATTTAAATAATAAATTTAATTAAGTTTATAATAAAAATAAATAAAGTTAGAAGTACATAATATTACATATATAAAAGTATCTATCAATTTTTTATTATAGTGTATAATTTTAATTATATATTAATCAAGTTTATGATAATATAATAAATAATTATTTAATATGCATTAATAATTTTATATAATAAAAAAATTAATAAATGAATATAAGTGATAAAAATAGTAGATTTTTTTACAAAAAATATTAATATAATATTTTTCTTTTTACACCCTACCAATTTAAAAAAATATGACACATTTATATAATTAACAATTTTGATATGTTATACTTCTACTTCATTGTTTGTGATTGATTTCTATCAGGGTTGCAATGGGATGGAATATATGGGGTCAAAATAACGTTAGATTATTCCATATTGTCTTATAAATTTAGATTTTTTTTGTCCCTTCTAAGTTTAAAATATAAATAATATTTTTCTTATTTTATATTAATAAAAAATTATGTTATTTTTTATTAATTAAATATATATTATAAAAACAGTCAAATTAGCGAACTAATTTCTATTCGAAAAGTTATTACTTTTCTTTTTCTTTCCTTTCACTTTTATGTATTCCTATTTATGAAACTTTCTTTTTTTTTTCCTTTCACTTTTCTATGTATTAATATTTATGAAAAAAGGTGTTGAGTTAGATGATTCATTGATATAGATTTACTTAATATCAATAGAGTACTTAGTTGAATATAAGCAATTTATCGACAACATTTAAAGCGAGAATTTGTAAATTTTATCTCGCTCATCACATCCACCAAAGTGCGACCCTTTTTAAAAATTTATAACATTGCATGTATTAGGAATATTCAACATACAGATTATAAAGATGCATTTGAATATGTATTTTATGAAGCACTACTTATCATCTTTGTATGAAAGAAGAAAAATGAAGATAATTTATTTAATACCTATCATGCAAGATAATTTATTTAATACCTATCATGCCTTATTCATGGCTAATATAACCTTGAGGTTAAATATGTAGAAGACAATGATTTATTAATAGATATTTTAATTTTATAATTTTTTAATAAAATAATATTATACTATTGAATACCCGTCTTTGATGCAAGTATAGTGGTGGCTAATTCAAAGGTCATGTTGATGATTGTGATGGCATTCCTCCTTTCGTTATTCTCTTTATTAAGTACGTTCGGTAATGCACGAAATAAGTCATGGTGCATTTTCAAGTGCATATTCAAAAACACATCTTCTAAGTTTAAGAAATGTAAACATCGTTACATGGATCCGAGATGATCATCATTTGAGGATGACTGCAGTGTGAACTGGGTGGTCACCTCCTACTTTAGCATCTCCAAGGTTCAAAAACTCTCTAAACATTTAAGGTATCCAATCATTATAACTAGGTTATTACTTTTAATTGATTCTTTTTTAAATTAGTTTGAAATTCCAACAAACGGTGAGATTTTAAGGTATAGAGGCTTATGACATTCTCTAGTCATGGCTGTAAATTGCTAAAATGTTCTTTAATTTAAATTGTTTATGTATAAGAATAAATGAGAAGAGCTCATAAGAAAGATTGATTGATTAATTTAAAATAATATTTCAAACATAAAAAGATTATTTTTTTTACCTTCACAAAATTATATATAAAAAATTTATTTCATTGTATAAAATATTAAGAATAATATTTCACTTATATATAAATTATTAAAATTTGATTAATAGCTTCAATTATAAATAAATTACTTAATTGTTATTTGCTGTAAATTTAAAATTATTTAAATAATTAATTTTTTTTAAATTTTGATATTTATTTCTAATTATAAATTTGTAAAGTATATATTATTAAATATATATATATATATATATATTGCATTTAATTTTAATAATAAATTCAATTGAGTTTATGATAATAAAATAAAGTTGAGAGTATATAATAATAAATATGTGAAAATATTAATAAAATTTATTATAGTATGTATAATTTTAATAATGTGTTCATATATTTAGTTTTAACTTTGTTGATTAATGAAATTAGTAAATAATCTCATGTAAAATAATATATCTTTTAAACTAAATTAAATATCATTTAAATTTGTAAATTTGTTTAAATTTTGTTATTTATTTCTATTTATAAATGTAAAAAGTGTATATTATTAATTTTTAATTTTAATAATAAATTTAATACAAAATTTTTTTAATAATAAATTCAATTTAGTTAATAATAATATAATAAATTTGAAAGTGTATAATATTAAATATGTGAAAATATTAATAAAATTTATTATATTATATATAATTTTAATTATATATTGAATGATTATGTATCCTTTAATAATTATTAATAATACACTGATAAATAATTCTAACTAATGATTTCGTACAATAATATATTTTTTAAACATAATTTTTAATTTTAAAATTATTAAAAATTTAATAATTATTTATATTCTCAATATTCCATATATTAGTTAGATTTTAGTTAATAATCATGTATTGTACCTATAATGTGTTTCCTATTTCATGGATATGTACCCGATATTGGGTTAGGTTGGGATGCAACTAAATGAAATAAATAGAATTATATTCCTAATTATTGTATTATAAACTTAATTGACTATATAATTACAATTATACACATTATAATAAATTTTATAGATTTTTTCACATATATAATATTATATATTCTTTAACTTTATTTTATTGTTATAAACTTAATTAAATTTATTATTAACATTAAATACATTACATATATTTAATAATATACACTTTATCATTAAAATAAATATAAAAATTTGAACAAATTTATGTATTTAGATGATTTTAAATTTATTTGAAAAAATCTATTTTAGTGCATATAACTATTAATGATGCATCATTTCATTTTTATTTTATTTTTAAGCAATTTATTTTATATTTTATTTATTATTTAAAAAAAATTATAAAATTTTTATACTACATTAATATAAAACATTATATATTTAATTTATAAAAAATATGTCATAATTTATAATTTAATTTTAAAAAAGCTTAAAATTTAATAAAATAGTATTTTAAAATAAAAAATATAATTTAATGTGCTAAAATAAATTTTAATGATACGTACCATATTTTAAAAAGTTAATTTTTAATTAATTATACATTATAAATTTAATTGAATTGGCGTATTAAATTAAACTATTATTAATTTAATATTATTAAACTATTATTAATTTAATTTAAGAGAGCTTCATACTCTTTTAATAGAGAAACTAGTATATCGTTATGCCATGACTCAATCTATGGTACTAAGAGCTTCTCTTCTATGAAAAACAACCAAACTTACCTCTCGAGCAAACTTGACAAGTTCATACACAGGTTTATACTCATGCCACATAATATTTAATATACAAGGTGGCACATACATTATCCCCTAAAATTAAATATCACAATAACACTCTACTAGTACAACCTAACTTATAAGAAGTCTTCACTATTCCTTTTCAATTGAGGGTAAAAATCTCAATTTTAACCCTTACACTCATTATACAAATTAATTGAAATAATTCATTTGAATATGAATCTAACTATTAAAAGAGTTATAAGCAAAGGTATAACTCTTTTAAAAATTTATAAAATTGCATGCAGAGAGATTTGAACATATAAAATATAAAGATGTATTTAAATATGGACTTTATAAGTGTTACCTCATGATCTTTGTTGTGCATACCATATAACTAATAAGATATATATGAATCACTTATTACTTTATCTTTATCGAATAGTAAATACTAAATTTAAAAAAAAATGTTCATTACTCTTTTATTGAGTTTAGTTTTATAGATGTTATAAATATATTTAAATTCATATTATTCTTAAATATGATTAAATTTTTTTATATATTTTAAGTTAAAATTTTAAATACAATTAAATTTTTTTGTTATATAACGAATACAAATTATATCATTTTTTATCAACTGCATATGTAAGATAGAATCAACCAAATTAAGTTATTTTAGAGAATAAGTTAATTTAACCTTTAAGTTATATATTATTATTATTTTAAAAAAAAGAGACATTAAGTCACTATTATTAATAAAGATTTCATTTAATTAATGATATAAAACTTCCTTCAAAATAGGAACTATTATTATGTGTGTATAGGACTAGAGGGAAATTTTAGTAAAATAAGAGCCAATGGGTAAATTTAAATGAGTTAAGTACCCAATAAGGATAATTGGAAATCCTATGTACTTAATTGAAACTAAGTTGCAAATAAGAACCAAAAGGTAAAAGTACAAACTTTAGAGATCAAATTGTAATTAAGGCAAAATGTGAGGGACTATATGCAAATGCCCAAAAAGAAGTGGTCTCTTAATCAAAGCATCCTATTATGGATATTTGTGTCGTGTAGGAGCAGACTGCTCAAGCGTTGACTTCGAGAAGCACACTGCAAAGCAAGATTCCGCCATGACAACCACATCAAGATTACTAGGTGAGTGAGAATTGTTATAATGTCCATTCCGGTTGGAA
This sequence comes from Trapa incisa, assembly GCA_030064435.1. Lineage (NCBI taxonomy): Eukaryota > Viridiplantae > Streptophyta > Magnoliopsida > Myrtales > Lythraceae > Trapa > Trapa incisa. The sequence goes on along the minus strand of CM057780.1, from coordinate 15,579,615 downwards.
TAACGAATCACTTTGGAAAATGATTTTCTCGGAATTAGCCTCTTATGATTAGATGACTCTGCTTAAAATATTTGGGAGCTAATTTTGAGGTTTAGGCTCAGTATGCAAGTGGACCCAAGGCCGATGGACACAGGTATGGACCCGTCCAGAACTAGCATGTGAAGAGTAATGCTAAAAGTTCCAATTAATGGAAAATTGTGTGTGATACATATCGAGCCAAGTCTAAGTTGTTGGGCTTGTTGGGCCAAACCTTGCATCACCGAAGCTAGGTCGTCGAACCTATTGGGCCAGTACGCGTGGGTCAAAGCCAAGCCAACAGACCGTTGAGCTGGAGTGTCATGCCTCGACCCGATTTGGTTGGATTCTCGTGAGCAACCCGCCACTCTCCCAGTTTATTAAGGGTTTTCCCTTCTATATACCGTGAGGAGTAAGGCGTTATTTTTACCTGTACTTTTCCTATAATTACATTAATTAAAACTAAATATATATTAACTTTACATATCTGTCTTGCATGTTTACCTATCGAAAGGTTTTTAGGTAGGTTTTCCCTCGGTTACCTAAAAAGGGGTAAAGGGAGGGGGTAAGTTCAATAACTCAGTAAATGGGTGTTGAGAGAAAGTATTCCAAAATATTTTCAATTGGAGTGTGCCAAACTCCTTATTCCTTTTAAAAATATTCTTTCCTTAAATTCCTAGTTCATCAAACCATTTTTTCCTTATTTTCATATTAGGTATGTTTAACAATCAACACACGCCCTTCATCAAAAAGGGAAACACACATTCGTAGGGCAGCCTGTCCACTACACCCACTTGTGGCGTCGGAGCGACTTTACCGACCACCTAGATAGAAGCCTGCTCACTTCTACCATGGGAATGAGTGGATGTTCGCAACATCCGACCCTCAAACTTGAGAAGTAACTCTATGATCGTATGAGGACATAGACCTCATTCCGACCCCACCCCGGTCTCATGCGCATGAAGCTACGTCGAGCTTCCTTGATTGCTGACACGACAAACAACCCTTATCTCCACCATGTCGTCCTGTAGCCCCTAGGATGTATCACTACCCCTCTTGGGCGTCTTGATGGTCCTGAACCTCAGGTGCATGCACAAAAAAAGTTTTCCATAAAATCATTTATCTTTGGTGTCACTAGTCTAACGGCCCAGACTCTCAACTCAACCTACAACTGTTTGTTTAGACCGGTTCATCGACCTAGTCCTATCACACTACCGCCAGTCCATCGAGTATTTCGGTCTTGTCTTAGTACCATAGCCAAATCACATAAATTATTCATTAAGAATTTTCATGGCTTATTATGATGTTTATTTTTGAGCTCCTACTCGTGCCAACTGGCCTTATGCCCACTGTACGTAATTTTCTAAAACCGGGCATTTTTGCCCCAAAGTTCCAAAACCGAGACCCCTCACCTATTTGAGCTATTCGCGCTCTCGTCAAGAAGGTTTTCCAAAAGTTTTAAAAATGTGATGATTGTCAAGCACTCATGTCACTTAGTCATCTAACACTACATCATAATAGAGAGTTTATTGATAATATAATCACAGTATATAAAATAAAAAATTATTATAAGTTTATAAAATTAGAAAAAATTATATTATTTATAATTTATAACTTTTAAAATAAATATAAATTTGACCTATTATCATTTTACGATACATTTTTAAATAATATAATAGTCGGTGGACTTTCACCTATATCCGACACAGAAAACTCGACTTATAATATAAGTGTAAAAGAAAAATACTCAAAATAATCTCAATTTTATTCATTATTCTTCTTTCATGCGAGAGGCATTTTTGTTCAAGTGCATATTTAAATACATTTTCATAGTTATTGAGAAAAAAAATACATTTTTATAGCATGTATGTTCCATTGTCTCTAATGTATGCAATGTTATAAATTTTTAAAAGGGTTATAATTTTACAGAAGTGAATAGCAAGATAAGATGTGGAGATTTTTACTCGATAAGTTGATTGATGATGAGGAGCTAACATTGAACTAAATAGTACCATCTAACTCAATTCCATTTTTTTTCTATAAACGGTAAAATGGAAGAAAAAATAGTAATAACTTTAATTTTACATTGTGAATATGATTTCAAATTATCAATTATACAAGTAATATGCTTTTTATTTCAAATTTTAGTTATAATTATTTGAATTATTCAAATATTGTGAAATAATATTTAAATTTTCATACTTGATCATATTTTAAAAATAATTTTTAATTTTTTATTAAAAAATCAATATACAAATTAAATGACTAACAAAAATATTATTTTTATATCAAACACATTATTTTAGAAAATTAACATCCATTTAACACAATTAATACATTTTCATCAATAATATTAATTAAATTATTAGACCAAATTATAGTATATTAATAATACAATAAAGTTTGGTGATGGTAAATAGTGTACTAGTGTTAATGTAGATTTCAAAAATTTATATCATTTTTTCCAAAAACTTAGTATACAATTTGAATAAATCTTTATTATTATAATAATATTATATCACTTATATATATATATATATATACAAAGTTACTAATTGGTATATATAAAAAAATTATATTTTTCTTACTTGAGGCGAAATTGATATTTCTCTCGTATAAATAATATAGAGATGAATGGATTGAATATCCAAAATTCAATTAAAAATAAATAGGATAAATTAATTTTGTATTTACCATTTTCCTTATATAATGATAAAAAGCAACTAAAGCAAATATGTAAGTACAACTAGCTCCATTTTCCCTGATGCAAGGTCTACAGGTAAATTCACAACAGTTCTACATGAATTCAGTCCGAATTAAACTGAAACTCGAGTTGAGTTATCGACAAACTGACATTCCTGATTAAGGAGATGACCCATAAGAAGTCAGGAGTTGAGAATCATACAACCTATCTCAATCACACACCGTTTACGAGTAAGAGTTTAATGGATGGTTTAACTGGCATACGGCTTTCATTCCGAGAACCATACAAAAGATAGTGAGGTGTTTGGAACCCTAAAAAGTGGCCATGGGTTTGATTGCTTAATTATAAAGAAACCGTAATAAAGAAGATAAGGAAAAAGGATAAAAGGTATATATTATTTAGAAACTGAGAGAGGAAATGTTATTAAATGGAAATATATTTAAATAAAAATTTTAAATTTTATAAAATTTTATAAATTTATATTCCAATTTATTTAATACAATTTAAACATCATTTCATTCAATTTAATTAATTTGAATATAGATTGACTTTTTAATTTAAATATGGAGTTAGGCAAGTTCAAGTGAGTTTTATATTTCAAATGTTGTTCCACTCTTCAAACCAAACTCAAAAACCATATCAAATATCTATTACATGTCCCTTTTTTGTCATTGTCTAATATTTTTAGTGCAAATAAATTATTAATGCATTCAATAGATATATTAATACTTTAAGATATTAAAGTTATACCATTTCTAATCAATCTTATTGATATTTTAATATTATATATTTTCAATTTTATTATATTATTATAAATTTAATTGAATTTATTATAAAAATTTAATACATAATATATATTTTAAAATATATACTTTACTTCTTTATAACTAAAAATAAATGTAAAAATTTGAAAAAAAAACTATAAAATTATAAAATAGTTAATATTATTGTATGAAAAATATATAAATCATTATAAATTGCACTTGACATATACTAATTTATTAATACATACAAGTATTATACATTAATATATATTATAAAGTCAATTCAATACATAATTAAAATTATACACATTCTAATCAATATTTTCACATATTTAATATTACACTACCAACTTTATTGTATTATAATAAACTTAAAATACATTACATATATATAATAATATACATTTTATAAAATAAATTTTAAAATTTTAATTATTTTGAATTTATAAATTATTTAATATTAATATGCCAAATATCTATTATAATATCCATTCTTTTATTTGATAATGAGCCTTTGCTAATTTTATTAGTGTTATATATGTTAAAACTAAATACATTAATATATAATTTAAATTATATACATTCTAATAAATCTTGTTAATATTTTTATAAATTTAATATTATACATTTTTAATTGTATTGTATTATTATAAACTCAATTAAATTTATTGTTAAAAGTAAATACCTCATATATATTTATTAATATATGTTTTGAAACTTTATAATTAAAAATAAATATTAAAATTTGAACAAATTTAAAAATTTAGATGATTTTAAAATTATAAATTAGTAAAAAATCTATTTTTGTATGTAATTATGAGTTGAGAACATCATTATATAATAAATTTAATTGAATACATAATTAAAATTATACATATTTTAATAAATATTATTAATATTTTCACATATTTAATATTATACACTTACAAATTTATTTTATTATTATAAAATTAATTGAATTTATTAATAAAATAAAATACATCATATATATTTAATAATATATACACTTTATAAATAAAAAAAATGTCAAAATTTGAATAAATTAATAAATTTAGATAATTTTAAATTTATTTAAAATTTTTATTTTTAAGTAATTATGAGTTATTATCACTTGAATGTGATTTAATTCTATAAGTATATATCATTTTTATCTTATTTTAAAGTAATTTATTTTATTTATTTATTATTTATAAATATTTATCAAACTTTTATTAAAAACGTAAACTATGTAAATATAAAATATGTCATAGTTTATAATTTAATTTAAAAAAAATCTCAAAATATAATAAAGTAATGGTTTGCATATAAAATTAAAATTAAATGTATAAAATAAATTTTAATGATAAGTAATATATTTTAAAAACTTTAATTTTTAATTAAATATCCCATTATACTTATAATTCTCTTGTACATCACTATATTTTTATTTTTATTAGTTAATAAAAATATTAACTATAAACATTTTTTATATTTAAATATAAATTTTATTAGAAAATAATTATATAAATATTAATAAAAAGGTAATACCGAGAAGGATAATATCCTTGTTTACGAACCTTTTAAATGGATGGAAAAAACTTGCTCGTTATACATACAGTAGCTATCTTTAATGGGCTTGACGGAACGGGTTCGGATTAGTCGAAACATGTATGTCAACGGGTTGGGTCAGAAAAATACTTTAAAATCTATATCTGTCCTATTTAATAAAATGTATATTTTAAAACTTTTAAACGAAAATGACTAATTTGGTATGAATATTCCACCACCTAAAATATTCTTCAAACTTGTTAATATATAGGTTATAAAGATAATATTAAGAATAAAAAATTAGTGTAATAAAAACTCTAATTCAATATTTTAAATGAAATGTATGACAATTAAATTTTATTTAATTTGAAAATTATTACCTCAAATCATATCATTTAAAATCATATAATGTAAAATAATAAACTAACTTAACTTATGGTCTAAAATGGTACTTCAACTTATTTAATTTACATCATTAATATTTTAATATTATTTTCTTTTTGGTAAATAACTTAGAAGCTATTTACTTATATTAAATGAGTATAATTTTCTACTTACCATATATTTTTTAGTGCATATAAAAATTATAAAACTAAAAATATATATAAAGCTCTTAAACTTTATATGATCTTTATGTTATTAAATATTGAAATATAAAAAGAATAAGGATAACTATTTGAATGAGATTACTTGTATTATAAAAGGTCAACTTATATAAACTTATTTAATTTACTGTATAATAAGTTTTTTTATTTAATTTAGCTCCAATCACCTCAAATCTCACGTGGCATCTATAAATATTATGAAGTTTATCATACTCAAATGTTTTTTTATGTTACTTATTAATATTACTGAGTTAATAAGATATATATTTCATTAATTCTGAAAGATATTTTATTACAAGAAAAAAATTACAATTATTTGTTAATTATTAAATAACAATATCTTAATATTAAAATTAATTAAGTTGAGTTAATAGGAAAATTTCAATTTAAATGAAATCATATCATAACATGTAGAAATAACTGGATTGAATAAATTACAAGAACTAAGCTTACTTGTAAAGTATTCTACGTTATTTTATATACTTTAATTTTTAATGATTTAAAAATTATTTAAGGTGTTACATTTTCATATATATCTTATTAACTATATATAATTTCAATATGCACAACAAAATAAATTATACTTCTAAATAAGTTGTGATTTATTTAAGAAATGAAGAAAATATTAAAAATTTGAATTGAATAATCTTGTATAATGAGAATTAGTTGATGATGGTAAGATAAAGTTTAATTTTTTTATAAATCTAATTATTTTTTAAATTATAATCTTGGCTATACTTAGTTTCTCTACTATACTTTTAGAAATTAGTCAATATTAATGTATAAACCATATAATTATGTAATATACATTTTATAATTAAAAATAAATATAAAATTTGAAAATTTTTAAAAATTAAAATAATTTTAAATTTATAAATTAGTCAATATTAATATTTGAACTACGAAAACCTTATTATAATTTGTAATCATTTGTACAGAATTTTCTAATTTTATTAATACATACAAGTTTAAAAGAAATTAGTGCATTCAAGTTTAAAAGCAAAAAAAAATTATTGCAAGTATTATACATCCCTATTATTATTATAAACTCAATTGAGTGCATAATTAAAATTATACATATTTTAATAAATTTTATTGTTATTTTCATATATTTAATATTATACACTTTCAACTTTATTATATTATTGTAATCTTAATTAAATTTAGATTTAAAATTAAATATATCACATATATTTAATAATATATATTTTGAACAAATTTTAAAAATTAATAATTTTAAATTTAAAAATTAATCATATAAGAAATTTATTATGATATATTATTAATAATTAGAATTACTTTACATCATTTGCTAATCTCATTATTGCATGCAAGTATTATTGCATACAAGTATACATAGTAAATATTGTATAAACTCAATTAATACATTAAAATTATACACATTATAATAAATTTTATTGATATTTTCACATATTTAATATTATACACTATCAATTTTATTATATTATTATAAATTTAATTAAATTTATTATTAAAATTAAAATTTAATAAAATATACTTGAAAGATTTATAATTATAAATAAATATTAAAATTTAAATAAATTTACTAATATAATTTTAAAAAATATATTATTATACATTATAATGAATTCTAATCGCATGTATGTCATTATATATATATATATAGTTAAAACTAAATGCATGAATACAACATTAAAATTATACATTTACTAGTAAATTTTATTAATATTTTCAAATATGTAATATTATATACTTTCAACTTTATTGTATAATTATAAAATAAATTTAATTTATTATTAAAATTAGATACAACATATATATTTAATAATATATAATTTGTAATGTATTAACCGGCCTCAATAAATTAAAATACAGGCCATCAAGGGGTTGTTTTTGTTAAATGCGGTAAAGTGAATCGTTTACTAAGTTAACATAAATATAATACATTGTGCAAAAAAAACATAAATATAATGGAGATGGAGATTGAGAGAGTTATGTAGAAGTTGTTAGGAAGCTAATGGAAGCACAAATGCTTAATAAATGAGATATGACATCAAATATAAAACAAATAGTTAAGGAATGAGTTATAACATCACAAATAAAGTTATAGATTTTTGCAAAAAAAATAATTTGAATACATAATGCTCGAGAGACCAATACTTAATACATTTTTATATACAAATAAATGTCTATAAATACATAAAATGTACATAGCATGTCATGTCATGTAGCAGCTTATGTATATTTTGATTGTTTGTCCACCCATGAAAGTTCCTCCTTATGTTGGGCTTCATGGTGCTAATGTGACTGAGCTATATCTAGGATCCATAGGTCACTAATTAGAAGATGATAAAATTATCATAATCTACCATCGGCTTTTTTGAGTCATTTTGATGAACAATATGGTCATACTGGTACTTTTGTCTATTTAGACTTTCTTTTCTTCCCTGACTTGAGTCATTTTGTTGAACTTTCCTATTAGAACATATATTGGACTAACTCAAGTACTCAATTTAGTTTAATTAGGTCAATTATTTGATATCTTATAGCAACAAATAATAAAGGGAGAAAAAAAATGTAACTAAAATACTATAATAACAAAATATTTTAATATTTTAACAATGATCTCTCTCCATTATTTTTTTTATCATCAATCTTGATTATTATACATATGAAATTATAGCAATAATGTAGATCTATGCAAGGATTACATAGTAATTGTTCCTATAGTACATAAGTTAACCTAATAAATATATTTATGTTTGAACAAAAAATTGTGGCTAACATTTGATAGAAGAAGATATACAAATGAAAGATCATTATATATATATATATATATATATACACACATAATGGGAACAATTTCCTTTGACACATAATCTTAACATATAAAAATACAAAGCAAGAAAAGATGTTTTTATAACTTCATTCAAAATTTAAAATTAAATGAATATAAATTTTAGTTGTTTTATTAAAATGTATATTATTATCTATTATTAATGCCAAAATAATAAAAATTACAAAGTGTGTACTAATATATATATATATAATTAAACATAATGAGAAATCCATGGGTCAAATATATTAAAAATAAGTCATAGAAAGGAAGTAATAAAAATAAAATAATATTGACTAACCCTATTAAATAATGAACAATAAAATATGATATTATTAAGCAAAACATTATCCAATTTCACAGTACACTTATTCAATAGTAATATTAACAATTCATCATGCTAGATCGGATATTGTCCAATTCCTAGGCCAGATGGGATATAACTATTCATGAGGCTGGCCACAGTACACCATTTGGCATCCCTATCCTATATATAAGGATTGTGGGAGGTCATAGCCATCTTAAAAACCTTGTACTAAATCCATGATCAGAATACATTAATCAATCCCTATATCCTTTCATTTCCAATATTATTTTTAAAGTTACTATAAACTAATAATATAGTATATTTATTGCGAAAATATTTATTCATCATAATATCTATATATTACAAAGTTTATATCATAATATCTCGAATAGTATACTATTCATCTATGATTTTGCTGAATATATTTAAGTTTGGCTTTTAGGTCTAAAAAATATTATTTTTCACTTAATTTGTTTTTTTATATTATATTTATATTTTTAACTAACATATAGTAAAAAAATTGTAGAATGGGTACCATCTTTAGTTCGAGTTATATGTTGAGATTTTTTTTTCTAAAAAGTAACACATTTTCACAAGAAGAGGTAGAGTAAGGGTTCTAATATCGATCCGCCGACACCGAACCCGAGCAGATCTAATAATGGTCGTGTTGCCACTTCTGATTCTATTAAAATATTCGAGTGAATCAGATGATATTATGGGTCAGTCATATTCGTTCGTCTCTCAGCCTCTAGTCCTATATTTGGGCCGATTTGAACTCCCAAATCTCAAATACAAGAACAATCTTGCCTCTTAGCTCAACTCTATTCAACTAATCTATAATCTATAGTGTTTAATAGGGGTCGGTCACATTACCTATAGACCAAATAATCCCTTGCAAAAAAAATAAAAAGTCCAGACCAAACCCAACGCCACTGACAGCCAGGTGACTATGACAATTAAAAGTAAAAATGGGTCTGCCAAAACTATTGTGAAGGAAGCTGAATTATCTCATAAATTATTAAATAATATGAAAAAAATATAAAGAAAAATATAGATTATATATTTATTTATTAAATAAACAAATTTTTTTGATAGATATATTAAATAGGTTGCTGAGTGCTAAGTAGATTCGACTTCTCCACCTTCCCTCTCCAACATATCTTTTTTGGCCCAAGTCGAATTTCAAATTCGAGTTAAATATAGTTATATTCCAGTAAAGCAAATAAAAAAAAGGGAGAAATGTTAAACATTATTGAAGGCAAATTGCCAACAAAATTAATTTTAAAAAATAATTAAATAATGTGTTGTACCAATATAGCGCATCCTTATTAATTTTATATTTTATTTTGTACTTTTAAAAGTAGAGAAAATTATATTCATATATAGGTTTTTTTTTCACTTGGATTTCACCTAAAATAACCTTACACAAAACTCATGCTCTAATCGACCACCCTTGGCCACAAGATAATATAAAAATACCATTTTGTCATCCTTTGTCATCCTTTGGTTTGGTTGAGAAATGCAATCCATTGAGTGTTTACAAGTATGGCTGTTGCTAATTCAAAGGCTATGTTTGCAGTAGTGTTGGCCGTCCTTCTTGCATCCTACTCATTGGCCACCCCGTGGATGCAATAAACAAGTCATGGTGCATCTTCAAGTGCATATTAATAAGCTCATCTTATGATATGTTTCAGAACTGCAAGTATTATTGCTTGCTTCACAGAGGATTAACGTCGGCTGGCGACTAGGTGTACGGCCACTTGGGCATGCACTCCGTGGTCACCTACTCCCTTCACATCACCTGTAGAAGCGTCATGAACTCTCTAGTTATTATGTAAAGATCTAATATACTATCTTCTTATAATATTATTTCACATTTTATAATATATAGAAATATTATAAATTTATAATATTTTATATGTTATACTAATTAAAATTTTTAATTTTTAATTAAATATAAATTCGAGATTTCATCAATACAATACTGTTATCTAGTAGCTCTGTATTCCAATGTGTTATTTATTTACTGGTATTAAATAAAAATATTTAATATATTGTTTTTTCTAATTTAAAATTATAAAAATAATATTTGGTACATAAATAATTATTAAAATAGGATAAATAAGTTGAGAATATAATATTAAATTGTATAAAATATTTTTTTTATAAATTTATAAAATTATAATTTTTAAGTAAATATATTATATGTTCACCCTACACTATTATTAAGGTTTATAGGCTAATATTAAGTCAGATATAATCTTATATTTTGCTAGACAAAATTTTTGACAAATTCCCAACTCTCATTCCTCCAAACAAATTCTATACAACTATGTATACCTTTTATAAAATTTACTCATATTAATGTCGGATATTATTGTAAAATTTATTCGATTTCATTTGTTCTTACTATTAAAGGGCATATTATGTTGAGGTTTCCAACAAGAAGAAAAGCTAGGTAGATTTAGGAAAAATTGCTAAATGGTACTTAATTTTGAATAATGGGTGTATCACACTATAATTGTCACGTTCTTTTTATTTTAAATGTTAATAGTATAAATGAAAAGAATTTCTTATATTGCATTTAATTAATTCTCTAAGAAAATAGTTATTAATTAGTCTTGCAAGGTTATGATTAGATATGCATGAACACTAAATCTGAATAAATGTTGATGTTATTACACATTTAAAATATTAAATTTAATTTAATTTTAATATATTAATTTGATGATAAATATTATAAGAATAAGTTCAAAAATAAAAATTGAAACTCTCTTAATATTTATCATTAAATTGTATGCATATATTAACAAGGTATATGAATTAAAATACTGTGTGTATATATTAACAAAATATATGAATTGAAATACTGTCTTAAGTTATATGAATTATAGTTGATTATTAGTTGCACATAATTATATCAAATTCATTTAGTATGAATTGATTACATAACAGGAATAAAATTAAACTTGTTGGTTACCTTGGTTGAAATAATAATGAAAGAATTCAATATGATAAAAGAAATTTAGATATCTAAATTCACGATCATTGATTAAATTAATGATAGGAACTTATATGATATAAAATTTAAATATTTTAAGTTATAATCGTAATATTTGTAGTCGAAAATATTTTAAAATATAATCTTAATATTTGTAGTTGGAAATGTGTAGCAGAAAAAATGATAAAATTAAGGATTTATAAAAGGTTAGTATGGTTCAAAGAATTATCATGCTCACCCATTTAGCTTGAGCCCTATTGTTAGATTTTGTTAGTCTAGTATTTATATAAATTTTTATAATTATTTTAAAATGTTATTGACCATTACTATTAATGGAATAAAATTGGGTATACATCATTTTAATTTTTGATACAGTAAATAATTTTACTATTTGATAATATGTCCATTAATAAAATAAACAATATTAAATTGAGTTACAATTTAAAAATTAATTTTAGGACGGCTCTAATACCACTGCAATGTATTGGAAAGTGATAGGCTCTACTACTAATGTTATTAGAAAATTAAGTATTATTAATTTTATAAAGATTTTATAGTATGAATCGACAACAATAGCACTACTAAGGCCCAAGTTTAGGGCATCTTGATTACACTAGATGATCAAAGATATGTGTAATATTTATTTATAGAGTTTAAAAACAATGTATTATCCACACTTTCCTAATAAAATGCGACAACTTTCAATATTACTTTTTTAAGTAAAATATTATTTTATTTAATTTTAAGTTATTTTACCTAAAAAATAAATCATAAACTTTATATGATATATTTTTTATAAATTAAATATATCATATTTTATATTAATTTAGTATAAGTTTTCAATAAAAATTAATAACTATTTTAAAATAATAAATAAATAAATTAGATAATAATAACAACTAATAATCAGAGAATAAATATTTCACACATTAAATTTGTTCAAATTTTAATATTCATTTCTAATAATAAAGTTGCAAAATATATATTATTAAATATATTTATTCTATTTAATTTTAACAATACTTTCAATTAAATTTATAATAATACGATAAATTTAAAAGTATATAATATTAAATATGTGAAAATATTAAAAATATTTATTAAATTATATTATAATTTTAATAATATATTCATATATTTTGTTTTATATATATACTAATTAAATTAATAAATATGATCAAAATTATGATTACTTAAATTAATAAATCTTTCAAATTATATTTAAAATAATTTAAATAATAAATTTAATTGAGTTTATAATAAAAAATAAAATTAGAAGTATATAATATTAAATATAAAAAATATCTATAAAATTTATTATAATATATAATTTTAATTATATATTAATTAAGCTTATTACCATACAATAAATAATTATATATTACGCACTAATAATTTTATAAAATTAAAAAAAATTAAAAAACAACATACAACTTATGAAATAAAATAGTAGATTTTTTCACATTAAAATATTGATATAACATTTTTATTTTTTATGTCTCAACTATAAAAAAAAATATGAATTATTTGTATGATTGACAGTTTTAATATGTCTGTTTAAAGTTTTTTTGTTTTATGGTGATAAAATAAGGATAATTAAAAATTTTATTAGTTAAGAAAGTGTATTGATTAATCAATAAATATATATCATTAAATTAAAAAAAGAGATATATATATTTAAAACCTCTATTTTCTTACGTGCGTAGATTTTATTTAATTCACATTATTAAACTATCATTAAATTAGAGCTAAAAAATAATAAATTTATTTAAAATAGTAATTATTGAGTCGTTTATATATATATATATATATGATGTCATAACTCCTTATATAGCCTGTATAAGTTTCTATAAAACAACTCCTTAATGGTGTGAAACATGTAATAACTTATATTACATCGTACACTACCTTTTTTATTAATGTTATGCTAATTAATATGAAAAATATTTATAGTTAATATTTTTATTATCTAATAAAAATAAAATAATTACTATAACAATTTATTTACGCACTTAATTAAAAAGTAAAAATTTTAAAATATATTATATATCACTAAAATTTATTGTAACATATTTAATATTATTTTTTTAAACAAAATATTACTTTATTAAAATTTAAATTCTTTTGTTAATAAATAAATAAATAAACTTTATATATCATATTTTTATAAATTAAATATATATAAGTTTTTAATAAAAAATTAATAAAAATATGTATTAATGAAATTAGTAAATAATTATAACTCATTATCACATAATATAATTACTCTTTAAAGTAAATTTAAAATTATCTAAATTGTTAAAAATTTTCAAATTTTAATATTTATTTTTAATTATAAATTTATAAAATATATATTATTAAATATATTTATTGCATTCAATTTTAATAAAGACCAACAGGAGTAAAGTATAGAAATGCTCAATCTCCTTTATATTCTATAAAACAACTGATTTATGGTGTGAAACATGTAGTAATAACTGATGTAGTACTTAAGTCATTATTACATCGTATACTACCTTTTTTATTAATGTTATACTAATTAATATAGAAAATATTTATAGTTAATATTTTTATTATCTAATAAAAATAAAATAATCACTATAACAATTTATTTGTGTATTTAATTAAAAAGTAAAATTTTAAAAATATATTATATATAACTAAAATTTATTTTAACACATTCAATATTACTTTTTTAAACAAAATATTACTTTATTAAAATTTAAATTATTTTGTTAAAAAATAAATAAATAACCTTTATATAACATATTTTTATAAATTAAATATATATAAGTTTTCAATAAAAAATTAATAAAAATATGCATTAATGAAATTAGTAAATAATTATAACTCATTATCACATAATATAATTACTCTTTAAAGTAAATTTAAAATTATCTAAATCTTTAAATTTTTTCAAATTTTAATATTTATTTTTAATTATAAATTTACAAAATATATATTATTAAATATATGTATTACATTCAATTTTAATAATAAATTTAATTGTGTTTATAATAATAAAATAAATTTAATAGTATATAATATTAAATATATAAAAATATCAATCAAATTTATTATAGTATATATAATTTTAATGATATATTCATTTATTTAGTTTTAACCGTATGTATTAATAAAATTAGCAAATAACATACAAGTGGTCAATATTCATGATAATAATAATAGATATTTTAAATTAAATTAAAAATCATCTAAATTGATAATTTTTTTTTAAATTTTGATATTTATTTATAATTCTAAAGATGTAAAGTGTATATTAGTAATTTTTAATTTTAAAAATAAATTTGAGAGCAATAAAAATTTTTAATAGTAAATTCAATTAAGTTAATGTAATATAATAAAGTTAAAAGTATATAATATTAAATATATGAAAATATAAATAAAATTTTTCCTATATCCCAAATGACGGGTTTTACATGAATACTGTTTTACAAATGTATAATATTTTTGATAATAAAAGGGTGTGTGCTTGATTGTTAAACCAAATATATGAAGGAGTAATATATAATTATCTTTGTTAATGATAAAAAGGGAAATATGGAGGTTTAATTTCCAAAGAATGAGTGTAGAGATATAATGTGAAAATTGAACAATCCTTCACCCTTATTCCCTTTAGTACCCACTCATTGAGTTATATAACTCACTCACTCCCTTATCCCCTTTCAGGGAAGCTTTTCAATAAGAAGAGGGAAAGCTTGTGAAACAAGCTCGGATTACCACGAATAGGTAATTTTATTAAGTTATTTTATTTACATGGTTATGGAAAAATATATAGGTTGTAAGCATTTACCTTTACTAGTCTATCTTGGTAGAAATACTATTTTAGTATAGGAAGGGGGTGGGAGGTTAATCACGGGGTTCTAACCAAACCGGGTTGGGATGTGACATATAAACATTTACAAGTTAGTGTGTTGTGTTGATGTAACTGCATTAAACTGTACGCTAATATGCAGGTTGACTAGATAGCAAGTTATCCTTGATAATATACCTTCTTGAATAGAGTTAGCTGAGTCGACCCTTGAATGATGGCATCCCACTATGAAAGGCTAAATTGAGAAATTAGTAAGATATGAGGAAGTGGTTAAAATTAAACCAACCTTGTATGTAGTGTCCATCATAGTTGTATGACACTCGAACAACAAATTTGTAATGATCAACTATGAGAAAATTGGTTAAGATTTTACAACCAATATTTGGGTTGTTCATCATGATCATATAACATTTACAATATAGATATTTATTGATAAGATATGAGAAAATTGGTTAAGATTTAACAACCATCATTTGCGATGTTCATCGTAATCAAACGACACTTAGATAATGGATCTATATTGATAAGATATGAGAAATTTGGTTAAGATTGAACAACTATCATCTAGAATATTCATTGTGATCATATGACACTCTTACAATATATTTGTAATGATAAGATATGAGAAAATTTGTTAAGATTTAACAAATATTGTTTGGAGTTTTCATCCATATGACACCTAAACAACTAGTCTGGATAACACCATGTTGTTTTAATTAATTGTCGTGACCGTGCAACAATTAGGCTGTAAACCCCATCCCTTTATATGTAAGAAAATTGGGGAAAGAACTGGTCAATTCAAAGGAGAAAATCGAGCTGCTTCATGAACCTTAATCGATAGAGAAAGGGTAAAATGGGAAATCGACAAATCCCAAGTGACTCAAAGAGTCATAAAAACCATGGAAAGGAACCTTGGGATAGATGGGAAGAGAAAACCAGACCGGTTTAAGTGAATTGGACCTGAACCGGATTGAACTAGTTTGAACCATACTCGAACCGGTTTCTAAATTCATTTTTCTTGGCAGCATAAAATGATCAAATTGGGGAATTGAAGCCACCATTAGATGGAGAATGAATTTAGATAAATTTAGAAATTATTAATTTTGAGAAATTTGGTCGAATCGGGCCTGAACCGACCGATTTACGCATTGAATCGGTCGGATCGGTCCGGTCCAGTTCGGAACAGTGTCATCTTCTTCCTTCAGATGATAGTACTATTCATTCAATATAGAAATGGATAACGCTAGTGAAGGAAAAACTACTCCGATCAGGCCATTTCAAGGCGAGGATGTGCTCAACCCAAAAAGGAAAGTTGTCGGGCAGAGGGTCCCCGAGCTCCCTATATAAAGAGCTCCTCTCCATTCATCCCTCACACACCTCAAATCTCTATTCTCTCTCAACTGCTCTAGTTTCCGGTGAAGCTTGAACTAGAGCTCCGATATGGGCCTTTTTTCTCAGTCTTAGGGCGCAAGGTCGAGTGCTATAGACTCTGGGGTAAGTCAGCTACCTGATAGTACCTTCCTTTCGACCCGAGGATTGCCAGAGAAGTGCCGGCAGAATCAAATAGTGAAGTAGTTCCGACAGATCGAAGCTGCCATGTTTTGGCCGAGCCGAATTCAGCCAAATTTAGCCCTCCTCCAGCCAAACCAAGCCTCCCCAACACCCCACAGCCCTCATACGACCTCAACAGAGTTGAAAGGTAAGCCAATTTGGCCTAACTCAGTCGTTGCAGATTAGAGTTAGAGAGAGAAAGTGCTGAACTTTACTGACAAAATTCTCCCTCGATTCAATATCAATTGTAGCAATTCTTTATCCTAGAAGGAACCTCAGGACAAGAGCTACCTTCCCCGATTAAGAGATCGGACTGTTGTACTTCTGATGGTAAGCTTTTGAATCTTTCTCTCTCTACGTATAATTTTTCGACGAAGCTTCGTTTGAGCTCAATATGGACCCAAATGATGTGGTTCAAAGCTCAATTGAATCATATGGAAGTGTAGAAACTGATCCATATCTTCAATTTGAGCAACTAACCCCGATTGAATGGCCAATTTGAAGATATCAAATTCGATCAGTTTGAAGGGGAGAAATTGGGGGAAAATTTTGGGGAAAATTGAGGATTTTGTAAAATTGAGGGACTTTTTTTGCAATTTCCCAAAATTGAAGGCTGCCACGAGAAAGATGTTGAGGGATGAATTGGTCAATTTTTGAAGCATTTGGGGCTAAATTTCCATTTTTGGAAAGTAGGGGCAAAATGGTAATTTTTAAAAAGTTGGGGACCAAATTAGAAATTTAGAATACTTGAACCCCTTATACAATTTTGAGTAAAATAAAGACTCAAAGGGAATTTTGGAAGTTTTGGGACTCCATTTGGGGAAAATTGACATTAGGGACCTAAAGTTAAGGAAAAATGAACTTTAGGAACCTAAGTGCAATTAATTGATAAATTGTGAGCCTAGGCGGTTATGCCAAACTGAAATTGATAAGGTTGCCCAAATCATGTAGGAACACGTGTGACTTGAACACAAACAAGAGAAAGCTTGTGTAGACTTGGCAAACCGACTGGAATAAACATGTCATAGTCTTCGGGTAAGTGGGCATATTTACATCATACCTGGTTGGGATGATGAGCACTTTATAAATGAAAAAAATCACTTGTAAGTGGGATTTTAACATCATACCTGGATGGAGTGATGGACGATTTAGTCTAAAACCTACTTACCGGTTGTAAGTAAAGGAAAATCATACCCGGTTGGTATGATGAACTTCCTTGAAGGAAGGAGAAATCCGCTTGCCGGCTATAAGCAGAGATATTATCACACCCGGTTAGTGGGATGAAGTAAAAATGTATTTTTATCAGAAGTGTTCTCCTTTGACTTTGTGCCAATGCTTAAACCATTTGGAAAATCTTCTTGATGGGAGCTAGAACAACTCAGATAGGCTAGAGGCCTCAGTTTTTGAACTTGTAGGGCTAAATGCCCGGTTTTGGAAAAACATGTGCATTGGGCCTAAGGCTAGTGGGCACGAGCAGGAGCTCGTAAACAAACTTGAAATGAGAAAGCCATTAAATTTCTAATGAACTGGTTATGTGATTTCTCCATGGTACCAAGTCAGGACCGACAATACTCAATGCCTTGGCAGCAGTGCGTTAGGGCCAGGTCGACGAACCAGCCTAGACAAATAGTTGTAGGTCGAGTTGAGGGTCAGAGCTGTTGGACTAGTGACACCAAAGATAAATGGCTATATATGAAAAACTATTATTTTGTGCATGCACTTGAGGTACAAGACCATCAAGACGCCCAAGAGGGTAGTGATGGGTCCTAAGGGCTACTGGACGACATGGTGGAGATAAAGGCAGTTCGTTGTGGCAGTCAGTTGGGAAGCTCGAAGTAGCTTCTTGCGCATGAGACCAGGATAGGGTCGGGATGAGGTAACTGTCCTCATACTGACATGGAGTGGCATTCAGGTCTGAGGGTCGGATGTCAAGAACATTCACTCAGACCCAATGTAAAACCCGCCCTTTTGAGCTAAGGAAAACCAGGAAAAGAACCGGTCAAACCAAGTGAGGATTTAGAACCGGTTCACAAACCCAATTATTTTTGAACGGGCAAGTTGGGAATTTACAACTCTCGGGTGATCCAAAGGGTTCATTAAACCTTGGAAAACAAACTTAAGACAAATTAGAAAATAAAAACCAAAGTGGTTTAAGTGAACTAGATTCCATAAGAACTTTAAAGTTAAGCGTACTTACTTGAGAGTAATGTGAGGATGGGTGACCTCCTGTGAAGTATGAATTTTTTTTGTAACCCGAAATTTCGGTCAAAAATTTGTATGTACGCCTTATCATAAAAATTAATACTGAAATTTAATTTATTAGAATTAATACCGAAATTTAATTTATTAGAATTAATACCGAAATTAAATTATTGGAATTAATACCAATAATTTATGGCAATATTAATACCAGTAAATCTCGCCCATTTAATACACGGGTTTTACAACTATATAAAGAGTTCATCCCCATTTCATTCTCCTCACACCTGAACACTTCTCTCTCTCTCTCTACTGCTCCATTTCCCGGTAAAGCTCGAACAAGAGCTTCAACTTGAACAAAGGTCGGGCTCTTTAGAACCGGGGGGAAGACAGCTATCTGATAGCAAACTCCAATCAATCCGAGTAACGTTGGAGAAACGCCGACATGATGGAATAGTGAAGCAACTCCGGCGGACCGAAGCTGCCCTATTTCGGCCAAGCTGAAATCGGCCATTTCAAGCCCTCCCAACACTTTCTCAGCCTTTCCACGACCAAATTAGGACCGAAAGGATGAACCTCAGGATGAGACCTATCTGCCCAGATCGAAAGCTCGGACCGCCGTGCCTTCACCGGAACACGAAGTACCGGGAACGCCAGCAAGGACAAGCTCGCGTGAATACCAAGAACCGGTCTAGTGGAATTCACGACATTAACGGGTGAGTGGGTTTACAAACATCATACCTGATTGGGATGATGAGCAAACCTTATAAAGTTAAAAACCACTTACCGGTTGTGAGTGGGTTTACTAACATCATACCCAGTTGGGGATGATAAGTACCTCGATATAAAAACCCACTGTTTAGTGGTATTTTAATCATCACTACTTAAAGAAAGTGATGTGAAAATTATGCGGAAAAACTACTTACGGGTTGTAAGTAGATCATACCCGGTTGGTATGATGAGGCTTCCTGGAAGGAAGTTGAAAACCCGTTCATCGGTTATGAACGGAGATGTCCTTATACCGGTCGGTATGATGGATAGTAAAAACCTATTTTTGTCGGAAGTGTTCTCCCCTAACTGTGTGCCAATGCTTAAACTATTTGGGAGACCTTCTCGACGGGAGCTCGAATAGCTCTGATAGGCCAAGGGCCTCGGTTTTGGAACTTGGGGGCGAAATGCCCGATTTTGAAAATCTCGTACAGTGGGCCCAAGGCCAGTTGGCACGAGCAGGAGCTCGTAAACAAACATGATATATGTGCCATAAAACTTAATAAGTGAATTGTTTGGCCATGGTACCAAGATAGGACTGACATGCTCAGTCAACTAGCGGCAGTGCGACATGACAGGTCGACGGACTAGTCAAGACAAACAGTTGCGGGTTGAGTTGAGAGTCGGGGCCGTTGGACTAATGGCACCACATATTACATGGCAATATAAGAAAACATTGTTTGTGCATGCACTATGAGTACGGGATCATCAAGACGCCCATGAGGGGTAGTGATGCATCCTAAGGGCACTGGACGACCTGGTGGCTATAAGGGCAGTTCGTCGTTCCAGGTGTCTGTGCAAAATTTGGAGTAGCACTAAGCGCATGAGACCGGGGTGGGGACAGGATGAGGTCTCTGTCCTCATACGGACACGAAGAAGTGATTTCGGGATTGTGGGTCAGATGTTTCGTACATCCACTCATTCCCAGGGTAGAAGTGGTCGTACTTCTATCCGGGTGGCAGGAAAAGTCGCTCCGAAGCCACTAGCGAGTTCAGTAGTGATACTGACTTGCGAATGTGTGTAACCTTTATTATGAAGGATGTGTGTTGGGTGATAACACATCGATAACTAAGAAATAATGGAAAAAGATGAATTTTTAAATGAAATGATTTTTTTTGAAAACAAAGGAGTCTGGCACACTCCATATAAATGTTTTTCTTGAAAGTTAAAAGATTTGAATCCCACTCACTGAGTAGTTGTACTCACCCCCTCCCTTATACCTCTTTCAGGAAGTCCCGGAAAGCCGAACCTTAAAGGACTTGAGCAATTAAACGCCTGCAAGATTGGTACAACTAATTTAAATTACTATGCAGTTTTGATTTATGATATTCCTGGAAAAATGTGCAGGTTAACGCCTTACTCTATACGATTTATAATATAAGGGAAAACCCTTTAGTAAATCGGGAGAGTGGCGGGTTGATCACGGGGATCCGACCAAACCGGGTCGGGGCGTGACACCCAAGGTAGAAGTGGACGAGCTTCTATCATGGTGGCCGGTAAAGATGCTCCGAGCCACAAGTAGGTGTAGTGGACGGGCTGCACCTGCGAACGTGTGATCCCTTCCTGATGAAGGGCGTGTGTTATTTGCTAAACATACCTAATGTGGAAATGAGAAAAATGGTTTTGAAAAACTAAATTTTGAGGAGAACTTCTTTTAAAAGAAGTGATATCCTTTGGCAAAATTTAAAATGAAGCTATTCTCTTGAAAACTCGCTCCCAGCATCTGCTCACTAAGTTGTAGAACTCACCCCCTCCCATTTACCCCTTTCAGGTAACCAAGGGAAGACACTTTCTAAAGACCTTACAAATTTTGAAACAAGACAGGTATGTCTATTTTAAATTACTTAGTTTTGTATAATGCTATTCCAGTAAAAATAGGTAAAATGACGTCTTACTCCTCGCAGTTTAAACATGTGAAAACCCTTGATAAACCCCGATGGTGGCAGGTTGATCATGGGGATCCGACCAAACTAGGTTAGGGTATGACAACTTGAGTGGTATTAGAGCCTATTTCCTCGAATGCATTATCAAGACTATATAACATAGTAACTAAGAGGAATAGAAATTTACAAATGGCTCTCAGGAGATGAACCAAGAAAACTAGGACTGGCATTACCCAACACTCTATCTGTCACGCCCCGACCCGGTTTGGTCAGATCCCCGTGATCAACTCGCCACTCTCCCGGTTTATTAAAGGGTTCCCCCTTATTGTAAATCGTAAAGAATAAGGCGTCCTTTAACCTGCACCTTTTTCCTCGAATAACATAATCAAAACTGCATGAAATTTAAAACTTTACATACATGTCTTACAAACATCTTAGTTGACGGTCTTTAAGGGGAGGCTTTCTGAGATTTCCTGAAAGGGATATAAGGGAGGGGGTGAGTACGACTACTCAGTGAATGGGTTTTTAAAAGCTTTTGACTTTTAAGAAAAATATTTATATGGAGTGTGCCAGACTCCTTTATTTTCAAAAATCCCTTCATTTAAAAATTCAGGTTTTTTCACCATTTATTATTTACCATGGTGTGTGTAAACCCCGCACATTTGAGTTAAGGAAAATCGGGAAAAGAACCAGTCAAACCGAATAAGAAAACCAAGTCGGTTTATATTTGGGAATAAGCAATATGGAAATTTACAACTTTTGGATGATCCAAAAGGTTTATTAAACCTTGAAAAAGAAACTTAAAACAAATTAGAAAATAAAAACCAAAATGGTTTAGGTGAACTAGATTTCATAAGAACTTTAAAGTTAAGCGTGCTTGCCTAAGAGTAGTGTGAGGATGGGTGACCTCCAACGTACGACTTATCATAAATAGCCATAAATTAATATATATTTAATTATTATAATTAATACCAATAATTTAATACCAAAATTAAATTATTGGAATTAATACCGAAATTAAATTATTGGAATTAATACCAATAATTTATGGCAATATTAATACTAGTAATAAATCTCGCCCATTTAATACACTGGTTTTACGACTATATAAAGAGGTCATCCCCATTTCATTCTCCTCACACCTGAACACTTCTCTCTCTCTCTCACTACTGCTCCATTTCCCGGTAAATCTCGAACCAGAGCTTCGACTTGAACAAAGGTTTGGCTCTTTAGAACCGGGAGAAGACAACTATCTGATAGCAAACTCCAGTCAATATGAGAATCGTTGGAGAAGCGCTGGCGTGATAGAATAGTGAAGCAGCTCCGGCGAACCGAAGCTACCCTATTTCGGCCAAGCTGAAATCAGCCATTTCAAGCCCTGCTCAGGCCAATCCAAGCCCTCCCAACACTTCCCCAACCTTTCCACGTTCGAATTAGGACCGAAAGGTAAGCCAATTCGACTCCCCTTTATAATTTTTGATTGGTGCTAGAGAGAGAGTCAACCGAATTTCAATGACGAAATTCTAATCCAATTCTGCATCAATTGATGCGATTCTTGATTCTAGGATGAACCTTAGGATGAGAACTATTTGTCCAGATTGAAAGCTCGAACTGTTGTGCCTTCACCGGTGAGTAATCGAAGCTTTCTCTCTCTATAGTTCATTTTCCGGCGAAGCTCCGTTTGAGCTTGTCCCGACATTAAAACTTGCGATTCACATTTCTGAAGAATCGTATGAACATGTAGAAACTCAATTTCAACTTCAATTTCAACAATTAGAAACGTTTGATGGGTCAATTTGATGAAATAAAATTCGACTATGTTAAGAAGTTGGAATTGGGGGGAAATTGGGGATTTTTGAAATTCAAAGGGCCAAAATACAATTTTATGAAATTGAGGGTCAATTGGGCATGAAAATAATGTTGGAGGACCAATTGAGGAATTTTGGAATTTTTGGGGCAAAACATACCATTTTTGTAAAAGAAGGGCAAAATGGTAATTTTGGAAAAATTGGGGGACCAAATTGGAAATTTGGGAAATTAAACCCCTTTTGGTGAAATTGAATAAATTGAGGTCCCATGATAAATTTTAAAAGTTACGGGACTCAATTTGAGGAAAAACCGACATTAGGGACTTAAAGTTAAAGAGAAATAACTTTAGGGACCTAATTGCAAATAAATGAAAGTTTGACTTTATCATTCATTTGGAATGAATGAAGGCGATTAGGCCGAAGGATAATGAACCAAGATGTTCATATCGTGTAGGAACGCGAAATATCGGGAATGCCAGCAAGGACAAGCTCGCGTGAATACAAAGAACGAGTCTAGTGGAATTCACGGCATTAACGGGTGAGTGGGTTTACTAACGTCATACCCGGTTGGGATGATGAGCACAAATTAAAGTTAAAAACCACTTACCGGTTGTGAGTGGGTTTACTAACGTCATACCCGGTTGGGATGATAAGCACAAATTAAAGTTAAAAACCACTTACCGGTTGTGAGTGGATTTACTAACGTCATACCCGGTTGGGATGATGAGCACAAATTAAAGTTAAAAACCACTTACCGGTTGTGAGTGGGTTTACTAACATCATACCCGGTTGGGGATGATAAGTGCCTCGATATAAAAACCCACTATTTAGTGGTATTTTAATCATCACTACTTAGAGAAAGTGATGTGAAAGTTATGTGGAAAAACTACTTACGGGTTGTAAGTAGATCATACCCGGTTGGTATGATGAGGCTTCCTCGAAGGAAGTTGAAAACCCGTTCATCGGTTATGAACGGAGATGCCCTGATACCGGTCGGTATGATAGACAGTAAAAACCTATTTTTGTCGGAAGTGCTCTCCCCTGACTGTGTGCCAATGCTTAAACAATTTGGGAGACCTTCTCGACGGGAGCTCGAATAGCTCTAATAGGCCGGGGGCCTCGATTTTAGAACTTGGGGGCTAAATGCCCGATTTTGAAAATCTCGTACAGTCGGCCCAAGGCCAGTTGGCACGAGCAGGAGCTCGTAAATGAACATGATATATGTGCCATAAAACTTAATAAGTGAATTGTTTGGCCATGGTACCAAGATAGGATCGACATGCTCAGTCAACTAGCGGCAATACGACATGACAGGTCGACGGACTAGTCAAGACAAATAGCTGCGGGTTGAGTTGAGAGTCGGGGCCGTTGGACTAGTGGCACCACAAATTACATGGCAATATAAGAAAACATTGTTTGTGCATGCGCTGTGAGTACAGGATCATCAAGACACCCATGAAGGGTAGTGATGCGTCCTAAGGGCACTGGACGACCTAGTGGCTATAAGGGCAGTTTGTCGTTCCAGGTGTTTGTGCGAAATCTGGAGTAGCACCAAGCACATGAGACCGGGGTGGGGGCAGGATGAAGTCTCTGTCCTCATACGGACACGAAGAAGTGATTTCGGGATTGTGGGTCGGATGTCACATACATCCACTCATTCCCAGGGTAGAAGTGGTCGTACTTCTATCCGTGTGGCAAGAAAAGTCGCTCCGAAGCCACTAGCGGGTTCAGTAGTGATACTGACTTGCGAATGTGTGTAACCTTCATGATGAGGGGAAACCTTTTAATAAACCGAGAGAGTGGCGGGTTGATCACAGGGATCCGACCAAACCGGGTCGGGGCGTGACAGTGTGTCATCACCCAACACGCATCCTTCATCATGAAGGTTACACACATTCACAAGTCAGTATCACTACTGAACCCGCTAGTGGCTTCGGAGCAACTTTTCCTACCACCCGGATAGAAGTACGACCACTTTTACCCTAGGAATGAGTGGATGTACGTGACATCCGACCCATAATCTTGAAATCACTTCTTTGTGTCCGTATGAGGACAGAGACCTCATCCTATCCCCACCCCGGTCTCATGCGCTTCGTGCTACTCCAGATTTCCCACAGACAGCTGGAACGATAAACTGCCCTTATAGCCACCAGGTCGTCCGGTGCCCTTAGGATGCATCACTACCTCTCATGGGTGTCTTGATGATCTCGTACTCACAGTGCATGCACAAACAATGTTTTCTTATATTTCCATGTAATATGTGGTGCCACTAGTCCAACGGCCCCGACTCTCAACTCAACCCGCAGCTGTTTGTCTTGACTAGTCTGTCGACCTGTCATGTCGCACTACCGCTAGTTGACTGAGCATGTCGGTCCTATCTTGGTACCATAGCCAAAAAATTCACTTATTAAGTTTTATGGCACATATATCATGTTCGTTTACGAGCTCCTGCTCGTGCCAACTGGCCTTGGGCCCACTGTACGAGATTTTCAAAATCGGGCATTTAGCCCCCAAGTTCCAAAACCGAGGCCCCTGGCCTATTAGAGCTATTCGAGCTCCCGTCGAGAAGGTCTCCCAAATAGTTTAAGCATTGGCACACAATCAGGGGGGAACACTTCCGACAAAATAGGTTTTCACTGTCCATTATAACAACTGGTATAAGGACATCTCCGTTCATAACCGATGAACGGGTTTTCAACTTCCTTCGAGGATGTCTCATCATACCAATAGGGTATGATCTACTTTCAACCGGTAAGTAGTTTTTTTTGCATAATTTTCACATCACTTTCTCTAAGTGGTGATGATTAAAATACCACTAAACAGTGGATTTTTATATCGAGGTACTTATCATCCCCTACCGGGTATGATATAAAATTTCCACTCATAACCGGTAAGTGGTTTTTATCTTTAAGTTGTGCTCATCATCCCAACCGGGTATGATGTTAGTAAACCCACTCACAACTAGTAAATGGTTTTTAAATTTCAAGTTGTGCTCATCATCCCAACTGAGTATGATGTTAGTAAACCCACTCACAACTGGTAAATGGTTTTTAAATTTCAAGTTGTGCTTATCATCCCAACTAGGTATGATGTTAGTAAACCCACTCACAACCGGTAAATGATTTTTAAATTTCAAGTTGTGCTCATCATCCCAATCGGATATGATGTTAGTAAACTGACTCACCCGTTAATGCCATGAATTCCACTAGACTGGTTCTTTGTATTCACGCGAGCTTGTCCTTGCTGGCGTTGCCAGTATTTCGTGTTCCTACATGATATAAACATCTTGGTTCATTATCCTTCGGCCTAATCACCTTCATTCATTCCAAATGAATGAGAAAGTCAAACTTTCATTTATTTACAATTATAGTCCCTAAAGTTTTTTTCTCTTTAACTTTAAGTCCCAATTGTCAGTTTTTCCTCAAATTGAGTCCCGTAACTTTTAAAATTTATCCTGGGACCTCAATTTATTCAATTTCACCAAAAAGGGGTTTAATTTCCCAAATTTCCAATTTGGTTCCCCAATTTTTCTAAAATTACCATTTTGCCCTTCTTTTACAAAAACGGTAAGTTTTGCCCCAAAAATTCCAAAATTCCTCAATTGGTCCTCCAGCATTATTTTCATGCCCAATTGGCCCTCAATTTCATAAAATTGTATTTTGGCCCTTTGAATTTCAAAAATCCCCAAAATTTTCCCCAATTTCAACTCTTCAACACTACCGAATTTGATTTCATCAAATTGAACGATCAACACTTCTAATTATTGAAATTAGAGTTGAAATTGAGTTCCTGCATGTTCATACGATTCTAAGAAACTTTGAATCACAGATTTTAACGTTGGAACGAGCTCAAACAGAGCTTCGCCGGAAAACAGACTATAGAGAGAGAAAGCTTCAATTACTCACCGGTGAAGGCACGGTGGTCCGAGCTTTCGATTTGGGCAGATAGGTCTCGTCCTGAGGTTCATCCTAGAATCTAGAATTGTATCAATTGATGCGGAATTGGATTAGAATTTCATCATTAAAATTTGGTCGACTCTCTCTCTAGCACCGATCGAAAATTGTAAAGGGGAGCCGAAATGGCTTACCTTTCGGTCCTAATTCGGCCGTGGAAAGGCTAAAGAAGTGTTGGGAGGGCTTGGTTTGGCCTGAGGAGGGCTTGAAATGGCCGATTTCAGCTTGGCCGAAATAGGGCAGCTTCGGTCCGCCGGAGTTGCTTCACTATTCCATCATGTCGGCGCTTCTCCAACGATTCTTGGATTGACTAGAGTTTGCTATCAGATAGTTGTCTTCTCCCGATTCTAAAGAGCCCAACCTTTGTTCAAGTCAAAGCTTTGTTTCGAGCTTTATCGGGAAATGGAGTAGTAGAGAGAGAAGTGTTCAGGTGTGAGGAGAATGAAATGAGAATGACCTCTTTATATAGGCGTAAAACCCGTATATTAAATGGGCGAGATTTATTAATAGTATTAATATTGCCATAAATTATTGGTATTAATTCCAATAATTTAATTTAGGTATTAAATTATTGGTATTAATTATAATAATTAAATATATATTAATTTATGGTTATTTATGATAAGGCGTATATAAAAATTTTGACCGAAATTTCGGGTTACAAAAAAATTCATACTTCCCAGAAGGTCACCCATCCTCACACTACTCTCAGGCAAAGTTCTTATGGAATCTCGTTCACTTGAACCAATTTGGTTTTTGTCTTTATTTTATTTTAAGTTTCTTTTCCAAGGTTTAATAAACCCTTTGGTTCACTCGGAAGTTGAAATTTCCAAATTGCTTGTTCCCATATGATCGGATTTGTAAACCGGCTCGGATTTTTTACTCGGGTTGACTGGTTCTTTCCCAGTTTTCCTTAACTCAAAAGTGTGGGGTTGACACTGTCCATGTAGGAAGACTACCCTACAAAGCATTCCAATACCCGGAGTATAGTAGAAGTTCCAAAGGTGACTAAGGAGTCTAGGAGAACTCTTGTAGTTACTACTGGGTAAGGAAATTACCTGTTAAAAGGTAAGGACAATAGGTACACTACTTGAGAAAGTGCTCAACACTACTAAGGACATGTATCAAGATAACCTGTTATAGGTGTAAGGGAAATGGGGCATGAAATGAAGGATTGTCCCACATTGCAAGAATGTAGAACTCACCCACCTCCCATCTACCCCTTTCAGGTAACCAAGTGAAAACCCTTTCTAAATACCTTACAAATTTGGAAATAAGATAGATATGTCTGTTTTAAATTACTCAGTTTTATCTAATGCTGTTACATGAAAAACAGGTAAAAGGACGCTTTACTTCTCACGGTTTAAAAAGTGAGAAACCCTTGATAAACTTCGAGAGTGACGGGTTGATCATGGGGATTTGACCAAACCGGGTTATGGCGTGACATAGATAATAGTATTACGCATTCATCATGATTATATGATATCCAATATACTATTCTTGTTAGTTCCATTTAACTTAACTAGATCGTCGTGATTGTGTGTCGGTTAATTCAACTACTAAGAGGTATGTTAATTTGACATGAGTAATCATCTTGATCATGTGACTCCTAAATCATTAATAATGGTTTGTGAAATATTACACACGATATGTTTAGAGACAAACTACCTTAGAAAAGGAGTTGATAATAAACCCGCATAGGAGATTAATGATCTTTATAAGTATTCTTTAAATATTGAAAAGAAAATTTTATAATTTTATATTTATAATTTTAAATATAATTTAAATCTATTAAATAATCGATTCAATTATCAGTATTCGCACTCAAACAACGTTAATTATCTCTTTTTCTAACATATTTTTAATAAAATATTAGTCAAATTAGATGAACAAAGAAATATGACTATTCTAAAGAAAGAGATTCTTTTTTTTTTTGCACAATCCAAAGAAAGAGATTCCGTGGGTGATACTCAAGTATAATACAAGGCTATCTAAACGAATTACTTATTTTTAAAAATATTTTATTAGTCATATATATATAATATTTAAAAGTTATTTTATAAAATATTAAATTTAGAGTAATTTTTGAAACTTTTATATTAATTTGAGATTTTCACCCTCAAGATATCAACTACTCCAAAATGGTGAATATGTGAGTATTATTATATTGCTTTCATCTGAAAAAATAAGTTGGGAAGTGACAAATATTATATAATAGTAATAAAATATATATAAAAAATTATATTATACATGTACGTTAAAAAAATTTATTTATCATATAATTAAAAAAATTAATCATATCATATAAATTTTAATTATATAATAATATTTATATATAAATATTATATAATATCAATAATATATATATATACAATAAATAATAATATAAACTAGATACATTTTTATTTATCACATTTTAACCGTATCATATAATATTATTATAATTAGAAAATAAATTATTGTTAATTTTATAATAATATATATTATATAATAAGAACAATAAAAATAATATGTGTATATAATAAATTATATTATATATTTTTTATGTATAATATTTATATAATTATATTATATTATATAAATATTATTATTAAATATATATATATCTAAAATATATAAATTTTAATTAATAAAAAAGAATAAGATAAACATTTAAAATAATATTATAGATATAATCTTTCCAAATATATTGTATTTTATTTCAAAATTTCAAATAAATGTTTGAAATCCTTCATTGAAATCCCTCCAAACAATTCCCCTTCAAGTCTCTCTAAATGCATTGATCCAAACACGTAGGAAATTATTCATTAGAAATTAATAAATTAAATAAATTAATATATTTTTATTTGATTATTGGTATACATAAATTATATTTGACCACAAATGATAATATAGCACTAATATATTAGATACATTTTAAAGACTTTATGAGATATGTGAAAGAAAAAAGAACAACATATGCGGTTTTGGGTGAAAATTGACCCGACCTCGTGGTTGGAAATTGATGATATGCACAAAGTCCTTTTTTCTCATGTTTATTTATTTTTTTTCTATATTACTTATTTGCTGGAATTTGTATTGTTTTTTCTCTTAATAAGAAGGGTAGGAAAGGAAGGCAGAAGCATTTCTTCTATGGCCTGCTTTATAGAGAGAGAGGTAGAGCTCTGAAATCAATGGGTAACTTCAGGCTAAAACTGTCCGACATGATGTTCAGTTCCTGGTTCTGCAAGCTCATGGACGTAGTAATATCATCAGGGAGTGACGGGTCAAACTCGAAGATGAAGAAGACAGAAGAACATCAGATGGAGAATGGCATACCGCATAGATTTCATCTACATTCTGCTCCTCCTGGAACCTTCTGCCATTCCAGGAGAAATGACAATCCCAGCACCTCGGGTTCACGCTCGGACCTCCAATACTTCTCTGCCGAGAGCCCTCCGAGAAGGTTGACCAGACACCAGAGGACGAATCCCCGGAAGTCTTCGAGGAGGAAGAAGAAGCCCTCGAGGGTGATTATCTCATCTGTTTCCGCTGGCTGCAACTGCAGGGCAACCTTCGACTCTGTTTGTGCCAAAACAGAGCCCATCTGTCCTCACGAAACAGAGCTCTCCTTCTCTCCTTCCCCCGCCTCCTCGGCGGAGGAACCGCCGCAGCGGTCTCAGTCATTCGATCAGATGGTCTGGCAATCAACCTCTCGCAGCTGCGGGGCAAACAACATCTTCAATGACGCCGTTATTGGCTCACAAGAAACCTATCTCGAACCCCACATCGAACTGCCGTCCACGAAGCCGCTGAAGTTCTCCGACATGGTGAATAATGTCCAACGCCCGGTCGTCAGGAGGAGAGAGCCGAAGAAGTTCTCGTTGAACTCACCGACCACCAGTGCCAGAACGAGTGGATCCCTCAAGGGCTTTCCGGTGAACTCGTCGGCGGTGAGGCTTCTGATAAACTCCGACACCCCAAGGGTCATCGGGCAGAGGAAGATGACAACTAAGGCGGGTAGTCACAGCCGGAAGATGGGGCTTCCAGCGAAGAGCATGCAGGACAGCTTCGCCGTCGTGAAGTCGTCGGCGGACCCGGGGAGGGAGTTCCGGGAGTCGATGGTAGAGATGATCGTGGAGAACAACATGAGGGCATCCAATGACTTGGAGGAGCTTCTCGCCTGCTACCTGTCACTCAACTCAGAGGAGTACCATGATGTCATCATTAGCGTCTTCAAGCAAATATGGCTTGAACTCAGCTACTTCATTAGGTTAAAGTAAAGATATAAAACCAATCTATTCTTAGTGTACCCCACCGATCATACACTCTTACCGGGACGGGGCGTCTGAGGTCGGCCACGACAGAGATTTCCTGGTCAGTACGCAATAGGTGAGTGCGTGAATAAGTGAAGGGAGGGACCCGAAAGGGAAACTCGCAGTGGCAGATATAACTATGCAGATTTCATTGGATACCATAGAACAATAAGAGCTTCAAAAAGTGGGGCAAACTGAGTGAAGTCCAATACCAGAAAGTTATTGCTCAAGTTGCTTTCATTCTCATGGGAGTGGGGGAGAGCATGTTCTGCAATTATTGAGAATGCATTAAATACACATTCTGGTATTAATACATACTATAGACATTAGTGGATATTTTATCTCATTTGGTCATTATTTTTTTATGGTTCGATATTTTATTATTTACTTGACAAATTAGTCAAATTGACAGTTATTCACAAAATAATATAATATTGAGTGTGACATACGATATTTTTGTCTTGCCAACAAATTTATTCACTGAATAATATAATATTTTAAATAAATTTGATGACATTTAACTTTATTTTTTTATTCCTGAATCTACAATAACATTAATTTTAGTTTGCATCAACAATAGTTAACTATTTTTAGTTTACAAATGTTATTCAATAAAATCATTAGTCAGTTTAACTGAATTGAATTTTGATTAAAAATCAATTGGATATGTTGGACTAAATAGAAAAAAAATAGTTTAATGCATTTTGTACGTGTATGATCATCCATTTGGTAAGGGCCATATTTCGGCAATGAAATGTTCAATCCAGTGACCATAATCCCAAACATGTATTGGGTTGGTATGGGCGAGGACCGACAACCTTTATGTTATTGAGCTTCCTATATTTCATTCTTTCCACAACTAAAATTCTCTCAAATCTTTCACTACATTTTTCAAGAATCACACACTAGAATTTTTATCATTACCTTTTTAACAATAAAAAAAAGGTGAATTAAGGTTTTATAAATTCCTATGAAAACTTCCTCTACGTAACCTTAATTTTAGGCGAGTTCAATTCGTTGTAGAATAATAATTATTTTAAGATTTAAACTACGCACATGTTTTACGAAGAAATTTTGATAAATTATACGACTAAATACCAAATTACTCTATTTTATGCCCATGTCTTTCCTCTCGATAAATTATTTTATTATCGTTTATTGGAAAACTTAAAACTCTTTATAATTTTTCTGAATTTTAGTTGAATAAAATTTTATATACATCAAACACTTAATTTCGACCCGCTTGCTATGACATGTAAGAATTTAAATATTTATCTATAAATATTTTCTATTAAATTTCGTTTTCAGTTATTTATAGGCCAAATCATTCGATTAAAAGTATAAAATGATAATAAGAACATGAGAAACACGATTAGAAGCACGCTAGAGATGAAAAATTAAAGATTAAATACATTTATAAGAGGAATTAAAATTCTCCCAACAAATTTTTGAATTTAGGAACTCAATTAAAAACAAAGAGAATTTTAGGAGCCCAAATGAAAATAAAGAAATTTTAGTGATCAATATGAAATATATAAAATATTTGGGAACCCAATTAGAAAGTATTGAAATTTAGAGACCTATTTATAAATAAAGAAAATTATAGGAAACTAAATGTAAATATTTAATGAAATTAGCCCTAATTGTAAATATGGCTTATTTTTGGGTAAACTTCAAAATTAAGAACTTAAGACTTACGTAGATAAAAAAGGGTTAATTGATGAATAAATTAAACTAACCGAGCCTTAGAGGCAAAACCATAATTATTAAAAAATTATGATACAATATGGTATACGTAATTATAATACGAACCAAAGTTAATTAAAGAAAATGTGTATGAACTTGTAGAATTTAAATCATACTCGACCATATAATAATAACACGAATATTTAGAAATTATTTTAGGACAAATAAATCTCAATTAATCAGTGAATATAATTTTTATCATCGCGTAAAATTGGATCAATTAAATGTATTACTCGCATTTTATAAATTATGTGCATTATTTTGTGAAATACTTAGAAAAAAAACTCTATGGATAAAAGTTTTGAAAGTCTTTCTAAAATATGAGCTTAATCCTCAATTTTATAAAAAAATTAGGCTAACACTCACCAACTTAAATAAATTTAGTCCAGACATAATGTAATAAAACAAAAAGGGTTAAGTTCTCAAATTTAAAAAAAGGGGACAACTCCCATTATTTTACTAAAATGAATTAAATCCTACATTTTAAGAAAATTGGTCTAAGTCCCATTATAATAAGATTACGGGTTGAGTCCCATTATTTTGTGACCGTACCAAATATTTATGAAAGAAATGAGCTAAATTTTACCATTTAAAAAGATATGATGTACCCATCATTTTTAAAGAATGAATTATAAATTCAACTAAATGAGAAATGATAAAAAAAAAGTATTTACTTATATATTGGTACATGAGCCACACGGCATAATAACACAAGATCAGAAATGGGATACGCTGGTAATATCTTGAAATGTTAACAAACTAATCATCACCCATATTATTGGAGTATTAATTATATTAATAAATTGAATTTATCACATAGCAAGTGAAGTCTCATTAATAAAACTATTAAATGAATTATTTGTGTTTGTGGTGTATATAAGTTAGGAGACCTTAAGACCCATATTGAGAGTTAGTATGATTATCGAGGGTTATTGAATTCGTTGGAACAAATAAGAGTGAGTTATTTCCTTTGAGTATACTAGGGCCCTTGGATTTATTGTGAGGGGTTCAATGTTCGAAGACTTGTATATAGTAAATATGTCATATACTTCCATGATAGAACATATTTGTCTGGAATGGTTAAATGATCCTCATCTTACATACATACGTGTAGTAAAGTAACTTCTTACCACAGTGATTAGTAAAGTACATCTAAACCATGTTTGTATGTTAAATTAACCCCATTTCGTGATTGTGTGTTATTATTTTATTAAAATTAAAAGATATTCATATCTTGAAACAATAAAAGCAAATGTGATTGAATCTAAGACATCATAAAATTTTAAATAAAACTCGATGGGCATGAACTTAAGACTTTGAAAAAGTTTAAACATAAGTCGATGGAATTGTTTTACAAAGAAATTAAAAATATTATTTATAGATATTTTGAGCATGAAATGACTCTATAACTTAAGGTATTGGTGTTTGTTGATCCTACTCATTGAACTCTAAAACTCGCCCGTCAAATTTTCCATTTTAGGTATAGAGAAAGGACATTAATATTTGTGAGGTTAGGAAGTGACACCTTTGTAAGGTAATAACCTTCAACTATCAAGACATGCATATCATTTTAGTATGATATGATATTCTGACAAATTTTCTTGAAGTTAATTTATTTACAAGTTATCATTTGACTTAAAGAAAATACTAATTGTGGTTTTAAAATTTATTATGAGTTTTATATACTATCAATCTTATAATGGATTTATCTATGCTGACTATATGAACTTTCTACATGACACGCTCGGATTGGTCATGTCAGCTGACATGGTCGATCTGACCCAACGTTGCCTATTTATCCACTCCATTGTCTAACACTCTTTAAACTAGTTTCTACTGAATTTTCTAGTCAATTCGGCAAATTTCAATTTTTTCGTCGTCGGTTCACTACAAAATTGATTGATTTCAATTTGATTTATTTTTCAAAATTTTATTCAACTATTTATCTTGCTTTTATGGTAAAAAGTAACTTTTTTCCTTCCTAAAACTCTAAAAATTCATCCCATTTTCGGCTCGATGCGGTTTTGACCCGATTTCAATCAGATTTTAATAGAGGGTTTCCCAACCCTTTATTTTTTTTTTTATCAAAAGTGTCTTATTTGGTTTGATTGAATCTGAATTGATTAATTTCTAAGGTCCTGGTTAAAATTGATTTCCAATTCAGATTAATTTCCTTTTCCCGGTTTGATCCAATTTATGGATTTAGCTCTAGTTTATGATCCTAGCTATTGAATTTATGTTTTTAGAAAATGCGGCGTTATAACCACTCTCTTTCTTTTAGTAGTTTTTTTTAGCTCAAAACTAAATTCCATTCATAACTGTGATTACAAAAAATTTCAAAACTAATGTGGGTATTTACTCCCCATCACCACATTGGGCTCCTAAGTTTCCTCTTCCATTTGGTTATTTTACCATAACACCCTCCCTATGTCGACATTTTTACCTCGAAGATACTTCTCTTGGTGATCTATTATTTGTTTTGGTTCTACTTTGTAGGTCAAAGCTTCCTATAATTCTGGTGGTAGTTGACTAAGTACATGACATGGGTCAGACTCGTACTTCTTAAGCACTAATACATGGAACACATTGTGTATCCTTTCTAGTTCCAATGATATCTATAGCTTGTAAGATACATGCTTTGTAACACCAGGTATGACCCAATATACCTTGGGTTTACCATACCCTTCTATTGAAATAGTAGAACACCTTTATATGGAGAGACCTTCAGGAATACCTTATCACACACATTAAACTTTATATGGAGAGAATGGGCAAATTAAGAAAATTACAACTCTTGAGTGACCCATAGAGAAATAAAAACCTTGGAAAGGAACTTTAGGACAATTTGGGAAAGAAAACCAGACCGGTTCAGGTGAACCGGATCCGAACTGGTTTAAACCATCATTGAACTAGATGCTAAATTTATTTTTCTAGGTGGCTTAGAACCTTTAAATTGGAGAATTGAGGCCACCATTAGATAGATAATGAATTTAGAAATTTAAAATTTTGAAAAACTCGGTCGAATCGGGCCTGAACCGATCGGTTTAAGCATTGAACCCGGTTCAGACCAGTCCGGTCCGGTTCAGAACAATGTCGTCTTCTCCCATCAAATGACAACACTGTTCACTCGTCGGAAAATCAAACAACGCTAGTGGAAAGGAAACGTTTCCGTTAATGATATTTCATGCCATCAATGAGTGTCATTAAGGTGCCAAATGGACAATCGGAGAGTCCCTGAGCTCTCTATAGAAAGAGCTCTTCTCCATTCATCCTTCACACACCTGAAAACTTCTCTCTCTCTCAACTACTCAGTTTTTCGAAAAAGCTCGAACTAGAGCTACAACATAGATGTTTTTTAGCCAAAGAAGGCATGGTCAAATTCCTTAGACTCGGGGAGAAATCAACCACCCGACGGTGGTCATCATTCGGTCCGAGGATCGCTGAAGAAGTGTCATCGTAATTAAATAGTAAAGTAGTTTTGACAGACTGAAGCTGCCCTATTTTTGTCGAGCTTAAGACATCCAAATTGAGACCTCATCAAGCCAAATCAAGCTCTCCCAACACTTCCTCAGCCCTCATACGACCGAATTAGAATGGAAAGGTAAGCCAATTTGGCTCCCCTATGTGATTTCTGATCAATGTTAGAGAGAGAACCGATGAAACTTTACTGACTGAATTCTCCCTCAATTTGACATGAATTGAGGTGATTCTTAATCTTAGGAGGAACCTTAGGATGAGAGCTACCTACCCCGATCAAAAGCTCGGACTGCCACATCACCGACAGTAAGCTTTTGAAGCTTTCTCTCTCTAAGTCCAGTTTTTCGGCGAAGCTCTGTTTGAGCTCGTTCCAATGTTAATTCATGCGATTAAATGCTCAATTGAATTGTATGTATATGTAGGAACTCAATTCAACCTTTAATTTCAACAATTAACCTCGTTTGATCAACAATTTGATGAAATCAAATTCAGCCAGTTTTAAAGGGGGAAATTGAGGGAAAATTTTGGGGGAAATTCGTGATTTTGAAGAATTGAGGGACCAAAGTATAATTTCCTAAAATTGAGGGCCAATTGGTCATGAAAAAAATGTTGGAGGACCAATTGGTCAATTTTTGGAATTTATTGGGGCCAAATTAAAATTTTTGTAAAGTAGGGGCAAAATGGTAAATTTTGAAAAATTGGGTACTCATCATATCCATTTCAGGGAAAAGCTCGACGCAGCTTCATGCGGATGAGACTGGGGTGGGGTCGGGATGAGGTCTCTGTCCTCATATAGACAAAGAGTATCTTTTTGGGTTTGAGGGTCGGATATCGCGAACATCCAATCATTCCCAATGTAGAAGTTGATGGACTTCTATATAGGTGGCCGGTAAAATTGCTCTGATGCCATAAGTGGATGTAGTGGACGGGCTGCCCTACAAATGTGTGATCCCTTCATGAAAAAGGGTGTGTGTTGATTGTTAAATACACTGACTATGGATAATGTGAAAAAGTTTTTGAAGACCGAGAATTTGAGGAAGAAATAATCTTAAAGAATTAAGGAGTGTGGCACACTCCAAATTATTTTATTGAAACTTTTTTCAAACACCCCTTTAGTGAGTTGTAGAAACTCACCCACATTTTCTATACCTTTTCAGGAGTAGATAAATGACTAGGGATAACACCAAATTTACCCTTTGTGAAGTATGCTTAATTTTCTCTAAAGCTTGCATTATTATTAATATATGTTATTCTAGGGAACAAGGTTGAGATTTTACCTGGCTCCATTTGAATTAAATAAGGCGAAACCCCTCTTGAACCAAGGAAGTGGCGGGTTGCTTACGGGGATCCGACCAAACCGGGTCAGGGCATGACAACTTAAGTGTTATCAGAGCCAAGTTCCCTTGAAACATTATCACTACTATGCCTTGACATTAATAAAACTTTAACTACCATGTAGGAAGGAGAATCCCTAGAAAGTTTATCATGAAATCCAATCCTCCACACCTGACCCTGAAAAAGATGCCTACCCCCAGGGAGGCAGTTGTTCAATAGTTTCTAAAGGGCAAAAAGAGAGTATCCAAAGATATGGTGAAAGATTATCGGAAACTCGTGGGAACCTTACTAGAACCATAAGACATTATATACCTTCCTCCAAGACAAGAATAACATGTTCCTTCTTCCAGGAGCCTAACCCCTCCTCCAGCCCCATAATAACTAGAGAGAAATCCCACTAAGAATGAGGCTTGGGACAATTACTAGGATGCGTATGCCACCTTCATGAAAGTCCACCAAGTACCCCCACCTACTTAGTCCAGCTTCAATCCCTCTCAATGGATGAAGTGGACATATGAGTGTGAGGCTGAGGTATTGAGGCAATATGAACTGGAGTCCATACATGAAGTTCGTCCCATAAGGGAATATGGATGGACCCTAACTAGTTTCTTAGAGCTATCTAATCATGAATCTCACAATCATTCTAAGGCCAACTCCTGGCCTATAACCCTAAGGGACTAGGGGGTAGAAAATCTATGTAATAAGCCAAGTATGGTAGGAAAATTATTTCTTGAATAAATGCACATCCTTACCCTAAGGTTTGAAATATTCCATCTTTGCCACCAAACTTTCCAAAGACCACCACCTTTTCATCAACTTTTCATTTGAATCCTTTTCCCCAAGTTTTGCCATTTTTGCAAACAAGTCCCTAAATCTTTTAAAATTTTTCATTTTAACCAACATTCTTTCAAAACCACCATAATACAATTATTAGCCCCTTAACTTAATCCTAAACACTTCTAATCATCTCCCAAAGGCTCTTATGATGTGTTTGGGAAAATAAGTAAGCATCTTTTGCCTATTTTGGATCATTTTTTTAACTTGGTTGCAATAGTGAACATGGGAAATTTAATAGGAAAAATTATCAATGATGGCGTGGAAGGTGGCCCTAGGTGTAGGAAAAAGGTAGTTGAGGTCCTATGAATCTTGTTAGGCTTGTAAAATAGTCGTGAGGTTATTGGGGGGGAGTGGGGAATGTCGGGGATGGAAACCCGATTTTCCGTCTAAAGACCCAACCACACTTTGGGGCTTACCGAAGCTTCGATGGTCACCCTCTAGCCCGATCAAGACCACCATGTGTATAGGAGGTCGAGCCGATTTTATAGAGCCTAAACTCAGTTCATTTGGTGGATGGGAAAGGGATAATTGTCGGTTTGAATCTTGATCACCGGAAACCGAGTGCCCATATAACCTCATAATTTCAAAGCTGATTCTAACCAAATTCTGAGGAGATAATATAATTTCTCTTAGGAAAAAGCTCGTGGTGGAATTTATGATCTTATTTGTCATGTCCCAACCCATTTTGGTCGGATCCCCATGAACAACCCGCCACTCTCGTGGTCTATTAAGGGTTCCCCTTTCTAAACTGCGAGGAGTAAGGTGTCCTTTTTACCTATATCATTCTTGAAATAGCATTATACATAACTAAGTAATTTAAAATAGACATACCTATAATGTTCTAAGTTAGTAGGGTTTTTCCTTGGTTACCTGAAAGGTGTAAGAAGGGAGGGGTGAGTTCTACAACTTAGTGAGCAGGTGTTAGGAGTGAGTTTTCAAGAAAATAACTTTATTCAAAGTGTGCCAAAATCCTTATTTCTTTTAAGAAGGATCTTTCCTCAAATAATAGTTTTTGAAAACGTCTTTCCATTTTCCATTAGGTGTGTTTCACAAACAATACACGCTCTTCATCAGGAAGGGTACACAAATTTGTAGGTGTAGCCCATCCACT
Source organism: Trapa incisa (assembly GCA_030064435.1). NCBI lineage: Eukaryota > Viridiplantae > Streptophyta > Magnoliopsida > Myrtales > Lythraceae > Trapa > Trapa incisa. The sequence goes on along the minus strand of CM057780.1, from coordinate 15,539,076 downwards.
GCACCCACTTGTAGCTCGAAGTTTCTTTACCGGCCACCAAGATAGAAATTCGTCCACTTCTACCCTGGGTCTTAGTGGATGTTCTCGACATCCGACCCTTAGACCCGAATGCCACTCTGTGTCCGTATGAGGATAAAGACCTCATCCCGACCCCACCCCGATCTCATGACCAAGAAGCTACTCTAGCTTCCCGACTGCTGGAATGATGAATTGCCATTATCCCCACTATGTCGTCCAGTAGCCCTTAGGGCCCATCACTACCCCACTTGGGCATCTTGATGGTCATGTACCTCATGTGCATGCAGTTGTTTGTTTAGGCCGATTCGTCGATCAAGCCCTGACGCACTGCTGCTAATCCATAGAGTATTGTTGATCCTAACATGGTACCATGGCAAAATCATACATTAGTTTCATTAGAGATTTCATGGGTTTCTCAATTCAAGTTTGTTTACGAGCTCTTGCTCGTGCCCATTGGACTTGGATCCACTGCACGTGATTTTCCAAAACTGGGCATTTAGCCCACAAGTTCAAAAAGTAAGGCTTCTGGCCTATCCGATCTATTCTAGCTCCCGTCAAGATGGTCTCCCAAATAGTTTAAGCATCGGCACACAGTCAAGGGAGAACACTTCTGAAAAAACATATTTTCACTTCATCTCATCAACTATTGTGCAAAAAAAAAAAACTTCATCTCACCAACAGGGTGTGATAATATCTCCGCTTACAACCGAAATTTTAACTTGCACTATTTCCTAGAATAGCATAATCAAAATTGCATGAAATTTTAAACTTTACATACTTGTCTTACATGCATCTTAGTTGATGGTCTTTCAGGGTAGGCTTTCCGGGATTTTCTGAAAGGGATATAAGGGAGGGGGTGAGTATGACTACTCAATGAATGGGTTTTCAAAGGTTTACTTTTAACTTTTAAGAAAAACATTTATATGGAATGTGCTAAACTCCTTTCTTTTCAAAAATCTCTTTATTTAAAAATTTGGGTTTTTCCATTATTTCTTAGTTACCGGTGTGTCATCACCCAACACACATCCTTCATCATGAAGGTTACACACATTCGCAAGTCAATATCACTACTGAACCCGCTAGTGGCTTCGGAGCGACTTTTTCTGCCACCCTGATAGAAGTACGACCACTTCTACCTTGGGAATGAGTGGATATATGCGACATCCGACCCATAATCCCGAAATCACTTCTTTGTGTTCGTATGAAGACAGAGACCTCATCCTGTCCCCACCCCAGTCTCATGCGCTTGGTGCTACTCTAAATTTCGCACAAACACCTGGAACGACGAACTGCCCTTATAGCCACCAGGTTGTCCAGTGCCCTTAGGACGCATCACTACCCCTCATGGGTGTCTTGATGATCCCATACTCACAATGCATGCACAAACAATATTTTCTCATATTGCCATGTAATCTGTGGTGCCACTAGTTCAATGGCCCCGACTCTCAACTCAACCCGCAGTTGTTTGTCTTGACTGGTTCGTCGACCTATCATGTCGCACCGCCGCTAGTTGACTGAGTATGTCGGTCCTATTTTGGTACCATGGCCAAACAATTCACTTATTAAGTTTTATGGCACATATATCATGTTCGTTTACGAGCTCCTGCTCGTGCCAACTGGCCTAGGGCCCACTATACAAGATTTTCAAAATTGGGCATTTAGCAACCAAGTTCCAAAACCGAGGCCCCCGACCTATCAGAGCTATTCGAGCTCCTGTCGAGAAGGTCTCCCAAATTGTTTAAGCATTGGCACAGAGTTAGGGGAGAACACTTCCGACAAAACATATGTTTTCTCTATCCATTATACCACTCGGGTATAAGGACACCTCCGTTCATAACCGATGAACGGGTTTTCAACTTCCTTCGAGGGATACGAACCGAGTATGATCTACTTACAACCGGTATGGAGTTTTTCCACATGATTTTCACATCACTTCCTCTAAGAAGTGATGTATAAAATACCACTTAATAGTGGGTTTTCATATCGAGGTACTTATCATTCCCAACCGGGTATGATATAAAATTTCCACTCACAATAGGTAAGTGGTTTTTAAATTTTAAGTTGTGCTCATTATCCCAACCGAGTATGATGTTAGTAAACCCACTCACTCGGTAATGCCGTGAATTCGTGTTCTTGGTATTCACGCGAGCTTGTCCTTGCTAGCATTCCCGGTACTTCGTGTTCCTACACGATATGAACATCTTGGTTCATTATCCTTTGGCTTAATCGCCTTCATTCATTCCAATTGAATCAGAAAGTCAAACTTTCATTTTTTTGCAATTAGGTCCCTAAAGTTATTTCTCTTTAACTTTAAGTCCCAAATACCAGTTTTTTCTCAAATTGAGTCCCAAAACTTCTAAAATTTATCATAGGACCTCAATTTATTCCATTTTACAAAAAGGGGATTAATTTCTCAAATTTCCAATTTGGTCCTCCAACTTTTCCAAAATTATCATTTTGCCCTCCCTTTAAAAATTGTAAGTTTTGACCCAGAAATTCTAAAATTTCTCAATTGGTCCTCCAACATTATTTTCATGCCCAATTGGCCCTCAATTTCATAAAATTTTATTTTGGTCCTTCGAATTTTAAAAATCCCCAAATTTCTCCAAAATTTTCCCCCAATTTCAACTCTTCAACACTGCTGAATTTGATTTCATAAAATTAACCGATCAATCACCTCTAATTTTGAAATTGAAGTTGAAATTGAGTTCCTACATGTTCATACGATTTTAAGGAACTTTGAATCGCAAATTTTAACTCCGGAACGAGCTCAAACGGAGCTTCGCCGGAAAATAGATTGTAGAGAGAGAAAGGTTCGATTTCTCACCGGTGAGGGCATGGCAGTCCGAGCTTTCGATCTGAGCAGATAGCTCTCATCTTGAGGATCATCCTAGAATCAATAATCGCATCAATTGATGTCGAATTAAGTTAGAATTTCATCGTTAAAATTCTACTGATTCTCTCTCTAGCACCGACCGAAAATTGTAGAGGGGAGCCGCATTAACTTACTTTTCAGTGCTAATTTGGCTGTGGGAGGGCTGATGAAGTGTTGGGAGGGCTTGGTTTGGTCTGAGGAGGGCTCAAAATGGCCGATTTTAGCTTCGCCGAAATAGGGCAGCTTCGGTCCGCCGGAGTTGCTTCACTATTCCATCATGCCGGCGCTTTCTCCAGTGATTCTCGGATTGACTACAGTTTTCTATTAGATAGTTATCTTCTCCTCGGTTCTAAAGAGCTCGACCTCTTCTTCCAAGGTTAAGAAAAATGTTTAAGTTGAAACTCTGATTAGAGCTTCACCGGGAAATGGAGTTGTAGTGAGAGAGAGAGAGAAGTGTTCAAGTGTGAGAAGAATGAATGGGGATGACCTTTTTATATAGGTGTAAAAATCATGTATTAAATATGAAAGATTTATTAATATTATTAATATTGTCATTAATTATTGGTATTAATTCTAATAATATAATTTTGATATTAAATTATTTTTATTAATTCCAATACTTTAATTTAGTTATTAAATTATTGGTATTAATTATAATAATTAAATATATATTAATTTATGGCTATTTATGATAAGGCGTACATTCGCATAAAATTTTTTTACCAAAATTTTGAGTTACAAAAAAATCATACTTTCTAGGAGGTCACCCATCCTCACACTATTCTTGGGCAAGCATGCTTAACTTTAAAGTTATTATGAAATCTAGTTCACCTGAACCAATTTGGTTTTTGTCTTCTAATTTGTCTTAAGTTACTTTTCCAAGGTTTAATGAACCCTTTGGATCACTCGAAAGTTGTAAATTTTCATATTGCTTGTTCCCAAATGTAAACCGGCTTAGTTTTCTTATTTAGTTTGACCGGTTCTTTTCCCGATTTTCCTTAACTCAAAAGTGCGGGGTTTACAGTTTAGGTCAGTCCATCGACCAGACCCTAACGCACTGCCACCAATCCATAGAGTATTGTCGGTCCTGGCTTGGTACCATGGCAAAATCACACATCAGTTTCATTAGAGATTTCATGGATTTATCAATTCAAGTTTGTTTATGAGCTCCTGCTCATGCCCACTACACGTGATTTTCCAAAATCGGGAATTTAGCCCCACAAGTTAAAAAACCGAGATCTCTGGCCTATATGAGCTATTCTAGCTCCCGTCAAGAAGGTCTCCCAAATAGTTTAAGTACTGGCACATAGTCAAGGGAGAACACTTCTGAAAAAACATATTTTCACTTCATCTCACCAACTATTGTGCAAAAAAAAACTTCATCTCACCAACATGGTGTGATAATATCTCCGCTTACAGCTGACAACCGGGTTTCTCCTTCCCTCAAGGAAGTCCATCATACCAACCGGGTATGATTTTCTCTACTTACAACTAGTAAGTAGGTTTTAGCTCAGTTCACCCATCACTCCAATTGGGTATGATGTTAAAGTTCCACTCACAAGTGGTTTTTTTTTATAAAGTGCTCACCATCCCAAACGAGTATGATGTAAAGAAGTTCAGTCACCCGATAACGATGACGTATTCATCCTTAGTAGGTTTTCCAAGTCTACGCGAGCTTGCTCTTGCTTGCCTTTCGGTCACACTTGTTTATAAAGTGTTCACCATCCCAACCGGGTATGATGTAAATAAGTCCACTCACCCGATAACGGTGACATGTTCGTCTTCGGTAGGTTTTCCAAGTCTACGTGAGCTTGCTCTTGCTTGTGCTCCGGTAACATTTGTCCCTACCCGATTTAGCCAGCCTTATCACTTACGGTTTGGCATAAAAGCCTATGCTCACACATTATCTATAATTTGCACTTAGGTCCCTAAAGTTTATTTTCCTTAACTTTCAGTCCCTAATACCAATTTTTGCCCAATTTGAGTTACAAGGTTTCCAAAATTCCCTTAGAGTCCTTATTTTACTCAAAATTGTATAAGGGGCTCAATTTTTCCATATTTACAATTTGGTCCCCAACTTTTTCAAAAATTATCGTTTTACCCCTACCTTCCAAAAATGGCAATTTAACCCCCAATTCTTCCAAAAATTGACCAATTGGTCCTTCAACATCTTTCCCATGGCCAATTGGCCTTCAATTTTGGAAAATTACAAAGAGGTCCCTCAATTTTCCAAAAATTTTCCTTGAATTTCTCCCCTTCAAACTGATCGAATTTGATTTCTTCAAATTGGCCATACAATCGGGGTTATTTGCTCAAATTAAAGGTATGGATCAGTTCTTATACTTCCATATGATTCAATTGAGCTTTGAACCGCATCATTTGGGTTCGAATTGAGCTCAAACGGAGCTTTGTCGGAAAACTGCTCGTAGAGAGAGAAAGTTTCGAAAGCTTACCATATGAGGTGCAGCTGTTTGAGCTCTCTATCAGGGCAGGTAGCTCTCATCTTGAGGTTACTACTTAGATCAAGAATCACTACAATTAACATCGAATCGAGGGAGAATTCTATCAGTGAAGTTTCACACTTTCTCTCTCTAACTCCAATCTACAACAACTAAGAAGGGTCGAATTGGCATACCTTTAAGCTTAGTTAAGCTTGTATAAGGGCTGTGGGGGTGCTGGAAAGGCTTGGTTTGGCTGGAGGGGGCTAAACTTAGCCCATTTTAACTCGATCAAAATAGGGTAGCTTCGGTCCATCAGAGCTGCTTCACTATTTGATTATGCCAGCGCTTCTCCGGCAGTACTCTGGTCGAAAGGAGGATGCTATCAGGTAGTTGACTTCCCCCGGAGTCTGTAGGACCCAACCTTGCCCCCCGAGGCTGTGAAAAATGCCTATGTCGAAGCTCTGGTTCGAGCTTCGCCAGAAAATGGAGCAATTGAGAGAGAATGGAGATTTCAGGTGTGTGGAGGATGAATGGACAGGAGCTCTTTATATAGGGAGCTCGGGGACTGTAAACCCCGCCCTTTTGAGCTTAGGAAAACCGGAAAAAGAACCGGTCAAAACTGAACTATTTCACAAACCTGATAGATTGTGAATGGGCAATTTAGGAATTTACAACTCTCAGGTGATCCAAAGGGTTCAAAATATTAGGGAAAAGAACCTTAGGATGAATTGGAAGAGGAAAATTAGACCGGTTTGGATGAACCGAGTTCAACAGGATTGAACCGGTTAATGAACCGGAACCGATGGAGATTGGGAAAAACAAAGAAATTCAACTCCATTGTACTCCAAAGAAATTCATAAACCTTGGGAAGGAACCTTATAACAAAGTGTGAGAGAAAAACTAGACCGGTTTGAGTGAACCGGACCCGAACCGAATTGAACCGGTTTAAGGACCGAGTTCGTTTATGAACTGGAATCGATAAAGAGATGGTAAACCGGGAATTTTTTGGACCCTAAGTGACCCAAGGAGTCATAAAGGACATGGAAATGGACTTGTGAAGGAATTGGGGTTGAAAACCAAATCGGTTCAGGTAAACCAGATTCGAATCGGTTCGGACCGATTTGAACCACTATTAACCAAATCCTAAATTCATTTGGCTTAAATAATTCAAATTGGAGATTTAAGGCCACCATTGGATAGGGAATGAATTTAGATGAATTTAGATATTTTTTTATCTGAAAAACTCAGTCGAATGGGGGGTGAACTGACCGGTTTAAGCTTTGAACCCGGTTCAGACTGGTCCGGTCCGGTTTGGAACAGTGTCATCTTCTTCCTCAAGATGATAACACTATTCCCTCCCTGGGAAACTGAAGAAACGTCGGCGAAGAAGAAACACTTCTGTTTAGGGCATTTCTTGTCATCAATGTCAGTCATAACGGTGCCAAACGGACGGCCAACGGGTCCCCGAGCTCCCTATATAAAGAGCCCCTCCCCATTCATCCTCTCCACACCTGAAAACTCTATTCTCTCTCAACTGCTCCATTTTCTGGTGAAGCTCGAACCAAAGCTCTAAAATGGGGTCTTTTCTGAGCCAAATAAGGTGAGGTCAGGTTCTTTAGAATCGGGGAGAAGTCAGCTACACGTCTGTAGTCTCTGTTCACTCTGAGGGTCACCGGCGTGATAAAATAGTGAAGCAGCTCCGGCAGACTGAAGCTGCCCTATTTCGGCAGAGTTGAAATTTGCCATTTCGAGCCCTCCTCAGGCCAAACCATGCCTTCCCAACACTTCCTCAGCCCACCTATGGCCGAATTAGGATTGGAAGGTAAGCCAATTCGGCTCCCCTCTACAATTTTCGGTCGGTGCTAGAGAGAGAACCGATAGAAATTCAATGATGAAATTTTAACTCAATTTGGCATCAATTGATATGATTCTTGATTCTAGGATGAACCTCAAGATAAGAGCTATCTACCCAGATCAAAAGCTCGAACCGCCATGCCCTCACAGGTGAGTAATCGAAGCTTTCTGACGAAGCTCCGTTTGAGCTCGTTCCGGCGTCGAAACTTGCGATTCAAAGTACTATTGAATTGTAAGAAGATGAAGGAACTCAATTTTAACTTCAATTTCAACAATTAGAGATTTTTGATTGGTCAATTTAATAATATCAAATTCAGTTGTGCTAAGGAGTTAAAATTGGGGGAAATTTTGGGGATTTTTAAAATTCAAAGGACCAAAATGCAATTTTATGAAATTGAGGGTCAATTGGGCATGAAAATAATATTGGAGGACGAATTGAGAAATTTTGGAATTTTTGGGGCAAAACTTACCATTTTTGTAAAGGAAGGGAAAAATTGTAATTTTAGAAAAGTTGGAGGACCAAATTGGAAATTTGGGAAATTAATCCCCTTTTTGTGAAATGGAATAAATTGAGGTCCTATGATAAATTTTAGAAGTTTCGAGATTCAATTTGAGGAAAAACCGACATTAGGGACTTAAAGTTAAAGAGAAATAACTTTAGGGACCTAATTGCAAATAAATGAAAGTTTGACTTTCTCATTCATTTGGAATGAATGAGGGCGATTAGGCCGAAGGATAATGAACCGAGATGTTCATATCGTGTAGGAACATGAAGTACCGGGAACGCTAGCAAGGACAAGCTCGTGTGAATACAAAGAACCGGTCTAGTGGAATTCACGACATTAATGGTTGAGTGGGTTTACAAACATCATGCCCGGTTGGGATGATGAGCACAACTAAAAATTAAAAACCACTTACCAATTGTGAGTGGGATTATATATTTTACCCGATTGGGAATGATAAGTGCCTTGGTATAAAAACCCACTGTTTAGTGGTATTTTAATCATCACCACTTAGAGAAAATGATGTAAAAATTATGCGAAAAAACTACTTACTGGTTGTAAGTAGACCATACCCGGTTGGTATGATGAGACTTCCTCGAGGAAAGTTGAAAACCCATTCATCGGTTATGAACAGAGGTGTCCTTATACTCGGGTGGTATAATGGATAGAGAAAACATATGTTTTATCGGAAGTGCTTTCCCTTGACTGTGTGCCAATGCTTAAACAATTTGGGAGACCTTCTCAATGGGAGCTCGAATAGCTCTGATAGGCCAGGGGCCTCGATTTTGGAACTTGGGGGCTAAAGGCCTGATTTTGAAAATCTCGTACAGCGGGCCAGGCTAGTTGGCACGAGCAGGAGCTCATAAATGAACATGGTATATGTGCCATAAAACTTAATAAGTGAATTTTTTGGCCATGGTACCAAGATTGGACCGACATGCTTAGTCAACTAGCAGCAGTGCGACATGACAGGTCGACGGACTAGTCAAGACAAACAACTGCGGGTTGAGTTGAGAGTCGAGACTGTTGGACCAGTGGCACCACAGATTACATGGCAATATGAGAAAACATTGTTTGTGCATGCACTATGAGTACGAGATCATCAAGACGCCCATGAGGGGTAGTGATGCGTCCTAAGGGCACTGGACGACCTGGTGGCTATAAGGGCAGTTCGTCGTTCTAGGTGTCTGTGTGAAATCTGGAGTAGCACCAAGCACATGAGACCGGGGTGGAGATAGGATGAGGTCTCTATCCTCATACAGACACGAAGAAGTGATTTCGGAATTGTGGGTCGGATGTCACGTACATCCACTCATTCCTAGGGTAGAAGTGGTCGTACTTGTATCCGGGTGGCAGGAAAAGTCGCTCCTAAGCCACTAGTGAGTTTAGTAGTGATACTGACTTGTGAATGTGTGTAACCTTTATGGTGAAGGATATTTGTTGGGTGATGATACACCGTGTTAAATAAGAAATGGTGGAAAAACCCAAATTTTTAAATGAAGGGATTTTTGAAAACAAAGGAGTTTGGCACACTCCATATAAATGTTTTTCTTAAAAGTCAAAAGCTTTTAAAAACCCATTCACTGAGTAGTCGTACTCACCCTCTCCCTTATATCCCTTTTAGGAAATCCCGTAAAGCCTCCCCTTAAAGACCGTCAACTAAAATGCTTGTAAGACAAGTATGTAAAGTTTTAAATTTCATACAGTTTTTATTATGATATTCAAGGAAAAGGTGCAGGTTAAAGGACGCCTTACTTTTTACGGTTTACAATAAGGGGAAATCCTTTAATAAACCGAGAGAGTGGTGGGTTGATCATGGGGATTTGACCAAACTGGGTCGGGGTGTGACATACATAGTGGTAAAAAATTGAGATAAAATACTTTAAAGCACGGTAAGAAAATTTAAATAATTCTATATTTTTGAAAATTTTCTTATATATTTATGAAAACTATTTGTAAATTGTAATATAAAATTTTAGTTACATTCTGTAAATATTTTATTTATTTGAATTTTAAGTGTTTTTAATTCTAAAATAGTGTAATATTCACTATTTTAGAATTAAAATATAGTGATAGTTGTTATAAGGTAATAACCCTAATAACCAAAATATTACTTAATCATTGTATATATTAATATGCCTTTATCACACTATAGGAAGAGGTGGGCTTAGGAGAAGTGGGCCGAATTGTAGAATGTGTAGTGGGTTGGGCATCCGTCTGACGTGAACTGAAATGTGGTCCAGATCCGCGTTGTTTGAATCCCTGTAAAGAAAAATTCTCACGAATTTCAAGAGGTTTTCCCCAGCCTCTATCAGTTCCTCCATTGCATCCTCCTCTACAATTATGGTTTCTGAGATCACTAAAGTGAGAACGGGATGGAGTTGGAAGGAGTCATCGTGGTTCGTGACTAGAGAAGGCAGTGGCATGAGATGTAGACTTGGAAAAATCTCCGAGTAGGCTAGAGAGCGGTGCACTACTGGAGCCGGAGTTAGTACCATATTTTTGAACTCGTCAAGCATCCTAAGCAAGGAGAAGGGCCTTCAGCGAATCAAGAGTCATTGCTTCGAGAACTGGTGACATTGTAAGGGTAAGAGCTTTCCATTCCCTATCTAAACCATCAAATAATTTGTCCTTGATTTCATGATCTGGTTTTAGACGATCGATTTGAGCAAAAGAGGTAGTTAAGTTGGAAATGGTTGCCAAATAAGATGCCATAGGTTGTTCTCCCTTCTTCAACTCCCTCCATTGTTCATCAAGGATATCCTTTTGAGCACGGGTTTGGGAGCTATACAAAATTTCAAGCCGGCTCCAGGCGTCTGTAGAGGTAACAGCTCCGATTATCTGTAAATTCACCTCAGTAGATAAAGAGGCAATTATAGTTGTTAAAGTGAACTTATCCCGGATAGTCCACGCTTCATATTCCGGGTTGATTATTTCAAGCTCAGTAGCTCCTTCTTTCAGCATCACAATGGATTTGAGTTGAGGGATACTACCATCTGCATATCCAAATAATTGATATGCTTGCAGCAAATTTGTGATATTGTTTCTCCGAAGATAGTAATTAGTATTGTCTAACTTGATAGGCAATGTAGGGAGTGAAGTAGGAAGGATTACTGCGATAGAGGAACTCATATTTGTAGAGAAGGATGAGAATATTGATACCACACACGGAGAAGATTGGTTTTGAATAGAAGGTGGTTTTTACTCAAGAGTCTTCAATAGTAGGTAGCAGAAATACAAAGAGTGATGGATGATTACTTGCAAGTGTGTTATGGATCTTCAAAGTTGGAACAATGCTGCGAAGCTTTAGGTTGGCTCTGATACCATAAAGGAAATGAAGAAATTTAGAAAAGAAAGAGTAGAGAGAAAGAGCGCACTCAAAAGATAAAATTGTGTTATGTTATTGATTGTACTATAACATTCTATTTATATACAACTCAATAATAAATAATAAACCGTTACAAAATATGTTAATACATTAAGTGTTGTAATAAATCACTATATTAAATGGTGTGATAAATGCATATTAATATATACAATGATTAAGTAATATTTTGATTATTAAATCCAATAATTGACTCGGTGTGATAAAATGAAGATTATAAACATGAGGGGTAGTGATGCGTCCTAAGGGCACTAGACAACTAGGTGGCTATAAGGGCAGTTTGTCATTCCAGGTGTCTATGTGAAATTTGGAGTAGCACCAAGTGCATGAGACCGGGGTGGGGATGAGATGAGTTCTCTGTTCTCATATGGACACGAAGAAGCAATTTTGGGATTAAGGGTTGGATGTCGCGTACATCCACTCATTTCCAGGGTAGAAGTGGTCGTGCTTTTATTCGGGTGGCCGGTAAAGTCGCTCCAAGGCCACTAGTGGGTTCAGTAGTCATACTGACCTGCGAATGTGTGTAACCTTCATGATGAAGGATGTGTGTCGAGTGATGACACACCGTGGTAACTAATAAATGATGGAAAAATTCGAATTTTTAAATGAAGAGATTTTTGAAAAGAAAGGAGTCTGGCACACTCCATATAAAATGTTTTTCTTAAAAATTAAAGGTAGACCTTTGAAAACCCATTCACTGAGAAGTCGTACTCACCCCCTCCCTTATATCCCTTACAGGAAATCCCCAAAACAAATTACATGTTGAACAATTGAGGGTAACCACCCCTAATAACGCTCTCAGTTTCCCATGGCTCCTCTTGCACGGGTCCGCTCTACCAAAGAACCTTGATCATAGGAATCTTCTTGTTCCTCAAGTTCTTGTCCCTCTAGTCAATGATTTGCATCGATTCTGCTTTATAAGTCAAGTTCTCTTCTAGCTCTAGTGGAGGTCGGTCCAACACATGGCTTGGATCAGGCTGGTACTTCTGGAGTACCGAGATATGGAATACGTCATGTATTCTCTACAAGTCCTAAGGTAGTTCTAATTTATATGCCATTGGTCCTATCCTTTGGACTATGGGGTAAGGATTGATGTACCTTGGTTTCAACATCCCCCATTGTTTAAACCTAAGTATTCTCGTCCATGAGGATACTTTGAGGAACACTTGGTCCCCCACATTAAATTCCAAGTCCCTTCTCCTATGGTCCACATAGCTCTTATGCCTGTCTTGAGTGGCCTTGAGTCGACTCCTTATTATCTTAATCTTTTTTGTGGCATCCTTGATTAGTTCAACCCTTTCCAACTTCCTTTCTCCCACCTCTTCCCAAAATAAGGGGGTACGACAAGGTCGTCCATAAAGGGCTTAATAAGGAGCCATTTTAATAATGGCCTAATAACTATTATTATAAGCAAACTCCATCAGGCACAAGTATTCTTCCCATCCCTTATTCATGGTGAGTACAAATGTTCGTAGCATGTCCTCCAGGGTTTGGATTGTCCATCGATTTGAGGATGAAATGTCGTACTCATGTGAAGCTTGGTCCCCAAAACACTTTGCAAACTGAGCCAAAACCTCGAGGTAAATCTAGGGTCTCTATCTGATACTATGCTTACCGGGACGCTATGGAGTCTCACAATCTCTTTCATGTATAAGACGATCAGTTGTTCTACTGAATCCATCACTATTATGGGTAGGAAATGGGAGAATTTGGTCAATCTATCCACAATGACCTAGATTACGTCTCGTCCCTTTCTAGTCACAGGTAGTCCCGTGACAAAGTCCATAATGATACTTGTGACTTAGAGCATCTGCAACTACATTAGCCTTCCCGGGGTGATATTCTATCACAAGGTCATAATCCTTTACTAACTCTAACCATCTCCTCTGGCAGAGGTTCAACTCCTTTTGAGTCAAGAAGTACTTGAGACTCTTGTGATCAGTATATATCCTACACTTAACCTCATATAGGTAGTGTTGCCAAATCTTAAGGGCAAACACTATCGCAACTAACTCCAAGTTGTGAGTAGGGCAGTTCCTCTCATGTACCTTTAGTTGTCGTGAGGCGTAGGTGATGACCTTTCCTTGTTGCATTAACACACATCTAAGTCCCTATTTGGATGTATCACTGTAGACCGTATACTCCCCTACACTTGGGTCAGGCATAAAGAGTACGGGTGTCGTTGTTAGACGGGTCTTCAATTCCTCGAAGGATTTCTCATAGCTTTCATCCCACTTATACTCCACTCCTTTCCTTGTGAGACAAGTCAAAGGGGCAACTATCTTAGAGAAATCCCGCACAAACCATCTGTAATATCCTGCTAGGCCCAAGAAACTACGTATCTTAGAGGGATTCTTGGGTGCCATCCAATGAGATATGGCTTCCACCTTTGTCGGGTCTACCTTGACTCCATCATTGGATACTATGTGTCCTAAGAACCCTACCTCTTGTAACCAAAACTCACACTTGGAGAATTTTGCATATAAGCGGTTATCTCGTAGTATCTCCAAGATGATAGCCAAATGTTATTTGTGCTCCAACCTAGTTCATGAGTATATAAGAATGTCGTCTATGAATACTATCACAAACTTGTCCAAGTGCGACTAGAACACTCGGTTCATTAAATCCATGAAGGCTGCAGAGGCATTTGTCAAGCCAAAAGGCATCACCCTGAACTCATAATAATAAAGGGTAAGGTTCAGTGTTACTCCTAATCATTTTCTCTTTTCCTGAAAATGGATAGAAAGGAGGGGTGAGTTTCTACAACTCAGTGAATGGGTTTTTCAAGTCCACTTTTAACTTTTAGGAAAAAACATTTATATTGGACTTTGTCATACTCCTTACTTTTCAAAAGTCCCTTCATTTAAAATCTCGGGTTTTTCCACCATTTTTTATTAACACGATGTGTCATCACCCAACATACATCTTTTATCATGAAGATTACACACATTCGTAGGCCAACACGACCGCTGAGCCCACTTGTGGCTTCGGATCGACTTTATCGGCCACCTAGATAGAAGTACGACCACTTCCATCCTGAGAATGAGTGGATGTATGTGACATCTGCCCTTCAATTCTGAAATTGATTCTTCGTGTCCATATGAGGACAGAGACCTCATCCTGTCCCCACCCCGGTCTCATGCACTTGGTGCAACTCCAAATTTTGCATGGTCACCTGGAACGACAAATTACCCTTATACTCACCGGGTCGTCCATTTCCCCTAGGACGCATCACTAACCCCCATGGGCGTCTTGATGATCTTGTACTCATAGTACATGCACAAACAATATTTTCTTATTATGCCATGTAATATGTGGCGTCATTAGTCTAACGGTCCTGATTTTCAACTCAACCTGCAACTGTTTATCTTGACTGGTCTGGAAATCGGTCATAATGCAATGCTGCTAGTTGACTGAGAGTGTCGAACCAGCCTTGGTACCATGACCATACAATTATCTTAAAGTTTTATGGCACATATATTATGTAAATTTACGAGCTACTGCTTGTGCCCATTGGCCTATGGCCCACTGTTCGAGATTTTTAAAAACCGAGCATATTAGCCCCCAAGTTCCAAAACCGAGGCCCCCAACCTATAAGAGCTATTCGAGCTCCTGTCGAGAAGGTCTCCCAAATTGTTTAAGCATTAGCACACATTTAGGGGAGAACACTTTCGACAAAAATATATTTTCACTATCCATTATACCGACCTGATATAAGGACATCTCCGTTCATAACCGATGAACGGGTTTTCAACTTCCTTCGAGGAAGTTTCATCATACCAATCGGATATGATCTACTTACCACCGGTAAGTAGATTTTCTGCATGCTTTTCACATCACTGCTATAAGTCGTAATGTTTAAAATACCACATAGTAGTGGGTTTTTATTTCGATGTGCTTATCATCCCCAACTAGGTATGATATAAAATTCCACTCACCTGATCGTGCAGTGAAATTCTACTTAGTCGAGCTCCGTCCCTTTCACGCTGGACCTCAACTGGCATTCCCGATTTCTCATTCTCCTACATGAAATGAACATAGTTGTTCATTATTCTTTGGCCTAATAGCCCTCATTTGTTCCATTGAATGAGAAAACCCAACTTTATATATATTTGTAATTATGTCCCTAAAGTTATTTTTCTTTAACTTTAAGTCCATATTGCCGAGTTTTTCCTCAAATTAAGTCCCAACACTTTTAAAATTTATCTTAGGACCTCAATTTATTAAATTTCGTAAAAGGTGGTTTAATTTCCCAAATTTTCAATTTGGTCCCTCAATTTTCCAAAATTACCATTTTGCCCTTCCTTTAAAAAAATGGTAAAATTTGCCCCAAAAATTCTAAAATTTCTCAATTGGCCCTCTAGTATTCTTATCATGACCAATTGACCCTCAATTTTAGAAAATTACATTTTGGTCATTTGAATTTTCGAAAATCCCCAAAATTTTCCTCAATTTCAATTTCAGTCCTAATTCGATCATGGAAGGGCTGAGGAGGTGTCGAGAGAGCTTGGTTTGGCCTAATGAGGGCTCGAATTGGCCGATTTCAACTCGGCCAAAACAGGGCAGCTTCGGCCCGTTGGTGCTGCTTCAATATTCGATCACGTCGGCACTTCTCCGACGACTCTCGGAATGAACGGATGTCACCACCATGTAGCTAACTTCTCCCCAGTTCTAATGAACCCAACCTCGCCTTCTTTGGCTTAGAATTGACCCTATATCAGAGCTATGGTTCGAGCTTCACCGGAAAACTAAGCAATTGAGAGAGAGTGAGCTTTTCAAATGTGGAGAGGACGAATGGAGAGGGGCTCTTTATATAGGGAGCTCAGGGAGCCATTGGCCATCCATTTGGAACCTTTATGACAGGCATTGAAGACCTGAAATGTACCAAATGGAAACGTTTCTTTTTCGTCAGCGCTGCTTTGATTTTCCGGCGAGTGAACGATGTAGTCATCCTGAGGAAGAAGATGACAATGTTCCAAACTGGACCAGACCGGTCCGAACCGGGTTCAAAGATTAAACCAGCCGGTTCACCCCTCATTCGACTGAGTTTTTCAAATCTAAAAATTTCTAAATTCATTTTCCATCTAATGATGGCCAAAAATCTCAAATTTGAATCATTTAAGCCACCTAGAAAAATGAAATTAGAATCCAGTTCAATAGTAGTTCAAATCGATTCGAACCGGTTCATATCCGATTCACCTGAACCGGTTTAGTTTTCATCCCCAATTCCTTCATAAGTCCATTTCCATGTCTTTTGTGACTCCTTGCGTCATTAGGGTCCATAAAATTCCCAGTTTACCATCTCATAATCGATTTCGGTTCATAAACTGGCTCCGTTCTTAAACCATTTAATTCGATCCGGGTCCGGTTTACCCGAACCGGTCTAGTTTTTATCACACACATTGTTATAAGGTTCCTTCCCAAGGATTATAAATCACAAGGGATCCATAAGCTTCTTGGTTTACCCATTCTCTATTGGTTCTGGTTCATGAATCAATTCGGTTCATAAATCGATTCTATCCAATTTGAACCCGGTTCTCTTGAACTGCTTCGGTCTATCCTCTTTATTTCGTTCTAGGGTCATTTTCCCAAGTTTATGAACCTCTTTGAGTCACACGGAAGTTAGAATTTTTCAAATTTGCTCGTCCCCAAACAATCAGCCCTGTAGACCAATTTGGTTTAAAGATTCAAATTTATCGGTTCTTTCCCCGGTTTTCTCATTATTAAAGGATGGGGTTTACAATCGACATATCTTGTCACACTCCCACTAGTCCATCGAGTATGTCGGTCCTATCTTGGTACCATGGCCAAATCACATCATTCATTAAAGTTTTCATGTTTTAACATCATATTTGTTTACGAGCTCCTACTCGTGCCAACTAGTCTTGGGCCTACTATATGAGATTTTCAAAATCGCACATTCTAGCCCTAAGTTCTAAAACTAAAACCTCCGGCCTATCTAAGCTATTTGAGCTCCCGTCAAAAAGGTCTCCCAAAATATTTAAGCACTCACACACAGTCAAGGGAGAGCACTTTTAATAAAAATAACTTTTCACCTATCTATCACACCAATCAGGTGTGAGGACATCTCCGTTCATAATTGATAAGCGGGTTTTCTACTTTCTTCGATTAAGTTCATCATACCAACCGGGTATGATCTACTTACAAGCAATAAGTAGTTTTTCTATGTGTTTTCTCACATCACTCCATCCAGGTGTGATGTTAAAATGCCACTTAGTAGTGGTATGATTTGAAAATTCTCACTCACTTAATAGTGCAGCGAATTCCTCTTAAGTGGCTCTTTGCTTCCATGCGAGCTTGTCTTTGCAAGCATTCCCAGTACTTCGTGTTCCTTCACAATATGAACATTCTTTTTCATTATTCTTTGGCCTAAAAGCCTTCATTCATCACAAATGAATAAAATGACCAAACTTTTAGTTATTTGCATTTATGTCCGTAAAATTCTTTATCTTTAACTTTAGGTGCCTAATGCAATTTTCCCCCAAATTGAGTTCCAAAACTTCTAAAATTTACTTTGGGACCTATATTTATTCAAAATCACAAAAAGTTTCCCAAATTCCCAAATTGGTCCCCAACTTTTCAAAAATTACCATTTTGCCCCTACTTTACAAAACTAGTAAATTTGATCCCAATAATTCCAAAAATCAACCAATTGATCCTCCAACATCTTTTCCATGGCCAATTGGCCCTCAATTTTGGGAAAGTGCACTTTAGTCCCTCATAATTTCGAAATCCCCAATTTCCCCCTTTCAACTTGGCCGAATTTGATTTTATCAAATTGACTATTCAATCGAGGTTAATTATTGAAATTGAAGGTAAAATTAAGTTCCTACACATCCATACGATTCAATGGAAGTTTGAATCGTGTCATTTGGATCCAAATTGAGCTCAAACAGAGCTTCGTCGAAAAATTGAACTTAGAAAGAGAAAGCTTACCGTCAGAGGTGCGGCAGTCCGATCTCTCTACCGGGGAAGATAGGTATCTTCTAAGATCAAGAATTCTTACAATTGACCCTGAATTGAGGGAGAATTTTGTCAGTGAAAGTCGGTAGTTTCTCTCTCTAACTCCGACCTGCAACGACTCAGAAGGATCGAATTGGCTTACCTTTTAGCTCAATTGAGGTTGTAGGGATGTTGGGAGAGGTTGGTTTGGCCGGAGGAGGGCTGAATTCGGCCAATTTCAGCTCGGTCGAAATAGAGCAGCTTTGGTTCGCTAGAGCTACTTCACTATTTGATTACGCTAGCGCTTCTCCGGTAATCCTCGAATCAGATGGAGGTTGCTATCAGATAGCTAACTTCCCCCGGAGTCTAAATAGCCCGACCTTGCCTTCTAAGGTTGAGAAAAATGTCTAAGTCAGAGCTCTAGTTCGAGCTTCACCGGAACATGGAGCAGTAGAGAGAGGGGAGTTTTCAGGAGTGAGGAGGATGAATGGGGAGTAGCCCTTTATATAGCTGTAAAAAATTATTTTTTAAATGTGGAAGATTTATTACTACATTATGGGTATTTATTCTCATTAAATTGGGAAATTGATGGATATTTATGAGTATTAATTCCAATAATTGAATATAGGTATTAATTTATGTGTATTTATTTAATAATAGTATTAATTCCTCGACTCTAATCCCTTTCTTCTTTATTTAGCCCGGAGTCTAAATAGCCCGACCTTGCCTTTATATTTGTAAAGGTATATATATATACCCATATATGTAAACATCTCTTCAACATATATATATATATATAATTAACAATTATGTATATAATATTTAATTTCCGCTTAAATTCAACGGAAAATATTTTCAACCAAAATTTCGGGTTACTAAAAACACGGTGTGACAACTACTCCCCACCTTTTTAGAAGTTTTGTCCCCAAAACTTATTTACCATCCTTTGCATAGGAAATAACTTCACTTGATGTCAACTTGGAGTTTGTTTGACATACTGACACTTTGGTTATTTTCACTTAGCCCCTTTATAACATGCACTTAAGGAATTTCTTTTCCTTTTCATTGCTTACTCATTCCATGGAGTTTATCCTAGAGTAGCATGTCTTACCTGCGAGTTCAAGGGTATATCCTTAGGTTCACATCTTCCTTTGCTTAGGGCAAGATTCTTCCCCTTTAGGTTCTTACTCAAAATTTTAGGATTGGGAGTTTCAAGATGTCCAATCATTCATGTATCTAGTCATTCTCTTTATTATTGAAACACTTAGCTCGGTGTCCTTTCGAGTGCTATGTACTTTCTTTCATAGGTTTCGGTGTTATCACCTTTTTGTCCAATTTTAACCCTTCTTATTTCCTTCCTCATTTCCAATGGCGTCCTTTTCTCAAGGACTTTCCTTTTTCTTAATCCATTCTTACTCAGTCATGATTTTTGATTCTAAGTTAATCCCTTTTGGTCTATGTGTCGATTACTTTCTTTGGGGAAGTTCTCTTCATACGGATTTTGTTCTCTACTATGTCCCTCAGAGTAGAAGCTTCCACTTTGGGAGCTACATGCTCCACCTTCTTACCATTCCTTAAAAGTTTCTTTCTTCCTTTCTTCACACTCCTTTCTATATTGGGTATTTGCCCGCCTTTAATCCTCCATTGTCTTAAAATTCCCATTTCTTCCCTCATTCCTTATTTGAGGGACTTCCAGTTATTGGCCTTATTTAGTGTGCTCCACCTTATGCTTAGTCGTCCTCACTTTAGGCTATATCAAGTGAGTGTGGACAACAACTAGTCTTGATGTCAGTGATCATTTACTCTAGTAACTTTTTAACTGGAAGACTTCCTCTCCAATATTTCTTAAATGTACTTTACTCTATTCCCTTTTTATGGGAAATCCACCCCTTTCTTACTCGTACAATATCTTTGATGTTATCTTTCAACTTACCTGTTCTTGGGTTTAACTTATTCCTTGGGTCCTCCTAGTATGCTTCCCTGCTCCTTTCACCTTAGCATGCGCTTCATTTGCAAGTTCATCTCCCTATCCCTACTCACTTAGTTCCATTACCTCTCAGTTGGGATACATATGCCTTTCCAGGATTTCCTTCCTTTGTAGGACTCTTCCCTTTTTCTCCCAAAATTCCTTTTTCATTTACCCTAGGGAATATCTACCCTTAAATGACATCCTTTGATGTCGTCATCTCCTGTTTACCCTTGCTCTTGAAATCTTACGGGTATATCTTTTATACCCTATCCTCATCCCCAGTTGTACATCAGTACACAAGTATTTCCTTTAAGGAGAGCTCGAATCCTCCTTGTTTCAAGATCTCTTGATCATCGTGTGAGAGGCTTGCCTACCCCTCTCTTGACTTGAGTTTAGTCATTAATTTGGCCATTGGTCTTTTTAAGGATTTCTTTCATCCTTCTTTTTCCCAATATTTTGCCTTTCCACCTCTTCCTTCTTTGCTGGAGCTTAAATTATGACCTTCACGAGTATCAATTCATTAACTACCTCGTCCTTACCATTCCCTTGGTCTAATTATCTTAGGGTAGTTATTTCTCGAGTCTTATTGTCCTTAATGTCCATCATACTACCCTTTTAGAGTGTAGTCCTTTCTACTTCTCTGTCATCCTTAGGGCATCGTTTATGCTCCTTGACTATTTTGTTGTTACGACTAGCTTCCTTCCGCTATGTTCGTCTGAAACTCCTATTTGACTTTATTACTTTTTCCAAGGTGAGTTGTACTTGCAATCCCGAGACATCCCATTTGTTGACAAATGCTTCGCTTATCTTTTCTTGTGGAGGCACTCTCTTCTTTGCTCCCAAATGCCTGGAAATTTCTTCTTAAGGGAGAATTCTCTTCAGCTACCCTTTGTTTTGTTTGTGGTTTATCAAGGTCCTACCTTCAGTCCTTTTTCCTTCCTACCACTATGCTAGGATCTTGAAGAGCTTCCTCCTGGATGTGGTTGAAATTTTGAGTAGGAGTCGTGTTTCTTGGGATGGTATCCTTTTGGATTCCTATAGTTGTATGCGCGTTTTTCTTGGAAAGTATTTTTCT
Organism: Trapa incisa; assembly: GCA_030064435.1. Taxonomy (NCBI): domain Eukaryota; kingdom Viridiplantae; phylum Streptophyta; class Magnoliopsida; order Myrtales; family Lythraceae; genus Trapa; species Trapa incisa. The sequence continues at coordinate 15,517,993 of CM057780.1, read as the reverse complement.
AAATCCTTGTGGTGTGGGACAGTCCTTCACTTCATGTCTCATTTCCTTTACACCTTGTAATAGGTCGTTTCTTTGCTCAGTTGTTACTCCAAGAGTTCTTCTAGACTCCTTATCATGATGGTTTTCTTGTCATGCCTTCTTTGCTCAATAATTTCCTTTATTATGTATGGAAATCTCGTTGGTCTTCGTGATGTCTAGGGTAACACGGGTTTGTTTGGTTACTTTTCTTGGGCAATCTTCCCATAGCTGAGGCGTAAGGTCACATCATTTTTTAGAGATATAGTTTTTAGGAACTTAGAGTTCTTTATTAGTGGAGAAGTAGTATAATATGTTGGGGTTTTAGCCCCAATACAAAAAGTGGTTATGAAATAGATGGGGAGCTATAGGATTCTTGACAAGCGTCCATCTAGGTAATATTATAAGCCCTTGATGGCATTACTGGCCTTAAGCTTGGCTCACTTCGTACTTAGGATTGTGACCTCAATAGGTCCTGGTACCATCCTCTTGTATACTTCCCACTAATGTCTCTTGTTTCGTTAGGACTTCTCGGGTATTTTAGGGTGATCTTCCTACGGGTACGAGTGTTGGGTGGTGTTGGTAATACTAGTCCTAGTTTTCTTGGTACCTCTCTTAGGAGCCATCTGAAAAATTTTAAAATGTTCTCTTAGGTACTATGTTATAGAGTCTTAATAATGTATTCGAGGAAACAGGCTCTGATACCACTCAAGTTGTCACGCCCCGACCCAGTTTGGTCGGATCCCCATGAACAACCCGCCACTCTCCCGGTTTATTAAGGTATTCCCCTTCTCTAAACCGTGAGAAGTAAGGCATCATTTTTACCTATACCTTTTCTAGAATAATATTAATCAAAACTGAATATATTAACCTTACAAACCTGTCTTAAGGTTCAGCTACTGATAGATATTTAAGGTCGGTTTCCCTTGGTTTCTTGAAAAAGGGGTAAAGGGAGGGGGTGAGTTCGACAACTAAGTAAATGACTGTTGGGTGTAAGTTTTCACAAAAATAACTTTAATTGAAGTGTGTACTCCTTATTTCCTTTAAAAACATTCTTTTCTCAAGTTTTGGTTTTCAAAACCTTTTTTTTTCTCAAGGTTTACCAATTCTTTTCCAAGGATTCTCAAATCCTTTCCAAGGTTTTCAAACCTCTTTCCCGTTTCCATATTAGGTGTGTTTTATAAACAATGCACACCCTTCATTAGGAAGGATTCACACACATTCACAAGATGCAGTTATGCCAACTACACCCACTTGTGGATCGGAACGTCTTTACCATCCACCCTGATAGAAGTCTTTGACTTCTACCCAAAGTCTGAGTGAACGTCTTCGACGTCCTACCTTCAAACCCAAAATACTTTGTGTCCATATGAGGACGGAGATCTCATCCCGACCCCACCCTAGTCTCATGCGTAAGAAGCTATGTTGAGCTTTCCGACTGTTGGCATGACAAACTACCCTTATCTCCACCATGTCGTCCAATAGCCCTTAGGACGCATCACTACCCCTCTTGGGCAGCTTAATGGTCCCGAATCTCATTGCATGCACAAAACAATAATTTTCCTCATAAGCCATTTAATCTTTGGTGCACTGGTCCAACGACTTCGACCCTTCACTCGACCTGCACTGATCCATCGACCTATCTTGTCGTACAGCCACTAGTCCATCAAGTGTGTCGGTCTTATCTTGGTACCATGGCCAAATAACATCATTCATTAAAGTTTTCATGACTTAACATCATGTTTGTTTACGAGCTTCTGCTCATACCAACTAGCCTTGGTCCCACTGTACGAGATTTTCAAAATTGGGCATTCTAGCCCCAAGTTCCAAAATCAAGGCCTCCAGCCTATCTGAGCTATTCGAGTTCCCATCAAAAAGGTCTCCCAAAATGTTTAAGCAGTGACACACAGTCAGGGAAGAGCACTTCTGTCAAAAATAACTTTTCACCTATCCATCACAACAACCGGGTGTGAGGATATCTCCGCTTATAATCAATAAGTAGGTTTTCTACTTCCTTCTTGGAAGTTCATCATACCAATCGAGTATGATCTACTTACAACCGGTAAGTAGTTTTTCCGTGTGTTTTCTCACATCACCCCATCCAGGTGTAATGTTAAAATGCCACTCACTAGTGGTTTTTCATTTCGAGGTACTCATCATCCCAACCGGGTATGATGTGAAAATTCTCACTCACTCGATAGTGCAGTGAATTCCTCTTACGTGGTTCTTTGCTTCCACGCGAGCTTGTCTTTGCTAGCATTCTCGGTACTTAGTGTTCCTACACAATATGAACATTCTTTCTCATTATCTATTGGCATAACAGCCTTCATTAATCATGAATAAATAAAATGCCCAAATATTTAGTTATTTGCATTTAGGTCCCTAAAGTTCTTTTTCTTTAACGTTAGGTCCCTAATGCCAATTTTCCCCCAAATTGAGTTCTAAAACTTCTAAAATTTACTTTGGGACCTCAATTTATTCAAAATCACAAAAAGGGGTTCAAGTTTTCAAATTCCCAATTTGGTCCCTAACTTTTCAAAAATTCCCATTTTGCCCCTACTTTACAAAACTAGTAAATTTGACCCCAATAATTCAAAAAATCAACCAATTGGTCCTCCAACATCTTTTCCATGGCTAATTGGCCCTCAATTTTGGGAAATTGCACTTTAGTCCCTCGAATTTTTGAAATCCCCAATTTCCCCCTTTCAACTTGGCCAAATTTGATTTCATCAAATTGATCAATCAATCGAGGTTAATTGTTGAAATTGAAGGTAAAATTGAGTTCCCACACATCCATATAATTCAATGGAACTTTAAATCACATCATTTGGATTCAAATTGAGCTCAAATGGAGCTTCGTCGAAAAACTAGACTTAGAGAGAGAAAGCTTACCGTCGAAGGTGCAACGATCCGATCTCTCTATTGTCGAAGATAGATCTCTTAAGATCAAGAATTCCTACAATTGACACTAAATTGAGGGAGAATTTCGTTTGTGAAATTCTGCAGTTTCTCCCTTTAACTCCGACTTGCAACGATTGAGAAGGGCCGAATTGGCTTACCTTTCAGCTTAATTGAGGTTGTCTAAGGGTTGTAGGGATGTTGGAAGAGCTTGGTTTAGTCGAAGGAGGGCTGAATTCGGCCGATTTCAGCTCAATCAAAATAGGGCAGCTTTGATCTGTCGGAGCTGCTTCACTGTTTGTTTACGCTGGCACTTCTCCAGTGATCCTCGGATCGAATGGAGGTTGCTATCAGATAGCTGACTTCCCTCAGAGTCTAAAGAGTCTGACCTCGCCTTCTAAGGTTGAGAAAAATGCCCAAGTCAGAGCTTTGGTTCGAGCTTCACCGAAAAATGGAGCAGTAAAGAGAGAGGAGTTTTCAAGTGTGAGGAAGATGGATGGGGAGGAGCTCTTTATATAGCTGTAAAAAATTATTTTTTCAATGGGGAAGATTTATTACTATATTATGGGTATTTATTCTCATTAAATTGGGAAAATGATGGGTATTTATGAGTATTAATTCTAATAATTAAATTTAGGTATTAATTTATGGTTATTTTTTTAATAATAATTCCTCAACTCTCGAATCCCTTTCTTCTTTATATTTGTTTGGAAATTAATTTTGTAAAGGTATATATATACCCATATATGTAAACATCTCTTCAACATATATATACACATAATTAACAATTATGTATATAATATTTAATTTTCGCCTAAATTCAACGAGAAATATTTTTAATCGAAATTCCGGGTTACTAAAAACACGGTGTGACAATCACCACGTCATATGGTGAAATTCTAACTATTCTCATGAGCTTATTGATGTTATTCAGCTAGTACATAGTGGCTCCAGCATCTATCTCTTCTAGGAAAGGCTTGCACCCTAGTTGACGGAGAGTTCTGAGTTATTTGGGGATGTCAACTGGTGAGGGATTGCTAACAGGAGGGGGATGAGATTGCACTTCCTCGAGCTCAGCTTGAGAGTTGGTAACTTAGAGGTGAGTTTAGGTTGTTCAAACACTTGAGTGAACTCTTCATACAATCTTTGATGTTCCGAGCTTAATCTAGGTGGAACTATCAGGGCTTCTCAGGGAGTTTCCACAGGAAGGGGTTGTTGGGCAGTGTCAGAAACTGCGGCTCTTGTTCTCTTTGTTCCTCTCTTGGGATCCATTTGAAATTTTAAGATTTATTACTCTTAGTTACTATATTATATAGTCTTGATAATGCATTAAAGGAAACACGCTCTAATACCACTCAAGTTGTCACGCCCCAACCCGGTTTGGTTGAATCCCCGTGAACAATCTGTCACTCTCGTGGTCTATCAAGGGTTTCCCCTTTCTAAACTACGAGGAGTAAGGCATCCTTTTTAACTGTATCTTTCCTGTAATAGCATTATACAAAATTGAGTAATTTAAAATAGACATACATGTAATGTTTAGAATTAAAAGGGTTTTTAGGGAGGGTCTTTCCTCAGTTACCTAAAAGGGGTAAAAAGGGAGGGGGTGAGTTCTACAACTCAGTGAGCGGGTGTTGTGAGTGAGTTTTCAAGAAAAGGACTTTATTCAAAGTGTGCCAAAATCCTTATTTCTTTTAAGTAGGATCTTTCCTCAAATTTTGGTTTTTCAAAACCTCTTTCCATTTTCCATTAGGTGTTTTTTCACAAACAATACACACCCTTCATTGGTAAGGGTACACACATTCGCAGGTGCAACCCGTCCATTGCACCCACTTGTGGCTCAGAGAGTCTTTACCGACCACCAAGATAGAAGTCCGTCCACTTCTACCCTAAGTTTGAGTAGATGATCTCAACATCCGACCCTCAGACAAGAATGCCACTCCGTCATGCACAAGAAGTTACTATGAGCTTCTCGACTGTTGGCACGATGAACTGCCCTTATCTCCACCATGTCATCCAGTAGCCATTAGGACCCATCACTACCCCTCTTGGGCATCTTGATGGTCCTTTACTTCAAGTGCATGCACAAAACAATAGTTTTCACATAGCCATTTATCTTTGGTTCCACTAGTCCAACGGCCCTGACCTTCAACCCAACCTGTAACTGTTTGTCCATGTCACACCCCGACCCGGTTTTGTCAGATCCCCGTGAACAATCCGCCACTCTCCTGATTTATTAAAAGGTTTCCCCTTATTATAATCCGTAAAGAGTAAGGTGTCATTTAACCTGAACCATTTCCTGGAATAGCATAATTAAACCTGCATGAAATTTTAAACTTTACATACTTGTCTTACAGGCATCTTAGTTGATGGTCTTTCAGGGTAGGCTTTTCGGGATTTCTTGAAAGGGATATAAGGGAGGGGGTGAGTATGACTACTTAGTGAATGGATTTTCAAAGGTCTACTTTTAACTTTTAAGAAAAACATTTATATGAAGTGTGCAAGACTCCTTTCTTTCCAAAAATCTCTTCATTTAAACATTTGGGTTTTTCCATTATTTCTTAGTTACCGGTGTGTTATCACCCAACACACATCCTTCATCATAAAAGTTACACACATTCACAAGTCAGTATCACTACTGAACCCGCTAGTGGCTTCGGAGCGACTTTTCCTGCCACCCGGATAGAAGTACGACCACTTCTACCCTGGAAATGAGTGGATGTACGTGACATCCGACCCACAATCCCGAAATCACTTCTTCGTGTCCGTATGAGGACAGAGACCTCATCATGTCCCCACCCCAGTCTCATGCGCTTGGTGCTACTCCAGATTTCGCATAGACACTTGGAACGACAAACTGCCCTTATAGCCACCAGGTCGTCCAGTGCCCTTAGGACGCATCACTACCCCTCATGGGCGTCTTGATGATCCCATACTCACAGTGCATGCACAAACAATGTTTTCTTATATTGCCATGTAATCTATGGTGCCACTAGTCCAACGGCCCCGACTCTCAACTCAACCCGCAGCTGTTTGTCTTCACTAGTCTGTCGACCTGTCATGTCGCACTGCCGTTAGTTGACTGAGCATGCCAGTCCTATCTTGGTACCATGGCCAAACAATTCACTTATTAAGTTTTATGGCACATATATCATGTTCGTTTACGAGCTCCTGCTCGTGTCAACTAGCCTTAGGCACACTATACGAGATTTTCAAAATTGGGCATTTAGCCCCCAAGTTCCAAAACCGAGGCCCTCGGCCTATCATAGCTATTCGAGCTCCTGTCGAGAAGGTCTCCCAAATTGTTTAAGCATAGGTACACAGTCAGGAAAGAGCACTTCCGACAAAACATATTTTTCTCTATCCATTATGCGGCCTAGGTATAAGGACACCTTCGTTCATAACAGATGAACGGGTTTTCAACTTTCTTCGAGGAAGTCTCATCATACCAACCAGGTATGATCTACTTACAACCGGTAAGTAGTTTTTCCGCATGATTTTTACATCACTTCATCTAAGTAGTGATGTTTAAAATACCACTTAATAGTGGGTTTTCATACCGAGGTACTTATCATTCCCAACCGTGTATGATATAAAATTTCCACTCACAATCGATAAGTGGTTTTTAAATTTTAAGTTGTGCTCATCATCTCAACCAGGTATGATGTTAGTAAACCCACTCACTCGTTAATGTCGTGAATTCCACTAGACCGGTTCTTGGTATTCACGCGATCTTGTCCTTGCTAGCGTTCCCGGTACTTCGTATTCCTACACGATATGAACATCTTGGTTCATTATCCTTCGGCCTAATCGCCTTCATTCATTCAAAATGAATGAGAAAGTCAAACTTTCATTTATTTGCAATTAGGTCCCTAAAGTTATTTCTCTTTAACTTTAAGTCTCAAATGCCAGTTTTTCCTCAAATTGAGTCCCAAAACTTCTAAAATTTATCATAGGACCTCAATTTATTCCATTTCACAAAAAGGGCATTAATTTCTCAAATTTCCAATTTGGTCCTCCAACTTTTCCAAAATTACCATTTTGCCCTCCCTTTACAAAAATGGTAAGTTTTGCCCCATAAATTCTAAATTTTCTCAATTAGTCCTCCAACATTATTTTCATGCCCAATTGGCCCTCAATTTCATAAAATTTCATTTTGGTCCTTTGAATTTTGAAAATCCCCAATTTCAACTCTTCAACACTGTCGAATTTGATTTCATCAAATTGACCGATCAAACACCTCTAATTTTGAAATTGGAGTTGAAATTGAGTTCCTACATGTTCATATGATTCTAAGGAACTTTGAATCGCAAATTTTAACGCCAGAACAAGCTCAAACGGAGCTTCGTCGGAAAATAGATTGTAGAGAGAGAAAGCTTTGATTTCTTACCGGTGAGGGCACGTTGGTCCGAGCTTTCGATTTGAGCAGATAGCTCTCATCTTGAGGATCATCCTAGAATCAAGAATCGCATCAATTGATGTTGAATTGAGTTAGAATTTCATCATTAAATTTCTATTGATTCTCTCTCTAGCACCGACCGGAAATTGTAGAGGGGAGTCGAATTGGCTTACTTTTCAGTCCTAATTCGGCCGTGGGAGGGCTGAGGAAGTGTTGGGAGGGCTTGGTTTGGTCTAAGGAGTGCTCGAAATGGCCGATTTTAGCTTCGTCGAAATAGGGCAGCTTTGGTCCGTCGGAGCTACTTCACTGTTCCATCACGCCGACACTTCTCCAACGATTCTCGGATTAACTAGAGTTTTCTATTAGATAGTTGTCTTCTCCTCGGTTCTAAAGAGCTCGACCTCTTCTTCCGAGGTTAAGAAAAATGTTTAAGTCGAAACTCTGGTTCGACCTTCATCGGGAAATGGAGCAGTAGAGAGAGAGAAGTGTTCAGGTGTGAGGAGAATAAATGGGGATAACCTCTTTATATAGGTGTAAAAATCGTGTATTAAATAGGAGAGATTTATTACTAATATTAATATTACCATAAATTATTGGTATTAATTCTAATAATTTAATTTCGATATTAGATTATTTGTATTAATTCCAATAATTTAATTTAGGTATTAAATTATTGGTATTAATTACAATAATTAAATATATATTAATTTATGGCTATTTATGATAAGGCGTACGTTCGTATAAAAAAATTTTACCAAAATTTCGAGTTACAAAAAAAATCATACTTCTTATGAGGTCACCCATCCTCACACTACTCTCATGTAAGCACGCTTAACTTTAAAGTTATTATGAAATCTAGCTCACCTGAACCAATTTGGTTTTTGTCTTCTAATTTGTCTTAAGTTTCTTTTCCAAGGTTTAATGAACCCTTTGGATCACCCGAAAGTTGTAAATTTCCATATTGCTTGTTCCCAAATGTAAACCGGCTCGGTTTTCTTATTCGGTTTGATCAGTTCTTTTCTCGGTTTTCTTAACTTAAAAGTGCGGGGTTTACAATCTAGGTCGGTCCATCGACTAGGCCCTGACGCACTGCCACCAATCCATAGAGTATTGTCGATCCTGGCTTGGTACCATGGCAAAATCACACATCAATTTCATTAGAGATTTCATGGATTTATCAATTCAAGTTTGTTTATGAGCTCCTGCTCATGCCCACTATACGTGATTTTCCAAAACTGGGAATTTAGCCCCACAAGTTAAAAAACCGAGGTCTCTGGCCTATATGAGCTATTCTAGCTCCCATGAAGAAGGTCTCCCAAATAGTTTAAGTACTGGCACATAGTCAGGGGAGAACACTTCTGACAAAACATATTTTCACTTCATCTCACCAACTAAGTGTGATGATATCTCTGCTTACAACCGGCAAGCAGGTTTCTCCTTCCTTCAAGTAAGTCCATCATACTAACCGGGTATGATTTCCTCTACTTACAACCATTAAGCAGGTTTTAGCTTAGTTTGCCCATCACCCCAACCGGGTATGATATTAAAGTTTCACTCATAAGTGGTTTTTTTGTTTCTAAAGTGCTCATCATTCCAATCGGGTATGATTAAATAAGCTCACTCACCAAATAACTATGACGTGTTTGTCCTCGGTAGGTTTTCCAAGTCTATGTAAGCTTGCTCTTTCTTACGTTCCGGTCATACTTGTCCCTACATGATTTGGGCAGCCTTATCACTTACAGTTTGGCATAAAAACCTACGGTCACAAATTATCGATAATTTGCACTTAGGTCCCTAAAGTTTATTTTTCTTAACTTTTGATCCCTAATGCCAATTTTTGCCCAATTTGAGTCCCAAGGTTTCCAAAATTCCCTTTGAATCCACATTTTACTTAAAATTGTATAAGGGGCTCAATTTTTCCATATTTCCAATTTGGTCCCCAACTTTTTAAAAAATTATCATTTTGCCCCTACCTTCCAAAAATGGCAATTTAACCCTCAATTTTTCCAAAAATTGACCAATTGGCCTTCAATTTTGGAAAATTGCAAAGAGATCCCTTAATTTTCCAAAATTCCCAATTTTTCACAAAAATTTCCCCCAATTTCTACCCTTCAAACTGACCGAATTTGATTTCTTCAAATTGGCCATACAATCGGGGTTATTTACTCAAATTGAAGGTATTGATCAGTTCCTACACTTCCATACGATTCAATTGAGCTTTGAACTGCATCATTTGGGTTTGAATTGAGCTCAAATGGAGCTTCGCCGAAAAACTGCTCGTAGAGATAGAAAGCTTCAAAAGCTTACCGTTAGAGGTGCATTGGTTTGAGCTCTCTATCAGGACAGATAGCTCTCGTCTTAAGGTTACTTCTAGGATCAAGAATCACTACAATTAAGATCGAATCGAGGGAGAATTCTATTAGTGAAGTTTCACACTTTCTCTCTATAACTCTAATCTACAACGACTAAGTAGGGTCGAATTGGTTTACTTTTCAGCTTAGTTGAGGTCGTATGAGGCTGTGGGGGTGTTGGGAAGGCTTAGTTTGGCCGGAGGGGGCTGAACTTGGTCGATTTCAGTTCAGACGAAACAGAACAGCTTCCGTCCGTCGGAGATACTTCACTGTTTGATTCTGACGACGCTTCTCCAACGGTCTTCGGGTCGAAAGAAGGATGCTATCAGGTAGTTAACTTCCCCCGGAGTCTATAGGACCCGACCTTGCCTCCTAAGGCTGAGAAAAATGCCTATGTCAGAGCTCTAGTTCGAGCTTCGTTAGAAAATGGAGCAGTTGAGAGAGAATGGAGATTTTAGATGTGTGTATGATGAATGGAGAGTAGCTCTTTATATAGGGATCTCGGGGACACTCTACCCAACAACTTTCCTTTTTGATCGAGCTTATCCTCGCCTTAAAACGGCCTGATCGGAGCCATTTTTCCTTCATCGGCGGTATTCGTTTCTATATTGAATGAATAGTGCTATCATCCGAAGGAAGAGGACAATGTTCTGAACCGGACCGGTCTGACTGGGTTCAATGCATAAATTGACCGGTTCAAGCCCAAGTCGACCGGTTTTCTCAAAATTAAAATTTTTTAAATTCATCTAAATTTATTTTTATCTAATGGTGGTTTTAATTTCTCAATTTGAATATTTTAAGCCAACTAGAAAAATGAATTTATAAACTGGTTCAGTCCGATTCACCTCGAACCGGTCTGGTTTTACTTTCCCAATTGTCCCAAGGTTATTTTCCATTCTTTTTATAAATCTTTAAGTTATTTGATATTTATCAATTTCTCAATTTACTCTTTTATTATTGGTTATAGTTTGTGAACTGGCTCCATTTTTTTTTTAAAACGACCGATTCTTTTTCCAATTTTCTTATCTATAAAAGGACGGATTCACCTTATCCATAATTTTTCTTTACATAAAAATTACCAAAAAAATAAACTTTATGAGAAGGGATTTGTGAAAGGTGCAAGTTGGAGACAACACATACCTTTTTCCTAATGACCCAACTTCTAGAGCAATTTGTCGTTCACTAGTAGTGAGTTGGTAGAGATGTTTGCAGAAGAAATGTCGGGAGGAAGTTTTGAGTTCAAATATATCTTTTGTGGAGTGAGAACCAATCCAAAGATAGGACTTTTGTGAGCATTTCTCAATAGTGCCTATTGCTGAACACTAGCTTATATTCCCCGCTTCTTAAGTTTAGTTTAGTCAAATGGCATGTAGATAAATAAATTGCTTTTAAAAGGAAGCTCGAGAAGATAGTTATCAACTCATTCTAGATTTTTGTGGCATATAATTTAGTTCAAATTTAATGTAATTAGATCAATTACCCTTAGTTATGGCTTCGAGTTAGATAGGGTAAAATTACCTTTACTTTCCACGTGTACAAATGAAAGTCGTGTGGGAAAGGTTGAATACAATCCTATTCTTTTACCTTTTTTATATTACAATTATAATAATATTTTTAATTTTTACGTATGTACCAAAATTATTTTTTTTACCCTTTTATTATATATTTGATAATTAAATCAAAATTTCTCATGTTTTGAATTGATCTAATTTATTTATTTTCTAAATTCCTAGTGTTACATGAATTGTTCGCTTATACTGCTCCTCACTTTGGGGTGCAAGACATTGCTAATATCTAGGCTCGTTCGCTATATGATTCCGATATAATGCAATCGATGAACCAATATTCCAATATGATTTATAATTTGTGTCAAAATATTGATGTGAACTAAGATTCGGATATGATGCAATCGATACAAACACTCCGTCTAATGTCATGATTTGCGATATATACAACTTAGCCAATTTACTCCCTAAATTCATAAATTTATTAATTGGATGGGCAAGAAATCAACTACCTTTATTTGCTAATTTATTATCACGTGCACCGAGCAGACGCCTAATTAGAGTACACCGACTCCTCCATAAACTCTCTAGCCTCGATGTTGGATGGAGGGTCCAGAAAACGAGCTTTTAAAAAATCTCCTCATGATCAAAGACCCGTTCCAGAAAGTGGAGTGTGGCATTCATCGGCCCGTCAGTGGTCTTATATAACAGAAGATACTAAACATGGACGCTGTCAGTATGGAAGATTCGCCTTTTGATAGTCCCCGCTTAATATAATAAGAATGTATGATTAAAACCAAGAAAGTAGATTTTGCTTGAGATTAACACTGCAATTATTATTTCTTCTTGATACCATCATCTAGCTTTTTAAGTGGAATTAAGTCAAAAAACACTTGTTAATGGATAAATTACTTGTACATTAACTTTGTTTGTTCATAGAATTATTCGAACCTAACATTATTTTAAATATATATATATATATTATGAATCTCAATTAACTAACATTAGTTTACAATTTCTGGATTATGATAATGATAATATGAATAAGATATTAAAAATCGTAGGATAGGAATGAATCGACAAGTATATGTACTCCTCCCTGGATTAGTTACAAGGCTCGAAGTGGGTCCCACCATGCCAGGTGGCAATTCTACACCCCAAGCAGGGACCCATCTACCAAATACACGAGGTGTTGTCCTCATATATAATCGGATTCTTTCATGTCTGGTTAGTTTTTTTTAATCACTTTACTTTAGATAGTTAAAATATATTTTATATTTTAATGAATTTAAACAAAATATTAATATTTATAATATATTTAAGTTATTATTAATTTTTTTATTATTTATTCAAAATATAAAATTTATAATATAAAAAAATGTTAATATAACAAAATTTTAAAATATTCAAACAAATTTTTTATTTTTAAAATTTCATTATAGTTAATTTTTATAATATAATATATTTATTTTAAATATATAATAAAATTAATATCAATTTAGTTGTTGTTAAATATTGATCCATTTTTTTATATATTTCTTTTAAAATATATTTTTTTATTTATATGTAATAAAAAAATTGTGTTCTATATATATATATAAATATAAATATTTAGTATAATTTATAATTAAAAATAATTAATATAATATTTATAATTTTATAAATATACAACAATTATTTTCTTTCTTCCACCTATTGAGACGCACTTTCACATGGGAGATTTGCCTGAATTGGCCTATGATTCAGCGTCTCGTGGCTTGCTCTCGAGGGTCTTTGTCCTAGATGGGTCCGCGATCGGTTGAGCATATTGGATCGGTACTTCCCGCCAAATACTTTTTGCACATTAATGGCACTTATGATATACACACTGTGCACGAAAGAACGCCGCCCAAATGTGGAACTTACTCACTATTGCTAGTTAGATTCCTTTCAAACATATACAACCCTACATCAAATCAAAGCCACACGATTACTCGGGCAATATATCACGGGTACTGCTACAGCATCCGATCGGGCACTACAGAGCACCGGAATCTAGCCTAAGACCTAACAGCCCTACCCGCAACCTCGCCTACAAGCCATCTCCAATTCCAAGGGATGAAAGAAGAGATTGATCCGATCTTACCCACCCAGCCCATATAGAGTTCCACTGTAATGGTTAATTATCCACAACAACGATAGAGTGAACAGGAGCTGCCCTGTCCTGTGGTGGCAGCGGCGCTAGTTGCGGCGGCGGAGTTTGCTCGAGGAGAGAGTGGCGGCAAGTGGGGCACGACGAATGGGCTGCGAGCCACTCGTCGATGCACCGAACATGAAAACCGTGGTTGCACTTGGGCAGCACCCGGACCTTTTCGCCATCAATGAACTCTCCGAGGCAGATGGGGCACTCCGTGGCCATGAAGACCCCACCTTCGGCCTTTCCGTACACTGCCACCGGTATCCTCCTTAGCGCGTTCTTCTTCAGCCCCATCGTGGCGTCCAGTCGAGGATCAGCTGCCCGGCCCTCCGCCTCGGCGCTGAACCTCCGGCCGCACCTCAGAGCGCACCGCACGATAGAGTTGAAACCTAGCGCGCAGATCAGCGCGCACAGCAGCGCCGCCAGGATGATGACCATATTGTTGTCGAAGCTTTCTTGGCTGGCGTAGGAGGAGGACTGGCCGCTGGTCCCATTCGCGGCGGTGCCCAGGGGCGGCGGGGTGCCGGAATCCAGTACCCCGCGGCTCATGAGACCCGAAGAGTTGCTCATATTTGATGAACCGGAACAAAGTCTGTTGAAAAGATGCGATGAAGGAGAAAGAACAGAACAGAGAAGTGAAGAGGCTGTCAAATGTGGACACGTCCTCGTCTCAAATTCCGACTCTTAACAGAGACTTGAAAAAGGGAATCTATCTCTGTTTTTCTTCCTCCTTTTTTGCTGGTTGTATGTCTATAAGATAAGAATCAGAGTAACTTTATAATCGCTCTGTGATAACCTCTTGGGACCGTTTTTTATCTGCAATTATTCGAGCAGCTTGCTTGATGGTCCTGAAGAGACACTCCAAGGCAGAGTGAAAGAACCTATTGATTCCTCCTGAGAAGAAGCAGAAATTCGATACCTTTTTTGTGACTGAAGCTATGTTGACCGGAGCCAGGAATGGATCAGATATGACGGCTGTGCAGCTACGCCTCAATGATCCTCGTCCATTCAACATGAGGAAGAAGGTCCATGACTGATCAGAGATGTAGGTGTGAAGAAGGACATAGTTGTCTGAATTGGAGCTGAAGATAATAACTTGATCCTGGGATATTTGTAAGGGAGAGAGGAGAAGATGGCTTGGAGAGAGTTTGAGATATTTTTCCCCTTTCTAAAGGTTAGATGTTTGTTGAAGAGAATAGTCACTTATTTTTTTATTATTTTTATTACTAATATTCAAAATATATTAAGCTATATGATTACTTTAGAATTAATTGGATCAGTGCAGTCCATGATAAAAACTCTGATATAAATATCACAAATTAAAAAGTAAATAATGCTTTAAAGAGAAATAAGTATCGTATTTTTTTAATTTTCAATATGTATTTTAATAATTTAAAATTTATATAATATTTTTTTAATAACACATAATTAAATAAGATTGATTGACTATTTTATTGAATATATGGAGTGGGAGTGGATAGTCAATCAATAATATATTTTTATATATTTTATTGGATAAAATTTAACTTTGAATTAATTGGACTTTATTAATAAATTTAATTGATACCCTTAAAGAGTATTGAGAAACAAATTACTCCAGCACTTCAACTTAAGAAGTATAAAATCTTCCCTTTGTATGTCGTTAAGTAGAACTTTGAGAGACCTAACATCTTAATATCATGATGTTTTGATTTCTTAGAGTTTAATATTATATATTGCAATTGATATGCTTAGAGTTTTGGATTTATCATTATAGGCTACGGTCTTGAGCACATCCTTATCCATATGTTATTAGGGTATAAAGTAAATTAGGATAGATTTAGATTGCTACATTTTCCATGGTAATTTTTTCACTTTTTTTGTCGAATTAAATTTCTAATTAAAAAATATCAATTACTTTTATTATATAATATTATAGATTGATAACGATTTGTACCCTATACACTTAAAATTAATGATTTATAAGTTTAAATGAATACAAAATTATACACTTGTAATATTTATCTATTTTGCTTAATATTATATCAATTATCTTAACACTAATATTTATATATATATTTATTATACAATATTATATCATTAGTATGATTTACCGTAACCATTATACACAAATATTATGTAATTATAATACATTTTTTATGTCTACCTAATTCAATTTCAGAACCTTTTTCTTATTTTTAAAGTAGGAAGTGTGATATTATCTTACCGACTTTTTATTATTCATGATGAAGGATATGAATATGATATATAATATCTTCCCGTAAGATCTGGTATTTTTTTAATAATAAAAATATTCCATATGGTTGGGACACGTATTTGGCACCAAAAAGTCACATTAAAGATTGCTTAAGCTAAGTTACATCATGATCAACCATGACAAAGGTCATGAAGTTCAACTATTTGCATGTTCTTCATTTTAGTCCCATCAATTCTTCAAATAATATGTAAAAAGGATTGTTCCAAGGGATATAAATGAAGGGGAAATTAGACATACACAGCTGGGCATTGTTGCTTTCTACTATTTTATGAAATGCCAACCAGTGTTATATGACCCACAAAGCATCCCGACTTTGTGATATTTGAATTAGTTTATATATGCTAGTTGATATGGTATTGTTGATTTGAGAGAAGCATCCTTACGAATGAGAAGGGAACATGAGTTGAAATCTTGGCTGTCTCCATCCACATCACTTACCAAGCTGGAGTATGGATTTGCTTTGTGGCATCTAATCTAATACAAGTAGCCATAGGAAAGTGAAAATTCCATGGAATGGAAGGAGGGCAGAAAGGTAAAATCAAAATCGTCATCAAAATATCTCTTTTCTTTCACCCCTCACCCACTTCCTAGTCTTCTCTTCACATTCATTGGATGCAAAAGGAAGCCTATAATGTTATGCGCTTTTCATGATCATTTTGGAGACCTGTACCTGCGGTACTGTAAAGTGTAGCATGCCAAAGTATAAAATCAATATAGTAAATTCAAGCAATCAATAGGAACGAGCTATCCTGCAGATAAGAAGAATAGTGTTTTCTCTGCCCCCCCCCCCATTGCCGCCGTCTCTAACAAATATTGTTTCGGATAAAGTAAATGGCTTTCTGTTTCATGTTTGGTCCTCCAGCATTCGAAGAGTCTGTCATTTGCAGCCTAGTCTTATTATTATCAATGGAATTAGCAAGTGCAAACTGAGAAGTCATGTACTTTTGAGTGCCAATATTTGGGCTGTTGCTGTGTTAACGAGTAAGAGTCGACAAAGGGTCTTTGACTCCGGACCTGTTACAAATAGGAAAGGCCAACCATATGACTCTGAGATGGCCATTGCCTATAGAACCAGTAATTGTCATGGAGAAAAATGAGAATAGGATAGCGTTCAAATCGAGTATACGGTGAAACTCGAAGAATGACAATGACAAGAGACGAGAGCAGCAGTTATACACGAACACGATAACAGCATCGACTGATCTACTCCTGCAGATTTGTGTCCATCTCACAAGTTTACTTTTTTTAATTGGCTGATTAGGTTTCTTTCTCTATCTTCTACTAATGAAAGTTATTCCACTTTCCGATGGGCTTGACTCGATGGCCAAACACGACAACTCCTCTTCCTTCACCTGCGTCTCTTGTTACTGTGCTCAGTATGGAACGTTGAATTAACTACATGCATTTCCATCCTTTATGCATTTTTTTTGGAAGGTTGAATTCATTACAAAAGAGTAGAAATTTGCAGCATGGGACGTTTGTATATCCATCACCGACAAAGTTCATGTGTGGCACTGTAAGGCACGGAGACACTCTTCCTCGGAATGTGTACGAGATAAGTAATGTTATTTTATGACGACAATAGGGAAAGTGAAGAAGTTTAGGTAAAAAATAGATAGAAAAACATTAAAACATATGGTTTCTAGTTTTAATAACACTTATATTACTGTAGATAAATATTATGTGTGAGATTATGGACGGATGTGCAATGATAATGGCTTGATCATATATATAACGTAGAATTTTTTTAAGTTTACAAATTTAAAATAAATTTCTATTTTACCAACTATTATAGTCAATAGCCAAGTTTATAATTTTATAAAATAGGAGATATTAGTGTGAACGCATAAAGATTTAAAGTAATATCTAGTTTAAATTAATATCTAGTTAAAAGTAAATAAATTTAAATAGTATAATCTCTCAAATATTATAAAACTATAAATTATTTTTATTTTATTCAATTTAAAATTATATTCTAAACACGCTTGATATTTATTACCTTTTCTATCCAACCACTCATTATTATCTCAACACTAATTTGTTTGTATATCAAAATAAAATAATTCAGGTTAAGAAAACTTGAGAGAGCATCTAGACTCAAAATCCACTTAAGAGTGCCAAGACCCATGGTCCCGTGAAGAATCCTCCTAAATTAACTTACTTTCACAAGGATCTCAAGGAGGCTCAAAAACAATTTTAGCCATTAGTTGATAATAAATACATGAATGAAGTAAGAGTTGTTCGGTCCATTTGTCTTAAAAGGTATCTGACTTATATATATGCAGTATAATTTTATTTAAACATATGACTAGGTGTGTGATCTTAAAATAGCATGGCGGTCCAATTTACCTCTGATGATTAAAGGAAAGAGTGCATTAAGATTCCTCATATATAGTTCCATAACAAGGTCATGTATGTTATTTATTAGTCAATAGATCTAATATATATTTTATTTGAGAAAATACTATGTTTGTTCTATACTAGATTATTTTTGTCATGCCCCAATCCGGTTTGTTTGGATGCACGTGAGCAATTCGCCACTTCATTTGTTCCAATAAAGATCTCACTTCCTTCTAAATCGCAAGTAGTGAGACGTCCTTTTTTCCTTCTTTTCCTGGAATAATTGTAAAACCCATCACCCCAAAACAAGGAAAACCGAGAAAGAACTAGTCACATTAAAGAGAAAACCGACTCACTAGATGAATCGAGGATAATAAAAAGGGGTTTAAATGGGAAATTAGAAATCCCAAATGACCAAGAGATCACAAAAATCATAGGGAAAGTTTGTGAAGGGAATTGGATGGGAAAACTGAACCGGTTCGGGATGAACCGAAGCTAAACCGGACTGAACCGAATTAAACCGGTTTGAACTATAGATGAACCAGTCACTAAATTCATGTTTTTTGGTGGCTTAACATTATTAATTTGGAAAATTGAGGCCACCATTGAATAGAAAAAAAATTTAGAAAATTTTAATTTCTAAAGAACTGGTCAAATTGGGCCATAACCAACCGATTTTCACTTTCTGGTTACTAAACCTGGTCAAACCGGACCGATCAACAAACCACTGACCAATTAGCGCCCAGTTAGCATGCACATGACCAATTAGAGTGCAATGCGTGGCAATGCGTGCTCTATCAGATAGTCAATTGTCAACAGGCACTCTGTCAGTAGTCACGTAGGCACGACGAGTTAATGAGTGGTTGCTACATGTTTGGTCAATGAATGTTGTGGCAATTGAGTTAGATCGCCATGTTAGCATGACCGACCAATCATAGACTGCCACGTGTTTGGTCAACTGGTCAACGGTTGAGTTGGACCGCCATGTTAATAGGACTGACCAATCACGTGCTGTCACGTGGCTGGCCTGCACGTGCGGAATAATGTCATCTTCCTCCTCTGTCTGATGACACTATTCTTCGAGAAAAGAAAATATTCCCTTTTTCGGCGAATGGAAATTTTCTTTGATTTGGGCAATTTTCTATTAGGATGAGCACAACCAGTATGGAAACTAGTCGAATAGAGGGTCTCCGAGCTCCCTATATAAAAAGCTCACCTTTGTTCATACTCCACAATACTCAATTCTTATCTTTAAAGTACCCTGTTCTCCAGCGAAACTTGAACCAGAGCTCCGATTTGGGCACTTTTCTTAGTGTCAGAAGTCAAATCCGGAACTTACAGGCTCAGGAGGAAGTCAATTACCTGAGACCTACCTCCAACCAACCCGAGGATCGCCAGAGAAGCACCAGCAAGCTCAAACAATGAAGCAGCTCTAGTGAACCGAAGCTGCTCTATTTCGGCCGATCAAAATTTGGCCAATTCTGACCTCCTACGGCCAAATCGAGCCCTCCCATAGCCCCCATGGCCACCAATCGACCTCTACAGAGGCGAAAGGTAAGTCAATTCAGCCCTACTCCAACGTCACATTTCGGTTCTAGAGAGAGAAAGTGACGGAATTTTTTGATCAAACTCCACTAATCCTGACATCAATTGCCCCAATTCTTGATACTAGGAGGACTCTAAGGACGAGAGCAATCTTCCACAATCAAGAAGTCGGATTACCATGCTCCCAATGGTAAGCTTTCGAAGCTTTCTCTCTCTACGCTCAATTTTTCGGCGAAGCTCCATTTGAGATCATTTTAGACTCAAATCCTGCAATTCAAAGTGCAATTGGATTGTAGGGAGGTGTAGAAACTAATGCAAGTTGTCAATTTGAAGAAGTAACCCTGATTGAATGGTCAATTTGAAGAAATCAAATTCGGTCAAAAAAATGGGTAGAAATTGGGAGGGGGGATTTCGAAAAATTAGGAGACCTCCATGTAATTTATCAAAATTGAAGGTCAATTGGCAATGAGAAAGATGATGGGGGACCAATTGGTCAATTTTTAAAATATTTGGGGTCAAATTACTATTTTTGGAAAGTATGGGTAAAACCATAATTTTTGAAAAGTTGGGGACTAAATTGAGAATTTGGAAAATCTACACCCCTTACACAATTTTAAGTAAACTAAGGACCAAAAGAGGATATTGGAAGTTCTCATAACTTAATTTGAGGAAAATTTAACAGTAGGGACCTAAAGTCAAAGAGTATGAATTTTAGAGAAATAAGTGTAATAAACCAGAAATATGGGACTAGTAGCTCATACTAAAAAGCTGGGAAGCTTTTATACAAAAACCTAATATATAAAAGTGGTCAAACTCTATAGGGACTCTTGAGATTGGAACGCTAATTAGGAAGTTAGACTTGGATTTGGAGAATCGGCTAGGGACGAACGTATCAGAGTACTGTTTTTAACGGATAAAACCTAATTACTGGTTGTGAGTAGGAATAAACAAGCATAATACCTAGTTGGTATGATGAGTTTCCTTAAGGAAAGGAGAAAACCGCCTACCAGTTGTAAGTGTGATGAGAAAAAAAGTGATTTTTGTCATAAGTGTTCTCCCCTAACTATGTGGCTACTGCTTAAACTATTTGGGAGACCTTGACGGGAGCTAGGATAGCTCTAATAGGCCAGGGGCCTCAATTTTTGAACTTATAGGGCTCTAGGCCTAGTTTTGGAAAACACGTGCAGTAGGCCCAAGGCTAGTGGGCAGGGTTTGGAACCCGTAAACAAACATGATTAGGAAGAACTATGAAAACTCCTAATTAAAATGGATAATGATTCTTTGATTCGCCACGTTATCGAGTCAGGACCAACAATACTCGATGGACTGGCAGTAGTGCATCAGGGCTAGGTCGACGGACCGACCTAGACAAATAGCTGCAGGTCAGGTTGAATGTCTGGGCCATTGGACTGTTGGCACCAAAGAGGATGGCTAAGTATATGAAAACTTTTGTTTGTGCATGCACTTAAGGTACAGGACTATCAAGACGCCCCAGGGGGTAGTGATGGGTCCCAAGGGTTGTTGGACGACATGGAGGCAATAAGGGTAGATTGTCGTGCTAGTCAGTCATAAAGCTCTAGGAGCTTCTTGCGCATGAGACTAGGGTGGGGACAGGATGAGGTCTCCGTCCTCATACAGATACAAAGTGGCATTCGGGTTTGAAGGTCAGACGTTTGAGACGTCCACTCGGGCTCAGTGTAGAAGTCTGGGACTTCTATCTGGCTAGATAACAAAGTCGCACCGATCCCCAAGTTGGTGCAATATGGGACTACCCTGCAAATGTGTGTACCCTTTCTGATGAAGGGCATGCGTTTGTTTGCTAAATGCATCACAAGGAAAGGGGATGTGCTAAACACACCTAATTTGAAATGAAAAAAAAAGTTTTGGAGATTTGAGTTTTATGAAATCCTTTAAAAGGGAAATGTTAACCTTGACATGGTTTTGACAGACTAAAAATATTTTGAAACTTACTCCCAACACCCACTCACTGAGTTGTAGAAACTCACCCACTTTGTTTACCCCATTTTTAGGAGTAAAAAGATCAATTAAGAGAGAGTGTGAAGATGTACCCTCCATCAGGTACACTTAAAGTTTCTTTTAAACTTGCTTTAGATTGATTTATGCTATTACAGGGAACAAGAATTGAATTTATGCCTAGCTCCTCTTGAATTAAGAAAGGGAAACCCCTTTTTAGATTGATTTATGCTATTATAGGGAATAAGAATTGAATTTACGCCTGGCTCCTCTTGAATTAAGAAGGGGAAACCCCTTTTTAGATTGATTTATAATATTACAGGGAACAAGAATTGAATTTAATCATGGCTCCTCTTGAATTAAGAAGGGGAAACCCCTTTTTAGAATGATTTATACTATTACAGGGAACAAGAATTGAATTTAATCCTGGCTCCTCTTGAATTAAGAAGGGGAAACCCCTCTTGAACCTCTCGGAGCAAATGGAGACTACAAGCGTGTAGCTAACTTCTTCCCGGTTCTAAAGAACCCAACCTCGCCTTGTTTGGCTTAGAAAAATGCCCAAGTCGGAGCTCTAGTTTGAGCTTCGCCAAAAATTGGAGGAGCTGAGAGAGAATGTAGTTTTCAGGTGTGAAGAAGATGAATGAGGAGAGGCTCTTTATATAGGAAGCTCAGGGACTTCCTGGCTGCCCGATTGGCACCTTAATAATGGTCATTCATTACTTGAAACTCCCTTGCCGGGGACCTTTCAGCTTCGCCGGCATTGCGCAATTTTTCGGCGAGTTAACATTGCTGTCATCTAAAGGAAGAAGACGACACTGTTCATAACCTGTCCGAACTGGATTCAAAGCTTAAACCAGTCGATTCCACCCCCAATTTGACCGAATTTTTCAAATCTAAAAATTTCTAAATTCATTTTCTACCTAATGGTAGCCTCAAATCTCAAATTTGAATTTTCCAAGCCACCTAGAAAAATGAATAGAGCATTCGGTTCAATAGTGGTTCAAACCGGTCTAAACCGGTTCAATCCGGTTCGGATCCGGTTCACCTGAACTAGTTTGGTTTTCATCTCCAATTCATCCTAAAGTCCTTTTTCTTGACTTTTGTGACTCTTTAGGCCACTCTAGATACATCAATTTCTCGGTTTTCCCTTTCTCTATCGGTTTCGGTTCAATCCAGTTGGATCTGGTTCATCTGAACCGGTCTAGTTTTTCTCTTCTAATTTGTCCTAAGGTTCTTTTCCAAGACTTTAAGAACCCTTGGGTCACTCGAGAGTTGTAAATTTTCCAAATTATTTGTTCTCTAATGATCAAGTTTGTGAACCAGTTCGATTTTTCTCACTCGGTTTGACCGGTTATTTTCCCGATTTTCCTCATATCAAAAGGGTGGGGTTTACAAGGCGTGTAGCTGACTTCTCCTCGAATCCAAAGAACCCGACCACACCTTCTTTGTCTCAAAAAAATACCCAAGTTGGAGCTCTAGTTTGAGATTCACTGGAAAATTGAGTAGTAGGGAGAGAGTGGAGTTTTCAGGTGTGAGGAGAATGAATGAGGAGGGGCTCTTTATATAGGAAGCTTGGGGACTTATTGGTTGTTCAATTGGCACCTTAATGGTAGTCATTCATTACCTAAAATTCCCTGGTCGAAGACTTTTCAACTTAGTTGGTGCTGCTCGATTTTTCGGCGAGTGAACAATGATGTCATCTGAAGGAATAAGATGACACTGTCCTGAACGAGATCAGATCGGACCGAACTGGGTTCAAAGCTTAAACTGGCCGGTTCAAGCCCGATTTGATCGATTTTTTTAAATTTAAAAATTTGTAAATTCATCTAAATTTATTCTCTATCAAATGGTGGCCTCAATTCTCTAATTTGAATTTTTCTAAGCCACCTAGAAAAAATGAATTTAGAAACCGGTTCAATAGTGGTTCAAACGGTTCAGGTCTGGTTCACCTGAACCAATTTGGTTTTCATCTCCAATTCATCCTAAAGTCCTCTTTCATGACTTTTGTGACTCTTTAGGTTACTTGAGATCCATAAATTTCCCGGTTTTGCCTTTATTTATTGGTTCCAGTTTATAAACCGACTCAGTTTTCTCTTTGGAAATGACTGGTTCCTTTCCCGATTTTCTTATTATCAAAGGATGGGGTTTACAGCTCTCCCCTCCTTTTAGGAGTTTTGTACCCAAAACAATTACATGTCAAATAATTAAGGGTAATTGTAAAACTCGCCCTTTTGAGCTAAGGAAAACAGGGAAAAGAATCGGTCAAACCAAGTGAGGATTCAAAACCGGTTCATAAACCCGATCATTTTTGAACGGGCAATTTGGAATTTACAACTCTCGGGTGATCCAAACAGTTCATTAAACCTTGGAAAAAAAATTAAGATAAAATTAGAAGACAAAAACCAAATTGGTTTAGGTGAACGAGATTCCATAATAACTTTGAAGTGAAGCGTGCTTACTCGAGACTAATGTGAGGATGGGTGACCTCATTTAATACACGATTTTACACCTATATAAAGAGGTCACCCCCATTCATTCTTCTCACACTTGATCACTTCTCTCCCTCTCTCTACTGCTCCATTTCCGGGTGAAGCTCGAACCAGAGTTTTGACTTAAACATTTTTCTTAGCCTCGGAAGGAGAGGTCGAGCTCTTTAGAACCGGGGAGAAGACAGCTATCTGATAGCAAATTTCAGTCAATCCGAGAATCGTTGGAGAAGTGCCGACATGATGGAATAGTGAAGCAGCTTCGGTGCCCTATTTCGGCCAAGCTAAAATCAACCATTTCAAGCCCTCCCAACACTTCCTCAGCCTTTCCACGGCCAAATTAGGACTGAAAGGTAAGCCAATTCGGCTCCCCTTTACAATTTTTAATCGGCGCTAGAGAGAAAGCCGACCGAATTTCAATGACGAAATTCTAATCCAATTCTGTATCAATTGATGCAATTCTTAATTCTAGGATGAACCTCAGCACGAGAGCTATCTGCCCAGATCGAAAGTTCGGACCATCGTGCCTTCACCAGTGAGTAATCAAAACTTTCTCTCTCTATAGTTCATTTTCCGGCGAAACTCCATTTGAGCTCATCCCGGCGTTAAAACTTGTGATTCACATTTCTAAAGAATTGTACGAACATGTAGAAACTCAATTTCAACTTCAATTTCAATAATTGGAAATGTTTGATGGGTCAATTTGATGAAATCAAATTCGACTGTGTTAAGAAGTTGGAATTGAGGGAAAATTGGGGATTTTTGAAATTTAAAGGACCAAAATGAAATTTTATTAAATTGAGGGCCAATTGGGCATGAAATTAATGTTGGAGGACCAATTGAGAAATTTTGAAATTTTTGGGCCAAAATTTACCATTTTTGTAAAGGAAGGGCAAAATGATAATTTTGGAAAAGTTGGGGGACCAAATTGGAAATTTGGGAAATTAAACCCCTTTTTTTGAAATGGAATAAATTGAGGTCCTATGATAAATTTTAGAAGTTTCGAGACTCAATTTGAGGAAAAATCGGCATTTGAGACTTAAAGTTAAAGAGAAATAACTTTAGGGACCTAATTGCAAATAAATGAAAGTTTGACTTTCTCATTTATTTGGAATGAATGAAGGCGATTAGGCCGAAGGATAATGAACCAAGATGTTTATATCGTGTAGGAACACGAAGTACCGGGAACGCCAGCAAGGACAAGCTCGCGTGAATATCAAGAACCGATCTAGTGGAATTCACAGCATTAACGGGTAAGTGGGTTTACTAACATCATACCCGGTTGGGATGATGAGCACAACTTAAAATTAAAAACCACTTACCGGTTGTGAGTGAAAATTTTATATCATACCTGGTTGGGAATGATAAGTACCTCGATATGAAAACCCATTATTAAGTGGTATTTTAAATATCACTACTTAGAGGAAGTGATGTGAAAATTATGTGGAAAAATTACTTACCGATTGTAAGTAGATCATACCTGGTTGGTATGATAAAACTTCCTTGAAGGAAGTTGAAAACCAGTTCATCAGTTATGAACGGAGGTGTTCTTATACTCGGGCGGAATAATGGATAGAAAAAAATATATGTTTTGTCGGAAGTGCTCTCCCCTGACTGTGTGCCAATGCTTAAACAATTTGGGAGACCTTCTCGACGGGAGCTCAAATAGCTCTGATAGGCTAGGGGCCTTAGTTTTGGAACTTGGGGGCTAAATGCCCGATTTTGAAAATCTCGTACAATGGGCCCAAGGCTAGTTGGCATGAGCTGGAGCTCGTAAACGAACATGATATATGTGCCATAAAACTTAATAAGTGAATTGTTTGGCCATGGTACCAAGATAGGACCGACATGCTCAGTTAACTAGCGGTAGTGCGACATGACAGGTTGACGGACCAGTTAAGACAAACAACTGCAGGTTGAGTTGAGAGTCAAGGTCATTGGACTAGTGGCACCACAGATTACATGGCAATATGAGAAAACATTATTTGTACATGCACTATAAGTACAGGATCATCAAGATGCCCATGAGGGGTAGTGATGCGTCCTAAGGGCACTAGACGACCTGGTGGCTATAAGGGCAGTTTGTCGTTCCAGGTGTCTGTGCGAAATCTGGAGTAGCACCAAGCGCATGAGACCGGGGTGGGGGCAGGATGAAGTCTCTGTCCTCATACGGACACGAAGAAGTGATTTCGGGATTGTGGGTCGGATGTCACGTACATCCACTCATTCCCAGGGTAGAAGTGGTCGTACTTCTATCCGGGTGGCAGGAAAAATCGCTCCGAAGCCACTAGCGGGTTCAGTAGTGATACTGACTTGCGAATGTGTGTAACCTTCATGATGAAGGATGTGTGTTGGGTGATGACACACCGTGATAAATAAGAAATGGTGGAAAAACTCGAATTTTTAAATGAAGGGATTTTTTAAAGCAAATGAGTCTGGCACACTCCATATAAATGTTTTTCTTAAAAGTCAAAAACTTTTATAAACCCATTCACTGAGTAGTCGTACTCACCCCCTCCCTTATACCCATTTCAGGAAATCCCGGAAATCCTCCCCTTAAAGACCGTCAACTAAGATGCCTGTAAGACAGGTATGTAAAGTTTTAAATTTCATACAGTTTTGATTATGCTCTTCCAGGAAAAGGTGCAAGTTAAAGGACGCCTTACTCTTTACGGTTTACAATAAGGAGAAATCCTTTAATAAACCAGGATAGTGGTGGGTTGATCTCGGGGATCCGACCAAACTGAGTTGGGGCGTGACAGTAACTATCCTTCATTACACTTTTAGTTTCCCATATCTCTTCCTGCACGGGTCTATTTTGCCACAAAACCTTGACCATAGGAATCCTCTTATTCCTTAAGTTCTTATCCCTTCGGTCGATGATTCGTACCGGTTCTGTCTAATAGGTTAAGTTCTCTTCGAACTCTGGTGAAGGTTGGTCCAATAAATGGCTAGGATCAGGCTGATACTTCTGAAGCACATAGATGTGGAATACATCGTGTATTTTCTATAAGTCTAAAGGTAGTTCCAATTTATAAGTCACTGGTAATATCCTTTGAATGATGGGATATGGACCAATATACCTTGGTTTCAACTTTCCCCATTGTTGAAACCTAAGTATTATCCTCCATGGGGATACCTTGAGAAACACTTGATCTCCCTCAAACTCCAGATCCTTCATTCGATGATCATCATAACTCTTTTGCCTCTCCTGTGGGGCCTTAAGGCGACTCCTAATTAATTTTATTTTCTTCGTGGCATCCTCGATTAGCTCAGCCCTTTCCAACTTTCTTTCCCCCTACTTCTTCCTAAAATAGAGGGGTACGACATGATCGTCCATAAAGGGTTTCATAGGGAGTCATCTGAATACTAGCCTCACAGTTATTATTGTTAGCAAATTCCATTAGGCACAAGTATTCCTCCTAGCGTTTGTTCATGGTAAGTGCGCACACTCTTAGAATATCCTCCATGGTTTGAATAGTTCGCTCAGACTATCCATTAGTTTGAGGATGAAATATCGTGCTCATGTGGAGTTTGGTTCCCATGACACTTTTTAAGCTTGGCCAAATCCTTGAAGTAAATCTTGGGTCTATGAAGGATAGTTTCATGACACAAGGATATTCACCGAATCGTACCCTTTTGAAGGACCCAAAATGAGGCACTTTGGAAGGGCCCGAATCAGGTCGTCTTAGAAGGACCCGAATCTGGTTATTTTATGAAAGACCCAAATCGGATCGTTTTATAAAGGATCCGAAACGGATCATTTTAGAAGGACCCAAGACTGCAAATTCGAGTCTAGACTGTGTCTTCGAGTCCAAAAACCTGGACTCGAGCCTCGGATCCGTTCAGGCCTAGATCCATTACACTCGACCAAGTGAACCTAAAGATTGAATCTACTTAACCCTAGGTCTATTGAACCCGTTCTCACGTCAGGCGCAAATCCTCCAAAACCCACCCCAATCCAAGAAATTGAGATATCCGCACAGGGTTACATTAGAAATCCCACACATCAGCCATGGCTCTAAGATACTCCATGCCATTTCTGACAGTCCCCCCACAATCCCTTCCTCTCCCATTATTCTCAGAATCTGAGTGATTCGAATTACCTATTTTGCAACACTACTTGGAGTAACTATTTGATTGTTGCTGGTTGCGATGACTTCTACAGACTACATGTTCTATCATATCACCATTCCTCCTACAATTTCCGTCACTTCAACATATTCTCCATCCATGTAGCAGCAAAGTTCCTTCCTTGTCGCGTCTACTTTTCAGAATCTATTTTTGGTCTCCACTAAACGATTAGATCATAATTACTATTCTTAACGTGCTGGCATAAGAAAACTTAGATATTTTTTATTTATCACAATAAAAATATTAGCATGTTAATATGTAGTTCTGTCACAATTTTGTATATATTACTAACATATAATATAAAATATAATGTCTAATCCAATAAGATGGAATATAATTCAATAAGATGGTAGATAATTCATAGACTGCACATTTTAAATATCTTATTTTATGGTTTTTATGTCTTGATTCCAAACTTGAATGGCAACTATAAACTTGGATTCCAAACTTGATAGAAGGGACATAAAGGACACGATTGCTGATCGAGCAAAATATTTTTTTTAATAAATAAAATACAGCAATAGAATTTAGATTAACAGATGATAATATCCGATTAAGTAATAAATAAAGTACCAAATTCAACGATAAGCCAAGTTTAATCTCCTCAATTTTTGCGATTAAAGTTAATTTTTAAAAGGTATTTATTTTTGTTAATCAAGTATATCTGAAATAATTTTGGTAAAATAATCGTAATGGAAGGATGAAATTCTTCTAACAACAAATTAAAGTAAATATGAATTGATATATCATAATTTAATACCAAAAACTGAACGAAAACAAAAAAAATGTAAAGAATAAATTATGGGTCATGACCGTCCTCTTCTATTGGTTAAATCAAGAACGTGACACATGCCAGATCCAGCGGCCCCTTTATTAAATCTATTTGCCCTTAAAACGAGGCTGAATCCAAAAGAACCGGCGATTTTCTGTCCAATGTGTGGGCCGGTGCATGTACCATATATCCTACACCAGTCGTCGCCCTTTAGGACTTTGTCCCCCGCACTTGCACCACTGTCGTAACCTAGAAAAGCCCACATTTTTAGGTATATATATATATATATATATATTATTTTCGAGTCTTATTATTAAGGAATATTCGAAATGACGTAGCAAATAAATAAGGTCACACTTACGACACGTAATAAATCATGCATCTCCACGGGCAATTTCGCTTAAAATAAAGGAACTCTAAAAATAATCATTAAATTTCAGTAAATTAGATATCTACCGCATTGTGAGTGTTATACTTGAACAATAGTTTATTTATATCTAAAATAAACTATTTCTCAAAAGATTTTTTTCTTATTTGAAATTTTCGCCCTAAAAAAAGCAAAACTGGCATTAGAATTACTTTGTGTTTACATTCTGAATAATAAATTCTAGAATATGGATACCCGAGGCTATGCCCCACTAAGAAACCCTTGACTTCTACGCATTCCTTCCACATAGCATGTGCGTGGTGTTAATACCTTAGCCTTCAAGTAAGGATATGGGGATACTTAAACAACTCTTCTGGCGATGTGTAGCCAACTTGTTATCTGTGTTCCTTCTTACACTGGTTCGTGCTACTGCCCTATATTATCTCCTAAGAGTGTACAACGTGGGCACACGAGGTCATCCATATCTAAGTAACAGATTCATCGGCTATCCTTGACCAGATTAGTGATAACACCGTAACCGTGGGTGGACGAGCAAATTAGATGGGTTTCAATGAGGTATTGGTATATGATGCCCACGAGTCAATTATGCATATGAAATTTCAGAATTACTTAATGACAAGCAACTACCATGCAACTCCACATTAATTCCTTGGTACTCTTAAAAGTCAAGGATGGAATCTCACTATGTGCTCATTTATTTCCACCTTTCCCGTATTTTCAAACTTATATCATATAATGGAAAATCGTTATACAAAGAGAATGCAAGGCCCCATAGATATAAATAAAACCCTATCATATATCCGCGCATAGCTGGGTGAGTCTACCGGACAAAGCGGTTCCTCTCATCCACCCACCATACCATCTCCTCATTTTGATCTTTCCTAGCCATGAAAATCCACCATCTCTCTCTATAACAAGATCTCCATCACAAAGCCAAAAGGACAGACACAAAACAGCAGCCACCAAAGAGAGAGATGCCTGTCTCAATAAGGCCTAGTAGTCATTCTCTAAGCCCCTCCAAGCCACCTCTCCCATTGACCAATCAAGGAGATGATGGTGGCAAGCTCTTATCGAGGCTCGTCTCAAAGGAGAGCTCCTCCGTCGCCAACTCCTCCTTTAGGGTTTATTATGCCGGAGTTGCCGGGGCGGTGCCCTTTGTGTGGGAGTCGCAGCCGGGCACTCCGAAGCACGCACTCTTCGCCTCCGACAGCTTTTCTGACCTCCCTCCTCTCACTCCTCCCCCGTCTTCCTTTAGAAGGACTCCTACTAGTAACACGAAACAGCCCGCAAAGAGCACAGTCAGGATATCATCAAGCTTCTTGCATTGGATCCTCGGGAAGATCAGGGTGAAAAGGCTGAGATCGTCGCCTGCAGTTGCTTTGTCTGCTTCATCTAGCGTACCAGCAGGATTAGGGTTGTTTCCAGTCAAGCCGATATTGGATTATCGAGGGAGGAGGAGCCGGTTCTTGAGCCAGGGGTCGTTCGACTCAATCAACCCCATTGACGACGGTGTGGAGGAAACGAATATGGCAGGACCACAGCAGCCGGAAGGTTGGTGCTTTGCTATCAGTCGGAGGATGAGGAGTTAAGCGACCACTCGGATACCGTGGTTGGAGGTGATTGATCATGCATCGTTTCTGATGTAGAAGGCAATTTCTACACTGCAACTGCACTTGTGCTGTTTTTGGGCTTGGTCTTGGTCTTCGATGTCTTGAGTGAAGCACACAATGTGTCAAGGTAAAAGTTCATTAGTTCTGGTTGTAAATTAAGCTGTCGGTGAGGCTCCCTCTTCCCTGAGTGAGTGAGTTAGGTGGGAAGGCTTTAATAAATAATATATATGGTGTTTATATTATTTATAAATAAAATAAATAAACCTCCATTGTCCATAGGTATATAATTAACCATCTAGGTAAATATATCTCAAACACAAATCTCTATTGTTTAGGTACGCTCTTCTCCTCAGTAAATGAGGTAGCGTTATCAATGTCACTATATGATTTATAACTTCAAAAATCTCATTAAATTTCCTAAAACGAAGATTTATTATGAACTTTTTATTTTACATTATTTTTTTTCTACCATTCGAAACTGATGTTTTTGGTTTACAAAATCGTTTAATTAATATTTTTTATTGAGCCACTCGATACTAATCTCCTAATTGCATTCTCACCTTATGATGTCGTCCAATATCTCCTTTTCTCCAAACAATTTGACAAAATATATTTCATCGTACCTATAACTCAGCACAAATTCATCCGAAGAAATAGATAAGTAATGATCCAATTCAATTTATGCCCGAAGGGTATATCATAATATCCGTCTAGTTATATGATAATGTATGACTAATGTGTACTATTCTACAACTAATACTCTTAGGGTTTATTTCTCACTAGAATAACTTTGCATTGGGTAATGGTCAATATCTCGTCGAACACTAACTCGGTAAGTATCTTGTCGACGTTACAACTCCATACCGATATACATTATTCACAAAAATAAATTTTAAAACAAATGTATAAGCAATATTTAGGAATATCATTGTTTTCCTCTGAGTATGGTCCTTTTCCTGACCACAGCCATTCAAGTGTAGATATGACTCAACAAATTTGATGGGAGCTTAATTTAACATAGAAAGTTTGGTCCATCACTCAACCAACTCTTATCAAGAAATATAACAGACACACAACCCCAATCACATAGTCTTATCATGTTACTATGGTTCATTTATACTGATCCTTAACACTCTTACTATAACACTGGGATATCCCAACTCAAAAATCGAGTCGAACCGAGCTAGAAATTAGGATCAAACCAAGAAGAAAACACGAACCAGGAATTCAAATTAAACCGAATTGAGACAAAGGTTCGATGGAGAGTACTAGAGGGACGAAAATGGTCATAAGAGACATTAGGAAACGTCATGCGATTCGGAATCAAGGACCGGGGAAAACCCGGGAAATAATTGGTTCGAACGAGGTTCGGGCTAACTTAGGTCACAAAGCCATATGATTTTTAGAGAGCGCTAAACAAATTAGAATGAGACACTTTTTAAATTCATTCAATAGGAAATTGAATATAGAATTTTTAGATATTTTTATTTTCCAAGAACTTGCTAGAAAATGGGTGAACTAGGTAAGAAACCACTGAATTGGCCGAAAATTTTACCTAAAACTGATTTGCTACGGTGAAAACTGGTCAGTGTGTCACATTGAGTGCATGCACGTACGTCCATGTGTGCGCTTGTCGTATTCTTTGCCCGAGTTGTGACCCAAAATCCGAAAAATAACACAATAAACTCCATCTGAAAATCCAAAACCCACTATTTGGGGAATTAATTAATTCATAGAGCTACAAGTTATGGAATGAAAAAAATTAACTCTAGATAGATATTCACGGAAGTCTAGAATCTATCCATATAAAGCTTGGATGTCCCATTTTCAATTTTGGATCAGAATTCACTCTAAAAGTTGAGTAGCTCCTGTTTCCGGGGATTCGACTTGTAGAGAGTTTTGCACCTTCGTCCGACCACCACCTTTGGCAATCTTAGTATCCTTGAAAAGTAGAGGACATCATCTTTCCATTACCACCTCTCTCGACCCTCAAATCGCCCTCTACTGGTTCCAGTAAGATCACACAGTGTCTGACTTATAATGACTAGAAACAAAACATCTATTTTGAAGGCAATTTTCAATGGCCTCGACGACACTCAAAGGCTGAGGAAAATTTAGCAAATTCTTGTACTACCTGCTTTCTATTGCCACCGGCCTTACATGAATTGGGTAAGTGTAAAACTAGAATTAAATCTTTCAATCTTTAGTTTTTTGGAGAAATGACAAAGATGACTAAAACAGGAACTCAGGTGGCTCATACTACAAATCAACACGGTTTAAGTGGCTATAGACTCCTTGAGGAACCAGCTTTTGAACTACACTAGCCTCAATGACTGAGGTGTCATCTCTCGTGAGTTACCAGCCTTGACCTGACTGTTGCTTTTTCTATTTTCATTTTACTCTTAAGCCCGACTAGCACTATTCCAATTGACTCTAGCCAAACAGAGTTTAAGATAGCCTAGAGGGAGCATGGGGGGGGACCCCGTATCTTAGTTTGAGAATTTTTGGAGATGATTTGGCTAGGGGCCAAAGGCCGGGGACTAAAATGAATATAAGTTAAAGTTAGAGAACCCAAAAGTGAATGAGATTTATGTGGGGTCTTCTTAAGGGTCTAAATAAAGTATTACAGCTAATTGAGAAGTTTGGTGAAGATCATGGATTAGGTTGTCATGTTTTGGAATGTCTAGGGACCTAATTATAATAAAAGAAAAGTTTTGGACTAAGGTGTAAATAAATGTATTTGTGCGACCAAAAGGTGATTTTTTTTTACAATATAAGGACCTAAACATAATTAAAGAAAGTTTAGTGATAGATGAGAAAAACGAGTACAAATGGGTCCTAGAAGTTAAGTTATAAAGAATAAGGGAAAACAGTAATTTTGCCCAAATTTAGGGACAATTCTGTAATTTGTAAGAAATGGAGCTTAGAAATATCAAACATGTTAAGGACTAGAATGTGACTTAAGGAAACTTGGGGACTCAAATGGAAGAGTTAGGAAAGTCTAATGTATAAGGAAATAAGTTTTAAAGTATAAGGGTAAATGGTAATTTTACCCAAGTTAAGGACCAAATTATAAATTTAGAAAAGTAAGGCCTCTAGATGGGAAATAAGGAAAGGTTGGGCACTTAAGTATGTGTAAAACTAAAAGTTGATGACCTTAAACCTTAGGGACTAATCTTAGAGAAGGTTAGAATGAGGGTCAGTTCACCAACTAGTAGGTCAAGTAGACCGAGTTCATCGAAGTGAAACCATAAATTCGTGACGGGATTTCAGTGGGTTGGTTTGAAAGTACAAAGAGTGAAACTGATCTTCCTATTAGATAAACATTGTAGAAGAACCAAGAGACCACTCGAGCTGGATCGAGAATGGGATTCGAAATCCCTCGGAACAAACAAGTTCTAAAACTTGAGCTGAGTGGGGGTATTGACGGCGAGTCCGATTGGACCGAGTGGAGTATGTTGTTTGGTTTCTTGAATGAATGCCTTGAGATAAATAGTAGGCTTGACTTTAAAACTTGTATAAAAAGTGTAAAATGACTGAGTACATGCCCAATAAAGCGAACATTACTTTAAAAAGCTAAAAGTAAGGAAAGGTCAAGTGACCATCGTATGTTGTTTTGTTGAGGTTCATTAAGGTCGGATATTGGGGCTATGTGCCCACTTTACTGATTAGAGAGACGATCAAATAATAGATTGAGCTATCGACCATGATATATCGTGTGCCTTGAATTGGAGATGGTCGGAATATGACCATTCTCGATATGATATTGAGTGTAGCACGAGAGTGGCATGTGTGTATGATTGTTGTGATTTAATTTTTTATTAAAATACCAGTATAGGAGATGGGCGCTGACATGACACCTGTTGAGGTATTGTCGGCATCCGAGGAAAATTAGAAAGGGAGGATAAGGGGAGATGTGATAAATTCTTTTAGATTTTTCGGGATACCCAATTGATATACGAATACCATCCCAGTACACCATTGCAACGAGAAATGGTGGAATTGAGTTGCATGTGTAAGGGCCATGTGCTGACGAGTGGAGGATGTTCAGTGGACATGACCACAGATGCAAGGACATCCAATTGAGAGACGATGCTCGAGGGACGTCAGTTGTGGTAGAGCGCACGTGGCTCCCACACTCTTAGCATGGCCAGTTCCGTATCGTCAAATGCACTCCAAGGCGTGTTTAGGGCCAAATTAACCATGTGTTTTTAGGGGCCATGAGTAGCCTATGTGTGCACGGGACTTAAGTTCCCGATGTTTGATTTACTGCTTTGATATACTATGTGTCATGTGGAAACAAGTGGGGAGATCGAGAGTAACCTGACCATATAGTAGACTACGGTTAAGGGTGGCCTTAGATAGGAGTTTCAAGGGGCGAGATAAACCACTGGGTTCATGTCTATACTTGAGAAAATCCAAATAAGGAAAAATGAATTATGTTAGGTGGTTTACAAGGGATGTATAAGTCGTAAGCCATGTAGTGATCCAATGTTAGTGCCCCATTCACTAAGTTGTGAGCTCACCCTCTCCCTTAAACAAATCCAGGTGAAAGCTGAGGAGGCTAGAGATGGGAATAGGAGAACCCCCCTGAGACGATTACCATTTAAGGTAGCTCGCTTAACTGCCTACGAAGATTTTATTATGTCTCTTATCACTTTGCGATATTTCCCAAGGTATATATGTAACCGTTTTGCTCTCAAACACAAGGTTTTAAAGAAACTTTTCAAATTTTCATTATAAAATACATATATCAAAAGTATTGGTCCCTTCGATTTCACTATGGTGAAGGTACCCACCATGGTGACATCGGTGGGAATTAGTAGGGTGTTTATGAGACTTAGTCCGATAGAATCGGGTTGGGGCGTGATAACCTCTCCATGTAGTATCAAAGCCTGCATTTTTGAAAAATCAAGAATTTGGAAACAAAATATTTTGAATGGATGGAAAAATGGGAATATCACTGAAAAAAAAAACCCTTCATTTATAAGATTAAAGTGGTGGAAATTTACTACCTTACTAATGAAACTACAAACTTTACATAGACTATGGAGCACACTGACGTATTAGTGGGAGGACCCAACTGGGAGATAGTCAATGTGAGTCAGGAAGGGTTTAGATGGGGAACTGACATGCATGAGTTGTGACACCTACATATTTCTAGGCTTACCAGAATTTCTTGAGGGACTTCAACTTAGATTCGAATTTAGCAAGAGTACACCTCCCCATAACTGCCCCAACAGTGGGAGTACCAAAGGTAGCACTACCTTTGAGGGTAGCGCTAGTTCTCGATCGGGAACCCCAAGTTTTCAATTTATCTAAAAACCTAAATGACCTATGATAATTAGGGTGCAAGACCTTCTCTAGGGAGAAAGACATTATCGCTACCATGGACTAGCTAAGGATGCCAAGAAGTTTCTAGCCATTGTCAAGGTCTCCAAAACTGATAGTGTTTAGTTGTAGAACTGCATCTCACGAAAGTGTGTGTATCCTTCCTAATGAAGGGCATGTGTTGTTTGTTAAACACACCTAATGGTGAAATGAGAAAAAGGTTAAGAGAACCTTGGAAATGATTTGATAATCTTTGGAAAAAAAGAAATGGTAAAACCTTGGAATAAGGTTTGGAAAAGAATATTCTTAAAGAAAATAAGTAGTTTGACACACTCCAATTAAAGTTTATGGACCTAATGAGCAAGTATGTGGTCAAATGTTTTATTGACCACATACTGGTGTACTCCGAGATAGAAGTGAACAAGGAGGTATACCTCTGAATAGTGTTTGAAACACTATAGAAGGAATAAGTGTATACCAAATTCACAAAGTGTGAATTTTGGCTAAGAGAAGTAACATCTTTGGGACATGTGATATCGAGGAACTAGATTCAAAGAAGATCCTACCAAGATAGAAGTAGTATCCAATTGGGATGCTCCAAGCATCTCATAGAAGTGATGAGTTTTCTAGGATTGGCATGATACTACCAGAAGTTTGTTGAAGAGTTCTCCATTATAATAGCCCTGATAAGCTCACGCGTAAGGCATCAAGTATGATTGGAGCATGAAATGTGAGACAATATTTAAAGAACTCAATAAGAGAGTCACATCAACTCTCATACTTGCTCTTCCGAATATGAATGGAGGAGAATATACAGTTTATAGTCACACATCTGGACATGGGTTGGGATGTGTGCTGATGCAGCGAGTAAAGGTAATCTCATATGCATCCAAGCAGTTAAAGAAGCATGAGGAAAACTACCTAACTCATGACCTGGAGTTGGAAGCCATAGTATTCACCCTCAAAATATGGAGGCATTACCTGTATGGGGCAACGTGCCAAATCTTCAGGGATCACAAAAGCCTCAAGTACCTTTTGACAAAAAATGAGCTAAATTTAAGTCAGGGGCCATGGCTGGAGTTAATAAAGGATTATGATATGATCATTTAGTACCATCCAAGAAAGGAAAATGTGGTAGCTAACACCCTAAGCCGCAAGCACGAGGTGAGCCTAGCTCGCATAAGGTCAGTGTACCTATCTGTGCTAGAACAAATGAAACAACTATGTATATCCCTCGACATGGATAAGGAAACCCCGTGTTTGGTGGTGAACTTAACAATTCGACCCACCATGGTGGATCAAATCTGAGTCAAACAAAAGACCAACCCAAGCTTGAAGAAGTATGAGGACAAGATCATGGAGGACACCCTTACTGAGTTATACTTCAAGACAGAAAAAGTACTAGCCTTTAAGGGTCGGGTGGTGGTCCCTGGTGACACCATGCTGAAGAATTTCATACTTAAAGAGGCACATGACTTCATCTACGTGATGCACCCTAGTAGCACCAAGATGTATAGAGCTTTGAAGCAAGGTTATTGATGGCCATGCATAAAGAGAGAAATCACGAAATACATGGCCTATTATCTATACTTCCAACAAATAGAGGTTGACAACCGAAAGTTGGCATGACTCCTCCAACTAATCCTCATTCCAGAACGGAAATGAGAGAAGATCACCATGGACTTCGTGATAGGGTTACTCCCATCTGCCCAATGACACGATACAATATGGGTTATCATGAATCGACTCACCAAGGTCACCCACATTTTATCCATCAGGTTGACAAACCCAATGTAAAAACTAGCCAAGCAATACATAGTAGAAATTGTACGCCTACATGGGGTTTCAAAATCTATAGTGTCGGACAGGGATCAAAGATTCACATCTAGATTCTGGCCAAGTCTGCAAAACTCGCTCGGGACAAAGTTGCACATGAGCATGATGTTCCATCCCCAAACTGATGGGTAGTTAGAGAGGACAATACAAACTCAGAAGGACATACTTAGAGTATGCCTTTTGGACTTTTGGAAAAATATGGGAAGACTACATGTACCTCATAAAGTTCACATAGAACAATCAAACTAGTCTAACATCTATATGGCTCCATATGAAGCTCTATATATGAGAAAATGCAAAACTCCACTATATTGGGATGAAGAAGGAGAATGCAAGTTGGAGCAAGTGGAAATGATAGAGGAAGTAATCGAAAAGATCTGGATGATCCGAGATCAGCTCAAGGCGACACATGATCAACAAACGAGTCATGCCAAAAGGTATTCCTAAACTTTAAATAGGAGATAAGGTATTCCTAAATGTATGAAACTATGTCGACCTCGCGAGCTAAATTTTTAAATAGGGAATGAGATATTCCCAAAGGTATCCCCTAAGAAATGGGAAATCACGATCCAAAATTGGGGAAAGCTAAACCGAGGTACGTTGGACCTTACCCGATTAACCAAAGAATTGGATACGTGGAGTACAAGCTCGTGCTATTGCCAGAAATTGACATGATCCATGATGTATTTCACATTTCGATACTTAGAAAGTATGAATAAGATCCAAGATACGTGTTGGACTAACCTCCTCCAAAATTAGAAGAAACCCTAACATACCCAGTAGACCTAATATACCTACTCGACCGACAGGAGAAGAGTCCTTGACAAAAGGAGATCCCATGGTTAAGGTCTTGTTGCAGAACGATCAAGTAGGGGATGAGATGTGGGAACTAGATGCGATGATGTGATTCTGGTGTCCATTAAATAGAGAATTGATTATAGAATTTTTAGGTATTTTTATTTTCCCAAGAACCGACT
The DNA here is from genome assembly GCA_030064435.1 of Trapa incisa. NCBI lineage: Eukaryota > Viridiplantae > Streptophyta > Magnoliopsida > Myrtales > Lythraceae > Trapa > Trapa incisa. The sequence goes on along the minus strand of CM057780.1, from coordinate 15,479,002 downwards.
ATAAAAGGGGTGAATCAGACAAGAAATCATTGAACCGGTCGAGAAATTCGTCAAAAAGCAGTTTTTTATAGTGCAAATCGGTTGGCACGTCACGTTGGGTGCACACACATTGTGTGTGCTGCCACACATGAGCATATCATTTTCTTTGCTCGATCTGTGACCCAAAATCTGGAAAATAACTCAATAAAGCTCATCCGACAATTTGAAACCCACCACTTAGGGAATTAATCCATTTACAAAGCTACATGTTATGGAATGATGCAAGGAAGTTGTGGATAAATAGCCACACAAGTTTAGAATTCATCCATATAAAGCTTGGATTTGTCGATTTTGGATTAGAATTCTCTCTAAAAGACTAGTAGCTTCCATTTACGGTGATCCAACTTGTAGAGATCTTTGTAAATTTTTCTGAACACCATCTTCTACGATCTTTGTATCACTGGAAAGCTGAGGACGACAACTTTTCATCACCACCTCTCTCAACCCTCAACTCACCCTCTATCGATTCAGGTGAGATCAAATAATGTCGGACCTCTGGTGAATCAAAACAAAGCATTTTTTAAGACAATTTCCAACGGCCTCGACGACCCTTGAAGGCTTCAGAAAATTCTTCATATACCAACTTTCTATTACCATTAGCCTTACATAAATTGTGTAAGTGTAGAAGTAAAATTAAATCTTTTATGCTTGAGTTTTCAGAAGAAATGATAGATCTGACTAAAATGGGCACTACATGCAGCTTAGACCACCAATAATTGTGCTTCAAATAAGCATAAACTCATTGAGGAGCCAACATTTGAAATGCCCCCGCCTCAACAACCAAGGTGTCTTCTTTGATGAGTTTCTGGCTTTGACTCGACTGTTGCTCATTCTATTTTTATTTCACGATCAAGTTGATCGACACTGTTCCACCTGACCCCGACTAAACAAAGTTTACAAGGCCTAGAGGAAGGTTAGGAGGACCCCATATCTTAGTTTGAGAAATTTTGGAGATGGTTTGGCTAGGGGCCAAAGGTCGTGGACTAAAATGCATATTAGTAAAAGTTAGAGGATCCAAAAGTGAATGAACTTTTTGAGAGATCTTCTTAAGGGGATAAAAAAATTATTAGAGAAAATTGGAAAGATTGGTGAAGTCTAGGGTGTATGTTGGCAAGTTTTGGAATTCCTAAGGACCTAATTGTAATAAAAAGAAAGTTAAAAGTGTAAATAAAGGTATTTGTGAGACTAAAATGTAATTTTTGAGCAGTACAAGTACCTAAACATAATTAAAGAAAGTTTAGGGACCCATATGAGAAAAAGGAGGGACAAATTGGTCTCATGAGTTAAGTTGTAAAGAAGGAAATTAAAGTGGTAATTTTGTCCAAACTTAGGGACCATTTGGTAATTTGTAAGAAATTGAGCTTAGAAATGCCCTAAGACATGTTAATGATCAGAATGAGACTTAAGGAAACTTGGGGACCCAAATGGAAGACTTATAAAAGTCTAAGGTCTAAGGAAAAAAGTTTTAAAGTAAGTATAAGGAAAAAATAGTAATTTTGCCCAAGTTAAGGACTAAATTGTAAATTTGAAAAATAAGGTCTCTAGATGGCAAATAAGGAAAGGTTGGGCACTTAAACAAGTGCAAAGCCAAAAGTTAATAACTATAAGCCCTAGGAACTAACCTTAGAGAAGGTTAAAATGAGGGTTGGTTCATCGACTAATAGGTTGGGTACACTGGGCCCATCTAGGCGAAACAATAAATTCGTGAGGGGATTTTGGTGGGTTGGTTTGAAAGTACAAAGAGTGAAACTGATTTTCTAGGATATCAGGTGATGTACGGGTACATTGGGACGATGTTCGAGGGGTGTCGGTTGTGGGAGAGCGCACGTGGCTCCCATAATATTAGCTTGCCAAATTTGGTATCATCAGATGCACTTTAAGACGTGTATAGGGTCAAATTGTCCATGTGTTTTGAGGGGTCATGAGTAGACCATATGTACAGGTCATGAGCTACCCTTGTGTGCATGAGACCTAAGTTCCAGTGTTTAATTTACTATTTTGATATACTATGTGTCATGTGGAAACAACTGACGAGATCGAGAGTAACCCGACCATATAATAGACTATGATTAGGGGTGGCCTGAGATATGAGTATCAAGGGGAAAGATAAACCACGGGGTTCACGACTGTACTTGAGAAAACCTAACTAAGGAAAAAGAAATTGTGTTAGGTAGTTTACAAGGGATGTTAGAGTCGTAAGCTATGTAGTGGTCCAACGTTAGTGCCCCATTCACTAAATTGTGAGCTCACCCCCTCACTTAAATAATTGCAAGTGAAAGCCAAGGAGCCTAGAGATCGAAGTGGGAGAACCTCCCCAAGATGATGTCCATCTAAGTTAGCCCACTTACCTGCCTATGTAGGTTTGATTATGTCTCTTATCACTTTTCTATATTTCCTAGGATATTTATGTAAACCGTTTTGGGCTTAAATGCAAGGCTTTAAAGAAAAGTTTCAAATTTCCTCTACAAAATACATATGAGTTTTATCGAAAGTCTTCGTTCCCCAATTTTACTATGGTGAAGGTATCCACCACGGTGACATCGACATGGATTGGTGAGTGGTTTATAGGACTCTGACCGACAAAATCGTGCCGAGGCGTGACACTTACCCAGTTTCTTAGCTTCTAGTGGGAATGCGTCCATTTTATTTTACACTTCTTATATGAGTTTCTAAATCATTAATAGTATGTATTTCAAACCAAAGTTCAAAAACCGTAAAATGCTTTCCATCGGTCTAACCGGATTTGTTGTCATCACTCTCACTCATTGTTTTCATTGAGACTTATTTGTCCTGACTGTTATGTCACTTATCTTTGGCTTTGCGATCAATATATGATCAAATACAAGATTCATTTTAAATGAATCAAATTGTATAATCGGGTTCAATTTAGATATTTACTAAGTACTTATAAATACTATCATGTAATTCCCCACAAATTACGGTTTTCCCCTCAAGCTTGGTTCTCTAGACTAATGTGTCGATGAACCCTCAGAATTACTAACCCCCACCTATAATTTCATTCTAAATCATAGATTAAGCCCACATTTGTTCTTATTTACCAAAATGCCCCAAAAGTTTCAAAATCTCTTGTTTAATTATCTAAACTTTTTAAAAATTTGCAGTTTGGTGCTTAAGTTGGGAAAATTATCATTTTGCCACTACCCATTAAAAATTTCCTATTTTGGACCATACACTTCTTAAGTCTCTCATTAGGGTCCCTACAACTTATTTAACATATTTGTGTGTAAAAAATGTATTAATTACAATTTGGTCTCTAAAATGAGAAAAATTACTATTTTGTATATTATGTACAAAATTCTCATTTTGGCATATTTACTTTGGTAAAATTAGAATTTTACTCTTTATAGTTCAAAATGAACTATTTGATCTCACTTTGGGTATAAATAATCAATTTTGTCACTATTTGTGCAAAATTACCATGTTTCACTCATTTATAAAATTTACAATTTTGCCCCCGAACTCACGAAAATAACTTTAAATATTTCTATTTTTCTTAAAATTACCTCTAAGCCCCTTAGGCTACACTACTCTTAGGGACATTTTCCACAAATTTTATCATATTTGTAATTTGGCCCCCAAACTTTCCATAATTGCACTTTAGTCTCTAAATTTGAAACATAATCAAATAAACTTCTAAATTCACAATTCACTCCAAAATGATTTCATAATACCCTAATGGCTCGTGGGAGGAGTATTGGACCTTACCCCAGCCAACCACTGTTGAATTTGGTCATTTTCTAAAACTGACCAAAATAGGGCTACTAAGTAAGTTGTCGGAAATTTTCACCTGAGGTGGTCGGAGATTAGGCGTTTTGTAGCTAAGATCCAGACAAAACTTTCTGTGGTGGTGGTCGACCAAGAGACCACTAGAGTTGTGAGAATTTGGTCATTGATAGGTTGCGATCAGGCTGAACCCAACATACCCACTAGTGGAAATCAACTTGTGTTGGCTGATTTCTACCTTTATGGAGGTCGTCCCTTGCCATGGAGAGGTAGAGATGAGGCAGGTGGTCATTTTGGTACTAGTAGCTATCGGAGTGGTGACTTGAAGTGGCCGAATTATACCCCAAAATACCGTTGGAGGCTAGTAGAATTTCTACCTCGAAATTAGGACGTCCAAAATAGTCCTCATATAGCATTTCTAGTCACTAGCTAGTCGAGATCCAACCATATAACTCAAGAGGGATCCATAAGTGGTATTTTGACACCAAGATCACCCATTTTGGTGATTAGACAATAGAGAATTTGTCGTTCAAGGGTTGGGAGGTTGATTACCTTTCTAAGATCAAGATTTTTTACTTTGGATCCAAAATTTGGTATATCCAAGTTGTATTAATGCAATTAACTTTTTAGGGATATATGTAGCTCAATTTCTAGCTAATCTCTACAGTCTATAGAAGTTAATTTGATAAAAAAAATATAATGAATTAGAGTTATATTTGTGACGGTATAGTAGAAATTTTGTTGAATGGTGTTTAGTGGCTCGCAAGTGAGTTGAGTGAGTTGGCTCCACCGGACTCGTTCCAACCAACCCGACATCCCTTCTTTTTCTTTTTACAATTTAAATTACCATTTTTCTTTTTTTAGGTCACTTCAGTAATTAAATTCGAAATCCTGACCATGTTTGGGCAAAAATCGATTTTACCAATAAAACTCAATTTTCATACCCTAGAATCCAATCAAGTCACTAGTATTGGTATGAGTTTCCTATCATATTTTCAAATTTTGGTTATTATCCGAATTTGACTTTCTAAATCTCAACTCAGTTTCTATTTAAGAGATTTTATTATGATTTAAGTTTTTGTGTATGGATTGAGATTTTAATCAGGAGATCCAATCATTAATTTTGAATTTTATTCCTAATTTTAGTTCTTGTTGATTTTAAATTTTATTTTCAATTTGAATTCTTATTCTAAATTCAAAATCTTATTTCTTAGTTTAGAATTCCATAAGTAAAGTTCTTTAATTTACTCCATTTCCTTCCATTTATAAGTTTGTGACGTGCTTGGTCTTAGTGCCACCACAATTGTCCCACCAAAGTTGGGGATGAGAGAGTTAATCTCGTTATTCAAGAGTAAAAAATAGCTCATTGATGCTGTTGTGCATTTCACTATTAATATTTTTTAACTACTCTTAAATTTTCATCCAATATTTTAAAATTATCAATATAAGAGAAATTAAGAATGCATAAGATGAAGATATTTAATAATGTGAATTGACAACAACTTATCATTTCAAGAGATAGAAAGCATTTCCTAATTTGTGACTAGGAACTTATCATGCCAAAATCCTCATTTTAGCATATTTACTTTGGCAAAATTATAATTTTGCTCTTTATAGTTCAAAATTAACTATTTGATCTCACTTTTGGTATAAATAATCAATTTTGCCACTATTTGTGCAAAATTACTATTTTTCACTAATTTATAAAATTTAAAATTTTGCCCCCGAACTCACAAAAATAACTTTAGACATCTCCATTTTTCTTAAAATTATCTCTAAGCCCCTTAGACTACTATCCTCTTAAGGACATTTTCCACAAATTTTATCATATTTGTAATTTGGCCCTCAAACTTTCCATAATTACATTTTAGTCTCTAAATTTGAAACATAATCAAATAAACTTATAAATTCACAATTCACTCCAAAATGATTTCATAATATCCTAAAGCTCGTGGGAGGAGTATTGGACCTTACCCCAGCCAACCACTGTCGAATATGGTCGTTTTCCAAAACTGACCAAAATAGGGCTACTAAGTAAGTTGTCGGAAATTTTCACCTAAGGTGGTCGGAGATTAGGCGTTTTGTAACTAAGGTACAAACAAAACTTTTTGTGGTGGTGGCCGACCAAGAGGCCACTAGAGTTGTGAATATTTGGTCATCAATAGGTCGCGATCGAGCTGAACCCAACATACCCACTAATGGAAATCAACTTGTGTTGGTTGATTTCTACCTTTATGGAGGTCGTCCCTTGTCAAGGAGAGGTAGAGATGAGGCAGGTGGTCATTTTGGTACTAGTAGCCATCGGAGTGGTGACTTGAAGTGGCCGAATTATGCCCCAAAATACCATCGGAGGCTAGCAGAATTCCTATCTCGAAATTGGGTCGTCCAAAATAGTCCTCATATAGCATTTTCAGCCACTAGCTTATCGAGATCCAACCATATAACTCAAGAGGGATCCATAAGTGGTATTTTGACACCAAGATCACCCATTTTAGTGATCAGAAAATAGAGAATTTGTCATTCAAGCGTCGGGAGGTTGATTACCTTTCTAAGATAAAGATTTTCGACTTTGGATTCAAAATTTGATATATCCAAGTCATATTAATGCAATTAACTTTTTATGGATATATGTAGCTCAATTTCTAGCTAATCTCTATAGTCTATAGCACTTAATTTGATAAAAAAAATAGAATGAATTAGAGCTACATTTGTGATGGTGCATTAGGAATTTTGTTGAATGGTGTTTAGTGGCTCGCGAGTGAGTCGGGTGAGTCGGCTCGACCGGACTCGTTCCAACCAACCCGACATCCCTTCTTTTTCTTTTTACAATTTAAATTACCATTTTTATTTTTTTGAGTCACTTCAGTAATTAAATTCGAAATCTCAACCATGTTTGGGCAAAAATTGATTTTAACAATAAAACTCGATTTTCATACCCTAAAATCCAATCACTAATCCAATCAAGTAACTAATATTGGTACGAGTTTTCTATCATATTTTTAAATTTTGGTTATTATCTGAATTTGACTTTCTAAATCTCAACTCAGTTTCTATTCAAGGGATTTTATTATCGATTTAAGTTTTTGTGTATAAATTGTAATTTTTATTGCGAGATCCAATCATTAATTTTGAATTTTATTCCTAATTTTAGTTCTTATTGATTTTGAATTTTATTTCTAATTATAATTCTTATTTTAAATTCAAAATCTTATTTCTTAGTTTAGAATTTCATAAGTAAAGTTCTTTAATTTAAATACTCCATTTCGTTCAATTTTTAAGTTTGTACCGTGCGTGGTCGTAGTGCCATCACAATTGTCCCACCAAAGTTGGATGAGATAGTTAATCTTTGATGGTGTTGTACATTCCACTATTAATATTTTTTAAATATTCTTGAATTTTTATCTAAAATTTTAAAATTATTAATATAAGAGAAATTAAAAATACGTACGACGTTTAATAATGTAAATGAACAACAACTTATCGATTCAAAAGATAGAAAGCATTTCCTAATTTGTGATTAAGAACAGTAATATAGATATGATCACGAATAAGACTTATAAATTACTCTTTCTTAACTAAAATGAACAGATATAAGGATGGTTCAAAGAGTATGGTGTAAACGGTACACCATTCTATGTACCATTTCTATATTTCATTAATTCATATTTTAAATATTATTATTTTAAAATATATTTATTTAATTAAGATATTATTATTATTATTATTATTTAAATATTAATTAATTTTTTAGTATATTTTAATAGTAAATAACGAGTGCATAAATTCAATCCTACAACTCATACAAAATTTATGACCTATATATAAATACGATAATTAGTCGTAACACTTTAAATATTACAATAATATAATTATTTCTAACATATTATTGACATGATAAAATTTTTAAAATAAAAATATTTATCATTATTTTACTTCAAAGTTTATAACTTGGGTATCACATCTCTTATTTCAAATTTTATTTATATATTATTTTTATCTAAAAGTAGATAAAAATAAATAATATTAAAATTTAATTAGCGTAAAAATTAATAACAAATTTAATATCTCGACATAAATACTTACTAAAATATAATTTAGTATTTTTTTCTTATAAGGTGAAATATCATCCCTATTTTTTTAAAGTATTTTATTTTATTACTCAAACTTTTAAAAGAACCATTTCATTACATATTATAAAAATCTCATATTATTCAATTTTAACAATTTATCATTAGGAAAATATGTTTTCATATTATTAAAATATTTAATATATTAACTAGGTTAAGATTTAATTTTCTATATAAAAATAATTTATTATTCGAAAGTTTATTATGGATATCAATGATTGAAATCGATTTCATTGTCTCGAATTTAATGATTAAAATTAATAAATAAACTTAATTTTTATAAAAAAATAATTTCCATAACAGAAAGATAATCACCAATACTAATAGAACTAATGAGAATTTTAATTGATGAGCAAAAAAATGAGACAATTAACTAACCGAACTCCTTGTATAAAATAAATAGTCCCACGCCAAGGTCATGGTTCTAAGAATCTTTCCTTATACATGTAGCTCAAATAGTCATTATGGTACTGCTAGATCTCTCATTAGAAGATTTTGAATATTATCTCATTTCTTCACTAATAATGGATAAAATTTATGAATATAGAGTTAAGTGTCAACTTAGAATCAAGGAATCAACCATTTTCATGAAGTGTATATAGATTTTACTGATATCCATGTAAACCTCATGAATACATGCTTTATTCATATGTGTACGTTGAGCTCCGCTCATATTTGATAAATGGTTGGAGATTAGTCCATTCTTATCAAAATATCAAGTTTTTCTTTATTTTATAAACCCCGTGAATACATGCTTTGCTCATATCACACCTATGAAGTTGAGCTCCACTTATAATTCATAAATGGTTGGACATTAGTCCATTCTTATCAAAATATCAAGTTTTTCTTTATTTTGCAATGTTAGGATTTAGTCCATTATTTTAAAAATACTAGACTATACCCTTCTTTTATAATATTAGGATAATAATTTAAATCCTTAGTTTTTATGTTTTGTTCTCTCTACTATATTGAGTAGTTGGTATCATGACTCATTTGTATGCAAGTTCGCTGGTTCATCCACATTTATCCTTGTCCTTATCATTGTATTTTCGTCAATTTATAAGGACAATACAAGGAAGCCCAACATTTTATAACATAATTATCAATTTATCATGATCGAGAAAAGGAAATCCAGTTACTTACATTAAAATTTCAAGCCCAATGCTCGGAAGTCCAAGTCAAACATTGAAAGTTGAGTCCATCATCTTGAAAGTCCAAGCCTCATCTTGAAAGTTAACAGTTTAATAATTTATCAATCTCAGAAAAAGTCAACAGTTATTAAAAGCACGTGAAATAGTGTGGAATTTCATCACTTATTTTATTTCTATAAATATGTTTCTCCAACTTATATTTTTTTTGAGATTTCTAACTACGACCAGCTTACCTAGAATTGAGGGATAAGTTTACACTTACTGAGTGAGAGAATGTGATCTAGTACGACAGAAAACTCCTTTACTACTTATATATCATTTGGTGATTTTTTAGGAGTTGTCTTAGGAGTTGTCTTAGGAGTTGTTATGTAAGTAACTTCACATATATATCCTTTCTTAATCAACTATGGGTTATGGTAGAGATTATATGGACATGATTCTTACATCATTTAACATAAAATCTCATCCCTTATATACCCAAGACATGTATAGTCACCACTTTAGCCTGAAAATCCACTTTGGTATAGTACTTTTAACAGTTAATTCATGCCCGATATAACATCTACCTCGTTCTATTATCATAGAATGAGATCCACTTCTAGCATTTTTCCTCAACTTGCCCCAACTTATACTCACATGCTCATAACTCCTAGTTTCTTATTATATTTTCACCTATTAGTGTATACATGACTATTTTAAGGCTAAGAGAGGATATGGGTATAGGTATCTTAATAGATTTTTCCACTTTAACGTACAATCAATCTATCCCATAATCGATAAGAGCAAGCATCTCCATCCAACGCACTTCATCAGTCTTGTTATAAGTGAGCACTCACCATGACAAAAATTAGTGCAAAAACATTTATTTATTACAACTTAAACGGTATACAATCATTATACAATTTATTTGAATATAAAATAAGAAATTTATTAGATTTTAAGAAAATATTTTTAACACTGAGATTTCCAAAAGAGAAAATTCAAACACAATTGAATCATAAATTGAGTTTGAATCAGTAAAAAACACTCAGATTAGAATTTAAAATTGAGTTAAAATTTAAATATTAATTTCTCAAGAAATAAATTAAAATTTTTTAAAAAGCCAGTTTGGACTAGTTAAAATCAGATTATTTCATGCTAAATTATAGGAGAGTGGACTTAAGAAGAATAAAAATATAATTTAATTTAAAAAAGTGGTAAAAGTCAATGTCAACATATTTAGATCTAGTTAATCAGATTTTGGTTGATCCGACTCGATACCAATGATTGATGCCCCATTCCTTCACTCCTTTTCCATCACCAACTTTGACTACACGCTATCATAAAATCAATAAATTTGATCTAATTATTTTTCAAATTTCATGCCACAAAAGCATGATTGAGCTTAAATCTCCCACACTTGTCTTTTTATAATATTTATTGATTTATCTCTCCTTCAATAGTAGAATTTCTCATAAAATATTTGGAAAAGTGTTACCAGACACATCTTTAACAATTGTATGATTAACTTGAGAATTCTCACTCACCCAACCACCAAATGAGGTGATTCTTTTCTCAAAATTCTACTAAGGGACTACTATTGAGTTTTATAGTTAGTTCTTAATTAAAAGTGGTAAAAAAAACCCATTGTATGAGGGTCATTTTGTCGACTTTGTTTCCAATATTAAAAAATTGTGCTTCGCCACTGATATTTTAGGGTCAAATTCTATCACCTCCTACCACAACTCTGATTGGCACTAGTGCCAAAAGATCATATTGACTCTCCTCTATCTCCTATAAGCCTTGCCCAATAAATAGCAAAGTGACTTTGATCTGACCAAGCTAATTTCCAACGACTTGTATGTTCTCTAACTTCTTATTGCAATCATTCGAGGCAATAATTTGACTAGCTTGAGCGACCACTCGACCATCCACCACCACATAATGAGTCACTTGGTCCTTAGCTTCATCTCACCTACCCTCCAGCCATGGGTGATGTATTCTCTAGTGAGAATGTTTTACTACACCTCTAATATCTCTATTTCAACAACTTTTGGAAAATGACCAAATTCAATCGATGTAAGACCCTGAACTCCTTCCATGAGTCTTTAGGAGATTAATGGAAGTATTTGGGAGGGATTTGTGAAATTTGAAGTTTATTTGGGTTAATTTATAAAGTTTAAGGTCTAAAATGAAAAGTTTTAAAATTTTGTGGCTTGCTTGCAAAATTGAGAAAATTTATGGAAATATAGCGTAAAGGTCTAGGAGATGATTTTGTCATAAATTGAGATATTAAAAGTGGTTTTCATAAGTTTAGGGGTAAAATAGTAATTTTTGTCCAATAGAGGATAAAATTATCATTTTTTATAAATAGTGAGAAAAATTGTCAGTTTTGCATAAAAGGGGTAAAATGGTAATTGTTGCATAAAGGGGTAAAATGGTAATTTTCTTATAAATGTAGGAAAAATGATTATTTTTTGCATATATATATATATAGGAAAAATAATTAATTTTTATTTATGGATTACAAAATTTTAATTTTTTCATGCAAAGGGGCAAAATAAAATTTTATGAAAGTAAAGGGCAAAATAGTAATTTTGTAAATATAAGAGGTGTTGATATAATTTTTCTAGAATTAGTATGTAACAGTTATTTTGATAAGTTTTAATTATTATAATGACATATGTATATTATTTGTTAGAATATATATATATATGCACAATCATATACATATTAATTGATCATGCAAAAGGTAAGGAGAATTGTAGTACATTCACGAGGAAGAAACCCAAATAATATGTGAGTGATATTTCTGATTTTGTGTCTAATTGTATTGATTTAATTAATACTTCCCATTTTGTAAAAAATTGGTGTGCATGAAAATATTTTGAAAAAGTACATAAAAAATTTAATACAAAGATTTTTATAAAAAAAAAATTGGATATATCATGAGCAGTTTTAAATTGCGGACCAAGATTCAATAGCCTATAACAAATATGTGTAACCCGATTATTTTAAAAGGGACCCGACCATTTATAATATTTATGAAAAAAGGTCTAAGACTTACGTTTTTAAAATGGTTTAAGGCTAATGTTTAGGGAAAAAAAGGCTTATTATATCAATATTTATAAAATGGATATGACTCATTGATTATAAAAAGTGCTAAGACTAATGTTTATTAATTGGCTTATGCTAATATTTATTAATAGGACATATAACCCATTATTTATGAAATGTACTAATGATAGGTTTATCAAAAAAGTTTATGTCAATATTTATTAGTGGCATATGATCTATTATTTATGAAATGGGATATGACCTAAGTTTATGAAAACGGCATATTCTCTATTGTTTATAAAAAGGATTAAAGTCCATTTTTATAAAGTGACTAAGAAAAGTATTTATAAAAGTGTTATATTACTTATTTTATGAAAGGTTTAATGCCCATATTTATAAAATACTTTAGGCCAATATTTATAAAATAGAGACATGATACATTGTTTAAAAAAGTGGCTAAAGCACGAGGGTTAAGACCCATATTTATTATTTATAAAGAAAGGGCCTAAAACCTATATTGTTTATAAGGAAAGGGAGTTAATGCCCCTATTGTTTAAATAAAAGTGGGATAAGCCCTAAGTGACTTGGAAGGAAAGTGTGAAGTCACTTGAGAAATACAAGGAGTAGGGAGAGTTAATTAGTAAAGCGAACATCAAGGGATTATAATCTTGCTGAATTTTTGTGTTATATATATATATCATTCTTACCAGATTTCTAGGGTCAAGGTTCAAAAATAATTTAATACATCCACCCAACACTTCAATGGTAGATATATTCGTTAAAATAGTCCTCATAAAACTAAGGTTCATAATAAAAACACATAATTTTTAATGTAAATTAAAAAATTTCATAAAAGTTACTTAACAAGTTCCTGATTAAAAATGTAAGAGTTTTAGGAGCTTGAAAATTTTATTCACGATTTTAAAGGGATTACAAAATCCATTGGGTTTGTATTCCTTATGGAAGGAAATATAAGCATGAGGTCGGGAAGTACCTGCTAATACGCTAAGGTCTTGATTTGCTTTCTACTAGGTGAGGTTCTAGACCCTTGCTCGTACACTTGTGCGGGTTTTTCTCCTCTCCCTCATTCCTAACCTCTCGTATTTGAAGGTGCGGCATTAATAGTTATGGGTATCCCATTCCTTAGGGGTACGAGGCAATTTTTTGCAAAGTGTCCCAATTGCCCACACCTGTAGTAGGTTACCTCTCTACATGGACCTTCATGGGTTCTTCCACTTGGTTTAGTCTAGGAAGCCTCATTCGCTCCTACATTCATGGCTAGAGCCTTTTGTGGATACTTTTCTCGGATTTGGGGAAGTTTCTTACCTCTTAATGGTGGTTACTCCTATCTTTCTTTTTGTCCATCTCATCCATCTATCTCTATCAAGCTAGTACTAGTTTTTGCATCACACTAATGATGGATGCCAAATTAGTAGACCTCTCATATATTCTTATCCGGTCTCGTATGTCCAGGTAGAGACCATCCACGAATATTTGGCATAAGTCAGCTGGCCTGACTAAATCTAGGGAAAATGTTCTTATCTCGTTGAAGAAAGTTTCGTACTTAGAGACGGTGTTTAGGCCTTGACGGAGTCGGAAAAATTCTTGTTTATCAAGTGAAGGACTAGGTATTCTTCTAAAAACCTCCCCTCGAATACTTCCGAGGAGGGTGTAACAGTGGTGAGGCTCCTTACGTTCTCCCACCATTTCCGACGCTCCCTTCTAGAAAGAATTCTGCCATAGTGACCATCTACTTCCACGGAATCATCGGCAACCCCATCAGCTTCTTACAGCTGGTCCTTTTCTCCCCTAAAGGACTTACACCCCAACTGTTGGAGTGTCTTGGGATGTCGAGTGATGTCAAAAAGGGGCGGTGCCACAAAGGTAGTGTCTCGGGATTGCACCTCCACTTCCTTGGGGGTGCACTTTCTACCAACCAATTTCCCTCTCTTTACCGGAGATTGGGTTCCACAAACACCTTGACGAACTCATCATAGAGCTTATTTTGTTCGGGAGTTATTCAAGGTGTTGTGGGTGGAGTTCACTAGGACTCATGTTCTCTCACGCTAATTCTCTCATTCGGGATAAGGTTTCCTGCAATTCGGTGGTGGATGTGATATTGCGGGTTCACTTGATTTATCTTTTTAGGGTCATATCTATAGGATAAGAGGTATTTATCGGTAATATTCCTAGGATTTAGTTTTGAAACTTTTTTTGGAAAACTCGGCTTTGATACCATCAAAATTGTTATACCCCATCCAGTTTGGTTGGAACTATTTAAACAAATGGCTGCTGCTTTTGTACTAAAATAGTATTTTTACCAAGCTAGTTGAGAAAAGGTAAATGTATACAAGTACAAACATTTTTCATAACAAAGTGAACAAAATAATTTAATAAAATTATCTATTTGGATAAATTCGTCATCTGCTTCTCTTACTTTACTTTCCTTATTATATTAACTTACTTGAAAAAGGATAGTATATTAGCTTACTTGAAAAGAGATAATGGAGTAGATGAGTTCTAAAACTTAGTGAGTAGTATAATAGTACAACATAACTTTAAAGTTTAGCAAGCCAATACTTATTTTCTCTTCAATAAAATATATCTCGTTATTTTTTAGTAGCAGAAATTTAATTATTGAATATAGTAAGATTTATTTTATATCTCAAACAAACAAACATTATTTATATAAACGGAATAAATGGTAACAAAATAAACCCTAATATGCTAAACAAGTTCGATTTGTTACACTATTACCCTGTAATGCATTTACTAAGAGGTCACAATTTTCACTGTGCAAGTTTGTGTGAGGCTCATAGCTCATCAAACATAACTTCAATTCTCAAATACTAGGTGAGACCTTGTCACTCCACCCCTCGATTTGAGTGCACATGAAGGAGACACACACTAAATCTATGATCATTGATCTTATATCACCATTACTGTAAAGTAACACATAGGATCAATACTACCATTGGATATATATTTAATTTAGCACGATTACAATTACAAATAAGAGTTTTGATTTAAAACCTTTTACTTTATCAACAATGGCACTGAAGTTTCCAATTTCAAGAATGTTTAACTTTATAAGGGCAAGCAAGATTCATAAAAGATCATACGGTTAGAGGCCAGGTAGTTCAGCACAAATGTTGTTTTTTATGTCTCTAAGCATGCAGAGCTGTTCAGTCACAAGACAATATAAGAGAAACATATAGATCACGAGTGGGACTAGGTTGCCTTATTATTAGTATATTATCAACCCCAAGTGTAACTTTGTGGAGAATATTGAGTAATGTGCTGCAATGTAAGAAGGAACTTTAGCTAAGAGAACATCAACCGGCGCCACCGCCAATATGGCTGCCTACATTGATCTCTTCAAAAATCACAATGAGTGCACTAATGAAAGCATGGTCGATGTTGGGATATACTGTGAGGGAGAAGGTATCCCTTCCAAGGACAATACTCTGCTGCGTATGTTTCTTATGCATCTGCACAACAAAATAACTTCCATGAAGGACATGAATGAAAAACATTTTCAGAAGATAAAAACATAGTTAAAAAAATAGGGGGCAAGGAGAGGATTGGCTTCCCATTTCAATTTCAAATGGCAGACCGATACACTGGAAATAACCTCTTATAAAACTTATATCCTCACTTCCAACAAATAATTCATCAGATGGAAATCTTGATAAACCAACTCCTTGAAGAATAAAGTCAATCAAAGTTTCTAATTTCTGTTCGACTTCCACATAGTTAGGAATGATTATTTTGGAAAAACACTTACCTGAGCTATGATTGTGGAATTGTTTCCAGTAAATATGGTGCATGATCTCTCTAACCAGCTTCCTTTGAGCTTAAAGTCTGGGGCGTCTTCTTTCTTATTAGCAGCAAGGAAAACATCTAACTCTGTCTTGAACTGGATTAAGGAAGACTTCTTGGCACTAAAGATCATATCCTTAGAGTCGGAGCTTTCTCCCCTGAAAACTTGCCATCTCCCGTGTGCTGAAAATGTCTGAATCACAGTACAGATCAAGCTCAAATCATTTCTTATCCATAGGAGTGAAGTTATTAGGCATTCTGATCAAACAAGAATGTATAACAATATCATCATACATCAAGTATCAAGTAGAAGCTGTGAGAAAGCACCGATGGCATGGATAAACGTTCGTGTATATCAGGCATGAAACTAAAATCCTTTCATTTCAAGGCAAGCCCAACTATGGCTTGTATCAATCAATAGGCCTGCACCTCAAGGAAAATGGAAGAAGGAAACAGTCAGGCATAGCAGCAAAGGGATCACATAATATCCCCAAATACAAATAATAGAGAATCTCCTGGCAAATCCTCCGAAGAACTGACTAAGATTCATCAATTCTTAGAGTCATCAATTCGTATCGTTTTTATGTGACCTCAAAATAAAATCCCTAGCTTTGAACATTTAATGTTGGAAAAATTGACTGTCACCATAGGTGTATCTTCCTTAATAGTCAATCCGACGGTAAAATCAATGTGCTATCTATGATCATATGAAACAATCAGCCCAGAGATGTAGCATCTATGCAGGCAAAGAATGGAAGACACATGGGGGTTTAGGAAAGGTGAAGAGATAGATACCTTTTGCCGAAGTGTGGCGAGCGGGCGGCCGTTGGCGTCGTAGAGGACACGGCGATCGTGCAAGCTGAAATGAGCGCCCTTCACCTTGAACATGATGGTGCCGCTAACGTCTGTGACGAGGAAATTGCCATGTGTGAGAGCGATGAGCTTCCGGGCCACGGTGAGCTCAACCACATAGGGAACGCAGAAGGCGGGGTTGATAACAGACACCGGCTGGGCCATCGGCGGGTAGCTCGATTCCGCCGCCATCATCAGATATTCTGTGCTTGATATCCCGTGTGATGTTGTGGATTGATTCGACATTACCTTTTTTAAATTGTATTTTTTATTAACAACTGAGATGTAATAATTTACAAAATAATTAATAATTTATTTAATTATGTATTTTTTGTTCATATTTTTTAAATTGTATTTTTTATTATATTATTTAAATTTGAGCCCTACCTATTTACTCTACTATGAATGTATGACATCAACTATCATAATATTATACATTATTTATGTGTACGATACGTCAAAATTAGGAGGGTGTTATACATTATTTATGATTCGAGTTAAAGATGTGCACGAGTTGTTGTGTGGTTAAGTATCCCTTATCCATATATGAAAACTTATTTCCTTGTTACAAACCAAACCTTTTCTAGGTCAACTATCCTATCATAAGGATTGATCATGAGAGTCTGAGTGCATACAACATAGGAATGTCATCTTTCAAAATAACAATGTTCCCTTATTAATCTACCCACGGAGCTAATCAGAACATCTTCCCACACACATTTGGTGTACATATCCACATCCAGTTTAAAGTGTTTAAGGTTATATTTAAGGTTTTAGTTTTATGTTTTACACGTCCAGTTAAAGGGGTTCATGTGTTCTTCTCCGGTCCGAAGCGGAGTCGAGCGTATCAAAAACCTTGTCCTAGATTATGGCCTCTCGTCCACAGCCCAGCTGCCGCCGCTTCACGCCGCCCTCATCCGCCACGGCCTCGAGCATGAACCCCTCATCCTCGGCCACATCCTCCGCTTCACCTCCGACCGCGGCCGCGGCCGCGGCCGCTATCCTCTCCTCCTCTTTCATCAGATCAAGCGCCCGCGCGCCGAAATCTTCCTCTGGAACACCGTCATACGTGGCCTCGTCTCCAATGACCACTTCTCCGAAGCGTTGGAGATCTACGACTCCATGCGATGTCGTGGCCTCCTGCCCAACAACTTCACTCTCCCCTTCATCCTCAAGGCCGCCGCCCGCTCCTCGTATCCCGCTCTGGGGATGAAGCTGCAAGCTCTGGTGGCGAAGCTGGGCTTCTGTGGGGACGTCTTCGTTCAAACGGGCCTCGTCAACCTCTACATGAAGTGCGGGCGCCTGAAAGATGCATGTAAAGTGTTCGACGAAATTCCCCGCAAGAACACAGTCTCTTGGACTGCCATCATTTCCGGGTTCATCGACTCAGGGAGGTTTCGTGAGGCTGTCGACATGTTCCATAGGCTTCTAAATTCAGGCCTGAACCCTGACGGATTCATCATCGTACGCATCCTAGCAGCCTGCGCTCATTTAGGCGACTCAGCCATGGGAGAGTGGATCGATCACTATGTGACATCAGACAGTGGCATGGGAAGAAATCTCTTCATCTCGACCGCACTAGTCGATATGTATGCAAAGTGCGGGAACATGAGGAGGGCCCAGACCGTCTTCGACTCCATGCCGGAGAAGGACATCGTCTCATGGAGTGCCATGATTCAAGGCTATGCATCGAACGGCCTCCCCAAAGAAGCCATGGATCTCTTCTTCCTCATGATCCACGAGAAAATCAAGCCCGACCGCTATGCTGTAGTAGGAATGCTCAATGCCTGCGCGAGCCTCGGGGCCCTGCAGCTTGGGGAATGGGCTCGCAACCTGATGAGCTATCACGAGTTCCTTGACAACCCTGTGATGGGCACAGCACTGATCGACATGTATGCAAAGTGTGGTGCGGTTGCTCGGGCCTGGGAGGTCTTCCGGGCCATGAGGAATACTGATCGGGTGGTCTGGAACGCAGCTATCTCCGGCTTGGCCATGAATGGCCATGTGAGGACCGTTTTTGGCTTGTTCGGCGAGATGGAGAAGATACGGATCGAACCAGATGGGAACACCTTCATGGGCTTGCTCTGTGCTTGCACCCACGCTGGCCTTCTGAGCGATGGCCGTCAGTACTTCTACAGCATGGAGCGTGTGTACTCCCTTACCCCTACGATTGAGCATTATGGGTGTCTCGTCGATCTTTTAGGTCGTGCGGGTCAGCTAGAAGAAGCGCACGGATTGATCATGAGTATGCCTATGGAGGCCAATACGATCGTATGGGGAGCTCTACTCGGGGGGTGTCGGATGCATAGGAATACCTGGCTGGGTGAAGTCGCCGTCAAAAAGCTAATCAAACTAGAGCCATGGAACTCCGGTAACTATGTCCTCTTATCAAATATCTACTCCAATTGTCAAAGATGGGACGATGCGGCAGAGGTCAGGTTGAAGATGACCAAGGAGGGGATTGGGAAAGTGCCCGGGAGGAGCTGGGTTGAGGCAGGGGGCGCAGTCCACGAGTTTCACGTCGGGGACAGGTTGCATCCCTTGTCGGAGAAGATCTACGCCAAGCTCGATGATCTGGCTGTGCAAATGAGGGGTCTAGGGTACGTTCCGACAACGGAGCATGTGATGTTTGACGTGGAGGAGGAGGAGAAGGAACAGGCCCTCGGTGTACATAGTGAGAAGCTGGCCGTGGCCTTTACTCTGGTGAGTGGCCACAACGGGATCATCAGGGTGGTGAAGAATCTGCGAGTGTGTGGAGATTGCCATGCGGCGATGAAGCTCATCTCGAAGATCACAGGAAGGGAGATCATTGTTAGGGACAATAACAGGTTCCATTGCTTTCGGGATGGATCATGCTCCTGTAAGGATTACTGGTGAGATGGCCATAGAAAGTGAAAAAGCATAGGTGCATGCAAGTCTAAAGGCCGGTGGCTAGTGATGGTAGCCGGGTTGGTTCATGAACTATCCCAACCAGACCTGGATGGCCCATCTGGCATGGCTGTTCTGGACTGGATTCAATTGTGAACTGGCATGGAGAAGCCCAATAACGGGCTCCACAGTCTATTTCTGGGTAGAAAACATTGAACTAGCTTCAGAGTTTGGTGGGAAACCATTTTCTAGACACAAAAAAGATTGATGGAGTTCCATGAGTTTGGAATTTTTTCAGTGGCCAAATGTTTTCATTGATTCCATCCAAATATGCCTTGCCATTCCTGACTACAAATACTGCTGTATCGGCTTTGCCTTCTGGACGACTAGCAAATATGGTTTGCTCAATGTGGGCAGTGGTTCTCATCAAAGAATGTGGATTTAATCATTATTGTGGACTAAAGTATTTTTTTACCATGAACCAATTTGAAGTTGACCTAGATATATGTTCCCAATAACATTTGACATGTCCATGCTACTATAGTTATACTTTTTATTTAACCTATGGAATTAAATATAAATACTTGTATAATGGAGGGTTCATGCCATTAATTCTTTTAAGGAAGATTGTACTTTTTTCTATTATAATTTATCTCTACGTTACAACAAAATCTATATAAATGTAGAGCAGTCTCGTTCAAATATCAAAATATCTTCTCTGAATTTTTTCTTACTTTTACATTTATTTTGCATTTTTATCATGATATTTTTTGCTGAAAGTCGTCACTCCCTTTATTGGCTTGCTGCTATTATCGAGAAATTTTCTACCCTCTGGGTAAAATAATGGTATCTTTAAGTTATTTATTAAAAAATTTTAACTAATATAACCAATTGCAGCATTTGTAATAATTATAACATCCATATATATCAATAAAAACATAATAAATATTGATATTTTATAAATAAATTGAGAATTGTCTACGCTTGAGATCTCAAGATAAATAAAAATGTGTCTAATCATAGAAACCATGTTAGAATTAGTTTTTTTAGGTCAAAAAAATATATCTAGTCATAGAAATCATATTTGAGAATTTCCTTTAAATTATAAAGAGACCATTGAAATATAGAAATATGATTAGGATAAGCAACTTCAAGAAAACCTAATTATTGAATCATATAGTTTTATTATAGTAGTAAGGTATTGATTATTGACATATTTTTACATTTCTTCATCAAAATTGTCTTGAATAAAAATATTATAAATATCAAGCTATTTAATAGTACATCTAAAAGATACATAAATTAATATGATAACTTTTGTGTTGACAGGTTAACTGAAATTAAAAGTATACCAATGGTCAATACGTTCCTAGTATAATAAAACTTAAGTAAAAAGGTAACTATTACAACGAACAATTATTGAATTATAATATTGTTTGATTTTATATACATATTTACATCTAATAATGTTACGCCTCGATGGTTTTGAGACCAAATTCCAAGGTTCTGAATAAATATTCTCGTATTTATGGTATTAACATGAGTCACAATGAGCATGAAAAAAAATGTGCGGTTCCTATAGAGAATAACCAAATACAACAAGATCAATTGTGAATTGTCAGGGTTCTAATAATTCATCTTGAGATATTGTAATTATTTAGGTGATGAAATAGAGTCCACATGGTTCATTGTTGAGGGAGATTTTAAAAGAATATGCAAATTATTATCATGCTTAGAAGAAAAGGAATCACCTAAAGCAACAACTACCAGAACAGTTTTAGGTGGATATAGAGAATAATAGAAAGGAAGATAGATGATGAAAGAAACATTTTCCAAAGGAAGTGAGGTGTATTGATTGTCTTTGTTACCTTTACATTCGTCCTCACTAGACTTATAAGCTACAATTCCAATCATAACCATGTGTCTTCTTAGGTTATCCACCTAATTATGTTGTTATTAATAAGAAAGATAGTTGTTATAAAGGCAGAATCTAAAAATTTCATTGGAAGATATGAATGAGTTAGAAGAGTAAGTATCATATCCATAATATATTTATGTTTTTGCTCAATTGAACCATTATTAAAGTGTATTTGATGTAGGCAAGAGATGTGATAGATAATACCATTGAGATGGAATTCGATTTGAAAGAAAGATGAAAAGAATTGCTTAGAACCATCAATTTATAGAGCTTTAATTTTTAATCAAAGAGATTTACAATATGGAGTCGAAAGACTCAAAAAATTTGAAGGTCACATCGATTTTTTATGATAAAAACCATGAGTGTTTACTATAAACATCTAATAAATGATTATAGTAATTATGTCCAATATGTGTTTGAATAGGAGTTGGTTCCTAGATGTCACTATGAATTAATTGTAATGGAAAAATACTCTCATGATGTGTTAAGGAAAATAATTATTGATTGATTTTACCCATAGAATATGATTAAGAGATGGACTTGAAGGATGATTTTGTATTAAATTATAAGATAAAAAATGGGTCACAACATTTTTAAGGAGTTTAGATTAAAGAAGATTTGGTTATGAAAATGTGAATTTAAAATGTTAAGATGCACAATAGCATAACATGTAGGTGAAAACGATAACAGTAGGAAGATCCAAGTTAACCATTGGAGGATTCACCTATCACACCCCGACCCAATTTTTCCTGGTCGGACCTGAAGACAACCGTCGCATTCTCCCAACTTTACAACGATGGACACCTCATCATTATAAAACCGAGAAGGTGCAAGGCTCAAAACAAAATATTCCAAAATATTCTCCAATTTAATAAATTGACTTTTGAAAATTCAACTTCAAAAATTATATACTAGGATTATATATACTGAATGTAAGACATATCTTTGGTTTGGATTTGTCTTTCCATCGACACGTGTCCTTCACTAGCTTTACTTGAAAGGGGTGATTAGAGTGGAATGAGTTCGACGACTCAGTGAGAGGGCTTTGCTGACATTGTAACTTCACGTCTACGATTCAGTTCATACTTTAAATGGGGTTTTAGAAATGTTTAGGTAAAATAGGAATCACCATGGGTAAGCTTGTGTAGATATTAAATAATTAACTTGTATTTGGAAAATTTAAATTTTGTTTCTTTCACCAGACAAAAATTATCCTTTCACCTTACGTTTTAAGTTTAGTACAAACAATCAACCACACTCCTATCATAGGAGGGATCACACATTCGCAGTACGGTCCTCAACTGTGCCACTTGTAGACTGGAGTGCATTTACCGTCCACCCTGATAGAGGGATGCTGCCTCTACCCGGAGTTTGTGCGAGCATCAATAGTTCGACCCTAAACTCAAGTTTCTCCACCATGTCCGCACAATGGGACAAGACCTCATTCCCCCTATTGTCTCGGTCTCCTTACACAAGAAACTCCTTAGCTTCACGACCTACTGAATAACGAAACTGCCCTTATGCTCCTTGGGCTCCATCACTAACTCATGCCAAGTATCCTGATGGCTCGAAAATCGCGGTGCATGCACAATCAACAAGCTTTTTGAGTTATAGCCATTATCTTTGGCCCTCTTACACAACGGTTTGTAAGCTTGGTTTTGGCCCCACCACACGTACTAGCCCAATAGGTTCGACGACCTAGCTTCGGCAGAGCAGCGGTTCGGCCCAACAAGCTCGATAACTCAGCTTGGCTCGATGGGTATCACACAAGTTCCTATTATTCGGATCTTTTAGCATCATTTATCACATGTTCATTCTGGACGGGTACATGTCCGTGTCTATTGGCCTTGGGCCCACTTTCACGAGATTTTTAAAACATGGCCTTAGGCCCACTTCTTTTTAAAATCGTGGCATTGGGCCTATTGGGACATTATAATCCCCATAGAGAATATATTTCCCCTAAATAAGATTTTTAGCTTGGTTTACGCAGTTAAGGGGAATATATTCTCAAAATATTTTACTAAATGAAAGATAGATACTTTTGAGTACTATTGCATCATCAATCTAATCAGTACCGATGTCAGAAATCCCACTCACCCGATAGTCGCGACACGTTTGTCTGACTAGCTTCTGATCCGTAGTGTGCTTCCTAGTGGAGGCTCTCATACGACCCGTCTATTTAAGCCCTGCCTTCACTATCAATGCTTATGGCCATAAAGGTCGTGTGAATGCCTCCTGTTCCTTTTTCGGCCCATACTTATCCTAATACCAAAACAACACCTAACAATGATCTAGAACCCTGTCAAAGAGAACTTCATATTACCAACAATATCTATCTCTCCATTCCCCTCTTCAGGGTTGGTATCTATAGGCATCCTCACCCTCAACTTACCCGGAGAACCATGGAGGGGAATCTCTGGAATGATCCACTTCAACTCCTTCTCAGACCTGTTTAATACAGCTTTGGGCTTGGGCGAGACCTTAAGGAGTGTCGGGTCAACCGGTAGTTTAAGGACAAATGCCACACTGTTCAATGGTGCTGGCAATTATGGATTTGAAACATACTCAATCATCACCGAAAGTAAAGTTCCATTGGATCGTTTCGTGAGGCGAACCCTTAAAGGCAACGGGGTCCGCCTAGGTAGCAACTATACTTCAATATAAGTATGACCTCAGTGGAAGCTTTTGTTCTTATATGGAAAATGTCAGTCAAGGCTACTAACATGAGAATGCTGCATAACAACAATTTAATGGAGCTAGTACCATCAACACGAAAAATAAAACTCAGTCTCCTTGTCACCTGCAGTTTTTGGTGGGAGAGCCCTACATTAAACCACTCCCATCAGACCTACCCTTGCAAGCAAGGACTCCCTAAACTCTGCAATAATTTCTTCATAAGCAATAATTTCTTCATAAATGAACATATGGGGACCCTTCTTGTCAATTTTCTGCACCAATACATCCTCAAGTGGGGCTTTAACATTAGAAGCATCAGCTGCAGTGGCTTTAGCTAAATCACTGGCATCTTGACCCGATTGCAACAGCTCCAGGTTTGCTAGGCCTTAGGACTTCATAGCCTTGGTAGTTTTGACGGTCTCGAATGGGTCTAACCTACCCTCAAGCTTCACTAAACCCTTCAAAGGTCTCCCCTATGGTAGCCTGTTCATTCCTAACTCTATCCCACCATATTCCCCCTCGAACAACCTCTTGTTCATCCTCAAATATGTGAATGCACTTAGCCCATTGCCAAAATTCAAGCTACTCGTTTTCAATACTTGTGTAAAACCTAATGCATCATATCCCTCTAATGCCTTCTCTCTAGCAAGTTTTATTCCAGCAGCTTGGGTTGCTGCCTTCACTTGTCGAACTAACTCTTCTGAAGAGCGACATTCATTATCAGTCTGCTCAGTATCCTTCATTTCCATGCATGTGAAGTTCAATATCGCTCTGTGTTTTGCCATCATTCTTGCTATCGATATATACCCATCACAATGTCTAATGTTGTAGTACCCTACTATCAGCTTAATAGCATGAAACCTGGTTTTACAATGCCAGTGGATCCCAACTACCGTTCCAAATAATATTGCCCTTATTCCATGAAATACCCTATGTGTTGCAACATTGTCCTTGGCCTTGGAGTCTTCCTGCTCAACAAGCGCAACAGGGGTAACGGTGGTAGCAACCTCATCACCAGTGTCGATGGTATCAGGAGGCATCTCAAAGTAGTTGGTGGAGAATGATTCTGGTGATATTATCTAAGGAATGCGGCTCCAAGGTAGGCCAGCTATCAGCACCGTGGACCTCAGCCTCGGTGTCGAGGGCTGAGTGGACCATCTTGGCGATTCATTCCCCATGCATCGAGGAGAGCATGGCAAAGAGGCGGATGGAGCTAACTCTACTTAGGACGATGTCAAGGGCCATGTAGACCTCGACGTACTTGTGAGCAAGCTTCTCAAGGGTGACGTACACTCCCTTGTAAGTGGCCATCACAAGGTTGACCGCCGGGTTAACTATATGGATGCGTTCAAGGATGTTAACGGAGTTGTCCTGATCGGCAATCGTGATCCCGTAGATCGCATTGATAAGTCTATAGATGACCTGGTAGCAGCTCTTAACACCAACTATGAACTGACATCTAGAGGCGGCAAGGGAATCATTGTCGATGAGGTCGGGTTGGGTCCCTAGGATGGGGATTGGTAAGGGGAAGGGGGCGGAGACTCTTCTGGACTAGGTGGAAGGACTAACGGAGGGAGAGATCCAACTAGTTCTCTGCTTCGTAGGGTGCAACTGCAACTCGAAGGAGGTTAGCCGCCATGGAAGGGGAATAACCAAAGTAAGGGAAAACCAGATGTGCCCACTCCAATATCGTGCATGCCAAGCTGCCTATTGTAATACCCAGAACGATCACGTCGTTCCCTACAGCCATGCAGGTTATCATGTCGCGGCCCCTTGGCAGTAAATCTCTTGAAGAGATTCATCGTTAAAACTTGCCTCGAACCGTCCATGTCATAGTAGACTTCCGCCCAAGGTAAGTTGGGCTCTCTTCCTCTCTCCCTCACACACACCTTTATCAACTGCATGCCTTTCTAGCACTTGTTTCCTCACACGGTCATACCTCTCTCTAATGCTCCCATCAATATTCCTCCATCGGAGAGTCGAATCTCTCTCTCAGATATGCTAGCAAGGGCCATACACAAATAAATGCAAGGATAATTGGAGGCGCATAAGAAGAGTGGCATGTCTTGATTATCACCCTCATCATCCTACGAAGAAAGTCATGTCCTCGATCATCTGCTGCTTCTCGAAAAAGAAGCATTCGATTCCGGCCGAAAATGTGGCTTTCAAGGTGATCTCGGCTTGACTTCGGCATCAAGCGCCACCGTCGTGTCTAAAAATACAGACCTTCTTCTGCCTCGCAAAGCAAAGGAACCCTCTTCGATCATCCCAAGAGTACACTTTTGCACCCTTTGCTTTGGTGAGCCTGTGAAAGGACTTGGAGAGCGAGAGGAGCAGCTCCCTCGAATCGAGCACCTCCATGGAGATGAGAGGTTTCTTTGAGGAGCCAACCACGTTCCTCTTGAGTACATAGGGTGCCCTATGAAGGTCGGGGGAGGATGGGGCGTGGAAGTCGGAAGGCAAAGATCGATCGGAAAAGGGGGAGGAGCCGGCCATAGATCTGGAAGGAACCGCCAGAGTAGTCGAGGAGGACAAAGGTCGAAGGAATCCGAAGTGTTATCCACTATCTTTCCTTCCTCAGCTATGGCTAAGAACGGCCCTATAGCATAGTAGTGGGCAGCGATTCATAGCTGCCTTTCAAGGGGCGAGAAAGTCCAAACGACTTCCTCCCCCAAGAGATGAGAAAAATCTCAGCTTTTTAGATGGATGGCTGACCGAGTAAAAGCTGTAATGCTCACACACCCATGGAGAAAATGGGAGACTTTCAGATTTTTTTTTTGTTAGAAATAGAGAGAAAGTGGAGACATAGTAGGTACATAGAAAAATGGAGGGAAATTCAGTTTTCTGGAGTAAGAAAGATAGGAAGATAGTGAAGGAATTTAAACTAAAAAGATGGGAAATTGAAAGGTTGGAAATTAAAATAATATATATATTATTTATTTATTTTTATATTGATTTTATCATTTTTTGATAACATATAAGTTTTGGAAGTAAAATTTTTTTAGAATAAAACTCTTAAAATAAAGGAAGTAGTTGTCACACCCACGTAACAATCATCACGCAATCTCGATTTTATGATAGTGGACACCACAATATTGTAGAAACGATATGAAGTGAGACATAATATAACACCAATAATTTTCAAACCTTAACTAAAATTTAAAATTTTGGTCAAGGTTTACATGTGCACAAAACCAAATACATTTTTTCCACCGTAATGTAGAAACTGATAAACATATATATAATTAGCATTTGAGTACAATTCCTCGGTTGCATGTGTTTGAATGTTGAGGCCTATAAATGGTTTGGTTGAGAGGTGAGTTCACAACTTAATTAATATGTTTATCAACATTAATCCACAACATGACTTACGAACGAGTCTTCACTCCATCTTTTTATTACATTTTCACTAATATCTTACTTACATATTTTACGAGTATTTTTACTTACTATTCCTCATAATAGTCTTTTAGCTCGAATTTTTTTAACTCAGAAATTCAATTCTCATTTCACAATGCACACAATCAACCCTCGAGTTCTCACACATGTGAATTTGGGGTGTGATGGGTATGCACGTCTTAACACATTCCCAAGGAATATTCGTAGATGATTGCCATCCGCTTATTGTTGTCAATGATACATTTATCATCACAGCTTCACACATGGTGGCCCTACCACAATATCCACTAATATCTCACACATGAGCATTTCATGGCTATGAGGAGTATATGCATTATATATATGCATTCCTATGGAAACATTTTATGATGGCATGCTCTTCATACAAATGTCGATGATATGTCATCTCACATCCGACATTCTTTTATTCAAACTCATCCTAACTCTTGGATCACAAGCGATTACTAAATCTCATCCATAAGCCCCACTGGGTTCATGGAAAGATTCTAGAGTCACTCTTCCCTTATACCCATGCTCTAGTTCTCTCTATTCCACTCGAGATCACCTCTAGTACTAGGTGTAATGCTAGCGGTATAAGCATTATCTCAATCATATTACAATAATATACACATAATACAATGATCATTCTTAATCAGGCTTGTGGTATGCTATATGATCAACCTTGCTACTTGTGTTCTTTAACACACATTTAACAACATAACAAGCAATATTCTTTATTTAACTTTTTGGGATTTGACATGTTATCTGACTAACCCCATCACTTGTTAATCTCATTTCATAATTTACATCACACATCTCTCTCAAAATTCCATGGCTCTTTGTACAACTCATTCATTTCTAGCTATTTAGCCAAACTCGTGAAACCTAGTCTCGCTTTCATGTTTAGAGATAATCCTGGTTTCTTCATATATGTATATCATGGTACTTACTCTTAATCATGCGACATCATGTTCATCTTATTTCGTGTTTCATATGTGAATTCTATCATACTCTTCTACTCATATTTACTTTTAGAAAAACTGGATTAAGAACCACTATCGGTACAGTAGTACTCGTCATTTATAAACCCACTCACTTGACTATCTAGAACACGTTTGTTCTAGTATGTTTACAAGTATCTCTCGTTGAGAAATCCATTCGTACAACTTGTAGAAACTACACTACAATATCCAAATAATATAATATATATCGGATTTGGTTCTAAACAATAATTTTAGTATTGTCCCCTATCTTCCCAAAAGTTACGGTTTTATCCCTTGACATCGGTTCGCTTGACTCGTGCATCGATAAATCTGCTTTAACTAAGCTCATTCTATGGTTTCATTTCACCTATAAAAGGTATATCCATATTGTTATATTAGCCAAAATGTTTAAAGTCTCCAAGATTCTCACTTGGATACTTAACTTTTCCAAAGTTGCAGTTTGGTACTCAAGTAGGGCAAAATTATCATTTTGCCCTTACTTACCCAAACTCTCTCATATTGGACCATGTACTTAAGTCTCTCATTCTCACTTAAATACTTAACTTTTTCAAAGTTACATTTTGGTACTCAAGTAGGGCAAAATTATCATTGTGCCCTTACTTACCCAAACTCTCTCATATTGGACCATGTACTTAAGTCTCTCATTTGGGTCCTTAAATTTTCTTTACACTTATTTGGGTCTCCAAGTTCCCAAAAATTACTTATGGATCCCTAAAATTAATTACTTTATACTTTGATCCCTAAAATTGGCAAAATTAACATTTTACCCCTTACTTAAAAAATCTCATTTTTACCTCATTTTCTTTGAAAAATTCCACTTTTTCCCTCAATGGCTCAAATAATCTATTTTAACTTACCTTGATCATAAATAGCTATTTTGTCATTTTCTGAGCAAAATTACACTTTTGCCCCTAATTTATCAAAAATTAGGGTTTAGCCCACAAACTTCTAAAAATAACTTTAAACGTCTATGTTTTTCCTGAAATAAGCTCTTAGCCCCTTAGTCTACCCTTAGGGAACATTTTCACAAGTTTTCCTTTTCTTTCAAATCGGTCCCCAAACTTTTTAAAATTTACACTTTAGTCCCTGAACTTTGAAAATCCACCAAATCAAATTTTATTTTCACTAATCTCTCCCAAATACATTCATTATACTTCTAATGGCTCATAGGTGAAGTGGGGGGAGGGGGGATCTTACCCAAGTTGAAATTGGTCAAGTACCAAAACTACCCGAAACTCAGCTACTCAAGGAGTTATCAAAAATTCTTACCGGAGGTGGTCGAAGCTTATGTGTTTTGTATACAAGGTCCAGGAAAAACTTTATGTTGTGGTGGCCAACCAAGTGGTCACCGAACTTGGGAGAATTTGGTCGTCGACTAGCTGCGATTGAGCGGAACCCGACAAACCCACCAGTGAAAATCGGCCAGTGGTGGCTGATTTTTCTCTTATCGGAGGTCAGCCCTTGCTATGGAGAGTTACACAGGAGGCAGGCGGTCACTTTGGAGTCGATGACCACTGGAGTGGTGGTCGAATTTGGCTCCACAAGGCTGTCGATAGTGGATAAATTTTCTGTCCCAAATTTGGGTTGGCCAAAACATCACTCGTACAACATTTTCCGACTACTAACAAGTTGGGACCTGACAATAGAACTCAAGATAAGTTCTTTAGTAGCATTTTGACATAAAGATTATTTTATTTGGTGGTTGGGTGAGCAATAATTTTGAGTAGGAAAAATCGGGTGTCGGGAGCGAGTCTAAAATTAGGTTTTCAAACTTTCAGTGTAAAATTTAATTCGATGGTGAAGAGATATGTCAATTAATTTCATATTTAGGCTGCTTGATTGAAATTCTTAAGCAATACACTACAAGATTTAGTCGGGGAGGATGGGAAAGGTGATGGGTGTATGTCGAGTAAGGGAGTCGAGTTGGATATGACGACACGACGACACCCCCTTTATTTTCCTTTTTTCTTTATTTTAAATCCTCAAAATTTTTAAAATTATCGTTTTGCACTCTCCTAGTCTCCTTAGTAATTTTAACTTAAAATCCTAATCTTAATAGGTCGAAAACTGACTTTTTCCCAAATCATAGTTTCTTACCCGAAAAATCGATTTTTAACATGATCGGTTTTTAACATGATTGGACCTTAATTTCCGACTTGATTCTCATTCTCATTTCCATTTCCTACACTAGTTTCTCTATCTGGCTCCACTCCCTATCTTGTTTTAGGATTTCATTTTTAGTTTTTATTTGTATTCGAAATTAGCTTAACAATCGTTATCTTCACATTCGTTTTTAAATCTAGTACATAGTACATTCCATAAGAGAAAATAACCTTACAACCTATGGACTCTACTAATTACATATAAAACATGATATGACGTAATGCTATTAGACAAGCAAACATCCCTATAATGCTCACCAAAATTTTACTAGAATTAGGTAGGTTCACCTTAAGTTTAGAAAAGAACATGTTGATTTTCCATAATCAAACTACGTCGTCTATTCAT
The DNA here is from genome assembly GCA_030064435.1 of Trapa incisa. Taxonomy (NCBI): domain Eukaryota; kingdom Viridiplantae; phylum Streptophyta; class Magnoliopsida; order Myrtales; family Lythraceae; genus Trapa; species Trapa incisa. Next base: position 15,447,858 of record CM057780.1, on the reverse strand, counting down.
CCCTTTTCATCGTCTTTCACATTCTACTTTGGCAGTTGGTTACTACCTCTTCCTTTGTCCCTATCCGATAGAGCATTTTGTTGTCTATTAGGTTGTCTAAAAGCATTATTTATTGAATTGCTTGATACATCTATCTGCATTCTTGGCTGATTGAGGCCAAAAGTGATGGGGCTTTTGGGATTGAATGTTTGTTCCTTAATCATCCATGCCTTCTCTTCCTCAGTCTGGCCTCTTTTGCAATTGAAGTAGGTCTCCCTATGCCCAAAGTTGCCAAGAACTAAAAGAGGAAAGAGCACGAACAAAAATCTTACCTTTTTTTAGGACATTAGTAAAAGTATCTGATACTAAAACCAGTTGTCCATATGGAAAATGGTACTCCGTAAGAAAAGGACCTCAGTGAAGATGATCCTCCACGGATATGAATTCTACTTCAGGATAATGAACACTGGGGAGGGGCTTATTTTTTCATTATTGCATAAAATATTATCTCAACTTTCTCAAGTACTTGCTATGAATTGAAGAATTCTTGATGTAGGAGAACGCTAATCCAATCATGGGTCAACTTGTTCTTGATTATTATCTCACAATCCTTCAAATGATCTGCTTGACTTTTCAATGATATTTAGATCTCAATCGCTGAAACACTTGACCAGCTCCATTGCCATGCCCTTACAAGATTTTGCCAGTCTTTATTCTCAAATGCAACTCAAATTCCTTCCTTGTCCTTGGTTCTGTTACCATGTAGGATCGATCAAAAATATGAATAACCCTAGATGAGGTTTTGGGTAGAGAAAGAAAATATATTCTAAGAATAAAATATTAAAAATATATAATTAAATCCCAAAAGTAATATTTTTTATAATAAGTCAATCCAAATTATTTTAATGGGTAGAGAAAGTATCAACTAGTGCCTAAAAGGAACTTCAGAGCCTTCACCGGTTGAAGCTGTTGAAAAGGAGAAAGGGAGAAAGAGAGAACACGGAACAGATGTATAATAAAAAATAAGGGCGGATACCCAAAATGCTATGGGCTGCGGGTTAAATGGTTTAGTATCTAAAATTTTATTATAGTATTTTAAATTTAGATTGGAGATAAGAATGAATATTAATAAAAAAAACTCCGATATATTTGAAGTTAGTTTGATTTTTAGGTAAGGACTTCTTGGGTTGCGTGCAAACGCGAGACCTCAGCTCCACTCCACTCCACTCCCCGAGATCAGACCTTCCTCAGCCCCTCAATAAAAAAATCCAATATGTTTGGCACTGATGGTGATGAACCAGTTTGCATAGGAGGAATTCCAAATCTAGATGAATTATGTTGTATCATGTTAAGGTTAAAAAGATTCTTGAAAACTTGATATAGGAGAGAAATGATTTCAACTTCAACTCAACTATTACTCTTTTATTGTGCAAAAAAATTATTACTCTTTCAACTTAATTTTTTTACCTATACTTCAATTTAATTATATGAATAATTTAAATAATAACTAAAATTATTTAGATACGAACTCTAACTATATATAAAAAACTATAGTTAGAAATTAATTAAAAAAACTATATATAAAGAGATAATAAAATAATATTTAAGTATAATATCTTAATCTCCCCATTCATCTGGGTATTGCCTACAAACAAAAATTATAACTATGCTAAAAATATTATTAATTAAAATATAAAAATATAGATGATTTATGAATAATTTTCTGAATAACGTTGAATATAATAATATATTATTAATAAAATAATGTTATAAAAATAATCCAAAAAAAGGCAAGAAGAGAGATAATTTAGGAATTGGAATAATATTTCATTGAAGGAGAACAAGTCAGGTTTGTGACGACGGAGCCGAGACATGGCCCACCACCACCTAGCTCAAGCTCATAAGCTCAACAGGAAATGCGAGTCTTATCTGTGTGAGTGAGTGAGTGGGTGAGGCAGGTACTTGTACTACTTACTGTACTATGACAGGCTGTTTATAAGTACGGCAATTAATCTATTCGATTTTGCAAAAAAGTCTGTCCGACGACCTGTGCAAATAAAAAGACGACCCTATAATAGAATATCTCCAACATGACATATATTCTTCCCCTTTTCTTTTAAAGGTAGCATAATTAATTCCCATTATAAAAAAAATCAAGTATATCCAATTCAAAAACTAATATAACAGCACTCACACAGCTTTTCATTTTTAACTAGTAAGATAGATAATAAACGATGAAATCTCAAGAAGGACGAGGATCCGCCTGCACGCGCCTGCTTCAAAACCAAGACAACAAAATCAAATATGGGACATGTCTTGGAACATGTCACGCGGTGGAACCTGACGGTCGAATTTGGACCAGACAAACAAATATTTAAAATTTAATAATTTAATCTTTTTTATTTTTCGGAGACCGAGTGGCAGTTTATAAAATTATATAAATATTTTTTTATTATGACAAATTTGGAGGCATATGATACGTTTCGTACAATCGATCTGTCCTTCCTCGCATAGTCCTCCCCTAGTAATAGTCGTTAATGTTTTTTTGTGTTCTGCTTTCCGTTTCCTCTCCACCACGCGAAAGCGACTCCCACAAAATCACCAAAGTACCCCCAGCACTCCCCGCTTTTTTACCGCCGGTCCTTCCGTCCTTGGCCGTACTACAAATGTCCTTATGCGTTGAAAGTACAGATGTACCCTTTATCTAACATAACTTGTTTATTTTTTTAATTATTCTAAAATGTGTATAAATGGATGGTAAAATATATGTATAGCCGTTGCACTATATACTTCTTCAATCAAGACTGGGATCCCATCAACTATATATTTTATCTAAATTTCATCCAATTTCAGATATTTTTCTATTGATTTTTAGTATAATATTTACATTTCTATATTTATTAGGGTTGAATTACAGCGAAAGAAATTATATTTAAGTAATTACTATCTATTTAATAGTATTTTTGATAGAAAAATGCTATAATTTTTTAAACTTTTTTGTTATAAAAAATATTAAAATAATAAAATATTGAATTGGAATATTTATTTAAGACCAAATTGTGACGGCGCGTTATAAAAAATATGGTGCTTTTAAATAATAATATTTTAATTCCAAGTTAGAAAAATAAAAAGAAAAAGAAACATGAGCAGTCTTTTGTATAGATGATGGAACCGAGGGTTATTATTGTCTTTTGAAAAATACCAACAAAGCTGAACAAACCAACGATCGAGAGCACTCGTGCCCATTTTGGTAATTTAACATAGCCACCATCTTCCCTCTCCCGGAAGGAAAACTGCTCCACCAGAAAAGACTTGTCACCACTTCTTCCCCATTATGTGAAATCAATGGCGGCCTCCGAGTACTAATCAACTACCTCATCCGTTGCCAAACCAGAGCAGCAGTAGTCCACCTTCCCGTTCCTGTCTAATCACCACAAATCCTTCAATTTGGCGTGTATACACAACTAACCCCTCCGGTCGACATGAAGAAGCAGAAGACTGCGGACTTTGGACAAGAGCACAGCCGAGAGCTCCACCACAACCTCTTCGAAACCCTCTCGGAGGAGATCATCTTCACAATCCTAGACTTCCTCGGCGACAATCCGCTCGACAAGAAGTCATTCTCGCTCGTCTGCAAGTGCTTCTACTCGATCGAGGCTAGTCACCGCCGAGCCCTTCGGCCCCTCCGCACCGAGCATCTCCCCAAGATCCTCTCCCGCTACCCTAATACCGTCCGCCTCGACCTCACCCTCTGCCCCCGCGTCACCGACACGTCCCTCGCGGCGATATCGAGCTCCTCCTGCGGCCCCAGCCTCCGCTCCATCGACCTCTCGAGGTCCAGGTTCTTCACCGCCGGGGGCCTCTCCCGCTTGGCGTCCGAGTGTGTGAACCTTACGGAGATCGACCTGTCGAACGCGACGGGTCTTCGGGATCCAGGGGCTGCCGCACTGGCAGGGGCGAGGAACCTCGAGCGTCTGTGGCTCGGGAGGTGCAAGCTGATCACTGACATGGGGATCGGTTGTATTGCAGTAGGTTGTCGGAGGCTGAAGCTTCTGAGCTTGAAATGGTGCCTTGGAGTTGGCGATTTGGGGGTGGGGTTGGTTGCTGTGAAGTGCTGCGAGCTCAGGACCCTTGATTTGTCTTACCTCCCGGTAATTACATTCTCATTCTCCTCTTGACTTGAATATGAATTCCTTTGTTGTCCATTTCACGTTTCCATTGATTGAATATGCTGTTGTGGATGCATTTTTTTACTATAAACTGAGAAAGTTGATGTTTTTGGTTGTCTACTTCAGAAAATGAAGCTTCCACTCTTAGGCGCGAAGTCTGACTTTTCTGTCCTTTAGATTTAATTTTCTTGTTATGGTTTTTTTTTGTTTGTATTTCTGGGTAATCAAATGTTTAAAATCTTGTAATGATTGAAAAGAAAGTTTAAACCTTGTCTTTGATTGGTTATTGTCTCAATTGTTCTAGGATTTTGGGTTTGTCCTACATGCATGTCTTTTAACAGATACTGTATTCAGATATTTGGGTAGCTTTCTTTGAGTCTGTTCAGAGAACAACTCTCCTAACTACTCATTTGCAGATTTCAAACAAGTGCTTACCATCCATCTTGAAGTTGCCGTATCTCGAGGATTTGGTCCTGGAAGGATGCTTTGGCATTGACGATGACAGTCTTTCCACCCTCAAACATGGTTGCAAATCACTCAAGGTATTTGTCATGACAGACCCTTGCAGTTGAGCTTTAGCATTTTTGCTGCATTAATTATTTGAGATGGAAGGGCCACGATATCCTTGCTTCAATGTCCTATAGGATGCCTGACATTTGCAATTAAGAACTTTTATGTACCTTTTGTGGGAATATGCAGATAGCATGTTTTTCCTTGTGTAGATCAAATACTTCTTTCAATAATTTATTTATTTTCCATGCAGGCCCTTGATATTTCAAGTTGTCAGAATATAAGTCATCTTGGGCTATCCTCCATTGTCAGCAGCATTGAAGGTCTACAGCAACTCACCCTTGCACACGGGTCACCTGTAAGGATTTCATCTACTTTCATCTTTAAGCACTAGAGAAATCTTCCTCAGGGCATGTTCTGAGTGAGGAAATGGAGAGAAAGCAGATTTAGGTTTACTATTTTCTTTTTCTCCTCAGAGATAGGCTCAAACCATGCATTACTGATGCTGGTGTTTCAGGTCACAGCTCCCCTTGCTGCGAGCTTAAAGAAGCTGGTCATGTTGCATTCTATCAAATTAGATGGTTGCTCAGTCACTTGTTCTGGCTTGAAAGCCATCGGCAGCTACTGTGTTTCACTGGGAGAACTGAGCTTAAGTAAATGCTCAGGGGTCACTGATGAAGCATTTTCCTTCCTGGTGACAAGGCAGAAGCAGTTGAAGAAGCTTGATATCACTTGCTGTCGCCAAATAACGGATATTTCTCTAGCACACATCACAAGCTCGTGTACTGGTCTCACTTCGCTGAAAATGGAGTCATGCAGTCAAGTCTTGAAGGAGGCCTTTGTCTTGATTGGCCAGCGGTGCCATTTCCTTGAGGAGCTTGACCTGACTGATAATGAAGTTGACGATGAAGGTTCATTTTCATTTGAAAGATTTGGCCTTTTCTTTTTTTTTTTTTCCATTCATTTTTATAGACTGGTACTACCATATTTTGCTGATTTTTTTATACATGCTCCAGGTCTGAAATCAATTGGAAGATGTTCCAGACTCACTGTTTTGAAGCTAGGAATTTGCCTGAACATCACCAATGAAGGGCTGTCACATATTGGCAGATCCTGCTCAAAACTTGTAGAGCTTGATTTATACCGGTTAGTGATACAGCCCAAGTCAATCATGAACAGAAAATCGTGTTCTTCGATTTTTTCTAACTGATCCTTCATTCTTTAGGTCTTCTGGAATAGCAGAGTCAGGTATTGTAGCAATTGCGCAAGGTTGCCCCAGTCTTGAGATGATCAACACATCTTATTGCTATGGCATCACGGACAATGTCCTTGTGTCACTCTCAAAATGCACGAAACTGCACACACTAGAGTGTCGGGCATGCCCACATATCACATCCTTGGGTTTGGCAATGATCACCATTGGGTGCAAGCAACTCACCAAGTTAGACCTAAAGAAGTGCAATAAAATTGATGATGCTGGCATGATCTCTCTAGCTCACTTCTCTCAGAACCTCCGACATGTGAGAATTAGAGCTCCTCTGATTTCTGTTAGCATGTAGCCGACATTTCAATGCTCGTGATTTTTCTTTCTAGTAAATATTATCAGAGTCATAGTTTCAGATCATCTGAAATCACCAGTGTGTTCTGTTCTTTTAAGCAGCCATTAAAATGTCTCTACGTCTCTTGTTTTAATGATGCAGATTAATCTTTCATATACTTCAGTAACAGATCTGGGCCTCTTATCTCTGGCTAGTATAAGCTGCCTTCAGAGCATGACAATCCTGCACCTAAAGGGACTGACCCTGAGCGGATTGGCAGCAGCTCTCTTGGCATGTGGAGGGCTAGCAAAAGTGAAGCTTCATGCAAGCTTCAAGAGTTACCTCCCTCAGACCCTCCTTGAGCACTTACAAGCCAGGGGCTGTGTATTTCACTGGAGAAACAAGCCTTTTCAGGTGAAAAAGTTAAAAGTAAAAAAAATTACTCAAGTCTACAGGTAATTTTTCTTTTGTTTTTCCTGCAACTGATCTTGTTGCTATTTTCCCTGGATGGTTTCAGGCTGAGTTGGACCCAAAGTGTTGGAGACAGTCCTAGGAGATACCTTGCAATAGGAGATTTTGACATTTTTTGTGACTTTACACTTACTATAGATTATAGAGATGTTGAGGAGAATTGGGATTCAACCACAGTCCTTGTCTTCTTTCAATTCAGCAGGGGAGTGTATGTCTGTTGTTAGCATCCTGCAGCCCAGAAGGCAACGGTTGCACGCAATGTGATGGGGTTAGGAGCTCTATTATCACTCACGTGAAGTGATCTTTACATCTGAAGTGGCCATTTCTGCATACAGTAAAGTTGTAGACAGAGGTACTCACATTGAGATAATATATGATCAATGTAATGTATGCAAATCTTAGTCTACCAGAGCTGTACATTTCTCTTCCATATGCACTGGACTTTTGTCTTTCTACTTCCACCCAGCAGGAGTAAGTTGATGTGGATGGGGCTGGCGGGGAAGGAAATATGATCAAGGATGGGAAATGCTGGAAATTGTCAAGTAAAGAAATGCGTTATTATTATTATTTTAAAATTTTGAAAAGTTGTGGAAAAGAAAGATGTTATTATAGTATTTTATGTAATTAAAATATTATATTACTATAGTATCTAATTACCAATAAGATTACAATGATATGTGATTCTCAGGTAATGATTCTATCTTCCTTTTTACAGACCAATGTATTTTTTAGCTTAATTGTATAAAAAGTATCCTCTGGCCTTCCCATGGATTGTCCTTGTTTGAACTAAATGCCAAATTTTACCATTTGGAAGTCTGACAGGTATGGGTATGTGATTCAGCTAAACATTTATTTTGAGGCCTGCTTTGATAATTATGTATAAAAAGGAATATTAAATATTCCATTTTCCTGGCTATTGTATATAATGTTGTGAAATTTGATTTACTAACAAATTTGAATTTGTGGTGCTTGCATCTCCTTCACTTTTGTCATGGCATCTCAGCTCCATGTGCTCCATATCTTGCACATGAGCTTAAAGATCTCTTCCAGTTTAGTCTGTTTATAGCCCTAAAATGGAGTAACAACCCATCTTCACACAATTGTCATCTTTGACTTAGACTCTTACATAATAGATAATTGAACTCATTGGGCATTGATGGGTGGCTCAACCAAGAGTGTGATTTGGACTTACACCAATATTCAAAGCGAAATTACAAGTATACTTTGTGGGTATACGAACTCCAAAAATAGAGCTTCAAACTTTACCACTACAACATTTTGATTTTGTGGAGGGATTTGACAAATGAAGAAAGAATACCATGGTGGACTTGTCCTTAGTATTTCCTCCAATATATGACCATTGAGATTCCTAGAATTTACCCAAGAGAGGGAGACAGGAGCTGAGACTGAGAGGTGAGATTAGTATCTCCGCCGAAGTCAACCTCCACCGTGTCCATACCCCGCCATCCACTGTTAGGCAGCTTCCACCGTTGCCAAGATCTTCGGCAAGCCCGAGGCGGTAAGCCATCGCTTCCATACATTCTCTCGTTCGCTCCTTCATGTTGGTAATGCGATCCTTGTTTTTGCTGTAGTATGTGATGATTGTGCTGAAGAGATCTGTACCAATTGCTTTTGGAGGTACTCGACAGTCAGCAGTCTATGGGGAACTGGCGTCTGCTGGAGGCCTCCGTGGTGATGTGAACAAGAAACTGAGTGTTGCAGTTGCTGCAATTCTTGAGATTAAGCTTTCTGTTCACAAGTCACGGCTGTTCCTGAAATTCTACGATACCAAGGCAAGTTGATTCAACTCCGACTTGAAAGAGAAGTCATCTCTCTGTGCCCCTGTCCTCACTGGAGTCCTCCCTTTTTGTTTAGGCTCAACAAAGCCAAGAATATGCAGTGTTTGCATGCTATGCACCAGACACAGATCACGTAATTGACCTTCACTGTTAATGCCACATGCACCATGCTTGCTTTTGAAGTTGACAAATCCTATTACAGTTTAAAATTTTCAACCCTTTCCATCTTGATACCAGGTTCAACTCAAGATCTCACATATGCTATATATTTTGCAGTTTCTAGATTTTAGGCTAGGCTGATACGGAGAAAATTTGTACTGGCTCGTGCAGAAGACTACTTTATATTCTTTATTGACACGGTTAGTTGATTACTATCATATATCAAATTATATGGTAAGTTTAAAAGGTTATAAATATTACAATAGTTCACTAATTATATCTAATAATTTTTAATCATATATTAACATATCAGTATACAATATATTCGCATATATTATTAGATTAATTGAGTTAAATCGCATAATTATCTAATCTGAAGTCGAAATCACTAATTGGATTTCAAAATAATAATAACTATTATATATATAATTTTTTAGTAATAATTTAAAAATTTTATATAATTTTAAATTAGATAAAATATAATAAATATAATACATATATTTAGATATACTCTCAAGTCTATTCCAATAAACATAGGCTAATAGGCTAGAAGTTCAATAATTCCATATAAGTAAACTCTTTAGTTCCAAACTGCCTCCACTTTTTAGTTTACATACTCCCGTGCCACTTTCATGGTTGATGGATTCCTTTAAATTTGCGTATAATGTGCTTATGCCACTTGTTTTATGCTGATGTTGACGTCAACCCTCTCGTGTGTGTGCATGGAATGTTCTCCCTTTCTCTCCGCTATTAGGAATTTAGGAAGTCAATTGGAAAACGGTTTTCATTAAACAATGGGCTACAACAGATTCACCATTAAACAATAAAGGTTCTCTGGTATATCCAATTAAGATTGATTTTCATCAGTTAGTAGGATCGGTTTTCTAATATTTGTAAAAAAAAAGAAAAATGTGAAATATGAGAATGCGGAAAAGGAAAACATGTTTTCATTTTCATTTATTTTCCGGTATTTCTCTTTGATTAAGGACCGTGGACCCTTAGAAGCGAAGCAAGCCCAAACTCTTTAATGGCCCCCTTAAATTGAACCTTAGATCTTCTACCTATCTACATCTCCATCGATTGATTGATCGGTGCCAAACCCTACGATCTGAAGATGTCGTCTGCTTCACCTCCGATCCTTCCCATCTCTAACTCCCAGACAGTCTCCTCCGCTACCGTAGCTGGTTCGGTCCAGTCCCAACCTCCGATCGCCACTCCGGCCGTCCGCTCCTTAATCAACAACCTCTCAGAGTCCCTCCGCAACGGCCTCTCACAGCGCCGTCCCTGGGCGGAGCTTGTTGACCGCTCTTCCTTCTCCAAGCCGGAGTCCTTCTCCGACGCCGCTCTCCGCATCCGCAAGAACTATTCCTACTTCCGCGTCAACTACCTCGCCGTCGTCGCCCTTGTCCTCGCATTCTCCCTTGTCACCAACCCGTTCTCCCTCCTCCTCCTCTCCGGCCTCCTCACCTCCTGGGTCTTCCTGTACCTCTTCCGCCCCTCGGACTCCCCGCTCGTCGTCTTCGGCCGCAACTACTCCGACCGTGAAACCCTAGGAATCCTCGTCGTCCTCAGCATCGTTGTCGTCTTTCTCACTAGCGTCGGATCTGTGATCATCTCCGCCCTCCTGTCTGGAGTGGCTGTCGTTTGCATCCACGGCGCATTCAGGGCTCCCGAGGATCTGTTCCTGGACGAGCCGGAGCCCGCCGCCACCGGATTTCTCTCCTTCCTTGGAAACGCTGCCTCAAATGCATCTGCTGCTGCTCCCGCAGTCGGAACCCGCGTCTGAGGTTAAGATCTCATGAGATATGCTTATTGAAATGGATCTATCGCATTCTTAGGTTTCTTGTCAAAAATTTTCGATTTTAGCTACGATCTGTGCATATCACGAATCTGTTATCAATGCATTTTGCATTGGACGTTTATCTTATTTTGTGTAATCATGGCGTATGAAGTAAATTCATCTGATTTGAGCTATGGCCTGTGCATGATAACAGATCCGTTATCAGTCCTGTTTATATTTGTCGTTCATCTCATTTTGTGCAAGCGTTGTCTTATCAATTCATCTCTGCTTTGAGTCTTATTTCTTGTCAAAATATTTTGACTTGAGCTGTGATCGGTGCTCGGAGCAATATTGATTACAAGATATTGATGGAGCGTTGTCTTATCAATATTGATGGAGCTATCTCCTATTGAGATGTTATGATCCATTGATTACAAGATATTAGTGAGGAATCGACCAAGGTTGTTGCTCTATGTATCTCATACAGCGTTGTATTTGATTTGATGTTTAAATTGGAGCATTATCCCAACCTTGAAGAGCCGACCAATGCTCAACAAGCCAACTATTTTCTTGGTAATCAGTCGAATCACCTGTGTTTAATTTACATATGTACAATCAACTTTCAAGTTACCAAAAATGGATTCAAAATTTTGTATTTTTGTTCTATTAACAAATCTAATTCTTGCCATAAATATCTCTCTATCACAAAAAAAGGATCTACCCTTTTTTCTCCCTCTAATCAAATGCCTACTTAAAAAATATTTGTATTTATATTAATAAATCATATTATTATCATTATATAAGTCCTATTTTTCCATCTAATAATTTTTTTCAATAAATTATATTTGGTTGTTAATTAGTTTATTATTTATTGCTGTATTTAATATTATTTATATTATATAATTAATTACATACCTTTTTTAGGGTATGATTATCAACCATTCCCACCTATTTTAGTTTAAAACAAACTTTTTTCCCAAATTTCAATTTCTTTGCTTAGAAAATAGATCACTAACTTGATTATCACTAACTTGATTGTATGTACATTCCCAACTTGAGTTCTTATTCTTGTTTTCATTCTCAATTTTTCGATTCGATTCCACTCTCATTCCCATTCTAGAGTTCTATTATCAGTTTTCAGTTTAAGCAGCTTAAATTCAATTTTTGAAAATTCTGGTATTACAACTTTTCCTACTCATTTTTAGGAGATTTTCCTAAAAACTTATACTTAATAAGGGAAATGATTTCCTCCCCTAATCTAATAGGCTCTTTATACTTCCATAAATTCACTGTGTTTGTAACACAATTGTGTATAATTATTGTCTTACATTCATGCTCTTATGTCAATATTTTTTAGTCTTGTGGATAATATGATCCCGTATAAGATAAAATAAAAAAGTGTTGTGGGTTTATAAGGTTGGAAAAGTTTAATTACTTACAATTTATGAATTTTAAGTAAAGATGGGTCCGACTCATTATATGTCCACAATACCTTCTCACATGTTATAAGAGCTAGTGGGCTCGCACTCATATCCAACCCGAGAATAGAAACCCAACTCGTGGTCTGCTCGAGTATTGATGAAAAATACACAACTCGAGTTCATTTTTCCCACTTGTTCGAGACCAGAAGAATCATACCCAGCTTGTATACAGTTGTTGAGTGTTGGTTTAAAATTGCACATGGCAAGTGTATCCACGTTGCACGTGAGGGTGTATGTTGAGAATATAATTTCACATTGGATAAAATAGAGAAGTGTTGTGGGTTTATAAAGTTGAAAAAGTTCCACTAATTACAGGTCATGACTTTTAAGTAGAAATTGGTCTAACCCCTTATAAGTCCACAATACTTTCTAACAGGTTCTCGTCATTTATCTTAGGCTTATGTAACCCTTTTTTTTTCCTACTACATCTATCGAAAATAGCATGTCATTCCTATAACACTAATACTTTGGGGTTTTGCATAGATTTGCCAACTTACCCACATAAGTACTATTCTGTACTTAATCATTATGGTTGTTTACCCTTTTATTGTGACTTATCTGTCACAACCGAAAATCTCCATACTTCGATATCGTTGGCCTTACACAACACTGATAAAAGAGTGACAATGGTCTTTCTAAAGTTTTTCTCTTTTATCAACTTATTTCCTTTCATTTGTTTCACTCATAATCCATCCCCCTCTTATTTTGCTTAGGGTTTAATCCACCTCATGGATTATAATGACCCGTAGCATGTCTCAAGGTCGAGAATATTGACCTCATCTCCCTTTTGATATAATCGTCCCTTCATGGCCTAGTAATCCAAATCCTCTTTTGGACTCTATTTAGTCTTTCAAATTCATTGTAATACTTAAATACCTTTTCTTGTAACGTCCTAGTTATGGTGGTATGCTCCTTATCACCAAAGGGTGATTCTCTTTCTATTTTCCTTGCCTCCCAAGTCTTACATGCCATGAGGTCTCTCTCTAACATTGCTTACTGGTATTATTATCCACCAGTTTTTAATACTGAGACACCTATTATTACTTATTTGTAATAATCCTTAGGTAGAGCCATTCAATCCACCTATCAATTGCTGATGTCCAATTTAAGTACACTTTGAAATTTGAGGTATACTTCTAGAGTCTCTCTCCTTATCATGCCCCATCCATCCATGAGGGGTCCATCTCATTTCTCATTCAATTATTCTTGTGCCATAACTTGTTAGGTACTTATAAAGTTTTCACTCGGGTCGTGCCACTTGAGGCATCAACCCCTTCTTGACCCTTTTCGTCGATTAAAAAATCATCCTCTTTATTTGTTCATATAACACTATCTAAGATTTCCTTAGAGGTACCCTAATATTTCTAGGATGATTCCTTACATCCCTTAATAAAATTTGGACTACGGTTCATCTTGGTTACCATAGTTGTATCTAGTTCCTTCTAGACTTATATGACACTTACACTTCTTACACATATGCCCCTTGGTGTATACCTCATTATAATGACTTGGCCATCTATGGTACATTGACGTCATTTCCTTTCCAATGATTTTTAGACTTTCTTTTGGACCCTCAAAATCCTAGGTTCTCATTCCACATTTTATTCCATAATGCCATGGAATGTTTCAATAATCTCGATGCTTGGCCTACTACCAAGACTTTGTAACCCTTATTACATGTCATCCCTAATATCTCACTTTTCACCTTATTAACCCTACCACATGTTAGGATCTATTATACTTAAACTTCATTCGAGGTCTTAATCCAAAGTGTGGTTCCTTAATGACCTTAGAGTTTTCGTCCAAACCATGCACTTGCTTGAGCAAATCCCAATTATGGGGCTATATATATCTTTTGACTAGAGCATCTCATCATTTATTACAGATCAATTTTTTAGCCTTAATATTTGAACCTTTGTAAGATTTGATCATTAACTCGTTCTCCATAGAACGTCATTCATCCTTATCCCTCTTGGGTTTTAAAGGTATTATACTCATATCTTGACAATTAATTGTCATGGTGTCCCATGAATCTCTTTGATTCCCTGAGTGATGTAAGTGTGGTGTTCACCTTTGGTACTTCTTCCTTCATCCACACATAATATCCTTGGGCACATTTATCCCCAATTTCCTAGTTGTCCTTCAGAAAATTTTGTGATATAATTAGCTTAAGGACATTTATTACTATGTCTATACCATTCTTTGGTATACTAGTCCAACTTCCAAATTATTCTACATGGACACTTGCCGTCTCTTCACTTCCTTTAGCCAATTCCATGGGCATCATGGTGTTCCTCTTGCCCTTAAGGTTTAGACAACCAACTACATTTAATTCTTTTATATACCTTGGGAATTGAAATAATGTCGATCCCTTAGTCGTTTCATGGATGCTCTATTTATGATAGAGCATCCTTAAGGTTCCTTCGCGGGAGATGCCCATCCCTCATTCCTAGAGGGTATCCTAGACACCCTCACAAAATCCTAATAGGTCTTGACATGTTCCAATTTCATTCGTAGTTGAGTAGATTCATGTGTATGGAATTCCCCTTCTTTATCAAATCTCCAATCCTTGTTAGATTTGATTTAAGAGGATTTCCCTATCCCCATTTATCACATTTAAAGTGATTGAATACCATTATGAGTAGTGACCCATATGAGTATTCATGCAAGGTTATTCCCCAGAAGGGTTTAACATCATGCCCTTCCAGAGTAGGAGTTGTAAATCCAACATACTTCACTCTCTCGCTAGAGGATTTCTCCCTAAGCCAATATGGCAGACCTAGCTCTGTCCTGGGGATATATCCTCAACGTTGTTTACCTAGTTAATGTGTTGTGTACAACTTCACTTGTGGAAAACACTTTTGGTGTTTTATGGATAATTCACAAAACACTCTTCCTTTCTAAACTTTTTCTTTCACCACCCATATTATAATAGTGTGTTAGACCTTTTGTTTTATCTTAACAAGGTTGCAACTACGTCGAATGTGTCGAGTTTTCCTTCTCGCGGTCATATGCCTTCCGACATTTCCTTACACACTGAAATACTCACATGGTTCTTCTTTCCTTTAGGGAAAGTTAACTTGAAGCCCTATTTCCAATATTCATAATGTGAAAGTTGTCCTCTCGGATCAAGGAAATTGGGAAAAGAACCAGCAACTCTCATGTGAAAACTGAACCATCTAATGAACCAAAAATGGTAAAGAAGGGTTAAAATGGGAAATTGGAAAATCCCAAGTGACCAAAAAGTCATAAAAATCATGGGGAAGAACCATAAAGTAAATTGGATGGGAAAACCAAATCGGTTTATGGTGAACCGGACCTGAACCATGGATGAACCAATTTCTTAATTTATTTTTCTAGGTGGCTTAAAAATCTCAATTTGGAAAATTGAGGCTACCATTAGATAGACAATGAATTTAGATTATTTTAGAAAATTTTAATTTTTGAAAAACCGGTCTAATCGAGCCTAAATCGGCCAATTTTCATCACCAAACCTGATCAGACCGGACCGATCTAGTCTAGAACACTGTCATCATCTTCCTTGGGATGACAACACTATTCATCAATGCGGAAAAACCTTCCTTTTCTAGCAAGGGAATATTCTCTCTAATTGGGGCATTTTCTGATGAGGATAAGCTTGACCAATATGGAAACTGGTAGAGTAGAGGGTCCCTAAGCTCCCAATATAAGGAGCTCCCCTCTATTCATCCTTCACACACCTCAAATCCTCTCCTCCTTCGAAGTGCTCAGTTTTCCGGTGAATCTCAAATAAGAGCTCAAACTTAGACACTTTTCTCAACCTTAGAAGGCAAACTCAGGCCCTACAGACTCCGACGGAAGTCAACTATCTAATGACAACCTTTCCTTGACCTAAGGATCATCGGAGAAGTGTCGACGAGATCGAACAGTGAAGCAGCTCCATTGGTTCGAAGCTGCCATGTTTTGGCTAACCTGAATTCAGCCAATTCAGACCTCCTACGACTAAGCCAAACTTTTCCTTAGCCCCTAAGGCCATCACACAATCTCTCTAGATGAGAAAGGTAAGCTAATTCGACCTTCATCCACTGTTGCAGTTTGGTTTTATAGAGAGAGTGACAGATTTTGTTGATCAATTCCTACTGATCCTAACACCAATTGTCAAAATTCTTAATCCTAGAAAGACCCTGAGGACAAGAGCTAACTCTATAGATCAAGAACTCAGATCATTGTGCCCCGACGGTAAGCTTTCTCTTTTTACATACAGTTTTCTGACAAAGCTTCATTTGAACTCATTTTGGACCCAAATTCTGCAATTCAAAGCTCAATTGAATTGTATGGAAGTATATGAACCGATTCCAACCACCAATTTGAGAAATTAACCTATTTGAATGGTCAATTTGAAGAAATCAAATTTGATCAGTATAAAGGGGTGAAATTAGGGAAATTGGGAATTTCAAAAAATTGAAGGACCTAAATGCAATTTCTCAAAATTGAAGGTTAATTGACAATGAGAAAGATGTTGGAGGACCAATTGGTCAATTTGTGAAAGAATTGGGACCAATTGACCATTTTTGGAACTTATGGGCAAAACGATAATTTTGTAAAAGTTGGGGTCCAATTTAGAAATTTGGAAAATTTGAGCTCCATATACCATTTTGAAAAAATTAAGGACCCAAGAGGGATATTGGAAGCATCGGGCACTTGATTGAAAATAATCGAGCATTTGGGGACCTAAAGTCAAAGATTATGGAATTTAGGGATCTAAATGTAAATACATGGAAATAGATGAGCTATTCATGCCAAGCCGTTCCTTATAAGAATACTCCAATCATGTAGAAACGAACTCGGATAAGGACATAAGCAAATGAGCTCGAGCAGGACTTGGAAAGCTGATTGGGGATGAACATGTCACAATCATTGGGTGAGTGAGACTTTTCAAACATTATAACCGGTTGGGATGATGAGCACCATTCTAAAGTAAAAAACCTACTTACTAGTTGTGAGTGAGAATTTTATACATCATACCGATTAGGATGATGAGCCCACTTTTATAAAAGGAAAAACCTACTTACCAGTTGTGAGTAGACATATTTAACTATCATACCCGATTGGGGTAATAAGTACAATTTTAGAAGTGAAAATCCACTTATAAGTGGACCTACCTCTATTATCACACCCAGTTGGTGTGATGAGTGCTTTGAACTAAAAGAAATTTTATCGAAAATGTTCTCCCATAACTATGTGTAAATGCTTAAACCTTTTGGGAGACTTTCCTAACGAGTGCTAGAACAACTCCAACAGGCCGAGGGCCTCCATTTTAAACTCATAGGGCTCTAAGGCCAAATTTTTGAAAAACTCGTGAAGTGGGCCCAAGGCTAGTGGGCATGGACTGGATCCTGTAGACAAACATGAGTAAAAGGGTCATGAAAACTCTCATTAAAAATGGAAATGCTGTGTGATTTGCCAAGAGACCAAGTCAAGACTGACAAGGCTTGATAGGCTAGTAGTAGCGTGCTAGGACTAGGTCGACAGACCGACGAGGCAACAACTACAAGCCAAGTCGAGTGTCGGGGCCGTTGGACTATTGACACCAAAGATAATGGATAATATGCTAAGACTATTATTTGTGCATGCACTTTGATTTAGGACCATCAAGATGCCCATAAGGGGTAGTGATGGGTTCCAAGGGATGTTGGACGACTTGGATGCGATAAGGGCAATTTGTCGTACCAGTTAGTTATGAAGCTACTATGTTTGGGCTTCTTGCGCATGAGACTGGGGTGGGGACGGGATGAGGTCTCTGTCCTCATATGAACATGAAGAGATTTTGAGTTTGAGGGCCTGGCGCCCGAGGCATCACTTAGACTCAGGGTAGAAATCGAGGACTTCTATCAAGGTGGACAGTAAATACGCTATGATACACAAGTGGGTGCAGTGAATGTGCTGCATCGACGAATGTTTGTATCCTTTATGATAAAGGGTGTGTGTATATTTGCTAAGTACCTTCCGAGGAAAGGGGATGTGCTAAAAGAGCTAAACACACATAATAAGTGAAAATGATAAAAAAAGCTAGGAAAAATAAAGGTGTTTCTAATAAACTTGTTATTTGCAAAATATGTGTAAATCCTTTATGATAAAGGGGCACACATGGTTGTACTATGTGAAACACTTCCCCAGCAAGGGGAAGTGTTAAAATTGTTGAACTCACATAATGGTGAAGGGATTGAAAAAGGATAGAATGTTTTCTAAGATAA
This sequence comes from Trapa incisa, assembly GCA_030064435.1. Classification (NCBI taxonomy): domain Eukaryota; kingdom Viridiplantae; phylum Streptophyta; class Magnoliopsida; order Myrtales; family Lythraceae; genus Trapa; species Trapa incisa. The sequence goes on along the minus strand of CM057780.1, from coordinate 15,429,739 downwards.
AGAAAAACCCACTTACATGTGAAGAAATAATTTTTTGCTAAACCGTTGCTTTTAAAACTCACTCCCAACACCCGTTCACTGAGTTGTAGAAACTCATCCACTCTCTTTAATCTTTTCTGGAAAGGAGACAAAAACCTTAGAGGATTTCTTAAAGCTGAACCTTAAGACATGTAAGCCTTTAAGTTCTCAAGTTTTGTATAATGATATTCCAAGAAATTAGGTAAAAAAGACGTTTGACTCCTCGCGGTCTAAAAGGAAGAGAAATCCTTCTTAAACTGAAGGGAGTGGCAGGTTGCTCATAGGGTTTCGACCAAACCGGGTCGGGGCGTGACACATAACTTGAGCCTTACGATCCTTACTCTGGATACTTTAATACATACTTCCTCTTGTGTAGTAAGTTCCCAAAATCTATTTCAGTAATACTTGGTTGACCTTATCTGTGCATTCAGTCCAAGAGTTTCTTTACTCATGAACCATCCATAATCCTAACGAATGATTTGTTGATTTACTTGCAAACATTCCCTGATTTGCATCAACTTCCTTGTGGATTAGAACATAAAAGTAGTCCCTTAGTGGAATATTGACACAAAAATCTCTTCATTTGGTGGTCAGATGAGGGAAAATTTCGAGTAGGAATAATCAAGTGTTGGTAGCAAGCTCGGGAACGAGTTTTCAAACTTCTCTGATCAAAATCGATTTGATGGAGGTGGTGGAAATATAATTAACTTCACCCAAAGGCTGTTCAAGGTGTTGTGTGAAATTTGATGAAAAAATAGGTTAATTAAGTATGTTTACATAACCTATCATCAGTAGAAATTGTGTGAGTGTAGGTAGTATAGTGATTTTAGGTGTATGACCATGAGTCGTGTTGAGTCAACCAAAGTCGAGTTAAATCTAGTACTACTTGGTTCCTCATCATTTCCAAACTTACCAAAAATTCCAAAATTACCCTTTTGCCCTCTTTGGGCCCCTTGGCAACTTAATTCAAAATCTGGACCCCCCCAGGTCAAAAACTAACTTTTTCCCCAAATCTCCATTTCTTGCTTGGAAAAAATGATCTTTAACTTGATTAGACCTCCATTCTTGACTTGGGTTCTCTCATTCTCATTTCTAACCTTTGTTTCTTGATCCAGTTCGACTCCCAATCCTATTTTAGGGTTCCATTCCTAGTACTTGTTGGCAATTCGAGATTCCATTCCTAATTTGTTCTCAGTTTCTAGTCCAAGTGGCTTAAATCCAGTTTTCAAAAATCTCTATGTTACATCTAGACTCCTAGTGGAGAGATACAATAAACGAAGATAGAAATATGAGCATTTATCTGATCACCATGGTGATCCTATCCACGCTTGGATTTTCATAGCATAATAATCATGTTTGTTTATGAGCTCCTGCTCATGCCAACTGGCCTAGGGCCCACTGTATGAAATTTTCAAAATTGGCATATTAGCCCCCAAGTTCCAAAACCGAGGCCTTCGACCTATATGAGCTATTCGAGCTCCCGTCAAGAAGGCCTCCCAAAATGTTTAAGTAGTGGCACATAGTCAACGGAGAGCATACCAACCGAGTATGAGGACATCTCCCTTTATAACCGATAAGAGGGTTTGCAACTTCCTTCGAGGAAGATTCATCACACCAACCGAGTATAATCCCAACTGATAACCGATAGAGCATACTCTACTTACAATCGATAAGTAGTTTTTTTTGCGTGATTTCCACATCACTCCTCTCAGGTGTGATGATTAAAATACCACTTATCAGTGGGTTTTAATTTTCGAGGTGTTTATCATCCCAACCAGGTATGATATTAAATTCCCACTCACCCAATCGTTCATTGTATTTCCTATAAGTAGGTTTTTGTCCCTTATGAGTTTAATCTCAACTGGATATGATATATAATTCCACTCACCCGATAGTGTAGTGAAATTCCACTTAGTCGGGTTCCGTCCTTAGCAAGCTGGACATCGATTGGCATTCCCAATGACTCGTTCTCCTACACAAAATGAACATAATTGTTCATTATTCTTTGGCCTAATAGCCCTCATTCATTCCAAATGAATGAAAAAACCCAACTTTACATATATTTGCAATTAGGTCCCTGAAATTATTTTTCCTTAAGTCCCAATTGCCAAGTTTTTTCCAAAATTAAGTCCCGCAACTTTTAAAATTTATCTTAGAACCTCAATTTATTTGATTTCACACAAAGGGGTTTAATTTCCCAAATTTCCAATTTGGTCCTTCAATTTTCCCAAAATTACCATTTTGCCCCTTCTTTAGAAAAATGATAAATTTTGCCCAAAAAATTCTAAAATTTTTCAATTGGCCCTATAATATTTTTATCATGACCAATTGACCCTCAATTTTAGAAAATTACATTTTGGACCTTCGAATTTTTGAAAATCCCCAAATTTCCACAATTTTCCCCATAATTTCAACTCTTCAACACTGCCTAATTTGATTTCATCAAATTGACCAATCAAACACCTTTAATTGTTGAAATTGGAGTTGAAATTAAGTTCCTACATGTTCATACAATTCTAAGAAACGCTGGAACGAGCTCAAACGAAGCTTTGTCGGAAAACAGACTCTAGAGAGAGAAAGCTTCGATTTCTCACCGGTGAGGGCGCAGTGGTCGGAGCTTTCTATCTGGGCAGGTAGCTCTCCTCTAGAGGTTCTTCATAGAATCAAGAATGGCATCAATTGATTTCGAATTGAATTAGAATTTCTTCATTGAAATTCGACCGTCTCTCTCTCTAACAACTATATGAAATTGTAAAGGGGAGTCAAATTGGCTTACCTTTTGGTCCTAATTCGACCGTGGAAGGGCTGAGGAGGTATCGGGAGAGCTTGGTTTGGCCTGAGGAGGGCTTGAATTGGCCAATTTCAACTCAACCGAAATAGGGCAGCTTTGGTCCGCCGGAGTTGCTTCACTATTTGATCACGCTGGCATTTATCCAGTGACTCTCGGGATGAACGAATGCTACCATTGTGTAGCTGACTTCTTCTCGGTTCAAATGAACTCGACCTCACCTTCTTTAGCTCAGAATTGACCCTATGTTGGAGCTCTGGTTCGAGTTTCGTCGGAAAACTAAACAACTGAGAGAGTGAGCTTTTCAGTTGTGGAGAGGGGCTCTTTATATATGGACCTTAGGGACCCGTTAGTCGTCCGAGTGACACGGTTATGACAAGAATTGATGACCTAAAATGTACCAAATAGAGGCTTTTCTTCTTCGCCGATGTTTCTTCAGTTTCCTAGCGAGTGAACAATGTTGTCATCCTGAGGAAGAAGATGACACTGTTCCGAATCGGACCGGACCAGTCCGAACTGGGTTCCAAGCTTAAACCGGCCAGTTCACCTCGCATTCGATCAAGTTTTTCAAATCTAAAAATTTCTAAATTCATTCTCTATCCAATGGTGACCTCAAATCTCCAATTTGAATTATTTAAGCCACTTAGAAAAATTAATTTAGGATTCAGTTCAATAGTGATTCAAACCGGTCCGAACTGGTTCGGATCTGGTTCACCAAAACCGGTTTGGTTTTCATCCCCAATTCCTTCAAAAGTCCATTTTCATGTCTTTTTTTATTCCTTGGGTCACTTAGGGTCCATAAGATTCCCGGTTTACCATCTCTTTATCGATTTCGATTCATAAACCGATTTGGTCCTTAAACCTGTTCAATCCGGTACGGGTTCGGTTCACCCGAACCGATCTGGTTTTTCTCTCCCACTTTGTTCTAAAATTCCTTGCCAAGGTTTATAAATTTCTTTGGGGCATAAGGGAGTTGAATTTCTCTAATTTGCCCATTCTCTATCGATTCTGGATCATGAACCGACTCGGTTCATAAACTGGTTCAATCCAGTTGGATTCGGTTCATCTAAACCGGTCTGGTATTTCTCTTCCAATTCGTCCTAAGGTTCTTTTCCCATGGTATTATGAACTCTTTGGATCACCCGAGAGTTATAAATTCCCAAATTGCCCATTCACAAATGATCGGGTTTGTGAACTGGTTTTGTATCCTCACTTGGTTTAACCGGTTCTTTTCCCAGTTTTCCTTAGCTCAAAGGGCGGGTTTTACATCTACTTTCCACAAGTCTCCCTATCTTATGGAGTTCCTAAGGGACTGTAGTTTAGTTCTTTACAAATAGTTGTTGTGCCTAGGCATTCCTGTTATTCCACTTTCTTCCCATTTTTCCTTGGTGGTCTTGACATCCTTGGTGTTTCTCCATACTTATTCCTTTTTTTTTCTCGGTCAGCTTTCATTCTTGTGATTCCCTTTGGAATGTTCTACTCCTCCCTATTTTTCCTTGCTCTTTGAGCTTCTCTTTAACTTCTTGAATTCTTCATAAATCTATGCTCGTTGATGATTGCTTCCCTTTGTTTCAACTTCTTTTCCCTTTTCTTAAGATCTTCCTTAGATGGATTCTTTCTTATTGTACTTCTAAGAGTAAGTCTTAGGTTAACTATAAATAACCCGTCTTTTCTTCCTTAGGTGATTTCCTACCTTTTACTTAAATTTTTATCATCATATTCTTTTGTTTTGAATTTATCAAGGAACTCAGAAGCTTTAACAAAATTTCACTTTCATTCATTAAGAAATTTTTTCTTGCCATACTTGTCTTATTATAGAAATTTCCTACCTTCTAATCCCTTAGGGTCATAGGACTAGAATCAACTCTAGAATAGTTGTAAGACTCTTGATCAGAAGGCTTTGAGGAATTGGTTGGGGTCCATTCGTGTTCCCTAATAGGAAGAATTTCATGTATGGCCTCTAATCCGTTCCGCCTTAGTACATCAACCTCACACTCATAGATCCACTTCACCTATTGAGAGGGATTTAAGTTGGGTTGTGTAGGTGGAGGTACTTGGTGGACCTTCATGAAGGTGGCATATGCATCCCAATAATTATCATAGGCCTCCTTCTTGGTTGGATTCCCCTTCAGTTGTTGTGGGACTCGAGGAGGAGTGGTTGGGCTTCTAGGAGGTGATACTGGTTCCTCTTGTCTGGGAGTAGGGTATATGATGCCTTTCGATTCTAGTAAGGCTCCTCCCAATTTCCGATAGTCTTTCACCATGTCCTTGGGTACTCATTTCTCACCCTTTAGAAACCTTTGTATGGCATCCTCCCTTGGATTGGGTGTCTTTTTCAGGGTTATAGGTGGAGGCCTGAATTTCATCGCGAATTTCCTAGGAATTCTCCTTCCTACACGATAGTTTAGAGTTGAATTAATGTCATGGAATAATATTGATAATATTTCAAGGGAACTAGGTTCTCATACCACTCTAGTTGTCAAGCCTCGACCTAGTTTGGTCGGATCCCCATGATCAACCTGCCGCTCTCTTGGTTCAAAAGGAACACACAATCACATGCCAGCCCGTCCACTGTACCCACTTGTGGCGTCGAAGCGACTTTACCGGCCACCTAGATAGAAGCACGTCCACTTCTACCCTGAGAATGAGTGGATCTTCACGACATCTAACCCTCAATCCTATAAAAAATCTTCGTGTTCGTATGAGGACAGAGACCTCATCTTGTCCTAACCACAGACTCATGTGCTTGAAGCTACTTCAAGCTTCACAAGACTTCTAGTACAACTAACTGCCCTTATATCCACTAGGTCAACCAAAGCCCTGTAACACATCGCTACCCCTCTTGGGTGTCATTAAGGTCTCGTAGCACAGTGCATGCACAATCAATAGTTTTTCACATAATGTCATATAATCTGTGGTGCTACTAGTCCAACTGCCCTGACTGTAAACCCCGCACATTTGATTTAAGGAAAATCGGGAAAAGAACCGGTCAAACCGAATAAGAAAAACCAAACTAGTTTACATTTGGAAATAAGCAATATGAAAATTTACAATTTTCGGTTGATCCAAAGAATTTATTCAACATTGGAAAAGAAATTTAAGACAAAATAGAAAATACAAACCAAATTGGTTCAAGTGAACTAGATTACATAAGAACTTCAAAGTTAAGTGTGATTACTTGAGAGTAGTGTGAGGATGGGTAACCTCTTGGGAAGTGTGATTTTTTTAACCTGAAATTTCGAACGGCTTATCATAAATAGCCATCAATTAATATATATTTAATTATTAGAATTAATACATAATTTATTACCGAAATTAAATTATTGAAATTAATACCGAAATTAAATTATTGGAATTAATACCAATAATTTATGGCAATATTAATACTAGTAATAAATCTCGCCTATTTAATACACGAGTTTTACGACTATATAAAGAGGTCATCCCCATTTCATTCTCCTCACACCTGAACACTTCTCTTTCTCTCTCTCTACTGCTCCATTTCCTAGTAAAGCTCGAACCAGAGCTTCGACTTGAACAAAAGTCGGACTCTTTAGAACCGGGGAGAAGACGCTATCTGATAGCAAACTACAGTCAATCCGAGAACCGTTGGAGAAGCGCCGACATGATGGAATAGTGAAGCAACTCCGGTGGACCGAAGCTGCCCTATTTCGGCTAAGCTGGAATCGGCCATTTCAAGCCCTCCTCAGGCTAAACTAAGCTCTCCCAACACTTCCTCAGCCTTTCCACGGCCGAATTAGGACCGAAAGGTAAGCCAATTCGGCTCCCCTTTATAATTTTTGATCGGTGCTAGAGAGAGAATCGACCGAATTTCAATCACGAAATTCTAATCCAATTTCGCATCAATTGATACAATACTTGATTTTAGGATGAACCTCAGGATGAGAGCTATCTGCCCAGATCGAAAGCTCGGACTGTCATGCCTTCACCGGAACGTTAAATACCAGGAACGCCAGCAAGGACAAGTTAGCGTGAATACAAAGAACCAGTCTAGTGAAAATCACGGCATTAACGGGTGAGTGGGTTTACTAACTTTATGCCTGGTTGGGATGATGAGCACAAATTAAAGTTAAAAACCACTTACCGGTTGTGAGTGAATTTACTAACATCATACCCAGTTGGGGATGATAAGTGCCTCGATATAAAAACCCACTGTTTAGTGGTATTTTAATCATCACTACTTAGAGAAAGTGATGTGAAAGTTATGCGGAAAAACTACTTATGGGTTGTAAGTAGATCATACCCGGTTGGTATGATGAGATTTCCTCGAAAGAAGTTGAAAACCCGTTCATCGGTTATGAACGGAGATGTCCTTATACCGGTCGGTATGATGGACAGTAAAAACCTATTTTTGTTGGAAGTGCTCTCCCCTGACTGTGTGCCAATGCTTAAACTATTTGGGAGACCTTCTCGACGGGAGCTCGAATAGCTCTGATAGGCTAGGGGCCTCGGTTTTGGAACTTGGGGGCTAAATGCCCGATTTTGAAAATCTTGTACAGTGGGCCCAAGGCCAGTTGGCACGAGCAGGAGCTCGTAAACGAACATGATATATGTGCCATAAAACTTAATAAGTGAATTGTTTGGCCATGGTACCAAAATAGGACCGACATGCTCAGTCAACTAGCGGTAGTGCGACATGACAGGTCGACGGACTAGTTAAGACAAATAGCTGCGGGTTGAGTTGAGAGTCGGGGCCGTTGGACTAATGGCACCACAGATTACATGGCAATATAAGAAAACATTGTTTGTGCATACACTGTGAGTACGGGATCATCAAGACGCCCATGAGGGGTAGTGATGCGTCCTAAGGGCACTGGACGACGTGGTGGCTATAAGGACAGTTCGTCGTTCCAGGTGTCTGTGCGAAATTTGGAGTAGCACGAAGCGCATGAGACCGAGGTGGGGACAGGATGAGGTCTCTGTCCTCATACGGACACGAAAAAGTGATTTCGGGATTGTGGGTCGAATGTCACGCACATCGACTCCTTCCCAGGGTAGAAGTGGTCGTACTTCTATCCGGGTGGCAGGAAAAGTCGCTCCGAAGCCACTAGCGGGTTCAATAGTGATACTGACTTGCGAATGTGTGTAACCTTCATGATGAAGGATGTGTGTTGGGTGATGACACACCGTGGTAACTAAGAAATAATGGAAAAACCCGAATTTTTAAATGATGGGATTTTTGAAAACAAAGGAGTCTGGCACACTCCATATAAATGTTTTTCTTAAAAGTCAAAAGCTTTTAAAAACCCATTCACTGAGTAGTCGTACTCACCCCCTCCCTTATATCCCTTTCAGGAAATCTTGGAAAGCCTCCCCTTAAAGACCGTCAACTAAGATGCCTGTAAGACAGGTATGTACAGTTTTAAATTTCATGCAGTTTTGATTATGTTATTTCAGGAAAAAGGTGCAGGTTAAAGGACGCCTTACTCTTTACGGTTTATAATAAGGGGAAACCCTTTAATAAATCGGGAGAGTGGCGGGTTGATCACGGGGATCCGACCAAACCGGGTCAGGGTGTGACATGCATGGACTCAATTTCAACTCCAATTTCAGTAATTAGAAGTGTTTGATTGATCAATTTGATGAAATCAAATTCGATAGTGTTGAAGAGTTGAAATTGGGGGAAAATTTTGGGGATTTTCGAAATTCAAAGGGCCAAAATAAAATTTTATGAAATTGAGGGTCAATTGGGCATGAAAATAATGTTGGAGGACCAATTGAAGAATTTTGGAATTTTTGGGGCAAATCTTACCATTTTTGTAAAAGAAGGGAAAAATGGTAATTTTGGAAAAATTGGGGGACCAAATTAGAAATTTGGGAAATTAAACCCTTTTTTTGTAAAATTGAATAAATTGAGGTCCCAGGATAAATTTTAAAAGTTTTGGGACTCAATTTGAGGAAAAACCGACATTAGAAACTTAAAGTTAAAGAGAAATAACTTTAGGGACCTAATTACAAATAACTAAAAGTTTGGGTTTTCTCATTCATTGGAAATGAATGAAGGCTATTATGCTGAGTAATAACGAACAAGGTTGTTCATATCGTGTAGGAACATGAAGTACCGAGAACGCCAGTAAGTACAAGCTCGCGTGAATACAAAGAACCAGTCTAGTGTAATTCACGGCATTAACGGGTGAGTGGGTTATTCACATCATACCTAGTTGGGATGATGAGCACAGTTTAAAGTTAAAAACCACTTACCGGTTGTGAGTGGGTTTACTAACATCATACCCGGTTGGGGATGATAAGTGCCTCGATATAAAAACCTACTATTTAGTGGTATTTTAATCATCACTACTTAGAGAAAGTGATGTGAAAGTTATGCGGAAAAACTACTTACAGGTTGTAAGTAGATCATACCTGGTTGCTATGATGAGACTTCCTCGAAGGAAGTTGAAAACCCGTTCATCGGTTATAAACGGAGATGTCCTTATACCGGTCGGTATGATGGACAGTAAAAACCTATTTTTGTCGGAAGTGCTCTCCCCTAACTGTGTGCCAATGCTTAAACAATTTGGGAGACCTTATCGACGGGAGCTCGAATAGCTCTAATAGGTCAGGGGCCTCGATTTTGGAACTTGGGGGCTAAATGCCCGATTTTGAAAATCTCGTATAGTGGGCCCAAGGCCAGTTGGCATGAGCAGGAGCTCATAAATGAACATGATATATGTGCTATAAAACTTAATAAGTGAATTGTTTGGCCATGGTACCAAGATAGGACTGGCATGCTCAGTCAACTAACGGCAGTGCGACATGACAGGTCGACAGACTAGTGAAGACAAACAGCTGCGGGTTGAGTTGAGAGTCGGGGCCGTTGGACTAGTGGCACCATAGATTACATGGCAATATAAGAAAACATTGTTTGTGCATGCACTGTGAGTATGGGATCATCAAGACGCCCATGAGGGGTAGTGATGCGTCCTAAGGGCATTGGACGACCTGGTGGCTATAAGGGCAGTTCGTCGTTCCAAGTGTCTATGCGAAATTTGGAGTAGCACGAAGCGCATGAGACCGGGGTGGGGACATGATGAGGTCTCTGTCCTCATACGGACATGAAGAAGTGATTTCGGGATTGTGGGTAGGATGTCATGTACATCCACTCGTTCCCAGGGTAGAAGTGGTCGTATTTCTATACGGGTGGCAGGAAAAGTCGCTCCAAAGCCACTAGTAGGTTCAGTAGTGATACTGACTTGCGAATGTGTGTAACCTTCATGATGAAGGATGTGTGTTGGGTGATGACACACCGTGGTAACTAAGAAATAATTGAAAAATCTAAATTTTTAAATGATGGGATTTTTGAAAACAAAGGAGTCTGGCACACTCCATATAAATATTTTTCTTAAAAGTCAAAAGCTTTTAAAAACCCATTCACTGAGTAGTCGTACTCACCCCCTCCCTTATATCCCTTTCAGGAAATCTCGGAAAGCCTCCCCTTAAAGACCGTCAACTAAGATGCCTGTAAGACAGGTATGTAAAGTTTTAAATTTCATACAGTTTTGATTATGCTATTCCAGGAAAAAGGTGCAAGTTAAAGGATGCCTTACTCTTTACGGTTTACAATAAGGGGAAACCCTTTAATAAACCGGGAAAGTGGCGGGTTGATCACGGGGATCCGACCGAACCGGGTCGGGGCGTGACATGGTGGGACAATGTCCAAAACCTACATACCTCCACCCCCACCTGGAAGCAATTTGTGGAGAGGTACTCGGAGGAGTACTTGGCTCCTCATTTGATTAACGAGAAGAAGCAGGAATTCATCAGACTACAGAAAGGGCTTAACTCCATATCGGAGTATGAAACAAAATTCAACGAGTTAAGACCCTTTGCTCTCGACCTAGTTGGGTCAGCAAACATATGTCGGCAGTTTGTGGACGGTCTCAATATGGACATAAGAGACCGTATGGGAGTACTAGGACGCCCCACGGGCCTGGCAGCAGTAATCGGTATGGCTCATGAGTGTGAGCGACTGGTGTAGACCCAACACCATCGAATGGAGCAAACGACCCGGAAGGAAGATAAGGGTCAAAACTGTCAGGTTGGACAGAAGAAGCATAATGGTCCAAAATGGGGAAATAGGATGGCATTTCAAAGGAGAAAGGACATGCCACCACCTCCCCAAAGAGTAATTCCCATCTTGCCCCCAAGGAAGCCCTCGCTGTCCAAGGTGCCAAAGGAATCACAAGGGAGCATGCTTAACCGGCTTCACATGCAGACAAGTGGGGCACGTCACAAAAGAATGCCCTACTTTTAGGGAGAACAAGTAGAGGAATACACTTGGACCACCTCAAGGGAACCCCAAAAACCCAAGGCCAGATGCTACAGCATGAGTACCAGCTAGGGTATACAACCTCACACAGGAAGAGGCTAGAAAAGACCCTAGCATTATAGCGGGTACATCCCAAAACCCTCCCAACTAGTTCAAGACAATCTTGTAATTGAAATTTTTATTCAATAAAGAAAAGCCTTTCCTCTAAAATATACGCTTCTTCAAATCAGGGTATGTGCAATTATGGGGTCAACAAGTTTATGCCCTCTTCGACTTAGGAGCTAAGAGATCCTTCATCAAGGAAGACTTGATTCCAAGTGTACCCCTAGAACTTACTCCACTAGAGCAAAGTCTCAACATCCTCACACCCTCAGGAGAAGGGTTAAATTGGAATAAGAAATTAAATGGATGTGAGATAAAAATTAGGGAAATCAAACTTGAGGTGAATTTGATTCCATTACCCTTGAAGGAGGTAGAAGTAATCCTGGGGATGGATTGGTTAAGTAACCATCAGGCCAGGATGGACTGTGGAAAGAAAATAGTGACCTTCCACACTCCTGAGACAAGCGGACTAAAGTTCCAAGGAGACCGAAGGAGAGGTGAAGTGAAGAATGTGTCCCATATGAAAGCCTAGAAAATGATATAGAATGGTTGTACGGCTTTCTTGGCCATGGTCATCAATGAGGAGTCTGAAGAGAAGAGAATCGAAGATATTTCGGTGGTTAAACATTACCCATAAATATTTTCAAAAGAACTACCCGGGCTACCTCCAAGTCGGCAAGTGGAGTCTACCATAGAGATTATCCCAGGAACCAACCCCATATCCCAAGCCCCCTATAGTATGGCTCCAGCAAAACTGAAGGAATTGAAAGAACAACTGGACGAGTTATTAGAGAATGATTTTATACGTCCTAGCCAGTCTCCATAGGGTGCACCCGTCCTATTCATAAAGAAAAAGGATGGAAGTATGAGACTGTATATAGACTATAGAAAGTTGAAACATGTAACCATCAAGAACAAATACCCACTTCTGTGGATTGATGACCTATTCAACCAATTAAAAGGGGCATCTTACTTCTCCAAAATAGACCTTTGGTTAGGCTATCATCAACTCAAGATCCAAGAGGAGGACATTCCCAAGACGACATTCTGATCCTGATACGAACATTACAAGTTTAAAGTGATGCCATTCGGATTAACGAATGCCCCTGTGGCCTTCATGGATTTGATGAACCGTGTGTTCCAACCACACATTGATAGGTTTGTGATAGTGTTCATAGATAACATTCTTATATACTCACGAACTAGGTTAGAGCATGAAGAACATTTGGCAATCACCTTGGAGATATTGAAGGAAAATCACTTATATGCAAAATTCTCCAAGTGTGAGTTCTGGCTATAGGAGGTATGATTCTTAGGACATATAGTGTGCAAGGATGGAGTTAAAGTAGATCCAACAAAGGTGCAAGCCATATCAGAACACAGTCAGGGGAGAACACTTACCCAAACTGTCAGGTTGGACAAAATAATTTTTCAACTCGTACATCACACTAACCGGGTGTGATGATATCTCTGGTTACAACCAGTAAGTGAGTTTTCTACTTCCTTCCAATAAGTTAATCATACCAACTAGATATGATCTACTTACAACCGGTAAGTAGTTTTTCTACGTAGTTCTCACATCACTCCTACCAGGTGTGATGTCAAAATTCTACATAGTAGTGGTTTTTCATTTTCAAGATGCTTATCATCCCAACTAGGTATCATGTCAATAATCTCACTCACCCGTTAATCGTGACGTGGTCATCCTCGGTTGGTTTTCCAAGTCAACGCTAGCTTCTCTTGTTGGCGTTCTGATCTCTTGTGGTCCCACATGATTTGAACATTCTTATCTATTAATATTTGGCATAATAGCCTTCGTTCCTCACGTATGAACGACTAAGCCCAAAATTTTCAATTAATTACATTTAAGTCCCTAAAGTTCTTTTTCCTTGACTTTAGGTCCCTAATGCTAATTTTTTTCGAAATTGTGTCTCGAAACCTCCAAAAATTCACTTTGAGTCCTCAATATACTCAAAATCGTTTAAGGGGTTCAAGTTTTCCAAATTTCCAATTTGGTCCCCAACTTTTCAAAAATTACCATTTTACCCCTAATATACAAAAATGGCAATTTGACCCCAATTAATTTCAAAAATTGACCATTTGGTCCTCCAACATCCTCTTCATGGTCAATTGACCCTCAATTTTGGGAAATTGTAATTTGGTCCTTCAATTTTACAAAATCCCCAAATTTCTCCAAAATTTTCCCCCAATTTCTCCCTCTCAAACTGGCCAAATTTGATTTCATCAAATTAACCATTCAATTAGGTTTAATTGCTCCAATTGAAGGTATGGATCAATTCCTACACTTCCATACAATTCAATTGAGCTTTGAACCGCATCATTTGGGTCTGAATTGAGCTCAAACAGAGCTTCATTGGAAAACTAAACTTAGAGAGAGAAAGCTTCGAAACTTACTGTCGGAGGTGCGGCGGTCTGATCTCTCTATCGAGGAAGATAGCTCTCTTCTTGAGGTATCTTCTAGGAACAAGAATTTCTACAATTGACCCCGAATTGAGGGAGAATTTTGTCAGTGAAATTCTATAGTTTCTCGCTATAACTCCGACCTGCAACGATTGAGGAGTCCCAAATTGGCTTACCTTTCAGCTCAATTAAGATAGTCTAAGTGCTGTAAGGATGTTGGGAGAGCTTGGTTTGGTTGTAAAAGGGCTGAATTCAGTTGATTTCAGCTCGGCCGAAATAGGACAACTTTGGTCCGTTGGAGCTACTTCACTCTTTGATTACGCTAGCACTTCTCCGATGATCCACAAATCGAATGGAGGTTGCTATCAAATAGTTGACTTCCCCTAGAGTCTAAAGAGCCCAACCTCACATTCTGAGGTTGAGAAAAATGCCCAAGTGGGAGCTATGGTTCGAGCTTCATTGGAAAATGGAGTAGTAGTAGTAGTAGAGAGAGAGAGAGAGAGGAGTTTTCAGGTATGAGAAGGATGAATGGGGAGGAGCTCTTTATATAGAGAGCTTGGGACTCTCTAGTTGTTCGATTCGCGCCTTTATGGTGATCATTTATGGCCTGAAATGCCCTGAACGGAGACTTTTCACCTTCGCCAGCGCTATTCATTTTTGCAGCGAGTGAACGGTGTTGTTATCTGAAGGAAGAAGACGACATTGTTCCGAACCGAACTAGACCGGGTTCAATGCTTAAATCGGTCGGTTCATGCCTAATTCGACAGAGTTTTTCAAAATTAAAAATTTCTAAATTCATTCTCTATCCAATGGTGGCTTCAATTCTCCAATTTGAATTTTTTAAGCCACCTAGAAAAATAAATTTAGAAATCAGTTCAATAGTGGTTCAATTCGGTTCACCTGAACCGGTCTGATTTTCTCTTCCAATTCATCCCAAAGTCCTTTTCCATGACTCTTTAGGTCACTCGGGATTTGTAAATTTCTATTTTTTTCCTTTTTCTAACAGTTGTGGTTCGTGAACCAATTTGGTTTTCTCCCTTGGGTTGACCGGTTCTTTCCCCAGTTTTCTTACCTTTAAGGGGAGGGGTTTACAGGTGTTCTTTATATAGGAAGTTAGGCAACTATCCAGGATACTAGCCTGCATAGGACTCAGCCTAGACTTGGTTGCCGGTGGTCATACCGGAGCTTTTCCCGGGTCAACCGAGATTGACTCCCTTTCTCCCTCCTCCATTCTATCAGCCAGTGAAGGGAAGAAGATGACATTGTACCGCACGTGTGAGCTTCGCACGTGCCACATGGCACGCTGTGATTGGCTAACTTTATTTTCGAAGCTTCCTACTCATCGTTCTAGTCAGTCTATGTCCCGTTGATCGGACACGTGGCAGGCTACCATTGGCTACTCGTTCCTACATGGTTGCTGGTCGTATTTTTGCTGACCGTTGACCATGACACATGACATGCTTTGATTGGTTGATTTAAATGCATCAAATTTCCCTCCTGACATATAGTGCCACTGCCACATGTCAGCCTGTGATTGGTTGAGGTAATCCGACGTGGCGTTGTCATGTGTCGACCTCTGATTGGTCGGTCTTCTCTGACATCCTTGTCGGGTGCTGATGTGGCGTCCTTGCCACGTGTCAGCTCCCCATTGGTCAGCCTTGCTGACTAGGCTCTTCCGACATTGACTATTGACCAGGACACGTGTCGTTCTCTTATTGGGCAGTTGTCACTTATGTGGGTTTTCCTCCTTTGATCATTGGCCAAGGACACATGTCACGCTCGGATTGGTCAGCGCTTCCGAGCACTGACTGTGCGGTTGACTGAGCGGCTAATTGGGCACGCTTTTTCATGTATCGTGCGTTGATTGGTCGCGCCTGCTGACTGTGCGCTGACCTGGCAGTAGCCTATTGACCAGTCCGATCCGACCGGGTTTGATGACCTGAATTCGAAAATCGGCTGGTTCAAGCCCGATTCGACCGGTTTTCTAAGAATTAAAAATTTTCTAAATTCATGTTAAATTTATTTTCTACCCAATGGTGGATTTAATTTTCCAATTTAACATTTTAAACCAACTAGAAAAATGAATTTTTGAATTGGTTCTATGCGGTTCAATTTGGTTCATGTCTGGTTCGCCTTGAACTAGTCTAGTTTTCACACCCAATTTCATTTATGGTTCATTTCCATGATTTTTTGGTATTTATTTTGCACTTGGGATTTTTCAATTTCTTATTTTGACCCTTGACTACCAATCCTGGTTCTCTTTGAATCTCAGTTTTTCCCTTGAAATTTCCCGGTCTCCTTTCTCGTTCCTTGTGTTGAGAGGGCGGGTTCTAAAGTGTTTGTGTGTTTGTGTGTTTATATGATACAAACTAATAAAGATACACTAAATATAAAATACGAGAAATTCTTCCAACTAAGAATTAACTTATTTTAAAGCTTGTGTGAGACAAGTGTTGAATTTATCCAGGTGAAAACCTTTTCAAAATGATAGGACAATTTGTAGGTTGTTTATCAAGATATTTTAACTCTGATATTATGAAAAGTTTTAAACTTTTGAGTATGAAGTGATTTGTGGATAAAAATTCATGATATTAGTAAACCATACTCACCCACTCCGTTAGTCATTTCATGTCCTAAAATGGTGCAAATAATGTTAGAGAACGATTTATCTACCTAATATGTGATAAATTATTTTAAATATTTGTGTATTGTAATATTTATTCGAGTATAATTTTGGAAAACTTATTCGATACATAATTTTACTTTTAATTTTGAACATTGCTTCTATTAATACCATAAATATAAAATTATTACTATTATAGTATTGAAAGAATTAGATGGTTGCTAAAATTGTCGCGTTCAAAATCGAGTTATAGTATGATTTATATCTTGTAATTAATATGAAAGCATGTTTCTCATTGTTGTATAATCGGGAATGCTACAAAAAGTTTTTAATGGTCTAATTGAGAAATCCAGTTAAGTCATTAAATATATGAATGAAATTTAAGCATGAACTTATCGGAGCATTTTTGTGGGAATCTAACACACATGACCATACATTGTTGAAAGGGTCATGAGAGTAAGTACCTAGATTAGAGCTCTGAACCTCAAGTCCTCTAGTATGATCCTCAAATAAGGGGTTATGAGAGAAGAAAAAAAATTAAAATTTTTGTTCTAGTTCCGTCAATAGTACCTCCTCTATTCTCACAACAACTATCTCGATCGACTGATATTTGCTCAAGAATGGGCTAGCCAATGAATACAACACCAGATTCACACCCAAAATTCCTCCATCAAGCAAACAACCAAATAACTCAGTGGGCAGTGAGGCAGCAATGGAGGGGACATTTGGGAGGACATCAGCACATATTTAAGTGGTCATAGAGGAGGATACAATTTATTGTTATAACTATGTAGTGAAGTATCTGATTGAAGAGGCAGAAACAGAGAGCATTAACAATAGTCCATGAAAATAAAGGAAACCTAGGATGCTATCTTAGTCAAGGCAAGAAAGCATGAATGGAAAACCTAGTGTTCCCAATCATATGAGGATAGTTAAGAAAACATACTGAAGGGGCAAAAGCTGACCGTAAACAAAAATGTAGCCTTAGCCCCCAACCGGTACAACATCATGTTCTGAAGAGGGGATTCTCAATGTACAATTGAATGGGGTGGAGAATATCGACAAAATCTAGTACATGGGTGGTGGTGGCGAGCCCAGCATGCAATCCATGAAGCGTGTGAAATTGGTAGGGATTCGAGTTTCACTTGACAATTCAGCAATTAAGTATCTTATTAGGACGATAAGTTTTGATATCCTTCTCCTAATATAAACAAAAAAAAACAAGTAAAATATTCTCAACAAAATCAAGACACAACTAGAGTTGACCGAAGGAATTAACATTTACCCAATGGGCCTGGAGGCTTACGGTTGAGGTGGAATGACAGCTAGGTGGAAATTATGAAAGAACGGCCTTGCATGGTGGACATCCGGTGCCCCGCAATTCAAGCACATGTTTATTAACTAGATGTATAGTCCTTTGTGTTGGAAAGACTAGACCGAGCACTTTGAACCACCACTTGGTTGGCTGGCTTACTTATCCTACACACGTCATTCAGGATGTGAATGGGTGTCTTATCATTATGGAGTGCATAAAACTCACAAAAAAAAAAATCACTAGTTGTATATATAACATTTAATTGGGATAATTGGTGTAATTTTTTAAAATTTTGACACAATTAGAGATTTTGTATCAATAACATGATCTTAATAAAAAAAGATAATGATGCATTATGTAGTGTTTGGATTGCCAAAAGATGATAATGTTTGTATAAATCACTCTCATAAAGTGGATTAACTAGAGAAGTTTGTACAAAATAAAGAAAAAAGCATGGTAAGTTTTTCATTATGATCGAAAGGAAAGGATTAGGCAACTGAACAAAAGTGGGCAACAAATTAGGACATGTCAGATCATGTCAAAAAGATGGTAAAAGAGGATAAAAAGCAACATGGTGCCTGCTGCTTTTCTTTTCAGGCATGGAGGTCATTATTCCAGTGGACTCTTCGTTGGTATTGTCCTCCCCTTTTATAGACTTTTATTCTTTATTATAATGGACAAAAAAAGATCAAAAAAACGTTGCCGACAATGATCACTATAAGAAGGCTCCCATGGGAATCCAGAATGCACCACGGAAAAACCAGATTTCACATAATAGATATAAGAATGGGTCTCTCTAAGCCCTTGTTCCTAGCTGTCTTCTTGCTGCTGCTCCTTGTGGCCACCGGTCTGTTCTCTTATTCCTTTGGCTCCTTCTTTAGTCCACTAGTTTCCACCTCCTAGGATGATGTAACAATGAAAAAACCATCCAATAGCACAATTTTGAGGAAAGGAATGCTCTGGGAACGAGCACTTTCTTCAGATATCATCTAAGAATTTGTATAGAATTGTTTACTAGATCAATTTTCACGTAAAAATCATAATGCAATGAGTCGTTGGTATCTAACATTTTTTTTATATGGGTAGCACATTCTGTGAGCTAGCACTCCATCCAATATTACATTAAAATTGTTGTGGTCTAAGTGATTTTATCCACTTTTACCTAAAATCCTAAGACGGGTAGATGGCTGCCATACTGCTCCTTCTTAAGGGTCTAATGGCATATTTCTGTTAACTATATAACATGGGTGATGCATGTTGGATTATGAGTCAGATATGGGAGGAATGACGACGGTGGAGGCGCGGACTTGCGAGTCGCAGAGCCACCGGTTCAAGGGTGCGTGCCTCAGCGACCACAACTGCGCTTCTGTGTGCCTGACTGAGGGCTTCCATGGCGGCAAATGCAGGGGCTTCCGCCATCGCTGCTTCTGCACCAAGCAATGCTAGTACCCATATATCTGTGTTATTTCCTCTCTTGCTTTCTCTACGTATCCACTTCTTCTTCGGTCTACATGTGATTGTCAAGAATAAAGGCGCTCTCACCTTCTACATAGTGAGGTCTTCCTACGTGTTTCTTTTTCTCCTCCTTGTTTTCTCCGTTGGTTGTCATGGCTTGCTTGTGTCCTCTGTAGTGTTTCATCTCATGGGAATGATACTACCTACTATTGAGTCTTGCTCTCTTCTAAACTTATATAGATGGGTGTCAATTAACTAACCATTTTCCTATAAACTCATATCTTTATCTTCGGAGTGGTGTGGGTGGCTTATCACAATACCCATTCCAAGCAAAATAAAATATCCTTTAAGCCTTATAATAACTTGAAAAAGATACCCAAAAATGCTAAAGGGGTCAACTTCATTTTGATTTATTTTGTGCATTAATTTTAATGTTTTGTATATTAATTAGATTGTTGGAAGAGGGTATGTGCTCATTCCCGGCTCGAATATAATCTTTGGTCAGATCCAACTTCCAAGTACTTGATTGATGCATAATACCCAAGCAAATCATACTCTAGAGGAATATTGCACCCGATGAGATTACAGATCTAATAGTACCAAGACAAATGCTCTTACAAGAAGATAAATGGGGTGGCTCATGAGATCGATCATTTTCCCTATGACCCGACCCATTCAGAAGAGGTTCCTACCAAAGGTTAGTTCAACCGCTTAGGGAGAAAATTCAAGATCAGAAAAGTTCATCCCTTCTGCAGATTTTAATGTTGCAGTCGAACTCGATCCCATCTCTCTCGATACATTTCAGGGAAACCTCAGTAGAAGTATCAAAATATTCCAGTTAATAGGAATTTCAGAGCCTTAAGACTGATGAAGGTGTGGATCATACACAGTCGCAGTCGCTGTGAAGTGAAGTATCTGTCATACAGAAGAAGTTGGAATGTAATCTCAAATCGATTCCTAGTTGTCTTTTCTTTATAGTGTACCCAACTTAGATGTTGTGGAACTTATATCTCAAAAGACAAAGAACGGCAAATGGAATTTTACTTGTGTTAAAATGAATTTGGCTCCCCTTTTTGCAGGACACTATGCAAGCAAACCACTTTAACGGCAATACAATAGAGAAGTTTTGCGTTAGAACCCATTCCACAGACTAAATATGATCAGTGATGTAATATAATATCATATAAACATCCCATCTTTGTACACTCCCCTTCATCGGACAGACAAACCTCTGCACCAGTCGATTGGGACGACAATTAGAGAAGTCACCAAAAAAGACTTTCGCCCACATATTACAACCACCATCAGTTTTGGGCCACTGAATCTCTGAACCTGCAGGTGGGTCACTCCCAAACTCTATTATCTACTCGGGGCTCCCAATTCTTGAACATCAGAGCATACAGCAGCTCATTCCACACGTCCGGCACACCCGGAAGGCACCAGTGAGAGCAGTCGGCATAGCCCATCGGATTCGCCAGCTGCTCCTCCTTCAGCGGCTCCCATTGCCGCCGGTATATCGTCGGATGGGCCTCTTTCCGGTACTCCGACAGTTGGGTGATATTCAGTAACTGCACTATCACTCCCCGGTCCCTAAGATCGCGGATTGTTTGCTCGACCACCTGCATCATCTCAGGTTCTGACTCACTTCTCCAATAGTCGTCAATTGTGATGGGTTCTGTCTCTTCATAGCAGTTCCTCCCAGCAACACCTCCCCAGTCCTCAGCCCTGAATTAGTCAAATTGCACCGGTTCAGTGACTGCTAGAATGGAGGAGACTTGGATTTGAAACAAAGTCTTGCATACCTCTCATGGGTTGGAGACATGCTGACGAAGAACAGCTCAGTTTTGGACCGGTTCACGTGCACCTCTAGCCACTGGGACCATGTATTCAGAGCCATCTCATAGGCACGGGGCATCGTCACGTCCTTGTATATCCCATCGGGGCTCCCAAACGATCCCCACCTATGAGTAAGTCAGCAGATGAGCAGTGAGCTAAATTGAGAAAACAGTTAACAAAAGTTGACTTGTTGGGCTCTTACAGGACATTCATCTTAGGCATCCTCCACCAGAGATAGGTGTCAAAGACGAGTACGTTGGCGTCGGACCAATGCTGGGCATGTTTCTCGATCGCCTGCACCCTCACGATCCGATGGGGTACCCGGTGGTTCACGGGGTCGTCTGAATTTGATTCCACCAGCAACGGCTCCCAGTAGTACTCTATGGTCGCATTATATTCCTGCCATTTTGCCCAATTTGAGGTAATGAAGACGATGGCTATGGAGTAACCTTCTGGGTCGGATATGAGGATCAGTACCTTGGCCGTATAGACTATGAGGGACCCATTGAGGTGGAACTTGTAAGACTTGAGGGAATCGGAAGGGATGGCCTTGTCGACTAGACAGACCATCGAGACCCACTGGCCTCTGTTGAGAGAGTCCCCTACGAACACCATCCTCTTGTTCCTCAACCTCTCCAGCATCGCTGTCGCATTGAACCTACGACCCTTGAATTGATACGGCATTAACAACAAGCACAAGCACGGATACAAATCCATGTCTATGCATCTTGACCAGGTCAACGCCGTATAATGGAAGAAAAAAAATGATGTATTGGTACTTACTACCTGGGGAGGTCACAGCCATGGGGCTGCCACCGCCAGTGCTGGTAATTGAGCTCCGGTCGGCCGTACTTCTCGCAGGCCAGCTGGTCCGACATGAACTTGCAGTCCTTCTCCTTGTACAGCGGATACGTCTGGTTGTCGTAGATCCACCTCCCGGAGAAAAGGTCGCACGTGTCGTCCCGGACGGGGCTTGGGCTGGGGGTGGGGCTCGTGCTCATGGTGGCGGCGATGACGTCGGCAGTCGGCTTTGTATCGAGATCCTCCGGTGGTGGTGGATCCCTGGCGAAGTAAATGATGGCCAGCACGAGGGCGGCGATGAGGAGAGCCGTGAGTGAGTGGAAGCTCCCCCTTATCGACCTCCAGATGGCGGCTCCGGCCGGTGCCGCCGGAAGCTGCTTGTTCGCCATCCTGCCTGTCGGGTCTTCCTCCTACTGTTCTTCTTCTTCTTGGAATGTTGTTTGCCTGCTGTCGATTCTATGTAATATCCCGGGGTGGGTCAGCTTCCGGTATAAAGGTGTTTGGTGTTGAAGACCATGAATCTGCTCTCTCAGCCCCCGGACAAGGAGTATTTATTTTTCCATATTTTTTTCTGGCCGGAAAAGGGCGTCAGTGGAGGAGAGATCAGGCTGTTGTTTTTAGAGTTGGGCGGATTAAGGAAAGCAATTGATGGGGAGAGGAGACGGATTCGGCTAGTCAATTGTCCAGCCAACCGCAGATCCACGTCATCTGTTTATCTCTCATATTCTAGTCTTCTTGTGCATTTGCTACAGAGCCCCATGACAATGGAAACACGAAAAAAAATAATTATAAATATATATATATTTCCTTATCACTGTCCTAAGAAAAATATATATTATATGTCATTATAAAAAAAAACACATATATAATGATAATCTCTCTTTTCTTAATAGATGGAATTTGTTCCTCAAAGAATTTCAATGGAGAAATTTTGTTAGAATTGAAATTAGTCATATATATATATATATATATAATTATACTGAAAATATATTTACTAATATGAGCTGATTAATATAAGCAAATAAAAGCAAGGCAATATATATATATATATAGCCTGAAAGAACCTAAAAATTACTTATTGTTCTCATCAATAATTAATTCATTTATTTCATTTATATAATTGATTTGTATCTTAGTTGAACAGTTAACTTTCATTTCTAGGGGGCCATGATTCGATTCGTCATTTCCCATTATGAAAGAACATATACCCAAGTGGATCTGAATTCGATAAGTGGTTGGAAAAGGAATTTGACTGATTTTTACATTAGCTATAATCTAAGAGGGTAATTCAATTTGGCTAGTAAAGTGGATGGACCTATATTTGCTAATAGGTTAGTTTCATCCAATAAGCCATGCATGAG
Source organism: Trapa incisa (assembly GCA_030064435.1). Lineage (NCBI taxonomy): Eukaryota > Viridiplantae > Streptophyta > Magnoliopsida > Myrtales > Lythraceae > Trapa > Trapa incisa. Next base: position 15,406,732 of record CM057780.1, on the reverse strand, counting down.
CCCCCTTAGACTTCACTTCGTGCCAAACTTTGATGGAAAGAATAAAGTTTAAGCATTAACTCTATGCCATATCCTCCAACATTTGAAATTCAATTGTCAATTGACTTCCATAATCAATTTCTCACCACCTAATTTTTTCACTATAATAAAAAGATTTATGGGCGTATAAAAAGTATGAGATTAAAAAATACAAAAATATTATTATGTACATTAAATATTCTCTTAAATTATTGAATAAAGCATCGTATTATTTTATATTATACACTTGCTTTTGATTTAATGGAACATTCAAAGTTTTGCTTTCAAATATGATCCAACTGTCTTTGTCATTACAATATATATATATATAGTCCACATGGTTCATATAGGAAGCTGCTGTTGACAATTCAGCTCTCTTTAACATGACTTCATTTTTGGGAGATCTCTTAATATGACTGATGTGAAGTGAAGCCATTTATTATGATCTCCAATAAATATTTTATCTTTTTTATTAGTGAGAAAATGCGGTAATTACATTTTTTTAAAACGAGCTTAAATCAACCGGAATCTACAAATATACTTGACCAAATAATGAGAATACACCAAATTTAAATTTAATGTAAAAAATGGGAAAATACATTTTCCTTTATCATTTTTCGATCAAGAAGAAAAGTCCATTTTCTAATATGAAAAGTTCAAAAGCATCCCCTTCTATCGTTGGCTTTGAATTTCAGAGACGCCTTTTAACACATTTGTCTACTTTGAAAATTAGGGAATGCCAAAACAAGGAAGGGCCACACATTTTGACTATAATGGTTTATGACATATGAAACCAGTTCAAATCGAATGTAATTTTTTTATTTATTTTTACTTGGTTTGCATTGGTGCTATTTTTTAAATTTAAAATATATTCTTAATTACGAATCGAACTATTTAAATAATATAGAAAAAATAAACTTTATTCTAGAAAAAACGTATCTTGGGAAACCCTAATTTATATCATCCTTTCCCATTCATCCCATTCACTTTATAGCCCATTGCCACTTTCCTATCAAAAGTCTAGAGATTCTCCAAAGGCATAACTTTTCTTTAGGGACTACAAACTCTAATGACAACCCTCACCCAATTCCTACAAATATTCTTCAAAATCGCCATTCTCACTTTTTTCAAGCTGCATATTGAAGTGAAGAAGGAAAAGAAGGGGAAGAAAAACCGTGTCTTCTTCTTGCCTTTTACCGGTCCTATATCATTCATTTTTGTTCATTTCCTTTTACATGTTTTAAATATATTTTAATAAAATGACTCAAATAGCTTTTAATCAAATCAAATAATAGGTATTATATCCATCTTTGTAATATCATGACTTAATTCTTCCCTTGAGTAGAAGATTGAATGTGACCATGACAAAAATCATTAATGGAAAAAAAATCAACACTGTCCAAGGAATCCTTATGTAGAAAACTTAATATTACTCTTATTCGGTGTATGTCCTAACGTCCAAAATAATAAATGCATCTACTGTTAAGTCGGCCCTTCCAATTTCGCAACTTGCACCATACAATTACTTCAAGCTAAGTGATCCCACGATTCCATGAATAAATTGCCCTTTAAAAGGGGGATTGGACATCATTAATTCACTGACTCTTGAATTCATTCTTCATATTTCCTCCTTAGTTTGGAGAGTTGGGATTGGCTTAGTTTAGTTTTTGGATAATGAGATAAAATTCTCAATGTGCGGAAGATAATGAGAGTAAAAGAAATATGATACATAATATGATATTATTAGAATGTTACAAATATATATTTAAAATTTATTATTTATAAGTTGTGAATCTAAAATTATAAATGAACACCTCTATTTAATAAAATTTGTTATTATTATCTCTTAATATATGTATTCATTTAACACGTGAATAAATCTAAGGTACAAATTTCTTCCAATGAAAGCAAGTTCAATACATATATATTTTATTCAATATATATATATATATGTATAAGGAGCATTGATTTACATAAACTTTGATAGAACAATAATTTTTTATGCCTCTCACACTCCAACGGACTATTCCTCGTCTGGTGAATAAAAATCCGCCAATGTAAAATTTATTGTATGCCCACAGTAATAAACTCCGAGCTGTCACTAGAGTCACTCATCATCTGACAGCCTAGCCCAACTATTGCATTCCTTTTTTGGCCCTCGTGTCACTCAAGTCAAATGAACAATATAAACAATTGGACAGAATGGGTCATATGGAGTAGTTCATATCTCAACATCAAGCATAAACATTGTATACACAATCAAATACACATGCATCATTTTGGGTCGTGTATGGGTTACCTTCGTGACAAAGCTAAGCTCCGAGGATCACAAAAACAAAGGTCTATAAAAAAAATCAAAACTTAAATATCATCAATTTTTTAAAGCTTATATGACATGACATATAATACGGGATCTGTCTAACTAGACATCGCTTTGAAGGCACCTCAAGTGGTTGCACTCTCCACATCTGGAATGTTTGATCCGCATCCTACGGCAACTGCAGAGATGTATACTATTGTTCTTGAATTTTGGGCAATTAAAGTAAGATTAAAAGTGGCTTGTGCAATGGATTCAGAAATTCTTATCGCACCTCGATTTCCATCTCGATCTGGATCTGGGAGATCAGAGTTCAATTGGGCGCTGTTCATAGAAGTTTCAAAACCATTTATATATTATTTTTTTCAAGCATGGATCCATGCCTATAATTATTTCCATTAAAAAAAGGAGCTTATTGTAGATAATTATCAGTGCCCAATAAAGATGCACGTGGAAAAATTCCACGGTAAATTAATGGCATGGGGATCATAAAACACAGTTAGAGCGGAAACTATTTACTCCTGGTAAGTATTATGCAACCCATTTGGCCAAAAACAAAGCCTTCATTTGATTTGGAGGTGTCGTCAAGCAAGTGGTTAAAGTGATGGGCTTGGACTATTAAACACCTTAGACAGGATGGAGATGGAGATGGAGATGGAGGGAGATGCAATTAATTAAAATTGTAAATATATTATTATATTTTTAAATTAAATATTTTAAAATAATTATATATATGATAAAATATATTAATAAATTTATGTATGTATTACCCTATTCACAATTTATTAAAATTTGATGTTTTCGCTGATATCAAACTTGAATACTTCCTCTCGTTCATTTCACTATTTAATATAATCGTATTCTTATTTTCAAAAAAATATTCAAATACTATTCGAATATATTATGAGATTAACAACTATAATTTACTTTTTTATATATAATTATAATTTTATTTAAAAGTTAAGAATTTATCTATAAAAAAATTTAACATATTTAAAAATAATAATTAAATATAAAAAATAAAATTTAACGCATATAAAAATTACCAATAAATACACATAATAAGTAATATACTATCCATAAAAACAGATAATATAAATAGAAAATAAAATTTAAATATATTATATAAAAACTATTAAATATAAATATTTGTAAATAAAATAAAAAATTACAAATATATATAAAATAACTTATAAATTTATTTAAATAAAAATTAAAATTAAACTTGAGTATAGGATAAGGAAAACCTAAAAAAACTAAATAGAAAATAGTAAAAAGAAAATAAAATAAAATTTTATATTATATATAAAAGAAAATTAAGAATATTAATTTAATTTAATATTATTTTAATTAAAAATTACAATCTCGTAAAAACTCTTAAAATTTGGGATTACTTTTTATAACAAACTCATTCATACAAATCACTCTCCACAAAATATTAAGAGATAAAAGTGATTGAATATACACTGAAATTAAATTAAAAATTATTTATAAGTAATTTAATTAATTATACAAGAGATTTATATTTAAAATTTTATAATAATATTAAAATAAAAATAATTAATATTAAAATATCATAATATAATATTATAATGAAATAAAATACTATTATAATAATATAAAATAATATTTCATTATTTCACATAAATATAAATATCAAATAAACTTTTTATATTGAAAAAAATATTTAATTTAACACTAAACAATAAAAAATTCATTTTCTATTAGATATAAAAATTCGTTTTCATTCTTATTTTTCTAGTATACGGAACATATTGTAAGTTATTTTCCCAACGGCTATTCCGTCGAACAAAATTTTAACTTAACTTATAACAATTAGTAATTAAATAAAATAACATCTTTTTTTATAAGAATTATCCCTCCAAGTTAAATAAACCTATAACCACACCTTTAACTTATTAAGTTAATTAGCGAGTTTTTTTATAACAACTCATAAAATACACACAAAACACGGAAGAGATCATCATTAGTACCATAATTCTATACCTTTTTTTTTTCTTGCACAATCATAATTCCATACCTTGCTTTAGTTATTATGTATGCAAATGAAGCAAAAGCATAGTAACCGTTGGATGGTAATAAAATGTTACTGCACAACTCCTTGTCCTAAAAAAAAACAAGATAGACTAGTTCAAAATTAAAGTAAGATAAATACAATAATATAAGATTATGATGATATAATATTGTATTAAATATCATAATTATTTAAACTATTGTTTTAATAATATATCATAATATTTTACTTTTTATTTAAGATAAAAATAAAGTTAATAAAATATTTATTTTCAGAAAACATAAATGTGACATATCCCATTCTAATTAAACAGAGAAATAAGTCATTTTATATTTCATTTAAATAACAAAAAAATATAAGTTATTTTATATTTTGATGAGATAACGGATATTATAATTTTTTTATCATCAAAAGTGTTGAATTATAATTTATTTTAGTTGAATTTTAATTTATGTAAAATGTAGGTGGCCAACATCTAAAATTATTCAATTGAATTTGATAACATGTTAAATTTATAATAGAAGAGAACTTGAGAGATGTGGAGTATAGATTTAAATTCCAATAAAAAGAATTTATTAATAAGTGAATTAATACTGTGTAAAAAAAAATTAATAAATTAAAGAGAATACATATCTATTTATATAATAATAATAATATTATTATTATTATTAAATAATTAAATATTATTTTAATAATATAACATAATATTTTAACGCATTTTATGAGAAAATTTCAACACGTGCGTCCAATATTGCCTTAGCTGCAAGATACGTGGGTGCTAAATGCATATTCACGGGTGCATCCTGGGCCCCGGCCCCTCTCTTCCTGCCGGTTTTTGTCACATTCGGTGTGTGTTTTTCCTTTTTTGCAGGGGCAGACGACGAGGGAGGCCGCAAGAAAAGACATAGGGTACACTTTTTATATTGCAAAAGACAAAACCATGAGTTAATAACTGTTTCCAAAGGCTATTTTTTAAGTTCCGATCTCAAGGGACAATAGAAGGAATCCTCACTTGCCTTGTTCCCAGACCAAATCTTCAACTATGTAATGTACATTTGATATATCGAGAAATGTAAGGGAAATAATTGAAGAATTGAGCTTATCAATTTTTTTACCTTCGATTCATATTTCCTTCAAACAGGATTTGGTCTCACTTGCTTGTTTCTTGGTCAGTGTCTCCGAAGAGCTTCCAGTGGTCTTAGGAGTGTTCTCAAATACCACCGATGTGTTGTGGCTGAGACGGACCTTTCAATACATATTTTGATTGAATTAGGGTTGCAAGATCTCATTAATGGTTGCTCAAGTGAAAGCTTATAGGCATTTCAAATGGGCCGACAGTAGCTGTACTTCCTTAAGTGAAAACTTACAGGCCTTTTAATGGAATTAATGCATTTTTATGAAGCTAAAATGTTAGCCCACTGTTGAGGAAAAGAGCAATGTCTCGCGACCGTGGCTGGCTATGATTCGCTGTAGGGGTGAATTCGAATTCGAGAGAAAATGCCATGTTGGAGGCTACCTTGTGTCTAACTAGGGAAAATACCTTTGTGCAATTGAGGCTATCCACGGATAATTAACCCTTTTTCTGTTTGATGAAATGCCTCATTGACGCAGACGCACTTTCAGCTGCCCCTCAAAACATCATTAACATATTCGATTGATACAATCTTATTTGTACAAGTTATATTTTCTCAAAAATATGTGTATATATTACTAGTAGGCCATAATTCTATGAATTTTGAACCTCCCTCTCCTTTGTGTCATTTATATTTTCTTTTCTCTTTGCTCTAATTAAAATTATAAAGAGATTATTGTACTGTTGCGTTCCCCTCCATCCTTATACATGGTTCTTGTTTCTTCCATCTTTGATGCGTTCTGTGTAATCTCATGTCATATGCATTAACGTATCATCTAGCCTTTTGATGTTTGGTTGACCTTGAGAAATTTTCTAAAAACGGTGTTGGTCTTGTCAAATGTAATCCTGCAGGAATGGCTAGATCATGCTTCTCAAGATTCCGGGGCATCAGTCACGGAGCTGTATCACCATTATCAGGCTGTAGATTCTTATCATCCTTTTACCTCATCACTACCCCTACCTCACCGTATCTTCATCTGCCTTCTTCGCTTGTCCTTGCTACTAATTCTGTACCATCCGATGCTCCTCAACGCTAGGATGTGTGGTTTAAACTGCTATAGGATAAGCTGACAACAAGTACATTCAGCACTGCTCTGGGGTTCTGGAAGGGGGACCGCGGCCTTGAACTTTGGAAGGTGAAAAGTATTTACCTCTAATATTCAATCTGCGGACGATTCTATGTTGCCGGCCATGGAATGGGGTATGCTCAATGAAACACCTGCATTATGAATGGCTGGGCGCATCTCCAGATGGCCCTTGGAAACTTTAGTATCGACTAACCCAGGTACAAATACCGTTCTGATGTAACCTTTTCCCACTTTATCCTTCAAAATTCTAATTTAAATATTTACTACTATTACTAAGATCTACATCGATTGCCGTTCCGCTCGGGCCTGCACCCCATGTTTTACAGCGAGCGTCGTGCCCTCCTACTTATCGGGGCCTAGAACTTGCCCCGACGATCGGGTATTGGTTGCGCGCTTCAGCGCCATCCATTTTTGGGGTTATTTGATTCGGTAATGAGTTATTATATACTGTTTAGCGGGTTTCAACTTTCATGACCACCGTTCTACTGTTTTAATCGACCAAAACCCTTTGTGAATTCTAGGTTAGTGTACAGTTGTACACCATAACCCGACTTCCGATTCATCCCGCATTACCAGTTCTGCTTACCAAAAATATTCCACATAAAACTCTCAATTCCGTAGAATGGCTCAACAAAGCAATCCTACCATTTTATCTATTTAAAGTTTGAGAATAGATTAGGGGATTGCGCCCCAATTCCATGATACGTGGTTTCCCCCAGATTTTGAGTATGAACACTATATTTACAGTAGGGTAGTTAACCCCATTTTTTTTAGCTATGAGTAAGTATAATCAATCACCTATTCTTTTTATATTAGTAAATAACATGGAGGTATTATTGTACATCGTGTACCCATCTCTATTAATGTCTGGAAGGACCAGTGTTGTCGTAAGTCTCATTTTGAGTTATTCAAATGCTGCATTGCATTGCTCTATCCATTCATACTTGATCATTCACTAAGTTAGCTTGGTAAAAAATGAGACTATTATAAATAAATTATTTACAAATTTCAAGTAATAATCGATAAACTCTAGAAAACTCCAAAATGGGATTATTGGGTGATTCCCATTTTTCTACAGCCTTAATCTTATAGTGATCGATCTAAATTTTTTCCCCGGATACCACGTGTCCTAAAAATACCATATTTTTCAATTAAAATTCATATTTATAAATATGATAACATACCGATCCAAAAATTTATTACGCCAATGAAGGCAAATGATATATTAATTAATTAAAAAAATATAATTCGAAACTTATAATGTTAATAATGATATATTAATTAATTAAAAAAATATAATTCGAAACTTATAATGTTAATAACATGTCTGAAATGCTGTTTTTTAAATTTTTTCATCATTTATTCATAATTGATGGTATTCGTAAATAAATTTTAAAAAAATATGAAATTCCAATAAATCATAAAATAAGTAATTTATTTTTGGAAGAGAATTCTTATTTAAATAATTCATTTACAACTTTATAAATCCTTACTTTTTATTGACAAATAATATTGAAATTTTCTAAAGTTCCTATTATATACCCTAATTTTAAAAATTTGATATATTTTCAAATAAAGAGTTCTAGTCTTATTTGAAGGTTATTAGGCAGGTGCTCCTGAAGGAGGATGATCTCCCATCCAGAATATTCCCGAGCAACAACGTCACGAACTACGACTTCAATGACAAGACCGGCTTGCTGACCATCCAGCTGTCCAACCCCTGCGAGGTCCAGGGACTCGACCCTCCTGCTGTTCAAAGCGAAGGTTTTTTAGGGTATATAGAGAAAGGGAAGGTGACGAACGTGGAGGCGATGAAGACGAAGATGGTGTGGGTGAAGGTGACTTTGGTATCAGTGGAAAGGCCGGGCAAGGTCCAGTTCACGGCCGGGATGAAGAAGAGCCGGAGGCGAGGGGCCTATAAAACCCCCAGAGATGGGGTTGTGGTTGATAGGTTCTGAAGGCTCCAAGCTGATTTGCTATTCCTATGTTACAGTTTGTGGTGGAGGTTAGAATGCAAAATCACAAAATTTTCTAGCTTAGTCTGTCCATTCCGAAATTTCGCTTTATATTTATAGTAAGAGAGGCTTTCGATTGAACTGATCATTCTTATATTGGGGAATTTAAATGATGTGATTCTGAAACAAGCATCTTTGTTTCTAAGAAAAATATTCAGGGAAGGGTATCAAAATGAAAAGGCTATATGCACCAGCCGGGAATCGAACCCGGGTCTGTACCGTGGCAGGGTACTATTCTACCACTAGACCACTGGTGCTTTGCTATTTTCTTTTACAAATAATTTATAGATTCTTTAATTGGGATTATACATTTGTTTGATACTCGATAATATATATGTAAATTACCTCTACAAGGTCAACAAAATTGTCATCATAATCTTACAAAGCTCTAAAGTCGCAGTGAGGAACTCTGATCTCGCTTAGCTAAAAGGGTTACATCCAAATAAGCAGAAATGGTTTAAGACGGGTAGAATAAGAACCAGAAGACATGGAACCGTACTTCATTTATAAGCTAGACTATGCTCCAGGCAGTAACCATGGACAGGTAACACTTGCAAAGAAAAACAATCTCCTCAGAAGGAAAACTGCTCAACATCTACGGGATATCAATCATCTTCCAAATTTTATGGCAGACCTCATATCCAGACACCTCAGATGAATTGAATTCAAACTTATCAATCAAAATTTTCTTCCTATCGACAATATCTGCAAGTTGTAGATTAAGGAAAAGAAGCAATATAAGGTATAAGGAAGCATTCATATTTGATAGTTGTAGCCTGAGAACACAAGCACTCATCAGATATGTTGAGGAGATACCATTAATCAGAATAAAAAATTCAGAGATTTTCTTCTCCATAAAATTTCATGAATATGTCTGTTCTTTAGAATATAATAGCGCTGAAAAATTTTCTTTTCCAACATTTATCATCAGATTTGTGGGGAAAAAGAGGGCTCCGGTGAAATCTTAAGCCCGTTGATATTCCCTATACAGAACAAAAGGATACAACCTGCAGTCTTTGAGTCATCCTCCAGCTTTGGGATAATATTTGTAACAGAGGCATACATTGATAGGGTCATCCTGGAAATCAGAAAAAAGGATCACATAATATGTATAATCCTATTGATTACCGTTTATGAACCTTGAAAAAGCATTTAGGATTAAATTAATGCTGCACAAAATCCATTTTCCAAATGGATTCATGTTTGTGCCTTACCAAACAAACAAAATCCAGAAGGGACTTCTAGCTGCCACCAATTTCTTAAACTTAAACAAGTGGTTGAATGTGTTTTAGAGACTCTAAAAGCAGGATAAGTCCCTTAGTCAATGATAACTTATGAGCTTACTGTTGCCTTTGTTCGTATTGCTCAAGTTTCTTCAAAGTTTGTCTTTTCTCTTCAATGGAAATCTGCTGATGATCTAGAAGATCAATCTCATTTTCTATGTCTGTGTTCATGCAAATCAGCGTTAAAATAATCAATAAACTGAACCAAGATAATATGATAAACGTTTGCAACTATATCACTTCTATACTCATCTCATATTCTCCATAAGTAGGCGTTCCTTTGCAAGTTCTTCATGTAATTCTCTTTCAAGTTGGTCTAATTCTACATCTACAACAACTTTGGATATTGCTGCTTCAGTTTTCTCCTTGCATTCATCTATCTTTCTCTGGTAATCTGCTTAAATAACAGCTTAAAAACATAAGCTACTAGAGGGGCAATTAGAAAGCACTAAAGAGATTAACTATCATGTCACCTTATGTTTAATTAATTTCCAAACAAGTTTGCAACAATTACTAAGTCTAACTAACAATTTATTATCAGATAATCTTTAAAGATGTCCAAGTAAAGAAAAATGATTGAGACACCACACTACTACAGGGCCCAAGAAGTACTGATCAATAGAAACAGAGGCACTGCTATTTTTAATGGTGAAGCTACTCAACAGGATGTTCTAAGGAAAATATGCCAGAAAATGCAAAGATGCACAATATGAGCAGCAATAAGATTACCAATTAAAACAGCACCATGGCACTGCGCCTGTCAATCCAGGAGCCATAGCTCTTTCTTAGAGAGAAGTTGAGACAATCAGGACATGAACCTCAGTGCAATGAAACACATGGACAACCAAAAAATAATGGATTCAGAATTCATTCTCAGCAGTCCTAGGATTCTGAAAAGAGATGCTAGAGGCAAGCACCCAAAGCAGAAGATTAAGGAATTATTGTTTATTAAAGTAGCAGATTCAATTTTTTTAAGCAGAATAGTTGCTCCCACTTGCTGTGACTTTACTAGATTTAGAGAGAATGAGGAGCAATCCAACAAGGTTAAAGTCGGCTTGGTAGCAGAATTTTATGTCGTCACATCTCAGTCAACCGTTGGTTTCTGAAGCATAGTTTCCAAGGAATCTGAATACATGCGTCAAGTACAGTACATTTACTATGTTAAACAAAAGGTAACCAGACCTTGTAGAAAGCTCTGCACTTCGGAGGAATGGGTATCACAAGAGGATTGAAGAGCTTGAGATTGTTGGAGACAGTAGGCAAGGTTGTTCATGTCCTTCCTGTCCTTCAAAACTCGGGAAAGATCATCACAGTAAGATATGAGATTCTCCAGATCAGTCTTGCGGGAGGAATCCGCCATTTTATCCAGAGACTCGAACTGCCAACAGGGCATGAAGATAATTACAGTTTCAGTGGAAGATATTCTGCGTAGGGTTAGTTATCTCGTTCAGACCATTTTTTTAAACAATAATGAAAACTTTTATGCTAAAATTAAATTTAAACCAAAGCGAGACAAATTAGAGCATCACAGCCTACTTAGGCAGGTAGGAATTTGAATGTCGAACAATGGCTTTGTCGAAGAGCACCGCTAATCAAGACTGTGACTTGCTTCCAACAGAAGCCATTATCATAATAAATAATTAAGGTTTCATTCGGAGGTTCAAACAACCGAAAGATTTACATCAAAGAAGAGACCGAAACTTACTAAGGCAGGAATCCAAGACCACCTTCAGGCAGGTAAGGACGCAGTAAGTTAGAATTTTGGCACTGAAATCCTTCAGAGGAAAGAAGAAAGCGTCGAAGAGGGAGACAAACAGTGAAGCAGCACACAAGAAGGAGAAAGATCATCGTTTCGAAACCCACCTTACAAGCCGGAAAAAAGGCGAAAGTTGAGACTGACTGGAGCCGAGGCGAGTCTGTAACTGAGAGAATAGAAGAGCCTAAACGAGGCCAAGCTGTAGAGATCTAGTCTATTCTCCACTAAACGGGATCGCGTCCGGCGAGGCTGTGGTGGAGGCCAAGCTGTAGAAATCTAGTCTATTCTCCACTAAACGAGATCGCGTCCGGCGACGCTGTGGTGGAGGCCAAGCTAGGAGTTCTCAGCCTAACCGTTTTTCTCAGTTTCCTTTTTTTTTTTTGATTTAGCTGCAACAAGACTTTGGATGGTTTTAAGGTAAAATAAAATGGATCAAGAGGAATTGTAATTTTATATTATTTAAATGATTTTAATATTTTTATATATTATTCAAGTTAGTATTTATTTTATTTTATTTTTTATATATTTTAAATAAATTTAAACAGTAATAATATAATACCGTATTTTTGTAATTAAAATTTAAAAAAAAAGTTAAGTTGAAAAATAAAATAAATTGAAAATTGAATAAATTAATTATGTAAATTAAAAATAATAATCTAATTAATTGAGATAGAAAGAAAATTTATTTATTAAATTCATTATGCAAATTAAAAATAATAATCTAATCAATTGAAATCGAAAAAAATATATATTTTAATTAAATTAAAAAATTAATTGGATAACATGAATAATGATGTATTAGGTATATAATAGCCGGGTCCTGGTGTATTATTATTTTTTTGCACAATACATAGAAAAACCAACTCCCAGTTGGACCTTCTCTTTTTCCTTTGAATTAAATGATAACATGATGATATTCCCTGCATTTAAACCCTAAAAATCAATCAAGGAAAATAATAGTAATGGAATTAAGCAAATAATATATAAATTAAAAACTTACTAAGAGTGTACCGAGCAAATTTGAAGAATTGGATACATTCATTTATGAATATACCACCAAATTTTACAAAATTAATGTTAGTAAATTTATTAATCTCACTTTTTGGTGTAACTTCCCTATTTACCACTTGTGATAAACTATGATGAATTCACCTATCAAAATTATTATACTCAGATTATATTTTATTATATCGTTAATAGTTCCATATTTAATATAGGGATAAGAAACTTTGGGTTGCACTACCGATACAACCGTCAAATACCGTGATAGGTATTAAAACATAAATAATATAAAATATTTTTATTTTCAATAAAAATTTAAAATATTTATATAATATTAGTAAACAAAATTAATTATTATAAAATTTCCAACAAGTAATATTTTATTGTTTATTGGAAAACTTGCGATTCTGAGGAAGGATATTTCGCATCAAAAGTGTTGCTTTCCTTTAAAGTAATTTGAGAATTTCTCTTGTGCTTGAAAGTGATTTGAGAGAAGGGTGGACTACAAAGTTAACTACAGGGTAATGATTTCAGGGGCAATACCACCTCTACTAAAATGTTAATATTGAGTATAGAACTTTTTAAATAGTTTTTTTCTAAAATATATATTTTTTATATAATTTTATTAGAATAATGATCTCATCCATGTAATAGCACATCACATCATAGTAATTATTGATGTGTTATTTCATAAACATTGTATAGTGTTTTATATTGGTGCCTACTGATCGACGTTAATTACTTTTTATTTGCATTGAATGAACTATTTTAGGAAGAGTGCTCTCACTTATTCTTTAAAATACGAACCACCAACGTCTAGTTAATCACTAATTGGAGTCTCATTTTTTCAAATTATAGTATTTATTTTTAAAATTTGAGTAAGAGTTTTACCCTTTACAAAATAAGGATGCTAGTATCACTTTCTAAAATATGGATTAAAATCTATTATTCATAAAATATAAGTCATAATTCTATTTTCTAAAATATAGGTCGAAACCCAATTTTCACAAAATACAATTTTAGTGTATCCATGCATTTTTTTTCAATTTCAACCAAACATTTATAGAATGCATCGCACATCACACAATTCAAAATGAGTAGAAAGCATATATCGATCCAATGAAAAAATCATAATCCCACTCACCTTAATTGGGAACGTGTTTGTCACGAGGGATTCTAGAGTCTTGAGATCCTTTAACACGATCGAGTATGATTTGTTCTTTTTTGTTCAATAATATGTTATTTAACATCTTGTACTTTAACATTTACAAATTTATGATTTTACCCCTTATATCCAAATCTCAAAATTAAGAAAATTTCAAGGTTAGCAGCTCTAAATACATTACCTCCCAAGTCTGAGTTTGATACTTGAAAATAAGAAGTCTAGTCATTATTTTCCCACTCGGGGTCAGGAATCTCCTATTCCCACATGTGGTCTCAAGGGCATTTACGTCATTTTTCCTTAATGGTCTCTCAACCAAACATGGTCTTATTGTTGATTTTTCCACATGGTCTTAAGTCTAGATTCTCAATATTTAAACACACCCTTAATAGGTTGTTCTTTTCCTTCGTCCAAACATGTCCTTAGGGGCAATTTGGTCTTTCTCTCTCTAGGCCATCAGTTGACGACTCTAGAGTACTCTCTTAATCTGCAACTCATTCAATCGACATTATCTTCTCGATTTTGAGTACCCACAATCCATTTTGCCACAAATGTCCTATCTACTATCAGTCCTAGATCGACGATTTCTCGGCTCAACATTTGAAGTTCCTACCCATCACTACCTATTATTCAATGTCTATGTCACGCCCCGACCCGGTTTGGTCGGATCCCCGTGATCAACCCGCCGTTCCCTTGGTTTAAGAGGGTTTCCGCTTCTTTTAATCAAGAGGAGCCAAGTGTAATTTCAAACATTGTTCCCTGGAATAGCATAAATCAATCAAATGCAAACTTAAAAGGAGCTTTAAGCATACCTGACGGAGGGTACATATTCACGGTTTCTTTCATTATGTCTCCTTACTCTTGAGAAGGGGTAAAAGGGAGGAGATGAGTTCTACAACTTAGGGAGCGGATGCTGGGAATGAGTTTTCAAGAAAAATAGCTCCATTCAAACTGTGTCAAGGTTATCATTTCCTTTAAGAAGGATTTTCCTCAAATTTCGGTTTTTAAAACCTTTTCCATTACCATATTATGTGTGCTTAGCTCTTTTAGCTCTGGGTGTCACAGGAAAATATGGAAGTAATCACATTGTGCCTTCCCTCATCTCATTTTCATTTTTCACTCAGATAATGGCACCACCACTTAGGCACCCCTCCGTCACCCCCACCACCAAATACCATTTATAACAATATGAATCACAATCATATTGTGGCACTCATGGTCATTTCTCATAATGGTTCCACACGCACAATGTTACGAAAGCTTGTGCAACACATGTCATGTAAACCCAGATCCTTTGAGGATAAGAAAACCAGGAAAAGATCTGGTCGATTCAAAAGAGAAAATCAAGCCATTTAACGAACCAAAGATGGTAAAGAAGGGCTAAAATGGGAATTTGGAAAATTGTAAGTGACCAAAAAGTCATGGGGAAAAACCATTAAGTAAAATGTATGGGAAAACCAGATCAGTTCAGGGTGAACCGAACCTGAACCGGATTGAACCAGTTTGAACTATACTTGAACCAGTTTCTAAATTCATTTTTCTTGGTGGCTTAAAATGATTAAATTGGGAAATTGAAGCCACCAATGGGAAATGAATTTAGACGAAATTAGAAATTTTTAGATTTGAGAAAACCGGTCGAATCAGGCTTGAACCGGTAGATTTTCGCCATTGAACCCGGTCGGACCAGACCGGCTCGAAACAATGTTGCATTCTTCCTCAGGATGATAGCACTGTTCATCGATTAAAAAACTTTCCTTCTCTGATGAAGGAATATCCTCTCTGATCTAGGCATTTTTTGAAGAGGATAAGCTCGAGTTCCCTATATAAGGAGCTCCCCTCCATTCATCCTCCACACACCTCAAATTGTCATTCTCTCTCAAGTGCTCCATTTTTCTGTGAAGCTCGAACTAGAGCTCCTACTTGGGCACTTTTCTTAGCCTCAAAAGGCAAGGTCGGGTCCTATAGACTCTGAGGTAAGTCATCTACCTAACAGCAATCTCCCTTCGACCCGAGGACCGCCGGAGAAGCGCTGGTGGAATCAAATAGTGAAGCAGCTCCAATAGACCAAAGCTGCCCTATTTTGGACAAGCTAAATTCAGAAAAATTTAGACCACCTCCGGCCAAACCAAGTCCATCCCCATGGCCCTCACACTACTCCACAGAGGTGAAATGAAAGCCAATTCAACCCTCCTCCAAATCCTTATTGACAATGATACCCAAATCGTGTAGGAACACATGAGACCAGAACTTCGACAAGAAAAAAGCTAGTGTGGACTTGGAAGCTGACTAGGGACGAACACGTCATAGTCAACGGGTGAGTGAGCACATTTAATATCGTATCCGGTTGGGGTGATGAGAACCATTTTAAGCTAAAAACTACTTATCGGTTGTGAGTGGGATTATTTAATGTCATACTCGGTTAGGGTGATGAGCAAATTTCAAAAGTAAAAAACCTACTTACCGGTTGTGAGTAGGAATAAACAAACACCATACCCGATTGATATGATGAGTTTCCTTAAGGAAAGGAAAAAACAGCCTACTGGTTGTAAGTGGATCCATCATCACACCCGATTGGTGTGATGAGATAAAAAGTAATTTTTGTCAGAAGTGTTCACCCCTGATTATGTGACAACTACTTAAACTAATTGGGAGACCTTGACAGGAGCAAGAACAGCTCTAATAGGTTAGGGGCCTCGGTTTTTTAACTCATAGGACTCAAGACCCAGTTTTGGAAAATATGTGCACGGGGCCCAAGGCCTATGGGCACGAGCTGAAGCCTGTAAACAAACATGATTAGGAAGAGCCATGATGTAAACCCCATCCTTTGATAATAAGAAAACCCTGGAAAAGAACTGGTCATTTCCAAAAACAAAATTGAGTCGGTTTATAAACTGTAACCGATGGAGAAAGGGCAAACCGGGAAATTTATAAATCTCGAGTGACCTAAAGAGTCGCAAAAGTCATGAGAAAGGACTTTAGGATGAATTTGAAGTGAAAACCAAATCGGTTCAAGTGAATCGGTTTGAACCACAATTGAACTGGTTTCTAAATTCATTTTTCTAGGTGGCTTAGAAAATTAAAATTGGAGAATTGAGGCCACCATTGGATAAAGAATGAATTTAGTTGGATTTACAAATTTTTAATCTTGAAAAACTCAGTCGAATTAGGCCTAAAAGGGCCAGTTTAAGCATTGAACCCGGTTTGGATCGGTCTGGTTCGGAATAGTGTCGTCTTCTTCCTTAGATGATAGCACTGTTCACATGCCAGAAAAGCGAATAGCACCAACGAAGATGAAAACTCTCTATTCGGGGAATTTTTGGCCATGAATGATCGCCATAAAGGTGCCAATTGGACGGCCAAGGAGTCCCTGAGCTTCCTATATAAAGAGCTCCTCCTCGTTCATCCTCCTCACACCTGAAAACTCCTCTCTTTCTACTACTCCAATTTGTGATGAATTTCGAACCAGAGCTCTAACTTGGACATTTTTCTAAGCCAAATAAGGCGAGGTCGGGTTCCTTAGATTCTAGGAGAAGTCAGCTATCCAATGGTAATCTCCATTTGCTCTGAGGATTGCCGAAGAAATGTTGGCGTGATCGAACAATAAAGCAGCTTCGGTGGACCGAAGTTGCCATGTTTCGGCCGAGCTAAAAACAACCAATTTGAGCCCTTTTCAAGCCAAACCATGCTCTCCCAACACTTCCATAGCCCTCATACAACCGAATTAGGGTGGAAAGGTAAGCCAATTTGGCTCCCCTTTGTAATTTTTGATCAGTGTTAGAAAGAGAATTGACGAAACCTCACTAACCGAATTCTCCCTCAATTCGATATGAATTGATGCAATTCTTGATCCTAGGAGAAATCTCAAGACGAAAGCTATATGCCTCAATTGAAAGCTCGGACCACCGCACCCCCGGCGGTAAGCTTTCAAAGCTTCCTCTCTCTAAGTCCAGTTTTCTGATAAATCTCCGTTTGAGCTTAATTTGGATCCAAATGACACAATTCAAAGCTCCATTAAATCATGTGGAAGTGTATGAACTCAATTTTACCTTCAATTTCAACTATTAAACCCGATTTAATAGTTAATTTGATGAAATTAAATTTGGGCAGTTTGAAAGGGGGAAATTGGTGGAAAATTTTGGGGATTTTGGGAATTTCGTAAAATTGAGTGACCAAAGTGCAATTTGGAAAAAAGCCACATTAGGGGAAAATACACTGCATTTATCGGGTGAGTAAAATTTTTCACATCATACTGATTGGGATAATGAGTACCTTAGAAAGGAAAAACCACTACTAAGTGGAAATTTTAATATCATGCCTGGTTGGGGTGATGGGAGAAACACACGGAAAAACTACTTACTGGTTATAAGTAGATCATATCTGGTTGGTATGACGTACTTCTTAGAAGAAAGTAGAAAACCCGCTTAACAGTTATAAGCGGAGATGTCCTCACACTCGGTTGGTGTGATTGACAAGTAAAAAGGTTATTTTTTCAGAAGTACTCTCCCCTTACAGTGTGTCAATGCTTAAAAATTTTGGGAGGCCTTCTTGGCAAGAGCTCGAATAGCTCAAATAGGCCAGAGGCCTCGGTTTTGGAACTTGGGAGCTAATGCCCGATTTTTTAAAATCTCTTATAGTGGGCCCAAGGCTAGTTGGCATGAGCAGGAGCTCATAAATAAACATGATGATAAGCCATGAAAACTTTTAATGAATGAATGATGTGATTTGGCCATGGTACCAAGATAGGACCGACATATTGATGGACTAGCGGCAGTGTGACAAGACCAGGTTGATGGACTGGTGGCAGTGCAACAAGACTAGGTCGACGAACCGGTCTAGACAAACAGCTGCAGGTCGAGTTGAGGGTCAGAGTCATTGGACCAATGGCACCAAAGATTAATGGCTAATATGGAAAACTTTGTTTGTGCATGCACTTGAGGTTCTGGACCATTAAGACGTCCAAGAGGGGTGGGATCGGGATGAGGTCCCTATCCTCATACGAACATGGAGTTTCTTTTTAGGTTTGAGGGTCGGATGTAGTAAACATCCACTCATTCCCAGTGTATAAGTGGACGGGTTTCTATCTAGGTAGCCGGTAAAGTTGCATTGACGCCACAAGTGGGTGCAGTGGACGGGCTACCGTGCGAATGTGTAATCCCTTCATGATGAAGGGCGTGTGTTAATTGTTAAACACACTGATTATGGATAATGAGGCATTATGGTTTTGAATATCCGTGAATTCAAGGAAGAAATGATTTTAAAAGGAAATAAGGAGTCTCGCACACTCCAATTTAAAACTATTTTATGGAAACTCATTTTCAAACACTCATTCATTGAGTTGTCGAACTCACCCCCTCCCTTTACCCATTTTCAGGTAACTGAGGGAAAAACCTACCTATAGATATTTTGCTAGCTAAACTTGCAAGATAGGTTTGTAAGTTTAAATTATTCAGTTTAGTTAATGTTATTACAGGAAAGGTATAGGTTTAAAGGACGCCTTACTCCTTACGATTTAGATAAAGGGGAAACCCTTAATAAACCTGGAGAGTGGCGGGTTGCTTATGGGGATCCGACCAAACCAGGTTAGGACGTGACACATGAAAACTCCTAATTAAAGGGAATTATTTGTGTGATGCGCTACGGTATCGAGTCAAGACCGACAATGCTCAATGGACTGGCGATAGTGCATTAGGGTCAGGCTGACGGACTGGCCTAGACAAATAGCTGTAGGTCGGGTTGAGCATCACGGCCATTGGTCCGTTGGCACAAAAGAGGATGGCTAGGTATATGAAAACTGTTGTCTGTGCATGCACTTAAGGATCGAGATTATCAAGATGCCCTAGAGGGTAGTGATGGATACCAAGGGTTGTTGGACGGCATGGGTTGCGATAAGGGCAGTTTGTCATACTAGTCAGTCATGAAGCTTTGGGACCTTCTTGCGCATGAGACCGGGCAGGGACATGATGAGGTCTCGTCCTCATGCGAACACGTAGTGGCATTTGAGTCTGAGGGTCAAATGTCTAGGACATCCACTCAGACTCAGGGTAGAAGTGGATGAACTTCTATCGGGGTGGACAGCAAAGTCGCGCTGGTCCCCAAGTTGGTGTAGTCTGGGACTGCTCTATGAATGTGTGTACCCTTCTTGATGAAGGACGTGTGTTTATTTGCTAAACGCCTCTCGAGGCAAGTGGAGAGCTAAACACACATAATATGGAAATGAAAAAAAAAAGTTTTGGAAATTTGAGTTTGAGGAAAACCTTAAAAAGGATTTGTTAACCCTGGCATGGTTTGATAAAGAAACTAATCATTTTTAAACTCACTCCCAACACCCGCTCACTGAGTTGTAGAAACTCACCCCCTGCCTTTACACCTTTTCAGGCAAAAGAGAAAGACCAACCATAAAGACTCCTCACAGTTGAACCGTAAGGACAGGTACAAAAATTTTAATATATGCAGTTTTATATAATGCTATTCCAGGAACAACGGGAAAAAGGATGACTAACTACTCGCGTTTTAGAAAGGGGTGAAACCCCTCATAGACCAAAGGGAGTGGCGGGTTTCTTACGGGAATCCGACCAAACCGGGTCAGGGCGTGACAACTGTAGTGGTATCAAAACCTATTTTCTCGAATACATTACCAAGACTATATAACGTAGTAACTAAGAGAAATCAATTTAAATTTTTTTTCAGATGGCTCCCAAGAGAATAACCAAGAAAATTAGGATTGATGTCACCAACACCAACCAACACTCTATCCTCGTAGGAAGACAACCCTAGAAACTCTCCAAGGCCCGAGATATAGTAGAAGTCCCAAAGAACTAAGAGACATTAGGGGGGAGTATCCAGGAGAATGGTGCCATGACCTATTGAGGTCATAGCCCCATGTATGAAGGGAGTCAAGCCTGAAGCTACGAACGCCAGTAAGGGCTTATAACCTTACCAAGGAGGATGCTTATCAAGAACCACGTAGCTCCTTATCTATTTCATAACTACCTTTTTGTAACAGGGTTAAGACCCCCAACGTATTGCACTCCTTCTCCGTTAATGAAGAACTCCAAATTCCTAAAACCCTGTCTCTCCAATATGAATTGATCTTGTGCCTCAACTATAGGAAGATAGCCAAACAAAATAGCATTACCCTATACACCATGAAGACCAGGGAGAATCCCATCCCAAATAAATGAACCAGTAGACTAAGGAGTCTACGAGAACTCTTGGAGTAACTACTAGGCCAAGAAAACTCGTCAAGAAAACCATCAAAGTGTGTGGGCACAAGGAGACTGTGTGCCTCAACTACACAACAAAGGGTCATAAGAAAAACTAAAGGAAGGACCCTGAGAAGTTGCAAATGGGATAGAACCTTGAGATGAATTTTTTCCTAAGGAGAACTATAAGCCCTCCAGGAGTAAAGAAGGAAGTACTCCCACTTGAGAAGGCAAGTCTCGAACGTTGAAAGACAAAGGGGATGTCTTAGGATAGCAAAGTATGACCTTTGGAAAAATAGAGGAGCCAAGTAGGGTTATAGATGAACCTAGCAAAAAGATACAACTAGTGACTATGGGATGAACAAGGAGACGCCATAGGAAGGATCGAAAAGTAGTAAAGACCACACCCTAAAAAGGGCGACATGATAGGCATCAAGGTTGGGTGAACTCGACGGACAATTGTTCCGAGACAAGTGAACAAGGAGGGTGGTAGGGATGAGACAGTTAACAAACTAATACTCGTAAGAATTATGGAGTTACACCCAGACGAAGAAGGGAGAAGTGAAAAGGCCAAACATCGGAAAAGAAGGATGAAGGTAAACCTTAAGGAAATCATTGGTCGAAAACATATTAACGACCTAACTCAAGTCGTGAGAAGGATTAAGTAAGCATCTCGCAAGGTGATCAAGAGACCTTGAAACAAGGAGGATTTGAACCCCTCCCTAGAGAAATAAACTGGTACTAGGATATAAGTGAGAATGAGGAAAGGGTACAAAAGACGCCCATAAGATTTCAAGAGTAAGGGTAAGCAAGAGAGGACGGCATCAAAGGATGTCATTTAAGGTTAGATACTCTCAAGGACGAATGAAAAAGAAATTATGAGAGAAAGGGGAAGAATCCTACGAAGGAAGAAAGCCCTAGAAAGGCAGACATATCCCAACTAAGATGTAATGGAACCAATTGAAGTAGATAGGAAGATAAGCTTGCAAATGAAGTATAGGTTGAGGCGAAAAGATCAAGGAAAGCATACTAGGAGGGCAGAGGGAGTAAATTAAAACCAAGGAATGAGTAAATAGGAAGATAGCATCAAAAGATATCGTAACAAGTAAGAATGGGTGGACTACCCATAATAAGGAAATAAAGTAAAAAACATATGAGAAACCTTGGAGAAGTAAGCCCTCTGATTAAGAAGTGATTAAGGGGAACAACCAATGACATCAAGACTAGTTATGGTCCACGCTCGCTTAATGGAGACTAAAGAGTGGACAGTAGGGCATAGTGTGGAGTACACACAATAAGACCCAATAATCAAAAGTTCCTTGGATATGGAGTAAGGGATGAAATGGAAATTTTAAGACAATGAAGGATTAAAAACAAACAAATGTCCAATATAAGAAGGGTGTAAGGAGATAAAGGAAGGAAACCTTCAAGAGATGGTAAGAAGATTGAACGTGTAACTCCTAGGGTGGAGATCTCTACTTTGAAGGACATAGTAGAGGATGAAACCATCAAAAAGGGAACTTGCCAAACAAATGAATGGACACGTAGACCGAAAGAGATCAACTCGAAATAAAGAATCGTGAAATGGTCACGAGCGAGTAAGAGTGGATTGAGGAAAGGAAAGTCCTTGAGTAAAGGATGCCATTGGAAATGAATAAGGACATAAGAAGGGAAAAAGTCCAGGCATGTCAGTAAGTCAAGAAGAAATCAGGAAACCGATGGTTGGAACCGGGAAAGCCCAATGAGAAAGTTAGGAAGGGATGAATAGATAAGGGAAACTGACACGGCTATGTAAGATACGACATCAAAAATAGAAAGGATGATGGGATAACGATGAAGGTAGTCAAGTAATACTACCCGATTAAAGGAAGGAACGAAATTATATGATCCCCAAAAGGCTGGAAAGTCGAGAACAACCAGCAATAAAATGTTCTAGAATTATAGTGGACAAAGACAATTTCTAGAACATATCATGCTATAAGGGACATATAGGTCCAACAATCCTAGGAAAATGTGACTCAAGTAACAAAGAGTCAGTTAGTTAAGCATGACAAAATTAAACATAAATATTTAGACCAGAATTGTAAATTAAGGATGGAGGAAAGACCACTATAGGACAAAAAGGGGGATAATATCAAAACCTGTGAAATGCTCAAAAGAACACCAAGCCAAGGGTTTCCATGATCAAGAGAATAATTGGACAAGAGAACGATTGGGCATTTTGGAACTCCCAATCTTGGAAATTTTGGATAAAAAAACTTTCAAGAGTAAGGATCTTACCCCTAAACGAGAAGAAACATTAGATCTAAGAAAGTACTTGGACACGGGGGCAAGACAAATAAAATGGACTGATTCCAAAGGAGTAAATAAATGATCGAAAGGGGAGGAAATCCTCAAATATATTGTATGCAGAATTAAGTGAAAGAAGTACCCAAAGCAGTAGCATGTCGAGGAAAACCCCAAGATGACATAAAGGGAAATTATTCCCGATGTAAATGATACGTAATCTAGTTTTGGGGACAAAACTCATAAAAGGAGGGGAGATTTATAAACTCCATTCCTTTAAGGATAAGAAAACTGGGAAAAGAACCAATCAATTCAAAAGAGAAAACCGAGTCATTTAATGAATGAAAGATAGTAAAGAAGGGCTAAAACGGGAATTTGGAAAATCCCAAGTGACCAAAAAGTCATAAAATTCGTGGGGAAGAACTATGAAGTAAAATGGATGGGAAAACTGAACCGGTTCAAGGCGAACCAGACCTGAACCGGTTTGAACTATATTGAACCGTTTTCTAAATTCATTTTTCTTGGTAGCTTAAAATGACCAAATTGGGAAATTGAAGCCAGCATTAGATGGGAAATGAATTTAGACAAATTTAGAAATTTTTAGATTTGAGAAAACCGGTCGAATCGGGTCTGAACCGGCCGATTTTTGCCATTGAACCCGTTCGAACCAGACTAGGTTGGTTCGGAACAGTTTCGTCTTCTTCCTCAAGATGATAACACTATTCATCGGTTCAAAAACTTTCCTTCTTTGGTGAAGGGATATCCTCTTCAATCTGGGCATTTTCTAAAGAGGATAAGCTCGACCAATATGGAAATTGGTCGGATAAAGGGTCCCCGAGCTCCCTATATAAGAGCTACTCTCCATTCATCCTCCACGCACCTCAAATCGCTATTCTCTCTCAAGTGCTCCATTTTCTGGTGAACTTGAACCAGAGCTCCGACTTGGACACTTTTCTTAGCCTCAGAAGGCAAGGCCAGGTCCTACAAACTCCGGAGGAAATAAGCTACTTGACAACAATCTCCCTTCGACCTGATGACCGCCGGAGAAGCGCTGGCAGAATCAAATAGTGAAGTAGCTCTGATAGGCTGAAGTTGCCCTGTTTTGGCCGAGCTAAATTTGACCAAATTCATACCTCCTCTGGCCAAACCAAGCCTCTCCAATGTCCCCACATCCCTCACACGACCTCCACAGAGGTGAAAGGTAAGCCAATTCAGCCCTACTTTGTAGTTGCATATCGGTGTTACAGAGAAAGTGCCAAATTTCACTGGTAAAATTCACCCTCATATGGAC
Organism: Trapa incisa; assembly: GCA_030064435.1. NCBI lineage: Eukaryota > Viridiplantae > Streptophyta > Magnoliopsida > Myrtales > Lythraceae > Trapa > Trapa incisa. The sequence continues at coordinate 15,382,145 of CM057780.1, read as the reverse complement.
TTCAATTGTAGCAATTCTTGATCCTAGAAGGAACATAAGGACGAGAGCTACCTCCCCAGATTGAGAGCTCAGACCACCGCACCTCCAACGGTAAGGTTTTGAAGCTTTCTCTCTCTATGACTAGTTCTCCGGCGAAACTTCGTTTGAGCTCATTTCATACTCAAATTCTGCAATTCAAAGCTCCATTTAATCGTATAGAAGTTTAGGAACTGATCCATGCAATTAATTGGAGCAATTAACCCCAATTGAACGACCAATTTGAAGAAATCAAATTCGGTCAGAAAAGGGGGAAGAAATTGAGGGGAAATTTTGGGGGAAATTGGGGATTTCAAAAATTTGAGAGATATCCATGCAATTTCTCAAAATTGAAGGTTAATTGGCAATGAGAAAGATGATGGGGGACCAATTGGTCAATTTTTGAAATATTTGGGGCCAAATTTCCATTTTTGGAAAGTAGGGGCAAAATCGTAATTTTTGAAAAGTTGGGGACCAAATTGGGAATTTGGAAAATCCGAGTCCCTTACACAATTTTAAGTAAATTAAGGATCCAAAGAGGATACTGAAAAACCTTGGGATTTAATTTGGGGAAAATTTAGCATTAGAGACCTAAAGTCAAGAAAATGAACTTTAGGGACCTAAGTGCAATAAACCAAAAACTTTGGGCATATTCGCTCATACATGAGAAAATGAAGGTTGTCGTGTCGAATCCTTATTGACAATGATACCTAAATCATTTAGGAACACGTTAGACCAGAATGACAGTAAGAAAAAACTACTGTAGACTTGGAAGTTGAATGGGGGCGAACACATCACAATCAACGGGTGAGTGGGCAAATTTAATATCGTACCCGGTTGGGGTGATGAGAACCATTTTAAGCTAAAAACCACTTACCGGTTGTGAGTGAGATTATTTAACGTCATACTCGGTTAGGGTGATGAGCAAATTTCAAAAGTGAAAAACCTACTTACTGGTTGTGAGTAGGATTAAACAAACATCATACCCGATGGGTATGATGAGTTTCCTTAAGGAAAGGAGAAAATCGTCTACCGATTGTAAGCGGATCCATCATCACACCCAGTTGGTGTGATGAGATAAAAAGTATTTTTTTTTGTCAGAAGTGTTCTCCCCTAATTGTGTGATAACTACTTAAACTATTTAGGAGACCTTCATGATAGGAGATAGAATAGCTTTAATAGGCCAGAGGCCTTAGTTTTAGAACTCATAGGGCTCAAGGCTCAATTTTGGAAAACACATGCAGCGGGTCCAAGACCAATGGGCATGGGCTAAAGCCCGTAAACAAACATGATTAGGAAGAGCCATGAAAACTCCTAATTAAATGAAATTATTTGTGTGATGTGCCACGGTATCGAGTCAAGACCGACAATGCTCGATGGACTGGTGGTAGTGTGTCAGGGCCAGGTCGACGGACTGTACTAGACAAATTGTTGCAAGTCGGGTTAAGTGTCGGGGCCGTTGGACCATTGGCACAAAAGAGGATGACTAAGTATATGAAAATTATTGTTTGTGCATGCACTTAAGGATTAGGACCATCAAGATGCCCCATGGAGGGAGTGATGGATCCCAAGGGTTGTTGGATGACATGAGGGGCGATAAGGGCAGTTTGTTGTACCAGTCAGTCATGAAGCTCTGGGAGCTTCTTGCGCATGAGACCTGGGTGGGGATAGGATGAGGTCTAAGGGTCAAACGTCCGGGACGTCCACTCAAACCCAGGGTAGAAGTGGACGGGCTTCTATCCGAGTGGACAGCAAAGTCGCGCTAGTCCCCAAGTGGGTGCACTCTCGGACTGTCTTGAAAATGTGTGTACCCTTCCTAATGAAGGGTGTGTGTTTGTTTTGCTAAATGCCTCCCGAGGTAAGGCGAGAGCTAAACACACCTAATATGGAAATGAAAAAAATAGGTTTTGGACATTTGAGTTTGAGGAAAACCTTAGAAAGGATTTGTTAACCCTGGCATGGTTTGATAAAGAAACTAATCATTTTTAAACTCACTCCCAACACCCGCTCACTGAGTTGTAGAAACTCACCCCCTCCCTTTATCCCTTTCAGGCAAAAGAGGAATACCAACCATAAAGACCCCTCACAGTTGAACTATAAGGACAAGTGCGAAAATTTTAATATATGCAGTTTTGTATAATGCTATTCCTGGAACAACAAAAAAAGGACGTCTGACTACTTGTAGTTTAGAAAGGAGTGAAACCCCTCATAGACCAAAGGGAGTGGCGAGTTGCCCATGAGGATCTGACCAAACCGGGTTGGGTTGTGACATGTTATCTCCCCATCCCTTAACACACTGAATTCATTCCACAACTTTTGTGCTAAAACTGTGCTTAAAGTACGGGAGGCCAGGACTCTCCAGAATCTCCCCTTTTCATTTGATGAATGCACAAACACTGGGAGCTTAGTTTTACGTAAGTCGGCATCCCTTTGCAAGCAATCATCCCAACAATCCCAGGCTCGGGTTTCGCCGCATAAACCCGACCCAATCACAATTACAACAAGCATAGCATACACACATCGGGAGTTCGACACTCTACAGCCCTCTCCCTAAATTTCATACAAGGCATGAAGCCAAAACTATTCATTTTCCTTGGTTTCTCAAAAACTGGCATTCACCTAGCTTCTGGTTCTGATGACCAGTTCATTTCTTTACTTTAAAAATGATCTTTGATTTATTAGGCATGCTTATTACTGATTACACTTCTTATATCAGTTATCAAAGTGCAACTTAACCACTAAAGCACACAAGGCCACACACAAATCAAACAATGGCTTGGTTGGTCCAATAGGATGCGCCGCCAACAAATGGTATTTAACCAAAACCCACTCACTCGTTCACGACACATCTTTGTCTCGTGTGGTATCCCGAAATCTCGCTTGATAATTCTGGTCCTATCTGCAAGGATAGCCAACCAATGTTAGGTTCACTCATGACCACAACACAGCCTACCGTACTCATTCTTACGGTAAAGTCTAAGTCATTTTTCGGAGTCCCGGCTAACTAGTTCGATAATTGATGGCCCGCCTCTTGGCCGAGCATTTTCAATGGGACCTCCTTGGCTGAACACTCATGCTCATTACAATGAGCACCCACCAAGTTGTTGCCACCACTTTACTAACCATCAAGGGTTCATTTTACCAAATTACCATTTGGTTCTTCTATTGGCAAAAAATATCGTTTTACCCTTTTCTCTTAAACTTTCCCTCTTTAGAACTTAGACTTTTTCAAGTCTCCCATTTGGGTCCCCCAATTTCCATGGAGTTCAATTCAGGTCATTGATGACCAATTTAAACCTTTCAAGGCACACTTTCTTGAAATTTCCAAAACGCCCCTAAGTTTTAGCAAAATTACACTTTTGCTCTTTCTCTTTAAAACTTAGGTTTCAGGGTTTATTAACCCTTCAAATTTCTTATTCAAGCCCCCAAACTCTTTTAACTCATGTTTGGGTCCTTAGGTTTCCCAAAGGTTACTTTTTAGCCATGTAAAACCATGATTTCGTATTTAGGTCCCTAACTTTGCATTATTTGCAAATAGGTCCCTATTCCTTCAAAAATAGTCAACCCTAGTCCCCATCATTCTCTAAACTTTTCTTTCAGCCACAAAACTTTATTTTGCCCCTTAGGAAGATCCATTAAAAATCTCAATTACATTTGGGTCTCCTAACTTTCAAATATTTGCATTTTGGCCCCCAACCTTAGACCCAAAATTAAACTAACTCTAAAAAAATATCAAACTAAGTGGAGAGGTCCCTTAGCCTCCCTCTAGGCCATTGTAAGACTAGTTTGGTCGGGGTCATTTAGAGGTGGTTTGATCAGACATGATCAAAATCTTGCATATAAACGTAGTGGAGTCGGGTTGAAGTTGGGATCTTACCATAGATGGCACATCGACCATCGAGTCCGGTGGAGTTGGAAAGCTGACTCTCCTAGAAACCTCTAGCTACTTGAATGACCTTAATTGGTGGTATGTAGCTCCTGCAATCCATGTTTTAGTCAGCTTGGCTCTCAGACCCATGATTCAAAAATTGGATGATTTAATTTATCCTCATATCTAACTCAAATTGGGCAAAATTGGAGGCTATGAAAAGCTGGAGTTTCAAGGAACTCACCTATTTTTTTCTCAGCTTGTGAGGGTCGTCGTTGCCATTAGAATTAGACTCAAAAACAGCTGCTCTATTTTGGGTTATCAAAGATTGGGTATTGTGTGATCTCGTCGGCGATGACAGAGGAAGAGTCGAGGGTCGAGAGGGGTGGTGATGGAAAGTTGTGGTACTCAGCTTTCCAGTGATACAAAGAATGCCATCGGATGGGTCAGACGATGAAGATATTCTCTCTGGTATGGATTGAAAAGAACAATCGATAGATGAATAGGCAATTAGTACGAGGATCGAAAACTATGTAGCTAATATTGGATGGATAACTAAGAAAAATATTGGGTGTAACAATAGGATTTCCTAAAAGTAGAACATAGCTCAAATAGACCAAAATCCAAGGAAACATGGAAAATGGGAGTCTCAAGTCGGGTTTAGGATCTAACCTGACTATATGCACCCAACCTGACTCCTCCCCCTTCACCCGCTTCCGCAGCTTTTTCTGTCACATGGCACCGGTTGGAAAACATGCATAATGGACTCAAATTTTTACCAAATTTCATGAAATCAAATATAAGATTGAGTTGACGATCTACATACCAACCTCCATATAAAGTTAATTGAGTTAAATCCTCCCCAATAAACAATATTTCACTCCCAAATTATGAAAACTCATATCTAGAAAACTCCTAACACTCAAGTGGTCGACCGGGAAATACTCCATCTGACTACCAAATTTGGGGATTTTAGTGTAAAAATACCTCTAAAGGAGTATTCTTGAAGTCTACGGCTAGGTCCTGACCAGAAAATACCACATGAATGCCATTTTTTATGACTCTAACCCCGTATAAAAAATTGAGTCAATTTCCTTTGGCGAGTATGTTGTGGAGTGTCCGACCGCTGCCTTTTCAAGGCTGTGAGAAGGTGTATTGTGTACCGATAAGGGGTCTGACTCATATCTACTTAAAAGTCATGACTTGTAAGTATTGGAACCTTTCCAACCTTATAAACACACAACACTTCTTTATTTTATCCAATGCGGGATCTAATTCTCAACATGGGCCAAATTCGGCCAACTCCTATGACAACTCAACTAACCCCTAATATAAAATGAGGCGCATGTGCCCTAACTTCGAAATTCCTACCCTTCGGCCATTGATGGTGCCCTCTCCAGTGAGTATTTCCGACTAAGCCTTAGTTAGCTCAATTTTGAAATTTTTTGGAAAACATCCAAATTCAGCCAAATGTTGTTGGGGTAAGACCCCCAACTCTTTACACAAGTCCTTAGTAGATAAATAAAAGTATTTGGTGTGTAGTTATGAAATTTAAAGTTTATTGGAGTTATTTTTAAAGTTTAGGGTATAAAGTGAAAGTTTTAAAAAGTTTGGAGACTAGATTGTAAAAAGGAAAAACCTTGTGGAATAGTACCTAATGGAAGTCTTAGGGGCTATGTAGTGATTTTAGGTTAAATTGAGGTGTTGAAAATGCTTTTCGAGAGTTTAGAGGCAAAATGGTCATTTTTTTGGAAAATGAAGGGTAAAATGGTCATTTTGCACCATGAGGGGCATAATGCTGCCTTAGTGCGTGATACATGATGGGCACACCCGAGTATATGTGTATAATTTGTGTGTGGATGGCAGGGAATGCTCTAAAGTATACGGATGATCGAATACACTACCTCGACATCTCGATATGGAGACAAACCTATATGATACATTGGGAGTGCGGTTGTACAAACACACATATCATCACCGCCTCGAGTGTGAGGACTCGAGGGATATGTCGAGGACTCGAGGGATATGTCGAGGACTCGAGGGATATGGCTAGCCCATTATTGTTAGTGGAATTAAATCTCATGAGAAGCTTGTGTTAGGATTGATATGTATTTTGAAATTGAAACTAAACTTCAAAAAATTAAAAGTAATGGTATAATATGTAACACCAAGAATTTCCCAATGTATAAACTGGGAAGAGATGAACTAGGGAAAATGATAGAACCAGGAGACATAAGGCCATCTGTGGAACAAAATTAAGCCAGAATGGAAGATAGGGATTGATGGAGGACCACAAGGGGTAAAGTGGAGCTTGGGAGTCACTCGAGGGTGACCCGGAACATTATGAAAAGGATTGGAAAGAAACTAGAAGGAAACCGGTTTAGACTGGGTTCAGGCTGGAGGGGGGTCACAAAAATCCCCTGAATTTTAATGGGGTCAAAATAAATCCAAATGAAATGGTTCTTGAGTCCATTCAATAGGAAATTGAATATAAAATTTTTAGGCATTTTTATTTTCTCAAGAATCGACTGGGAAGGGGGTGAACCGTGCCAAAAATCGCTTAATTGGTCGAGAAATTTGTTGAAAACAGATCTTCTACAGTGTCAAACCGGTCAACTGGGGCATCGGGCGCACGCACATGCTACACACTATGCGCACACATGTCGTCTTACTCATCCAACAACTTACCCAAATTCACCTGTTTTTACCTGACAACTCACCCCAACAACCCAAATCCACCGCTTGGGGAAATTAATCCATTCTCGAGGTCTCACACTATGAAATTAAGAAAGAAGCCTATGGCTAGATTGCCACAAAGGTCTAGATCACCTCTATATAAAATGAGGTCGCTCCCTCACCGGAATGAGCTTAGAATTCTCTCCCAACCATTGACTGCTTCCTTTAGTTTTCCCATTCTTTATCAACAGTACAACTCGCTCTTCTCCCGTAGAGCACTCTGCTAACCCCTCCCCATCTTTTCTCATGTTTCATCTCTAGTCTCAAACTTAGGTATATTACCTCATTCTCCTCTAATTACACAAATTACACATTAGCAATATCTCTCAAATGTGATTTCTCCTAAGCATGTTTCTTCGAATAGCTCTTCCTATTGCTCAACTCCGATGGTGGCTCCTCAACCTTTTTGCATGGTTACCCGATCGCGAGATAGGTTTCACTATTGATTAATTTATCTTTGTTGCAACCACACATGAATCTTGCACCTATGCTCAAATCAACCGTCACCCATACTGTATAATTGGTATAATTGATATGCAAGATGAGTTGTTTGCTTTGTTAATTGATATTCATAATCATATTTGAAATTTAGTGTTAATTTCCTTTGTTATCCCATTATAAAGTGTAACTGAGTCTACAAATTAAAATAGTACATGATAGTTTGATTGCGTGATACAAAACTTATCTTGTTGCCAAAACATTATTTACTCACTCTACCCTCATTATATTTATTATTTTCACAAGTATTTTTATGGTTGAAAACATGTCACATGCATAGTTTTTGAGTCTCTCTTTTTTTTTCTACAATTAGATTAACGTGAATATCTCTTTATTTACCAAACTTTGGACTCTTTCATATATCTTGATTAGATAATTGTTACATTACTCGGTTTCTAATTAACTATTTGAATGTCTCTCACTATAGGTATAACTTCCTATTGCATTTTGCGTTGGGCCACTAAGGGTATTCCCCACCATTTTGGAGTCATACTCGAGTATGATGTATTGTACTGCAGCTCCATCCGTAGTTTGACACAATGGGTTTGAGCTTTAACACCCCTCCACCTTCCTCATCCCTAGCCATGATACCACATGTGCTACCCTTGAAATAGCATTAAAGAGTTATCACAATTAACATTGATATGTTTATATGGAGGGTGTTTCCACCCTCGTGGAATCATTCTTCGTCCTTTCCCAAGGGCGGGTAATTGTCGTTCTATGACTAGCTCGTGAGTTTTCTGATTAGAGTTGAAGACTAGTTTCAACCAAACTACTGGTTGGAGATGCACCCCTCCTATATGCAGCCATTCCTCTCCTTTTTAAAAGTGTAATCGTGTGTGCCCTATACTGCAAAACAAATGAAGTTTGTCCTTTTTGTCCCCCTAAATTACACACTAAGGATTCAAGCGAAAAAGAGAAATAATGGTGGAGGGACATGAAAGTTTAACACACAATTGACAAATTAAACAGTATAGTCCAGCAACATGTGCTGCATCATCTTTCTATCCTCAGAAAATGGGCAGCAATAAAAAAATCGTCATGACCCAATATAAAGTTTAGCGTATAAATAAAGCTCAACACCTCTCTGTTGTCCGTTCTACTAGATTAACAGAGGATACCAAAAGCAGCTCTTAGATCACCAGATACATCACATGGAGCATGACAGTATTGGCTATTAAGGTGCCAAAGGTGATTCCTCCCTCCTTATTTATTCTATGGAAGAACCTGAAAGAGAGTAACATACCATCTGGCTTTTTTCAGAAAGTATTCCATTTCACGAGGCTTTTTTCAGAAAGTATTCCATTTCAAGAGGAGCTACTGCTGCTGGTGCAGGAGAGTGGATTATCATCGTCAGATGACCAAAAAAGATCTGTTCCCCATACCCAAGTCGAGGGTAAAAAGATGAAGTTCAAACAAGAAGGGTCTTTGATTATTGCATGATCTAAGAACACCCATCACACCACCAAGACATCCATCAGGCCGACAGACTTTAAATATTGACGACGGAGGAGGAAAGGCTTGGATATCCGGTGGAAATTACAATACATATAGAGATACACAACTACCCACTAGAACCAAAAGCGACAATTTTTAAGCTGAAAACTGGTTCGTCTTAGATATCAAATGAAAACCCAAAAAAAAGGAAAAAGAACAGTGGTCTCTTCTGCCTGGCGCATCAGAAGCTAAGTTCGTCAGTTACTGAGGATTTGGCGGACGGCTGTTTGCAGCAGATACCCTGGACCCCCACTCCAGCAGCTCTTTGCTTGTGTCGTCCTTGTGGACGATCACCTCGATGAAGCAGAGACAGTCTTTCTTTGGGCCGGTGGCCGTCTGGATCGCCTCCACGAGCTCCTCCTCGCTTCGCACCTTGGTCGTCCAGCACTTGCCCGAACCGTTATCTATTGCATCCACGAGCCCCGTGTAATTCCAGTTCTTGATCACGTTGTATGGCCCGTCGTGGATTTCCACCTCGATCGTGTATCCTCCATTATTTACGAGGAATATGATGCTCTTCTGATTACACCGAAGCATTGTAGATACGTCCTGGGCCGTCATCTGCGATGATAAACAGTAACCCTCTGATTAAAACTACTTATTTTTCCATCAAGCAATTTGTGTACAGAATGAATATCAGATTCCCACCAATCTAGTTTAGTGGTATGTGGTAAAAAAGATCCATCTAGCATCTCTGGGCTGAGATGTTTGAATCACGCTGAGAGAAACTTAATTGAAAATAGCACAGGGGAGATGGATAGTAGATGTCAGGTACCTGGAAGCTTCCGTCTCCGATGCAGGCGATGACTCGTTTCTCCGGCACAGCCTGTGCATAGCCCAGGGTTGCGCCCACCGACCAACCGATCGACCCATATTGCATTTGGAACTCATACCTGTATAGACAGATATATCTTCATACGTGAATATGAGCTTATAGTCAGTTTATTGACTAGGCCCTTAAATGTGTCAATCTGATTATATAGCTCACCCGCACCCCCTTGGCAGCTTCAGCTTCTGGCAGTTGAACCATGAATCGCCCGTCTCAGCGATAACAGCGGTCTCATTCGAAAGCATGTTCTGAATGTGCTGGAACATGCGGTTCACCCTCAACGGCTCCTTTGGTGCGCACTTGACCGGGTGCCCTTCTGGGACGAAGATCCGGTGATAATTCTCGTACGCGGTTTCGTTGTGCTTAACCTGCTTTGCCAGAGCTCTGAGGAAGTCCTTCATCAGGACACAACCGAATGAGGGTCCATTGCCGATCACGACCCGGTCTGGCTGGACGATGATTGCCTTCTCCTTCTTGAGGAGGAGGGAATAGCCGACCGAGCTGTAGTCGTTGAAGATCGGCCCAACGAAGACGTAGGCATCTGCCGACTCCACAATCTCTGCACAGAATCCCGTGCTCACGGCGCCCCAGTAGGTCCCGAGGAAGTGCGGGTGGTGCTCCGGCACAAGCCCTGCTTGTAACCAATCAGACATCAAGAAAACTTTAGAAACAGTTGCTGAAAAAGTAAGATAATAGGTGTCGGACCATAAATGGGTATGACAACATTTCCCTTAACTCTTGATAATATTTATATGAGATCATATTCTAATATAAGATAAAGGACCAAAAAATTGACTTTTTTTTCACTTGACAACTACAATTTATAACCTTTTGCAGAGGGCATCACTGAGAGTGCATAGCCGCTGGCATCGGCAAGCTCGACAAAGGCATCGGTTGCGTTAGAGACACGGAGCTTCGGGCCGCCGACCATGACAGGCTTTACAGCTTTGTTGAGGAACTCAGCAGCCGCAGTCACTGCGGCTTGCAGGCCACACTTATTGCTCAATCTGAAGAGTACCCGAAAACCCATTCATTCATCTACAAGCATGAAAAGGACTGGCTATATGGATATACTTATGGAATGCAAGGGAAGAAAGATTTACTTTGGAGAAAGCGAGAAAGGGACGGGCTCGAGGCTGAAGGTGGGATGTGGAATGGCTGACAAGTTGCAGCTGATGCTGATGTACACCGGCTTGCTCTCCTTCAGAGCAGTTGATATGGCGGTGTCGATCTGTTCGTGAGCATCTTCAAGGTTGTTCACAACCGCCTGTTGAAAAAGAAAGAGAGAAACGTAATCATTAAAATCCACGAAGACAGATATTCATAAGCCTACAAGTCTTTCTTCACCTTCATCAGTAAAATTGTTACCTGATAACAAGTGACGGTCTGGAAGCAGCGGAGCTCCTGGCTGAAGTCGGGGAGGCCTATGGTGTGGTGGAGGATGCGGTTGGTGCCGAAGTCATTGGAGTTGGGACCGCCGACGATGCAGATAATGGGGAGGTTCTCGCTGTATGCTCCGGCAATGGCGTTGAGGACGCTAAGACCACCGACGGTAAACGTCACGGCGCAGGCTCCAACTCCACGGGCCCTGGCGTAGCCGTCTGCGGCATAGCCAGCGTTGAGCTCGTTGCAGCAGCCGACGAGGGTGAGGCCGGGCTCGGCGATGAGGTGGTCGAGGAGGGTGAGGTTGAAGTCCCCGGGGACGGCGAAGACGTCCTCCACGCCGATCTGTACGAGGCGGCGGGCGATGTGACGACCGAGGGTGGCTTCGGCCATGGAGACGGGGACAGGGGAGGTGCTGGAGCCTTGGATGGTGGAGACGAAGCCGTTGGTTGGGGGGCAGCCTATGTCGTTGGATGCTGGCTTGCAGGAATCGACGGGTATGATCTTCGTGTCCATTTTCTGAGTATATCACAGATAAGAATAGATTATGGGAAGAGGATGGTGGCGAGTGGTTTGGAGCTTTAAGCAGTGAAAGTAGTGATGATGATGATGGGAGGTAGAAGAACAGAGGTCTTTTATAGCATGACCGACACCGGAGACTGGAGAGAGAGGGAGAGATTCGGGGGGCGCCTTAGGAGGAGGCACGAGGAAGGGAATGGCACTCGGGTTTCTCTTGCAACCAGCTGGCCTTTCTTTTAATAATTGAATATTATATCACTTTATTTATAATATTTTATATTATTTCTTTTTTAATCGAGGATAAATTATCTTTACGCTTAACTAAAAATTATAAAATATTAAGCCAAATTAAAATATTTTATCAACCATAATTAAAGATAATCGAGGCAATAATACATTACTTTTTTTCATTTTTAAATAAGATCGTTCATAGAAGAAAAGGTAAAAATATAAGATTAAATAATATAATTGAATTTATAATTTTTTTTAATTTATAAGAGTGATACTGGTCGTACCACTTCGACTACAACTCCTAAATAGGGAAATTTCATAACAGGGAATCTGGAATCTAATTGCTGATTAACTGGGTGCACAAAGAAGCAAAAGCCAGCCGTCACCGGAAATGGAAATCAGATATTTATGGCCAATTTGATGGGGGAAGACGAATTAAAGTTGGCTGCCATCTGAGTCAAACTAGTCAAACTAAAATATGTTTTTGCTTGAGATTGTTTTTTTAATTCAAAGACAGGTTCCAATGTTTGAGTGCTCTTACCCACTTTCGAGATTTAGCGGTACCTGCGAGCTTCACCTGTCCTGTCGATTCACATTGAACCTAAAGCTGGTTTTTTTTTTTCCTCAAACCCATTGGCTCCCCATGTTCGCGTTTCTTCACCAGTACACCACACTGCTTTACTTGCTAGCTTCCCTCGAAACCTGCGAATAATGTCGGGGGTGCTGCAATTTTGTAAATTCCAACTATGAGCACGAGTGTGCAAAAAAAAGAAACTATGAGCACGCACATAGGAAGAACTGGTATTGAGGTTGAGCTCTCGTGCACGGATCTTAATGGCTTATTTTAAAATCATGTAAAGGTGCCCCGTTACCACCTCCACCTATTGATCTAGATGGCCTCTCTCTCTCTCTCTGCACCTAGACATGTATTGAGAATCTTCTGGCTTTGCATGGCTCGTCTTTTGCCAATGCGTAAATCTGCCTTCCTACGCTTACGGGTCATTGTATATGTTATGCAATAATATATTTCATGGGGTGAAATTATTGTAATGATGTGTGGACGTTTGTTGGTTAGACTATCTAACACTCCCAGGTATCTCCAAAGAATATTCCACCTCCATGACCGACATCCATGATTCTTTTTTTTAGCTATCATTTTTAACACCCATTTGGTGTTCCTTCGTAGATTGTTTTCCTTCTTATTTTGTACTTGCATACATGATGTACCAAAGCGCAGCTTACGAGTCAAAACGACTTGGTCGCTATCTGTTTTTTTTTTGCAATTAAACCCTTTCACTTTTAACTTACAAACACGCGGGCTCCTATAAAAATTAAATTGTACGTGAAAGTGATTTAAAATTATGTAGATTAATTTATAGTTTATATTAAAACATAATTAAAAAAGTATTTTAAAAATAATTTACTATATTCCATAAACTTGTGTAAGATCCAAAGAAACGAGGGGACATTGAAATCAATATTAGTCCATCTAATTAATTGGATGGTATGGTGTCAATGTTATCCACTGTTGAGATCGTTAGGAGCAAAACAGCATCATCCACTTGGTCAAGACTCGAGGGGGTTAGTGCGGTGGGAGCCACGCGGCGTGCATGCAACAAGACCAGCGGTGCCTCGTGGGATAGCTACGTGTAGTGTTGTTAGTTGGGCCCGGAACGGTAGCCTGCCTTGCTAGCCGCGGTGTCGACTCCCTGGCATGGCCTCAAGAATGATCTCTTCTCCGTGCTCGCCCGACATGTTGCTTTGCCATATAGTCCTCAATACTTTCAAAGACGATGCTATCTGGTCCTCTTCTAGACCACTTGGGGTGAGAAATGAGATCGATCCTTGCCCAGGCTGAACATTGTAGGGTGGTGATGGACGGGACCTCGTCCTTTTGGACTTTTGGTCATTTTGACCAACCAACTGACCTTTTTTGCTAGATACCAACTTACTTCAATATAAGTTTTTCAGCACTTGAAAAAGAATAATTCAATTTTTTCTATTTTCCAGTTATTACATATTCTATACATATATACTATTTATCAGATTTAATGCATATTTACTGTATATATTACAATAGTTATAAGATATTATAGTAAGGGCTATGATTTTATATTTATTTTTAAAGAGATCTATCCACACTTGAATTGTTTTGTCAAAGAATAGGGGATGCAGTACTCATTAGCGAGCATATTTTTAAAGAGATCTATCCAGTACTCATTCGAAAGAACGACATCTAGATGCCCATTTAATCCGCAATTTAAACAAAAATGCAATTGTGATGATGGGATCTTGGGTAGAGGCTGAAGATGTTTTGGTAGGTAAATCAACGCCTCAGATGGCCAAAGAATCATAAGTATGCCCCAGAGGACACAAAGGTAAGAGACAACTGGCATAAAAAACACATTTAAACAAAGAGAGGGAGAAAAACAGCATCAACTTTCTTAATCCAGCACTAACCCCTGGCAGGTAGAGAGTCTCACTATCAGCAAGAATGTTGAAATGCTCAGACGTTCATGCCCTTCAGCACTATTTTTAAACAAATCATAACCAAACTCATACATATCTGATGGTACCAAAATTGGAAGGAAGCAAAGAAAAAATGAGGCTAATCGCCCTGATTTGTCTTAAGCAGCAACTGCACCATTCGTTGACTCATCCATTGGCTCTGCATCTGCAGCATCCACCTTTTCTCCTTTCTTGCCTGCTCAATAAAGAGAAAATGTGAAAAGCCTGGATTTTCAATAATGGCTTAACAAAATTCTCTTCTACACGAGGTATTACCTTTTTTCTTTTTCCCTCCACCCTTCTTTTTCGTCTTTGTTCCCAGTGCCAACCAAGCCTTGATCTCAGGGTCATCGATTGTCTTTGTTGGTTGCAGGTCTTGAAGAGCATGAGATGTGATCCTGTCAGATCCATTTGGCATAAGCAATACCGTGAACTTGATATGGGCAACCAAATCACCTGCAACAAGGGATAACCAAAATAAAAACTCAGCATTCCAAATTATGCCAATTAAATTCATGCTGCTTCACAAGAGCATAAATCGCACCAGGCTTCTCGTGAAGTACAGGATATGGCTGCAAGAGATCATGATTCACACATTCAACCAGTCCAAGCCGTGCCCTCTTCTCTTCTAGAACTCTGCAAAATAAAAGGTAAAAAGTCAAACATTTTTCCTATTTTAATAATCGCAAATCAATATTATGAGACTAGCCTTGCCGAAAAGGGCATGATGGGGAATTTCTGATTTATCTCACTAAAGATAAATCGAGATGCCTTCATTTTCAAATGATAATTTCTATCCACAGCCCTCTTATAAATGGTGGTCTGCTTCTCATCCAATAGCTTAGGCTACAATAAAATAAGATTAAAATCAGAAAAAGAAAACACTGAAGCCTTCTATTTTCTTTTTCTTCGTGTAAAGAAAACGTACCTTCCCGTCTCCCGTGCTCACAACAATATCAACAGCATAAACCTCATTCTCCTCAAATTCTGCCTCATCAACTCTGGTTTCAGGGTTAGATACACTTAAAACGACCTTATTGCCATCTATGACAAACTGTTTCAACTGGTGACTAAGAACACCTTCAACAATCTTGCAATCATAAGCAGTAGCAACCTTCTGAATTGCTTCTGTTACATCTTTATTCTGCAATAGTGATAAACAAAACACATTTTATATATCTGTATATATATCACTCACAAAAGAGAGAAGCCAAACTAAAATGATAAAAAAGATTAACTATCAATGCCCAGACTGAAGTAACTACTTGGTAATCTATATCAGCTAACAATATCTTCCAATGTACCCTGTCATTTGGCCAAAGAAAGTATGGGCAAGTGTAGAATATAGATAGAAAAAAAAGAACCTCTATTTTAAGCCCTTACTAGAACAAGGCACTACCAACAACAGGGAAGATGTAGCATAATCATTACCTTCAAATGATCTATTGCTTACATCAATAAAAGAAAGTGTGTTTACTATAATTGGCGTTTAAAATTTTAACATTATAGTTGAGATGAAATAATAAATTAATTTTGGAAAGAGAGCAAAAATCCTTCTACTAAAAGACAAGCAGTAAAAAGAAATGTTCATCAGTCCCCTCATCAGGGGAAAAATGAGGCAAATTCCATTATTAGAGTAACTATAAGAGACTCACCTAGTGCATTAGCCTATAGAAAATTACAAAGATTTCTTGTTTAGGGGGGACATCAAAGATTACACCAAAAGCTATCAATTGAGAATCAGACTGAATAGTAACATAAATATTTAGCTAACCTGACATGGAGCAAATAAAAAGAATCTAACAGCAGAGAAATTAAATCAGGTAATTGCAAAATTACACAATCAATAATGCTCTTCATAATATTGCATACCATCTCAGGAAAGAACATATAATTACCTTTTTCCCAGGCCTTACGAGCCTCAAAGCAACTTCAGCTGCTGTATTTGCAGCAGCAATTACATCTGCTGCCCTACCTTTTACAGGACCTTCTTGAAGAACATGAGTGTGAGCAACCACAGCAATGAACCCATCAATATGACATCCCATGTCACTGTATGAAGAAGAAAGAGAACAATGAGACAATTCATCAAGAAATCCAATGCAACATGAAAAATTCACTTTAATAGAACTTACATCTTCAGAATATCACCTTCTTCCAATATAGTGTCATCACTAGCAAGTGGTGAATAGTGACAGACAGTGTTATTGACTGAAATACAAGTAGGAAAAGCGACCCCTCTTTCAATCTTTCTCTTGACATTTTTGTACATATTGGCTGTTTGCCTGCAATTGACAATCATACAGTTCCTTGAAATAAACATAGGCATTTACATAGAGAAGAGGTAACCACTATGCAATCCATCTAGCAGTCAAATATAAAGAAGTCTGCAATAAGCAAATGCAGATTATATGAATTTTCAACTCACTCTCGAATAAATGAGTCTCCCTTCTCACATACATCCACTATCTTAGCCTTTGGCTTGCATTCTGAGATAACTAGCTGCAGAGCCTCTGCAAAAGATGCATCTCTCTGAGAAATGATTGATTCACAAGGCAGATAATAAAATATAAGTGCTCAAATGAAGAACGATTCAGAGAGAGATAAAACAGAGCGACAATGATTTAAATCTATCTGTTCATTAAAATCTGCTTCACTTGGTATTTCAAGTTCAACCATCACGTTTCATTTCATTCTAAATGAGCTCTGAGGTTCCCAAGATCAGCTTCCACAACATAATATCCAGTGTAACATAGATTACGACAACAGCCACGGCGAGGACCCCGTAGAACCACCCGTTACTCCATCATCTCATGAGTCATTAGCTTATCAAGCACGACCACTACGCAGAAGCAAATACATGTTTACGGAAAAAGAGAATGGAGGGGGAATACTCACTGTTGACGATCTCCGCCGCGCCCTTGTATTTAGTCACGACCTCGGGGGAAGTGAGATCCAGCTCCTTCTCCTCCCTCTCTTCGTCAGACATTGTTCCAATATCGTGCTAGGCAGAAACTCGTCAATCAGAGAGAGCCTGAAATAGAGAAGCTAAAAGGAATCAGTGACGCAAGCCTACAGAGAGCTCCTGGATGGAGAAAAAAGGTGAAAGTTCAGAGAAACCGTCTCACAGAAGGGAGAATCCGATGATGCAAAGAGTGCTAGGGTTTTCAGTGTGCTCTGCTGATCCAAAGGTTTCAAGAACGAGGGCGCCAGAGTGAGGTGGCGGCAGTGGTTCTTCCAGAACAATCGGGTTAGGTTATCGGATTATGAATTCACTTCCCTTGTCGGGTTTGCTTTTGGAAAGAACAAAAAGTCCCCATCTTTATTGATTTTATCAATTTAGTCCTAAAGTTTGTTTTGTAACATATTTGATCGTGAAGCTAAAGGTATAAATTTATTTAGTTATTTAATTATTTAATATTAACAAATTATAATAATAATTAATACCAATAAAAAATAAGTTTAATAAATTAAAATATAGTAAAGTAAGTTCATACAAAATAGTTTTTATTATTAGGATTTGTTATAAAATATTTAAAAGTTATATATTATATAGAGGTTAAGCATATTAAAAATAATGATTGAATAAAATAGTCACAATTAATTAGAAATTATAAAAAATTTAAACTCGATCAAATTAATCTCTACTCTCCATGAACACGGTGAAATATAATCCACATCTGTTTTGTACATTTTGAGTTCACCCTTTTACACATGGACAATGGTAATTAAATTTTTTAATTTTACCCAAATAAAAAAATCCTAACAATCTTTAAACTAGGTATTAACCCAAAATGGTTGATAGATTATTTGAATTATTAATATCCCTTGGTTTACTTGTTAGATTTGCTTATTATTGTGGAAATATTAAGATTTTATTTTTTTTGTTGAATTAGTTAGTTTGTTTCGTGAATTCTTGTTAGTATCTGGTTTTACTTATATCGATTTGATCAAATTTGTAACGTGGAAATTACTGCAATAAAAATTTAAGTTCAATTAAATTATAAATTAAATTTGAATTAGTAATAGAAATTTTAGATTAATAATTGAACCAAATTATAAATAAATTAATATAAAATTTTTATATAATTAATAAGTCACATGAATTATTCCCTAATAATATGATAAAAAATTAAAGATTATAAAAATTTTCATTCAGAACCAATTTAAACGGGATATCAAACAATTCATACCATAAACTTCTAAATTTTAGAAAAAGTTATATAAATCGAAAAATAAAAATTATTGAGCTCAAATAATATAAAATTTTACAAACTAATTTAGAAAAATAATTGGATCAAGAATCGATAGAATTGAAGATAAATCAGTAAAAAAAAAACCAAAATTGATCGAATTTATAGAGAAATTCGATAGAAATTGGTTAAAAACGGTAAAATTCGTCATTTGGGGACAAAAAAAATCAGAAAAAGAACCGATATAGGTTTATAAATAAAATAAGTTGTTTAATGAACGAAAAATAGCTAAGGTGGGAAATTGAAAAATCTCAAGTGATCAAAAATTTATAAAAATTATGAGGAAAAACCGAGAAGTGGAATTAAGGTGAGAACCAAACTGGTTCGGGGTGAACCAAACTCGAATTAGACCAAACCGACATGGATAATAGTGAACCAGTTCATAAATTCATTTTTCTAAATAGTTTTAAAATGTAAAATTGCAAAATTGAGACCAACATTAGATAGAAAATAAATTTAGAAATTTTTAAATTTAAGAAAACCGGCCGAATTGGATCTAAACTGACCGATTTTTTAATTTTGGACAATGAACCCGGTCGGACAAGACCGGTCAATGGTTTGACCAGACCAGTCAACGATCAGCTGACGCCGCGTCAACTACCATGCAGACATGGTCAACCAATGGGAGGTCGCCACATGTCCAGTCAACGGACAATTGGTGCCCCATCAGCACACCGTGCAAACACGAATAGCCAATAAGAGGCCACCACGTGCCTGGTCAATGGGTCAATGACTAATGCAGCGGCCGAGCTGGCACTCCACGTCAGAAAAATTGACCAATCACAGTGCGTCGCGTGGCATGACTGCCACATCATCATCTTCAACCTTCAAACATTGATAGAGAAGAGAGAGAGGGAGGGAGTCGCTAAAAGTTGGAGTCTCTAGCGACTCGAAAAATGCTCCAGTCAAGTTTCTGGCGGCCGAGTCAGAGGCCGAGTCTTACACAGGTGGGTAGCCTGAACAGTTGCCAAGCTCATTATATAAAAAACACCCCTCATTCATTCTCAGCATCTCACAATCGAGCAAATAAGAAGAAGAGTGAGTTTTTCGGTGAGTTGCAAACCAAAGCTCCAACGACGGGCAAAACTTCCACCAAAGGAGCTATGAAGGGTGGCATCAGAACCAGGGAAGAGTTTGCTAGCTCTAGACCTTCTTAGAATAGCCAAAGGGTGCTCGAGGAGGTGTGTAGAGAATTGCACAGTGATGCTACTTTAGAGCTCAAAGCAGCGAGCTTCTGCCCGACACCACCTTGCCCTTTTCGGCCCTTCCACCACCCACATTGGCCATCACTGACCGCCTAAGACCCTCCACAACACCCCTATAGGCCATGGTAAGCTCAATTTCACATCCCCCCGTTAAAATTTTTAAATTTCAAAGCTGCACCAACTGAAACTTCTCTCTTTAAATTCCCGCAAAGCAGCAGTGAATTGCAGTAGAATTTGATCCTGCTAGATCCCCCTCGACTAGCTCTAGTTGCCCCCATCTCAAGCTCCGACTGCCACCCCTCCGTCGGTAAGAAACGCAAGCTTTCTCTCTCTATTGTGAATTTTTCGGTGAAGCTCCGATAGGGCATAAAACTCAGCCAAATTCAGAAATTCAAAGTGCAGGACGATCGAGGAAAGCTAGAGGAGGCGACGATTAGAAGTAAGAATCGAAGAAAATAAGGACTTATAGGCCACCAATTGGAAGAGGTAAAATTTGAAGTTCCACATGCTTGAATTGGGGAAGAAGATGAAGGGCAATTTGGGGATGTTGGGTGACTTTTGTGCAATTTTAAAAAATTGGAGGGTTGAACGACAATTTTACAAAATTGAGGATGTTTTCATGAAATTCACCCCAATTGAGGGTCAATTGGGCAAATTGGAAAAATTTAGGGCAAATCGAAAAATTTGAAAAGTTGGGGGACCAAACTATAATTTTTGGAAAATTAAGGACTAAAAGGCAAATTTGGTAAATTAAGGGCTAATTAGTGAAATTGAAAGAGTTAAGGACCCAAAAAGAATAATTGGGAACACGAGGGCCAATAGAGATTAAAGAGAAATCAGGGACCTAGGTACAATTTAAGCAAAGTACGTGGCCTTAAGTGCAGATATGAGAAAGTATAGGACCCATTCGTCATCACGTCCTAATACGAACACTCGCACCCTGCATGAACAGATTACTCGAGCGTCGGCACTAGAAGCACACCGAGGAGAGAGATTTCACCAGCACGACCCCGCTGAGATCACTAGGTGAGTGGGAACCGCTATAATGTCCA
Organism: Trapa incisa; assembly: GCA_030064435.1. Taxonomy (NCBI): domain Eukaryota; kingdom Viridiplantae; phylum Streptophyta; class Magnoliopsida; order Myrtales; family Lythraceae; genus Trapa; species Trapa incisa. The sequence continues at coordinate 15,361,551 of CM057780.1, read as the reverse complement.
TTATGGTTAGAATGACAATTTAGTTTTAAAAATTGTTTTCTCAGAATTAGCATCCCTTGACCGGGTGACTCTGCTTAAAATATTTGGGAGCTAATTTGGGCTTAGGCTTGAGATGCTAGTGGGCCCAAGGCCGATGGATACGGGCATGGACCCATCCAAAACAGACATGTGATATATGAGGCTAAAAGACCTAAATAATGGGAACCTTATTTGATACCCATTGAGCCAAGTTGAGTTGTCAAGCTTGTTGGGCCGAACCACTGCTCTGCCTAAGTCAAGTCATCGAACCTGTTGGGCTAGTATGCGTGGTGGGCCGAAACCAAGCTGATAGATAATTGTGCGAGAGGACCAAAAATAATGGCCATAATTCAAAAAGTTTGTTGATTGTGCATGCACAATCATGTTCGGGCCATCAGGACACCTGGACTACCTAGGGAGCATAAGGGCGGTTTTGTCATTTAGTAGGTCATGAAGCCAATGAGCTTCTTGCACATGGGGACCGAGGTAGTAGGGGAATGAGGTCTTGTCCCATTGAGCGAACATGGTGGAGAAATTTGGGGGTTTGATGTCGGACTATTGATGTCCACTCAAACTCTGAGTAGTGGCAGTATCCATCTATCGGGGTGGACGGTAAAGGCACTTCGGTCTGCAAGTAGCACGGTTGAGGACCGTCCTACGAATGTGTGATCCCTCCTATGATAGGAGGGCGGTTATTGATCATGTGGTTGTGTGAAATAACAAAAGGGATTAATTTAAAAGACATAAAAGATGAATTCAAGTAAAACGTTATAGTAGTTTCCCTCACTAAGTCTTTTACTCACCCTTTCTCTCACCCCTTTTTAGGATAACACCCAAACAGGAAGTTCCCGGATGCACTCAGGGCCTCAAGGTACGCTTCCTACCCCAACTCGAAGTAAGGGTTCAAACGTAAACATGCCTTCACCTTCCTTGCCTCATTCTGGTAGATATACCGAAATGTTGCAGGTTGATCACGGACTTCGACCAAACCGGTTGGGGCATGACAAAAAAAGTGTCGAACTGACCGAACTATAGAGCGGACCGAGACATGCACTGTGCACGTGGGCGTGCGATAGCGCCATGCTCAATGTCCCCTCCGCTCGACAAATGATTCGAATCTGAATTTTAACTTGATTTTTCTTGTCGCAATTATAAAACCCACCTTGAATCGGCGATCATGTGCAACCCACCAATTCACTCGATATTACAATAGTGGGTACCTTCACCAAGATAAAATGGAGGGACCAAGGTTCAGAATAAAAAATGTATACCTCGAATTTCAGCAGAAATTTGAATTTTTATTTCATAAATAGTGTACCCAAAAAGTTATACAAATATCCTAGGAATTACAGTAACTTATAAAAATAACTTAAAAATGTTCATGCATGAATCTTGAAATGCGTACCTCTATTGCGCAAGTTTTATAGGCGACAGCCCGACTTATAGCCCTTAGAACCTGGCTCTCACCTAAAGTTGTTTGGGGAACAAGTTGAGCTAACAACTCAATGAATAAGATACTGACATTACATGAGTAATATCATAACTATCATAACTATCATCAAATATCATGAAAGTGTGTGAGTCACATATACTCTCTACAACCCATACCCCTTGGGTTTGTCTCTCATTTGTATGACTTAACATCCCGATAAAATGTTGCTAAATTACCCAACTTGAGGTGCATACCTCTATAAACATGTGACTCAATTCTGCCATTTCTCATCGTAGCGATTCATTCACTAGGACAATACCCGTACATCATTCGGGGGTCACAAGTAATCCGTAAGCACAATTTCAATCTACTCTTATCCCCCTTCTAATATACCATGTTCATCAACACTAACTCGATAGGTATCTTATCAATGCCCCAAACATCCAACTGGTATATATACACATGTGTATATGTGAGAAACATTCTCATAGATAACACTTATGCTCGTTTTACATATCATTGATTATGGTTCTCATTTTAACCAACTTGATAATAAGATGAATGCACCATAAGTAGCAAGCAACATACATGCTTAATCAAATCACATGGAGCTTAATCCTTAACTTGACCAACTTCTATCAGCAAATCAGTTTTGGGCACAAGCCCTAACTCACATAGTCTTATCATGCAACTATGGTTTATTATGGTCTACCAACCCTATCCCGTTTAATTACTTATGAAAACCGTCTTTCTTAATGATCATGCATCCATGTCATTTTTCATTGCTTTTCAAATAATTTTCTAAATCATACATCAAGCATTTCATGGTATTATAGAAAAGCAGTAAAATCACATATGGTCGGTCCAATCGGACTCGTCGTTACTATCCCACTCATAGTTTTCATGGAGACTTGTTCGTCACTACTGTTATTTCCCTTAACTCGGGTTGTGTGTTCCATGCATGATCAACTTTAGGATTCATTCTACATGAATTAGATTACATAATCAATGCCAGTTTAGATATCAACTCAGTACTTATAAATACCATCCCATAATTTTCTAAAAATTATAATTTTGCCCCTCGGACTTGGTTCTCTCGACCAGCATGTCGATGAACCATCAAAATGACTAACTATACCACTAGAAAATCTCGAATTCAAAAATCCAATGATGAAATGAGAAGGAGGACCTAACAACTAAGAATTGAACTCGAAATGGATTGGGGACCAATTCAAACAGTAACATCGAAACTTCTGAAATCTGGGTTAAGCCCAAGTGGACAAGAAACCATGTAAACCGAGAATAGAATCTCGAACTAAGAATAAGACTATAAGTCGATATATATTGAGTTTTCCCAAAACAAGAAAGCTGGAATGGAGAATTAGAAAATTTTAAAAAGAAAATTGTGGTTCAAAGTGAACCGAAATTGGGAAGAGAAATAAAAACAAGATTTGAAGTGATCCTAAGTAATAAATTGGGCTTTAACCAACTGATTTTTTATTTCGGCTCATCAAACCTGGTCCAGCCGAACTGATCAATGGTCCAACCGGGTCAATGGACCCTCTTCCAAGTCAGCACCTAGTTAGTGCATGACACGTGGCAAGGTGTACCTCGTTAGCCACTAGATTAATGTGTAAACCCCATCCTCTTGGACCAAGGGAACCGGAAAATAGAACCGGGAGTTTTCAAGAGAAAGACCAAGAATCTAAACCAATCGGAATTTGTAAAGAAGGGTCAAAATTGAAATTTGGAAAATTTCAAGTGGGCAAGAAATACCCAAGCATCATGGAAAAGAACCATGAAGCTGATTGGATGTGAAAATCGAACCGGTTCGGTGTAAATTGGACATGAACCGGAATGAACTGGGTTGCACCGTGAAGAACCTATTCAAAAATTCATTTTTCTAGGTGGTTTAAAAATATCAAATTGGAAAATTAAAATCACCATCAAATAGAAAATAAATTTAGAAAATTTAAAATTTTGGAAAACTGGTCGAATCGGGCATGAACTGACCGATTTACGATTTCAGGTCATCGGACTCGTCAATAGTCCAACCGGTCAATGGACTGTTTCCAGGTCAGTGCCCAGTCAGCAGGTGTGACCAATCAGTGCGTGACACATGGCGAAGTGCACCCAATTAGCCGGTTAGTCAACACTTGGCAGCGCTGGCCAATCAACTAGTGACACGTGTCCTTAGTCAACAATTAGAGGAGAAAAATCCACATCAACGACAACCGACTAATAGGAGTGCGACACGTGCCCCGATCAACGATCAATGTCGGAGAGGCCCGTCAGCAATGACTGACCAATAAGAAGGTGACATATGGCAAGGGTGCCACATCAACATTCGACAAGGATGTCAGAGAAACGACAGACCAATTAGAGGTCGATACGTGGTAGTGCCACGTCGGATGACCTCAACCAATCTGAGGCTCACACGTGGCAATGGCACTGTATGAGAGGAGGGAAATATGACATATTTAAATAAGCCAATCAGAGGATGCGACGTGTCATGGTCAACATAATCTGGTCAGCAACCACGTATAAGAGAGCAACCAATGGAAGACTACCACATGTCCAGTTAACGAGTCAAAGGCTCACTAGGCTGCTGAGTAGGAAGTCGCGTCCAACCAATCACAGTGTGCCACATGGCAAATCCGCACATGTGAAGCTCACACGCGCGGAGCATTGTAATCTTCAACCTTGGACTGACAGCAATCCACGATTGCCGAAAGATGACCGTATCATCCATGTCCGGAAAATTAGCCACCGCCGATGAAATATTGTGAGTCAATGTTGAAACCGACGCTGGCTGGTAGCCTTGTCAATTGTTGAGCTCCCTATATAAAGAGCACCCTCCCACTCGGCCTCCCCACCCCTTGGGTGCCCCCTAAACAAAGACAATCCACTTTTCGATGAAGTGCAAACTAAAGCTCCAACGACGGGCCTTCACTCAACCAAAAGAGCTCCAATTTGTGGCAATAGAACCAGGGAGAAGTCCTCCAACTAGTCGCACCCTTAGCTTGACCTGAGAACTCCCTGAAGAGCACCAGAGTGATCGCACAGTGAAGCTGCTCCAACGACTCGAAGCAGCAAACTTCTGGCCAACAGAATTCGGGATACCCTCGACCTCCTAAAGCTGAAATTGACCTCCCACGACTCTCCTGAGATGTCTCTTAACTCCCTTCCAGTCTCTAGGTAAGCCAATTTCACCTATCCCCATCAGAATAATAAAGCCGCAAAACTCTACATAGGAAGAACTTCTCTCTTTTAATTCTCGTAGTCTAGAGGCCAATTGTTGTAGGACTCGATTCTGGTAGGACACTGTCACACCCCGACCCGATTTGGTCGGAGTCATGTGATCAACCCACCACCCTTCCTCATACTAATCTTGTAAACCTCGTCCCTTAAAGATAAGGAAACGAAGAAAGAATCGGTCAACTTGAGTGAGAAAACCAAACTGGTTCACGAACTCCAACCAATAGGGAAAGGGTAAATTGGGAAATTTACAACTCCCGAGTGACCCAAAGAGTCATGAAAACCTTGGAAAAGGACTTTGAAATAATTTGGGAGAGAAAACTAGACCGGTTCAGGTGAACTGGATCTAAACCGATTTGGACCAATTTGAACCATCATTGAACTAAATACTAAATTCATTTTTCTAGGTGGCTTAAAATATTCAAATTGGAGAATTGAAGCCACCATTGGATAGAGAATAAATTTAGAAAATTTTAATTTTGAAAAACTTGATTGAATTGGACGTGAATCGGTCGGTTTAAGCATTGAACCCCGTTCGGACCAGTTCGGTCTGGTTCGAAATAGACAACGACACTGTTCACTCACTAGAAAAATGAATAGCATCGACGAATATTAAACGTTTCCTTTCAAGATGTTTCAGGCTATCAATGAGCATCATTAAGGTGCCAAATGGACGGTCGGAGAGTCATCTAGCTCCCTATATAAAGAGCTTCTCTCCATTCATTCTCCTCACACTTAAAAACTCCACTCTCTCTTAATAACTCCATTTTTCGGTGAAGCTCAAACCAGAGTTCCAACATCAAGGTTTTTCTGAGCCTTAGAAGGTGAGGTCGGGTTCCTTAGATTCAGGGAGAAATTCCAACGGTAGTCTCCATTTGATCAGAGGACCGCCGACATAATCAAATAGTGAAGCAACTCTGGTGGACCAAAGCTATCCTATTTCGATCAAGCTGAAATTGGCCGAATTCAGCCCTCCTCAGGACAAACCAAGCTCTCCCAACACTCCCACAGCCCTTATACGACTGAATTAGAGTTGAAAGGTATGCCAATTCGACTCCCCTCTCTAATTTTTGATCTGCAATAGAGAGAGAAATAGTGAAACTTCATTGACCAAATTCTCACTCAATTCGATAAAAATTGTTGCAATTCTTGATCCTAGGAGGAACCTCTGGCTGAGAGCTACCTACTTCGATCGAAAGCTCGAACCGCTGCACCTCCGACAGTAATATTTCGAAACTTTCTCTCTGTACGAACAGTTTTCTGACGAAGCTCCGTTTGAGCTCATTACGGCCTCAATTCATGCGAGTCAAAGCTCAATTGAATCGTATGGATGTGTAGGAACTCAATTATAACTTTAATTTCATCAATTAACCTCAATTGAATGGTCAATTTGATGAAATCAAATTTGGCTAGTTTAAAATGGGGAAATTGAGGAAAAATTTTAGGGGAAATTGAGGGAAAATTTTAGGGGAAATTGAGGATTTAAAAAAATTGAGGGATCAAATTGAAATTTCCCAAAATTGAGGGCCAATTGGCCATGAAAATGATGTTGGAGGACCAATTGGTCGATTTTTTGAAAATAATTGGGGTCAAATTACCATTTTTGTAAAGTAGGGGCAAAATGGTAATTTTTGAAAAGTTAGGGACCAAATTGGAAAGTTGGAAAACTTGAACCCCTTAAACGATTTTGAGTAAATTGAGGACCCAAAGTGAATTTTTTGAAGTTTCAGGACTCAATTTGTGGAAAAGTTTGCATTAGGGACCTAAAGTCAATGAAAAAGTACTTTATGGACATAAATGCAATTAACTAAAAAGTTTGGGCATTTTCTTTCATACGTAAGGAATGAAGGCTGTCATGCCAAATATTAATAGATAAGAATGTCCAAATCATGTAGGAACATGAAGGACTGGAACGCCAATAAGGATAAGCTAGCGTGGAGGCAAAACCTGACTAAGAATGAATACACTACGATTATCGGGAGAGTGAGTATATTTACATCATATCGGTTGGGATGATGAGCATTTCGGAATTGAAATACCACTTCTATGTGGAATTTTAATATCACACCTAGACGGAGTGATATGAGAACTACGCAGAAAAACTATTTTACCGGTTGTAAGTAGATCATACCTTGTTGGTATGATGGACTTCTTAGAAGAAAGGAGAAAACCCGCTTGTCGGTTATAAAAGGAGATGTCATCACACCCGATTGGTGTGATGAGTGAAAATATTATTTTGGTTAGAAGTGTTCTCCCTTGACTGTGTGCCAATACTTAAAAAGTTTGGGAGACCTTCTTGATGAGAGCTAGAACAGCTCAGATAGGACAGAGTCCTTGATTTTGGAACTTGAGGGCTAAAATGCCTAGTTTTGAAAAATTGAGTATAGTGGGCCCAAGGCTAGTTGGTACGAGTAGTAGCTCATAAACAAACATGATGTTTAAGCCATGAAAATTCATAATGAATGAATCATGTGATTTCGTCATGGTATCAAGACAGTACCGATATACTCGATGGACTGGCGGTAGTGCGATAGGACTAGGTCAACGGACCAGTCTAAACAAACAGCTGCAGGTCGAGCTGAGGGTTGGGGCCATTGGACCAGAGGAACCAAAGATAAAAGACATTGTGGAAAAATTTTGTTTGTGCATGCACTTGAGATTCGGGACCATTAAGACGCCCAAAAGGGGTAGTGATGCGTCTTATGGGCTACTAGACGACATGGTGGAGATAAGGGCAGTTTGTCGTGCCAATAGTTAGGGAAGCTCGATGTTGCTTCATGTGCATGAGGTCAGGGTGGGGTCAAGATGAGGTCTATGTCCTCATATGAACACAGAGTTGATTTGGGGTTAGAGGGTCGGATTTCGCAAACATACACTCATTTCCAATGTAGAAGTAGATGGGCTTTTATCTAGGTGGCCGGTAAAGTCGCTCCAACGCCACAAGTAGGTGCAGCGGATGGGCTGCACTACGAATGTGTGATTCCCTTCCTGGAAAATGGCGTGTGTTGATTGTTAAACACACATGATGTGGAAATGAGGAAAATGGTTTGAAAATTTGAGAATTTAAGAAAATAATATTTTTGAAAGAAATAAGGAGTCTGACACACTCCAAATTAAAATTGTTCTTTTATGAAAATCCATTCCTAACACTCATTCACTGAGTTGTAGAAACTCACCCCTCTTTCTATCCCTTTTCAGGAATAGGGGAAATGACCAAGGAAAATACTAGGACCTACCTTTTGTCAGGTATGCTTAAAAGTTATTTTAATCTTGCATTTTTATTAATTTATGTTATTTTAGGGAACAAGGTTAAATTACACTTGACTCCTCTTAATTAAAGAATTGGGAAACCACTCTTAAATCAATGGAGCGACGGGTTGATCATGGGGATCCGACCAAACTAGATTGGAGCGTGACAAATCTAGTATTTCTACCAAATAGTCAAAAAAAGGTAAAGGCGTTGGAGTAACCATTTTCCATAACAAAGTTTACAAAACATAAAAGTTATCTAATGGCAGTGCCTTTGGCTTTCTCTTCTAGTCTCTGCTCATTGTAGCAAGGTGTCTTACCTGAAAAAGTTTAATGGGAGGGGTGAGTTTCTACAACTTAGTGAGTGGGGGTTGGGAAGTGAGTTTTCAAACGATCAATCTTATCAAATCATTTTAAACTTTTAGTTTATTGTAATATGAGTTCATATGTTCTTAAGATTTCTGCTTGCTCGGTAGGTGCCTCAACAAACAATCACACACCCTTTCTATCATAGAAAGGGAGCACACGTTAGCAGAATAGTCCCCGACCATTCCACTTGTGGTTCGACGCGTTTTTACCATCTACCCGAATAGAGGTACACTATCTCTACCTTGAGTTTGAGGGGACATCAATAGTCCAACCCTCAAACCCTCATCATGTTCGCTTGGTGGGATGAGATCTCATTTCCCCTCCGGCCTCAGTCTCAATGCTTCATCATGTCTGCTTTAGGGGACGAGACCTCATTTCCCCTCCGGCTTCGGTCTTAGAGTGTAGGAAGCTATCAAAGCTTCATGACTAACTAGCACAATAGATCCGCCCTTATTGCATCCAGGTCATCCAGCAGCCCTTGAGACCCATCCACTACCCCACTCGGATGTCTAGATGCTCTCAGATTACTCATGAATACATACAACAGTTTTGATCAATTAGCCATGCTCTTTAGTGCCAACGATCCAACGGCCCTAACACTCGACTTGTCCAGCATTTGTTTGCCTGGACCGACCCATTGACCTGGTTTGGGTGCACTACCACTAGCCCATCGAGCTTTGTTAGTCCTATCTTGGTCCTGTGGCCAATCACACAACAATTACACTTTTTTCTAAGAGTTTTCATGGTTCTTATAATTCACGTTTGTCTACGGATCGAACACATGCACACTAGCCTTGGGCCCACTTCATGAGTTTTCCAAAAACTAGGCCTTCAACCCTATCATTTTCAAATTCGAGGCTTTAAGCCTACTAGAGCGATTCTAGCTCCCCTCAGGTACGTCTCCTAAAAGGTTTAAGTAGTTTCACACAGTGAAGGGAGGCCATTCCTAGAAAAATAATTTTTCAAACTTTAAAACGATTCTCATCACCCCCAACCAGGTATGATGCTGAAAATCTCACTCACATGGTAATAGTGGCGTGGCCATCCCAGTGAAATCTTGAGTCGTGGTGCACTTCCTTGTGTCGGTGCTTGAACAATCAGCTCCTGCATGGTTCGAGTAACCTTATTAGGAGAATCGACATAAGGGACCTTATAGTTTCAGGTATTTGCGCATAGGCCCTTGCCCTATGCCTTAATTGTATTTAGGTCCCTTAATGTTTATAATCTTACATCTAGGTCCCTAATCTTCATTTAACCTCAATTAAGTCCCTAGGACTTCCAATTATTCCTCATGGTCCTTAAATTTTCCAAATTTACCAATTGGTCCTCAAATTTCCTAAAATTACCAATTGGTCCTTGAACTTTTAAAAATTGCCAATTGGCCCTCCATTTCATCCAATTGCCAAATTGGAAGTTAATTTCATGAAAATGCCCTTAATTTCCCTAAATTGCAATTTGGACCCTAATTTTCCAAAAATCTGCAAATTGCCCAATTTTCTCAAAATTGCAATTTGGTCCACGAATCTTAATTTCGTTCAATTGACCTCTGAAATATGGTTAATTATCTCAATTGGTGATCTGAATCAACTTCCCTATGTCTCCCTCATCATTTTGAGTTTTGAACTGCTCGATTTGACTCAGAAATAAGCTCAAACGGAGCTTCGCTAGAAAATTTAGTCTAGAGAGAGAAAGCTTTGATATATTACTAATGAGGGTCCAGTGATTGAAGCTCTTGCTTTCCTTACAGAAATGCACTGTGAATAGTATTTTTCGACGAAGGGGCGGCGGAGGGGCTTACCGTGCTAGCTTGGGGGAAGGTCGAGGCACCTCTAGGTGGCATTTGTGGGGCTTTTTTTGGCCGAAATTGCCTTGGGGACAGCTTGAGTTGAGCTCGAGTAGCTCGGGCCGTTGATAGCTGAGGAGCAGTGTAAACCCCGCACTTTTGAGTTAAGGAAAACTGGGAAAAGAACCGGTCAAACCGAGTAAGAAAATCGAGTCGGTTTACTAACCCGATTATTTGTGAACAAGCAATTTGGAAATTTACAACTTTTGGGTGATCTAAAGGGTTCATTAAACCTTGGAAAAGAAACTTAAGACAAATTAGAAGAGAAAAACCAAATTGGTTCAAGTGAACAAGATCCCATAAGAACTCTTTAGTTAAGCGTGCTTGCTCAAGAGTAGTGTGTGGATGGGTGACCACAAATTTATACCAATAATTTATGGCAATATTAATACTAGTAATAAATCTCCCCCATTTAATACACGATTTTACACCTATATAAAGAGGTCATCCCCATTCATTCTCCTCACACTCGAATACTTCTCTCTCTCTCTCTACTGCTCCATTTCCCGATGAAGCTCAAACCAGAGCTTTGACTTGAACATTTTTTTAACCTAGGAAGGAGAGGTCAGGCTCTTTAGAACTGGGGAGAAATCAACTATCTAATAGAAAACTTCAGTCAATCCAAGAATCGCTGGAGAAGCACCAACATGATGGAACAATGAAGTAGCTCCGACAGACCGAAGTTGCCCTATTTTGGCCAAGTTGAAATTGGCCATTTCGAGCCCACCTCAGGCTAAACCAAGTCCTCCCAACACTTCCTCAGCCATCCCACGGCCGAATTAGGACTGAAAGGTAAGACAATTCGGCTCCCCTCTGCAATTTTCGCCCGGTGCTAGAGAGAGAACCGATAGAATTTCAATGATAAAATTCTAACTCAATTCAGCATCAATTGATGTGATTCTTGATTCTAGGATGAACCTCAAGATGAGAACTATTTGCCCAGATCGAAAGTTCGGATCATCGTGCCCTCACTAGTGATTAATCGAAGCTTTCTCTCTCTATAGTCTGTTTTTCGGCGAAGCTCCGTTTGAGCTCGTTCTGGTGTTAAAACTCGCTATTCAAAATTCTATGGAATCATATGAAGATGAATAAACTCAATTTCAACTTCAATTTCAACAATTAGAGGTGTTTGATCGTTCAATTTGATGAAATCAAATTTAGTTGTGTTAAAGAGTTGGAATTAGGGAAAAATTGGGGGAAATTGAGAATTTTCGAAAATTCGAAGGACCGAAATGCAATTTCCTAGGGGTGGTCACCACTATTTCAATCCCTCTTAGGGCGTCGTTTAGTCTCCTCGAATTATCCCATAGTTACTAGTTGTCTGCTTTCTCTGGATGGGTTTCTAACCTTACTTAGCTCCTCTGCTTTTCCAAAGCAGGTTACACTTTGTCATCCTTAACTTTATGTTTCTATTCGAGGAACTTCTGGTTCTTGTCCTCGTCTTGCGCACTCCTGATTTTGCCTCGTCGTCTGATCCTAGGTTTCCATAATTAGATGGGGTTAGATACTAGTCCTGAGGTTTTTTGTTCTTCAGTTAGTGGGAGTACACCCTCGAAGGTCCTTCTTTCCTTGGAAATTCTTTCCTTTGTTTCCTGGTCATGGTTACCTTACCTATCCCAAAAAGGGCTATCGTCTCCTTTTTTGTTGTCCCCTTGTTTGCCTGTTCTTTGGGTTTAGCCTTATTCATGGTCCTTTTACATAGGCTTGCCTCTTTTAGGGGGTCGGTATACCTTGACCTCCTTTAAAGGCGTTATTTTTCCTTATTAGGTTTGTTCTTTTTGTTCCTTATTCATCTTGGGGCATGAGATTTTGATTGTACTCATTACGAGTCGAGGCAACAAAATTTTTATGAGAATTTAAAATCTTATTTCTTGGGAATTGAATACAATACACTTTGGGGATCTCTTTCCTCTAAGGAAGATGGTTAAAAGAAAGGTTAGGAATCTCTATGCTAGAATTTTGAGGAACTATCTCAGGGGTGGGATCGAAACCTTTGTTTGGAGTTTTGGCTTATGGGGCGGCCTCATGTCTTCCGTCTTCTCGGGCTCCGGTAGTTGGGGAGGTAGTATTCTTAGGAGGTATTGCCATCCATTCTTGTGGTGTGGGACACTTCCTCACCTTGTGTCCTATTTCTCCACACCTATAGTAGGTTATCCTAACACCGGTTCCTACGTGGGTCCTTTGGTGTTTACGTGGTGGAGAGGCTTCTTCTACCCTCTTTTCCTTTCTTTTCCCTTCTTCATGTCCTTCTCTACTCATTGAGGTAGTGCTCCCAGGAGTGGGTACCACATTCCTTAGTGGTATTGGGCACTTTCGTGCCTAGTGTCCCATTTGTCCACAATTGTAGCAAGTTACTTCCTTGTGTGAACCTTTATAGCTTCTTCTCCATCTCGGGCTTTGGAAAGCTTCTCCCAATGCTTGTTGGGGGCCTCTACGTGTCACCATCCTCGGATGCGTACTTTCTCCAGAACGGTCCCTATTCCTAAGTGCAAAGTAAGGTTCCTTGAATAACGTGACGAATTTTTCGTAAAGTCTCCTTAGCTCAAGAGATACCCTTGGTCTCATGGGTTGGGTCCTCCTAGATACTTGAGTTCCCTAGCTAATTCCCTCACGCAAGGAAGGATTTTTGCTTAGTTCCGGGGTGGCAGCGTCAACATGGGTTCATTCGGTTTCTCTAATGGCGGTCATATCTGTTGACAAAAGTTTATTGTGTGCTAGTGTACTAGGGCTTTTAGTTTTTAAACTTTGGTTGGAAAACCTTTCTCTGATATCACTTAAGTTGTCACACCCCAACCCAGTTTGGTCGGAATCATGTGATCAATCCACCACCCTTCCTCGTACTAATATAGTATTTCTACCAAATAGTCCAAGGAAGGCATTAGAGTATCTGTTTTCCATTACAAAGTTTACAAAACATAAAATTTACCTAATGGTGGTGCCTTTGGCTTTCTCTTCTAGTGTCAGCTCGTCGTAGTGAGGTGTCTTCACTGAAAAAGTTTAATGGGAGGGGGTGAGTTTCTACAATTTAGTGAGTGGGGGTTGAGAAGTGAGTTTTCAAACGACCAGTCTTATCAAAATTTTTTAAACTTTCAGTTTATTGTAATATGAGTTCATCTGTTCTTAACATTTCCCCTTGCTCGGGAGGTGCCTAAACAAACAATCACATGCCCTTTCTATCATAGAAAGGGATCACACATTTGCAAAACAGTCCCTCACCATTCCACTTGTAGTTCAACGCGTCTTTGTCATCCACCTAAATAGAGGTGCGCTGCCTCTACCCTGAGTTTGAGGGGACATTAATAGTCTAACCCTCATCATGTTTGCTTGGTGGGACGAGACCTCATTTCCCCTTCAGCCTTGGTCTTAGTACGCAGGAAGCTATCAGAGCTTCATGACTGACTGGCACGACAGATCCGCCCTTATTGCATCTAGGTCATCCAACATCACTTGGGACCCATCGACTATCCCTCTCGGACGTCTAGATGCTCTCAGATTTCTCATGCATACATACAATAGTTTTGATCAATTAGCCACACTCTTTGGTGCCAACAGTCCAACGGCCCCAACACTCGACTTGGCCTTCAACTTTTTGCCTAGACCAGCCCGTCGATCAAGTCTGGGCGCACTGCCACTAGCCCATCGAGCTTTTTTAGTCCTGTCTTGGTCTCGTGGCCAATCACATAACAATTCTAGTTTTTTTTTAAGTTTTCATGGTTCTTATAATTCACGTTTGTTTACGGATCCAACCTGTGCACACTGGCCTTGGGCCAAAAACTGGGCCTTCAACCCTATCATTTTCAAATTTGAGGCTTCGAGCCTATTAGAGCAATTGTAGCTCTCATTTGGAACGTCTCCCAAAAGGTTTAAGCAGTTTCATGCAATAACAGGAGACCATTCCTGAAAAAATGATTTTTTAAACTTTAAAATAATTTTTATCACCCCCAACCGGATATGATGCTAAAAATCTCACTCATGCGGTAATAGTTATGTGGTCGTCCCAGTGAAAACTTGACTCGTGGTGCACTTCCTTGCACCGGTGCTTGAACAATCAGCTCATGCATGGTTCGAGTACCCTTATCAGGAGAATCGACATAAGGGACCTCATAGTTTTGGGTAATTGTGCATAGGCCCTCACATTATGCCTTAATTGTATTTAGGTCCCTCAATATTTATAATCTTACATTTGGGTTCTTAATCTTCATTTAACCTCAATTAAGTCCCTAGGACTTCCAATTATTCCTCACGGTTCTTAAATTTTCCAAAATTACCAATTGGTCCTTAACTTCTAAAAATTTACCAGTTGGTCCTTGAACTTTCAAAATTTGCCAATTCGCCCTCCATTTCATCCAATTATCCAATTGGGCCCCAAATGGAAGTTAATTTCATGAAAATGCCCTTAATTTCCCTAAATTGTAATTCGTACCCCAATTTTCCAAAAATCCTCAAATTGCCCAATTTTCTCAAAATTGCAATTTGGTCACTAAATCTCAATTTTGTTCAATTGACTTATAAAACGTGGTTAGCTGTCTCAATTAGTGATCTAAATCATCTTCCCTATGTTTCCCTCGTCATTTTGAGCTTTGAACCGCTCGATTTGGCTAAAAAATGAGCTCAAACGAAGCTTCACTAGAAAATTTAGTTTAGAGAGAGAAAGTTTTGATATCTTACCGGTGAGGGTTCGGTGGCCGGAGCACTTTCTTTCTCTGGATTGCTCTCCTTCCGGGGTGCCCCCTAGATCAAACTATGCCTCAATTGGCGGCTTGAGCAGTGTGAATTTCTTAGTTCCGGTCCTTACAAAAATGCACCATGAATAGTGTTTTTTTACGAAGGGGCGGTAGATGGGCTTACTGTGCTAGCTCGGGGGAAGGTCGGGGCACCTCTAGGTGGTGTTTGATGGGCCTGGTTTGGCCGGAATTGGCCCAGGGACGACTCAAGTTGAGCTCGAGCAGCTCGGGATGCCGACAGCCGAGGAGGAGTATTAGTGTTTGAGCTTCCTCATTCTTTTACAGTGGCTTTTGGGCAGAATGGAGAATGCAATTGTGCAGAGGACTTCCTTTCGATTCTAGTGGTACAGAATGAGGCTTTAGAGGTGGAGAAAAGCCCCGATGTCGGAGATCTAGTTTTATGCTCGCTGAAAAACTAAGCACTTCTCCTTCTTTGGTCGATTGTGGGATGCTAAGGATGAATGAATGGGTGATCTTTATATAGGGAGCTCGGTAACTATTTAGGCTACTGACTAGCGTAAGACTTGGCCTTCGACTTGGCCGTTGGCAACCTAACCGGAGAGTTTTTCAAGTTGACGAAGACTCTAGCTTTTCCAACATCTTTCTCTCCTCCATTCTCTCTGTCAGTGATTAAAGGTTGAAGAAGATGACGTGGTAGTCATGCCATGTGGCGCACTTTGATTGACCAGTTTTTCTAATGTGGAGTGTCAGCTTGGCTGCCATGTCAACCGTTGACTGTTGATCGATCTGGTCCGACCGCGTTCGGTGACCCGAATTTGAATTTTGGCCGGTTCGGACATGATTCAACCAGTTTTTTGAAATTTAAAAATTTCTAAATTCAACTAAATTTATTTTCTATCTAATGGTGGTTCAATTTCCCAAATTGACATTTTAAGCCACCTAGAAAAATGAATTTATGAACTGCTTCACTATGGTTCATTCGGGTTCAGTGTGGTTTGGGTTCGGTTCACCTCAAACCGGTCCGGTTCTCTCATCAATTCCACTTCCCGGTTCTTTCTCATAATTTTTATGAATTTTTGGTCATTTGGGATTTTCCAATTTCCTATTTTAACCCTTCTTTGTCATTTTTGTTCCTTTTTCGGCTCGATTTTCTCAAAACTGCCGGTTCTTTCCCCGGATTACTTGGTTCGAGGGTCGGGTTTCACAGACACCCTCGACGAGTACTAGCTGCCCATATCTAGAGCCCCGACCACCGCCCCTCCACCTGTAACAACGCTAAACTCTCTCTCCTTCTAAGTCCAGTTTTTGGCGAAGCTCCATTTGAGCTTGTTTTGGGTCCAAAAATCGTGATTCAAAGCGTAGTCTAATTGTGGGATGGTAGAGAAACCGATTAGAAGCTTGCTAGGAGGAAATTGATAGAGTATTGGCTATCAATTTAGTAAAATTTGATCTCAGGGCAAAGAGGTTATTAATTGGGGAAGAAATTGGGAACATTTTGTGGATTTTCAGAAATTGAAGGACCTAAGTGTAAATTTTGGAAATTTTGAGGGCTAATAAGCAATTTCAATGAAATTGGGGGCCAATTGACCATTTTGGAAAATTTGGGGCAATTCTATAATTTTTGGAAAATTGGGCCCCATTTCGGGATTTTGGGAAAAATTAGGACCGAATTTCAAGTACTAAATAATTGAAGACTTGAGTCATGTAGGACGGGCTGTAAGAGGACCTATGCCGAGGAGCACTTCGCGACTATTGGGTGAATGGGAATTTATATTCTCGGTTCCGATTGGGATAATGGTTATGCTCTCATATTCAAAAACCATTTTCCTGGAATTAGTCTCTCCTGACTTGGTGACTCTACTTAAATGATTTGAGAGCTATTTCCGGGGGTGGGCTAGATGATGCAAGTGGGCCAAGGCCGATGGGCACGAGTTTAGACCCGTTGAGAATTAGCGAATAATGAGCACATTAACATTATCACAATGGATAATTGTGTATTACACCTACCAAGCCAAGGTCGGGTTGTTAGGCTAAATAGCCTCTAAGCCGTAGCTGGGTCATCAAACCCGTTGGGCTAGTGAGCAAGGGGCCGAAGCCGTGCCAACATACCCGTGGGGCTGGTAGGCCAAAGATAATGGCCATAATTGTTAAGATTTTTTATTGTGTATGCATAAGATTCGGAACTATCGAGATGCCCTACATGGGATAGTGGTAGTTTTAAGGGATGCTGGATGACCCAGTGAACATAAGGGTAGTTTGTCATCCAGCATGTCAAGAAGCTCCTAGAGCTTCACACATACTAAGACCGAGGTTGGAGGGTAGGACAACTGATGTCCACTTAGACTCAAGGTAGAGGTCAAAGACTTCTATCAAGGTGGACGGTAAAAGTGCTCTACTCCACAAGTGGAACAGTCAGGGATTGTTCTGCGATCGTATGATCCCTTTTTTGTGATAAAAGGGCGGTTGTTGAATGACACCTTTATGGATCACAAGGAAAAAAATTTCAATAGAATAAAAATGACTAATTAATTGCTGTAGAAATCCCCCCTCACTAAGTTGTATACTCACACCCTTCCTTTCACCCTATCAGAAAAAAGGGGTCATGTCAAATATAATCAAAGACCAAGTGAAGGCTCGAACACTCGAGCAAAGGCTCTACCTTCCCGCATACTTCGTTCAGCTTGAGGATTACTGGAGA
Source organism: Trapa incisa (assembly GCA_030064435.1). NCBI lineage: Eukaryota > Viridiplantae > Streptophyta > Magnoliopsida > Myrtales > Lythraceae > Trapa > Trapa incisa. The sequence goes on along the minus strand of CM057780.1, from coordinate 15,343,999 downwards.
AGCTTCGGTGATGCCGTACATTACAGATGCTTCGGTGGTATAATTCAGACATAAGTTTTCGAGCCAAATTTTGGTCACCTTGAGCCTCTTGAGACCAGACCGACCCTTCCATGATTCTCCACGGCCAAGCCTCATCCTCCCTGAGCATTTTTTGTAAGCTCTTGTCGCCATCCTCGCCGAAATAGTAAATTTAAAAAGAGAAAATGAAAAAACTTTACTAATTAAATTCTCCTTGCACATGCCAACAATTGAGGTGAAGTTTTATTCTACTAGAATTCTCTCAACAAGAGCTAGCTCCCCATAACAAGAGCTTAGGCAACAGTGACCTCGCTTGTAAGAAATCAAAGCTTTCTCTCTCTAGAAAAATATTTCGGTGAAGCTTATTTTTAGCTTAATTATAGGCCAAATTCGATAATTCAAATATTGGAATGATCGTGGAGAGGTAGGGGAGATGACTAGTAGCATGGTAAGAGGAAATTAACAAAGTTTAAGCGGTCAATTGGATGAATTGAAGATTTGGGGGAAAGTGCAATTTTTAGTAAATTGGGCAAGTTGGGGATTTTTGGAAATTGGAGTATTTTTGTGAAATTGACATCAATTGAGGGTCAATTTGTAAATAATAGGAGTTTAGAGATTTAATTGTAATTAAAAAAATTTAATTTAATTAAAATTAAAAATAGTTATGGGAATTTATTTTTAATTTTGAATCATTTTATTTGGATAAAATTATATAGGAGATAAAATTGTAAATAAAGTAAACTTATAAATTTAGGGTAAATAATTGAAAAATTATTGCCAATAAAATAAACTTAAGGACCACTATGTCAAAGAAAGAAAACATGTGGATACAAGTAAAAATTTTGGATAATTGATGGGTTTATTATCCATGACAATGTAGGTGTGTAAAGAAAACCCATAACCTACAACTACAACATCGTTAAAAGATATCGAAAATCCATCTGGGACGAATGAGTCACAAATTTTGGGTGAGTGTGATTTCCGACATCATGCCCATTTGAGGTGATGAATGTAACTTCATGCTATTCTAGTCAAATATTACTTTTTTCCAAAAATAATCACCCTTGATTGTGTGTAACCGATTAAAATAATTTTGGGAGTTATTCCAGCTGAATGTATTAAGCACGTACCCTATAGAGCTAGATTTGCTCTAATGGGCCCAATGCCATAATTTTGAACTAAAGTAGGCCCAATGTCATGTTTTGGAAAACTTGTACAGTGGGCCCAAGGCCTTGAGCCTTATTAAAATTATCATAAATTGATAATTTGTGTAATTTAGCTAACAAGCCCAAGGCGTGTCGTCGAATCCGTTGGGCTGGTAACATAAAGATGAAGGTCCTAATAAAAAGAATATTGATTTGTGTTTGTTGAGATACAAAATTTTCAAGGTATCTGATATGTGGTAGTGTTGGTTCTAAGGGCTATTAGACAACTTAGGGAGAATAAGGGAAGTCTTATTGGTCTAGTATGTTGAGAAGCTCTAGGAGCTTCATGTGCATTGAGACCGAGGAAGAAGTGGGAGAGGTCTCATCCCACAACAGCGGACAAGAAGTATCGAAATGGTCTGTGTGTTAGGCAATGGTGCTCAAACAAACTATATGGTAGAGGTTGTAGCCTCTCACCAAGGTGGACGAAAAAGTTGCTTAGAGCGATAAGTGGAATAGTCAGAGACTATGTCTGCAAGATAATGATCACTTTAATGAAAAAGGGTGTGTAGTTGTTTTCTTAAACCAAATCTCATTAAAGAGAATGACGAAATTTATCGATGAAGTAAAGTGGAATAGTTGGGGACTCTGTCTATAAGAGAATGTGCCCTTTTTATGAAAAATGGTGTATAATTGTTGTTTAAACCAAATCTCATGAAGGAGAATTATGACATATGTTGATGAGTAAAAATCCCTTAAAATCATTGAATATGTATTCTTGATTACTTATTCACTGAGTTGTTGAACTCATCTAATCCATTTTTTCCCACGGGAAAAGTCTATCATATTGTCGAGAGGAGGAACCAGTAAATCCTATGATCAAGGTACAAGGTACAATTTATTTTAAACTAGTTTTGATAATATTTTTTTGGGAAAACACTTGGATATTTTTTTACCTTTTATCCTATTTGAACTATGATGATAGGCAATGTTGTCATAGTTCGGAGAGGTGTGGAAAGTTGTACACTGGTCTAACTGTCTAAATCGGGTCTGGTTTGACAACTTTATTCACCCATATTAAAAGTACTTTATAACTTTACAAAACCCTATATAGGGTTTTCCACTTCTCAAACATAGCAAGTTTTTATTTCTCCTACTAAAGTTACTCCCTTCACTACTCATACGAAGGGCTACACTCTCTAATTGAATACCTTCTCATAAAAGGCAATTTCCTCTTCTATCTAAAGAAGTGATTGAGAGTGCTCATGTCATGGCTTTGTGTAGGAGTCATCGCTCCCTTTGGGTGATTCCAAGGAGCCATTAGTGATAACACTACCCTTCCTCTTCTCTAATCAATCTATGGGTCCATAAGAGGAGAGTAATATATGTTTACACTCGTAAGCATATCATATCACTACTACACTCGTAATACCAGCTCAATTGATTGTCCAATTTTGGTGTATTTGTAATATTTCTTAGACATAATAGTTATTGATATGAGTGTTCTACTTTAGTTAATTCTATGAACGGTAAATATTAATTATCACACTTTATCCCTTTCTTATAAAAACTCTAATCTAAGGTTCGAAAAGTTTACAATTTTATTGTTAAAAAAATATTACAAATCTCTCATATTTGAATAGGAACCAAATATCCACTTACTATAAATTCTCACTCCAAACACCCTTGTAACATCATATAGTCTCCCCTTCTTGTAGCTACTCTAGAATCAAGCGAATGACAATTGGTACTAGTTAGCTAATTTGGAGTTATCAATCTATTTTGGATAAGGTTACATCTAGAGTAGATGGCCTGGGTACTCTCACTGAAATACATGCACCAAGATTGTTTAAAGGGTTCGAATTGCAATCCTATCCGAAATGTTAAAATTCGTTTGCAATATAGATGCTTTGAGGTAGTTTCATCGTTGGAAAGTGCTGATTTCCTGATATTTATAATAACGTTTGCCTTTTCCTAATCCTAAGGTTGTCGCATGAAAGTTCTGATTAGTTGGAGAAACCTTGAGGGAAAGGTGCTGAGGGTCAACCCTGCAAATATAGCAAAAAATGGTTCAATAAATTAGTGAGACGGGGCGCATAGCTTTAAAAATCACAAGTACAAAGCCTAAAAACATAACTCTACCGATAGAAAGAATATATAGCCTACCAAACAATCAGCGTTACGTGCATATTCCATGTGACTGGACCAAAAAAATATCTCGGAAAGTACAGCGGTTTGATGCTGAGACAAGAATGACGTGGCATATACTTATTGGCCAGCGCAGTAGGGCGGTAGTACACATCGGCACAATACCTATTCATTCGAATCGGTATCCCCGTCTCTGCCAAAACCTTACCGAGTCCCGTTTCTCCAATCATCAAGATTCTTAAACCCTAACTTCGCATCATCACCATTCTTCCTTTCTCCTTCAGAAAAGCAAGAACCCTCCACCAAGATGATGCGAGCCGTCTTGAGGAAATCAGTATGCTCATCTGCAGCCCTGAGCCGGACTCTTGCGGCTGCCTTGTCTTCCCTCGAGACTGCAACACCGTCGGCTGAGCTTCCCCGTTTCTTCTTCACGGATGGCGCCATATTCGGACAAAATAACCGGTTTTCTGTTCACGGGAGATCTGATATGTGCTCGGAGTTGGCTACAGTGAAGGGATTCCATGCGGCGTCAGGTCCCTTGAATTTCAGGGTGTCAGTGGCTTCTTCTGAAGCGTTTGCTGTGGATGCCTGTGCATCTTATGACGAAGAGAAGACTGTTAAAGTGGGGAACAGTGGTGAAGAGGGACTCGAGATTACCAAGCTCGGTATTGCTCCAGAGATTGTTTCTGCTTTGGAAAAGAAGGGTATCACTAGACTGTTTCCTATACAGGTATTTTTGTTATTTATCTTCCTTTTATAACTTTTGATGCCTTGCGTGATTATATATAATAGGTTTATGTCCCTCATAAGTGTTGAATGGATTGTTTATTTGATGTGTAACCTTAATACTAGCGTTGTCATCACTATCTTGAGTAGTTTCAGTGCTCTGCATGAGCTTGTACGGGTCAAATTTGGATTCTGTTTTAAGAGAATCTTGGCCCATCCTGGTCTTTGTTATAGCTAATCTTTGTTAGATCTCTGGCAGCGCCTCATTAGCACTTCTTGAGGTTTGGATGCTTGGTAAAATCGATTGATTTTTTAGAATGGCAATCTCTACTCCCTGCTAGTCTGTGGAGCATAATGTAGCGTATAATTGTAGAATTCATCCACTTGAATACGTTGATTATCAATCAAGCTTGCATGGTATGTGCTTGTTTGAGTGGGTCCCTTATCGTACTAAATGTGAAATTTCTTTTCTCCTCTTTTTGTGCAGAGAGCCGTTCTTGAACCAGCAATGCAAGGTCGTGATATGATTGGTCGAGCTAAAACAGGAACGGGAAAAACTCTTGCCTTTGGAATTCCTATCATGGATAAAATTATAAAATTCAATGAAAAGCATGGGTTGGTTTACTTTTCTATTCCTCACTCCCTAGTTTTTTTTATGTGAATGCCCTAACAGTTTGCCCCTGAAGCTGCTTGAGACACCACTTGATTACCTAAAAGATTTTTGACTAAAAATAGACCCCCTCAATTTAAAAAATGTGTAATACTTGGGTATTTGAATAATTTGTGCCAACAAATGACCACTTTGAACTTCAAAAAAACTAACACTTAGCTGCCATATCAGATTTTTGTGAGATAAAAAGGGGTGGGGTTTAAGTGTTTGACTTTTTTGAAGTTGAGGGGTCATTTATCAGTAAAAAGAAACTTACAGGAACACAACTGTTAGCTCAACCAACATTATTTGCTAAGTGTAAGTGCACTCATTGGATTTCTTTTGCTTGAAGTTGATCATGCTTTATGATACATATGATTTATATGACTTATAATATGCTTATTTAAACATTTAAAGACCACTTTTTTTGTTCAACTAAACAGACGTGGAAGAAACCCTTTAGCATTGATTTTGGCACCTACAAGAGAACTTGCACGACAGGTTGAGAAAGAATTTTATGAGTCTGCTCCCAACCTAGATACAATTTGTGTGTATGGAGGTACTCCCATAAACCACCAAATGCGCCAGCTTGACTATGGTGTTGATGTGGTTGTTGGAACACCTGGTCGTGTTATTGATTTGTTGAAGAGAGGTTCATTGAATTTGGGAGAAGTTCAGTTTGTTGTCCTTGACGAAGCTGATCAGATGCTTGCAGTTGGATTTGAGGAAGATGTGGAAACTATTTTGCAAAGGTTGCCACAAAACAGGCAGAGCATGATGTTTTCTGCCACAATGCCGAATTGGATAAGAAGCCTTACTAGGAAATATCTAAAAGACCCTCTAACAATTGATCTCGTGAGTATAAAATGTATTTCACATAGATTATTTATTTCCTTAATATGAGAAATTGTTCATAAATGATAATGTGATGCATCTTTTGGAGTTCTTTTTCACCATTTCTTCATCATCCTCATGATGCAGGGCAGAAATTTCTCAAGATATTACATTGCTCATAATTAAATTAGTAAAGGATTCATGGTTTATTTTATCATCTCAAGTGTCTTCTTAACTTATATATATTTCCGATACTTCATCATTGACCAAATATGCCTATTTGGTGCACTTGTATTTTCCCAGCTAATTGTCAGCTTGGTATATTGCATAATTACATGCATCAGGATATACATGCATTTTGTGATTCCTGCTTAGGAGATTGCTGGATTTTAGAAATTGCTAAATTTTAGGTCGCTGAATTGATGATACCTTTACCTTATCCTGACTGCTTGGGCAATGGTTTATCAGTGTACAATTAGATTTTTAACTTGTTTGGATATGAAAATATTGATTTAACTGATTGTAACCATCTCTTCCAGGTTGGAGATGACAATCAGAAGTTGGCTGAAGGAATTTCATTATATTCTATTGCTGTTGATATGTATGGTAAAGCATCAATAATTGGACCTCTAATCACGGTGAGGGTCAGGAGCCTCATGTATTATTAACATACATTTTTATGTGAATATTTTGTTTATTCTAGATCGTGCGACTATTATATCCTTCTTCAATTTTCTTAAGGTTATATCCGAAAATTAATTTTATTTCATAATTAGACTGACTGTGTATACTTTTTTGTTTTGGTCCCCCACTCATTTTTCCTTTGAATAAGGAGCATGCAAAAGGCGGAAAATGTATTGTTTTCACTCAAACAAAAAGAGATGCTGATAGACTCGCCTATGCCATGGCTAGAAGCTATAGATGTGAGGCCCTTCATGGAGACATTTCTCAGAGCCAGAGGGAGAGGACACTATCAGGATTCAGGGATGGGCAATTTAACATTTTAGTTGCGACTGATGTTGCTGCTCGTGGCCTTGATATTCCTAATGTCGATCTGGTTAGTTTTATATTCATCATCTCATGTTCAACATGAAGTTTGTTGATTCTGCACTTGGTGCAAATGTCTATCCAATCTACCTTCCCCCTTGTACTTATTAACCTGTTCTTATGGCTTTGCATTATTGTGAATAATTGTTTCAGAACACCGATGCATTATCTGCAAGGCATTGTTTGTAATTATTGCTGTGCTTAAGTTTGGGAGGGTCCCTGGCCTTTGATGCCATTGGTAGTCTAATGTAATTATGACATGGAAGGAGTGATTTATATTGATTCTATTTCATTTTATTTTTCCTATGGGGTTGTACCTTTTGTTCTGCTTTCCTGCAGATTCTAGTACAATTGCTGGTTTTACTGTTTCTGTTTTTTTATTTTGTGATGCTTATTTGTTCAGGTAATACATTATGAGCTTCCAAATTCATCAGAGATCTTTGTCCATCGATCTGGCCGGACAGGCAGGGCTGGGAAGAAGGGAAGTGCCATTCTGATATATACACAAGATCAGACCAGGGCTGTCCGGGTTATAGAGCGAGATGTAGGATGCAGATTTACAGAGGTTGGTATCAAGTTCCCTTGAATGATGTCTTTTCCCCATTAAATTTCATTCACAACAATTCCTGGTTTGACTGTGATTGACATTTTTTCTTAATTTGTGTTGTTACTAGTTTTTTTTTTGTTATTTTTCACTTATTAGAGTTCAGGAGCCTCCAGCTCCTCAAATTTTGTCTGTCTCGTGGGATATTCTTTCAATTACATTTTGATGCCTTTGATTCATAAAAAGTAGCTATGTGCATATTTCTTGTACTGTTATGTCGCTACATGCATGTTGGCTGTGTTATTAGGTGAAGTAGATTTATTATGTTCATAATATGTGGACCCTAACTCAAATTAAATTTAGACTATTGAAGATGCTAGGACTGATTTCAACTTCTATACAGCTTCCGAAGATTACTGTAGAGGGAGGAAGCATGGACATGCTTGACATGGGTGATGGTAGAGGTAGTCGATTTGGCTCTTTTGGTGGCTCAAGTGACCGTGGATTTGGAAATGGAGGTTTTGGAAGATCTAGAGGTTCTGACTTTGGACGACAGGGTGGCTATCGATCAGGGGGTTTTGGTAATGGCTCCGGTGGTGGACGTTTTGGGTCCTTTGGTGGGTCTGGATCAAGCCATTCTGGAGGTGGCTTTGGCAGTTCCAACAGCTATGGAAATTTTGGTGGTTCTGCCTCTAGCCGTTCTGGATTTGGTGAATCTGGGTCAGGCCGTTCTGGATTTGGTGATTTTGGGTCAGATCGTTCTGGATTTGGTGATTTTGGTTCAGGCCGTCCCAGCAGCTATGGAAGCTCCAGTTCAGGCCGTCCCAGCAGTTTTGGAAGTTCCAGTTCAGGTCGTCCTAGTGAGTTAGGTAGTTTTGGCTCTGGTCATTCTGGTGGTTACAAAGATGTGGATTCCAGTCGCTCTGGTGGTTTTGGCTCTGGTCGTTCTGGTGGTTACAAAGATATGGATTCCAGTCGCACTAGTGGTTTTGGCAACAGCAATTCGAGCAGAAACAGTGGTGGTTTTGGCGGTTCTTCAAATCGTTTTGGCAGCTTTGGAGATGATAAAAATTGATGACCTCTAATGTTGGGAGCAGGCCTTTGTTAATTAGAAAATGGTGAGTGAAATTGTCTTTCAAGAGAATGCATATATTTCTGAGCAATTCTATTTATATTTATATTCTAGAAGGTATGGATCTTGTTAACACTTTCTGGAGGTGGCCTTCCTGGTACACAGGTGTCTGCTTAGACTGATTTAAATGGAAAGGCTTGTGTATTTACAATAAATTTTTCTGTCATGTTCAGATGATATGTGAGATTATCTTTTCCTTCAATTTTGTCTTCCAGTAAGTAGCTGCATGCATAGTGCCCCAGGAATTACGAGGAGCTAGTGAGCAAGTTTTCATGAATCTTCAGGCATGAAGAGGATTTGAACAAAAATGAACCAATGGAGGGGATAACAGCTTGTTCTTTTTTGGTTAGATGGGATAGTGGAGGCTTTCCTACTCGATGTAGGGACTAGCATATTGAATGTGATTTTTATTCAGATTTCTGAGCAGTGTTGGAATTTATTGCTCTGCTACTATAATAGAATAAATGGCTCATGTATGGGATGAAATATGATGTTTTGGAATTTCAGGGCTCATAAGATTCTTTGGCATTGCCAAGAACTCAAGTGACAATTGCCTAATGAAATAGTCTTGGTATATTAAAAATGGTTGAATTTAATTGAGGTGGAATCATGAGAGGTTTTGTTATTTGGATAGCAATTCACTTGATGTGCTTAATATCTTATTTGAGGGTATAAGAAGGGATAGTACATGACTTTTTTTTTGTAATTTTGAAATGGTGAGGGCACTTGTCTTGTACAATGGTCACCAAGCATTGACAAGTTATCCAACATTTCATGAAGCTTCTATAAATAGATTCAAAATTCAATCTTCTTGGAGAAATTCTTCTAATAAAGTTACCCTTAAAAAACCTTGTAATAATATACTAAACATAATATTGACTGGTGGTTATACAGGAATGTGAGGGAAGCCGCATGGATCATCTTCGAGTTAGCTTCCCCTCAAGCATCATATTCACCCATAGATTATGACTCTTTCCTGCCCTGATAAAGATGTATCAAGATGGTGTGTGGTCATGTTGTCCCAAGCATCTATCTGCGTATGCTTCTGGAATCGGGCTTGCTAAATGCCTCAATAATCCTGTACATCCAACGATCGAGCATACCTGTGGATGAAGAGAAATGAATAGTCTATCCTTTCTTAGGAATCCAATATATCACATAAAAGATTGTAATGTCTTCAGCAAAAAGGGGCAAAATATGAACTTGATTTTTTATTTGACATATTGGATATCAAACATAAATAGTCTATCCTTTCTTAGGAATCCAATATATCACATAAAAGGGAAACCAGTTTGAAGGCATGATACAATTTGTCATTCTGGTGGTCTCTTATATAATTATAAATCTCCGCTTCTCAAAAATCTCATGATTTCCGTTGATTTCATTCCACAAGATCAGCATTGCCAGATGAAAGCATCAAGCAACATTCAGAGCCAACCAAAGATCTTAAATTAATTAAAAAAGAACAGGATAAATGTAGGATAGAGTGAGCTAAAGAAGGACCTGTCAGAGCAAAGGTACCACCAAGTACAGCACATAGTCGGGTAATGAAGTGAAGAAAACTGCGGCGCTCCTCCTTGATTGTTACAGTAATTGGTGATAGATCATACATGAAGTAGACCGCTGCATGGGACAAAGATGCAATCAAGTATCAGAAAGTCAGGAGATGATATACCATTATTGAGGTAACCCTAGCTGAAGCTGTGGCAATGTTTCTTTAAATAGCAAATTTACCTGGCCAAGTTCGTTGGAACTCTGTCATGGGTGAAAAGTATTCTGTGACAGAGAATTGATTTGTTGGCAAAACTTCTTTCCAAATATACCTATACTCAGTTGGAACTATCTGTACATTAAGGAAGCACCACATATATTAAGAGGTAAACCTATGGCTTCCAAACAACAGTGAAGAGACAGAGTCAAGATCAGGCTTTTTTATGTATTCGTTATAAAAATGACAGACTCCAAAGAGTATCCTTGACATATATAACTTTTGACTCTACGAATTTCCTCATAATAAGACAACATTTCAAACCATATTCAATTATATATAGTTTGACCTAGTTGGAAGATCAATGGCAATACTTAAAGAATTGTAAAGCACTTTCGCAGGCCAAGTAGAAATGCATTTATGGATTCCTTCGTATACTAAAAGCTATAAATCAAATGTATATATGAAAATACATGGCTCCCATTTTGTACGAAAAAGGAAAATTGCTGTTGCTTTTATTTCATACCTTTATGTAGTATTTGAATGTTCCACTTGCACTGTGTAGAATCCTTTCTGTCCCATCAAGGGGATTGTGAAGTCCAGGATATTTAGGCCCAAAAGATAGGTCATGAATAATGTGACTTACATTAACATGCATAGCTCCATCAAAAATCTGTGGAGACCGAATAAATTAGCATGCAGTGTTGTTATTCTATCAGAATTGTACAACATAAGCAATAGAATGAAGCCTCAATGACATACTACATCTAAATTCTAAACAGAGCTTAAAAGCTAAAACAAGCATCATTGACGTGAAAAGTTCATAAAAGACGTGCAATTTGGAGTGTACCATTTGAGCAGCAAATATGCTTAACCCATGCACCGAGATATGGAAGTTCCCAGCAACCCTCTGGACATCTAGAACCCCATACACCTGAATAACAAAAATAAATGGCATGCATTTCATTAGGCCACTCTCGGTTTCCAAATCTGGAGCCCTTGTACTAGCTCCATTGATTTCTTAACTTACAATTATATGGCAGTTTATGAAAACACGTATTGAGGGTGACCTATAGCACACATAGTATCCTTAAGAATATAATGTCCAAAGATTTTGAAATAAGAGTACCCAGTTGAGATGTGATAATACATTTCCTTCTATTTCACTCCATTTAGCTCTATACATCAATTGCACAAGCAGAGAAACAAAGTACCCGGCAGCCTTCTCCATTTGCCAAGGCTTGTTTGACCTTCTTTATCAGCTTTTCAGCATCCTGATCAAGGGTATGCCCATGAGTCTTCTCCTCTGAATGATCCTGATGATTATCACCCTCATCTGAACAATTTCAAGATGCTTAATCAATTCTATCTCAAACTATATAAAATAAAAAGTTAATTGAAGTTAAAAATAAAGAATGTTAGTTTTTCCTCACAATGACCATCTTATAGTTAATCTTAAGAACAATAGCTGATGATGATGTGAATTAACCCCTTGCACTTATAACTAGAAGATGACTGCTTATTACGCTACCAATTATCATTCATGGATATGCATAATCATCAATATAATTATTATCCAGGTATGGTACCATGATTGTGAGTTGTATGTTCTTTCTCCACAAGATCAGACAGATATTCGGTACCAATTATATGGCCATAGTTGTTGAGGCGAAGCTGCAGAATCACGGGTTAGTTAAAATGAAGAATGCATATATGTCAGGACCATAATAGATCAGTGCACACAAACACTAAAAAGTTAAAACAAAAAATACTCTGATAAATGGAACTGGGAGTAGATAATATATGTTTGATGATTGAAAAAAAAAAGTAAACAGCATATGAAATACAACATTTCTCCTATTTTGAAAAAATCTAAAAATCTGTTATTTTTTATTTTTTACGGTACAGAGTATATGGAAACCAGTTTTTAGTTATAATGCATAGCAGAACAGCAGTAACAGTACCGTTTGTTAGTTCTTTTTCCTCCAAAACTGGAGTGAGGATACAAGAAATATACATCCTAATATCTTGTAGTTTAATAAGAATCTTACAAAGAGTTTTAAAATAATTGCAAAGTAATACGGGTTGATCATCTTGAGATGGAGATTTCACACCTTCCAAATGTTTGTGTCCAGATCCACTTCATGCTTGCCTGACATATCAATAGCATCCACGCTTAAAACTGCATGAATTTTTACAATAGAAAAAAAAAGTTAATGCTTAGAGTAGAGCAAATAACTGCAAATATATAGATTTACATTTATACAAGCAATTATGGATACAAACCATCACATGGCAACGATGGAAATGTCATGTTTATATGAATTGGAAGTGTTTCCCCACGTGTCAAGTCTACTGACATCTGCAATTCACATTGGTAAAAGTCAGAAAAGAGATGTGCCAGTAAAACTTCAAAAAGGAAATCACACAGAAGGTTACTCAACCACTGACAATAAGATAAATGTAGTAATTAGAATTCCCTCATGATTAACTATCTAAACATTATGATATTTTATATGCATATTGGTTCTAAGAATAATAGCACGATCTTATATTCTACTAGATATTAAATATAAAGTTAAGGCATGTCAGCATGTCAGAAAATAATAGTTATCAACAAACTTAATTGAATTGACGGATAGGGGCATATTGAGTCATACTAATTGTATACGTAATGAGAAAGCATGAATATTTAACTAAGAAGGCTTGAAATAGTCTTATACACAAAGAAATAAACAGTACAAATCACTGATATTGACTGAATATATCATCAGGGTGAGACACACATCATGCAGATGGACGAATACTAAATATCGTCTTGTCACCAACCAGTCATAAAAGTTCTTTTTTCTTATGGATTAAAGCAGTAAAAGTTCCCAACGCAGAACCGTTGAACAGACTCCAATTTCAGGCAAACAAAAAACCATTCCTCCGTGCCAATGCAGCGAAGAAAAAAAGGTACCTGATGAACTGTGTACGTGGTAAGGTAATATTTCAGCTCATGCAAGAAAAGTGTGGCCATTATCGCTAGCCCAACAATGGAGACTGCAAATACAAATCCAAAGATACATATCAGGGCAGAGAAAGACGCCTTTCACTTGATGAAGCCGCGCAGATAGAGCAGGCAAGAACTATGAACTCTCCACACGTATCAAATGCATACGCGTACAAAGAATTAACCGCAGAGCAAGATAATTACCAAGCGCTCCCGACTGTGTTTTCTGCAGCAAGTGATCCTCTGCGCGAGGGAACGCGTCGAGGCTCTTCAAAGCTTGCTTAATCCCCATCCGACCCCCTTCCGCTACCCAACATAAATGTTGAATTGGATACCCTGAATCGAAAAAAAAACAATCCACATTTTAGCGATTCCATTGCAGAGAAAATAAGTTGTGCGTTAGAATCCAAAGGAGAGGTGGAGTACGACTACGCCGTAAGGGACCTGAAGAGAGAATAATCGATAGCTGGGTCTCGATCCGGAGACAGAGGACAGCAGACGCCAGAGGAAGAACATGAGACAGGAAGGAGACGATTCGGTTGAATTTGGTCAGCAGAAAATAGATGAAGTTTCCATTTATTTTTGTTTTATCTTTTTTTAGTGTCCCAATTTATAAAAAATAATAACTTTATTTGTCAATTTTATTTTTTAATAATTTAATATCCAAGAATTCGATTCCTACGTGGCAAAGTCAATTTAATAGCCACTTGGAATTATGGCATGCCACTTAAATTCATTGTTTTTTAGAGATTAAAGTGTTACATTTCATATATATACTTTTAATTTCTAGTAAATTATTTAATTTTAGAATTTATTTTACAATTATATTTCAATTAATTTTAAAAAATACTTTCTTAATCTTATTCAATAGTTACAACCTAAAAAATATGCTAGAGGTAGGATGTTTGAAAATACTCTTTTACAAATAATAAAAATAATGAAAATAGTGAAAGATGGTAAATAATTTATCAAAATTAAAGTTGGTGATTATTTTATGAAAAAATAATAGTTGAAATTTCCTAAATTCATTCAAAATTTATTTATTATTTTATTCATTATTCTAATTAAAATGAAAAATAATTATTTTGAAATTATTAATAACCTAAAAAATATAGTTGATTTGCAGGTAAAAATGGCGCTTCAATGGCCGGTTGGTCAAAGTATTTAAATAAATGAAAAATTAAGTAATTCTCCAAAGTAAGTTTAAGATGTAAAAAATATAATTATTTGATGTGATATAATTGGTGGATTAAAACTACGTGAATACTCATATCCACCCCCAAATTAAACTTCGACCAACTCTTGCCAAATTAAACTCAAGTGTATGAGCAGTAAGGAACCAAATTGGAAACAATTCTTGTTTCTACTCACGCCACTTTGTACTTTCATGTAAAAAGAAATGGACCGGTAGTCTCATCCGACCTGCTAGATCTGCACTCGATTTAATTCGACCACCAACTCTATTATTGGATTTGAACCCAGTCATTTAGTCCAGCAGAAGGGTTAATACTCGACCATACATCTAGATGATTGGAGAGTTCGCCTGAAGACATAGGATAATTTTGGAACTCTATCGACAGAAGCTGAACCTTCAAAATTAGACTCGTGAGTAAAGGTCAGTCCCATGGACTTTTCATAATTCTTTCTAGGATGGATGAAATTGCTTGTTCTTTCAATGTTTGTTTCAGATGGATTGACCAATAAGTTGAGGGGAGGAATCTCACTTGTTATTATCACTTGAGAGCTCAAAGGGAAACCTTGAAAGTTGTAGTTCGCTTGTTAGTTTTGATTCTTCGAGTGAAATTTGGTGATTCTCTCCCCTTTTATAGGTGCAATAATCATATGACGTGCATTTTCCATTTTGTGGTAATGATAGTATCTTATACCTAAATAGTTGGTTCACTTTTTCTAAATAATGGGGAATGAGATAAAGATGAGCGATTATTAATATAGATGGGACAATTTGTCAAATTTAGTATTATACTCCAACTTAATTTCCCACGTGCAATTTAGCCAATTTTAAGTATTTTTACTTATATAAAATTGAATAAATTAAAATTTATAATAAAAATTTTATCTCAATTTTCAGCAAAAATTTAAACTTTTCTTAAAAATAGTGTGTACAAAATAGTTTGTACAAAATAGTTTGTACAATTAACCTAGAAATATAGTAATTGATAAGAAGAAATTTAAGACATTTATATGCAATTTTCGAGATCTATCTCAAATTGCATTATTATATAGATTATTCCCAACTCATTATTCACTTAATGTGTAATTATTTGGGGAGGGGTGAGCTCACAACTTAGTCAATAAGATACTAATGTTAGACCACTACCTAACTTACAACCTCATACATCAAATAAAAATTCCAGCATAAATATTAATTATCAGTTTTACAAAATTATTCCATATTCATAGTTTTATCCGACCACTTGAAACTCTTGTATTGTGCCACCCGGAAACCGTAATTCCACATTATGTTGAGTCAAACTCTATCTTCCCAAATAATTCATTTCAATATATCATGATATACATACAATAACACACATTGGCAACTTATAACCCAAACCATGCCCAAAAGTCATGCCATAATTCTAATCGGGTAAGATGAGAGTGTGAGAGTCACGTATACTCTTCACAATCGATACCCATCGGGCCCGTCTCTCATTTTGATGTCTTACCATCCAAGGTCATGTCAATATCCCACCGACAACCCTGGCCATGTCCCTTACACATGCGACTCAATTTCATCTCCTCTCATCACATTGATGTAACATTGGAACCACCCCGGGTTCTAGGAAATCTGTAAGTAACATTTTCAATCTCCACTTATCCATCCTTCTAATTTCCATGGGTGTCAACATTACATCAACAAGTGTCATGTCAACATCCCAAACTTCCTATCAGTATACACTATATATACATGTATATTCACAAACATGCACACATGCAACAATTATGTTTATCACAGTTTTTATTTAGCATGGTCCTCATTTGATCCTCTATATTCTGGTACATGTATTAAATCAGCAAGTTGTATACATGATTAATGTATCACAGATAATTTGGTACACATCTCGACCAACTACTCAATCAGATGCATGTACCAAATTAAACAATCAAACATCATATTTACAAGCATGTCACATGGAGTTTGGTTCATCACTCAACCAACTCATATCAACAATGATATCATGGGTATAAGGTACCAACTCACATAGTCCTATCTTGCAACCATTGTTCTTTTACTTCAATCTATATGACCCTAAACCCGTTTTTTAAGTTCTAAAAATGATTTTCTTTAGTGAGCATGTATCCCTGTCATTTTTCACTTCTTTCAATAATTTCTAAATCATGCATCATATTTTTAAGAGAATTATCAAAAGCAATAAATCACATTCGGTCGGTCCAATTGAACTCGTCGTCATTACTCCAACTTACTATTTTCATTGGAACTTGTTCATTCCGACGTGTTTCCTTTTTGGCTCGGTGCGTGAGGTCTTTGCATGAGATATCGTGTATTCTCTCTACAAGAATCATAATAAGCACAAGAATTATTTTAAGTACTGATATCAACACATAATTGCTACACTGTAACTTTCCTAAGAAGTTACGATTTTGCCCCTCGCACTCGGTTCATTCGACTTACAAGTTAAAAAATGATCTTTAACTAATATTCTTCAAAGGTTAGTTAGTACTTGCTTAGAGTCATAACCTCCCGTGGTCATACTTGCACATGTGCTTAAAAATCCTTAATATACCAAGATTGTATTTTGATCCATAAGTTGGGCAAAATTACCATTTTACTCTTTATGACTTAAAACCTCCCTTTTTGGACCATAGACTTTTCCAAGTCTTTCACTTTGGTTCTCAAGTTTCCTTTAGTCCCATTCTAGTACCCAAAATACCTTAGGGTATTTTTTAAGTCTCACTTCACACTATTTACAAAATAGTCTTTAAATTAGACAAAATTACCATTTTGTCTCTACTCTTTATGTAAACCCCTTTTTCTCGAAATAAGAAAGCCAGAAGGGGGAAATGGAAAATTTTGAAAGAGAATCACAATTCAATGTAAACCAGAATTTGTAAAGAGAAATTAAAATGAGAGTTTGAACAATTCAAAGTGCTCAATGAAAATCCAAAAATCAAGGAAAATGATCATACTTCAAATTGGATGTGAGAACTGCACCGGTTTAGGGTGAACCGAAACTGAACCAAGGAGAACCGAATCAAAGATTCATTTTTCTATATGACTTAAAAATGTCAATTTGGGAAATTTAATTCACCACTAAGTAGAAAATGAATTTAGAAATTTTTAATTTTTAGAAAAACAGTCGAATCGAGCATGAACCAGTTGATTTTTTATTTTGGGCCACCGAACTCGGTCCAACCGAACTGGTCAACAGTCCAGTCGGTCAATGGACTGCATGTTAGGTCATGCCCAGTCAGCGTGACCAATCAGTGTGCGATACATGGAGAAGTGTGCCTCGTCAGTCGCTAGGTTAGCGTTTTAAAGCAATGACCCATTAGAGTGTGACACGTGTCCCTAGTTAATGGTGAGACGAAGAAAATCCACATCATTAGAAACTGACCAATGGGAGCATGATACATGTCCTTAGTCAATGATCAACTAAGGAAATCCCCATTATGAGGGCTAACCAATGAGAGGCTGACACATGGAAAGGGTGCTAGGTCAGCATCCAACTAGGATGTTCGAGAAAGGTTGACCAATCAAAAGTCGACATGTGGCAATGCCACGTCGGATGGCCATGACCAATTAGAGGAGGATATGTGGCATTGGTACAATAAGTCATCTGGGAAAGAATTTAAATCATCCAATCAGAGGACGCCACATGTCGTGGTCAACTAAAGATCAAATTCGATCAGCAGCCACGTTAGATTAAACAACTAATGAGAGGTCGCCACATGTCCAATCAATAGGTCAAAGGGTGAATTTGACGCTGAGTGGGAGGCTGCGACAGCAAAGCCAACTAATCATAGTGTGCCATGTGGCAACTCGCACATGTGAAGCTCACACACATGCGCATAGTATCATTTTCTTTATTTAGATTTCTGAACGATAGAGGAGGGGGAAGTTCAGCATAACTCCGGCGAGCCTTAACTCCTTCCGAGAAGGCTTTAAATCATGGAATAGATGGAAGACCTTCTAAGAATGGATAAAACCTTCAATTCCCGATCTTTCTATATATAGAGCTACTCTCCATTCATCCTCTACACACCTCTACAACTCATAGACCTCAAACTACTCCAAATTTTGACCATCCCTAAACCAAAGCTTCGACATCGACCCATTTCTTCACATTCAAATGTGAAATCGGGTTATTTTGAGTATTAAAGAAGTTCTCTACCTTCCTACATGCTCATTTCAGCTTGAGGGTTGCTAGCGAGACGTAGTGAGGTCGCATAGTACTGCCACTCCAATGGTCTAATTCAAACATAAACTTTTGAGCCAAATTCAGGCCACCCTCGGGCCTCCTAGGACCAAATTGACCCTCCTATGACTCTCTACGGTCGAGCCTCATCCTCATTGAGTCTTTGTGGTAAGCAATTGTCGCCGCCCATCACCGAAATAGTGAATTTGCATAAGGAAAACTGTAAAAAAATTGCTGATTAAATTCTCCCTACTCAGGCTATCAATTGAAGTGAAACTTGATACTAAGAGGATACACTTGACAATAGCTAGCTTCTCATATCCAGAGCTCCATTTGAGCTTGATTCTAGGCCAAATTGAATGATCCAAAGCTTATAATGCTCGTAGAGAGGTAGAGAAAATGATTAGAATCATTATAGGAGGTAATTGACAAAGTTTACTCGGTCAATTTGGTGAATTAAGGATTCATGGACTAAAGCGCAATTTTTTGGAAACATTAGGCGAATAGGGAATTTTTTGAAATTTGGAGATTTTTGTGAGATTATTTGAAATTGAGGGCCAATTTATAAATAAGATGAGTTTAAGGACTTAATTACAATTAAAAATAATTTTTGGGAACTTAATTGTAATTAAAAATAAATAAAGGATTAATTTTAAATAAAATAATATAAGAATAAAATTTTAAATAAAGTAAATTAAGAGTTTATGATAAATAATTGGACATTTTTGTCAATAAAATAAAATTAAGAACTTTTATGTAAATAAAAGAAAATATAGGGAATTAAGAGAAAATTTTGGATGTTTGATAAATTAATTATTCGTGGTAATATAGGCATGAAAGAAAAGCTTCTTACCTACAACTGCACGACCGTCCAAAGACATCGGAAATCTATTTGTGATGAACAAGTCACGAATTTTAGGTGAGTTATATTTCCAGCATCAAGTTAGGTTATGTTGATAAACATTAAATAAATGCTATAAACCTCTTTTCCAAAAATATTCTCCCTTGACCGTGTTACACTGCTCAAAATATATTTTGGGAGATATTTTTGTTGAAAGCATGAATCATGAATCCTATAGGTTCCATTTTTGAGAAATTCATGATACTCGAGTGGGCCCAAAGCCATTGTTTTGAAAAACGAAGTGGGCCAAAGGCCAAATTTTGAAAACTCATACAGTGGGTCCAATGCCAATGAAAACGGATCCAAGTCTCATAGATAAAATTTGAGTTATGATATTGATAAAAAAAAATCTCAAATGGATGATGTGTATTTAAGTTGCTAAGCTAGAGTCAGGTTGGAGCCCATTGGACTAGCAACACAAAGATAAAGGATCTAATTCCAAAAAGACCATTATATGTCATTGCAATCATTTACATAACCAAAAATATGTTCGTTATGGAGTACTATTGGTTCTAAGGACTGCTAGATAGCAAGGTTGAGATAAGGGAAGTCATTATTTATCTAGTATGTCATAGGGCTCTAAGAGTCTTTATTCGCATTTGAGACCAATGAGAAGTAGGAGAGGTCTCGTCCCTCTATAGCGAACAATTTCATTTGAATAATGTATGAGGTTGAACAATGGTGCTTACACAGGCAAGTGGTCAAGGTTGTAGCCTCGTACCAAGGTGGACGGTAAAGACGCTCTAGGTCATAAGTAGGATAGATCGAGGTTGTAGCATCATATGATATGTTCTATAAATGATTGATCCATTTTTATAAGAAATAGGGTGTTTGACTATTTGTCTAATACAAACTCACAAGAATAATTAAACAGTAAAATTTCAAAGATATCTAATTCATCTCTTGAAGTCTTGTACCTTGTATTATGCTCACTAAGTTGTTGAACCCACCCCTCTCCCTTAAAACCTCTCAAGAAAACTAGGAAGACTAACTTGGTTAAAGATACTTTTGCTTAGTACATTTTATGCTCTAATATTATTCCATTATATTTTTATGAAAATATTTCTTTGAAATTATATTGAAATATTCTTGGGTTACGCTTGACTGCTATCGAGTCTATGGTGGTGGTTACTCTTTCAATACGAGGAGGAGTGGCGGGTTGTTCATAGGGTTCCGACCAAACTGGGTCGAGATGTGATAACTTAAGTGGTATCGGAACATAAGATGAGTGCAATTTTTTTAGAAACATTGGGCGAATTGGGGATTTTTTGAAATTTGGAGATTTTTTTGAGATTATTTGAAATTGAGAGTCAATTTATAAATAAGATGAGGTTAAAGACTTAATTGTAATTAAAAAACTTTTTGTGAACTTAATTGCAATTAAAACTGGCAGAAAGAGAGAAGGAGGAGAGGCTAGGTCTCTAGTGACTCGAAAAGCCCTCCGATCTGACCGCCCTGGGCCAAGTCCTACGTTGGCTAGGAGCCCTACCAGTTGTTGAGCTCCCTATATAAAGAGCACCACTCTACACATTTTCCTCATTCCACAAATGATAGAAGGAGAGATGCTCCATTTTTCAGCGTGACGTAAACCAGAGCTTCAATGAGGGCATTTTTTGTAACCTTTGAAGGTGCATTTAGGCTCTTTAGAACCAAAAATAAATTTCATACCTCGTTGCCACCTCCTTTCAGTCTGAGAATCATCGGAGAAGCGTCCGGAAGCTCGCACAATACCGTCACTTTGGTGGTCCCGAAACTACAGAAAGTCTCGAGTTGAATTTCGGCTACCTCTGCCCTCTTGTGACCAGGCCAAACCTCCCACAACCCTCCTTGACCAACCCTCGACCTCCAAGAACCTTCGAGGTAAGCCAATTTTGGCCCATTTTGCCGAAATAGTGAAGTTGTATAAATTGGAACATTAGAACTTCTCTAAACTAATACCCTATACTCAGGCACCCAATTGACCCGCAATTTGATCCTAGGAAGATCCTTAGGAAGAGCACTAGTCGCCCCTATCATGAGCTCAGACCGCCGCCCCCTTGCCGGTAAGAAAACATAGCTTTCTCTCTCTAGAAAGCTTTTCCGATAAAGTTGCATTTGAGCTTAAAAATGAGTCAAATGAGGTCATTCAAAAGCCATGATTATCGTAGAGAGATAGGGGGAATGATTAGCAACATGATAGGGAGTAATTAACCGAGTTTAAGCAGTCAATTGGATGAAATGAGAATTTAGGGGTCAAAGTGCAATTTTTGAAAAAAAATTGGGCAATTTGAGGATTTTTGGAAATTTGGGGACCGGATTGCAATTAAGGAGAAATTGAGGACTTGAATGAAAATAAGAGAAATTAGGGACCTAAGAGGAAAATTAGAAACCTTAGGTGTAAACCCCGCACATTTGAGTTAAGGAAAACTGGGAAAAGAACCGGTCAAACCGAATAAGAAAACCAAACCGGTTTACATTTGGGAATAAGCAATATGAAAATTTACAACTTTCGGTTGATTCAAAGGATTTATTAAATATTGGAAAAGAAACTTAAGACAAACTAGAAAACAAAAACCAAATTGGTTCAGGTGAACTAGATTCTATAAGAACTTCAAAGTTAAGTGTGCTTACTCGAGAGTAGTGTGAGGATGGGTGATCTCCTGGTAAGTATGATTTTTTGTAACCTGAAATTTCGGTAAAAAAATTTTATGCGAACGTGCAGCTTATCATAAATAGCCATCAATTAATATATATTTAATTATTGAAATTAATACCAATAATTTAATACCTAAATTAAATTATTGGAATTAATACAAATAATTTAATATCGCAATTAAATTATTGGAATTAATACCAATAATTTATGGAAATATTAATACTAGTAATAAATCTCGCTCATTTAATACACGGGTTTTATGACTATATAAAAAGGTTATCCCCATTTCATTCTCCTCACACCTTAACACTTCTATCTCTCTCTCTACTGCTCCATTTCCCAGTAAAGCTCGAACCAGAGCTTTGACTTAAACAAAGGTCGAGCTCTTAAAACTGGGGAGAAGACAACTATCTGATAGCAAACTCCAATCAATCCGAGAATCGTTGGAGAAGCGCCGACATGATGGAATAGTGAAGCAACTCCGGCGGACCGAAGCTGCCCTATTTCGGCCAAGCTGAAATCAGCCATTTCAAGCCCTCCTCAGGCCAAACCAAGCCCTCCCAACACTTTCTCAGCCTTTCCACGGCCGAATTAGGACCGAAAGGTAAGCCAATTCAGCTCCCCTTTATAATTTTCGATCGGTGCTAGAGAGAGAGTCGACCGAATTTCAATGACGAAATTCTAATCCAATTCCGCATCAATTGATACAATACTTGATTTTAGGATAAACCTCAGGACGAGACCTATCTGCCCAGATCGAAAGCTTGGACTGTCGTGCCTTCACCGGTGAGTAATCGAAGCTTTCTCTCTCTACAGTCTGTTTTCCGGCAAAGCTCCGTTTGAGTTCCGACGTTAAAATCTGCGATTCAAAGTTTCTTAGAATCGTATGAACATACAGTAACTCAATTTCAACTCCAATTTCAATAATTAGAAGTGTTTGATCGGTTAATTTGATAAAATCAAATTCGGTAGTGTTGAAGAGTTGAAATTGGGAAAATTTGGGGATTTTTGAAATTCAAAGGGGCCAAAATACAATTTTATGAAATTGAGGGTCAATTGGGCATGAAAATAATGTTGGAGGACCAATTGAGGAATTTTGGAAAATTTGGGGAAAAACTTACCATTTTTGTGAAAGAAGGGCAAAATGGTAATTTTGGAAAAAAAAATTGGGGAACCAAATTGGAAATTTGGAAAATTAAACCCCTTTTTGGTGAAATTGAATAAATTGAGGTGCCACGATAAATTTTAAAAATTACGAGACTCAATTTGAGGAAAAACCGACATTAGGGACTTAAAGTTAAAGAGAAATAACTTTAGGGACCTAATTGCAAATAACTAAAAGTTTGGGTTTTCTCATTCATTAATGAATGAAGGCTGTTATGCCGAGTAATAATAAACAAGGTTGTTCATATCATGTAGGAACGTTAAATACCGGGAACGCCAGCAAGGACAAGCTCGCGTGAATACAAAGAACCAGTCTAGTGGAATTCACGGCTTTAACGGGTGAGTGGGTTTACTTACATCATACCCAGTTGGGATGATGAGCACACCTTATAATTTAAAAATCACTTACCGGTTGTGAGTGGGTTTACTTACATCATACCCGATTGGGATGATGAGCACACCTTATAATTTAAAAATCACTTACCGGTTGTGAGTGGGTTTACTAACATCATACCCGGTTGGGGATGATAAGTGCCTCGATATAAAAATCCACTGTTTAGTGGTATTTTAATCATCACTACTTAGAGAAAGTGATGTGAAAGTTATGCGAAAAATACTACTTACGAGTTGTAAGTAGATCATACCCGGTTGGTATGATGAGACTTTCTCGAAGGAAGTTGAAAACCTATTCATCGGTTATGAACGAAGATGTCCTTATATCGGTTGGTATGATGGACAGTAAAAACCTATTTTTGTCAGAAGTGCTCTCCCCTGACTGTGTACCAATGCTTAAATAATTTGGGAGACCTTTTCGACGGGAGCTTGAATAGCTTTTATAGGCCGGGGGCCTCGATTTTGGAACTTGAGGGCTAGAATGCCTAGTTTTTTTGAAAATCTCGTACAGTGGGCCCAAGGCCAGTTGGCACGAGTAGGAGCTCGTAAATGAACATGATATATGTGCCATAAAACTTAATAAGTGAATTGTTTGGCCATGGTACCAAGATAGGACCGACATGCTCAGCCAACTAGCGGCAGTGCAACATGATAGGTCGACGGACTAGTCAAGACAAACAACTGCAGGTTGAGTTGAGAGTTAGGGCCATTGGACTAGTGGCACCACAGATTACATGGCAATATAAGAAAACATTGTTTGTGCATGCACTATGAGTACGGGATCATCAAGACGCCCATGAGGGGTAGTGATGCGTCCTAAGGGCACTGGACGACCTGGTGGCTATAAGGGCAGTTCATCGTTCCAGGTGTCTGTGCGAAATCTGGAGTAGCACGAAGCGCATGAGACCGGGGTGGGGATAGGATGAGGTCTCTGTCCTCATACGGACATGAAGAAGTGATTTCGGGATTGTGGGTAGGATGTCATGTACATCCACTTATTCCCAGGGTAGAAGTGGTCGTACTTCTATCCGGGTGGTAGGAAAAGTCGCTCCGAAGCCACTAGCGGGTTTAGTAGTGATACTGACTTGCAAATGTGTGTAACCTTCATGATGAAGGATGTGTGTTGGGTGATGACACACCGTGGTAACTAATAAATAATGGAAAAATCCAAAATTTTAAATGATGGGATTTTTGAAAACAAAGGAGTCTGGCACACTCCATATAAATGTTTTTCTTAAAAGTCAAAAGCTTTTAAAAACCCATTCACTGAGTAGTCGTACTCACCCCCTCCCTTATATCCCTTTCAGGAAATCCCAGAAAGCCTCCCCTTAAAGACCGTCAACTAAGATGCCTGTAAAACATGTATGTAAAGTTTTAAATTTCATACAGTTTTGATTATACTATTCTAGGAACAAGGTGCAAGTTAAAGGACGCCTTACTCTTTACAGTTTACGATAAGGGGAAACCCTTTAATAAACTGGGAGAATGGCGGGTTGATCACGGGGATTCGACCAAACCGGGTCGGGGCGTGACATTAGGGACCTAATTGAAGATAAATTGGGCATTAGGGACATAAAGACAAAATTATGAACTTTAGGGACCTAATTGTGATTTGGACATAATTAAGAACCTAGGTGCCAATACATGAAAGTATGAGGCCCTTCATGCCAATTTTACTGATGTGAATGCTTGGAACATGTAGAACGAGCAATTCAAGGACTTGTGCGGAGGAGCACGTAGCCGTCCAAGATCCAATGAGGAATGAGTCACGACATACTGGGTGAGTGGAATTTTCGACATCATACCCAATTGGAATGATGAGCACGTTTTTGAATTTAAAATTAATTTCCACAAATAGTCTCTCCTGACCGTGTGAACCTGCTTAAACCTTTTGGGAGATGTTTCTGATGTGAGTTAGAATTGTTCTAGTGGGCCCAAGGCATTGGTTTTGAAACTAATAGGGTCGAAGGCCAAGTTTTGGAAAAACTCATGAAGTGGGCCCAAGGCCAATGGGAACAGGCTTAAACCTGTAGATAACATCTTGATTTTAAGGCCTATGGAAAATTTACCATAAATGGTTAAATTGTATGCTAATGCCATCCAATTGAACTCGGATCATAGAACTCGTTGGGTTGGTAGTTACTGAGCCAAAGTTGGGTCCTTGAATTCGTTGGACTGGTGGCACCAAAGATAAAAGTCTAAATTAAAAAACTTTTTGTTTGTGCATGCTAAGATACGGAATCATCGAGGCACCCTGTAAACCCCGTCCTCTAGGACCAAAGGAACCAGGAAGGAGAAATAAAAGTTTTCAAGAGGAAAGCTGAGAGTCTAAACGAACCGGAATTTGTCAAGAAGGGGGGTAAAATGGGAATTTGGAAAATCTCAAATAGCCAATAAATCACAAAAATCATGGAGAAGAACCATGAAGTAGATTGGGTGTGAAAACTGGACCGGTTTAGGGTGAATCGGGCATGAACTGGATCGAGCTAGTTTATGAACCATAACCGATAGAGAGAGGATAAACCGAAAAATTTATGGACCCTAAGTGATCTAAGGAGTCATAAAACTCATTAAAAAGGACTTTAGGATGAATTGGAGATGAAAACCAAACCGATTTAGGTGAACCAGATCCAAACCGGATTGAACCGGTTTGGACCAGTTTGAACCACTATTGAACTGAATGCTAGATTCTTTTTTCCAGGTGGCTTAAAAGATTTAAATTTGAGATTTGAGGCCACCATTTGATAGAAAATGAATTTAGAAAATTTAGATTTGAAAAATTCAGTCGAATCGGAGGTGAACCGACCAATTTAAGCTTTGAACCCGGTTCGGATCGATCCAGTCCGGTTCAGAACAGTGTCATCTTCTTCCTTCTGCCAGTACAGTTCACTCACCAGAAAATCAAAGTAGCGCTAGCGAAGAGGAAACATTTTCATTCAGTATGTTTTAGTCCTTCAATGATTGTCATAAAGTTGCAATATGGATGACTGACGAGTCCCTAAGCTCCCTATATAAAGAGCCCCTCTCCATTCATCCTCTCTACACCTGAAAACCTCACTCCCTCTCAACTGCTTAGTTTTCCAGCGAAGCTCAAACCAGAGGTCTGATATAGGGTCATTTCTAAACCAACGAAGGCATGGCTAGGTTCCTTAGAACCGGGGAGAAGTCAGCTACATAGTGGTAACATCCATTCGCTCTGAGGGTCGTCGGAAAAGTGTTAGCGTGATCGAACAATGAAGCAGCTCCGATAGACCGAAGCTGCCCTATTTTGACCGAGCTAAAATTGGCCGATTTGAGATCTCCTCATACCAAACCAAGCTCTCCCAACACCTTCTCAGTCCTTCCATGATCGAATTAGGACTGAAACGTAAGCCAATTCGGCTCCTCTCTGCAATTTCCTACCAGTGCTAGAGAGAGCCGACAAAATTTCATTGACAGAATTCTAATCCAATTCAGTATCAATTGATGCAATTCTTGATCCTAGGAGAAACCTCAAGAGTAGAGCTATCTATCCTAATTGGAAGCTCGGACCGCCACGCCCTCGCCGGTGAGCAATTGAAACTTTCTTTCTCTACATTCTGTTTTCTGGCGAAACTCCCTTTATGCTCGTTCTGGCGTCAAAACTTACAATTCAAAGTGCTATTGAATTGTATGAAGATGTAGAAACTTAATTTTAAATTCAATTTCAACAATTAGAAGTGTTTGATTGGTCAATTTGATAAAATCAAATTCAACTATGTTAGTAAGTTAAAATTGGGGATTTTCGAAAATTCGATGGAACAAAATGAAATTTTATAAATTTGAGTGTCAATTGAGCATGATAAGAATGTTAGAGGACCAATTGAACAATTTTAGAATTTTTGGGGTAAAACTTACCATTTTTTTTAAAGGAAGGGTAAAATGGTAATTTTGTAAAATTTGGGGGCCAAAGTGGAAATTTGGGAAAATTGGACCCCTTTTTATGAAATTGAGGTACCAAGAGGAATTTTAAAAGTTTCGGGACTTAATTTGGGAAAAAACCGACAATTGGGGCCTAAAGTAAAAGGAAAAATAAATTTAGGTACCAATTTGTAAATATTGGAAAAGTTATAAATTTAGTCATTCATATTGAATGAGATGATCAAGCCAGATGATAATGAATAACGATGTTCATTTCATGTAGGAACACGAAACATCGGGAATGCTAGATGAGGTTAAGCTTGCAAAGAACGAAAATCGACTAAGTGTAATTTCACTGCACAAAAACCGACTAAGTGAAATTTTTATATTATACCTAGTTGGGATGATAAGTACCTCGAAAATGAAAACCCACTACTAAGTGATATTTTAAACATTATAACTTAGAGTAATGATATGAAAATGACCTGAAAAAACTACTTACCAGTTGTAAGTAGATCATACCCGATTGGTATGATGAAAACTTCCTCGGAGGAAGTGGAAAAACTCGTTCATCGTTTATAAACAGAGATGTTCTCATACTCGATTGGTATGATAGACAGTTAAAAATATATTTTTGTCGAAAGTGCTCTTCCTTGACTGTGTGCCACTGCTTAAATCATTTGGGCAACCTTCTTGATGAGAGCTCGAATAACTCTGTTAGGCCGGAGGCCTCGGTTTTGGAACTTGGTGGCTATTATATCCAAATTTTGAAAATCTCGAACAGTGGGCCCTAGGCCAGTTGGCACGATCAAGAGCTCATAAATAAATATGAATTATATGCCATGAAAACATGAGTAATTGAATTGTTTGGCCATGGTACCAAGACAAGACCGACATACTCAATCAACTAGCGGCAGTGCGACATGACATGTCTTAGGACTAGTCAAGACAAACAGTTGCATGTTGAGTTGAGGGTTGGGGTCGTTGGACTAGTGGCACCATAGATTAAATGACAATATGTGAAAATACTAATTGTGCATGCACTGTGTTTAAGGGACCTTCAAGACGTCCAAGAGGTATAATGATATGTCCTAGGGCCTTGGACGACCTAGTGGATATAAGGGCAGTTAGTCGTACTAGGAGGCCTTGCAAAGCTCGACATAGCTTCAAGCGCACAAAACCGGGGTGGGGTCGGGATGAGCTCTCTGTCCTCATACGGACACAGAGAATTGTTACAGGATTGAGGGTCTGATGTCACGAACATCCACTCATTCTCAAGGTAGAAGTGGACGTACTTCTATCTACGTGGCCGGTAAAGTCGCTCGGATGCCACAAGTGGGTTTAGTGGACGTACTGGCCTGCGATTGTGTGATTGACCTTCATGATGAAAGATGTGTTTTTGAAAATCGAGATTTTAAAGTAGAGAAAATCTAAAGGAATTAAGGAGCCTGGCATACTCCAACTTGAAAATATTTTTTTTAAAACTCCATTTTTAAAATACCCATTCATTGAGTTGTAGAAACTCACCACTCTTTTCTATCCCTTTTTAGGAAAAAAAATGACTAGGAATAACATCGAGCCTTACCCTTTGTCAAGTATGCTTAATTTCTCTTAATCTTGCATTTTATTTGATATAGGTATTTCCAGGGAACAAGGTTGAAAATATGCTTGGCTCCTCTCATGTTAAAGAACGGGGAAACTTCTCTTGAACCGAGAGAGTGGCAGGTTGTTCACGGGGATCCGACCAAACCGGGTCGAGGCGTGACAACTAGAGTGGTATCAGAGCCTAGTTCCCTTAAAACATTATCAATATTATGCCCTGACATTAACCCAACTCTAAACTATCTTGTAGGAAGGAGAGTCCCTAGGAAATTCACGGTGAAATCCAGTCCTCCGCCTATAACCTTGAAAAAGACATCCAACTCAATGGAGGAATCTGTACAAAGGTTTCTAAAGGGCGAGAAAAGGGTGCCCAAGGATATGGTGGAAGACTATCTAAAACTAGTAGGAACCTTACTGGAATCAGAAGGCATCATATACCCTCCTCCCAGACAAGAGGAACCAACATCACCTCCTAGAAGTCTAACCCCTCCTCCTCCAGTCCCACAACAACCGGAAGGGAATTCCACCAAGAAATAGGCTTGGGATAATTATTGGGATGCATATGCCACCTTCATGAAGGTCCATCAAGTACCTCCATCCACTCAACCTAGCTTCAATCCCTCCCAATAGGTGAAGTGGAGTTATGTGTGTGAGGTTGAGGTACTAAGGCGGTACGAATTGGAGGCCATACATGAAATTCGTCCTATTAGAGAGTGCGAATGGACCCCAATCAGTTCCTAAGAGCCTTTTGATCAAGAGTTTCATAATTGTTCTAATGTTAACTCTAGTCCTATGACCCCAAGGGACTAGGGGTAGAGAATTTCTGTAATAAGCCAAATTATGGCAAGAAAAATATTTCTTAAATGAATTAAAGTAAAAGTTTTACTAAAACTTCTAAGTTATTCAAAGAAAAATAGTATGATAATCTAAGTAGGAAATCATCTAAGGAAAAAAATACGAGTAAGTCTCAACCCTCAAGACTTACCCTTATAATACGATAAGGAAGAATCCATCTAAGAAATATCTTGAAAAAAAAAGAAAAAAAGGAAAACAATCATCAAAGAGTACGGAATCATGTAAAACCCAAGGAGTTAAAAATGAGCTTAGAGAATGAGGAGTAAGGAAAAACAAGGGGAGTAGAACATTCCAAAAGGAACCACACAAATATTAGGAAGAAAAGAAATAGAGACCACCAAGGAAAGATGAGAAGAAAATATAATAACAGGAAGGCCCAGGTATAAAAACTACATAATAAATTAAGATACAATTCCTTAGTAACTTCGTAAGAGAGAACGACTTGGGAAAGGAAAAGGTATGAATCAAAAGAGGAAGAGAAACAAGAGTGGATAAGTCATACAAGACCCTTAAGTCAGGAGAAGATTTAGAGGAATGGATTTCTAAAGAACGATAAGATGATTAAACAAAAAGGAAATCCTAGAATGGAAGATACAAGAAGGAGGATAAAAAATAGGAAGTTGGGGCGAAGGAGGAAGCTTCAGGTCAGGACAATCAATCGAAGGAAGGTTGTAAAACCAGAGATGAAATACGGTACTCAGTAAGAAGTACAAGTGGCTAAGTGAGAGTATTGGGAGGTTGAGCGTGATCTACTACGAGAAGATTTGAAAACTCAAAATAGAAACTTTACATGAATTCAATTAAAGGAAATAACTTATTTGTGTAAACCCCGCACTTTTGAGTTAAGGAAAACCGAGAAAAGAACCGGTCAAACCGAGTAGGAAAATCGAGCTAGTTTACAAACCCGACAATATGAGAACAAGCAATTTGGAAATTTACAACTTCTGAGTGATCCAAAGGGTTCATTAAACCTTGAAAAGAAACTTAATACAAAATAAAAGAGAAAAAAAATTAAATTGGTTCAGGTGAACAAGATCCCATAAGAACTCTCAAGTTAAGTGTGCTTGCTCAAGAGTAGTGTGAGGATGGGTGACCTCCTGTGGGAAGTATGATTTTTTTTTTGTAACCCGAAATTTCGGTCAAAAATATTTATGCGAACGTATGCCTTATCACACCTGAACACTTCTCTCTCTCTCTCTCTACTACTCCATTTCCCGATGAAGCTTGAACCAGAGTAACGACTTGAACATTTTTCTTAACCTCAGAAGGAGAGGTCGAGCTCTTTAGAATCGAGGAGAAGACACCTATCTAATAGTAAACTACAGTCAATCTTAGAATCATTGGAGAAGCACCGGCATGATGGAACACCGAAGCAGCTCCGGCGGACCGAAGCTACCCTATTTTGGCGAAGCTGAAACCGGCCATTTCGAGCCCTCCTCAAACCAAACCAAGCCCTCCCAACACTTCCTCAGCCCTCTCACGGCCGAATTAGTACTGAAAGGTAAGCCAATTTGGTTCCCCTCTGTAATTTCTAGTTGGTGCTAGAGAGAGAACCGATAGAATTTCAATGATGAAATTCTTACTCAATTTGGCATCAATTGATGCAATTTTTTATTCTAGGATGATCCTCAAGATAAGAGCTATCTGCCTAGATCGAAAGCTCGGACCGTCGTGCCCTCACCGACGAGAAATCGAAGCTTTCTCTCTCTACAATCTATTTTCTGGCGAAGGTCCGTTTGAGCTCGTTTCGACGTTAAAATTTGCGATTCAAAGTTCCTTATAATCGTATGAAGATGTAAGAACTCAATATCAACTCCAATTTCAACAATTAGAGGTGTTTGATCGGTCAATTTGATGAAATAAAATTCGGCAATGTTGAAGAGTTGAAATTGGAGGAAAATTTTGGGGGAAATTTGGGGATTTTTGAAATTTGAAGGACCAAAATGAAATTTTATGAAATTGAGGGTCAATTTGGCATGAAAATAATGTTTGAGGACCAATTGAGAAATTTTAGTATTTTGGGGCAAAATGGTAATTTTGGAAAAGTTGAAGGACCAAATTGGAAATTTGAGAAATTAATCCCCTTTTAATGAAATGGAATAAATTGAGGTCCTATGATAAATTTTAGAAGTTTCGGAACTCAATTTGAGGAAAAATCGGCATTAGAAACTTAAAGTTAAAGATAAATAACTTTAGGGACCTAATTGCAAATAAATGAAAGTTTTACTTTCTCATTCATATGGAATGAATGAAGCGATTAGGCCGAAGGATAATGAACCGAAATGTTCATATCATGTAGGAACACGAAGTACCAGGAATGCCAGCAAAGACAAGCTCACTTGAATACAAAGAATCGGTCTAGTGGAATTCACGACATTAACGGGTGAGTGGGTTTACTAACATCATACCCAGTTGGGATGATGATCACAACCTAAAATTAAAAACCACTTATCGGTTGTGAGTGAAAATTTTATATCATACCTGGTTGTGAATGATAACTAACTCGGTATGAAAACCCACTATTAAGTGGTATTTTAAACATCACTACTTAGAGGAAGTGATGTGAAAATTATGCGAAAAAACTACTTATCGATTGTAAGTAGATCATACCCGGTTGGTATGATGAAACTTCCTCGAAGGAAGTTGAAAACTCATTCATCGGTTATGAACGAAGGTGTCTTTATACTCGGACGGTATAATGGATAGAGAAAACATATGTTTTGTCAGAAGTGCTCTCCCTTAACTATGTACCAATGCTTAAACAATTTGGGAGACCTTCTCGACGGGAGCTCGAATAGCTCTAATAGGCCAGGGGCCTCAGTTTTGGAACTTGGGGCTAAATGCCCGATTTTGAAAATCTTGTACAATGAGCCAAAGGCCAGTTGGCATGAGCAGGAGCTCGTTAACGAACATGATATATGTGCCATAAAACTTAATAAGTGAATTGTTTGGCCATGGTACCAAGATAGGATCGACATGCTCAGTCAACTAGTGGCAGTGCGACATGACAGTTCGACAGACCAGTCAAGACAAATAACTACGGGTTGAGTTGAGAGTTGGGGCCGTTGGACCAGTGGCACCATAGATTAAATGGCAATATGAGAAAACATTGTTTGTGCATGCACTATGAGTACGGGATCATCAAGACGCCTTACTCTTTACGGTTTACAATAAGGGAAAATCCTTTAATAAACCAGGAGGGTGGCGGGTTGATCACGGGGATCCAACCAAATCGGGTCGGGGCGTGACAACTAGAGTGGTATCAAAGCTTGTTTTCTCGAATACATAATCAAGACTAGAAAATATAGTAACTAATAGGATTTATCCTAAAATTTTCAGATGGCTCCCAGGAGAGGAACCAAGAAAACTTGGAAGGGCTCTACTCAAAACCCTACCTTTGTAGGGAGACAACCCTAGAAGCTTCCCAAATGCGTGAGACTTAGCAGAAATGTCGAAAGACCAAATGGGGAAGCATCCTGGAGAATGGTGCCAGGACCTATTGATGGCACAACCCTAAGTATAAAGGAAGATGCTTATCAAGAATTCCATCTCCCTAGTTAATTTGTGACCATTTTCTATGATAGGGCTGAGAGCCCAACCTTTTGTATCCCCATGTTAATAAAAGATTCAAATTCCCCAAAACTCTATCTTCTGATGATGTGATCTTACTAGGAATATGGCCTAAGGAAAATAAAATAAACCCACACTATCCTAGAAACTAAGAGTTGCATCCCAGTGATGGAAGATGAATCAAGAAACCTAGGAGGACTCTTACCATGACCCTTAGCAAAGGTGATTCAGCTAGAAAACTGTCAAAGTGATCAGACTCAAGAACGGTAAAGCACCAATCCAATAGTAACCCTGGAAAAAGCCCCACTCGAAGGAAAGGAAGAACCACAACAATCCATATAAGGGAATAACTATGGGACATTACCTAAAGAGATGCCCAACCCTACTAAAGGACAAGTACCAAGTTGAACTATTATAGGTGTAAGGAAAGAAGGGGTGTTCCACACCTCATAGATTCAGGGCAATACCTCCTTAAAGGTCACGAAGGACATGAAGGATTGGAGACCGATACCATGGAGTGAGTTACATAAACAATTCAAAAAGAGGTCAAGAAGAGACGAGGTGAATACAAAAACTTCTTAAGAAGGTCAAACCGAGAAGGATACCTCATGAATAGGGATAAGGTACATGAGAAGCATACTTAGAACCCTCTCATAAGGGGCAAACACAGAAAAACATCCCCCGAAACTCTAGGGAATGACATAGTGAGAGTGAAGAAAAGAAGGAATACGCTGTGAAAAGAAATCATTGGTTGGCAGATGTGCAAGGAGCTAACCCCTCATTAGAAACTACTTGAAGGAAGAAAGTATTAGAGGCCAAGACTAACCTGCTTTGGAAAAGTGATATAATTTTAAAGTACTACCTCTTTTGGAAAAAGTAGAAAAGTCAAAGATCAAAGTCTCTGACCAACATACCTAAGGAAGACTGGGAAGTAGAAAGGACTACACCCTAAAAAGATTAGTGAGATGACGTTAAGGACAGGAGTACTCGAGAAGACAATTGCCCTAAGAAGACCTAAACCAAGGGACTGGTGGAGGTGGGGCAGTTAACAAGTTCCGACAAGGAAGAGAGGCGGAAAGGTCAAATACTTTGAAAGAGAAGGAAGAAAGAAATCCTTAAAGGGACCAAAAGGCCAAATTAACAACCAAACTCAAGCCAAGAAAGAAATAGGCAAGCTTCTCACATAATGATCAAGAAATCTTGAAACAAGGAAGATTTGTATGCTCCCTAAGAAATAGACAGGTATTGGGTATGAATGAGGATGCGGATAGAATATAAAAGATGTTATGCAAGACCTGAGGAGTAAAGGTAAATAGGAGAAGACAACATCAAGAGTAGAAATCCCCCAGAGCAAATGTAAAAAGGAATGTCCGAAGAAAGGGAAAGAATTCTACAAAGGAACGAAGCCCCGGAAAGACATGTGTATCCCAATTGAGAGGAAATGGAACCAACCAAAATAGAAGGAACGATAAGCTCACAAATGAAATGTTGGTTGAGATGGAAAAGTCAAGTACCAAGGAAAAATGAGGTGCTAAGAAGGAAATTAAACTAAAGGAATTATTGATGGGCGGATGGACACAATGTGGAGTGAAAGGAACCAACCCTTAATTAGGAAATGTTTCCAAGGAAGGAAGTATTGTAATGGCCTAGGCTGACCTATTTGGAGGGAACAAGAGAACCAAGTAGAAAGAGGAAAACTAATAACGATAGACAGCCAAATAGAATAAACAAAACCCAAAGAAGGAATGAGATGTAGTAAAGACTACACTCTATGATGGACAATAGGATGGGCATGAAGAACGAGTGATACAGTTGCCCAGGCGATTGAACCAGAAAAATAAAGAATTGTGAAATGATTGCGAACAAATCAGAGGGGATTAAGGCCAAAGGAAAACCCTTGAGTAGAGGATATCATTGGGAATGATGATAGATCTAAGAAAGGATGAAACCCATCATGTCGGTAAAAATATCTGGGAATTTAATTAATTGGAACTGGAAATACTCAATAAGGAAGTCAAAAAGGAACGAGTGGGTAAGGAGAATCAACACAATTGAGTAAGTGGAGTTAATAATGGTAAAAAAAAAAGGATAGTTGAGGAATACTATCAAAAGAAAAGAGTAATGAAGTTATACGATCCCTAAAAGGTCTAAAAGCTAAGAGAGACATTTCAGGAGATGTTCTAGAAATCAAATGGACAGAGACGAGTCCTAGAAAATGCCATGCTGTAAGGGCATGTAAGCCCAACAATACAAGGAGAATATGACTCAAAGTAAGGAATAGTCGGCTAATAAGCATGACGAGGTCAAATATAACAATTTGGACTGAAGTTATAATAGACAACGAATGGAGGAAGAGACGAAATGGGACGAAAAAGTGGTGATAAAGAAATCCATGGAAATAAGTACGAAATGCTCTATAGGACGACGAGCTAAGGGTTTCAATGATCAAGCGGTTAACTAGACATGGAAATTGTTAGTTATCTTGGAATTCCCAATCTTAAGTACATGACCTAAAGGGGAAGAATGTTGCTCTATGTAAAGAGAGAGATAAAATCTAAGAATATACCATGAGGTAAGGTATGTCTTGTTATGACAAACTCCATAGAGGGAGTAAATAATATTAAGAAAAATGAATTTCTTAAGTGAAGGTTGTAAAAGGGACTAATTTCAAGGACAAGAGAAAAGTTTGTATATTAAGCAAACACCAAAGGGGCATCAAAGGAAATGATTGCTCATGTAAGGATGTTAACTAAGTTTTGGGGACAAAACTCCTAAAAGGAGGGGAGAGTTGTAAACCCTGCACTTTTGAGTTAAGGAAAACCGGGAAAAGAAACGGTCAAACCGAGTAAGAAAACCGAGCTAGTTTACAAACCCGATAATATGGGAACAAGCAATTTGGAAATTTACAACTTCCGGGTGATCCAAGGGGTTCATTAAACCTTGGAAAAGAAACTTAAGACAAAATAAAAGAGAAAAAAAACCAAATTGGTTTAGGTGAACAAGATCCCATAAGAACTTTAAAGTTAAGTGTACTTGCTTGAGAGTAGTGTGAGGATGGGTGAACTCTTGGGAAGTATGATTTTTTTTAACTCGAAATTTCGGTCAAAAATATTTATGCAAACGTACGCCTTATCATAAATGGCCATAAATTAATATATATTTAATTATTGTAATTAATACCAATAATTTAATACCTAAATTAAATTATTGGAATTAATAATAATAATTTATGTCAATATTAATACTAATAATAAATCTCTCCCATTTAATACACGATTTTACACCTATATAAAGAGGTAATCCCTATTCATTCTCCTCACACCTGAACACTTCTCTCTCTCTCTCTCTACTACTCCATTTCCTGATGAAGCTCGAACCAAAGTTTCGACTTGAACATTTTTCTTAACTTTAAAAGGAGAGGTCGAGCTCTTTAGAATCGAGGAGAAGACAACTATCTAATAATAATCTACAGTCATTCCGAGAATCGCTGGAGAAGCGCCGACATGATGGAATAGTAAAGCAGCTCCGACGGATTGAAGCTACCCTATTTCGGTGAAGCTGAAATTGGCCATTTTAAGCTCTCCTCAAACCAAACCAAGCCCTCCCAACACTTCCTCAGCCCTCCCACGGCCAAATTAGGACTAAAAAGTAAGCCAATTCGGTTCCCCTCTATAATTTTCGACCGGTGCTAGAGAGAGAACCGACAAAATTTCAATGATGAATTTCTAACTCAATTCAACATCAATTGATGCGATTCTTGATTCTAGGATAATCCTCAAGATGAGAGCTATCTGCCCAGATTGAAAGCTCGGACCGCTGTGCCCTCACCGGTGAGAAATCGAAGTTTTCTCTCTCTACAATCTATTTTCCAACGAAGCTCCGTTTGAGCTCGTTCCAGTATTAAAATATGTCATTCAAAGTTCCTTAGAATCGTATGAACATGTAGGAACTCAATTTCAACTCCAATTTCAACAATTAGAGGTGTTTGATCGATCAATTTGATGAAATCAAATTCAACAATGTTGAAGAGTAGAAATTGGGGGAAAATTTTAGGGATTTTTGAAATTTGAAGGACCAAAATGAAATTTTATGAAATTGAGGGCCAATTGGGCATGAAAATAATGTTGGAGGACCAATTGAGAAATTTTAGTATTTTTGGGGCAAAACCTACCATTTTTGTAAAGGAAGGACAAAATGGTAATTTTGGAAAAGTTGGAGGACCAAATTGGAAATTTGAGAAATTAATCCCCTTTTAGTGAAATGGAATAAATTGAGGTCCTATAATAAATTTTAGAAGTTTCGGGACTCAATTTGAGGAAAAACCAACATTAGGGACTTAAAGTTAAAGATAAATAACTTTAGGGACCTAATTGCAAATAAATGAAAGTTTGACTTTCTCATTCATTTGGAATGAATGAAGTGATTAGGCCAAAGGATAATGAACCGAGATGTTCATATCGTGTAGGAACACGAAGTACCATGAACGCCAACAAGGACAAGCTCGCGTGAATACAAAGAACTGGTCTAGTGAAATTCACGGCATTAACGGGTGAGTGGGTTTACTAACATCATACCCGGTTGGGATGATGAGCACAACCTAAAATTAAAAACCACTTACCGATTGTGAGTGGAAATTTTATATCATGCTCGGTTGGGAATGATAAGTATCTTGGTATGAAAACCCACTATTAAGTGGTATTTTAAACATCACTACTTAGAGGAAGTGATGTGAAAATCATGCGGAAAAACTACTTACCGATTGTAAGTAGATCATACCCGGTTGGTATGATGAGACTTCCTCGAAGGAAGTTGAAAACCCATTCATCGGTTATGAACGGAGGTGTCTTTATACTCGGACGGTATATTGGATAGAGAAAACATATGTTTTGTCGAAAGTGCTCTCCCCTAACTGTGTACCAATGCTTAAACAATTTGGGAGATCTTCTCGACGGGAGCTCGAATAGCTCTGATAGGCTGGGGGCCTCGGTTTTGGAACTTGGGGCTAAATGCCCGATTTTGAAAATCTCGTACAGTGGGCCAAAGGCTAGTTGGCACGAGCAAGAGCTCATTAACGACCATGATATATATGCCATAAAACTTAATAAGTGAATTGTTTGGCCATGGTACCAAGATAGGACCGACATGCTCAGTCAACTAGCAGCAGTGCGACATGACAGGTCAACGGACCAGTCAAGACAAACAATTGCGGGTTGAGTTGAGAGTCAGGGCCGTTGGACCAGTGGCACCACAGATTACATGGCAATATGAGAAAATATTGTTTGTGCATGCACTATGAGTACGAGATCATCAAGACGCCTATGAGGGGTAGTGATGCATCCTAAGGGCACTGGATGACCTGGTGGCTATAAGGGCAGTTCGTCGTTCTAGGTGTTTGTGTGAAATCTGGAGTAGCATCAAGTGCATGAGACTGGGGTGGGGACAGGATGAGGTCTCTGTCCTCATACAGACACGAAGAAGTGATTTTGGGATTGTGGGTTGGATGTCACATACATCCACTCATTCCTAGGGTAGAAGTGGTCTTACTTCTATCCAGGTGGTAGGAAAAGTTGCTCCGAAGCCACTAGCAGGTTCAATAGTGATACTGACTTGCGCATATGTGTAACCTTCATAATGAAGGATGTGTGCTGGGTGATGACACACCGATAACTAAGAAATGGTGGAAAGACCCAAATTTTTAAACGAATGGATTTTTGAAAAAGAAGGGAGTTTGGCACACTCCAATAATAATTATTTTTCTTAAAAGTCAAAAGTTTTTTAAAACTCATTCACTGATTAGTCGTACTCACCCCCTCCCTTATATCTCTTTCAAAAAATCCTGGAAAGCCTACACTTAAAGACCATCAACTAAGATGCCTGTAAGACAGGTATGTAAGGTTTTAAATTTTATGTAGTTTTGATTATGATATTCCAGGAAAAGGTGCAGGTTAAAGGATGCCTTACTCTTTACTGTTTACAATAAGGAAAAATCCTTTAATAATTCGGGAAGGTGGCGGGTTGATCACAAGGATTCGACCAAACCAGGTTGGGACGTGACAATATGGACCAAATCATTCGGAGGAGTAGACGAAGTCTAATAAGAGATGGGGAGTAGTAAAATAATACACCCTAACCAGACAAAAGGGGAATACCAAGGACACAAAGATATAGAAGGTTTGGACACAATAAGGATGAGAGGTCCACCTCAACAAAATAAACAAATGTTGAGCAAGTGGGAATGAAGCAAGATAAACAGAAGGTACTAATGGATCCAAAGAGTAAAAGTAAGCTGGTGAAGATATTAGTAAAAGATACTACAAA
The DNA here is from genome assembly GCA_030064435.1 of Trapa incisa. Classification (NCBI taxonomy): domain Eukaryota; kingdom Viridiplantae; phylum Streptophyta; class Magnoliopsida; order Myrtales; family Lythraceae; genus Trapa; species Trapa incisa. Next base: position 15,304,340 of record CM057780.1, on the reverse strand, counting down.
GTTTAATGATTCCAATAGTAGAACTAAAAGGAAATCTCAAGAGAAGGACAATGTAAAGTTCACCAGAGAAAGAAATCTTGGGAAGACATGGGTGTATCATTGAAGAGGAAATGGAACCAACGAAATAAGAAAGAGAATAAACTCCTTAAGAACAAGATGCTGAAAATGAAAGGATCATTTACAAGGAGAAGGAAATTGTAAAGAATCAAGGGATAAGTGAAACCCAGGTAATGAATAGGCAGGAAGATGACATCAAAAGATGTCATATGAGTAAGAAATGAACTAAACTCAGAATGAATAATAGTGGGAGGAACATTGATAAGAGCAAGGATGGATTTAGAAAGAGAAAAGATCTTAAGGAAGAAGGACACTAGTGGGAATGAGGAATGAAGTAAAAGATCAGAAATTTTAATATGTCAGTAAGTATCGAAAAATTCAAGGATTTGAATGTTGAATGACCGAATAAAGACAATTGGAAAAAAAAAAGACGAGAAGTACAAAAACCAATACTATTATAGGGACGTAAAGTTAAAGACATCACAAAAAATGTCATATGGAAAAAAGGGCATGTAAATCAAACTAACTCAGAGAAATACAACTTAGGCAATGAATGGTCTATGAGTAAGGCATAATGAAGTCAAGAATAAAGATGATAACTAAAGAATGAGTAAGGAATCCATACATAATGAAAAGACAATAAATGCCAAAATCCGTGGAAGAAAAATGGCCGAAACTAATAGTTCTGAAATTTTGGATAAAATAAGCTTGGGATGGGAAAGGGTGCCTTGGGAAAGAAGGATGTAACTAAAGGAAATGATCATAGATCTTCAAGGAAAATATTCTAGGCTAAGGTAAGGTTCATGGAATGAGGAAAGGATGAGAATGAGATGAGAATCTTAGATATGTGATGAAAGGGATGAACGAAAATAACTGAGAAGGTGGTAGGACAATAAAATAGAAAATTTCATAAAAATAAAAAGTTTAAGCCAACACGCAAACAATGTGAAAAAAGTTTTGGGGACAAAACTCCTAAAAGGAGGGGAGAGTTATAAACCCTGTTCCTTGGAGTTAAGGAAAACCGGGAAAGAACCGGTCAAACCAAGTGAGAAAATCGAACCGGTTCACAAACCCGTTATTGGAGAACGGGAAAATTGGAGAAATTTAAATTTCCAAGTGACTCAAAAAGGTTCATAAACCTTGAAAAATAACTTTAGCACAAATTGAGAGAGAAAAACTAGACCAGTTCGGGTGAACCAGACCTAAACCGGATTGAAACGATTTAAGAATTGAGCTGGTTTATGAATCGGAACCAATAAAGAGAGGGCAAACCGGGAAATTTATGGACCCTAAGTGATCTAAGGATTCATAAAAGTAATGAAAAAGGACTTTAGGATGAATTGGAGATGAAAACCAAACCGGTTCAGGTGAACCGAATACGAACCGGATTGAACTAGTTTGAACCACTATTGAACTAGATGTTAGATTCATTTTTCTAGGTGGCTTAACAAATTCAAATTTGAGTTTTGAGGCCACCATTAGATAGAAAATGAATTTAGAAATTTTTGTATTTGAAAAATTCGGTCAAATCGGAGGTGAACCGGCCGGTTTAAGCTTTAAACCCGATTCAGACTGGTCCAGTACGGTTCAGAACGGTGCCGTCTTCTTCCTTCAGATGACAACACTGTTCACTTGCTGAAAAATTGAAGCAGCACTGGCGAAGAGGAAATATTTCCATTCAGTACGTTTCAGGCCTTCAATGACTGTCATAAAGGTGCCAAACGGACGGCCGACGAGTCCCTGAGCCTCCTATATAAAGAGCCCCTCTCCATTCATCATCTTCACACCTAAAAACCTCACTCTCTCTCAACTGCTTAGTTTTTCGGCAAAGCTTGAACTAGAGCTCTGATGTAGAGTCATTTCTAAACCAACGAAGGCGTGGTTGGGTTCCTTGAAACTGGAGAGAAGTTAGCTACACGGTGGTAACATCCATTCGCTCCGAGGGTCACCAAATAAGCGTCGTCGTGTTTGAACAGTGAAGCATCTTCAGCGGATCGAAGTTTTCCTATTTCGGCCGAGTTGAAATTAGCCGATTTGAGCCCTCCTCTAACCAAACCAAGCTCTCCCAACACCTCCTCAGCCCTTCCACGGCCGAATTAGGACTGAAAAGTAAGCCAATTCAGCTTCCCTCTACAATTTTCGACCGATGCTAGAGAGAGCCGACAAAATTTTAGTAACAGAATTCTAATCCAATTTGGCATCAATTGATGCAATTCTTGTTCCTAGGAGAAACCTCAGAAGAAGACCTATCTGCCCCGATTGGAAGCTCGGACCGTCGCGCCCCTGCCCGTGAGCAATTGAAGCTTTTTTCTCTACGTTCTATTTTCCGACAAAACTTTGTTTGAGCTTGTTCTGGCATCAAAACTTACAATTCAAAGTGCTATTGAATAAAAAGAAGATGTATAAACTCAATTTTAACTTCAATTTCAATAATTAGAAGTGTTTGATCGATCAATTTGATTAAATCAAATTCAATTGTGTTAGGAAGTTGAAATTGAGGATTTTTAAAAATTCAAGGGACCAAAATGCAATTTTATAAAATTGAGGGTCAATTGAGCATGATAAGAATGTTAGGGGACCAATTGAGCAATTTTAGAATTTTTGGGGTAAAACTTACCATTTTTGTAAAGGAAGGGCAAAATAGTAATTTTGGAAAATTTGGGGGCCAAAGTGGGAATTTGGGAAACTTGGACCCCTTTTTATAAAATTGAGTAAATTGAGGTTTCAAGAGAAATTTTAAAAGTTTTGGGACTCGGTTTGGGGAAAAATCGACAATTGAGGCCTAAAGAAAAAAGGAATAATAACTTTAGGGGCCAATTTACAAATATTGGAAAAGTTGTGAATTTAGTCATTAATACTGAATGAGGTGATCAAGCCAGATGATAATGAAAAATGATTTTCATTTTGTATAGGAACATGAGACATCGGGAATGCCAGCTGAGGTTAAGCTCGCAAGGAACGAAAACCGACTAAGTGGAGTTTCACTACATGATCGGGTGAGTGGAATTTTTATATCATACCCGATTGGGATGATAAGTAACTCAAAAATAAAAATCCACTACTAAGTGGTATTTTAAACATCGCAACTTAGAGTAGTGATGTGAAAATGACTTGGAAAAACTACTTATCGATTGTAAGTAGATCATACCCGATTGGTATGATGAAAACTTCCTCGGAGGAAGTGGAAAAACCTATTCATCGGTTATGAATGAAGATGTACTCATACTCAGTTGGTATGATGAAAAATTAAAAATATATTTTTATTGAAAGTGCTCTCTCGTAACTATGTGCCACTGCTTAAACCATTTGGGAGAACTTCTTAATGGGAGCTTGAATAGCTCTGTTAGGCCAAAGGCCTCAGTTTTGGAACATGGGGGCTATTATGCCCAAATTTTAAAAATCTCGAATAGTGGGCCCTAGGCTAATTGGTACGAGTAGGAGCTTGTAAACAAACATGAATTATATGCCATGAAAACTTGAGTAATTGAATTGTTTGACCATGGCACCAAGACAGGACTGACATACTTAGTCAACTAGCGATAGTGCGACATGACATGTCTTTGGGCTAGTCAAGACAAACAGTTGTATGTTGAGTTGAGGGTTAGGGTCGTTGGACTAGTGGCACTATAGATTAAATGGCAAGATGTGAAAATACTAATTGTGCATGCACTGTGTTTACAGGACCTTCAAGACGTCCAAGAGGGGTAGTGATGTGTCCTAGGGCCCTGGACGATCTGGTGGATATAAGGGCAGTTAGTCATACCAGGAGGCCTTCCGAAGCTCGTTGTAGCTTCAAGCGCACGAGATCGGGGTGGGGTCGGGATGAGATCTCTGTCCTCATATGTACACGGAGAATTGTTACAGGATTGAGGGTTGGATGTCGTGAACATTCACTAATTATTAGAGTAAAAGTGGACGTACTTCTATATAAGTGGACGGTAAAGTCGCTCCGACGCCACAAGTGGGTTTAGTGGACGTACTGGCCTACGATTGTGTGATTAACCTTCATGATGAAGGATGTATTTTTAAAAACCTAGATTTTAAAGTGGAGAAAATTTAAATGAATTAAGGAGTCTGGCACACTCCAACTTGAAAATATTTTTTTTTGAAAACTCTATTTTTAAAATACCCATTCACTGAGTTGTAGAAACTCACCCCTCTTTTCTATCCTTTTTCAGTAAAAAGAAAATGATTAGGAATAATAGCGAGTCTTACCCTCTATCAGGTATGCTTAATTTCTCTTAAACTTTTATTTTATTTGATATATGTATTTACAGGGGAAAATGTCGAAAATACGCCTGACTCCTTTCGAGTTAAAGAAGGAGGAAACTACTCTTGAACTTGGAGAGCAACGGGTTGTTCATGGGGATCCGACCAAACCGGGTCGAGTGTGACAATTGGGATGAACTTTGATCCTCCAAGGATACTCCTAACGAGGGCTAGCTCCACGAACTCGAAGGCCCGACAATCACGCCTCCATCGGTATGAACCATAAGCTCTCTCTCTAAGTTTGTTTTTCGACAAAGCTCTGACGGAGCTCGAAACTTAGTCAATTTTGGAAATTCAAAGTGGAGGATGATCGTGGGGAGTTGGAGTAAATGAATCGCAGCATGGAAGGAGGTTTAGGCGGTCAATTGGACGAGATAAGAAATTGGAGATTAAAAGATTAATTTGGTAAAGAATTTGGGGAATTTTTCAAAATATGAGGGTTTTTGTGCAATTTTTTGAAATATGAGGGCCAATTTGCAAAATTGAAGAATTAAGGCCAATTGGTAGTTTTAAGTGAATTATGAGGGCCAATTCGATAAAATAGAGACATTTCGGTAATTTTGGAATATTTAGGGGCAATTCGACAATTATTAGAAAATTAGGCCTGTTTAGGAGAGTTTTGGAAGAATTAAAACTAAAGTTCGAAATGTGTGAATAATTAAAAGCTCAAATTGTGTAGGACCGGCTCCGTGAAGCACGCCATATATTGGAACCTATTCGAATGAACACGTTATTAGTGAGAATTTACACTATCGATACTTATTGGGGCGATGGTTTTGCTTTTAATTCAAAATCATTTTCTCAAAATTAGCATACAGAATAGTTGACTATAATTAAACAATTTAGCAGTTAATTCCAGAACTTTAGTTGGATAGCTAATATTTTATTTTCACTAAACTACAACTAATCAATATGATAAAATAATTTTTTAGGGTTAAAAACACACATTATTACATTTTATTTGAGTATTTATTTACAAAACATATTTGAACATGCTAATTTTTTATTTTCACTAACTAATGAATATGATAAAATAGTTAAGACTATATTACACAATTTATAAGGTATATATATTTATATTGTTTAGTTTATGTAAAGCTCAATGAGAGATTGTTTTAATAAAAAAACTTTTTGCACGGAGAAGTTTTAATAGAATATTATGTATAATGAATTATAAAGTAATTTTTATTTCTATGTTAGATGTGAAAAATAAAAAATAATGTATTTATAAATATTTTCTCACTTATGACTTCTAAAAAAATAATATAATATAAATATTTAATTAAAAATTCTCAAAAAATAAAAAACTCTCCCAATGTTTTATGGAAATTAAACATATTTATATATTAGTTATTTAAATTATGTTATATATATTTTTAAATATTCTTACATGCAAATGGTGGGAGTAACCCATGAATATTTTATTAGCTAAATTGTGTAAAATATTTATATGAATGGACACTTTAATACATTATAATTTTAGTATACTATTTAGTACTAAATATTCAATAATATATATATTTAACGTCAAATTTAACTTATGTTAAATTTTGATGATAGACGTAATTATTTATCGTATGTATTAACACGTCATTTCGCTCCACTATAGTAGGCCAGCAACAAGACACTAGCCGTGATACTGGCCGTAGACAATCACAATATAAGGTCCCTGCGCCAAGCTACTCCCAAGTCCTACCGGCTCCGATTCCTCCGAGTTATAATGAAGAAGGCCGTGGAGGTTGTCGGCGGTCACGGGGTTTTTTTATCTGCGATTCCACCATAACCAGCAGCACCTAAGCTTCAGGACACCAGCCCCTCTCCAACTCCTTTGAATAGCCGCCATCTTTTGGGCATTAGCACGGGGAAGAAGCTTGATTGGAGAGTGCGAAATGGGAGCGCAGAAGAAGAGCGCCTCTACAGTGGCTGCTAGGACCTCGGATGACCCAGAGGAGCTCGCCCGCGTGCCGCTCCAGGCCGTCCTCTTGGCCGATAGTTTCACCACGAAGTTCCGCCCTATCACCCTCGAGCGCCCCAAGGTTTGTCCTCCTCCCTATTGCCTCGTCGTTAATCATCAGAATATTATCTGAGATAACATATCTGCCTGTATCATATGAGCTTGTCGATTCGTTGATATTCCAAGTAGTGTGGGAAATGGGAATCAGGCCCATATACTTTGTCAGCCTGCTCGTTTGAGGTGCTCCCTTTGATAGGATGCGAAGGAACAATCCGTGTGTTGTTGTTTCTCAATCGTCCAAGGCAAATCTATCAGCTGAAAATAGAGTGACTGTTGTTGCTCCGAAGCAAGGTATTGAAAAGGGTATCTTTGAAAGTTTACCTGCTTTGGACAAGTTTTCAGCAATCTTTTCCATCTCAGAACACTTGATGGAGCACCTGTATTACTATTTTACGGCCAGTTTGGTTTGGCTTGCAAATCAATGAAGTATGTGACAGTTAGAGAAGCAGCACTGCCGTGAATGGATAAATCAGTAATTTTCTGTCATTCGGAAACTGTCTCTACTAATACCCTTTAGTAAGATGCAGCTTTACTTACAATATCTCATGTTTATTTTACAAGAGGGGGTAGCTACTGTCCCGATCAAATATTCCAGTGTTGTGTGTAAACATCATAATTATGTAAAATGTGTATGTCATGCTCGCCATCAAAGATGAAGAATGCTGTATGTGTTTTCAGCGTTTGTGCATGCAATTCCTTCTTTTTTCATGCATAATTCTGCTGCTGTTGCTCTTGACACCAAAAATTTTGTATACATATTACTGGAAGCTGAACTGGTTAAACTTATAACAGCCATATCCTTTCATTTTATGCAAATCCAGAAATAATCTAAATCCTCCTTCTTTAAGGTACTACTCCCTCTGGCAAATGTGCCCATGATAGAGTATGCTTTAGCATGGCTAGAATCGGTTGGAGTGGAGGAGGTCTTCGTGTTCTGTTGTGCTCATGCAAAGCAAGTGACTAACTATCTGCAGAGTTCTCCATGGTTCTCTCAGCCAAACTTTTCTGTTGCAACAATCGAGTCACACAATTCTGTTAGTGCAGGAGATGCTCTTCGCTTGATATATGAGCGTAATGTGGTAGGTATATCTTTCTTCTGGCTTTTCATCTACATGTATATCACTACATTCTTCTTCCATGCATCGATGCTTCCTATGGACACTTATCTTTAGCAGAAGAAATTTGCTTTTGAAAATTTTCATATATTCAAAAGTCAACATATTTTTGGTTCTTCAGGAAGAAATTCTTCCTAAATCAGATTCTAGCAAATTTTCTAAATCCTAAGTTGGTTTTCTATTGCTGTTCACATAACAAATTATATAATCTAACTTGTATGTTCAGATTCATGGAGATTTCATCCTTATCAGTGGTGATACTCTAAGTAATATGTCACTGACTCGGGCACTTCAAGAGCACAGGGAGAGGAAGAAGAAAGACAGTAATGCTGTGATGACCATGGTTATTAAACGATCAAAGCTTTCCCCAGTTACTCAGCAATCTCGGCTGGGGACTGATGAATTGTTTATGGCAATAGATCCTGATACAAAGCAGCTGCTGTTTTATGAGGAGAACACACATCATTTGAAGGGGACTCTCTCTCTTGATAAGACGTTGCTAATTGATAACCCATCCATCACACTCCATAATGACATGCAGGTTTTACCATTAAATATCACTCTTTAAATTTTGTGCTTTGTAGGCACTTTGTCAGCATTTCTGCTTTTTAAATGAATGTTATGCTTATCATCAATAACTTCAACTCACTATCTTTATCTTTTAGATTGTGGTTAACTTGTTGATTTATTCTTTTCAGGATTGTTTCATTGATATTTGTTCCCCAGAAGTTCTCAGCCTTTTCACTGATAACTTTGACTATCAACATCTTCGTCGGCATTTTGTGAAGGGATTGCTTGTCGATGATGTATGTTTTCTCTCTTATCATACTGTTTCCATAGATGAAATATTATGAAATATCAGTTCGCTTCTTTATACAGGCAACCTTCTATTGGTCAGCCTTTACTTTAGTGTTTATCTGTCTGAAATACCTTTCATGGATGATGTCTCCTGTCTCCATGCTTCTAGATCATGGGTTACAAGATATACACTCATGAAATTCACTCAAGTTATGCGGCTAGAGTTGACAACTACCGGAGTTATGATACCATTAGTAAAGACATAATTCAGAGGTGGACATATCCATTGGTTCCGGACGTGTTGCTTTTGGGAAGTTCTGCAACTAAACTTGAACGAGAGGGCATATATCGAGCATCTGGTAAGGGAAATATTGTACAATCTTTTGTGCATAATATAGGGTTGTGTGCAAAATCGACAATGAAGAAAGCTCCTATATTCTTGCTGCGCCTACTCCATGTTTTTTTATTAGCAAGAAGTTATTTTTCATTTAAGTAAAATGAAGTTGCTATACACCTTTCAAAAAAATGGAAAAGAAAAAAAGCTAGAGAGAGAGAGGAGCATTCCTGAGATTAATGAAAAAAGAAATACAGTTTGGTCTAAGGCTGCTAGTCATTTGAAGGCTTGTGAAAAATTATGTTGATCAACTCTTGACAATTTAAAGTAAAATGGAATTGGTGAACATATTGACCTAATTGTTTCAGGTAAAAGGTCGATATGTTGATGAACATATTGACCTATATCCTTTTTATCCAGTTTTCGGTGCACTAATGTGTTTCTTGCAATTTACAAAAAAAATGTTTCTTGACATTTAGATTTTGAATAGGTATTTCTACAAGTTACTGCTGACATTTGTTTTGGTATTTACCTCAGAAATAGTGCAGTCGCGATCTGCGCAAATTGGTCCACTTACAGTTATTGGAAACAATACCAGAATTGGAAACAATACCACAATTGCTAACTCTGTTATCGGAAAAGGATGTAGTATTGGATCGAATGTGTTGATTGAAGGTTCTTACATATGGGACAATGTTACTGTTGAAGATGGTTGTCAACTAAGACATTCAATTGTATGTGATGGGGTGGTTATGAAGTCAGGATCAGTCTTAAGTCCTGGTGTTGTTTTGTCTTTCAAGGTAGATTTGCCCTTTCTTTGTGAAGTATTCCTCTAACTTTTAATCTACTGCATTTGATTCTTGTTAGCTTTCTGTTGTATCAAGGTGTAATCTGAACTATCTGAGATATCATAGCAATTCAAGTTCCTTGTAAAACCTCACAAACAGAATATCATTTGAGCTGATATTAACTAGTGAGTTTTTTGGGCTTGGTTGACTTGAGAATAGCTAGCTATCTTGCCTCTCATGCTAAAATCAATTTCATGTCACTATGTTAGGTTGTTGTTGGACAGAACGTCACTGTCCCTACATATTCCAAGGTATCATTACTTCTACAGCCAACTAAGCAAGATAGTGATGAGGAACTGGAGTATGCAGACAATAATAGTGATGTAGAAGCTTCATGTAAGTGGAAACACATTATTGTTTTTTTCAAGTTGCATAGATACTTCTCATTGTATTGCTGTTCATCCTTGATTACTGGCATTATGTGAATCTCCTTTTTACCGTTAACAATAACATATTCATGGATGCATATGAGTAACAACTTTTAATATCTTAAGGAATATGTGACAACTAATAAGTTGGGATATAAGCTTTTGCTTATCTAGAATATATATTAATTTTATTTTTCTTCTGCCATCTAGAGTGACTGGATCATTTTGCTATCATTTAACGACTCTATTGTAAATATTTCACTTTTACATCAGTATTTCTACACTTGCAGTTTTCACTTGTTTTACTTGTAATGAAGTCCATTAAAAAAATCATCACCCATTAGGGGAACTGATTTAAATGTTATTATAAGTTTTTCATTCTATGCGGTTTATGATGCAATCATCTCCAAAATTAAGCTCTTTTTGGTGCAGCAATTGCAGGTACACACAATAATTTGAATGGAGAATTGACATCAGATTTGTCTGAAATGCAAGGCTCTGCTACAGAGGAGGTTTGTTTTCAAAATGTTGTATTATGTAAAGATTCATATTGTGCAATGGAAAGGCATGTTCTATATTGCATTTAAAAGAGATTTAATATGCTGAGATGCTTTGTGCTATCATGGGAGTGATTAAATTTGACAACTTCTGGTTGCTTATTTGCTCAATTAGCTTGGATCTGGAGGGGTTGGTTATATATGGTCAATTTGTGAGGGAGCTAGTGAAGAAGAATGGAGACACTCTATCGCTCCAGTTCCTGCAGAGAAACTGGTTGAACTTTCTCAAACAATGGATGATGATTTGGATTTCTCCAATCAAGATGGAAATGCTCCTGCATCTTCAGGAGAATTGAAACCTGGTGGTGTCTCTGATTCTGATGATGAGGATGGAGATGCCAACAATGATTCTGCTTACTTTGAGAAGGAGGTTGTATTTCAATACTCAATAGCGTATAAAGATGTATTTCCAATATTTCTGAATAACACAGCCAATTTCTCTTTGCAGGTTGAGGCCACCTTCCTTAGGGCTGTCCATGAAAACGTTAAAGTTGACCATGTGATCTTAGAAGTGAACTCATTGAAGTATGCATTATCTCCTTGTTTGTCATCAGTATGATCTTCAATTACTATGTAATGTCTTATATTTAGAAATTGAATCTGACACCCTATAATTCTTATCTAGAAAGCGGTTTTACATATTAAGTTCCAATATGTTTCCGACTGGGTGAATGTAGAATTAGTGGCAAGTCAAATCACAAGAACTTGTGCTGGCTGGAACTTGTTCCTTTATGTTTCAGGTTGTCATATAACATGGAATTTGCTGCCTGTGCTGGTGCAATATTTTACTCTATGCTGAAATTGGCGTTGGGGACTCCATACAACTCCTCGGGTAATTTTTTTAGTCTATTGCCACTGTTTGAATAGTAATACTGGTTGGAAATGAGTCTGTTTCTAAGATCCTTCTTTAGATGTCAGAGCTGTATTATGTAAATTATAGAAACATATGTGAGAAGATCTACCCTGTCCAGACACTGGATTTTGCTTCAATTGAACTGCTTGCATTTATATCCCACAAAATATATGAAGATCATGTAAACCAGTAGAATTAGTCATGTTATGCCTAAGAGGATCTTTTACACGATTAATTTGATCGTGACTTCATGTTCGATCACAGGGTTCATTCATATGATTTACAATAGGTGCTTTATCTGTGCAGCTGAATTATACAATGCTGTCATCAATGTTATCAATACATGGCAAAGGCTTTTGAAGTCTTACCTTTCTGGAAAAGATGAAGAGGTACCTATAAAGAATACTGATGATCATGCTGTTTTATATGATGGGATGTTGGCAAAAGTCCTGATCTCTATGTTCTTTTTTTTTTTATGTTGCAGATTGAAATAATTCTGAAGTTTGAAGAGATGTGTTCTGAATCAGCAAAGGAGTTGTCTCCTTTGTTCACTAAAGTATATCCTTTTCCCCTTGTGATTATCCATTGCTTCATATGCAATCTCTTTTCAAACTCATAGCATCAGAAAGTGAACACGGACTTAGCCCTAATCTCATTTTCATATCATTTCTATATTCTCAATATGGTTGTTTATCAAGGTGGATATACCTTGATCCTCCTGTGGTGGTTCTAGACCTTTTAAGATGATCACGATTATAGGTGCTAGTATGAAATTGTTGGATTTGAAAACCATTATCAGTATGTTGAAAAGGGAGTTCACTAAACCATAAAGTGATCATTTTCTGATGATGTCCACTGCAGTTTGGTGCTCGAATTATCATGAGGTGAATCTTCCTATTGTCCAGTTTGTGAGATAGAACTGATCTAAATTCTGCAATTATCCTTCTCCAGATTCTCTGTCTTCTCTATGACAAAGATATGATATCAGAAGATGCAATTCTAGATTGGGAGTCAGAGAAGAAATATGCTGAAGAGTCTGACAGGGTCTTTGTTAAGCAGGCTGAAAAGTTTCTTCAGGTGAGTATCCAGTCCATTATTTTCTCTTTGCTAAATGGTTTATGTTTTTGCTGTTTGGTTTTATATTGGTAGAGTTGTTTTAGAACTTGCTGCTGAAGTATGAGAACCTTGCTCTGCTTCTGTGGCAGGACAAACAGGAGAGTTGTATTTGAAAAGCCTTAATCTCTACCTCAAAGTTGCATTGCAAAACAATTTTTTTTTGCAAATACATTCTGAATACACTTCAAATTGTATTAATTCGCCTTCTGATGAGGACACACTAAAGTTATTTGAAAAGACAACCTTCTTTTTTTATACTGGTCATCTTTCCTGGGTTATCTACTTTGCACTATAACTGGCATAGACAGCCACCCAGAGCTTCAGTTAAACTCTAGAAACTGGCAACTTCTGATGTTTTTATGTATCTTGCAGTGGCTGAGAGAAGCATCAGAAGAAGAAGACTAGAGTGGAGAAGGGACCCCCTCTAGGAAATTTTATAAATAGCGGAGGCGGATTCTCCAATTGGTCTGTGAAACTCAAAAGTAGATGTCAAGTCTATATGAAGAAGGGGAGTTTTCTCGCTGGACAAAGCCAGTGGTTAGGCAAAGACCCCAATGTTGGTGGTGCATAGGGGATTTGTTTGCTCTATATGCCTTTAAATGATGTGATGAAGTTCCCGAGAAAATGCAGGAGGTTATGTTGGTATTGGGGAAAAAATCTTTGGTGCGTTGTGCCACATGATCGCCCCTTTTCAGTTACTGACGAGGGAATACCAATCAGGTTTTCATGAATTGGATTTGCAGTAACTATCAAAACTGAACAAGATATTGGCATGAGGTTTGTACCTAACAAAAGATTATCCCGTATGATTTCCATCTCTTAAAGACAAATAGTCAAAGTTTCCACGATTGCTATACCATGATAATGTATATCTTTACACGGAAACTAATCACTGGTCTAATCTTATTCAACGTTTTGTATATGAAGCCAAATAAACGACAAGGAATAAACAGTAAACATGTTTAACCAAAAAGAAGGAAATATATGTCCTATTTGTAAATATCAACCAAGAATATCACTTCCGGCCCTCCTAACTGCTAAAAGAGACAAGCAATTCCGAATCCAAACTGCCAATCTAATACTCGGAGGTAGCAAAACGAAGGTGAATCCATTTCAGCTTTCATTTCCACCAAAGCAATACACTCCCTCTATTGATCCCATTTGACAGCAAGAAATGAAATCATGATATGAAGTGTGTTTTTACTTCATCTTTCTCTTGATATCATGACATGAGCTTCTTTGTAAAATAGCTTATTATGATGGAATTACCTCCTCCAACTTCTATAATGTATGACAATATGGAACCAAAATCCACGGCCTCATTGGTTGCTGCTGGTTCCCACCGATAGCTTGGAAGGCTCCTGTGGTTTACCTCTTGTGCCTTTCTTCCTCCTGGAGCTGCTGGGATCCACCAATGGACCAGACCCGTTCTGGGTCAGGTCCTTGGAGCAAGTTAATGAAGTTGAGCTGTAAGGGATGTCGTGAGGGACAGCTGAGGGGTCGATGCGGTGAGAGGCGCCAAGGGGGAATCCAACTGCACCGTCCTCGTGGGGTGGAGGGAACTTCTCGCTCTTGCTCTTCGCATTCCCATGGGAGATCATTCTCCTTCTCTGATCAACGCAAGCAAGCAAACATTTCAGAAAATCTAGAGGAACCGAAGGCTGTTTACATGTTACAGTTTGTTTTACACTGTTCAACTCTGTTACTATGTTTTGTCCCCAAAAAAACTCTGTTACTATGTGTTACTGATATTAAAGAATCCATCTTATAGCATCATGCTTTCTTTTCTCTGAGTTGTGAGATTTAGTACTCTGAATGACATTAAATTAGAAAGATTATGTGAAAGGGAAGTTTGTTGGACATACGTCAATATTCAGTGGAAGTTCTGCATTGGCTTCTGGAGCAGGAAATGCCCTAACACGTTGATTGCGAGGGTGTTTTTTCCTCGTACCTTCTTCAGCTTTCTTAGCAACTATTGACCTGAAAAGCAAGAAAATATCTGTTGCTTGGTGTTTGACAGTGCAGTAGAGGAATACCAATTGTTGAGCTCTACATATGATGGCATATTGCATCAGGAATCAGGCAATCCTTTCCAATTTTTTACATGTTTATATACGTGAGCAGTCTATTAGATGTTTGCCCTTTTCTATTACCTTCGAGCTTCATCATCACGCTTTCGGGCATCTATTTCCTTGGTCGGTGGATACTTTGGAAGACTTGTCGGGTCACAAGCAAGTGGTTCGGTCCTGAAAAACTGTATTAGGAACAGAAGCAGATTAAGTTATACTGATAGAACAGATAATTTGGTGGAATAACATGAAGACGTGGAACAATATATCATGACAGATGCTATGGAGGTACTCACCTCACTCTGTAACGCATCAGTGGCTGTCCGGCGGTCGGCTGGGTCAATTGCGAGGAGGGTTTCAATTAGAGGCAATGATGAAGGTGGAAAGCCTTCAAATGTTTCCCTGATGCGTCTTCTGTAAGGCTCTCGGGGCTTTATTACTGTTGGATTGTGCAACTTATACTTCTTCCAGTACTCGTCAGAAGGTGATCCACATAACTTGTATATCCGGTGAAGTTGCTCTATCTGACCAACCAATTCATGGGTTAGATGCAGAGGCCTCAATGTAATTGCCATTATTCTAGAGAGTGTTGATGCATTCCCATTTTTATGGCAGTTCAATTTAGAATCATGACACAGGTTTCAGTTCAGAAGTAGAATAACTTTTATCTCCATTCTGTCTTCATTTTACTTGTCTCTTTGAGACATCTTTCGCTTACAGTCGATATACTATGCACTTTCAATGATGCTGATCATTTTGAAGAAACGTGGAGTAACATACCAAAGTGATTAAAGGGACAATAGGAATATACAGCTAGAACAAATTCACCAAATAGCCAGGAAGATTCTTTTTCTGGGGGAAAAATTGACTACCCTTATGCTAGAAAAGATGATGCAAAACAATCTTTTCTAGTTTTCCAATCTCTTGCTAATAAAAGATTATATGTATTATGCAGACACAAGGCTAAAGCCTACTACGCTGCATTTTTAAATGATAATATGGAAGTGTATATTTGTTTGCTGGAAGGAACTAGAATTTATAAAACATATTTTCATGAAAGAAAGAAGAAAACAAGAAAGTTTCTTAGAATGCATACAAAGAATCTTAGTGATGAAATGAACTCAATTACAAGTGCAAAAATCAGCAATGGCAAAGTCAGTAAAATGTTTAATGATGAAAATCACTGACAATAAGCAATTAAAGAGAGAACCATCTACCCAGTTAAGTCAGCATCATCCCAACCATTTCTTTTCACTGACTAAAGAGGAAAGCATGTTTACCTCATTGCGACCGGGCATGATAGGTTTCCCAGCCAACAGCTCAGCTAAAATACAACCTGCACTCCAAAGATCTATTCCAACTCCATACTTAGTGGCACCAAGCAAAAGCTCAGGGGGTCGATACCATAGAGTTACAACTCGGCTGGTCATTGTCTGCTTCATATCTGGGTTAAAGGAGGCCAACCCAAAATCGGCAATCTTCAAGACTCCTCCATCATCAATCAGAAGATTTGAAGCTTTTACATCACGGTGGAGGACTTGGCGACTGTGACAGTGCTCCAGCCCAGAGAGCAGTTGATGCATGTAGCATTTGACCTGCAACAGAGCTGTTTCACTATTTAAAGATACAAGTATGTAGTTATTGCCCCATTTTATTGTGAAAAACTTTCCAGAAACTTAAAATATTATTAGAGTTTCCTTCATTATTGAGATCACCAACAGTTGAGCTAAAAAGAGCCTGATGGAAGAAAGTCCAACTGATCTTTTCACCCCCGTTTTTTAACTGATACAAATTAAAGCTTCATAGATAACCAACTAGTTTTCATACTTCTAAAACAAAAGAAACTGAGCGCTGAAGGCATCATCACTAAGAATAATACATAATACACCATGAGCAACTTCCCTCTAAACATTTCCAAGTGTCATCTTAGACAGTTAACAAGTACAAAACCTGTGACTCGGTGAACTTGATTTCAGGGGTTGCGGCGAGTCCTGCCAAATCATGGATCATGTACTCAAAAATCAGGTACAAACTACTGGACATTCTAGATATCGCCAAACCCTGCAGCTTAACCACATTGGGATGATCCAAATGCCGCAAAATGTTTATCTCTCTTGCCATGAACCTCATACTCTCAGGCTCCATATTGTCGAACCTAACCTTCTTCAGTGCCACTATTTTGTCAGTAAATAAATCTTTTGCCTTGAATACATTACTGTATGTCCCTTGTCCAATCTAACATAGTAAAAGAAACAAAAATTAGCAAGGACATATATAGAAAATTTCAAGACAATGGCTATGAAATACGGATCAGCAAAAATGATGGAGCCAAGAAACTTAACAGAAGCGTTTGAAACATGCTTTAAATAAGTGGCTCGCATAGTTTTTTTCTTCAGGTTTAGCTTTCCAGAGAGCAGGTTAGTCTACAGTATCAGGAATATATAGTTTATGAATCACAGTAGCTTTGTATTCTTATTTATTTGTGTCTATATCTGCTGCATTCTATGACTGTTAAAGACCAATGCCACTTGGCATCCAAGCACGTATAAACAACCATGGAAGATCATTTTCTAATCTATACAGCAACAAATTGAAAATGAAACAATGAAGACAAATCAACCCAAAACCAATCTCCAAAATTATGCTGATCCTATTGTTTGATCATTCTAGACGAATATTCAAGATAAGCTAATGAAAAACCCAACCTTATCAATCTTCTCGAAAGAGTCTACTCTCCGAGGGACCCAGCCACGAAGGGCCTCCCCACATAGCTCTATGAGCCAAGAGGGCCATCCAGCCGCCACTTGCTCTGAAAGCGACTCCTTGGGCACATTTCGAGGCCTAGGGTTGGCGTTTTGCCTCGGTCGCCGCCTGGACTCCCGTGATGATTTGTGGTGACCGCTTTCTTCGACCTTTTCCTTCCCCTCCTCCTCCTTTACAGCCACACTACTTTCCCCTACCTCTTCAAGTTTGCTGTTTCTGCTACTTTCTTCTACCTTGGCAGCTGTGTCTCCTTCCTTCCGTCCTACGTGCGACGATTCTTTACCAAACACACACCCCATTCCCACAGCCTAATTCTCATAATTATAAAATCCACACTCCTTCACAGATTAAGACACGACACTCTCCTCATAAGCTATAACAGAGTGGTACGTGCCGGTATGCTCACGACAAGAATCTGGAACAGAGGTGGGGCACCCTCAAGCGACAATTTTGCTGGCTGAGGATGTGCACACCGATTGCGTTTTTACCGATCAAAGTTCAGGATTCGTCTGGAACAGGGGATTTGTTGGTCTTCCTCTCTCTGAGACCCAGAGAGGAAATGAATTTGAGCCCAAAATCAGCAACCCAACAAGGAAATCCAACGATGGGGGAAAACAAGGAAATTTCAATAAGAGATTAACAAAATTCAGTCTTTGAAGCTAGAAAAATTGAACAGTTCTAAATCGGCTAAAAGTAAAGAGACATGTAGAGGCAAAGAGGGATGATGAATTTCATACCCAGGTTGAAAATGAGCAGCTACCGGATATTGTTATATGATGTGAGCTGATGTCACAGAGCTATCTGTGTGCCACACAGGAAGATAGTGAAAAAAACAAAGGAAACTAAACAGACAGTAGAGAAAGCTGCACCAGTAGATCCCAATAACACTCCCAATAAAACCTATCTTCCTTTCCTTTTTGCCTTTTTATTTTATGAGTTCTGTAGAAAGTCAAACATCACCCAAACTAACTTCTATTTCTCTATCTCTATATCATTTACCTATAAATATACTAATATATTATATAAAATTATTTATTTTGATTTTTATATTGATATAACACTATAAATATACGAATATATTATATAATTACTTGAGTTATTTATAAATAAAATTTTATTTTTATAATTTAAACTATGACCAACATCTATATCATTTACCTATTTAGACCAATTCTTCTTCTCTATTTCACACTATTCCTTGTTTTTTTTTTTCATTTTTTTGTAATTTTCCCTCTTCCATCTTCATCACTAACTCCAAAAAGTTCCTGTTGTTTTCTTTTATTTATTTCTTCATTTGATTTGATGACCGGCTGCTAATTTTCCAACTAGAGCTGCATGGGACCATTTGAAAAAAATATTCTAAATTTAACTTTGACAAGTTGTCCATTGTTTCTTTGCTATTGTGGCTTATCATTATTAACATGCCTTCTCGATATAATAACTAAAATCACTAATTTGTTGTGTTTGATATTTGTTATCATTTGTATGGTATATTATAACTGATTTTTTTTCTATCCGTGGGTTTAACGTGGGATTGTAAAAGGTTTTGCAAGAGAGTTAGATGAATGTTTTTTTCTTACTGAAAATTGGTAAATTGTATAGTTGTAGTATTTCGATCTAATTATCCAATTAAGTGTAAATAACAATCCGTTACTTCTTTTTAATTTTACAGTAATATACTTATAGTAGTAAAATCAAAGGTACAAAATGCTCAAAAAATATAAAAAAACAAAGATTACACTTTTCATAACAACTTAATAATATAATTATAATACTAATAAAAAATCTCACGAATAATAACTAATAGATAAGAAATTAAAAACTTTGTACATAAGTTTTGCAAGTGAGGAAACAAATCTCACATGTTGTAGGTATTTTTGAACCTCTACATTCATCTAAAAAAGTTTTGAAGATTAAAGAAAATTATGATTACTAACACTGAGCACTTATCACTTCGGCCCCAATTTTGCATAAATAACTAATATGAAAAAAATTTCATCATAAAGATTTCTACAATATTTTAAAGGAATTTTCCTTAAAAATATATTATTTACTAACTCAATTTAAAACCCCATTTTATTTTAGGCACACATAATCATAGTAATACATGTCACAAGTAATGTTATCAAATGTAACTAAATCGACACTTTAAGGTCATTGAGGGTATCTGTATCGTTACACAATAATTATTTTACTCGATCGAGATTTATGAGGATATATGCACGATGCATACTTTCAAGTCTATACTGAAAAATTATTACTTTTATAGCAATGTTCACTGCAGTGTCAACCGAACACCTACTTAGACCATGACGATATATCTCCTTTTTGTAAGTCAAAATCAACTCTTATTTATTCCACCACTTCCTATCTAATCTCAATGTCCACAATCTCTCTTTACTGGTATTCTTAATTAACTTCATACCCTATTTATAAATTACTTAGGTTTTAGCCTTTATAAATCACAACTATGGGCCTTATCCATGTTTCTTATTTTTTTCAGGATATGTGCCATTGGCCTTCTTTTTTTTTTTTTTTAAATGTCTCGTCTCCATGTAGTTTTACGATTTTTCAAGATTACTTTCCAAAACACATAACAAACACACATTTACATAGTTTCTTGTTAAAGTGGTAAAGTGTTGTAATTAGTTCAATCACATTTGTCGCCAATAAACTCACTCACCATTTTATCCGATACATGTTTATGCTAGTGATTTTCCAAATTCTCTGAAAAGCAAGATACTCATATGATAGTGTAGGGTTATTCTACATAAATTAAATTACATAACGATGATCATATTTAGTTCACATCAGTATCTTTTGTACCATCTCAAAATATTTTAAAATTTTTTGTTATTCCATTTGGGCTCGATTTGCTTGATTTGTGTATCAATGAATCCGTTTATACTATCTCTTCTATAATTATTCATAAAATCAAAGAATTTTCCAATATTTGGCCATATTTACTATAATACCCCAAGTCTCTTAGGTTTTCACTTATACACTTAACTTTCCTAAAATTTACATTTAGTCCTTACACTTATAACAATTACTAATATGCTCCTTTTCAAACTTCTCCACTTAGTACCCTAAACTTCTAAATCTTCCATTTAAGTCCTTATAGTGTGCATGGGTTTCATTTGGGTACAAAATTCCTAGAAATTACATTTTTGGCTTAAACTTTACACTATTTATCGTTTTGCCCATAAACTTTTTTTCAAACTTTCATTTAGGTCCCTAATCTTTCCCAAGTCACCACTTCGAATCCCTAAGTTTTTTAAAACCTCTTTTCAAGTTCCAAGACTTCTATTAAGTTTCATGTGGGTCCCCATTTTTCTTAAATTACATTTTTACCCCATACTTTCCAAAAATTACATTTTAGTCCCCCCAACTTTCTCTTCCACCAAAACACATTGACAATCTCAATAAAAATTCCTAACATGACCATAAACATGTTCCCAAAGTTCTCACGGTCACTTTTCAATCAGTCGTGGCTGAAATAATGTTATTTTGGCACTTTTTGGGCCCCTTGCCAAAAAATAATCTAGAGTCAGGTTTCAGCTTAGATCTCACCAAAGATAGGGTGATAGTGTTCAATGCTGGTAGTGTTGGAAAGATAATTCTCTTGTGCATCATTTACCACTTGGATCACCCTAAATGGTGATCAGGGTTGCCTACAATTCACGATTTACATAACTCTATTAAAAACATAGTGCTTCCTGAGCTTTTATGATAGACTATGATTAAAAGAGTTACTTTGGCTCAGGATGATGATTATGTTCGGTAGTCTGAGTTAGGAGGAGTATGTGGGAAAATTTGGGCAATTTTAGACCATCGAGAGGTGGCAAATTGGGCCTTGAAAAGTGTCGGCAACTTCTCAGGGGTGTCAATGTTGGTTACTGTGCAAGCTTGCTGACAATGATAGAGTGGCTATCGATGTTGGGAAAAGGTGGGGAAATGAAGCCAATTTCTAAGCACACACAATGACACTAAAATCATCAAGTTCAGAGGTTAGAGAAGGGGAATTACTAATCAAAAGTCTTGATTGTTGGGAAGTCACCAAAAAATTTCTCTCTCGATTCTCAAAGTAAAATTCGAACATCTAAGGTGATGAAAACAAAATTTTCATATGGGGAGGTAGATTGACGAGTTATTAGTTCAATAACATTTTTTGCATGGGATTTAATAAAAAAATCAAAATTTATGAGCAATTTCCTTTCGCATTTCACAAATACAAAATTTGTTAGATAGTGGGTGGAGGGGTAAACTGTGTTAGGTCGGGTTCCAGGCCGAAGAGCCTTTATCGGGCGAAGAAGATGACGTGTGTGCAGAGCATGTGCACATCTCATTGTCTACTCATACGCATGACGTGCGGCTACTTGGCACTATAAAGAACCTGTCTTGCCCCAACCTGATTCATCAGTCGTTGGTCCCGTGAACCCCCGCCAACCCCCTTGATGTCACCATGGTGGTTGCACTCACCATAATGAAACTGGAGGAACTAAGGCATCTGATAAAATCTATTTATGTATTTTGCTACAAAAATTTGAATTTTCTTTGAAGTATAGTGTTTGAGCCCAAAACTAATTTCATAAATATCTCAGGAAAAATAGTAGTTGATAAGAAACATTATTATGACATTTATTTGCACACTATGAGAACTACCTTAGGTGTGAGCTCACAACTCGGTGAATATGGTACTGAAATCGGGCTACTATATGACTTACAACTTAGACATCCCCCTTAAACCACCTAACATAATTTTCATTGTAGGTTCTTAATACCATCACATTTATGTTGTTTATCTCACCCCTTGAGACTCTTGTCTCGGGCTGCCCCTAATCGTAGTGTCACACCCCGACCCGGTTTGGTCGGATCCCCGTGAGCAACCCGCCACTCCCTTTGGTCTATTAAGGGTTTCACCCTCTTCTAAATCGCGAGGAGTAAGGCATTCTTTTTCCAATTTTTCTTGTAATAACATTATACAAAACTGAATATATTAAAATAATCATACTTGTCTTATAGTTCAACTGCAGGAGAGTCTTTAAGATTGGTTTTCCTCTGTTACCTGAAAAGGGGAAAAAGGGAGGGGGTGAATTCTACAACTTAGTGAGTGGGTGTTGGGAGTGAGTTTTCAAAACATTTTTAGTTTATAAAAACCATACCAAAGTTATCAATTCCTTTTAAAAGGATTTTCCTTAAATTCAAGTTTCCAAAACCCCTTCTATTTCCATATTAGGTGTGTTTAGCTCTCTTGGCCCATCCCCTTGCCTTAGGAGGCGTTTAGCAAACAAACACATGCCCTTCATCAAGAAGGGTACACACATTCTTAGGTGCAACTCGCCCACTGTACCCACTTATGGATCGGAGCGTCTTTACTATCCATCGTGATAGAAGCCCATCCACTTCTACCCTGAATTTGAGTGGACGTCCCAGACATCCGGCCCTCAAACCCGAATGCTACTTTGTGTCTGTATGAGGATGGATACCTCATCCTAACCCCACCCCAGTCTCATGCACAAGAAGCTTCCAGAGCTTTAAGACTGATTGCTACAACGAACTGCCCTTATCTCCACCATGTCGTCCAACAGCCCTTAGGACCCATTACTACCCCCTAGGGCGTCTTGATGGTCCCATACCACAAGTGCATGCACAAACAAGAGTTTTCATATAGTTATCCATCCTCTTTGGTGCCAATTATCCAACAACCCCGACACTTAACCTGACATGCAACTATTTGTCTAGGCCGGTCCGTCAACCTATCCCTGACGCACTACCATGAGTCCATCGAGCATTGTCGGTCCTGACTCGGTACCGTGGCGTAACACACAATCTGTAAACCCCGTCCTTTAAATATAAGAAAATCGGGAAAAGAATCGGTCAATTCAAAAGAGAAAACTGAGCCGATTAACGAACACAAACTGGTAAAGAAAGGGTAAAATGGGAAATTAGTAAGTCCCAATCGACTCAAAGAGTCATAAAAATCATGGAAAAGGACCTTGGAATAAATGGGAAGAGAAAACTAGACCGGTTCAGAGTGAACTGGAGCTGAACTAGATTTAACCATACATGAACTGGATTTTAAATTTATTTTTCGCGATGGCTTAAAGTGATCAAATTGGGAAATTGAAGCCACCATTGGATAGGAAATGAATTAAAAAAATTTTAGATTTGAGAAAACTAGTTGAATCGGGCTTGAACCGACCGATTTTCACCATTGAACCCGATCAAACCGGACCCGTCCGGTTCGAAACAATGTTGTCTTCTTCCTTAGGATGACAGCATAGTTCATCAATGTAGAAATTTTCCTTCTCCGGTGAAGGAATATTTGCTCCAATCAGGGCATTTTCGAGCAAGGATAAGCTTGACCAAAATGGAAAGTGGTCGGATAGAGGGTCCCTGAGCTCCATATATAAAGAGCTCCTCTCCATTCATCCTTCACACACCTCAAATCGCCATTCTCTCTCAACTACTCCATTTTCCGGTGAAACTCGAACCAAACTCCAACTTGGGCATTTTTCTTAACCTCGGAAGTCAAGGTTAGGTCCTACAAACTCCGGGGGAAGTCATCTACCTGATAGCAACCTCCTTTTGACTCGAGGACCGCCGGAGAAGCACCGGCAGAATCAAACAGTGAAGCAAATCCGACGGACCGAAGCTGCCCAATTTTGGCTGAGCTGAATTTGGCCAAATTCAGACCTCCTCTTACTAAACCAAGCCTCCCCAACACCCTCACAACCCTCACACAACCTCAATAGAGATGAAAGGTAAGCCAATTTGGCCATTCTCCAACGTTGCAGATCGGTGTTAGAGAGAGAAAGTGTTGAATTTCACTAATAAAATTCATCCTCATTTGGACTTCAATTATAGCAATTCTTGATCCTAGAAGCAACCTTAGAATAAGAGCTACCTCCCCAGATTGAGAGCTTGGACCGTTGCACCTCCGACAGAAAGCTTTCGAAGCCCTCTCTCTCTCTACGAACAGTTTTCTGGTGAAGCACTATTTGAGCTCGTTTCATACTCAAATTATGCAATTTAAATCTCAGTTGAATTGTATGAAAGTGTAGGGACTGATCCATTCCATCAATTGGAGTAATTAACCCCGATTGAATGGCTAATTTGAAAAAAAATCAAATTTGGTCAGTTTGAAGGGGAGAAATGGGGAGGGGGGATTTTGGGGAAAATTAGGGATTTTGAAAAATTGAGGCACCTTAATGCAATTGCTCAAAATTGAAGGCCAATTGGCAATGAGAAAGATGATGGGGGACCAATTGGTCAATTTTTGAAACATTTGGGGCCAAATTGCTATTTTTGAAAAGTAGGGATAAAATCATAATTTTTAAAAAATTAGGGACCAAATTGGAAATTTGGAAAACTTAAGCCTCTTACACAATTTTAATTAAATTGAGGACCCAAATGGAATTTTGGAAGTCTTGGGACCCAATTTGGGGAAAAGTTAGCATTAGAGACCTAAAGTTAAGGAAAATGAACTTTAGCAACCTAAGTGCAATAAACCAAGATTTGGGCCTAGTCGCCCATACGTGAGAAAAAAAAGGGTTGTCATGTTGAACCTTTCCTGATAATGATACCCAAACCGTGTAGGGACACTTGGGACCAGAACGCAAGCAAGATAGCTAGCGTGGACTTGGAAAATCGACTAGGGACGAATACGTCACATTCATCGAGTGAGTGAGACACTTTAAATGTCATTCCCGATTGGGGTGATGAGCATCTTTTCTAAGTTGAAAGCCACTGTGAGTGGGCTTAATTATATATCATACCTAGTCAGGATGGTGAGTTATTTAAAAATGAAAAACCACTTATGGGTGGGATTATTTCACATCATACCCGGTTGGTATGATGAGTTTCCTTTAGGAAAGGAGAAACTCGCCTACCAGTTGTAAGCGTAGATATCATCACACTCGGTTGGTGTGATGAGTTAAAAATGAATTTTTGTTAGAAGTGTTCTCCCCTAACTGTGTGTCAATGCTTAAAACATTTGGGAGACCTTTTTGACGAGAGCTAGAACAACTCAAATAAGCTAGGGTCCTCGGTTTTTGAACTCATGGGGCTAATTGCCCAGTTTTGGAAAACACGTGCAGTGGGCCCAAGGTCAATGGGCACGAGCAGAAGCTCATAAACAAACTTGATTATGAAGAGCCATGAAAATTTTAATGAAATTGGTTGTGTGATTTCACTACGGTACCAAGTCAGGACTAATAGTGCTCGATGGACTGGCGGTAGTGCGTCAAGGCCAGGTCGACAGACCAGCCTAGACAAACAACTATAGGTTGGGTTGAGCGTTGGGGCTGTTGGACCATTCGCACCAAAGATGATGGCAATTATGTGAAAAACTCTTGTTTGTGCATGCACTTGTGGTAGAGACCATCAAGATGCCCTAGGGGGTAGTGATGGGTCATAAGGGCTACTAGACAACGTGGTGGAGATAAGTGTAATTCGTCATGCTAGTTAGTCTTGAAGCTCTTTAAGCTTCTTGCGCATGAGGTCAGAGTGGGGTTGAGATGAGGTCTCTATCCTCATATGGATACGAAGTGACATTCATGTCACACCGTATTTTTAGTAACCCGAAATTTCAGTTGGAAAATTTTGCCGTTAAATTTAAGCGGAAATTAAATATTATATACATAATTGTTAATTATGTATATATATATATATATTAATGTTGAATAGATGTTTACATATAAGGGTATATATATACATGTACAAAATTAATTTCCAAATAAATATAAAAGAGAAAGGGATTCAAGGAATTAATACCATTATTAAATAAATAACCATAAATTAATATGTACATTCAATTATTGGAATTAATAACTATAAATAGCAATCAATTTCCTAATTTAATGAGAATAAATACCCATAAATACCCATAATATAGTAATAAATCTTCCCCATTTAAAAATAATTGTTACAGCTATATAAAGAGCCACTCCCCATTCATACTCCTCACACCTAAAAATTCCTCTTACTCTACTACTCTATTTTCCGGTGAATCTCGAACTAGAGCTCCAACTTGGGCATTATTTTCAACATCAGAAGGTGAGGTTGGGCTCTTTAGACTCCGAGGGAAGTCAACTATCTGATAGCAACCTCCATTCGATTCGAGAATCGTCGGAGAAGCACCAGTATAATTAAATAGTGAAGCAGCTCTAGCGGACCGAAGCTGCCCTGTTTCGGCCAATCTGAAATCGACTGAATTCAACCCTCCTCTAGCCAAACCAAGCTCTCCCAACACTTCCATAGCCCTCATGCAACCAAATTAGACCAGAAAGGTAAGCCAATTTGGCTCCCCTCTACAATTTCCGATTAGTGTTACAGAGAGAACCGGCGAAACTTCACTGACCAAATTCTCCCTCAATTCGACATGAATTGATGTAATTCTTAATCCTACGAGGAACCTCAGGATAAGAGTTACCTGCCCCGATCAAAAGCTCGGACCGCCGCACCCCCGACGGTAAGCTTTCGAAGCTTTCTCTCTCTAAGTTTAGTTTTCCGACGAAGCTCCGTTTGAGCTCAATTCGAACCCAAATGATGCAATTCAAAGCTCCATTGAATCGTGTGGAAGTGTAGTAACTGATCTATACCTTCAATTGGATAAATTAACCCTGATCGAATGGCTAATTTGATGAAATCAAATTCGACTAGTTTAAAAGAGGGGGAAATTGTGGAAATTTTTGGGAGAAATTGGGGATTTCATAAAATTGAGGGACCAAAGTGCATTTTCCCAAAATTGAGGGCCAATTAGCCATGAAAAGGATGTTGGAGGACCGATTGGTCAATTTTTGTATTTATTGGAGTTGAATTGCCATTTTTGTAAAGTAGGGGCAAAATGGTAATTTTTGAAAAGTTGGGGACCAAATTGGAAATTTGGGAAACTTGAACCCCTTAAGTGATTTTGAATAAATTGAGAACTCGAAGTGAATTTTAGAAGTTTCGCTACTGAATTTAGGAAAATTTTTGCATTAGGGACCTAAAGTTAAGGAAAAAGAACTTTAGGGACCTAAATGTAAATAATTGAAAAGTTTAGGCATTTTGTTCATATGTGAAGAATGAAGGCTATTATGTCAAATGTTAATAAACAAGAATGTCCAAATCGTGTAGGAACGCCAGCAAGAATAAGCTAGCGTGTATGCAAAAAGTCGATTTAGAGGAAATACACAGCAAATATCGGGTGAGTGGGAATTTTCACATCATACCTGGTTGGGATGATGAGTACCTCAGAATTAAAAACCACTACGAAGTATAATTTTAAACATCACACCTAGATGGGGTGATATGGAAATTATATGAAAAAACTAATTAACGGTTGTAAGTAGATCATACCCATTTGGTATAATGAACTTCTTGGAAGGAATTAGAAAACTCGCTCATCGGTTATAAGCAAAGATGTCATCACACCCATTTATAGGTTTCTGGCCAAAGAGTGGCAGCACTGTTGCAGCTTCCTCGCTCAACCTCGGTGGCTCTCAAGTTGAAAGGAAGGTATGGGTGGGTAGAGGACTTCCTCATGATTCCAAAGACACCCAATGTAGCTTCGGAGGTCGAGAAAAGTCCCATCGTCGGAGCTCTAGTTCGTAGCTCACCAAAAAACTCACTCTTCTTCTTCTTCTTCGCTTGATTGTGGGATGCTGAGAATGAATGAGGGGGTGCTCTTTATATAGGGAGGTCGACAACTGCTCAGGCTACTGGCCGGCGTAAGACTCGGCCTCTAACTCAGCCGCCGAAGACCTGACCAGAGCATTTTTCAAGTCGCTAGAGTCTAGCTTTTTCGGCGACTCCCTCCCTCTCTCTTCTTTGTGAGCATCTAAAGGTTGAAGATGATGATGTGGCAATCGTGCCACATGGCACATTGTGATTAGTCAATTTTTCTAACGTGGAACACTAGCTTGGCCACCGCGTCAGCCGTTAACCCGTTGACCGGACACGTGTTAGCCTCACATTGGTTGCTCGTGTCTGCGTGGCATGCTGACGGTGCCCGTTGACTGGACACGTGGTAGCCTCTATTAACCATTCACCAGATATGTGGCAACCTCCCATTGGCTAACCGTGTATACGTGGCAGCTGACATGGCGCCAGCTAGCCGTTGACTAGTTTGTTGACCAGTTCGGTCCGACTAGGTTCGCAGTCCGGAATTCAAAAATTGGTCAGTTCGGACACGGTTCGATCGGTTTTCTCAAATTTAAAAATTTCTAAATTCATTTTCTATTTAATGGTGGTCTCAATTCTCCAATTTGACATTTTAAAGCCAACTAGAAAAATGAATTTGTGAACCAGTTCACTATGGTTCATGCCGGTTCAATCCGGTTCATGTCCGGTTTACCCCAAACTGGTTCTATTCTCTCTTCAATTCCACTCCGCGGTTCTTCCTTGAGGTTTTTGTGAAATTTTGGTCACTTGGGATTTTCCAATTTGCCGCGTTAGTCAATTTTCGTTCATTAAATGACTTGTTTCTTCACGTATAAATCTATACCGGTTTTTCTTTGCTTCCAAGGAATGGGTTTTACATCCCCAAACAAGGAAATCAACAAGTAGACCGAAAGGGGTCAACTCGGGATAAGGAATGGTGAAATGTCACGAGCAAGTATGAGTGGATGGGAGAAAGAAAAGTTCTTGAGAGAAGGATGCCATTGGAAATTAGGAAGGACATAAGAGAGAAAGAATCTCAATGTGTCGGTAAGTCATTAGGAAACCTGATGATTGGAACCTGGGAAAAAACCAATAAGGAAGTTGGTAAGGAATGAGTAGATAAGGAAAAACCACTGCGATCATGATGTCATAATTTTAAAGGATAATGGGACAACACCGAAGGTAGTTGGCTACCGGGTAATAAGAAGGAGCAAAGCCACACGACTACTAAACGATTGGAAAGGCATGAATCATTATTGAGGACACATATTCAAGAACTATAATGCACAAAGACATTTTAGAACATGTCATGCTATAAAGGACATGTAGTGTCACGCCCCGACCCGATTTGGTCAGATCCCCGTGATCAACCCGCCACTCTCCTGATTTATTAAGGGTTTTCCTCTTCTTTAAAATGTGAGGAGTAAGACATCCTTTAAACCTGTACTTTTCCAGGAATAACATTAATCAAAATTACCTAAAATTTAAACTTAACATACCTATCTCACAAGTGTAGTTAACTGGAGGTCTTTGGGTAGGTTTTCCCTTTGTTACCTGAAAAGGGATATAAGGAGGGGAGGGGGGGGGGGGGGGGGGGGGGGGGGGGGATGAGTTTAACGACTTAGTGAATGGGTGTTTAAAACTTGACTTTTAGAAAAATATTCTAAATTGGAGTGTGTCTATCACGCCCCGACCCGGTTTGGTCGGATCCCCATGATCAACCCGCAACTCTCCCGGTTTATTAAAGGGTTTCCCTTTATTGTAAACCGTAAATATTAAGGCATCCTTTAACTTGCAACTTTACATACCTGTCTTACAGGCATCTTAGTTGACGGTCTTTAAGGATAGGCTTTCCGGAATTTTCTGAAAGGGATATAAGGGAAGGGGTGAGTACGACTACTCAGTGAATGGGTTTTTAAAGGTCTACTTTTAACTTTTAAGAAAAAATATTTATATGAAGTGTGCCAGACTTCTTTCTTTTCAAAAATCCCTTCATTTAAAAATTTGGGTTTTTCCATTATTTCTTAGTTACCGGTGTGTCATCACCCAACACACATCCTTCATCATGAAGGTTACACACATTCGCAAGTCAGTATCACTACTGAACCCGCTAGTGGCTTCGGAGCGACTTTTCCTGCCACCCGGATAAAAGTACGACCACTTCTACCCTGGGAATGAGTGGATGTACGCGATATCCGACCCATAATCCCGAAATCACTTCTTCATGTCCATATGAGGACAGAGACCTCATCCTATCCCCACCCCGGTCTCATGCGCTTCGTGCTACTCTAGATTTCGCACTGACACCTGGAACGATGAACTACCCTTATAGCCACCAGGTCGTCTAGTGCCCTTAGAACGCATCACTACCCCTCATGGGCGTCTTGATGATCCCGTACTCACAGTGCATGCATAGACAATGTTTTCTTATATTGCCATGTAATCTATGGTGCCACTAGTCCAACGACCCCAACTCACAACTCAACCCGCAACTGTTTATCTTGACTAGTCCGTCAACCTGTCATGTCGCACTGCCGCTAGTTGACTGAGCATGTCAGTCCCATCTTGGTACCATGGCCAAACAATTCACTTATTAAGTTTTATAGCACATATATCATGTTCATTTACAAGCTCCTGCTCATGCCAACTGGCCTTGGGCCCACTGTACGAGATTTTCAAAATTGGGCATTTAGCCCCCAAGTTCCAAAACCGAGGCCCCCGACCTATTAAAGCTATTCGAGCTTCCATCGAGAAGGTCTCCCAAATTGTTTAAGCATTGGCACACAGTCAGGGGAGAGCACTTCCAACAAAAATAGGTTTTTACTGTCTATCATACCGACTGGTATAAGGACATCTCTGTTCATAACCGATGAACGGGTTTTCAACTTCCTTCGAGGAAGTTTCATCATACCAACCGGGTATGATCTACTTACAACCCGTAAGTAGTTTTTCCGCATAACTTTCACATCACTTTCTCTAAGTAGTGATGATTAAAATACCACTAAACATTGGGTTTTTATACCGAGGCACTTATCATCCCCACCCGGATATGATATATAATCCCACTCACAACCGGTAAGTGGTTTTTAAATTTGAAGTTATGCTCATCATCCCATCCGGGTATGATGTTAGTAAACCCACTCACCCGTTAATGTCGTGAATTCCACTATACTAGTTCTTTGTATTCACGCAAGCTTGTCCTTGTTGGCGTTTCCGGTATTTTGCGTTTCTACACAATATGAACAACCTTGTTCATTATTACTCGGCATAACAGCCTTCATTCATTGGAGAAAACTCAAACTTTTAGTTATTTGCAATTAGGTCCCTAAAGTTATTTCTCTTTAACTTTAAGTCCCTAATGTCAGTTTTTCCTCAAATTGAGTCCCGTAACTTTTAAAATTTATCCTAGGACCTCAATTTATTCAATTTTACCAAAAAGGGGTTTAATTTCCCAAATTTCCAATTTGGTCCCCCAATTTTTTTCCAAAATTACCATGTTGCCCTTTTTTTACAAAAATGGTAAGTTTTGCCCCAAAAATTCCAACATTCCTCAATATGTCCTCCAACATTATTTTCATGCCCAATTGACCCTCAATTTCATAAAATTGTATTTTGGCCCTTTAAATTTCGAAAATCCCCAAAATTTCCCCCAATTTCAACTCTTTAACACTACCGAATTTGATTTCATCAAATTGACCGATCAAACACTTCTAATTATTGAAATTGAGTTCCTGCATGTTCATACAATTCTAATAAACTTTGAATCGCAGATTTTAACGCCAGAACGAGCTCAAACGGAGTTTCGCCGGAAAATAGACTGTAGAGAGAGAAAGCTTCGATTACTCACCAGTGATGGCACGACGGTCCGAGCTTTCGATCTGGGCAGATAGGTCTCGTCGTGAGCTTCATCCTAGAGTCAAGAATTGCATCAATTGATGCGGAATTGGATTATAATTTCATCATTGAAATTCGGTCGACTCTCTCTCTAGCACCGATCGAAAATTGTAAAGGGGAGCCGAATTGGCTTACCTATCAGTCCTAATTCGACTGTGGAAAGGCTGAGTAAGTGTTGGGAGGGCTTGGTTTGGCCTGAGTAGGGCTTGAAATGGTCGATTTCAGCTTGGCCGAAATAGGGCAGCTTCGGTCCGCCAGAGTTGCTTCACTATTCCATCATGTCGGCGCTTCTCCAACGATTCTCGAATTGATTGAAGTTTGCTATCAGATAGCTATCTTCTCCCCGGTTCTAAAGAGCCCGACCTTTGTTCAAGTTGAAGCTCTAGTTCGAGCTTTACCAGGAAATGGAGCAGTAGAGAGAGAGAGAAGTGTTCAGGTGTGAGGAGAATGAAATGGGGATGACCTCTTTATATAGGCGTAAAACCCGTGCATTAAATGGGCGAGATTTATTACTAGTATTAATATTGCCATAAATTATAGGTATTAATTCCAATAATTTAATTTTGGTATTAAATTATTTGTATTGATTCCAATAATTTAATTTAGGTATTAAATTATTGGTATTAATTACCATAATTAAATATATATTAATTTATGGTTATTTATGATAAAGCATACATAAATAGGTCACCCATCCTCACACTACTCTCGGGCAAGCACGCTTAACTTTAAAGTTCTTATGAAATCTAGTTCACCTGAACCAATTTGATTTTTGATTTCTAAAATTTCTTAAATTTCTTTTCAAAGGTTTAATGAACCCTTTAGATCACCCAGAAGTTGTAAATTTCCATATTGCGTGTTCTCAAATGTAAATCGACTCGGTTTTCTTACTTGGTTTGACCAGTTCTTTTCCCAATTTTTCTTAACTCAAAAGTGCGGGGTTTACAGTGTCAGACTTCTTATTTTCTTTAAGACATTTCATCCTCAAAATCTTGGTTTTTAAAACCATTATTCCTCATTAACCACAGTCGGTGTGTTTAACATTCAACACATGCCCTTCATCATGAAGGGATCACACATTTACAAGGCAGCACAGCCACTACACCAACTTGTGACGTCGGAGTGACTTTACCGGCCACCTAGATAGAAGCCCATCCACTTCTACCCTAAGAATGAGTGGACGTATGTGACATCCGACCCTTAATCTCATAAAGAAACTCCATGTCCATATGAGGACAAAGACCTCATCCCGACCCCACCCCGGTCTCGTGTGCATGAAGCTACGTCGAGCTCCCCCGACTGTTGGCACAATAAACTGCCCTTATCTCCACCATGTCGTCTAGTAGCCCCTAGAATGCATCACTACCCCTCTTGGGCGTCTTGATGGTCCCGAACCTCACTGCATGCACAAAACAATAATTTTCCTCATAATTTATTTAATCTTTAGTGCCACTAATACAATGACCCCGACCCTCAACTCAACCTACAGTTGTTTGTCTCGATTGGTCCATCGACCTATATTGTCACACTATCGCCAGTCCATCGAGTATGTTGGTCCCCTAAGTTCCTATCAAGAAGGTCTCCCAAAACGTTTAAGTAGTGACACACAGTCAAGGAAGAGCACTTCTGACAAAAATAAATTTTTAGCTGTCCATCACACCAAACGGGTGTGAGGAAATCTTCGCTCATAACCATTGAACTGGTTTTCTACTTTCTTCTAGGAAGTTAATCATCCCAACTGGTTATGATCTACTTACAACCAATAAGTAGTTTTTCCGCGTAATTTCCACATCACTCCTTCCAGGTGTGATGTTTAAAATTCCACTTAATAGTAGGTTTTTATTACCAAGGTGCTCATCTTTCTAACCGGTTATGATGTAAAAATTCTCACTTACTCTTGAATGTGATGAAATACTCTTAACCGGTTTTTTGTCTCCACACGAGCTTGTCTTGGCTAGTGTTTCCGGTATTTTGTGTTCCTACACGATATGAACATATTTGTTCCATATCCTTTGGCTTGATAGCCTTCATGAATCATAAATGAATAAAATACCCAAACTTTTAATTAATTGTAATTAGGTCCCTAAAGTTCTTTTTCTTTAACTTTAGGTCCCAAATGCTGATTTCCCCCCAAATTGAGTCCCAGAACTTCAAAAATTTACATTGGGACCTCCATTTATTCATAATTGCAAAAAAGGGTTCATGTTTCTCAAATTCCCAATTTTGTCCCCAACTTTTTCAAAATTACCATTTTACCCTTACTTTACAAAAATGGTAAATTTCACCCCAAGAATTTCAAAAATTGACCAAATGGTCCTCCAACATCCTTTCCATGCCCAATTGGCCCTTAATTTTGGGAAATTTTACTTTAGTCCCTCGAATTTTTGAAATTCCCAAATTTTCTCAAAATTTCCCCCAATTTCAACCTTTCAACCTGACCGGATTTGATTTCATCAAATTGACCAATCAATTGAAGTTAATTTTTGAAATTAAAGGTGGGTTTGAGTTCCTACACATCCATACAATTCAATTACACTATGAATTGCATGAATTGATATCGGAATGAGCTCAAACGGAGCTTCACCAAAAAACTGGAATAAGAGAGAGAAAGCTTCGAAAGCTTTCCGTCGGGGATGCAGTGGTCTGAGCTTTCAATTTGGGCAGATAGCTCTCGTCCTGATGTTTCTCCTAGGATCAACAATTCGTTTTCTCTCTAGCACTGATAAAAAATTATAGAGGGGAGCCAAATTGGCTTACCTGTCAACTCTAATTCAGTCTTATGAGGGATGTGGAAGTGCTGGAAGTGTTAGCTTGAGAAGGGCTCGAATTGGTTATTTTTAGCTTGGCCGAAACAAGGCAGCTTCGGTCTGCTGGAGCTGCATCACTGTTCTATCACGCCGGCATTTCTCCAGTGATCCTCGTAGCAAATGGAGACTACAGTCATGTAGCTGACATCTCTCCAAATCTAAAAAACCCAACCACACATTCTTTGGCTCAGAAAAATGCCCAAGTTGGAGCTCTCATTCGAGCTTGATCGAAAAATTGAGTAGTAGGGAGAGAGTGGAGTTTTTAGGTGTAAGGAGAATGAATGAGAAGGGGCTATTTATATAGGAAGCTCGGTAACTTCTTGGTCGTTCGATTGGTACCTTAATGGCGGTCATTCATTGCATGAAACTCCCTGGCCATAAACTTTTCATCTTCGTCGGTGATGCTCAATTTTCTAGCAAGTGAACAATGTTGTCATCTAAAAGAAGAAGACGGCACTGTTCCGAACTGGGTTCAACACTTAAACCGGTCGGTTCAGGCCCGATTCTACCGAGTTTTTCAAAATTAAAAATTTGAAAATTAATCTAAATTCATTATCTATCAAATGGTGGCCTCAAATCACCAATTTAAATTTTCTAAGCCACCTAGAAAAATTAATTTAGAAACTGGTTCAATAGTGGTTCAAACCGATTCAATCCAGTTCATGTCAAGTTTACCTGAACCAGTCTGGTTTTCTCTCCCAAATTGTCCTAAGGCCCCTTTCCAAGATTTTTATGATTCTTTGGGTCACTTAGGAGTTGTAAATTTCCCAATTTTCCCATTCTCAAATGATCATGGTTCGTGAACTGATTCGGTTTTCTCGCTCGAGTTGACCGATTCTTTCCCCGGTTTTCCTTAACTCCAAAGGGTGGGGTTTACAACTCTCCCCTCCTTTTAGGAGTTTTGTCCTCAAAGCTTAATCAGTATATTCCACATCGGGAATAATTTCCCTTAATGTCAACTTGGGTTTGCTTTACATGCTAACACTTCGATTGCTTTTTCACTTAGCCCCCTTAAATCACTCATTTAAGGAATGTTTTCCATTTATCTTGCTTACTCCTTCCATGGAGTTTATCATAATGAGTCATGCCTTGCCCATTAATCCAAATGTATATCCTTAGGTCCACTTCCTCCTCTACTTAGGGCAAGATTCTTCCTCTTGAGGTTCTTGCCCAAGACTTCAGGTTTGGGAGTTCCAAAATGTCAAATCGTTCCCGTGTTTAGTTATTCTCTTGGTCGTTGAAACCATTAGCTCGGTGTTCTTTTGAGCATTACGTACTTGTTTCCATGGGTCTCTATGTTATCACCTTCTTGTCTTATTTTGACCCTTCCCTCATCCATTATTTATGACATATTTGGCCCAAATTTGATGTTGACCTTATTATGCTTAACTAATTGGCTCTTCCTAAGTTGAGTCATATCCTTCCCTGTGTTGTTGGGCTTACGTGTCCCTTACAGCACAACAATGCTCCAAATTTTGTCTTTGATCATTAAAATTTTAGAAAACTTCGTTACTGGGTGTTCCCAACCTTCCAACCATTTAAGGATTGTATAACTTCATCCCTCATTTCATCAGGTAATATTCATCGACTACCTTTACCGTTATCCAATCGTTCTTCATGGCTTGACAAAATGTCCTACACAACCATGTTGGCTTTCATTACCCACTCGTCCTTTCCCAACTCCTTTATTGGGTCTGTCTGGTGCCAATCATTGGATCTCCTGATGACTTACTGACACGCTGGGATTCTTCCCTTCTTATGTCTTTCTTCCTTTCTGTTGACATCCTTTACTCAAGGATTTTCCTTTCTCTTAAACCCACTCCTACTTGCTTGTGACCATTTCACAATTTCGTTGCTTGGGGAGTGCTCCTTTAACAATTTCCTTCTCTACTATGTCCTTCAAAGTAGAGATTTCTCCTTTAGGCGCTATATGCTCAAATTTTTTACTACTCCTTGAAGGTTTCCTTCCTTTGCATTCTTACACCCTTTTGAATTAGGGCTTTTGCTCACCTATAATCATTTGTCTATCATAATTTCCCAGTTCACCCTTTTACTTTCCTACACAAGGTATATCTGATCATCGGGTTTTATTTCGTGTACTCAACACTATGCCCACTCTATTACCCTTCTTTAGAGTGTAGTTTCCACTACTTCCCGGTCCTTCTTAAGGTCTTGTTTATTCTCCTTGACCATTCTCATGCTACTAGTTGTTTCCTTCTACTAGGTTCGTCGGAAATCCCTAATTGGCTTCTTTACTCTTCCAAAATAGGTAAAACTTGGCCATCCCGATATATCCTTAACCACTTATGGTTCTTTATGAGGTTCTTTATTAGGTTCCTTATGTTGGGTTAAGCCTCTTAAGATCCATTTGGTTGTTCCTTAGCTTCAAAACTTCCTTTTTTTAAGGTCTCACTTCCTATTTTTATCCTTCTACCTAGGAACTCTTGTCCTGGTTCAACCTCCATAACATTCTTTAGAGGCTTTCCCTTCTTTCCATTATTTCCTTTTGATGGGTAGCCCACCCTTTCTTACTTGTCACTGTGCCATTTGATGCTATTTCCTACATACCCTTTCCATGGGTTTAACTTTCTCCTTGAGTCCTCCTAGTATGCTTCCATTAGTTCTTTCACTTCAGCATGCACTTCATCTCCTCATCCTTTAACACTTGGCTCATTACTTCTTAGTTAGGACATGTATGCCTTCCCAGGGTCTCCTTTCTTGGGAAAGGTTCCGGTAATATTTGCTCTAAGACCTCTTTATGTGAGTCTTACTAAATCCACCTTATGGCTTGAGTGTGGTTATCATTTCATTTTCGGCCATTTATTTCTTCAATGATTTCCTCCATCCTTCCTTTCCACTGTTCTGACCTTTCCACTTCCACCTTCCTCGCTAGGGTTTAGATTTATGACTTTCTCGAGGGTCAGCTCGTTAACTATCTCATCCCCACTATTCACCTAGTTCCCTTGTCTCGAGAGAGTTGTCCTTCGATTTTTACTCGTCCTTGATGCTTATACCATCATTCTTTTGAGGTTGAAATCCACTTCTACCCTGAGAATGAGTGGATATACATGACATCTGATTCTCAATCCCGAAATCAATTCTTCGTGTCCGTATGAGGACAGAGACCTCATCCCATCCCCATCCCAGTCTCATGCACTTAGTGCTACTCCAAATTTCGCACGGTCACCTGGTACGACAAACTACCCTTATGCATCACTACCCCTCATGGGCATCTTGATGTTCCCATACTCATAGTGCATAAACAAACAGTATTTTCTTATCATGCCATATAATCTGTGGTGCCACTAGTTCAACGGCCCCGACCCTCAACTCAACCTACAGCTATTTGTCTTGACTGGTTTGAAGACTGGTCATGTTGCACTGCCACTAGTTGACTGAATATGTCGGTTATGTCTTGGTACCATGGCCAAACAATTCATTTATTAAAGTTTTATGGCACATATCTCATATTTGTTTACGAGCTACTGCTCGTGCCCACTGGCCTATGACCCATTTGTTCGAGATTTTCAAAATCGGGTATAATAGCCCCCAAGTTCCAAAATCGAGGCCCCCAACCTATAAGAGCTATTCGAGCTCCTGTCAAGAAGGTATCCCAAATAGTTAAAGCATTGGCACATAGTCAGGGGAGAGCTCTTCCGACAAAAAATATATTTTCAACTGTCCATTATACCAACTGGGTATAACGATATCTCCGCTCATAACCGATGAACGGATTTTCAACTTCCTTTAAGGAAGTTTCATCATACCAATCGAGTATGATCTACTTACAGCCGGTAAGTTTTTCTGCATGATTTTCACATCACTCCTCTAAGTTGTGATATTTAAAATACCACTTGGTAGTAAGTTTTTATTTCGAGTTACTTATCATCCCCAACCGCATATGATAGAAAATCTCACTCACCCGTTAGTACCGTAAATTCCACTAGATCGGTTTCCTTGATTTCACACGAGCATATCCTTGTTGGCATTCCTGGTACTTCGTGTTCCTACACGATATGAACATCTCGCTTCATTGTCTCTCGACCTAATAGCCTTCATTCATTCCAAATTAATAAGAAAAACTAAACTTTTGTTTATTTGCAATTAGGTACCTAAAGTTATTTTTCTTTAACTTTAAGTCCCTAATGCCGATTTTTCCACAAATTAAGTCCCAAAACTTTTAAAATTCCCCTTGCAACCTCAATTTATTCAATTTCACAAAAAGGGGTTTAATTTCCCAAATTTCCAATTTGGTCCCCAAACTTTTTCGAAATTACCATTTTGCCCTTTTTTTTACAAAAATGGTAAATTTTGCCCCCAAAATTCTAAAATTTCTCAATTGGCCCTCTAACATTTTTATAATGTCCAATTGACCCTCATTGAAGCCACCTAGAAAAATAAATTTAGGATCCAGTTCAATAGTGGTTCAAACAAGTCCAAACCGATTTGGACTCGTTTCACCTGAACCGGTTTAGTTTTCATCCCAAATTCCTTTGTAAGTCCATTTCCATGACTTTTGTGACTCCTTAGGTCACTTAGGGTCCATAAAATTTCCAGTTTACCATCTCTTTATCGATTTCGGTTCATAAACCTACTCGGTCCTTAAATCGGTTCATTCCGGTTTGGGTCCGGTTCACCCGAACCGATTTGGTTTTTCTCTCCCACTTTGTTCTAATATTCCTTCCCAAGGTTTATAAATCTCTTTGGATCACAAGGTATCCATATTTCTTAGTACACCCATTCTCTATAGGTTCCGGTTCACGAATCAACTCGGTTCATAAACCGGTTCTATCCGAATGGGACTCAGTTCTCTTGAACCAATCCGGTTTTTCTTCCCCATTTCATCCTAAGGTTCTTTTCCCAAGTTTATGTACCATTTGAGTCACATGGGAGTTGAAAATTCTAAAATTTGCTCGTTTCCTAATAATCGAGCTTGTAGACCAATTCGGTTTTAAAATTTGAAAGTGACCGGTTCTTTTCCCGGTTTTCTCATTATCAAAGGATGGGGTTTACATACTATCTTCTGGTTCTTCCTAGGACGTCTTCTCCCAAAGTTTCTAGTTACACCTTTTTGCTAAGTTAGTCTACAACCCTATTTGACTCCTCTATTTTTCCAAAGTAGGTCACACCTTGCTATCTCGAGACATCATAGTTGTCTTTCATCGTTTAGGCTTGTCTTTTATGGAGAAGGTGTTTCATTCTT
Organism: Trapa incisa; assembly: GCA_030064435.1. NCBI lineage: Eukaryota > Viridiplantae > Streptophyta > Magnoliopsida > Myrtales > Lythraceae > Trapa > Trapa incisa. Next base: position 15,264,628 of record CM057780.1, on the reverse strand, counting down.
TGCTCCTAGGTGGCTTATAGTGATCCTTAAGGGAAAATTCTCTTTATCTATATTTTGCTATATCTGAGTTTTCTTAAGGTCATACTCTTGATCATTCCTCATGGAATTGAGGCATATACTCGTATTATTGTGGGACAGAGAAATTTTCAAGAACTCATAATTTTATTAATTGAAGTAATAATACAATTTTGGGGTTTTAACATCTCTTGAAATTGTTACAATGACGGTTTGGAAATTACTCATTACTATGCTAGGGTCTATAAGGATTTCTTCCTAAGTGAAATTGGGATCCCTAACCGAAATTGTGGTTCTTGTAGTGTTATCCCTTCAGGCTTCTGTAGAGGTGGAGGTGTCTTTATTGGAAGGCATCGCTTTGGTTGCTTGTGGTGTGGGACAATCCTTTGCTATGTGTCCAACCCTTCTACACTCATAATAGGTTCTTTCGGGTCTTGTCCTCCGTAATGTTGGGCACCTTCTCATGTAGTGTCCCCATTGCCCACATCTATAATAGGTCCTCTCCTTACGCGGACCTGTGTGGTTCCTCCTATTATTTGAGCATTGTGGGGCCTTTCTAAGGGATTATTGGTAGTTCGGTGCATCGCTGTCCTCGAGCCCGAACACCTTGAAAGTTTTCTTGTCGAGTCCCCTTTGACCCAACGTTATTCCAAGAGTCCTCCTATACTCATAGTTCACTTCCTCATTTGGGATGAGATTCTCCCTATTTTTCAAGGTGGCTAAGGTAGTGCGGGTTTCTTTGGCTACTTTTCTTGGGGCCATCTTCGTACAAGATAGGTAGTTTTAATTAAATCCTTATATTATATAGTCTTGATAATATATTCGAGAAAATAGGCTTTAATACCACTCAAGTTGTCACGACCCGACCCAGTTTGGTCAAATCACCGTGACCAACCCGTCACTCTCCCGGTTTATTAAGGGTTTTCCCCTTCTTTAAACCGTGAGGAGTACTGCATGCTTTAAACCCATACTTTTCCTAGAATAATATTAATCAAAACTGCATAAAATTTAAACTTAACAAACTTGTCTCACATGTGTAGTTAAGTAGAGGTCTTTCAGTAGGTTTTCCCTTAGTTACTTGAAAAGGGGTATAAAGGAGGGGGTGGGTTCAACAACTTAGTGAATGGGTATTTAAAACTTGACTTTCATAAAAATAGTTTGAATTGGAGTGTGCCAGACTCCTTATTTTCTTTAAAACATTTCATCCTCAAAATCTCAGTTTTCAAAACCATTATTCCTCATTAACCACAGTCGGCGTGTTTAACATTTAACACACACTCTTCATCATGAAGGGATCACATATTCGCAGGGCAACACGTCCACTTCACCCACTTGTAGCATCGAAGGGACTTTACTGGCCACCCAGATAGAAGTCCGTCCACTTCTACTCTGAGAATGAGTGGATGTACGCGACATTCGACCCTCAATCCCATAAAGAAACTTCGTGTCCATACGAGGATAGAGACCTCACCCCTACCCCACCCCGGTCTCGTGCGCATGAAGCTACATCGAGCTTCCCTGACTGCTAGCACGACAAATTGCCCTTATCTCCACCATATCGTCCAGTAGCCCCTAGGACGCATCACTACCCCTCTTGGGCGTCTTGATGGTCTCAAACCTTAGTGCATGCACAAAACAATAACTTTCCTCATAAGCCATTTAATCTTTGGTGCCACAGGTCCAACAGCCCCGACCCTCAACACGACCTGTAGTTGTTTGTCTCGACTGGTCCGTTGACCTGTCTTGTCGCACTACTGCCAGTCCATCAAGTATGTTGGTCCTGTCTTGGTACCATGGCCAAACACATAATTCATTAAAGTTTTCATGGCTTAAACTCATGTTTGTTTACGAGCTCCTACTCGTGCCAATTGGCCTTGGGCCCACTATACAAGATTTTCAAAAACCGGGCATTTTAGCCCCCAATTTCCAAAATTGAGGCCTCCGGCCTATCTAAGCTATTCGAGCTCCCGTCAAGAAGGTCTCCTAAAAAGTTTAAATAGTGGCACACAGTCAGGGAAGAGCACTTCTAACAAAAATAACTTTTCAGCTGTCCATCACACCAACCGGATGTGAGGACATCTCCGCTCATAACCGATGAATGGGTTTTCTACTTCCTTCCAGGAAGTTAATCATACCAACCGAGTATGATCTACTTACAACTGGTATGCAATTTTTCTGCATAATTTCCACATCACTCTATCTAGGTGTGATGTTTAAAATACCACCTAGTAGTGGATTTTTTATTACTGAGGTACTCATCATCCTAATCGGATATGATGTGAAAATTCTCACTCACCTGTGAATGTAGTGAATTACTCTTAACCGACTTTTTGTCTCTACACAATCTTGTCTTGGCTGGCGTTCCTGGTATTTCGTGTTCCTACATGATATGAACATCCTTATTTATTATTCTTTGGTTTGATAGCCTTCATTCATCACGAATAAATAAAATACCTAAATTTTCAATTAATTATAATTAGGTCCCTAAAATTCTTTTTCTTTAACTTTAGGTCTCTAATGCAGATTTTCTCCCAAATTGAGTTCTGAAACTTTAAAAAATTACATTGGGTCCTCATTTTATTCATAATTCAAAAGGGGTTCAAGTTTCTCAAATTCCAAATTTGTTCCCCCAACTTTTCCAAAATTACCAATTTACCCCTACTTTACAAAAATTGTAAATTTCACCCCAAAAATTCCAAAAATTGACTAGTTGGTGCTCCAACATCCTTTACATGCCTAATTGGCTCTCAATTTTGGGAAATTACACTTTAGTCCCTCAAATTTTCAAAATTCCCAAAATTTCCCAATTGAACCTGACGAGATTTGATTTCATCAAATTAACCGATCAATTGAAATTAATTGTTAAAATTGAAGGTGGATTTGAGTTCCTACACATCCATACGATTCAATTGCACTTTGAATCGCATGAATTGATGTCAAAATGAGCTCAAATGGAGCTTAGCCGGAAATTTAAACTTAGAGAGAGAAAGCTTTGAAAGCTTACCGTCGGGGGTGCGGTGGTCCGAGCTTTCGAAATGGGCAGATAGCTCTCGTCCTGAGGTTTCTCCTAGGATCAAGAATCGCATCAATTGATGCCAAATTGAGGGAGAATTTGGTCAATAAAGTTTCATAGGTTCTCTCTCTAGCACTGATTGGAAATTATAGAGTGAAGCTAAATTACTTAACTTTTAGCACTAATTCAGTCGTATGAGGGCTGTGGAAGTGTTGGGGGAGCTTGGTTTGGATTAAGAAGGGCTCTAATTGTTTAGCTCGACCGAAACAGGACAGCTTTGGTCCGCCAGAGCTGCTTCACTGTTCTATCACGTCGATGTTTCTCCGGCGATCCTCGGAGCAAATGGAGACTATAATCATGTAGTTGACTTCTCCTTGAATCTAAAGAACCTGACCACATCTTCATTGGCTCAAAAAAATGTCCAAGTCGGAGCTCTAGTTCAATCTTCACCGAAAAATAGAGAAGTAGGGAGAGAGTGGAGTTTTTAGGTATGAGGATGATGAATGAGGAGGGGCTCTTTATATAGGAAGCTCGGGGACTTCTTGGTTGTCCGATCGGCACCTTAATGGCGGTCATTCATTGCCTGAAACTCCCTGGTCGGATACTTTTCATCTTCGCCAATGTTGCTCAATTTTTTGGTGAGTGAACAATGCTATCTTATGAAGAAAGAAGATGACATTGTTCCGAATCGGACCGGACCAGTCTGAAGCGGGTTCAACGCTTAAACTAGCCGGTTCAAGCCTGATTCGATCAAGGTTTTCAAAATTAAAAATTTTTAAATTTATCTAAATTCATTCTCTATCAAATGGTGGCCTCAAATCTTCAATTTGAATTTTCTAAGCCACCTAGAAAAATGAATTTAGAAATCGGTTCAATAGTGGTTCAAATCGGTTCAAACTGATTCAAACCGGTTCAATCCGATTTAGATTTGGTTCACCTAAACCGGTCTGGTTTTCTCTCCAAATTGTCCTAAGGTCCCTTTCCAAGGTTTTTATGACTCTTTGGGTCACTCGGGAGTTGTAAATTTTCCAATTTGCTCGTTCTCAAATGGTCGGGGTCCATGAACTGATTCAGTTTTCTCACTCGAGTTGACAAGTTCATTCCCTGGTTTTCCTTAACTCTAAAGGGTAAGGTTTATATGTAGTCCCAACAGTCCCAAGAAAAGGTGACTCAAGTAAGACAAAGTTTATTAGTCAAACCTAAGAACTGAACTGGAGTCGTAGTAAACCAAAGATGGAGGAAGGACCAAAATAAGATAAAGAGAAAATTATGAAGAAAGAAGGCTATGAATCAATAATCACATAAGTCTAGAACACGTACATATAAAACTTGGGTGTTCCCCCATCGAAAATTGCTCCAAAAATGCTCTGAAAGCGAAGTTGCTTCCAACTCCAGCGACATGACTACTACAGAGCTTTGCTCCACCGTCAGACCACCTCTAATGATCAGCTTAGTACCCCTGGAAAGCTGAGAACCTCAACTTTCCAACGCCACCCCTCTCAACCCTCAATTTCACGTCTATAGTTTCCGGTGAGAACACACAGTGCATAATTTTCGGCGGCCATAAACATAGCAGCTATTTCAAGGGAAAATTTTGATGGTCACGAAGGGCCTCATGAGTTGAGAAAAATTAAATGAGTTCCTTGTACCACTAGCTTTCCATAGGCTCCAACCTTGCCCAATTTGAACAATATTTAATGGAGAATTAAATTATCTAAGACTTAGATCGTGGGCTAAGTGGTCGAGCTAACTAAAATGCTAATTGTAGGACCTAAATACCACAAATGCAGGTGATTCAAGTTGCTACAGACCCCTAGAAGAGCCACCTTTTGAATTGTACCAGCCTTAATGGCTGACATGCCACCTTCGGTGAGTTCCCAACACTAACCCGACTTTTACTCATCTACATGCATGTTCCTAATCAAAGTAGCTCCGACCGACCCTAAGCAAACTAAGTTTACGACAGTCTAGAGTGAGGTCAAGGGACTTCTCCACTTAATTTGGGAATTTTTGGAAATACTTTAGTTATGGGTCAATGGTCGTGGGCCAAAATACAAAGTTTTGAAAGTTAGGGGACTCAAATGCTATTGAGCTTTTTGTAGGGTCTTCCTAAGGAGTAAAATAATGTTTTAGGCTAATTGGAAAGTTTGGTGAAGGTTGGGAATCGGGTTTGTCTATTGTTGAAGGTCTAGGGACCTATTTGTAATAAATGTAAAGTTAAGGACTAAAGTACAAATTTAAGTATTTGCATGACCAAAAGGTAACTTTTGGGTAGTCTAATGACCTAAACTAAATTTAAGAATGTTTAAGGACTTGTATGATAAATTTAAGGGTCAAATGGATATCGTAATCTTATTACTCAAGAAGAGGGGCAAAATGATAATTTTGCCAAAACGTAGGGGCCTCTCAGCTATTATGAGAAATAGAGCTTGAAAATATTTTAGCACCTATTTGGGACCTAAATGGGACTCAAGGGGGCTTGAGAGACCCAAATGAAAGACTTGAGAAAGTCTAAGGTCCAAAGAAAGCAAGTTGTAAGGTATAAGGGGCAAAATGGTAATTTTTTCCAAGTTAAGGACCAAATCATAATTTTGTGAAAATGAAACCATTAGGTGGTCAGTAATGGAATTGGGGCACTTCATTTAATACCAAGTGAAAAGAGCATAAGCTTAAGCCTAAGAGAAATCAACTTTAGATAAGGTTAAATCAAGGGTTGGGTTACTGATTTATGAGTTGGATAACTGGGTCCCGAAAGGGCTAAACAATAAAAACGTTGAAATATTATAGTAGGTTGTTTTGAAATGGCTAGGAGTAAAGCTGATCTATTGATTCTTAACCTTGCAAAGAACGCAATAAGGACACTAGTGGAACCGATAACGTATTCTAGGAATCTGGTGAAACTAACATGTTCCAAGAAAAAAAGGTGAGTGGGTGTTCACGGTGAGTTCAATTGGACCGACTAGAGCATAATTTATTTATGCTGATGATTTTGCACCATGAGTAGAAAGTTTGACCTATAACTCATATAATAATTGCAAAATGACTAAGATCATTCCCACTAAATCAAACGTGATTTTTGAAAAATAATCAAACGACCGATCATAAGACCCGGGTAATGGTATGAATGTGAATCCAAGGAACCAAAATTATTTTAGGCCTTAGGCCCTTGATGTGAAATTGGGGAGATGACGAGTGATAGGTCAGGCTCCCAAATAATTATGATTGCTAAATTGTAGAGATCAAGCATGGGGTAGACTGTGGGACCCAGATGTGGGGCATGATGCCTAACTTTGAAGGAGATAGTAGATAATAAATCGGACTTCAACATATGTGTGCTAAACATAGAGATCATGCACGGGGTAGGCCATGGGACCCAAGTATGAGACATGATGCTCGAATCACGTGTTATGAGGAAACTATTGTGTGACAGGTCAAGCTCCTAACTTGATTATTTTGCCATGCTTGCATGTTGAGTGGGGCAACTAGGACACGGGGTAGGCCATGAAACTGAGTCCAGGACGGATGCCCACCATGTGATTTAGGGAGGCGGTTTAGTGATAAGTCAGACTCCAGAGTTTTCATTAACTATGGGGAGCCAGTCCATGAAGGGTCAGACTCCCGAGAATATGCATGTCATAAGCATGATGGTTGTCGCATGATTTATGTTGCGTGAATTGGAGAGTCATGCGAGTGACGCCCTAAGCTCCCTGTAATGAGATGTGGTAAGCACCATTACATGATCTGGCCATGAGTGTCAGGGATATGACAACAAGTCATGATGTTATTTGTTGAATATCAGTAAAAGAGAATGGGGCGATGGATGGATACCTAAGAGGTTGTGTTGTCGCACAAGGGAAAAATGGAAAGGAGATCAGGGAGTGAATTGTGAAATCTTCCATATTTTTCCAGGATACCCGGTGATGTATGAGTACCGTACTAGTACATTGTTGCGACGAGGCGATGTCAAAATTAAGTCGTATGTGTAAGGGGCATGGGCTGGTGAGTGGCGGTAATGTGGCCATGACCATGGGTGTTGAGACACTCTACTATGAGACAACACCTACGGTTGTCAGTTGTGGTAAAATATTCATGTGACTACCACACTCTAGATCATGGTTTGATACCGTTCAAGAGGCAAATATAATTCATGGGTGATATGCATGTTTGGGCTCGAGTAAACCATCATTGTTGTACGAAGGCATGGCAGTGAGACTGTCATGACCCCGGGTGTCACCTGAAGTGTCGGTTGGGGTAAGAGCGTCATGGGTGGCTCCCACACTCCAGTTTACCGATCTTGTATCGTCCAAGTGACTGTACATTTCTGGGTTTGTTTTATTATGCTTAGGGCTATGAGTAGCATGTGTTCAATTTAGGGCCTAAGTTAGCCCATTGTTATGCTAGGGCATGGCTGCGAGGTTTCCATGACAATGTGTGCTGAGACACCCAACTGCGAGATGACACACAAAGTGTCGGTTATGGTAAGAGCTCCCTAGCGGCTCCCACACTCCAGTTTTCGATCTGATATCGCCCAAGCAGTGCTATACTATGGGTATGTCATTGTATGTGTAGGGCCATGAGAAGCATATGTTGTTTGGGGTATGAGTTAGCCCATGATTATGTAATGGAGTGGCGGCAAGGCTACTTTGACCCATGATGATGAGAAACATAGCTGCGAGATGACACTCGAAGCGCCAGTTATGATTCAAGTGCCTCGGGTGGCTCCCACACTCTAATTCTCCGATTTGGTTCCATCCAAAAGGCGATCCATTCTAGGTAGATGTTATTGTGTATATGGTTGTGAGTAGCCTTAATGTATTGATGTATTAGTTGTCGAGTTAAGACCCTAAACCGTGAGGAGCCGAAAGGTGCCACCCAAGTATATGCCAGGTCATGAGGTCAAGACGAGGGTTCCCGGTGATCGTATTTGTACATATGACGAATAAGTTAAACACCAAAGGGGGACCGAGAATAATCCGACCATAATACTACAAGTCGGATCGTTCGAGACTTATGTTCACAAGGGCATAATAAAACACGGGACTCCTATGGGTAATAAAATGATAAGTTAGAAATTATGGTAGGTGATTTATAGAAAATATCTAGATTGTGAGTAATATAGTAGTACGACGTTAATGTTTCACTCACTTAACTATAAGTACATTATCTCACCTAATCGTATTGTAGATTGAGTAAAAAAATGTGCAAAGAAAATAGGGAAGTAAAAAATGTGCAAAGAGAATAGGAAGAATATTCACGGGCACATATCGTTTAAAGTAAACTCATTCCACAACACACAAAATTTCAAAATTTTATATTTCTACTACTACCAAATTGATATATAAACTATTTTTGGACTAAAACAAGAATTGTATAAGAAAAATTTTTAATTTGTACTAATGTTTATAAGAATTTTCTATTTTAAGGATGTATTTTACCTATACTATTTTTGTTAAAAATCTCACTAATTTAAAATTGGGTGAATTAGTAGGCTGCAGGAGAAACCTGACAATTTAAGTTATAAATTTTAATTTTTTTCTCTAGTTTGATTTATTTATTGATACCACATTTACAATATATGCACAGTAATTATGAGGGGTGTGTGAAGGGGAGATGACTAGTTCAATAAACTAGTTTTCTCTATTTCGTATAAGGTCTACATTGCCTGAGATGGTGACAGAGGAGATGGAGATGGGACCTGCATTACCTCACACTGAGCACCTACTCTAATGCAGAAAACAAAAATAAAGGCAAATTGAACTTGCGCCCGAATTCTTAATTATTTATCGTTAAATTATATATATTTATAATTAAATATAATATGTTTATGTATGAAATATTCTTATATATTATTATTGATACCATTATTTTAAAATTAATTGAATATACTTTTATTTTTAAAGATTTTATAATAGTACGAATAAAAAAATAATTTGTAATGAAATATTATTTTATTTTAACTTTTTGTACCAATATTATATTACTATTCAATGAACTTAACAAAAAAAAATATTTGACCAAACAAGTGTTCTACCAATCAAGTTAGAAAGTTGTTTTAGGGTTTTGGGTGGGCTGGACCATTCCGTCAAATATTTGATAAGATGCCCAATCTCGATAGGCTTCGCCTCTACAACTGATCGAACTACTTTCTCTGTCCACCTTTGCTGCTCCCAGTATAATGCTCCAGTTTCTCCTTGCTTGATTCCATCGAATTCGCCGCTCTTTCTTGTCAATTCTCCTCAATCTCCCTTCACTAGGCGGTTCTCTGTATATTTCTTTTCAAATATCCCAATCCCTCTCAATGGGGAAGGGGGACCGTGTGGAGATTCGTCCCGCCTTGCTGTTGTTGCCCTTGCTTCCTAACGGACAGCGTCTATGATTCGCTAGGTCAAGGGCCAGATCCTAATCAAGTACGACAGCGAATGCCCCCTTCTCCTCCTCCTGGCCTATACACGAATGCATGCATCCCATGGATCAATGCCCGTCCTGCCCCATTGGATCTCAGCCGCTGCTTCCAAATGGGCGAAGTGGAGGCCTTCGTCGAGCACGTGTGGCACCAAGGAATCGTCCTAGAGGTCCTTGGGGGTGGCTCGAGGTACCTGGTGTTCCTGGAAGGCCCGGAAAGGTGACTGGTGGGAGAAGCCACAACCCTTTCCATCAAGGGGAGGACAAGGTCTTACATGACAAGACCTAACTTCGAAGTAGCTCAGTATCATCTTCAGTTTTCAAGGTCTGATACTCCACCAAGTATTTGTCATATACAATTGAGTCCAATATCACAGCCATCTTTCCACATCCAACAATTGTTGCAGGTATTTAAGGATCGATTCGTATTATTCCGCATTTAAAATTTGTCATTCATTGAAACCGATGTTGTATTACTCTGAATTTCCTGTAGAGTGTCTGCACTACAGAGTCTCCGAGGGTTACAGTGGCCTGACCTGTCTGTTTCTGTTGGATAGAGATACTTTAGGGCTATCTAACTCATGCGTTTCAATGATTGGGGAGGGGAATCCGTGAACAATTCCAGGACTTCATTCAGTAAAAAAAAAAATTCCTGATTGTTCAATGAATTGACATTCTTTAGTCTATCAGATAAAGTTTCTGTTTTCTTAGTTATGCTCTTTTGTTCCATTGATTCTGTAACTTGACATTATTTATCCCTTTGCTAAACTGGAAATTTGCAGCAGAAACCATCACCTGTCGATTTGAATCCTAAGGAAGTCTTTTCAAGAATGATGTAAAAGTTGAAGTCTGTAGTGATGAAAAAGGATTAAGGATTTGAAGGCACCTGGTATATTGCAACCATACAGGGCTACCTAGGGAGTGGAAATTATGATGGCAAGGCTCTTCTGAGAGAAGAAACTCGTGCAGACAACATTAGACCTTACCCACCCCGACAACTACATGGGCCTTTCAAGCCACTTGACAAGGTTGATGCATGGTACAATGATGGTTGGTGGGAGGGCATAATCTTACATGTCTTAAAGGAGTCAGTAATTGTAGTTTATTTCAGTACCACTGGTGAAGAATTGATTTTTCAGGATTTCGACCTAAGGATTCATCAGGACTGGATCAACAAGAAGTGGGTCATTGCTCTAGAGGTATGATGTAGCAAGTGACTTTTGCTTTGGTATTCATACGGGAAATTTTAGTACTTATTATACTTCTTATTGGTTTCTCTGTTTATGGATTTGTATTTGATATTACTCAAGTCATTTGGAAAAACTTTTTCTTGAAGGAATCACTTGAATACATAGTGGTTGTATCCCGTTGATGAATCTTAATTATAAAGTTTTAGGTGATGAACTTTGTAGAGCCTATATATTTACAAAATTATTTTATTTCCAAGTATGTGTAGGATTATTATCTAATTGTGAATATGCTATTACCAATAATTTTTTGACTCAATGCATTCGATTGATTATTGTTTGTAACATAAAATGATAGAATGAGTGCTTATTTTTTCATTGACACAGAAAACTTTGGATTACTTGGGCACCTCAAATATGCATTGTGATGACAATGCAAGTTCTATTGTGCACTTCTATAAAAGAATGATGGTCGAGATTAGAAGTGATGAGATTCCAAGGTTCTATGTACCCAGATATTGGACTCAATTATATATGACAAATACTTGGTCGAGTATCAGACCTTGAAAACTGAAGATGATACTGAGCTACTTAAAGGGGAAGTTAGGTCTTGTCATGTAAGACCTTGTCCTCCCCTTGATTGAAAGGGTTGTGGCTTCTCCCGGTTTGAGGTTGTTAATGCATGGCACAGTGATGGTTGGTGGATGGGCCATGTCTTGGAGATATTGGAAGACTCAAATTAACAAGTCTACTTAAGATTGTCAAATGTGAGATAGTTTTTAAATATAATGAGCTGAGGCCCCATGAGGAGTGGATTGGAGGGCGTTGGATCTCTTCAAAGGTATAAATCAATTTCTCATACTAATTCCAATATTTTCTTATATGTGATTTAGTTTGGTCCACATGCATAATTCTAACCTAATCAGTCCCTTGAGTGATTACTCTTCTGGAGGCATAAATATTTTTTGTTGCCAGTGACAAAGATTAAAGTAATTTTCTATTTATTTCTGGTTTTTATCATAAATGCAGATGTTAATCCTAAAACTCAATTTTCTTATTACATTCTTGTCAATTTCTTCTGGGCTGCATAGTTTTTGCTTTCTTTTATTGGAACATATATCTAAATATGGCTTTCTCTATCCTTTGCAGAATCACTCTATCTGTTGAATTTGGTTAAAAGCTACCACAAGATATGCAAAAGGATGCTCCTCTCTCTTTATCTGCATAGTGGAGTCATCATCTCTATGGTTCAGCAGCTGGTGCAAATCTTTGAATAGCACAATTGCTGAGTATATAGGTAACTATATTGTTTAGGTAGATAACCTTTTGAACAGTAGATAAACTACCACATTAAATGCTAATCCTCCAAGAAGTAGTTTAGAGAGTGAAATAGCTTGTACTTACTCTCTTTCATCGACATTAGATGTTCTTATGTGAACTATCACTTGAATCCACTCACAGAAATGGAATGGATCCTTGTTAATGAAGCTATCTATTATGTTAGAATTCTTATATTCTTTTTTGGTTTCTAAATCACTTCTTGATTCTGCTGTCATTGCGGGCAAGTTTTCTTTGTTCAGTTAGGATCTAAGACATCCATTTGAATTTACGCTGATCAAAGAGAAATGCATTTCGAGATTTCATTAAAAAATTAATCTTTTCATTTGTCCATTACACCAACCGAGTGTGAAGAAATCTCTGCTTATAACCGATAAGTGAGTTTTCTACTTCATTTGAGTAAGTTTATCATAACAACCAAGTATGATCTACTTACAACCGTTAAATAGTTTTTCCGCGTAATTTCTACATCATTCCATTCAGGTGTGATGTTTAAAATTACACTTAGTAGTAGGTTTTTATTTCCGATGTGCTTATCATCCCAACCGGGTATTATATAAAAAATCCCACTCACCCGTGAATGCAGTGATTTCCTGTTAACCGGTTATTTGCCTTCACGCGAGGTTGTCATTACTGACTTTCCCAGTACTTCGTGTTCCTACACGATATAAACATACTTATTTATTATCATTTGGCCTAACAACCTTCATTCATCACAAATGGATGAAATACCCAAACTTTTCAATTATTTACAATTAGGTCCCTAAAGTTCTTTTTCTTTAACTTTAGGTCCCTAATTCTAAATTTTCCCCAAATTGAGTCCCAAAACTTCAAAATTTTATTTTGGGACCTCAATTTATTCAAACTTACGAAAAAGGGTTCAAGTTTCCTAAATTCCCAATTTGGTCCCTAACTTTTCCAAAATTACCATTTGCCCCTACTTTACAAAAATGGTAAATATCATCCCAAAAATTCTAAAAATTGAACAATTTGTCCTCCAACATCTTTTTCATGCCCAATTGGCAATAAATTTTGGGAAATTGCACTTTAGTCCCTCGAATTTTCGAAATCCCCAAAATTTCCCCAAATTTCAACCTCTTAACCTGACCGGATTTGATTTCATCCAATTGACCAATCAATCGAAGTTAATTGTTGAAATTAAAGGTGGATTTAAGTTCCTACACATCCATACAATGCAATTACACTTTGAATCGCATGAATTGATGTCGAAACGAGCTAAAACAAAGCTTTGCCGAAAAACTAAAAGTAAAGAGAGAAAGCTTCGAAAGCTTACTGTCAAGGGCGCAGTGGACTGAGCTTTCGATCTGGGCAGATAGCTCTTGTCTTGAGGTTCCTCCTAGGATTAAAAATCACCTCAATTCATGTTGAAATGAGGGAGAATTTGGTTAGTAAAGTTCTACCAGTTCTCTCTCTAGCACCAATCGAAATTTACAAAGGTAAGCTAAATTGGCTTACATTTCTACTCTAATTCAGCTAATAAGGGCTGTGGAAGTGTTGGAAGGGCCTGGTTTGGCGTGAGAAGGGTTCAAATTGGTCATTTTCAGCTCGGCCGAAATAGGGTAGCTTCAGTCCGCCGGAGCTGCTTCAATATTCTATCACACTAGCATTTCTCTGGTGACCCTCAGAGCAAATGGAGACTACCGTTGGGTAGCTGACTTCTTGTCGAATCTAATGAACCTGACCTCACCTTCTTTGGCTCAGAAAAATGCCCAAGTCAAAGCTCTGGTTCGAGCTTCACCGAAAAATGGAGCAGTAGGGAGAGATTGGAGTTTTCACATGTGAGGAGGAGGGGCTCTTTATATAGGAAGCTCGGGGACTTCTTAGTCGTCCGATTGGCACCTTAATGGCGGTCATTCATTGCTTGAAACTCCTTGGCTGGAGACTTTTTATCTTCGCCGGCGTTGCTCGATTTTTCGGTGAGTGAACAGTGCTATCATATGAAGGAAGAAGACAACACTATTCCGAACCAGACCGAACTAGTCTAAACCGGGTTCAATGTTTAAACCAGTCGGTTCTAACATGATTCGACCAAGTTTTTCAAAATTAAAAATTTGTAAATTCATCTAAATTCATTTTCTATCCAATGGTGTTCTCAATTCTCCAAATTGAATTTTCTAAGCCGCCGAGAAAAATAAATTTAGAAACCGGTTTAATAGTGGTTCAAACCGGTTCAGGTCTGGTTCACCTGAACGGGTCTAGTTTTCTCTTCCAAATTGTCCTAAAGTCCCTTTCCAAGGTTTTTATTACTCTTTAGGTAACTTGAGAGTTCTAAATTTCTCAATTTGCCCATTCTCTAGTGGTTGGGGTTCATGAACTAGTTCGGTTTTCTCACTCGGGTTGACCAGTTCTTTCTCAGTTTTCGTTAACTCCAAAGGATGGGGTTTACAACCGGTCAAAACCAAGAGAAAGAACCGAACCATTTCACGAACCCCAACCATTAAAGAAAGGGCATACCGGGACATTTATAAACCCCAAGTGACCTAAAGAGTCACAAAAGTCATGATAAAGGACTTTATGGTGAATTGGAGATGAAAACCAAACTGGTTCAGGTGAATTGAACCTAAACCGGATTGAATTGGTTTGGAGATGAAAACCAAACCGGTTCAAGTGAACCTAACCTGAACCGGTTTGAACCACTATTAAACCAATTTCTAAATTCATTTTTCTAGGTGGCTTAGAAAATTCAAATTGGAGAATTAATGCCACCGTTTGATAAAAAATGAATTTAGATAAATTTACAAATTTTTAATTTTAAAAAACTCAGTCGAATTAGGCCTGAACCAGCTTGTTTAAGCGTTGAACCCAGTTCGGACCGGTCTAGTCCGATTTGGAACAGCTTCGTCTTCTTCCTTCAGATGACAACACTATTCACTAGCCGAAAAATCGAGCAGCGCCGATGAAGATGAAAAGTCTTTGGCTAGAGAGTTTCAGGCAATGAATAACCACCATTAAGGCGCCAATCAGACGAGCAAGAAGTCCCCGAGCTTTCTATATAAAGAGCTCCCTCTCATTCATCCTCCTCACACATGAAAACTCCAATCTCTCCATACTACTCCATTTTCCAGTGAAGCTCGAACCAGAACTACGACTTGGGCATTTTTTTGAACCAAAGAAGGCGTGGTCAAGTTCTTTAGATTCATGGAGAAGTTAGCTACACGACTGTAGTCTCCATTTACTCGGAGGATCGTCGGAGAAATGCCGGCGTGATAGAACAATGAAGCAACTCCGGCGGACCGAAGCTGCCCTATTTCAGTCGAGCTGAAAATGGCCAATTCGAGCCCTTTTCAGGCCAAACCAAACCCTCCTAACACTTCAACAGCCCTCCAACAACTGAATTAGAGCAAAAAGGTAAGCCAATTTGGCTCCCCTCTGTGAATTTTGATCAGTGCTAGAGAGAGAATTGGCAGATCTTTACTGACCTAATTCTCCCTCAATTCTATAGGAATTAAGGAGATTCTTCATCCTAGGAGGAACCTCAGGACAATAGCTATCTGCCAAGATTAAAAGCTCGAACCGTCGGGCCTCCGACGGTAAGTTTTGAAGCTTTCTCTCTCTACGTTCAGCTTTTCGGCAAAACTCCATTTGAACTTGTCCCGACGTCAAATCGTGCGATTCAAAGTGCAATTGAATCGTATGGAGGTGTAAGAACTCAAATCTAACTTCAATTTCAACAATTAAACTCATTTAATTGGTCAATTTGATAAAATTAAATCCAGTCAGGTTGAAAGGTTGAAATTGGAGAAAATTTGGGAATTTCGAAAATTCGAGGGACTAAAGTGCAATTTCCAAAAATTGAAGGCCAATTGGCCATAGAAAAGATGTTGGAGGACCAATTAGTTAATTTTTAGAATTTTGGGGTGAAATTTACCATTTTGTAAAGTAGGGGCAAAATGGTAATTTTGGAAAAGTTGAGGACCAAATTGGGAATTTGGGAAACTTGAACCCCTTTTTACAATTTTGAATAAATTGAGGTCCCAAGGTAATATTTTGATGTTTTGGGACTTAATTTGGAGGAAAATCGGTATTAGGGACCTAAAGTGAAAGAAAAAGAACTTTAGGGACCTAATTGCAATTAATTGAAAAGTTCAGGTATTTCATTCATTGTGATGAATGAAGTCTATCAAGCCAAAGGATAATGAACTAGAATGTTCATATCATGTAGGAACACGAAGTGTTACGCCTAGACCCAGTTTGGTCGGATCCCCGTGAGTAACCCGCCACTCTCTTGGTTTATTAAGGGTTGTCCCTTGTTTATAAACTATTAAAAGTAAGACGTTCTTTAAACCTCCACCTTTTCTGGAATAATATAAATCAAAACTACATAAATTTTAAATTAATTATACCTGTCCCATAGGCGTACTAACTGGCGGTCTTTAGGATAGGCTTTCTAGGGTTACCTGAAAGGTATATAAGGGAGGGGTGAGTACAAAGATTCAGTGAATGGAGTTTTGATATTTAACTTTTAGGAAAAAGATTTGTTTTGTAGTGTGTCAAGACTCCTTATTTTCTTTCAATAATCCTTTCACTTCAAATCTATTTTTTTTTATCATTGTGTGTCATCACCCAACACACATCCTTCATCATTAAGGTCAATCACACAATCGCAGGCCAGCACGTCCACTGAACCCACATGTGGCAACGGAGTGACTTTACCAGCCACCTAGATAGAAACATGTCCACTTCCACCCTGAGAATGAGTGGATGTACGCAATATCCGACCCTCAATCCCGAAATCAATTCTCCGTGTCCGTATGAGGACATAGACCTCATCCCGACCCCACCCTAGTCTCGTGCACTTGAAGCTACGTCGAGCTTCGCAAGGTCACCTGGTCCGACGAACTACCATTATACCTACCAAGTCGTCTAGGGCCCTAGGACACATCACTACCCCTCTTGGGCATCTTGAAGGTCTCGTACACACAGTGCATACACAATCAGCATTTTCACATCATGCCATATAATCTGTGGTGCCACTAGTCCAACGGCCCCAACCCTCAACTTAACTTGCAGCTGTTTGTCATGACTAGTCCAGAGACCTGGTCATGTCGCACTGCCGCTAGTTGACTGAGTATGTCAGTCCTGTCTTAGTATTATGGCCAAATAATTCATTTATTTAAAGTTTTATGGAATATATCTCATGTTTGTTTACGAGCTCGTGCTAATTAGCATATGGCCTACTGTTCAAGATTTTCAAAACTGGGCATAATAGCCCCCAAGTTCCAAAATCGAGGCCTCCGACCTAACAAAGCTATTCGAGCTCCCATCAATAAGGTTTTCCAAATCGTTTAAGTAGTAGCACACAGTCAGGGGAAAGCACTTCCGATAAAAAATATTTTTAACTATCCATCATACCAACCGAGTATGAGGATATCTTCGCTTATAACCGATGAACGGGTTTTCTACTTCCTACAAGTAAGTTTTATCATACCAATCGGGTATGATCTATTTACAATCTGTAAGTAGTTTTTCCGCGTCATTTTTACATCACTCCTCTAAGTTGTGATGTTTAAAATACCGCTAAGTAGTGAGTTTTTATTTTGAGGTACTTATCATCCCCAACTGAGTATGATATAAAATCTCACTCACCTGATCGTGTAATGAATTCCTCTCAACCGGTTCTTTTTATTCACGCGAGCTTGTCCTTTCTAGCGTTCCCAGTACTTCGTGTTCCTACACGATATGAACATCCTTGTTCATTTTCTCTCAACCTAATAGCCTTCATTCATTCCAATGAATAAGAAAACCAAACTTTTTATTTATTTGTAATTAGGTCCCTAAAGTTATTTTTCTTTAACTTTAAGTCTCTAATGTCGGTTTTTCCTCAAATTGAGTCCCAAAACTTTTAAAATTCACCTTGGGACCACAATTTATTCCATTTCACAAAAGGGGTTCAAGTTTCCCAAATACCCAATTTGGCCCCAAAATTTTCCAAAATTACCATTTTGCCCTTTCTTTACAAAAAAAATGGTAAGTTTTATCCCAAAAATTCTAAAATTGCTCAATTAGCCCTCTAACATTCTTATCATGCCCAATTGGCCCTCAATTATACAAAATTGCATATTGGTCCCTCGAATTTTTGAAAATCCCCAATTTTTCCCTAAATTTCAACTTCCTAACACAGCCGAATTTGATTTCATCAAATTGACCAAT
This sequence comes from Trapa incisa, assembly GCA_030064435.1. Lineage (NCBI taxonomy): Eukaryota > Viridiplantae > Streptophyta > Magnoliopsida > Myrtales > Lythraceae > Trapa > Trapa incisa. Next base: position 15,246,502 of record CM057780.1, on the reverse strand, counting down.
TAAACAATTATAATTGTTGAAATTGAAGTTAAAATTGAGTTCCTAGATCTTCATATGATTCAATAGCACTTTGAATAAGTTTTGACGCCGGAACGAGCTCAAACGGAGCTTCACCGGAAAATAGATTGTAGAGAGAGAGAAAGCTTCAATTACTCATTGTCGGGGACACAGCGGTCCGAGATTTCGATCTGGGTAGATAGCTCTCGTCGTGAGGTTTATCCTAAAATCAAGAATTTCTTCAATTGATGCCAAATTGGATAAGAATTTTATCATCAAACTTCTACCGGTTCTCTCTCTAGCACCGGTTAGAAATTGCAGAGGGGAGCCGAATTGGCTTACCTTTTAGCTCTAATTTAGCTCTATGAGGGTTGTAGAGGTGTTGGGAGGGCTTGGTTTGGCCTGAGAAGGGCTCGAAATGGTCGATTTCAACTCAATTGAAATAGGGCAGCTTCGGTCCGCCAGAGCTACTTCACTGTTCCATCACACCGGCGCTTCTCTGGCGACCCTCAAAGCAAATGAAGACTACAGGTGTGTAGCTACTTCTCCCCGGTTCTAAAGAACCCGACCTCACCTTGTTTGGCTTAGAAAAGTGCCTGAGTCGAAGCTCTGGTTCGAGCTTCATCGGAAAATGGAGCTGTTGAGAGTGAGTGGAGTTTTCAGGTGTGGAAAGGATGAATGGGCATATGCTCTTTATATAGGAAGCTCGGGGACTTCTTGTCGTCCGATTGGCATCTTAATGGTGGTCATTCATTGCTTAAAACTCCATGGCCAGACTTTTCAGCTTCACCAGCACTGTGCGATTTTCCAGTGAGTGAATAGTGCTGTCATCTAGTAAGAAGATGACACTATTTCGAACTAGTCCGAACCGGGTTCAAAGCTTAAATCGACCGGTTCACTCCCCCCCATTCGACCAAAATTTTCAAATCTAAAAATTTCTAAATTCATTTTTTATCCAATGGTGGCCTAAAATCTCAAATTTGAATTTTTTAAGTCACCTAAAAAAATGAATTTAGAATTCGATTCAATAGTGGTTCAAACTGATCCAAATCGGTTAAATCCGGTTCACTTGAACTGATTTGGTTTTCATCTCCAATTCATTCTCAAGTCCATTTCCATGACTTTTGGGACTCTTTGGGTCACTCGAGATCCATAAATTTCCCAGTTTACCCTTTCTCTATTGGTTTTGGTTCATGAACCGACTCGATTCATAAATCGGTTCAATCTAGTTGGATCCGGTTCATCTAAACTGGTCTGATTTTTCTCTTCAAATTTGTCCTAAATTCTTTTACAAGGTTTTATGAACCCTTTGGATCACTCAGGAGTTGTAAATTTCCAAATTGCCCGTTCCCAAATGATCGGGTTTGTGAACCGGTTTGCTTTTCTTACTCGGTTTGATCGATTCTTTTCCCGATTTTCCTTAACTCAAAAGGGCAAGGTTTACACGAAGTACTAGGAACGACATCCAAGACAAGCTCACGTGGAGACAAAAAGCTAGTTAAGAGGAAATTCACTGCATTCACGGGTGAGCGGGATTTTATATCATACCCGGTTGGGATGATAAGTACCTCAGAAATAAAAACCCACTACTAAGTGTAATTTTAAACATCACACCTAAATGGAGTGATGTGGAAATTATGTAGAAAAACTACTTATCGGTTGTAAGTAGATCATACCCAGTTGGTATGATAAACTTCCTAGAAGGAAGTAGAAAATCCGTTCATCGATTATTAGCGGAGATGTCCTCACATCCGGTTGGTGTGATGGGCGGTTAAAAGATTATTTTGTCAAAAGTGCTCTCCCTTAACTGTGTACCACTGCTTAAACTTTTTGGGAGACCTTCTTGACGGGAGCTTGAATAGCTCAGATAGGCTAGAGGCCTTGTTTTTGGAACTTGGGGGCTAATATGCCCGATTTTGAAAATCTCGTATAGTGGGCCCAAGGCCAATTGGCATGAGCAGGATCTCTTAAACAAACAGGAGTTTAAGCCATGAAAATTTTAAATGAATGATATGTTTGGCCATGGTACCAAGACAAGACCGACATACTCGATGGACTAGTGACAATGCGACAGACAGGTTGATGGACCAGTCGAGACAAACAGCTGCAAGTCGAGTTGAGGGTCGGGGTCGTTGGACCAGTGGCACCAAAGATTAAATGGCTTATGAGGAAAATTGTTATTTTGTGCATGCACTAATGTACGGGACCTTCAAGATGCCCAAGAGGGGTAGTGATGTGTCCTAGGAGTTACTGGACGACGTGGTGGAGATAAGGGCAGATTATCGTGCCACCAGTTAGGGAAGGTCGACGTAGCTTCATGCGCATGAGACCGGGGTGGGATCGGGATGAGGTCTTTGTCCTCATACGGCCACGGAGTTTATTTACGGGATTGAGGGTCCGATGTCGCGTACATCCACTCATTCTCAGGGTAGAAGTGAACAAGCTTCTATCTAGGTGATTGGTAAAGTCAATCTGACGCCACAAGTGGATTCTGTGGACGTGTTGCCCTACAAATGTGTGATCCCTTCATGATGAAGGGAGTGTGTTGATTGTTAAACAAGTCTGGCACACTCCAATTCAAACTATTTTCTGAAAATCAAGTTTTAAACACCTATTCACTGAGTTGTCGAATTCACCCCCGTCCCTTATACCCATTTTCAAGTAACCAAGGGAAAACCTACATAAAAACCTCTAGTTAGCTACACCTGCAAGACATGTAAGTTAAAATTTTATATGGTTTTGATTAATGTTATTCTAGGAAAGGTCTTACTACTCATGGTTTAGAGAAGTGGAAAACCCTTAATTAGTCGGAAGAGTGGCGGGTTGCTCACGAGGATCCAACCAAACCGGGTGGAGGCGTCACAACTACTCCTCTAGAGTCCATGTTGTCTTCTCTCAAATAGGAATTTTCTATCAAGGATCTTGGATCACTTCATCTTTTCCTTAGGATTGTTGTACATTCTCACTCTGAAAGTCACATTTTGTGTCACACTAAACCTAGTTTGATCGAAACTCTATAAACAACCTGTCACTACTCCTAGTACTATAATAGATGTTACCTCCCTTATCATAGTATTAGCAGGAGTAAGGCGTAAACAATGGAAAATAATGTATCAAATTATGTTTTCCAAAATATGTCGAAATGTATATATTATTGTACATAAATCTATAAAAGGGATTTAACGTATCAATATAGTAGTTCGTCTTTCAATGTCTTTCTTGACGTTTTGTGCCCTGAAAGGGGTAAGGGAAAGGATAAGTCTATAACTCATTGAGTAGGGTTAACTAAAATCATGAATTCTTATCTACAATTTAGCACATACTGTTTTTTTTTTACAAAAAAAGATAACAGAAGTTTTATATGACATGATAAAAAAGCTCCAACTTCTATTATCTTTTTACAAAATGATTTTTATTTAAGTTATATGCTTGTCACATACTCTACTTCTAGAGGAACTCTCGATCTCACTTTCACTGTTTCTTCAATATTGACGGGGTTAGCAATCCTACTTATTGACACTTTATTAGTGGTTTTTCAATTTTCTTATAGAGTAATTTGATTTCATGGAATGGTAAGAAACAACACAAAGTTGTTTGTTTTAGTACCAAGGTCGAATATAAGAGTTTGGTTAATCCCATTGCTGAACTCATTTGAATTTAATCACTACTTTGATAACAAAAATTTTATCATTCATCCACGCCCACTATTTGAGTTGACTGTCTATTAGCAATTTATCTTAGTGATAGTCATATTTTTTATGCTCACGTCAAGCAAATTGAGATAAATTATCATTTCGTTCCAGAACGGATCCATTATAGTAATTTATACATTTACTTCATTAGTACGAATTCTTAAATTACAGATATATTTACCAAAAATCTCTAATATCATCGTTTTGCACACTACACTACACTTCATGTTTAATGTTTAAGATCTCTAATTGTACTTTAGTACTTGGGGAGTAATAATATATTAGCTACACATACCTTGGTTAACAGGTTACAACTCCTCGCAATTTAATCACACCTCTTCTAAGAGTCATGACTCCCCTCCTATTAAGGAAACTCAATGTAATCATATCCACACCAAAGAATATTTATTAAAAACTTGTACCCCATCATTTATTAAAATAAGTACAAGTCCTATCATTGTAAACCCCCTTCATAATCAATACAATACATTTATTTAGTTCTTAAAACCAAATAAGTTAAAAGAAGTATGGATAGGAAAAAAACAAAACATATGACTAACCTTTAGTGTGCAAAATAAGGTATATTCCTAGTTTCCTACCCCACCTAAATCTGTATAAAAACAGATTCTCTAAACCACATCTTGTTGAAATAGTTCATGAACCTCTAAGAAACAACTCCAAACAAACTAATAACATTTTAGGTATGTAAAAAATAAAGTTCTACTTGCAACAACTCCAAACAAACTAATAACATTTTAGGTATGTAAAAAATAAAGTTCTACTTGCAAAAGCTTCTCGAGTGGATTTCGGGATGGGTTTTGACTCAATGATCTTCTTCACCACACTAAGATAATCCTTAGTGCTTGTGCTTCCGTACTCATCATCTCATTGTAAATCCAACTTCTACCCTCCCATCGTCTAGTCTTGTATCTTCCACCTCTTCTTCTTCCACCTCTTCTTTTTTCTTATTCACTGTAGTTGAAGTTTCATCCCAACCTCAAATGGTGTACCTAATTGCTCTTGCACTGGAACTAGAGTTGAAGCAGTCATGATCCCATTAATGGGATAATGGCATGAGAGAATTATGTTTAGACTCTACTGGTGCATTTAATCACACATTGCATTAGAATCTAATTCCTTTGGGCATGTGGGCTTAGTTTTAAACGTTAAGACAGCAGTTGCAACAGTATCTGTAGTACCACAAGAAAAACAACTGAATTGATTGAAGAATCCATATCCAAATGATAGCACCATATTTTGAAAGATTAACTTGTCGAATTAGGACCAGCCTGAGAATATCCAATGTCATAGACCAGACCCCTCTATAGAGGCATGAAGTTGAGAACCCAAGAGTAAAAATCATGCCAGAACGAGAAGAAAGGACCATCACATCTACATAATAGTATTAAACTCCATGTATTTGGGACTGTATATATAGATGATTTGTTTCTTATTTTTGGACTATTGGTAGCTGTTTCTCTGAATGGGAGATCAAGTGATAGAAAGCCATCACCTTAGGGATGGATATCGGATAAAGGAACAACTTTTAAAACCTCCTTACTACATAACAACTAGCATACAGCGGATCTTCACACGGAGGCATCTTAACATCTAAAACATATGCCTTGGGGTAACATAACATAACAAGAGTGAGAAAGAAACCAAAACTTCTCTTTTTATACAGGACATGCAGAGCCCACTAGGTTTATTAAATGGCTTGTTACTGTCAGATGCACAAGAATTTTATTTTCAACTGATAAAATTTAAAAATGATAGGAACTATGTTTAATTCACCCCACAACATGATTCCGACAAAGCTTTTGCATCTTCTGCAGTACCTTGTCCCATCATACGGAGATTTCCAGGAAAAAATCAAGTCCCCACCTCCAAAAGTGTCAAAACTATCACTTCTTCTTGTTCAAGGTGGAATAAATCGTTTCTGCCGAATGATAAATTTTACTAGACAGAAGAAAGGTAACATAGTCCATGGTGTTTACCTTGATAATGCAATAGATTAATCACTTTGATTGAATCACTCTATAGTTAAGAACCAGGTCCTCTGGTTTCTTCCATATATATGCCCTTACGGTGGCTAAGCTCATGCCTAGGGGTAACACCTGGAAAAAGAAAACCAAAAACATATGACAGAAGAAAGGTAAACTTTGATAATTCAGTTGTATTTATGAGCAAGGTGAGGAATATCATATGCGGTGGTGTAAGAACTACTGTTACACAATGAAGCTGAAATACATTGTTTGGCAGTTACCATTTGTTTGGAAACTATTTTCTTGCCAAACTATTTTTCAAAAAGTTACTGCAGAAAGATTCTCCCCATAAACCACAAGAATGTTGCACCTAATAGGGCTTTTGGACAAGTATAAGAGATGTCATGTGACCACAGCATCAGAAACATGATCATGATGAATTGGAACTCAATGATCATATAATGAGAAACATCCACTTGCCTGAGTATTGCACAAAATTTCTATTGAAGGCTTAAATCTTGGAATTTCTTTTAATACAGCCCGCGTCGATCCATCAATGAAAGCAGAATGTTGTAGTGCTCCCCGGAGAGTGCCTTCACTGCCAATATTGTCCAGTGGCTTATCAAGGACCAGTTTTTCTAAGACATAACTCACAACCTACATGAACAGATCAAGAACAGAAATCAGGAAAAAATTCCGCAGGATGATTAAAACAAGGCCAAAGTATACTATGAACTTTAAAAATTCAACACAGTTTAACATTGATTAATGTAAAATGGTGTAAATGGCAGGTTCATGTAATTCTTGGGGCTTAAGACACAATAGCATATATATGGACCACCTCCATTATCAGGCATAAATGCAAATGCACAATAACTTTCAACTTTTAGAAAGGAAAAAAACATCAACAAAAAAATTCAATCACAATAGTAATCTCTCCAATGAATCTTCAAGACCAGAATAAAGGCCAACAAATATAAATACGAGAGAGCAGTTTTGCTCAGAACATATCTGGATATAAATGTCACTAACCCTAACTCACATCTGGTAATGAGAAAGAATAATCATGGATACCAAATACTAGAACCTCACATATATATATTTTCTGCTCATTGCAAACTCACTTTCTGTATCTTCAATATCCTGGATGCACTCAATTTTCCTTGAGTGAGTATCTGAACAGTTGAACCTTCCGAAGGATGCAAGTAAAAACTGCACGTACAATGTGTTTTGATACACAAGTTATCACCTAATCATGTCACAAAGCTGCTATGTACCTACAAACAATTATCAAACCGACCATCCACAAAGCAAAATCATTTAGAAAGCCACAAGATACAAGATTTTAGAAAGTTACTTCGTATTTTCTCTTGGTGGCAATCGATTATTCAGCACACAATCAATACACCACCAAGGAATGTCTTTTTCATCTTCTGTTCCATACAAATCAGTTATTTTTTTCCTCCATGGACCACCTTGAGAACCTTCAGTGATAATTGAAGAAGGCGAGATAGTTGAAAATTGAAATGGCAGATACACAATGGAGTCATTATCTGCACTTCCATCAACCTCTATCCTAGAATGTACAAGGCTTCGGGCAGTAAAATCCTTTCCAGACAAATCCCCATTGGCTGATGAACTTTGAGAGCTAAGTCTCTGCCTTCTTTTGGTCAACCAATGAGCCAGCAAACCTTTCAGTGTTTCTCGAGCAAGATTAACCTGCATTATGACATCAAATCAAATATCTCTCTGCCATGATATCACCCATTCAGAAAAACCTGAAATTGAACACATCAATACTTAAAATAGATCGGTTATATCAGTCCTTACACAGTCAAAGATGAATCCAAAGACAGTCATCATTCAACCTATGAGATAACTGACTTCATAATCTTACATAGATATTACTTTACTACGAATGTAATTTGCAAATAAGCCCTCCTATAGGTACCTAAATATCAGAATGCATTTACCTTATCATCCTCGGGATTCCCAGAAATGTGAAGGTCTATACTATTTCAGCAGAAAAACATTGTGGAGTATCCAAATGAACAGATAAGCTACCAAGCTTTGTATCCACTGTGAACCACGCAAGCATGCTTACCTGCATCACAAACTCAAGAGATATAACTGCCAGATCTAATAATTGGTCTTGGAACAAGTGATCATATTATTGTGTATTTACCATCTCAAACAGCTCTTCTTTCTTTTCGTCAAAGGGGATCTGAGATTAAAAAATAGAAGAACTAGAGTTGTGAAAAACAGATGTATAATTCAAAAAGTATGGTCTCATGTCTAAACAAAATCCAGAAAATATAATAAAATTATCAAATAAATTCTATGCTAGCAAGATAATAAATTATATAAGTATATGGCTGAAAGAACTAATGTGAAATAAGAATCTTAGACAAGCCTTCCCATAGTCCTCCACCACGATGCCTCTAGTAATCTCCCAAAGCTTGACCGAACCAACAGAATCCTGTCAGAAGGGAAAGGGGCAGCCAGAGTAAACATAGACTCATCAAAATAAAGAATCTCAGACAGATTTTTCCGTGATATTTAATGATAGTGGAAACTGCAAAATAAAGAATCTCATAAAGATTTTTCCGTGATAATTAATAATAGTGACAATTGCAAAATAAAGATCACGTTGAGAATTTAGGTCAAGCACAAAATGTCAACAAATTTCAAAATAATGCCAAGCATGAAAGTACCTTGGTCAGAACATGCCTCCTATTATTTAGTACTTCATGTTGTATGATTGCTGGAGAACCGGGAATGGTAAGCTCTGGCTCTTTATATAAAGGTATCTGAAAACATTGCAAATATTGAATGTGTGATACTTTGGTTATAGCTAAAGAGTCATGAACATGAACATCACAACATCAGCCTAGGAAAAGAGATTAACAGAGTCACATACAAGGCTAGATCCTTCAAGAGAAACCCTTGCTCTTGAGAAAGACAGGTTCCCAGCCAAGAATGAACCACCTCTTTGTAAGGCCTTCTGAGGATGACGTCCTTCAGCAGGCCACCTATGTACAGAAGAATCTGTTGTGGCAATCCATATGCTATCATCCTGCAACGCTACTTGTAGAATGGGGTGTTCCTCTGTACATAGTAATAAGCTCTCTCTTGTTGCCAAGTCTGTCAAGTATAACTGTAAAATAGGCAACGGACTGTTATAAATATGAGAATATATTTGAAAGGAAAGTGTGCAATCCAGAAAACTTACAGACATGTCTCTTCCTCCACTATAGACATGACCAAATGTAGGAGTGCTAGCAAGTGACCGAACATAATCTGTATGCACAGCATAAGAATGTATACATCGCTGCTGACCAAGATCCCAGAGTCTAAGATTGGAGATTTAGATATTAGATAAATGGAGGAATCAGAAATGGTTTGGTACTGTCTATGTACTAACCCAGTAATGCAGGGAGTTGGAATGTAAAATGAACTTCTCCTACCTTATCATAGAATCAGAAGACCCTGATAAGCAAAACCTGAAGATAAAATAGAACAAATGAGTTTCATGTCATCCAGATATTATCAGCATTATTTTTTTTCTTTTAACCAGATAAGATCAAAATATATTTGCTAGAGGAGAGACCTCCCCAAACCAACATCCTGTACAAAACTCAGGTTGCTACAATTCTTGCCTGACTTTGCAAGATTATGAGTTGTAGCATTTATATAATTTAGACAATTTTCTAACTAAAAATGTTAAAAATAAGAAACATTATTTACTATTTAGGCAAATTACTAAGCCAGAATTCTAAAAGAGAGGATACCATGGAAGATTCGGAAAAAATCAGCCAATATATTCACCTACATAATCCATTTAAAGTTTATGAGGAAAATGAAGCAAAAATCCACCATAGCTCATTATAGCAAAGAATAAACTGAATGTGTTGACCGCAAGATTTTATTACAATGTCTCTCCTTTCTACTATCAAATCAATAATATACTAAAACCATGTTACATCCACTGAATCCTCAGAAGCAAACATATCCAGGCAAAAAGATAATGTGATTTAGATGCCTAACCGGCCTGTAGAGTCCAGAAGTAGAGCTCTAATATTATCAGTATGCCCTTCTAGTTTCATAGACTTTGAGCCACTCCTTGGATCCCATACTCGGACAACCTGAAAGGGGAAGGATTCATGATGTAAACTTATCGGAGAATATGCAACTATGGAATAGAAGATCATGTTCACTTTCTTTGATGATTTGAATTGAAGGCAGAGGACAGAAGGCAGCAATCATAATGCCAAAGCAACTGGCACAGTTCAACTATCTCAGAAAGTTATGCTTGTAATTTTCATGTACAGATGATATATGTTGCAGATAGCATTCTCATTTCTTCATGCAGGACTTGATAATAAAGCACATTATTTCCTTCTAGCAGGCCAATTATGTTGATACCTTTTCAGTTCCACCAGATTCAAGAAGTGTTCCAATACCATTCATTGCCAAAGCATAAACTGACTCTTTGTGACCTTTGGCAGCAGTTGGCGTATAACCTGAAGATTGATTGAACTGTGTAGAAATGTTGCTGCTAGAGCTGATGGTCCGGAAACTACCAACCGGAAAACGATTTGCAATACTTATGATGCCATTTGAACCATTTTCTTCAGTAGGATCACTTGACTTTGAAACTAAAACAGCTGCAGCTTCAATATCCCATATGAAAACCTCTCCACCAAGGCCAGCAGAAGCAACAATATTGCTCTAAATGTTTTGACACTACAAAAGCATCAATAACCAACCCATTTCTGGGAAATATATAATTAAACTATCAATACTTATGGGCAAGAACTCTATTGAATTTTATGAGAGACTGTTCTCATGGAATTCAATAAAACCTTAAAAAAGAAAAAAATAATAAGATAAGCAATATATAAACTTAATATCCACAGACATTACATTTTTTTTCTGCCATAGCAAGACAAGTAACATAATCGGAGTGTTGCCGGAGAGTCCTGGTGCAGGTTCCTTCAGAAAAGCAATTCCACACCTGTTTTTACAAAGAAAATATTAGATATACAAAAAGGTAGCTTTTGGAAAAAAGAACCATCACAAGGGACCGACCTTGAGGGTTGTGTCTGATGAGCAAGAGACAAGCACATTATCACCTGAGAAGACAACATCATTAACCTGCACAATCAGTCATCCTTGTTATATTTTCAATGCAAAACTAAATGCAGACTTCAGTCAAATTTTAAAAAAAAAGCCTTGGAGTCAAAGCAATGAATTGCATAAATTGATATAAATATAGTAAGTTAGATTCCTTCAGTCTAAAAAATTTTATGTGAAATTAACTGTACAAGTCATCTTGAAAAACTTGCTTAGTAAATATAGGAAATTCAAACCATAACATATATAACTAATATACTGATGAGCAATAGAAAGCAAAATGTTACCCAATCAATATGTGACTCAAAAGTAGCTGAGCAGGTTGCTGAATTTTTGTCCAATTCCCATCTCTTCATGGTCCCATCACGGCTCCCAGTGAAAAGGTAACCATCTCCTTCAGATGCTTGTTTTGATACAGATAAACAATTTACACCTGCACAATGCTGCATAAAAAGGGAACTTCCAAACCAAAATAAGAATTTCCAATTGATTATTCGTTGGTAATTTAACAAAAGATAGTATGAAAAACATAAATTTCCTTAAAGTATGAAGCAGAAGAAGAACAACAATACATGGTTACTTTACAAGCCGAATTTGATTTTATATAGGACTATTTTAAGGTCTCAATGGTCATTATATCTCATAACATTAACTTCAGATAAGAAAAATATCTCCTGGTTAAATAGAGTTATTTAAAACACAAAATTTTAAAATGACTAGATTGGATAGTGCACTCAGACATGGAAAATTAAAGGCAAAACTTGAATAATTGAATTGGCACAAACAAACTGACTATTTTACCTTTTTGCCATCAGCACAGTTCAACACATATGTCAACCGTTTCTCTTTTCGATGTCGCTTAGAGCTGCCCGTGTTCCCAGCACTAGCCATCAGGTGCATTGTCTAAACTACCAGATACAATATTTGATATGTTAAAGAAAGAAAGTCCAATTGGTTAGATACTGCCGCAGAACGACCACCCCCATGTGCATCAGAATGTTCCTCACAAAAATCTCAAACATTGTATAAAGCATCCGCTAATTAGTCATATTAGAACAGCCGATCAACTAACAAACTTAAATTATCGTCAAAAGGCAAGGAGCAGTTTCTGGTGCATTAGACTAATCTAGAAGATGAAAATTTTACTGGCTTTGCCAAATTTCAAAAGGCACAAAACTCACAAGACTATTAATCCCTTTAACGTTTTGAACATCAATTATTTCAAACACCTTTTTTTCTCACAGGCACATCGCATAGCCTCAGCTAATACGAAAGTGTACTAAAACTTATTTCTCTCCAAATCAATTTCTCAGAAGGCCTTCCAATCCTTTTCTTTTCATGATTTATAATCACAGCAATGTCCGTCCGTTGCTGGCAGTTCTTTACCAGCTCTAGAACATCTCAGTTCCCCCTAACAAGCTCCCAACACCCATAAAATGAAAAAAAAAACAGAGCTTCACCAAGAAAGAAATCCTAAAGGATTTTGGAAACCCGATCATACGATCAGAGTCCTTAGTAACTACTCGACGAGCTAAGCCCGACCACTCACATCGAAACTCCGGCGCTACCAGAAGATTTACCAAGCCGAACGGCGCAAGTCAAAAGAGGAGAATGAGGAGAAAAGGAAACCTCAAAGCAATGGCTGATTCAGCAGCTGCTCTGGGCCGTCCTCTCAGTGCAGTCCTAGAGGGAGGGAGGGAGGGAGGGGCCAGTCTACATAAACGGGTGGGCATGTGGGAGGATAAACAGAGGCGAGTGAAAAGTTTTTCCGATTTTACCGTTGATGCGGCAATTGACTCCGGTTTTCGGGTCCAATGACATTGAGGGTAGATCCGTCATTCACACATTGAACGTGGTGCGTGCCGGTGTACGGGACTATCATGCACCGGCCCAACCAGCTTTACCACGTCATTTCAATGAGCGAATTTTATTTATTTTTTTAATTGTTTCTAAAAATATTTAAACAAACTAATACGATAATCTGAAACCGGTCGGAGTTTTAAGACACTCCCCGGAGCTTCACCGTCGATCTAAAGCCTTCCGACAAACTGCCCGTTCATGGCGCCTCCTCCGAGAGGCGTAGTCATAACAGTCCCAATTCTAGTACTTTCCCTCCTCGGTGTGGTCATCTTCCTCTCCTTCCTCTTCTTCTCCCTCTCCTCCTGCTCTTGCCCCGCGCCGCCTTCCGCCATCCGCTCCCCCGCTGCCCTATCGAGCGGAGAAGTTCCCAACGACTCGCCGGGTGGATCCAGAGGATCCTTGGAGAGATTCAGGGCTTCCTTTGAGGACGTAGACTGGGTCAAGGAGCAGATCCGAGCTAATGGCCTGCACATGGCGGATAATGTGCTGAGGAAGGGGATTAATCCTCGCACCAGGGCTCAGCAACTCGAAGATCTTAGAAAGTAAGCTCTCTCTCTCTCTACTCTCTCTGTCTTCTGTAATGTGCTCACCTCAGTGCCGTCCGCGCTTTGTTAAGCTGACCAAGCATTTCCCATTGCCTAATATATGCTTGATAAAGGTCCTTCAAATTTTCAAGTTTTTTGGTGGGAAAGACGGAAATATGCATCAGATACACGCCATGTTGCACATGATCTGATGTCGAAGTAGCACTTACAGTTCATGATGAGCCATTAAGTGCAAACAGGGTGGTACAAAACAAATGCGTCTTGGGTTGAAATGAGTTGTATATACACAATACAGCGAGAGTTTGAAGACACTATTGCAAAGTAATGAGGGGTAGATGCCACTATACAGATAAATGGTCTCTTCTATTTGGTTAAGAATTAGAATGAAAGCCCTTGTTAAGGCAAATAAATCTCCAAGAATCAAAACTTGGCAAAGTGTATCTGGCTAACAATATGATTGGAGTTTGAAATGGATGGGTAAATATTCGATGGGAACTTGCGTGTCTCGTACTCCAATAACAATAGCAATATATATATATATATATATGAAGTATCTTTCATTACTTTTGTCCTTACAGCTGCAAGCACACCGTCCTTATTTATCAGGAGACCAAGCTTGGTTCAGAATTCCCTTGAATTGATGGAACCAAAGAAAAGTCTGTCTTTATGCATGTCCCTAGTTATTTGGTCGTTTCAAAAATCTTGTTGAGCAATCCACTTTTCTTTCTCAGAACAATCAGAAGTTGTAGACATTGCCTCTGTTCTGCCTATGATGTGCTATTTGCATGTAATGTGCATGTAGGATCAGATCTGTCTTTTGTTATTCTATTAGAGTTCAGCATGACTAGATAAACTTTATCTATTCAATTAATGATACTCCAAGAGGATTTAACTGGGTATGTTGAACTATTTTCAGCTTCAAAGGCATATCGCACTACCAGGGAGCAGATTCTAGCAACCATACTGCCCTTCCATGCTCGGGCGAGCTGCTTGTTGAAGAGCACCACAGCAATTATGGTGAGCCATGGGCTGGTGGTCGAGATGTGTTTGAGTTTCTTGCAGATGTCACCCATCTGAAACCTGATTCACGTGTTCTTGAGATTGGATGTGGAACACTAAGAGTAGGTTTGCATTTTATTCGTTACTTGGAGCCTTCCCACTTCCATTGCCTTGAGAAAGATGAGCTTTCCCTGATGGCAGCCTTTAAGTATGAGCTTCCTTCGCAAGGCTTGCTGCATAAGCGCCCTTTAATTGTCCGAGGGGAGGATATGAACTTCACTAAGTTTGGCTCAGAGGAAGTGTATGATTTAATATATGCTAGTGCTGTGTTCCTGCACATGCCTGATAAGCTTGTATGGGCTGGAATGGAGCGGCTGGCAAGTAAATTGAATCCTTACAGTGGCCGGATTTTTGTCTCACATAATGTGAAGTTCTGCTCCAGATTAGGAGGTGAGGAATGCACGAGGAGGCTCGATACGTTGGGGCTTGAGTACATGGGAAAGCATAAACATGATAGCCTGCTCTTTAACCATTACGAGATTTGGTTCGAGTTCAGACGGTCCAAGGCTTAGTGCATGCATTTCAGACTAAATCATTTTTTGGAATATGGAAAAGAAGGCTTGAACAAAACTTTGAGCAGCCTATGCTTTCATTCAGTGCTGTTATCAACACTATTCTGCACATTTCAGGGAGAGCTCTATTGTTCTCTGCGATAATCTACATGAGTGAGAGGAAGAGGATGATCATCCGTCAATTTTTTTCTCTATGGAGAATATGTTCCTTTGCCTTGTGTTTACAATTCTTTTGTATCTCTGATATTCCTTCCCATGAACTTTTCGAGATAAACTGCTGTATCTTGTAATTTGTCCGAATATATCCATCTATGAAGAATATGTTGGTCTGTTCATCTCAAAGTATCCCATGTGAGCTTTCTTTATGTTTGTCAAGCATAATCACTGCTTCCCTAAGACGGGCATCTTTGCTTCATTATTCTCAACGGTATATTTTCTGCTTTTGCTTAGTCATTTTTCCCTTAGTAACTTCATCTTTTTTGTCTTGCTCAGGACATATTTTTTGTTTCCAATAACCCAAAAGCACATGTCATTTGTATTCGGTCAGTATATCAAGATAATGCATTTTGAACCCTTGTTGTAATTCAAAGTAAGCATCTTATCTTTTAGTCTTTGCACCAAATTGACTGCTGTAGATAAAAGGTTTGGTCAATTTATACAGTTTCCCCAGTAAGTTCTGGATTTTCTCTTCCTTGTAGCTTCTCCTTTGGGCTGCCACCATGCTCGGCATACCCTTATGCCTTTTGTCCCATCTCCTGACCAGTCCTGCCATCTCCTGACCATAAGGATGTCATAGCAT
Source organism: Trapa incisa (assembly GCA_030064435.1). Classification (NCBI taxonomy): domain Eukaryota; kingdom Viridiplantae; phylum Streptophyta; class Magnoliopsida; order Myrtales; family Lythraceae; genus Trapa; species Trapa incisa. Next base: position 15,230,917 of record CM057780.1, on the reverse strand, counting down.
ACTATTTCTACCAGACGTTGTGTATAGACGGGAGGGCAGAACATTGGGAGTGACAATGTTGCAGAATTTGCAATTTTGATCCATCCAAAGTATAAACATGGTTGTGTGCCTTTAAAGGCAGCTGGATGCACTAAAAACAGCAAGTTATTCTGAACGAGTCTTTTTTGCAGAGATATTCTCAACAGTCAGGATCCAACAAGAAGTAACTAAGCCTTTATTGATTGTAAAGCTGCAGGAACGCTGAACACTAGAACCTCACAGCTTGGTTAGTCGAAAGTCATGTTCTCGGCCTCAGCTCTGATGGAATCAAACATTGCAGTGGAAAGATATCGCTCACCCAAGCTCGGGAAGATCACCTGCACCAGTTGAAATCAGCAAAGTCGATGTAAACCGCATTAGTTCTACGCCTTGTAACATTGACGCACTTACAACAATCAATTTTCCGTCATTTTCAGGCCTCTTTGCCAATCTTATTGCAGCTGCAGCAGCAGCACCCGAAGATATCCCAACCTGGACTCCCGAGGATCAATAGATCTTTTAGAATATTAATGCACCATAGTTCAATATAGCAAGGAGAGTCGATAATTTTGTTACCAGTAAGCCTTCTTTCAGAGCAAGAAGCCTTGCAGTTTCAATAGCTTCATCACTGGATACCTACAAGACAAACAGAAATTTCGTTGATCATCATCTTCCACTGATCTTTGAAATCATATCAAGACCATCATCGGGGAGGACTTAACTTGGATTACTTCATCAAGCAGGTTCACATCAAGAACTTCTGGAATGAAGCCAGCACCAATACCTTGAATCAGGTGCTTGCCTGTCTCAAGAACAGAAGTATTGATATCAGTTCCCTTTAACCCTCCAAGGGAAATCAAAGGAATAAAAAAATATTACATCAAATACAGCAAGTATATATTGAAGTAATACACAAGTATAGATGATGGTACCAGGCGGTCCTCCACTTATGACTGCACTTTCAACAGGTTCAACTCCATACACCTATACATAAGAAAGTAATTACACTGTTAATATGAACCTTTTATCGCTGCAAGTAAAATAACAATTACTTATCTTGGTCAACTTGGTCTAGAAAAGTCTCTCCAGTCCAAGACTATGAATCCATTTCAATTACCCAGGGAGAAACAAGAACTGACCTTTACATCTGGATTCTTTTCCTTAAGAAATGAACCTGCACCAGTCACCGTTCCTCCTGTACCAATACCCGAGACCAGGGCATCAACCTTCCCTCCAGAGTCCCTCCATATTTCTGGCCCTGTAGTTTCATAATGGATCTGCAATAATTTTGTTGATACCATTTATTTTGAGCTCCTCGCAGAGTTTCAACAAAAAGAGTAAACTTGTAGGCATATTCAAATTGAAAAGCAGTAGTCCAAGGGGCTTTCAAGAAGAGATGTGCTGAAAAATTATTTTCTGGGCATTGACAAACCAGTTTGAAAGAGTCCATGGAAGAAGCATAGAAAGGACAGAGAAGGAACCTTTGGGTTGGCAGGATTAGCAAACTGTGCGAGCATATAGCTGTTTGGTGTGCTGTTTAGTATCTCCACTGCCTTGTCCAGGACTCCCTTAAATCCCTTGGTGGGATCTGTGATGTGCAGCTCAGCCCCAAAAGCTAGGAGCACGATTCTTCTCTCAAGGCTCATCGAAGCAGGCATTATGAGAATAACTTTGTACCCTCTAACTGCTGCAACACATGCTAATCCAATGCCTGTATTTCCGCTGGTAGGCTCCACAATCACTGTCTTTAATCATAAATGTGCAAACATAAGTGTATTAGAACATGCAGGAAAATTAACTTCTAAGCCTCTTCTGTAGTTACCAATTAAGTCAGAAAAATGAGAAACAAGTTCCACTTTTTATCCAGATTGGGTTTAAGAAGAAATATTCCAAAACATTCTAAGGTAATTAGAAACAGAAACTGGGAAGAAGTCTCTAGCTTTCAGTTCTTTCACATCTTGAAAACAAAAGGGCACCAAGAAGTATGTCCTGGATTGTACAAAAGAGTGTTCTTTGCACAAAAAACAAAGTGAAAACCAGAGTTTTCTTTGCACGCAGAAAGAAATGGAGCCTAACACATTTGATCGAGGATAAAAGGAATCAACCTTCCCTGGAGTAATTAGCCCCTTCTCCTCTGCATCCTTGATCATACTATATGCAATCCTGTATCGCGGGAAATAGTCTCAGAAAGAGATAAAAGACAGACCCATTATAGACTACAGATCCTCCAAAATTATACCTGTCTTTCACACTAGCACCTGGCTGCATGAATTCAATCTTGGCGGCCACCCGAGCCAAGCAGCCTTCCACAACATTGTTGAGATACACCAATGGAGTGTTACCAATCAACTGCACAGACAGGGTAAAAACATGTAGGAATTGATAAGTGCATGTTTTTCTCATCTAACATGGGAAATATGCAACAATTTTGAACTTTGCAGAAGACAAGTTTCCATTTGGAGAGCTTCACCTCAGTAACATCCCGCTTGATGGTAAACTTGCTGCTCTCCATGAGTCGAGAGAATCTAAAAACCCAGCAAGGCAGCGGAAAAGTGAGCAAATTAGGTGGGCAAACTCATCCCCTCTCGAGACCATACCCAAGTCTCGATTTTCATAGGAAAATTTCAGCATTTGAGCTCGCACAGCACAAGGGTATTGCAGTAAAGCTATATATCTTTCATGAAACAGTGCAAACAAAGGCATGGATAACACCCACAGTGACAAAGCTGGAATACCTGGCACCGTGTAAAGCCTCGAACTGGCACTCCACTAGCAGAAGACGGAACCTATTTGAGCACAAAGCAAGATAGGCATGACATTTAAAGTGGATAAACAAAACAATAGGTCCATGTGGAACCAATAACTGAAAATGAAATTGGATGATATTTTAGCCACCGGAAATAAAAAGGGCATAGTATTTCCACAGAATTTCACTAGTTTACTTGCTGGAAAGTCATTTACGTGTAAACTAGTGAAGAAAAAGGCACACCAGCATCAAGGGTTTTGACTTGGAACTTGTTTAGCAAGTATTTTATGAGTAAATTTATCTTTGTCTTGACAAGCTCTACCATTCAAGGAAATAAACAGCCCTTAACTGACAAGGGTAATTGGTGAACTAATAGCCCTAAGAACCAGAAATTACAAGGATCATTAACTAGGGAACTCAGGGCATAGTTTGATGAGTGATTTAAATATTTAAGTAATCAACAAACTCTTTTTGACAATTTGGCTGAAGAAAACACAACAAATATATATATATATATATATATATTCAGGAAAAAGTATTTCTTTTTCCACTGAAAGATGATGTGATCTTTAATCCACTGGTCATCACAGAACAAACTTTGTCAAAGCAACTGTTGCCCTGACATGATTAACTATTTTATTGAGAAACATGGGGATTAAAACGGCACCAAAGTGCCTTCTCCGTTTCCATGTAAATAATAGATATGTCTCTCAGAAAAAATTCTAGTGAAACACAACAACCATGGTAGCAATTATAAGGAAGAAGGAAACTAATCTATTGGATAAAACAGAATATGAGCATCACTTAGACTTACCACCATCAAATTTTGTTAAGAAATCCTACCTCTCAGTACAAAGAGTAATGTTACTAGTTTATAAAATAATTATATAATATTACTAATAAATTAAATATTTTAATATTAAATATTAGTATATATTTAATTAAAATTAATAATTTATAAATAAATAATATAATTTTTATAATATTATAAATTAACAATACTTTTCTATTTTATTAAATTTATAATAATATTTTTAATTTACACACTTAATTAAATATAATTATTAGTTATAATTTTAAACTCAAACTCAACCAATTTATACAAAAATGTTATTATTTATTTTAGATATTTTTTCTACATATTTATACAAATTACGAAATTTTTAGTATAATATCGTATAAATTTACGAGCTAAATTAAATTAAAATGTGAAAAAATATTTTAAACTAATGAGTAAGTACTAATATATACTTAAAATTTATAAATTTTAAATAATTTAACATTTTCAATATTATAAAATACTGTAATTTTTTATTTTATATAATATAATATTACCGACTGTTATAAAATTATAAACTCAAATTTAAGCTTTTATATAAAAACTTGATATATATTTATAAAATTTTATTTAAGTGATTGTTAATTATCCACTCATTTAATATTAATAGATTATATTAGAATGGTGTAATACTTATTAACATATCTATATATTACACTAATAATTATATATTAAATAAAAAATATTATTATATTTTAAAATAATTATATAATATCATTAAACTTAAAATGTCTATATTAGTTAAAAGTTTTTTTTGCACAAAATAATTTTCCACATTTATCATTATTTTTCCACCTCCGTGGACGGAGACAATATTTAAGAGTTGAAGCAATCATGTTTGAATTGTGTGATTTAGTGAAGAGAAGGTTAACTATACTAAATATATTGTTTGAAGGGATGGATAGATATTTAATGAAAATTTGATAAAATGAATTTATTTTTTAATTAAATGCAATAATTTATTAAATAATATAATATGTATATATATTTAATTTATATTATATATGATAAAATAATATATATAATACAATATAACATTAAATAAGATATATATATTCATATTATATAATATAATTTAGTTATTATAATAATAAATTATTATTTTTTATATAATTAATGTTAATTATATAATAATAGTTATATATAAATATGATATATAGTAAACAATATTATATATATAACATGTATAATATTTTTATTATATAATTACATATTACTATATATATATATAATATTATTAATATATAAATTTATTTAAAATATATAATAATAAAATTAAAATTAATAACAAAATAAAATAATAAAAGTGTTATCCTTCTAAAAAGTATTAGAATAATTTAAACTAAAAAAGTTATAAATCTTCCGAATCCTCCAAAAGTGAGGAATTATATTTGGCTTACTCACTCAACCAGTAGTAAAATATCATCCTTATAGTTCAATTGTATTTCTATTTTTTTAAAATATTATTCTAAAATGTTAGAATGTTATTTTAAAAGTTGTAATATTTGATATTATTTTAATTAGTTAAAATTATATCATATTTTTTATATTATTTATTTATATTTTTATGTTAAATGAGCTATAAATATCTATTATTTAATAAATTGAGTAATTTATAAATAAATTTATTTTCCGATAATTTAGGACCATCAATAACCATATCTCATATTTATATATCTACTTTTTTTTTAATTTAATATGATTTTAGTGTTCGTCCCAATGAAACAATTATAAATAATGGGTGAATATGATGAGTTCACTATCTAGGTATTACAAATCAAAGTAAAATCTAATCTTTTCAAGTTCTAAAGAAACTGTTAAGCCTATGTATTTACTATGTTAGTGGAATAGAAAATAACTATTATTGTTGTCCATATGCCAATAAAATATAAAATGGCCCTCATTTGACTCATGTTTGATATGTAACATAATAATAATAAAAATGACTATGATTAATGTTTATTATTCAATTGGAATATAAAATAATTTTAATTATTTAATTTTTCCTAACATTTATGATTTTTCTAGATTAATATTTCATGGGCTCCCTGTTGATTTTAAGAGAGTAATGTTGGGATATTATGTTGGACTTTAAGGATCCTATTTAAAATAGTTAGGATATTTTATATAAATTTAATTATTTAAGATTATATTATTATTATTACTAGATTATTTTTTAAGATTTTTTTAAGTTAATAAATGAATATAAAATTTTTCGTACCCAATTAAATATAACTTATAACTTGATATGTTATATCAAGATAAATTTTATCATATGTTATATCAAAACAAATTTTAATCTAAAGTAAGGTTGTTTAATAATTTTTGAGTAATTATCCAAATTAGCACTTACCTCATAAATTTCACTTATATAGTTACATATGTCTAATAATTAGAGTTGCTCATTATATCTTAATTATTATATTTGAACCTTCAACTATTGTTTCTCCTTAAATTGTGATAATTTATTGTTTTGATACTTCAATAATTTATTCTATCTCGTGGTGCTTATATAATGTGATCACATGTTCACATTTTTACTTCTATCTTTACCCATATTTTATCAACTTTGAACAATTTATGTCCAATTGCTTATTTTTTTTTAAAAAAATTTCACTATAAATTAGAATAAATACATTTTTCACTATTTTTATACCATTAGTTGGCACACTCTATAAACTTTCAAATTATTCTTCCAAGTTAATTATTTTTCTCTTACCTATCTATTTAAACTCAATCAATCCTCATAATTTTAAAATTGGTTAATTTTATTTATCTAAAACCACCTAAATTTTTATCTAACTTATGATTTTGTCATTCCCTTCTTGAAGCTGCTTTGCTACTCATATTAGTATTTTATGTACCTACTAGGGTTAAAGATGTCATATTCACTCTAGTACTTACGTTTTAACTTATAACATTACTTTCATATATTAGTATTATCTATTTTTTATTTATCTTATATATATAAATTTTATATTTTCTCTAACACGTCTTTCAACCTTTTTTTTCACTTACACATAATTGTACATATAATTGTACATTATAGAGTTCTCCGGAACAAATTATTTAGAACCCTTATTTCTAACATTTGTAATATATCACGCTCTTTACTCTAAATATTGCACTACATCATTTTTTTTTATAATATGTTACAAAATATATTTCAGTAATACTTAGTATGTTATATTATGAACTGGTTTGGTCATAATCCTATAAACAACCCTATAAACAATCTACCACTCCTTTAAGTAAGGGTAAAGACGTACAAATTTTGTTAATAACAGAGTAAATAAAACAATTTAATAAAATTAAATTTTCAAGTAATTTTTTTCGTCATTAGTAAACCGTTAGCATAGTAAACATTAAAAATTTATAAATAATTTAATATTTATTTTTTTCTCTTATTTAAGAAAAGTTGTATTTCTTTATAGTGAAAAGAGTTGGGAAAAATTATTAATAATAGATTATCAACAAAAGTTGTAAATATAAAATAGTATATTCCTTTTTTTACGATAAAAATAGTTGGTAATAAGTAGTTATTAATAATAAATTATAGAAAGAAAAGGTAAAAGAAATTTCAATCCAAGATTTAATAATTGGTTTATTCTTAGTATAGGCAAAGTTAATATTATTGTAATAGAAATGAACAAAAACAAATAAATTTTAATTAATTAATAAAAATACCAATTGTTATTCCAAAAACTCTACCCAATTTATTTATTTCAAATAGCTGATGAGCGTAGGGTTGGAATATCTATTCCAACCCCCAAGTAAAGAACTGTTACGAGAAATTAATAAGTTTAGATAGGAAAGGGGATAAGGGAGGAAATGGTATAAGTAGGAAAAGGGTGGGGATAGGGAAAATGGCATAAGGGTGTGGGTGAATTTAGAGTCTTTTTAGGGTAATTACTTTATAGGTAGGAATTTAAATTTGTCAAAATTATCATTTTACAGTTTATAACTTAAAAAGTGATTACACTAGATTTTCAAAGTTTTTTATTATGATCCCCCAATATCAAAGTATACTTAGTTGCATTAAAAAATGACCACATAAATAAATTATCTATTTCTAGCCACTTCAGAAGCTGAAAGATGCCCCCAAAAATCAACTCAAGTATATTTTTATTAAAACCTAAATAAGTAAAAATTACTATTAACACCTAAATAACTAATTTTAATGAGAAGTAAAGAAAATTACGCTATTTACTGCTCTAAAACATCTTCCCCAACATGTGGGTCATTGAATGAAACTATAAAAACCAAAATCAGCATTTTGTCCAAAATTCATTTGGCCAATGGGGCAAAGACTTTAGTCTATTTAAAAGTAATTGAAAGCTTTTATTTTTTTCATAGAAATTTTATTATATTGTATAGATTGTTTCGCATAAGGGTAGGAGGAGAAGCCCTTATTAGTATAGATAAAAAAAAATAAATTTAGGCATGGATTAGAAAAAAAAAGACTTTCCGTGAAAATGGAATTACAAAAAGCTTCACCTCACCTGGTATATTTGCCTTCTTGCATCAAAGTAAAAATGAAGTATAAATAAGAGTGCATCAGTCAATGCAACAACATAATAATATTCCACTTCAAACAAGCTACATGCAGAGAAAATATTGCCATCAAAAGTGAATGACATCCTCCATTGCACTCGAAGATCAAGAAAACAACATGCTCACTTCTTCTTTCCTCCCTTAGCTGCGTCCCCTGCCTTAGTCTGGTAAATAAAATAGACAAGTTCTAGTTAAGCATATGTATGGGTTGTTGTAACAACAAATATATATGTAAAATCTACAAGCAGCTACTCATGCTCACCTTCTTGATCCCACGGATTTTCTTGGCACGGTTCTTCCTTTCCTTCATTTGCTTCCTTGATTTTGCTACCTTAGTATCCAGCCCATTCTGCCATCCAGAGTGTATTTGTAGATGTGCAAGATTCAATTAGATAAGAAGTCAGACTTTCTTAAGCGAATGAGTTCATGATTCAAAAAGAATGAAGAAGAGAAGTCTTGTTCATGATTTTCACAAAATCAACCTATATATGATATTTTAGCCCAAAATAACATATGGATGACATTGTAGAAGCCCTCAGCAGAGGGAAAATCGAGAGCTTACCCTGATAAGTCTGTACTTGGGCTCATATTTCTTGGCTGTCTCAACAGAATCATAGATCAAACCAAAGCCAGTGGATTTCCCACCTCCAAAGTGGGTTCTGAACTTAAATACAAATATTGAGTTCGGGTCCTTCACATCATACATTCTAGCAAGCTTGTCCTTTAGCTCTGCCTATATAATCCAACAGCCAACTTATTTCACTTTGAAGCAACAGGCATTCTATGGATACATCTAATCATATCAATAGGTTTAAACCGTCCATACCTTTGATACATTGGGTCTCCCAGGATGAAGGACATCTATAACCTACACAACCATTAGGTATGCACAAAGTCAGAAAAAGAAATCCATAATGTAGCTAAACTAAATTGCATTTCCTGACAATGGCAGTCATTTTTTCACTAAGCCAATGTGAAGAATCAGATTATCTCAATAACATTACACACCCTCTTGATAATTACTTGAGCATTTATACTCAACAAAAACCTGAGAAATGTATATCAGAATAATAAATTTCCTAATGCCAAGAAGTTTCAATCTCAACCTCCACTAATATCTCCAATTTTCCCCCATAGGTTTCAGCTGGGGAAAGTAATTAAAACCCCTTCCTAATTCCAAATCCTTGTTCTCATTAATTCTGTCTCATAATCTTCCACGATCAATGCCATAGAAAAAAAACGTTCATACTATATCTATGTATACCATAAAGTTGCACAACCAATCATCCTCTAAACACTGCATCTCAACTAATAACCTAATTCGCATGCTCCTCATCGATAAAAGTACAACCATAATTTACAAGAATATATAAATGCACAGAATACAAGGTTGAAATTTAAGCAGAAAAAAGAAAAAGTGGCTGACGAATTGCTTCCTGGAGAGGAGCCTGTTGGTCATAAACTTCCTAGTGCGAATAGTTACAGCCTTATCCGCCATGATTGTCTTCTCGTCTCTACTCTTCTCCTGCAGAGATCAGCCGTCAACCGGTTGAGCACGAGACGCAATACCCTACGACTTATTTACATTATTAGGGTTTTCATGGCAATTTTCAGTGAGGCCCAAGTCTTGTTGCAAATTTTAGGGAGGGCCCAAATAGGACACTCAACGGGTCAACACTCGGCAGGTGCAATTTTGTTTTATAATATAGTTTTGTTTGTTCGTCTTATTAAAATTGAAAACACACTTAAAAAATTAAGATCAAACTTATAAAGGTATGGAAATTTATGCAACTTATCAGCAAAATATTATACAAGTTTCATTTTCTTTTACCTAATATTGATGTATTTATCAATATTATTTTTATAATTTCATACAAAAATTAAACATTAATTTTTGAAAAACATTAGAAAGAGGCGTTCTAATTCTTATTAAAGAGATTTGATGAAGGTGATGGCCCTCACGTATTTGTAAGTATTTTTTTTAATTATCAAGTGTATAATGTATATAATATATAATATATAATATATGATCATGTAGGAAAAAATATCTTAAATATAAATATTAATATTGTAACTTATTAAACTATTCATCTACACACTTTATTACATGTGATCATTGTAACATATTTGTAGGGGTGGCTCATTTGTGTCTACAATTGGATTTGAAGAATATCTTCAAATGTCAATTCTCAATCTTAGAGAATTCACGAAGGTGAATTCTCACGTATAAGTAAACTTTTTTCTTTTCTTTCATTTACCGTATTCAATATATGTACAACCGTACGTAATGTTTTGTAAGTATAAAAATCATCGATTTATTTATTATCTTGATTGTATCTGTACTTAAAATAATTAATACTAAATGTTAAAAAAAATTATAAGATCACTAATTCCCATTTTTGAGTATTTTTAAAATGTATGATGGATTATATACGACCACTTCATCTCTATATCATTTGACAAATCGTAATTAATTATTATTCAAAACGCTCTTTGTCAAGAGTTCTCCTTTTGTAAAAGATATATTATACTTATAGTATACAAGTGGGGTGATTGAATAACCAAAAGAAGGCGTGATTCACATAGCGTGTGTTGATCCATGTCAAGCTCAAATTTGATAGTCACAAAGTCAACATGATAATATAATTTCCCAATTGTCATCCTTATTGTAGTGAATTATTTTCCCTCCCATTATCACAACTGCACTGTGGCCACTATTTTTTCATTTATTACAATTCACCTATTAAAATTATACTTCTCACCCTTATCACAATTCATAATTAAAACAATACAAATAACATATAGAAAATAATTCATTTGCTATCCATGGATATATTATATAAAAAATAAAAAAAATTTATTATTATCTAATCAATCCCTATATAAAAAATTTATAATAATTTATAAATTCACATCTACTCATATCATAAATAATTTCTAAACTCTTCCGTATATAGTTAAAAATTTTGGACTATATTCCTCATTTTTAAATGTTAAACTTATTATAATCTTTAAATTAATTATACTAATTCACATTTTTAAATTATTGCGCTTTAAATCTATTTTCAAACCTTTGATCTTAGAACATTTTTTAAACATAAGTATTAGTTTTTTTAAAATATTGAGTTTTAGTTATTTTTTAAATATGATATATTATCTATTTTATAAATATCATTTTTTTCCTTTTTATAAATACCAAGAGTTAGCCATTTTTTTAAATATTACATTTTAACTCATTTTATAATTTTTGAACCTTATACCATTTATAAACATTGGTTTGATCAATTTTTATAAAATTTCGATATTAGCCCATTTGTAAATATCATGCATTAACTATTTTACTAAATATTTGGATTTTACCACTTTACAAACATTAGGTTTTATTCCTTCTCACATTATCTAATAAATTATATTTATTCATTTTATACATTTTCTCATATTTCATAGCTGATTTTAAATGGTTAAGGATTCACCCAATTTTAAACAATTAAATATAAATTCATCATTTTTAGGCTATCATGTCACAACATCCTCTACAAAAATCGTATGAAATATCTCCGATTTTCAATTAAAATCATATTTATAATTTTATTTCTCTTTTAAATATATTTTTTAAAATATAATTATCAATACTTTTATAAAAGGGGCAAGTATTGAGTTAAATGATTTAATAGAATATGATATCATAAATTTTACTTTCTTGTTCGGGAATAACTCATATTTCACTTATTTCAATTATTGAATCATTTATATCAACTTATAATAATTACTTATACCAATTATATTCCTCACATGTATTTAACATTTATTTCAACTATCATAACTTATACATTACAATATTTTTTCTAAAATTAAAATTTTGCACTTAAAATTTGTTTCGAAAATTTACGCATCGCTAAACCTTTTTATACTACTCATCTCTTAATTTTTCTAAATTATAAATTTCTCAAAAACTTTTTCATAATTGTTCTAAATCACTAAATATTATATTTAAATTCCTAACTTTTTCAAAATAGTACTTTAATCCTTATACTCTTCCAAACTTATATTTATACCATTATACTTTTAAACTCCTCCATTTGAAACTCTAAAATTTTCTTTGGTCTCATAAGAGTTCCCAAGTCTCAAAAATTTCATTTAATGCTCTAACTTTCTAATATTTACCTTTTTGACCCTTAAGCTTTTCCAAAGTTCCACTAATGCCGTAGACTTTTGAAGTATTTCATTTGGGCTACTAAGTTTTTCAAGCTTTCTTTTGGGTCCATAAATTTTCTCTTAGCCACATTTGGGCTCCAAGTTTTATTATTTATTATTTGGCCCCATACTTTCCAAAAAATGTATTTTGGTCCACAACCTTTCTTTTCAACCAAAACACATCTCCTTGCTCAATAATAAATCCTAACATTCCACTAGTCATCTCCCTCCATGTTCCCATGGTCATTTTCCAACATGGTTCGACTAGAACAATGCGTTTTGGTACTCTTCAAAAAACTGAACAATTTTGATAAAATAGTGACAACTCGCCAAAGGCGGTAAGTTGGATGACGACGTGTGTAATACATAAACTTCATAAACATAATTACCAATACTTTCATAAAAGTGGCAAGTATTGAGTTCACTGTAAACCTTGTCCTTTGATAATAAGAAAAAATGGGAAAAGAACCGGTCATTTCTAAAGAGAAAATTGAGTCAGTTTATAAACCGTTATCGATAGAGAAAGGGCAAACCGAAAAATTTATAAATTACGAGTGACCTAAAGAGTCACAAAAGTAATGAGAAAGGACTTTAGGATGAATTGGAAGTGAAAACCAAACCAGTTCAGGTGAACCGGATTGAACCGGTTTGAACCAATTTCTAAATTCATTTTTCTAGGTGCCTTACAAATTCAAATTTGAAAAGTTAAGCCACCATTTGATAGAGAATAAATTTATATGAATTTACAAATTTTTAATTTTGAAAGACTCGGTCGAATCGGGCTTGAACCGGCCGATTTAAGCATTGAACCCGGTTTGTAATGGAATTAAGCCAACTTCAAGTTTGATTCCTCCAATCTTTACCTCACATCCCTTTAATTATTTATTCCTACTTAATCCTTCTCCTAAAGGTGTAAGGATATTAAGACTATGTTCTAGTGGAGTGAGTTCTAGGGGTACGCTTGAAATCAACTCTTCCTTGATGAATGATCTCTCAGTTCTGGAGTCAAAGAGGGCATGAACTTGTTGTCCCCATAGTTGTATATATCCTGATTGAAGAACTGTATATTTTAGAAGAAAACTTTTCTTTTTAAATAAAAATCTTCAGTTTACGTGATTCTCTTGAACTAATTTGGAGGGTTTTGGGGTGTACCCGCTATAGTGCTAGGGTCTCTTCTAGCCTCTTCCTAGGTGAGGTTGTATACCCTAGCTGGTACTCGTACCGTAGCGTCTTTACCTCACATCCCTTTAATTATTTATTCCTACTTAACCCTTCTCCTAAAGGTGTAAGGATATTAAGACTTTGTTTTAGTGGAGTGAGTTCTAGGGGTACTCTTGAAATCAACTCTTCCTTTATGAAAGATCTCTCAGTTCCAGAGTCAAAGAGGGCATGAACTTGTTGTCCCCATAGTTGTATATATCCTGATTGAACAACTGTATATTTTAGAAGAAAACTTTTCTTTTTAAATAAAAATATTTAGTTTACATGATTCTCTTGAACTAATTTGGAGGGTTTTGGGGTGTACCCACTATAGTGCTAGGGTCTCTTCTAGCCTCTTCCTGGGTGAGGTTGTATATGTCACGCCCCGACCCGGTTTGGCCGGATCCCCGTGATCAACCCGCCACTCTCCCGATTTACTAAAGGGTTTTCCCTTATATTATAAATCGTAAAGAGTGAGGCATTAACCTGCACCTTTTTCCAGGAATATCATAAATCAAAACTGCATAGTAATTTAAATTAGTTGTACCAATCTTGCAGGCGTTTAATTGCGCAAGTCCCTTAAGGTTCGGCTTTCCGGGACTTCCTAAAAGAGGTATAAGGGAGGGGGTGAGTACAACTACTCAGTGAGTGGGATTCAAATCTTTTAACTTTCAAGAAAAACATTTATATGAAGTGTGCCAGACTCCTTTGTTTTCAAAAAAAATCATTTCATTTAAAAATTCATCTTTTTCCATTATTTCTTAGTTATCGATGTGTCATCACCCAATACACATCCTTCATAATGAAGGTTACACACATTCGCAAGTCAGTATCACTACTGAACCCGCTAGTGGCTTCGGAGCGACTTTTCCTGCCACCCGGATAGAAGTACGACCACTTCTACCCTGGGAATGAGTGGATGTACGAAACATCTGACCCACAATCCCGAAATCACTTCTTCGTGTCCGTATGAGGACAGAGACCTCATCCCGTCCCCACCCCGGTCTCATGCGCTTAGTGCTACTCCAGATTTCACACAGACACCTGGAACGACGAACTGCCCTTATAGCCACCAGGTCGTCCAGTGCCCTTAGGATGCATCACTACCCCTCATGGGCATCTTGATGATCCCGTACTCATAGTGCATGCACAAACAATGTTTTCTTATATTGCCATGTAATATGTGGTGCCATTAGTCCAACGGCCCCGACTCTCAACTCAACCCGCAGCTGTTTGTCTTGACTAGTCCGTCGACCTGTCATGTCGCACTGCCGCTAGTTGACTGAGCATGTCGGTCCTATCTTGGTACCATGGCCAAACAATTCACTTATTAAGTTTTATGGCACATATATCATGTTCATTTACGAGCTCCTGCTCGTGCCAACTGGCCTTGGGCCCACTGTACGAGATTTTCAAAATCGGGCATTTCGCCCCCAAGTTCCAAAACCGAGGCCCTTGGCCTATCAGAGCTATTCGAGCTCCCGTCGAGAAGGTCTCCCAAATAGTTTAAGCATTGGCACACAGTCAGGGGAGAACACTTTCGACAAAAATAGGTTTTTACTATCCATCATACCGACCGGTATAAGGACATCTCCGTTCATAACCGATGAACGGGTTTTCAACTTCCTTCCAGGAAGTCTCATCATACCAACCGGGTATGATCTACTTACAACCCGTAAGTAGTTTTTCCGCATAACTTTCACATCACTTTCTTTAAGTAGTGATGATTAAAATACCACTAAATAGTGGGTTTTTATATCGAGGTACTTATCATCCCCAACCGGGTATGATGTTAGTAAACCCACTCACAACCGGTAAGTGGTTTTTAACTTTATAAGGTGTGCTCATCATCCCAATCAGGTATGATGTTTGTAAACCCACTCACAACCGGTAAGTGGTTTTTATCTTTAAGTTGTGCTCATCATCCCAACCGGGTATGATGTTAGTAAACCCACTCACCCGTTAATGCCGTGAATTCCACTAGACCGGTTCTTGGTATTCACGCGAGCTTGTCCTTGCTGGCGTTCCCGGTACTTCGTGTTCCGGTGAAGGCACGGCGGTCCGAGCTTTCGATCTGGGCAGATAGGTCTCATCCTGAGGTTCATCCTTTCGGTCCTAATTCGGTCGTGGAAAGGCTGAGAAAGTGTTGGGAGGGCTTGAAATGGCCGATTTCAGCTTGGCCGAAATAGGGCAGCTTCGGTCCGCCGGAGTTGCTTCACTATTCCATCATGTCGGCGTTTCTCCAACGATACTCGGATTGATTGGAGTTTGCTATCAGATAGCTGTCTTCCCCCTGGTTCTAAAGAGCCCGACCTTTGTTCAAGTCGAAGCTCTCGTTCGAGCTTTACCGGGAAATGGAGCAGTAGAGAGAGAGAGAGAAGTGTTCGGTGTGAGGAGAATGAAATGGGGATGAACTCTTTATATAGTTGTAAAACACGTGTATTAAATGGGCGAGATTTATTACTGGTATTAATATTGCCATAAATTATTGGTATTAATTCCAATAATTTAATTTCGGTATTAATTTTAATAAATTAAATTTCGGTATTAATTCTAACAATTTAATTTCGGTATTAAATTATTTGTATTAATTCCAATAATTTAATTTAGGTATTAAATTATTGCTATTAATTATATATTAATTTATGATAAGGCGTACATACAAATTTTTGACCGAAATTTCGGGTTACAAAAAAAATTCATACTTCCCAGGAGATCACCCATCCTCACATTATTATCAAGTAAGCACGCTTAACTTTAAAATTCTTATGGAATCTAGTTCACTTAAACCACTTTGGTTTTTATTTTCTAATTTGTCTTAAGTTTCTTTTCCAAGGTTTAAAGAACCCTTTGGATCACCCGAGAGTTGTAAATTCCCAACTTGCCCGTTCAGAAATAATCGGGTTTGTAAACCGGTTCTAAATCCTCACTTGGTTTGACCGGTTCTTTTCCTGGTTTTCCTTAGCTCAAAAGGGCGGGTTTTACAGTATACCCTAGCTGGTACTCGTACCGTAGCGTCTTTATCTCACATCCCTTTAATTATTTATTCCTACTTAACCCTTCTCCTAAAGGTGTAAGGATATTAAGACTTTGTTCTAGTGGAGTGAGTTCTAGGGGTACTCTTGAAATCAACTCTTCCTTTATGAAGGATCTCTCAGTTCCAGAGTCAAAGAGGGCATGAACTTGTTGTCCCCATAGTTGTATATATCCTGATTGAAGAACTGTATATTTTAGAAGAAAACTTTTCTTTTTAAATAAAAATCTTCAGTTTACATGATTCTCTTGAACTAATTTGGAGGGTTTTGGGGTGTACCCGCTATAGTGCTAGGGTCTCTTCTAGCCTTTTCCTGGGTGAGGTTGTATACCCTAGCTGGTACTCGTACCGTAGCGTCTTTACCTCACATCCCTTTAATTATTTATTCTTACTTAACCCTTCTCCTAAAGGTGTAAGGATATTAAGACTTTGTTCTAGTGGAGTGAGTTCTAGGGGTACTCTTGAAATCAACTCTTACTTTATGAAGGATCTCTCAGTTCCAGAGTCAAAGAGGGCATGAACTTGTTGTCCCCATAGTTGTATATATCCTGATTGAAGAACTGTATATTTTAGAAGAAAACTTTTCTTTTTAAATAAAAATCTTCAGTTTACATGATTCTCTTGAACTAATTTGGAGGGTTTTGGGGTGTACCCGCTATAGTGCTAGGGTCTCTTCGAGCCTTTTCCTGGGTGAGGTTGTATACCCTAGCTGGTACTCGTACCGTAGCGTCTTTACCTCACATCCCTTTAATTATTTATTCCTACTTAACCCTTCTCCTAAAGGTGTAAGAATATTAAGACTTTGTTCTAGTGGAGTGAGTTCTAGGGGTACTCTTGAAATCAACTCTTACTTTATGAAGGATCTCTCAGTTCCAGAGTCAAAGAGGGCATGAACTTGTTGTCCCCATAGTTGTATATATCCTGATTGAAGAACTGTATATTTTAGAAGAAAACTTTTCTTTTTAAATAAAAATCTTCAGTTTACATGATTCTCTTGAACTAATTTGGAGGGTTTTGGGGTGTACCCGCTATAGTGCTAGGGTCTCTTCTAGCCTTTTCCTGGGTGAGGTTGTATACCCTAGCTGGTACTCGTACCGTAGCGTCTTTACCTCACATCCCTTTAATTATTTATTCCTACTTAACCCTTCTCCTAAAGGTGTAAGGATATTAAGACTTTGTTCTAGTGGAGTGAGTTCTAGGGGTACTCTTGAAATCAACTCTTCCTTTATGAAGGATCTCTCAGTTCCAGAGTCAAAGAGGGCATGAACTTGTTGTCCCCATAGTTGTATATATCCTGATTAAAGAACCATATATTTTAGAAGAAAGGTTTTCTTTATTAAATAAAAAACTTCAGTTTACATGATTCTCTTGAACTAATTTGGAGGGTTTTGGGGTGTACCCGCTATAGTGCTAGGGTCTCTTCTAGCCTCTTCCTAGGTGAGGTTGTATACCTTAGCTGGTACTCGTGCTGTAGCGTTTGGCTTATGGTTCCTGGAGTTCCCTTGAGGTGGTCCAAGAGTATTCCTCTGCCCATTCTTCCTGAGAGTGGGATAGTCCTTTGCAAAGTACCCTACTTGTCTACAGGTAAAGCATGCTCCTCATGGTTCTTTTGACACTTTGGACAGCGAGGGTTTCCTTGAGGTAAGGTGGGGACCACTCTATGGGGAGGTAGTGGCATGTCCCTTCTCCTTTGAAATGCCATTCTATTTCCCTATTTTGGACCGTTATGCTCCTTCTATCCTCCCTAACGATTTAGACTCTTATCCTCCTTTCAGATCGTCTGTTCCATTCGACGGTGTCGAGTCTGTACTAGTCGCTCACACTCATGAGCCATACTGATTACTGCTGCCAGGTCCATGGGGCGTCCTAGTACTCCCATATGGTCTCAGATATTCATATTGAGACCGTCCACGAACCTCTGGCATATGTCTGCCGACCCAGCTAGGTCAAGAGTAAAGGGTCTTAACACGTTGAATTTTGTCTCGTACTTTGATATGGAGTTAAGCCCATGCCAAAGCCAGATGAACTCCTACTTCTTCTCATTTAATAATTGAGGTGCCAAGTACTCCTCCGAGTACCTCTCCTCGAACTGTTCCCAAGTGGGGATGGTGGTATGTAGGTTTCAAACATTGTCCCACCATCGTTTGGCACTTCCCTCCAGGAAGAATTTTGTCAGGATCACCATATCCTCTGGTGGTATCCTGACGATTCTCATAAACTTCTTAATGTTTGCCAGCCAATCTATGGTGGCTCCAACATCCTTTTCTCCGAGGAAGGGTTTACACCCTAATTGCCGGAGAGTCTTGAGGTTTCTGGGAATGTCTATTGGAGGGGGATGGTTAATAGGGGGAGGATGGGATTGTACTTCCTCCAGTTCAACCCGAGAATTGGTGCTTGCCTCAGGGATGAGGTTAGGTTGCCCAAATACACGGGTGAACTCATCGTATAATTTTTGGTGCTCCGCACTGAGTCTAGGAGGAGTTGTCTAAGCTTCTCTGGGAGTTTCTACAGGTAGGGGTGGTTGGGCAGTGTTGGAGACTGCAACCCTAGTTCTCTTGATTCCTTTCTTTGGAGCCATTCTGAAAATTTTAAATCACTCCTATTAGTTACTATATTTTCTAGTCTTAATTATGTATTCAAGAAAACATGCTCTGATACCACTCAAGTTGTCATGCCTCGACCCAGTTTGGTCGGATCCCCGTGATCAACCCGCCACTCTTCCAGTTTACTAAGGGTTGCTCCTTATTATAAACTGTGAGAAGTAAGACATTCTTTAATCCTGCACCTTTCCTGTAATAACATAAATCATGTCTTAGAGGTGTGTCAGTTGGTGGTCTTTGGGTAACCTTTCCGGGATTACCTAAAAGGGATATAAGGGAGGAGGTGAGTACAACAACTCAGTGAATGGTTTTCAAAGTTTAACTTTTAGAAAAAATGTTTGAATCAGAGTGTGTTAGACTCCTTAATTTCTTTTTTTTTTAAAACATTTCATTCTCAAATTCAATTTTTATAACCATTCTCATTACCAAGGTGTGTTTATCACTCAACACACATCCTTCGTCATGAAGGTAAAACACACAATCGTAGGCCAGCCTGTCCACTGTACCCACTTGTGGCGTCGGAGCGACTTTACAGGCCACCTAGATAGAAGCACGTCCACTTCTACCCTAAGAATGAGTGGATTCGGGGAGAAGTCATCTACACGTATGTATTCGGGGAGAAGTCATCTACATGCATGTAGTCTCCATTTTCTCCGAGGGTCGCTGGAGAAGCACCAGCATGATTGAACAATGAAGCAACTCCGGTAGACCGAGCCCTCTCAACACCTCCACAACCCTCCTACAGCTAAATTAGAGTTGAAAGGTAAGCCAATTTGGCTCCCTTCTGTAATTTTCGACCGGTGCTAAAGAGAGAACCGATAGAACTTCAATGATAAAATTATCACTCAATTCGACATTAATTAATGCAATTCTTGATCCTAGGATAAACCTTAGAATGAGAGCTATCTGCCCAGATTGAAAGCTCGGACTGCCGT
This sequence comes from Trapa incisa, assembly GCA_030064435.1. Lineage (NCBI taxonomy): Eukaryota > Viridiplantae > Streptophyta > Magnoliopsida > Myrtales > Lythraceae > Trapa > Trapa incisa. Next base: position 15,210,798 of record CM057780.1, on the reverse strand, counting down.
GCCCTCGATGGTAAGCTTTCGAAGCTTTCTCTCTCTAAGTCTAGTTTTCCAACGGAGCTCCATTGGAGCTCATTCCGGCATCAAATCGTGCGATTCAAAGTGCAATTGAATCATATGACGGTGTAAGAACTCTAATGTAACTTCAATTTCAACAATTAAACTCATTTGATCAGTCAATTTGATGAAATCAAATTCGGCAGAGTTAGAAGGTTAAAATTGGGGAAAATTTGGAAATTTCAAAAATTAGAGGGACTAAAGTGTAATGTCATAAAATTGACGACCAATTGGGCATGATAAAGATGTTGGAGGACCAATTGGCACATTCCGAATCAAACATTTTTCTTAAAAGATAAAATTTGAAAACTCATTCACTGAGTCGTTGTACTCACCCCTCCCTTATATTCCTTTCAGGTAATCCCAGAAAGCCTACCCTAAAGAACACCAACTATTATGCCCGACTCGGTTTTTAAATTGAAAATGACCAATTTTTTCCCTGGTTTTCTTGTTATCAAAGGACGGGTTTACAAATACCCAACCTCTTATACATTTTGCAATTCAACCAACTTCTCCTATTGAATAAAACTCACCGAAACCTATAGTGTGATATGGCAGCTATGTGGGCTCACCGACCATTCGGCCCATCATTATCCATCATTTGAATTAAAGTTCACATCCTCTACTACTCATGCCCACTCTTATTATGGACATGAACCGAGTCCGCATCATCTGGACTGGTATGTCGAATCAAATGCTATTAGTCATATTACTAATGATGTGTCACACTTGTCTATTTAGGACGATTCGACACTCTTTGAGCACCTCACGATTGAAGACGAGACATGTTTAACTATTATCTCTTCTGTATTTACCTATTTAACCTCACATACTTAATGTTTATCACTTACAAATATTTATTATGTTCTCAAAATTTCTCTCAACTTATTGTTCGTCTCTTGTTTCACTCAAGACAATTCATGTTATTTTGAATTATATTCTACTCATTTTCTTATCAAAAATCTCTTTTCTCATCAGTAGCTTCTCCATGGGAGTCGTAGGAACAGTCTCTACTATTTGTGCACTCATCATAATATTTCTTCTATTGCTTGTATTAGTCGCATCAAGTCTATTACTCAGTGGTATCAATGTTTGGATCACCTTTTTTTTTCAAATTATAAGTCGTGTGCTTTCCCATTATTTATCAATGAGTAATATTTCCTTATCTTTGCCCTTATCTTTCTCATAAACTTCAACCTCATTCCACTCCTTGTTTGTTTCTTTGGTACCATTCCAATTATCTTGGATATCATTGTCTTGATACTCACACATGATGCATATTTATTTGTCGCACAATCCACTTTGATGAATCTGTTTTTTCATGTGCTTCCTCTAGTTCCACATGTATGACTTCCCCTCCTCCTGCGCTGCACCTCCCCACACATATCCCGTCTCCACCTCCAGACTCAGGTAGGTTACCCCAATCTCTTGTACAAACACAAGTTGACTCACATATTATTTTTGTTAAGAATGATCAAGTTGCACCCTCTTCCTCTCCTACATTGGATCATCCTCCTGTTCCACCTCCAGTTTCGCGTATAGTGACTCGCTCTCAAGATGGTAGTTTACCCTCCGCAATGCTTCACTATTGATCCTATAGTATTCATTGCCTCTATGGAACCCCGTACTTATTCCCAAGCTTTTCGTCACTCCTTTTGGGTTAAGGCTATGAATACTGAGTTCATCGCTCTTATTCACAACCAAACTTGGGATCTCGTGCCTGCTTTACCTGGTTGGCCTATTGTTGGGTGTAAATAGGTTTAAAAAATCAACTATCATTTTGACGGTGCTCAATATATGGCTCGTCTTGTTGTCAAGGGCTACTTCGAGCGCTCTGTCTTGATTATGATGATATCTTCAAACCCGTTATTAAATTTGTCACTATCTGGGTAATTCTTTCCCTTTGTATCTTTCAATTAGTCCATTCGTCAGCTTGATGTGCATAATAATTTTCTTCATGATTATCTTAATGAGGAAGTCTATATGGATCAATCCCCTGGATTTGTTGATCCTTGCTTTTCTAGCCATATTTGTCGCCTGTGTAAATCTTTTTATGGCCTCAAATAAGCTCCTCGTGCTTGGTTCTTCCACTTGAGTTCCTACCTTCATCATGTTGTCTTTTGTAGCTCTGCTGTTGATAACTCTCTATTTATCTACTGCACGACTGAGTTTATCATTTTTCTACTTATCTATATTGATGATATTATTTTTAGTGGTTATTCTGTTGCACCCATTGGGAACATCCTTAATACCCTTAATAGGGAATTCTCTATTAAGAATCTTAGTACTCTTCATCATTTTTTGGACATTGAAGTTACCACTCACTCTCATGGTCTATATCTCATCCATCAGAAGTATATTTGTGATCTTATCTCACGGGTTGCCATGAGTACTTGTAAGCCCATTTTCACGTCAGTTGTCTCTGGTCCCTGACTTTCACAATATGATGAACTTTCTCTTCCTAATTTTACTGAATATCGTCACCTTGTGGGCTCTCTACATTATATCACTCTTACTCGACTTGATATCACATTTGCTATTCATCATTTTTGTCAATTTATCATCGCCCCACTACTACTCATTGGATTATTGTTAAGCGAATACTCTGCTATCTTCAAGGGACACTTAATCATGGTCTTATTCTCTGGTGACATCCTTCTTCTAGTTTTCACTATTTTTCTGACGCTGATTGCATCAGAAATCTGGATAATCGACACTTTATTAGTGACTTTGCAAATTTTTTTGGTCACAATCCTATCTGCTGGATCTCTAAGAAACAACGGACAATCGCTCGATTTAACACTAAGGCCAAGTACAAAAGTATTGTCAATGCAACCAATAAGCTAATCTGACTTCAGTCTTTTCTTAAATAACTTGCCATCTCCCCCACTCATTCTTCAATCATTTGATGCAATAATTTTTCAGCCATTTATCTTACTTCTAACCCCATCTTCCACGCTCATACCAAATATATTAAAATTGATTTCCATTTTGTTTGTAAATAACTTTATCAAGGTTTACTAAATATTCGTTTTATTGGTATTGGTATTACTGCTCAATTAGCTTATTTGCTCACTAAATGTCTCCATTCTACACAAACTTCCATTAAATATGTGGTAAAATAATAAACAAAACATCATTTAATGTAGCGATTGTACATATTATTTGAATTTATCAAATCACTTAATATAGTAATTGTACATATTAATTTAATTTTTTATATATTTTTATTATTTATATCTGAATTGTATATAAATAAAATTAAATAAAACAATTAATAATACATTACAATTTAGAATTTCATATATTTGAAGTGTGTTATTTCTCCTATATCTTTTCTTACTTTGCTTTACAATGTACAAATGAATACCTTAAATGGCATGATTGTTCATCTACACATGGTCTGCTCATTGTAATTACTATGTAATAACTCATTTGTTGTTGTTTTAACTGTGACTCTATACTATATTATTGATAATCATACAGCATGTCTAGGATACAAAGATTTTTCAAAAGAATGATGCTCCTCAGAGATGTATATACCGAAGGCATTGACAGAGGGAGAGGGCAGGGTGGTGAATCGGGCATTTCTTTATCGAGCAATTCTTACTCGCTTATAGAATACCCTCATCCATCACGTCACAATCTCGGTCCCTTTGGGTCTCCCGATCGGGGTTGGCCACTCAAAGCCAAAGTTCTTCATGTGATGATGGCTATAGATCTATACCCATCTCAGCTGGCTACTCAGTAATCCTAGAAAGAGCTCAAAATCTCATGATGAGACCAATAATCTCTTGACAATGATAGAATTTCTTTCTCCAACTCTGAATCTGCTGCTTTTGGCTGTATTATTGATTCGTTCAGCCTTTCACATGCTTCATCTGTGTGACTGCAGCTGAGATCAGAGCTGACCCAGCTAGCTCACCACTGTCTTGTTGATCCCAGATTTCTCGGTAGTCCAACTGGCATCTTGAATTAGTGCATTCTTCTCCAGTTCCTTGATGATTTGATTCCTTAAACTGGTAACTTATCTCCTCAAAGCGTCCGTGCATTGAAGCAGCACATCCCAAGCATTGAACATGCACGTTCGTCAATCGGAGGTTGTGGGACAAGCACTTCATCAGCGAGCCCGAAGATGTGCGATTGGAGAGACAATTGTGGCAGAAGCCCTCATTCGTGAATCGGGGCATCTCCTCGATCATGGGACCTGGCAACCATTCAGGCACCAACAGACATATCTCTTCATCAATCAAATCTGCTATTTGGGTCACGTCTTGGTCATTTATGTCCAATTCTGCAACCATCTCAGTGGCAACACTAAGTGCTGTATCAGAGTCTATGTCAAAGGTGAAAAATATGTTCCGAACTCGACCTGCAAGAAAACTGGATATGTTATAGAAATCAATTTTAACCAAAGGTCCTTTTTGAGAGTTTGGTTCTAGAAAACAAGAGGTAGATTTCCAACCTTCCTTATCAGCAATCCTGAGTTTCAGGTGCACACTTCCATCTTCTCTTCTCTTCCCTTTAATGGAAATGTCGACACTTGCATACACCTCATCATCATGATACTCGAAAAGTTTGACCCCACTAGGTTCAAGTTCACCTGGATATCCACACTCATTCTGCATTAGGCAGTCATATCCATTGACATAATCTTTATCATCAATATGGAGGCTGTCACTATGATTATGACATGGTTGCTTCACCATGGGACCAAGATCATTTTCCCATGCATAATCCATCCATCTCAAGTCTGAATGGGGTTCATCCACTCGGAGAAAAGGGTCTTGGAGGAGCTCCCTTGCAGAGAGCCTGGAAGAAACTGTTGCAAGGCATTTCTCCACGAATACCCGGACTTGGGGCTCATTCAATTTGTACAAAGCATGGGGCATTTTACCCTGAGGGATGTACACAACATAACCAAGTGTTAAATGAATCTATTTTCTCCAAAAACTTCAACAGAAAATCTTTTGCAACCTTTCTAAAAGGAGACCCAAAGGTTCTTACAGATATAACTTTCTTATAGATCTGGACAGGGTGAGTGCATTCGCTGTATGGATATTCCAAAGTGACCATTTCCAGCACACACATCCCGAAGGAATATATATCAACCAATTCATTGTACGACTCCTCGTAAACTTCTGGTGCCATGAACTCCGGAGTCCCTGGTCAGATTCTCCCACAAAATTAATCTCAACTGCGCAATAAATTAGGCCCAACTCTGCACTTATCACCCTCGTAGGCAAACTGTTAGGAGATGCAGGTTAATACTTTCTACTTACCGACGCAGTGAGCAGCGTGGGATTGACGGAGTACAGCAGCCAGCCCAAGATCGCCGATCTTGACCTCTCCCTGGTTTCCATTGATGAAGATGTTGTCACACTTGAGGTCTCTGTGGATAATCGGTGGGTCATGGCTATGGAGATAGAGAAGACCTCTCAAGATCTGCCTACACCAATGCTTCACTGCTCTAATATTCACTTTCCTGTGCTTTAGCCTATACCTAATCAACCAAATTCCATAGCAAGTTAGATCCCAGATGGCATAAGAAACAAAACTATTGGAAGCTTATAAGCACTTTAGTTAGTCCTTACTGCCTCAAAGTCCCAGAGGTGAACATCTCAGTGACAAAGTTGATGTTCCTATTTGCTGTGTCCACCCAAGAAGTGTAGAACTTCATGATGTTCTTGTGCTTGAGCGTCTTCAGGAGATGGATTTCACAATAAAGCCTCTCAAGATCCTCGGGGCTCTGAAGAAAATCATAGAGCTTGACTTGGTTCCATGCAACTTCCATCCCTTCATACTCATCAAATGCTCTATATCTGAATCAATCACACCCCAAAAAATCAGTCCACAAATCCACGGTGACCCATTTGCAGATTCTTAACAACAGCTCTAAAAAAATGCTTAATTTCCATAAAGGATCTCGAAGATGCTGAGCTTTGGAAGAAATTTCCAAAATGGGGAGTACATGAAAAGGGCGTCAAATTGAAGACGTACACTATCTTCGTAGCTCCTTTCCCTAGGATCTCATTGTACTGCAAAGAGAAGTTTTCATCCAGCTGAATGAATCAATAATAAGGTAAAAGGAAAAAAGAAAAAAAAAACAAAAGAAAGGAGGGAAGAGATAGCAAGTACCCTGCCGTATCTGCAAGTTGGATCAACCTCTACAAACTCTGAGCAAGCATTCATCCTCCCGATCCTCCAACCTCAGGCTAGTCGATGATCTTCCCTTCTTCCCTCCCCTGTCCCTCGATTCTAAAGCTCACCCTTCAAGAGGGACGATTAACCCTTCCCGAGAATCAGAAGGACAGAGGAAGATTGATGCAGCAGCGGTTACTTGAGAAAGAAATGCTTCTATAAACAAGCTTAATAATACAATCACCCACCTGATAGCTCCCAACTTGTGCCATAGGATGCAGGACAAATGAGGGAAGGGAGAGAGAGAGATTGGCTTTTGTTAGCACTAGGGAGCTATCTATATGAAAGGCTGGAATGATACGAACTCGAACTCAATACGTCATCCATGGAATCATCCACGGGAAGTTGATATTCATATAAATAATTCTCCCACAATATTTCTGTTTATGGAGAATTTCTTCTGGCTCCTTATCTTTTGATATCAAGCCATAAAAATAAAAATATTTATTTTTTTATTTATGATATATTAATATTCTTTTATCAATTAATTTAACATGAATAATATTGCATATCCATTTTGGTCAACATTTTGACATGATTATGACAAAGAGCGTATATGCAAAGATGTCAAGAGTGTCACATCTTTGACCACATGATGGTTATTTCTTGCTTATTTGCGCGTGGAAAATTATTAAAGTAGGTTCATAGACATCAATATAAGTTGGACTATAAAAAATCGTATAAAAAAGAATAAAACTATAAATACAGTTGTCCATAAGACAAGGGCCAAAGGACAGTACGACTTGTTCTAATCCTATGTCCTGTCCATTTTCCAGCCATTGCAGACCTGGAAAAAACCGACAACGACAAAGGCAATAGGGAGGAGGATCCACGGATCCCCCTAAAAATTCCCCTCGGTTTGTCTTGATAGGGGTGGGGGAGAATGAGATGCCCCCTCTTCCTCCCCATGGCCTATGGGGACCTTAGCAGTGGAAGAGGGTGTCTCTATCTAGCAAAGAAGGAATAAATACCTCTAATGGCCTTATTCTTTTATTTTTATTTTTTAATTGATTATTATTTTTATGTCACCACTAAAATTAGGAAAATTCTAAAGTTCGAATCTGTTTTAGAATTCTCATAAATTTAACTCATACTTTTCGTGGTAGTTCTCCAAATTTTTCTCAAAATTTAGGTTTTTTTTTAATTTTAATATTATTTTTCTTTTTATTAGTATATATTGATGTGGAAAATGTAACTCATACTTTTTATTTTACTAATATGATATTAAAGGAAAAAAATGTTTAGATGAATGTATACTCCGCCGCTAATATGAGACCATGTGGGTTCCCTCATTCTCTCTCCTTGTATAATATATATATATATATATATATATATATATATTTATTTATTTATTGTACATATGACTATGAGACCAAGGGCACACATACATGTTTGATTGGGACGTCGATCGATGGACTCGGAAGAACATATCCCAACATATATCCGACAAGGTACTAAAATATATATTATCCAAGATTATAACTCAAATGATATCAATATGTAGATCTTGTCTCCGGCACTCAACTCCACTCCTCTCTAAGGCCATCACTCCCACCTCTTCTCCTCTTTCGTGATGTACAAATTAAGTATTATCGGCAGTTTTTTTACCTATAAGGTATAACTTTTATTAATAAAGAGAATTAAGATTTACGTGAATTATTACGTATCAATTTATTCTTATTAATTACTATTAGATTAAATATACACCGTGATTAATTCGTTATCTATTCTCGTAAATCAATTTTTTTATTTAATCATCTATCTGTTATAAATACGAGATAATTTGAGCGTATATGCTATAGGTTCAATTATTTGAATAATTGGGTAATGATCAATATACATTAGTTTTAATTTTTTTCACTGTTATAACTTTAAAATCCTTTTCCATAGTGATATGTTAATAAACAATTTATCCCCATCTCGAAATTCAATTCTCCCCATCTAAGTTTAACGTAACTCTTTTATCGATATTGAGTCGTTTTTATTCAATTTCTTATCAACTTAATCTTTTCTAATAACCTTTATCTTTTCGAGCTTTATTTCTCCTACTACATCAAATAAACTAGTTAAAGATATAAGTGATACTCTCTAGTAATAATAATAAGATTAAGTAAATAACAGGTTGTAAGTAATGTCGTAGCTCAAAATCGATATATAAATTTACTGAATTGTGAGATCATCCCACTCCATTAAACCTTTTCAAGTGTGTGTAAAGGAGTACAAATAATTATATGTCAGCCTCAACCTCCAAACACATGCAATTAAAATACGAAATTTAAAAAGTATGCATAAATATTATTTTACTTATAATTTATTTTATTTTTTAGTGAAAATTCTAATTTATTTTTGAGCTCATTGTATACTTTATAATTTTTTTATTTTTTGTTGAATTTCGTAAAGTTTTTATTTTGAGCATTTGTTCCATTAGTTTTACTGAGTGAAAGTACCCACGAGAAAAGTAAATGTGGCACACTTGATACAAACCACAGAGGATATAACAGGTTATTCTACTTGAAAAAGTTGAGAGAAGGTTAGCGTAGAGAGGTTGAACCTCACCACTAGACGTCAACAATAAGGGGCATGACTCAAATTATAGGTTGTCACAGCGAGTATATTATTGTTGTGTATTATATATGTTTGATAAAAATTCATTTTCATGAAAAAATTGTCTAATAATAACATGTTTTAAAAGTAAAATTCCTTGAAATATTTTATTATCCCATATTAATATTTTCCCTAATGTTGTGTTCGTTAACATGACATCCTAATATTAATACCTTATTTATTAATTATCATAGCTTATCCCTCTCCCTAACTCATTTTTAGTATATATTGTTTGCAAGCTAGTTGCTTATAGAGTTTTGAGATAAATTATATCGATAATAACTATAGGAATTTTTCCAAGCAATAAAGATTTTGGGATTTGGGAGTTTGTAAAATAATTATCGATAAATTATAATCTTTTTGCAAAGTTTAAACTTTTTTTCTAAAAATAGAATTTTTTATGTTATAAGTGCATTATCGTCCTATATATTGTGATGTTAGTTTAATCTAAGAATAGGAAGTTTTGACCTAATCTATGCTTTTTTTTTTTGCATGAAATCCATGCAGAATTAAACCATCAATTAAGATTTTGCACTCCATTTTTTCAATTGTTTGACTTCCAAAGCTATTTATTGCTCACTAATTGGAGTTGGTTTGTGACTAAGTTATAAGTTCAACCTTAACTTTTTGTGGGGGCAACCACTAATTAATAGATGGGATTTTTGTGAGTTTTTTTTTTAAGAGTTATAACACGTGCAACTTATAACTTGGACTAATTGAGCATGATTCACTCCAATGGCAAGATGAAACTTTCATTCCTTTTAATAAAATCTTAGAAGAGGTTATTATGTCAACCCACCTTTTTATGACATGCAATTTAATAAAAAATTTGGTTTTGTAGGGCAGTACAAAATAGGGTAAGAATAGGTGAATAGGAATAAGATAAAGCTGATTTTTGGTATCGAATAATCTATCTCGATTTTTTTTTATTTTCATATTTATGGTAAAATTATATTTTTTTTCTATTTTTGATATTCTCGATAATTTGAATTATATTTATCTTAATCTAAATTAGTTTAAACTAAATTTACATAAATCCAAATTTCTTACTCATATTTCTATTTTTTAATCCAATTTTGATCCTATATCTCCTCTTTATTACTTTTTGATTAAGGATGTCAATTGAAATTTATCAAGATTATTTTAGTAAATTTATAAATTTTTTATTGGGTCGATTTTCAATCAAACTTTCAATTTATAATTTAATTAAAAGAACTTTTTTAAAAATTTTGGTATTACAAATAGATATTTACAATCTCCTTAATTATTAGCATTTCAGGTAAGTGTACTCCATGGTATTTCAGGCACTTGAAACATAAATAGTGGGATTCTCTCTTAATAGTTTTAATTCTCAAGCCACAAATATTTTAAGAGTTATTATGGCTCTTGTTTTGTTTGTTTAAACAAAGCCTTCGGTCCCTATCATGGGAGTGGCCTGCGATGCCTAGATGTATTTCTGTTTTAGAAAATTCATTTCTCTCTCGCGGGTAGTTAGGACTTCACTCGACTACTCTTTTTTATTCTTTTAGGCACTTTGTACCTTGTGGTTATTATCATATTTTTCGTCATAATCTATTTTTTTATTTTTATTATTATTTGGAAAATCTAACCCATATCAATAATAATATAATGGATGTGTAAATATCATATACGAGGTGCATAATCCTACTGTAAGATTGAATTGACTCTCAAAATAAGTTAATGATAAAATTGTAGGGGGGTAAATTTCAGTTTTTTTCCTCTTTTATTTGCCTCATAAAAATAAATAGACAAATTAGGCATCCTGCTTAACGATACATGTAGATAAATAATTAGTCAAACTAATAAACTAAGTCATAATTGAGTTGAGCCCCATAAACCTCAAACATCTCGTCTCCTTCCACTTGATCTCAAGAGTACATTAGGATATCTGCACGTGCCTTGATCTCTTCAAACTAACACATATCAAAGCCGTTAAATTTCAAATAATATATATTTTTACTATAAAATACAAATAAATACCTATTTTATTATTATCCATGGTCACCAATACTAGAGAGAATTACGCACTAGTAAGTATTTTATATTACAATGCTATAATTTTAATATATTATATTTATATTAAAAGCTCATAAAATAAATTTTAAGATAATACGGTCAAATTAGCAAACTTGTCCCATGACCTGATCTTAAGGAAAAAGCGGATGTGATACTAATTTTATACAAATAATAAGAATAATACATATTTAAGATAAAAATAAAAGTGTTGTGGTATTTTGATTTAATGCACAAAAAATATGTTTGATTTGTAAAATTCTCATAAATATTGTGTTTAAATATGTTATTACCTCAAAAATTATTTTTTTACTATCTTTTATTTTGAAAAATAGATATATTTTTTTTTGGATATTTTGTCAATTTAAGTACTGTTATTTTTCAATCTAAGAAAATACCAATCTGCCTTAAAAATCTTGGAAGGCTTAAGATGGATAATCTTATAAAATTATTATTGTCTCTATTGGTATCAAAATTGATATAATATTAAAATTGTGCATATAATTAAATAAAAATATTTTTACTAAATTTAATATAATATTTAAAGTTCATATCGTTTATGTTAAAAAAAAGATGATTGTAAAATTGAGAAAATGTTCAAATTCATGCTTGAATTTGTTTTGGGAAAATTTACCTGATTTGTTATATATAAGAAAAAAATAGTGTTAAAATTGATAGAATTACTGAATTATTTTAGTGTTAAAATTGATAGAATTACCTAATTTGTTATATTTAATCTGTCACTCGCATTCTGCTCGCATTTGCTTCCTTCGTAATTTGGTCACTCTCTCCTCTCTCATTCATGGCACTGTTCATCTTTGTACCATTCCCTCGGATTATGCATGAAGCTTTGAACAACCGGGCGGATTTTTATCTCTACGACTATCTCCTCCCGCTCTCCCTCACTATTTCTTCACTTCCTTGAAGTGCTTTGTCTTCGTCTTCTCTTCTCTTCAAGCACCACAATGTTCAACCACCAGCTGCTCCACCTTCCTCTGCTGCGTCTGCTCCTCTGCATTCTTCCTTCAATTCAACGATGTGGTTTTCCTGTCTTTCTGCGAACGCAGGCGTAGCTGCTTCCCTTGATACCTCCTCTCTTGCTCTCTTGCTCTCTCACTCGTCGCAAGCTCCTCCGCTTCAACCTACGCGGCCCGATCAGCGCTCCACTCCACCAAGTTTTTCAGGTACTTTTGCTTACCTTTTATTTTCAATTAGAGCTCTGGATTGGATGAAATAATTAGATCAGCGAGGGTAGCTGCGGATGTCTGCGGAGTTTAGATGCATTCGGTGGACTTGGACTTGCATGCTTTTGAATTTTCCATCTGCCGCTGTTCCTAATCATGAGGTTTCAGCTTGAGGAATTGGGATGTTATTGTCCGCGATTGCCTAGTCCCCATAATTTTTATAATTTATATTTTAGAACGGTTTTTCACTCTCAACTTTTCTTCTTGGTGTGCTGCTCCACATCTCTTGAGCTGTTTTAGCGAGTAATTCTTTTTTTTCCGGTAATAAATATTTTAGCGGCTAACATGCTGTAAAGGAAAGGAAGTGAATTGACGTTTAGCGGACATCGTGTAGAGACGTGTGAAAGCTTCTATCCCAGGCAGCAATGCGAGACCCTTGAAATTAGGGGCTGCCAGTTAGAAAAAGTAAATGATTTCCGTTTCTGCAGTGCTGAATCATGACATTTTTCTTGTCTAGGGAGGAACTCTGTGCGTAAAAAAAAGTTTTCTTTATTCGGGATATTTAGAATGTAACTTTAATTTTCTGCAATTTCTGCAATTTCTGCTGGTCTTAACAGCTTCCCCACTAAATTTGAAAAATATTGATGAATGCAGGTGAAGCGTTTGTATGGAGCAATATGAAGTACTTGAACAAATTGGCAAAGGTGCTTTTGGTTCTGCCCTCCTTGTGAGGCATAAACATGAAAAGAAGAAGTAAGGGACCAAGTAGGACCCTATTTTCTGTGCTTGCTTATCTGCATGACTCAAGTCTTCTAACGATCTGGGAAGAATAGCTGAAATCCACCTTCTTTCCTTGTAAATTATGATAATTCCAATCTCTTAATTTTTACTTGTTATGTGTGCATAGATATGTATTGAAAAAGATTCGCCTGGCCCGCCAGACCGACAGATCCCGCAGATCTGCTCACCAGGAGGTTGCTATATCTCTTTTCCTATTGTCCTGACTTTCATGAATCCATTTTTCTTTTTCTAATTTTAGTTCCTCGTGCTGCTTGAAGATATAAATGGTCCAGGAGATATAGTTCAGCTTGTTAAATAATAAGTTTTGTATAGATTAGCTGCTATTTGAGGATCATTTCTGGAGAATGGGGGTGGCTAGTATGCATATAATTGTAGAAGGTATCATGCAATGTTGCTCCTTGCAGATCATTCTAAGATTTCTTCTACTGCCTTAAAAAATTCAATGTTTACATTCGTTAAATGTCTCTAGATGGAGAAATCTGACAGATGACCTAATTTTCTTTCCCTTATTTGCAGATGGAACTCATATCTAGAATCCGTAACCCTTATATTGTAGAATATAAAGATTCCTGGGTTGAAAAGGTGTGGCCTACACTAGCTAAATCTCCCTCCCTTCTCCCTCACCTTCTCTTTGTTTAAGTGTTGGATCCTCTAGAGTAATTTGAATTTAGTCATCCTTGGGAGAGTAAAAACTATCTATCTTAAAATTTTCTGTCAGCATTGTCTAACTTTAGCTCACATGAAATACTCCATCAGGGTTGTTATGTGTGCATCGTTATAGGTTACTGTGAAGGTGGAGACATGTAAGTTTTTCCTTCTGAAGTTTAAGAAATTCTGAACATATTTGGTAAAGCCTGATATAAAATTAGATTTCTCTTGTTTCTGTCTACAGGGCTGTACATATTGAAAAGGCTAATGGGAGACTCTTCTCTGAAGAGGTTCGATTCATATTTTCATTCAATGTTCCCCCTACTTGAAATCCCTAAGTACCATCTCCCTAAAATTATGATTCTCAGTTACATCCCTAAATTTATGATTTTTCATTTTATTATTGGATAAGGTTCATGTTGTTGGATTTAACATTTCACAGAGGGACTTCTTAGTCTGATTTACCTATTATGTAGAAACTGTGCAAGTGGCTAGTCCAACTACTGATGGCACTTGACTATCTGCACACCAATCATATTCTTCATCGTGATATCAAGGTTGGTGGCATACATCTTTATTTGTTTGTGGACTGACCTCCAAATATGATGTTTCCTCTCTTTGTTTCAGTGTTCAAATATATTTTTAACAAAAGACCAAGACATATGCCTTGGTAAGTGACTGTTTTCTCCTGTAGTCCAAAAGAAACTTTATGTTCCTGATCAAACGACTTCAAATTGTGGGTACAGGTGATTTTGGACTTGCAAAAATATTGACCTCAGATGATCTTGCTTCCTCAGTATGTACATCTTTGTTTATTTATAGAAAATTTTCTCCCTGGGTCACTATGCACTCGAGGGAAGAATCAAACCCACAACTTCTTAAATTACTCAAGCTACATTGCAGGGTCTATTCACTTGAGCTAAAACCCTTGGGGTTAATTATTTTTGAAAGATCGCCTGATATAATTTTCAGACAGTGAACATTCAAGATTCAACCTTTTTTGTTTTACAAATCCTTGTTTATCGAGTGTGTCTTATTGTTTAGGTTGTGGGGACTCCTAGCTACATGTGTCCTGAGCTTCTAGCTGATATTCCTTACGGCATAAAGTCAGACATATGGTCTTTGGGTAATGATGAAATTTCTTTATTTCCATTCTTCTTTTGTCCCCAGAAAGAAGTTTAATTTCCTACAAAAATCTATTGTCAGGATGCTGCATCCATGAAATGACTTCTCATAAGCCTGCTTTTAAAGCATTTGTAAGCTGAAATCCCTCCTTATCTTATAAATCTTCATGCAGTTTTATGCTAGTGTTTATTTCCTCAATTGATATTTCATTTTAATTGTTTCCTATTTCTGTGGAATTAGGCATATAGTATGCACTCTATTGTTCACTATTAAAGAATCTCTAATTTACTTTTGCAGGATATGCAAGCTTTGATAAACAAAATAAACAAGTCAATAGTGGCACCACTTCCCACAAAGTACTCGGGAGCCTTGTAAGTCTTAAATGTACCATTGTTTACTATTTATTTGTTGTGATACTCATATTGCTATTGAGTGAATTAAAAAACAAATGCCAAAATTTAAATATAGACAAGACAAAGTATGAATAAGATGCATACCTCAGGCTCACATCCTTCAACTAGGTGAATTTTATTATATATGCAGGGCTACTCAAGCCAATTATTCAAGGTTTACTCATGATGCTCCCCCTGTTAAATTTCAGTCGGAGTCTTGTAAAAAGCATGCTGCGGAAGAACCCTGAACTCAGGCCTAGTGTATGTATAATCGTCTCTGCTGTTGTCAATCTCAATGCTTGGATGACATCCTGAATTTATGCTTGCTTTGCCTCAATAGTTGAGCTTTGCCTGACACACTAGATTACAGGCTGGGGAACTACTGAGGAACTCACATCTTCAGCCTTACGTCCTGAAGATACAAATGAAGATGAACAGTCCAAGACACAATTCATTGCCAGTCCAATGGTCCGAATATGCCTGTGCTTCTCCTTATAGGAATGACAGGTGCTCATTTACCAACTGTCGGGCATTGAACCCAAGTATATCCGGGGCCGAGCAAGATTCTAGTTCAGAAGGAAGATATGATGGCTCAGATTCTAGTATAAATCAAAGACTAGCTCAACTCTCTATTGGAATTACTCAGGGGACTGTGATCTGTAAGCCAGTCTCCTCAAAAACATCCAATGTTTCAAGGGCCCAGAAACCTAGCCCTGCAAAAGTTTCTTCTACTCCCAAGAAACAAATTGAGCCACAAAACAAGGGTGAAATGGTGAGATTTTCCCTATAGCATTTCATGCAATCTGTAATTTTAGGGTTACTTACAGAACCCATTCTTACAAACTTAACTACTTGGAACTTCCTTAGGAGAAAGATGAAGTTAGAATCTTTGTTGAAGTAATTTCCTTCTGAATGCTGATAAAGTATATTTGTGATGTGTGTTTCTTATTTTTGCAGCTTCCTCCTGCTCGTGCTTCTGTAAAAGCACCTTCAACAGGAGCTCATAGAGTATCTCTTCCAATGTCAACAAGATATATAGTCCACGGGTCCTCATTTAGGTCCCCCAACGATATTATTAGCATTGTCAGATCTCCTGATGTTTCTATCAACTCCCCGAGAATCGATAAGATTGCTGAATTCCCCCTCTCTTCCTATGAAGAACCCTACCTTCCCATCAATAGGACCTCTTCAACCCCTGGTCAGAATTCCTCAGAGTCCCCACCTGAACGGTTAATAATGAAGGACAAGTGCACTGTCCAGAAGTGCGATGATGCTTACATGAAGCCCAAACTTGCCAATGCTTGGCATGGGATAGGAGGGAGTCTCTTGCAGTCTGAGAAAGAGGAAAAGAGGGAGTCTTCGGGCAAGAATGCTACTGCCAGTGCATCAAACCGGGCCTTATCAGACCCGAGGAAACAGAGATTTGATACCTCATCATACCAGCAACGTGCTGAAGCCCTCGAGGGGCTGCTCGAGTTCAGCGCGAGGCTGCTTCAGCAGGAGAGGTATGAAGAGCTCGGGGTACTTCTTAAGCCGTTTGGCCACGAGAAGGCTTCTCCAAGAGAGACTGCAATCTGGCTCAGCAAGAGCTTCAAGGAGATCACTCCCAGGCAGGAAGGTTAGTTATAGTACTCGAAATATAACATCAGCCATATGTGTGATAAGTTGTAGGTCTAGAGAAACCGGTAAAATATTTTGGTGACAGAAGTTGTTGCAGGCAGGCAGAAGCACTAGAGGTAGGTAGAGTATAAAGCACATGTCAGCATAGTCATAGGGTTTTGCAATCTTCCCAATCGATCTCTGGTATAACCTTTCACTGATGCATCTAGACTTCTGGTTTTTATGCTCAAATCTGACATAGATGTACATGTAGGATGACACTAAACTTGGCAGGACCTTAGTTAAGTCACAGACAGACCCTCTTGAACAACTTGGCATCATACATGTCTCTCCCTGGCCCATTAGACGTGTTCATTCTTTCTGTGATGATTCAAATGCAGGTGGACACACTCTTTAAGCGTCAGAAAACGTTATTCCAGCAAGGGAAACGAGAAAACGTTATTGCAGCTAGGGAAATGAGAAATGGCAAGCCCATGCCCCATTTATTTTCATATACTGTCTCCATCACCATTATAAGAAGCGTGGAGAAAGTACCTACAATAAAAAAAAAAAAAACAGCAACAAGAGTTAAGTCCATTACGATGGAAAGTTCGATTGATTGGGATGGCTGAATTCAAGTAATAAAATCTCCGCTTTATTAAATAAATGGTCCTCTCGTATGAAATTGAACTATTTTAATGGAGCCACCTATCTTGTATATTGTTATAATATATTTATTTATTAAAATTATATTATGATATTATTAAATTATTTATTTATATATGAATTTATAAATATATTCACATTTGATATAATTCATTATTAATAAAAATCGTGATCTTAAATTTTAAATTGATAACCAATAATATTTATATTTTAATATATATATATTAGAATATTGATAACTTTTGATTAGGTTGCATCTAAATCCAACACTTCTAGAAAACTAATTCCTGCAGGCTTTTCTGACTTTTGCTGTCCCATGAATATGATGTGTACAGCATTTCCTAGAATTAAAGCCTCTCACATGTCCAGCCATATCATTCCTATCCATTAATGGTCCCTACTTGACACTCACTACCTCCCTGGGATTCCATGCTTGCTTAGCCTTAGTATGGTGGTCCTAAGAAGCACTAGTGTAATCATGGTGCTAACAAAAAGTAAACATAACAGGCTTTGATTTGTTGGCATTGAAGTACGTCAACCAGACACCACGGGCAAAGCCAGAAGAGGGAGTTTGGAGGTCAGGCATATATATATTTAGAACATTAACAAAAGGAGGCTGACGAGTCATTCACAAGTATTCAAATAGTGGAGTGAAAGCTTAAGAAAACCTTCTCCTCTCCTACTCCACTTAGGGATGTTCATATTAACTATTGAATAAAAAAATAACCTGTTAATTAATTTGATTTGAACAAATAAAATTGAACCGTTTAAACCAATTCAATTTCATTATAACTTTATGCAAAATTAAATTGAGAGTATCAAATATATGTAAAAAGTGAAACACTTTGATATCAAACTTTTTAAAAATATTGTTTTATTTTAAATATTTGTAAAAAGTGATAGATATCATATATTTAAAATCATATTTTTATGTAAAGCATTTGATAAAATAGATTTATTTAGTGTTATAAATAAATAAATATATACATATTTACACTAAATGAATCTATTTTATCAAATGTTTTACATCAAAAGAGTGTTTTTAAAAAATGGTATCAAATTATCACATTTTACAAATTTTTTATATCATCAATTTAATTTTGTCTAAACTTGTAACACAATTTTTTAAAAATATTTAATATTAAACTATCACATTTTGCAAATATTTCATATCATCAATGTAATTTGACCATAATTTTTATGTAAACAATTTGGTTAACCAAATTAATATAAAATAATATTTTAATAAATCATTAATAAATTAAATAATTTTAAAATATCTGATTTCTCCTTCTAAAATGTATACTACTTGCATATATAAAATATCAAATTGAAATTGTGGTTTAATTTTGTTCAAAATGATTTTTTATTTGGAATCAGACAATGACACCTCTGAACCAACCAAAAGAGAAGCTTCTGATGAGATTTTTATTTTTGATGTGAAGCTTAGGTTCCAAGAAAGAGATTATTTCGAGGGTTGACACAGTTGTGAGCTATATAAACCTACAGCATATCATATGCACAAGAGCCACGTTACCTTTGGTTCCCGCTTGCTAACAGTCCCTTTTGGGTTTCGAGTTTCAACCTGCTTGCAGCATTGAACGATGGCTCTCTTCCAAGGGATGCCTTGTTTGGTTCTTCTGGTTTTACTCCTGCCTGCTTCTACTTCCTTGGCTTTTGGTTGGAACTGGGATCATCCCTTCAATGGTATCATTTATGGGTCTACTTTTGTTTCAATCACCTTGCCTTCTTTCTGTAAAGATATCTGCCTTGTGGAATAAGATATTTACCTCACATCCTTGCAGATACAAACGCTTGTGATGGAGTGCAGTGTGGCAAGGGAAAATGCGTATCAAACTCGAGCTACCCTTTTGTCTTTGTCTGTGAGTGTGATTCTGGATGGAAGAGGACCCGACTTGACAACGAGGATGATCTTAGGTTCCTACCCTGCGTGATCCCAAGCTGTGAGTTATTTGCCTGTTTCTTGTAACTTGATGGGTCTAGCAGCCCTTCAAGGCACCCATAAGATAATCAAAAGGCTCAAGAAAAGGAATAGTTTCTGAGAAATCGCCTGCTTGAGCACACTTTTCTTCATAAACAACTGAGACTGTGAAATAACCTGTAAATGTCTCCGAGTTTTTTCAGGTTCGGTTCAGTACTCATGCATGCCAGCTCCTGCGCCGCTTCCGCCTGTTCCTTACAACACATCCTTCTTCGACCGTAAGCTCCTCCTCCCTGCTGTTAACAATATAAGAGTTTCTCTTGTTGAGTTTGCCTTCCTGTATGTCATATTTCTGATGAACTTCCCATGAACTTTCTAGCTTGCTATTGGTCCTACTGTGGAGGAGGAACTTGCATCAAGTCGTCATCATCATCATCATCACCACATGACCGTATCTGTCAGTGCAACCCAGGCTACACTAACCTCATGAACATCAGCGTCTTCCCTTGCTTTAACGACTGTAAGGACCATGCGTCAGAGATTATTCTGGTTCTCCAATTCTGACTTTAAACTTCAGCTGATATCTAATCTGTCTGCCTTTGCAAAAGGTGCCATTGGATCCGACTGTTCTAAGCTTGGAATTAAAGTTGCTAATTCGTCTTCAACTCCAGGCTCCAGTGACAGCTATGGTGAGTCTACATTTGATATGTTCTCTTCTCTCCATGACTTAAGACCTGCTCACTGCCTACATTTTTTCAAACATTTATCTCTCCTGAAAGGAACTGCTATCCGTGCCTTTGAGAGCTCACAACACCTGTTACTTTTATACAAGACCCCAAATTCAATCAAATATAAGCAGATTAGATTGAGAAAAAAAAAAAAAAGAAGCAGGCGTGGAAGCTATGAATAAATCTATGCTAACATAAAAAAACAATCCCAATAAGACCGTCCTAATGCCATTGCTGTTGTATTGAACAGAAAAATCGAACAAGTCATGTTAAGCATTCATACCAGCAGTTCTAACCTGGAAATTTCCATCTCACTTGCTTGTCTTGAAATGCTTAATATAAAAAAATGGCAGTTGAATTTTCAAAGTTTTCAGAACTATAATCAGTTTGACATATGAAAGTTCATCCTTCTCTGTCCCTTTGCTACCTTCTCCCACTTAACATTCAAAATCAAGTTGCAGCAATAATCAATAAGATAACATCAACCAACAAAAGAGTATGACAGCTTCCGAACTAAGAGACTTTGTCAGTTTTCTTCACATATCAAAGAGAAAAAAACCATCTGACTTTTGCCTCCTCTGATAAGGGATGTTTCTATCTGTCTCTGCAGCACATACTTCATTGCCTGGGAAGCTACTCTGGGTGACCTTACTGGGGACATCCATGGCTCTGGCTCTCTGGAAGTAGAATAAATAAGTCATGATTCATATACATAGTTGTTATTATACTAGAAGCACATGGCATTTGGTAGCAGAGTTCATTCCTTTGATTTGTTTTGGTTTGGTTTTGTCTATTTCAATTTCCTATACCTCATTCCTGTGTAAAAATATGGGTCTGTAGATTGGTTAGCATATACATACACAATAGTTGGTGAATAAATTTTAATGTATAAAGTACGTTAGGTATGCACAGATACCAGAATAATGATTTGCCCCATTCTTATAACCCTCATGGTTGAAATCCACCACTTCCGGCCAAGTGACACAACCATAACCATTTTTATGGCTCTTATGATTTAAATGAACTGATTTATTGGTCAATTTCACAGAAAAGGAGATCCAAAAATTCAAAAGTAGTTTGATGCAAACTAGGAGTTACAGCAAAGGACCTGAGGCTTGAAAAGAGTAAGACCAAGAACTGATTATATATCCAGCTGAGAGAAATTGTCTCATTTGGCCTTGACTTCGAGCCCCGTCCTGCCAGCGATAATCACTGCAGTTGCCATGTCCAGAAACAGACCAAGCTCGACCACTCCCTCGAGTGCAGAGATTTCCTTCCCTGCTGCTGACCCATCTCTTATTGGAGTCTTGAAGTATAGATCTACAATGTAGTTCGAGTTATCTGTGACATAAGGTTTGCCATCATCATTCAGTCTTAGTTTCGCATCACACTCTTCTTCCTTGAAGAGTTCCTGAAGCCTTACCTATATCATGGTCCAGTGATGAGAATGGGTAGTTGACTTACCATCCAAGACAATAGAGACTAACAGAGGTCAACTATGTCTTGCCAACATGAACGGAAATCCTTACAAAATTATTTTTGCATCACTATAACTTAGATTTTCAACTGATAAATTAAGTATGCCACATATTACAATTAAGTATGCTATAAAAAGGGCAAATTTTTCCTCAGGAGATGGCAACCACATTAAAAAAGTTAATAATTCAAACATGTAAATTAACAGGGAGGATTATATAGTTCATGAAGAGTATATTGTTAAGGTACTAAAGCAACAAATGAAAAAAACTTTCCTCTTATCCGCTAATAATGTGTTTTAGCAGAATTTGTAGCTTCCACCGTTGAGGCTAAATCTGTACAGGCTATCAACTTCACAAACTTTTAAGCTCTAATGAAGGGATGAATCTCAAATATTTTGTTTCATACTAGAGATTGTTATCAACGCAAAAGATATCAGACATTCCCAAGGATCAATAAAGAATAATGAGAAATACATGGTCTGGATCTATGAACTGATTGACAAGTTACTCTTCCAACAGGACTAGACTGAAAATTTGATTTTAAGTTGAGGAAACAACTCTCAGACAAATGTACTTCCAGGGGAAGTGAACCTAAAGTGGACAAAATTTTCGATAGGGATCTCTCTGAAACCACACCCAGTAGATACAAAAAATCTTAAAATGGCTGATAGTGGAATTAATACAATGGAAGGAAAAGGCAAATTGTACTCTTTCTATTGCACAGCCAAAATGTAAGTCATGATCTGGTGGAAGTAATCATCACCAGATCACCATGTCAATGCAACAATAAACTAAAAGGGTAGATAAGATTTTGACTATGACCACAAATCAAATTGAAACCCCAATCCAGCAGGTTATGAGAGATGGCATGCTCACCTAATTTACAGAATTAGGATTTTGATGGTGAATCCAAAAGGGGGTCGAGGTTATGAGAGATGATATGCTTACCAAATTGTACTTCCAGCAGAACTGAACGACCTCCACGGGCATAGCGAGGCCGCTCCCACCAAGACCGTCAACTAGCTTAGTATCATCCACTACCACGACGAACTTGTCGCTGGCAGCCTCCACCATCTTCTCCCTCAGAAGTGCGCCGCCCCTCCCCTTGACCAGGTTGAGGTCTGGGTCCGCCTCATCGGCCCCATCAATGGCCAAATCGAGCTTGGGGTGGTCATCGAGGATCGAGAGAGGAATCCCCAGCCCCCGTGCCTGCTCCTCCGTCCTCTTCGAGGTGGGACCTCGACGATGTCCGTCAGCTGGCTGGACTTGAGGAGCTCACCAAGCTTGGAGACAACGAAAGCGGCGGTGGAACCGGTGCCGAGGCCGTGGACCATCCCGCTGCGGACGTACTCGACAGCCTTGTCGGCGGCGAGCTTCTTGAGGTCGTCCTGGGTGAGGGTGGGGGCGGAAAGGGCCTTGACGTTGAAGGGGCCGGGCCGTGGGGAGCGGAAGGTGAGTAAGCTAGGGGGGCGAATGGATAGACGGCGGAGGCCGGCATTGTAGCGGGAGCTCTGGAGAGAGGATGCGGAAAAGGAGGAGGAAGATAAGGTGGAAGCCATTGATGGGTGGGAGACTGCTCTCTTAAATCTTCTTTCTTTCTCTCTCGCTCGTTGTGGGTGTAGTGTTTGTGATTCTGTTTGGTTGGAGTTCTCTTAGATGGCTGGGATAGAGTTTTGGTTATGGAAGGTGTAGACTGGTGTTGGGAAGGAAGGAGAAGATCAATCCGAGGAGGATGTGAAGGGAAATTTGTAGGTGGAGAAGAAAGTTGGCTTTTCTAAAATTTAAAAATAATAATAATTTAGAGGAAAAATCAAACAACAAAATAATGTCGTGACAAAATTCTGTAGGTTTTTTTAAGGGTATGCCTGAATTGAGATATTAGGAGGGAATGTAGCAAATTTAGAGGGGTAACGTAATAATAATTAAATGTGGAATTGTGGATAAATTAAATGACAAAAAAATACTGACAATAAACTGCAAGTTGGATCAAATTTAATAAAAATAGTAAAAAAATACTTTTTTTTAATTATAATTGAGAATAAAATAAAATAAAATATAGAAATGCGGTATAAATTTATAAAGTTAAAAATTTTATAATTAGGTACTAAAATACTCTCTAAGCTATATTATATTAATATTAAATTTTTTATTAATGTTGAAAATTTTATAAATAATTATTAAAATACTCTCTAATCTATATTATATTAAGATTAAACTGTCAAAATTCTAATAATATTTTTGTATTAATTGGTTTGTAGTGGTGGATTAATAACTTATTTGATAATAGTAGTGATTTATAGTGGTGGATAATGTCAACCAAATAACTCTATTTACAATAAAATAAAATACCTTCAAAATGGGATATTTGTAGTAATCTTGTTATTTATTATTTTAAAATATTTATTATTTGTTTATTTTATTTTTATATATTTTAAATAAATGTATATATTAATAATATTTTATATAAAAGTATATAATATAAATATTATACAACAATTATTGTTATATTTAATATAATTTAATTTATATACAATAACTAATAAAATATTAAATTTTAATTAAAATATTAAATTTATTTTTCTAATTTTTTAATTAATAATAATTTAATTCAATTTATTTCCAAATCCTTCGTTTTAGTTACACTCTCTCATATTTCACCTTCAAATTACTTTAAATCAGTGAATCATTATTTGTTTGAATTGATGGATTTGTAGGGAATTAATTTGAAAAGATAAAAAAATCTCTAATTTGGTAAAAGAAAATAGTGGAGTTTGTAGGGGCAAATAATCAATCTGCAAACCTATTTATACTAGTACGCAATATCTAAATAATTGTGGATATTTGAAGTAATTATGTTATTTATTATTTAAATTATTTTAATATATATATTTATTATTTATAATATTATTATTTTTATTATTATATCATTTAAATAAATTTATATATTAATAGTATTTTATATAAAATTATATAATATAAATATATAATACTTGTACAAAATATATTTAATATAATTTAATTATATATAATAGTTAATAAATTATTTAATTAAATTAACTTATAAATTTATATTTTTAATTTTTTCATTTCACCCAAATTCAACTTCATCCAAACAAGGAAATATTAAAAATTTTGAACATTGGTCACTTACTTTTCCTACAAAGTAAACACTTGGACTCCAAATCTCCCTAAACTACTCAATCCAAAAATAGTATAAGAGTGTGAGACATGATATCTCAAAGTTATGTGATCATGGAACATAGATTATTAGGTACCAACAAAGGTGAAGTAGTGTCGCAGTACTTTATTACACTATGATTTCATCATAGATGCAGAGGCAATGACTGAACTGAACTATGAAATGCATTGACAGCACATGTAGCAACTTCTGTTCCTTCAGTTTTCATTCATGCCCGATAATAGTTGACAAGGAGAGAATCAGATTGTAACATGATTAATTTATGTGGGGAATCTCAAGATTCATCTGCTCATTTAGTGTTTTCTTGTCGACAACTGCCTCTTGCATACAGGTCAATGCTGCCAATTTGCAGCCTTGAGTTCGACTGAGTGTCCTTAGTAGCTAGAAACCTAAACCTGCCATTCATAAGCCTCTGTATTAACAACCCTGCATATTCACTCTGGCATCTCCACAGAGGTTAATGTTTTAGTGGGAGTACCTGAAGGTATTTGATTGTAGGCCAGTCGACTTGACCATGAAGGTTCTTCGTTGAAACCTACTTTCAAATATCTGGGAGGTTTGCCTGTCCAAAACATGCCAGCTGGTGCCATCATCTTCACTTCCCTCCACAATCCTGAACCCATCAAGAACTCAGTTAGAAAATAATCATATGGGGACTTTCATTTCCATTATAAATATGTAGAAAGGGATACTGTATCTACATTACTATCTTATCAAGGCAACAAGAAAACCTACCAATCCTTTGGATCTCTCTCTGGAACATCATTAGCAGACATCAGCTCATATGCCATGAGTTCCTGCTTCTGGTTGCCAGGCAATTTATAAATGAGCCAACATCCTGGAAAACAGGAAAATAAAATTTGATGAGACATTGATATTCATTTAGGTGAAGATGGAATGCATACATCCACAGAAGACTTTTTTTGCACAAACACATAAGACATTTTAGCAGTCAACCATTGACAATTATCATCTATATTATTCAGTTATCTCTCAGGAAAGGGAAATGGGGGTCTGTATTACCAACAAAAAGAATGGCAAGTCATCTAGAGAGAGAGAAAAGCAGTACTCCAGTTTAGAGCCAGTACCTTTTGCTCCATTAGGTTCTTCCCACTTTGTTTCACAAGTTCCATCAAATGCTGATGTAGCCTGTAGTATATCAAAATAAGATGCAGAAACTAGCATTAAAAAGAAGAAACTTACATCATGCAAAGATGAATAACTGGCAACATTTCAACTTACAATTCCAAGAGGGATTTCCTCACCACTTGCACGTACTGAACCAGAATGAATTCTGTTCTCCTTAACCAATGGCAATGATAGAACATCTTGGTTAAAACTTTCAGACTTTCTGAGGTTATCAATTGTATCCTTCAGTGCATCCAAAACTACAGGCAGCGCTAATGAGGTTCTTACAGGATCACCAGACAAACATATCTCAACCTTCCCATCAGTGTTGTCTAGCTTCAGGTAGAGGGACTCAAGTAAGTCACCAAAAGAAGGAAGCAGCTCATCCACATATGATGCCTGGCTTATTGGTATGGAATCAAGGGAAACTCTCCTGGTTTTGAAATTCAAACTTCTCAACTTCAACAATAGTTGCCTAAAGTTATTCAATACTTCAATTGCTGTAGATTGAGAAACCAATTTTTCAGAAAAATGAGAGAGCAGAGGAGTGAATGCTCTGTAAATCCTTGTCACATGTTCATCCATACAATTACGAATTGGACATGAAGAAGAACTCAGGGAGCTGTTATTATCTCCAGCACCGATCTCTTCTCTTGATATTCGCCATTGCTTGTCTCCACTTTGCCTTCCAGGCAATGAAACCGAGGGATCATAGGAGGAATGTAAATCTCTCTCTAGTGAATCTGCTTCTCTTCTGTCACGATCTTCTAGTGCAAATATTGCTTGATGTGGGAGACTTCTCCGACATTCTCTGGTCAGCTTACTGAGAAGACCTAGGAGAGATGATTCTGTGATTAGGTTTCTTCGATTCAAGACCTGCAATATGAATACACCATAGAAAGATAAATATAGTGTGCATACATAATAAAGATCTCTCCACTGAGGAGATGCAAATCCAGTTACCTCATGCCACTTTCTTGTGTAGCGCTTTGTGACATCATAAATTCCATCTCTTGCAAAACCAAATGCATAGTTCAGTTTTTTGTCCCACCTGATCAGTAAAGCCAAAAATAAAATCAGAAAGGGAAAAGCTTCCTTAACAAAAAGAAGCAGATACAAGGGAACTCAGCCTGTAAGAATAGCATAAAATAGAGCTTACCCTTTTTCATATAACAGAGGTCTGTCATACACTGATTCACAAGGATCAAGGTGCATCCATCTATTATGCATGAGAGAAACTAATTATGAGAAAAAATGGGACATCAAGATGATGTAATAGAAAGATGTGATGTGCATAATAGAATGACAGCTACCTTCCCAAATATTCTGAGAAGCACTCAGTCCAGACATGATCATTAAAATCCAAAACCTAAAGATGACTATGGGTAAGTGAAATAATATGTAATTCGTTTAAGGCCTCAATTTACTCAAAATAATATTATCAAATCTGTGAATGGTTTTCATGGAACATGAAAGGACTGACCAGACGGGAGTCATAACCAAAAGTTCTGCAATATAGTGTAAAGCAGTTAGCCCACTCTCCACAGCGGCCTCTTCTAGTTTCCAAGAGCTAAGTGAAAGAAGGTTGTGAAAATATGAAAGATAATCTCATAAGAAGAATTAAAACAATATCATCTTTCAGACTACTGAGAAAACCAACCTTCAACGGATCATTGTATCTTGGAAATCTAGTAGTTCCCAAGCAATACCTACAACTGATGTTGAGAACATACAAATCATGGTACCATAAATAAAGTATAATATGGTTTGCAATCATAGATTAGCAAATATTTCCATCCATAACTGAAATAGAAAATAGAATCGTAGAAAGTGTGCAGCAGGAAAAGAAAATATAATCTTTTCCTACCTATATAGCTCAACTCGAGAAGCACCATATTGGAGCTCTGAAGAAAGTGGAGAGCCCATGCCTTGCCTTACTGTGTCATTACCACAACTCTCACATAGAGGAGCATTAACCCATCTACAAAAGTGAAAAACTTGCATCATCAGGCTCATATATCTTAACTTTCTAAAGAGAGTTATTCCAAATGAAACTTAAGCACTAGGTGAAGTTTTCATGCATTCTCATCCATTCAAGTTGATCAGGCAGTCATAGAACCTGAAAGATTTTTTGAACCAGTAAAGAAGCTTTATTAAGAAAGCATGGTCTTGTTCAGCTTTTGATGGTTCGAAGTTCCCCTCCTGAAATATTCCAATAAAAATTTCAAGAGGAGAAAGCATGCTAGTGCATGTAGGCTTTCAAGCAAGCAAGCGGACAGAGCTTGGGCTCGAAAGCCAGAACCCCTCAGCTGTGCTAATGAAAAGCAAAATTCCTTTCCTTGAACACTTACCTTGGCCAGAGATACCAAGGCCTGCTCCTCAAGCTCGTTCAAAGGAACTGTCATTCGAGCTGCTTCCTGGCGCTTAGGATCCTCGTACTATACCATAAACCTTCAGTTAGCCAACTGATATCATGATGCTCACAGAATGTCAAAGTCTGAGTGAGCACTATAATGCATCTATAAGTCATATCCATGCCCACAGATCAAATGCAGTACAGCCATATTCCAATGATTTGTTTTGGGGAGATTTTCTTTCTTTTGATCTAATGGAAGGGAAAAAGGAGGGGGAAATTTGTATATCCTTTGTTTCCAGTCCACCATAAGATTAACAAGTAGAGTCAGTGAGTGGTGATGGTCAGAACCTATCAGAACTTGATCATTACCATTTGAACTAGAAATGATGAATTTCCAAAAAAATTAAAAAAAAAAAGAAAATGGTCAATTACCATTTGAACTTGGCTGACGTAAGGTCTTAACTTCTCCTCTATTTGCCCAGTATTCCGATCTGCAACATACTGCTGCCTCAACAAAGCTTCCTCCTCTGCCTGAACACAATAAACAACAGCTCGATTCCTCCCAGGAATGAAACAATATTCTAAGAGATGCAAACTAACAGCAAAAGGGAAAGATTACTTGCAGCAATCGAGCCAATTCCTCGTCCGATTTCAACGTATCAGCAACATTATCGAACGTCTCGTCTTTTTGGTCTTCCACCTTCTCTTCTGCCTCTTCATCTATTGAAACCAATCTGAGCTTCTCTGCTACTGCGAGTAGATCGGAGTCTTCAGAGACGACTAGATCATTCTCAGCTCCTAAAATCTATTCAAGCGATCAAAATTAATTACTAAGAACATAATCACAGAAAAATTGCGTCCAGAAATAAGCCGAATTGAGGGAACCTTCTGCTTGTCAGGAGGAATTTCGGTGAGAGAGAATAGCTGAATTCTGAAAACCTACAAAAGAGAAGAAAAAAGGAAACGAAAAAGTTAGCACATGACGAACCCGGAATAGGGATTCAGCTTTCCAATTCATCGAAGATAGAAACCTCGAGGCCGTTGTCAGTGTCGTAATCGACGTCGAAATCGGCGCCATTGTGGCTGACCTGAAACCTCCGGGCAACCATATCTGTATGCGCTCGGCGTTATTGACAAAATAATATTATAAATACTTGTAAAAAGAGAAGACGTGGATGATTGGACACCATTATTATTCATTTTTAGAAGCATTTGTTTTTATCAATTAAATATGGATTGAGGGTAGCATCGAAAAGAGTCCATGGGGACATGTCCAGGTCGGCAATGGCGAAATACTTCACTCAATAGAAAATTTACATTTTGGAGCGATCAGAGAAACTTGTCATACCAACCGAGTCAGCTTCAAAAAAAACCCTTCTGAACTTTTCACGAGTAATCATGGAACCTAGCTGGAGGACCTTTTGAACCAGTAAAGAAGCTGCTGCATCAAGAAAGCATGATCCTTCCTGTTCAGCCTTTGTTGGTTCCAAGTTTCCCTCCTGAAAAAGTTCCAATGAAATCATCAAGCCAAGTCAGTTTGCATCAGTTGTGCTGATTAGAAAGCCATTTCCGTGAGCTTTTACCTTGGCCAGAGATGCCAAGGCATTATCTTTGCGATATTCCAAGTGGAACTTAATTAGGCACTGGATCGACTTTTCTTTCTCACTCATTCATATTCAATACTGGATTGAGTAATCATAGAGCCTCAAGTGTTCCTTGAACCAGTAAAGGAGCTGTATCAAGAAATCATGGTCCAGTTCAGCTCTAGATGGTTCCAAACTCCCCTCCTAAACAGTATGAATCGAATCATCAATCCACCCGTTGCCAACCGTTTTCCTTGAGCCATTTCTTACCTTAGCCCGAAATATCAACGCCTTTTCCTTGAGCTCTTCATAAGTAACTGTGCTTCGAGCTGCTTCCTAGCGCTCATGAACCTCGTACTATAATTACCAATAAAACTTCAGCTACTCACAGTGTTCATAGTGTGGAAATCTGAAAATGGAAACTGTAATACTATAAGTATATTATATATGTTCTCTAATAAAGTGCAATACAGCCATATACAAATGCATCATTTTATTTGAACTTGAGTGAGGTATCCTCTTAATCTCTGCTCCATTTCCTATATCTTCTGGAGTATGCTTGTTCTCCTGTCCTTCTCTCGCCTCAGGGGCTCACTGCTTCAGCAGATCGGAGAAGAGAAAATGATCAACTATAGATCCAATTTCCTTGAAGCAGAGTTTATGGGGCTGACGATTGAATTGAGTTTGACCCGATCGATCGAGTTCGTATTATATAACGTGTATAATAGCCTCCCATGAGCTACAATACCCAAATCTTTAGTTTATCGTACTTAGGTCCCTAAAATTCACGTTTCTTGACTTTAGGTCACTAATGCTAACTTTTCCCCAAATCGAGTCCCAAGGCTTTCCAATATCCTCCTTTGTCCTCAATTTACTTAAAATTGTGTAAGGAGCTCGTGTTTTCCAAATTACCAATTTGGTCCCCAATCTTTCCAAAATTACAATTTGCCCATACTTTCTAAAAATAGCCAATTGACCCCAATTCTTTCAAAAATTGACCAATTGGTCCCACAATATTTTTCTCATTGCCAATTGACCTGAAATTTTAAGAAATTGCATGGATTTCACTCAATTTTGCGAAATCCCCAATTTCTACCTTTTTATTGATCGAATTTGATTTCTTCAAATTAGGCATTCAATTGGGGTTAATTACTCCAATTGATGGCATGGATCAGTTTCTACACTTCCATATAATCAAATGAAGCTTTGAATCACAGAATTTGGGTCCAAAACGAGCTCAAACAGAGCTTCGCTGGAAAACTATTCGTAGAGAGAGAAAGCTTCAAAAGCTTACCGTTGAAGGTGCGGCGGTCCAAGCTCTTTATTTGGAGAGGTAGCCCTCGTCTTTAGGGTCTACATATGATCAAGAATCGCTACAATTGATATTCATATGAATGGGAATTTCGTTAGAGAAGTTCAGCACTTTCTCTCTCTAGCATCGATCTGCAACGTTGGAGGAGTCCGTATTGGCTTACCATTCACCTTTGTGGGGATCGTGTGATGGCCGTAGGGATTTTGAGGAGGCTTGGTTCGGTCGTAGGAGGGCTGAATTGGCCGAATTCAGCTTGATCAAATAGGGCAGCTTCGAACCGATGCAACTGCTTCACTGTTTGATTCCCCCGGAGTTTGTAGGACTCGACTTTAGCTTCTAAGGCTGAGAAAAGTGCCCAAGTCACAGCTCTGGTTTGAGCTTCACCGAAAAATGGAGCACTTAGGAGAGGAGGATGATTTGAGGTGTGTGGAGGATGAATGGTAGGGAGCTCTTTATATAGAGAGCTTGATAACCCTCTGCCCGACCAGTTTCTAGTTTGGTCAAGCTTATCCTCGTCTGAAAATGACATGATCGGATGAAATATTCCTTTGTTGGGAATGGAAATTTTTTGAACCGATGAACAGTGTTGTCATCCCAAGGAAGAAGACGACACTGTTCTGGACCGTACCGGTCCGATCGGGTTCAATGGCGAAAATCAGCCGATTTAGGCTCGATTTGACCATTTTTCTCAAATCTAAATATTTCTAAATTCATCTAAATTCTTTTCCTATCCAAGGGTGGCCTCAATTTCCCAATTTGATCATTTTAAACCACCAAGAAAAATGAATTTAGAGACCAATTCATGTATAGTTCAAATTGGTTCAATCCGGTTTAGGTTCGGTTCACCCTAAACTGGTCCAGTTTTCCCTTTCAATTGGTTTCATGGTTCTTCCCCATGGCTTTCATTACTCTTTTAGTCACTTGGAATTTTCCAATTTCCAATTTTACCCATCTTTACCGATTTCGGTTTATTAAATGGCTTGGTTTTCTCTTCTCGAATCAACCAATTCTTTTCCTGGTTTTTTTATTCTCGAAGGAACGGGGTTTACAACTCTCCACTCATTTTAGGGGTTTTGTCCCCAAAACATTTACATCCCAAACAATTGGGGGTACCCAGCCCTCATAACACTCTTAGTTTCCTAGATCTCCTCTTGCACTGGTCCGTTCTGCCAAAGAACCTTGACCATATGAATCTTCTTGCTCCTCAAGTTCTTGTCTCTTTGGTCGATGATTTGCACCAGTTCTACTTGATAGGTTAGATTCTCTTCTAACTTGGATGGGGGTCGGTCCAACACATGACTGGGGTCAGGTTGGTACTTCCGGAGTACCAAGATGTGGAATACATCATGTATTCTTTGTAAATCTAGAGGCAATTCAAGTTTATAGGCCACTGGTCCTACCCTTTGAATTATGGTGTAGGGACCGATATACCTAGGTTTCAACTTCCCCTATTGTTGGAACCTAAGTATTCCCCTCCATAGGGATACCTTGAGAAATAGTTGGTCTCCCACTCCGAATTCCAAGTCTCTTCTCCGATGGTCTGCATAGCTACTTTGTCTATCCTAAGTTGCTTTAAGTTGACTCTTCATTATCTTAATTTTCGCGGTTATGTCTTCTATCAACTCGACCTTTTCGAGCTTCCTTTCTCCCACCACTTTCCAAAATATGGGGTACAACATGGTCGTCCATAAAGAGCCTCATAAGGAGCCATTTGAATATTGGCCTGGTAATTATTTTTGTAGGAAAACTCCATCAAGCATAAGTATTCCTCCCAACCCTTGTTCCCGGTGAGTACACTTGCTCGTAGCATATCCTCTAAGGTTTGAATTGTCTACTCAGACTGTCCATTGTTATGGGGTGTGTCACGCCTCGACCCGGTTTGGTCAGATCCCCATGATCAACCCACCACTCTCCCGGTTTATTAAAGGGTTTCCCCTTATTGTAAACCGTAACGAGTAAGGCGTTTTTTTAACCTGCACTTTTTTTTCTGGAATAGCATAATCAAAATTGCATGAAATTTAAAACTTTACATACCTGTCTTACAGGCATCTTAGTTGACGGTCTTTAAGGGGTGACTTTCCGGGATTTCCTAAAAGAGATATAAGGGAGGGGGTGAGTACGACTACTCAGTGAATGAGTTTTTAAAAGCTTTTGACTTTTAAGAAAAATATTTATATGGAGTGTGCCAGACTCATTTGTTTTCTAAAATCCCTTCATTTAAAAATTCGGGTTTTTCCATTATTTCTTAGTTAACACGGTGTGTCATCACCCAACACACATCCTTCATCATGAAGGTTACACACATTCGCAAGTCAGTATCACTACTAAACTCGCTAGTGGCTTCGGAGCGACTTTTCCTGCCACCCGGATAGAAGTACGACCACTTCTACCTTGGGAATGAGTGGATGTATGTGACATCCGACCCACAATGCCGAAATCACTTCTTCATGTCTGTATGAGGACAGAGACCTCATCCTGTTCCCACCCCGGTCTCATGTGCTTGGTGCTACTCCAGATTTCGCACAGACACCTGGAACGACAAACTACCCTTATAGCCACCAGGTCGTCCAGTGCCCTTAGGACGCATCACTACCCCTCATGGGCGTCTTGCTGATCATGTACTCATAGTGCATGCACAAACAATGTTTTCTTATATTGCCATGTAATTTGTGGTGCCACTAGTCCAACGGCCCCGACTCTCAACTCAACCCGCAACTGTTTATCTTGACTAGTCTGTCGACCTGTCATGTCGCACTGCCGTTAGTTGACTGAGCATGTCGATCCTATCTTGGTACCATGGCCAAACAATTCACTTATTAAGTTTTATGGCACATATATCATATTCGTTTACGAGCTCCTGCTCGTGCCAACTGGCCTTGGGCCCACTGTACGAGATTTTCAAAATCGGGCATTTAGCCCCCAAGTTCCAAAACCGAGGCCCCTGGCCTATCAGAGCTATTCGAGCTCCCGTCGAGAAGGTCTCCCAAATATTTTAAGCATTGGCACACAGTCAGGGGAGAACACTTCCGACAAAATAGGTTTTCACTGTCCATTATACGAACCGGTATAAGGACATCTCTGTTCATAACCGATGAACGGGTTTTCAACTTCCTTCGAGGAAGTCTCATCATACCAACTGGGTATGATCTACTTACAACCGGTAAGTAGTTTTTTTCGCATAATTTTTACATCACTTTCTCTAAGTGGTGATGATTAAAATATCACTAAACAGTGGGTTTTTATACCGAGGTACTTATCATCCCCTACCGGGTATGATATAAAATTTTCACTCACAACAGGTAAGTGATTTTTATCTTTAAGTTGTGCTCATCATTCCAACCGGGTATGATGTTAGTAAACCCACTCACAATCGGTAAGTGGTTTTTAAATTATAAGGTTGACTAATCATCCCAACCAGGTATGATGTTAGTAAACCCACTCACAATCGGTAAGTGGTTTTTAATTTTTAAGTTGTGCTCATCAACCCAACCGGGTATGATGTTAGTAAACCCACTCACCCGTTAATGCCGTGAATTCCACTAAACTGGTTTTTTGTATTCACGCGAGCTTGTCCTTGCTGGCATTCCCGGTATTTCACGTTCCTACACGATATGAACAACCTTGTTTATTATTACTCTGCATAATAACCTTCATTCATTTCCAATGAATGAGAAAACCCAAACTTTTAGTTATTTGCAATTAGGTCCCTAAAGTTATTTATCTTTAACTTTAAGTCCCTAATGTCGGTTTTTCCTCAAATCGAGTCCCGTAACTTTTAAAATTTATCCTGGGACCTCAATTTATTCAATTTCACCAAAAGGGGTTTAATTTCCCCAATTTCCAATTTGGTCCCCCAATTTTTCCAAAATTACCATTTTACCCTTCTTTTACAAAAATGGTAAGTTTTGCCCCAAAAATTCCAAAATTCCTCAATTGGTCCTCCGACATTATTTTCATGCCCAATTGACCCTCAATTTCATAAAATTGTAATTTGGCCCTTTGAATTTCAAAAATCCCCAAATTTTCCCCCAATTTCAACTCTTCAACACTACCGAATTTGATTTCATTAAATTGACCGATCAAACACTTCTAATTATTGAAATTGGAGTTGAAATTTAGTTCTTGCATGTTCATTCGATTCTAAGAAACTTTGAATCGTAGATTTTAACGTCGGAACGAGCTCAAACGGAGCTTCGCCGGAAAATAGACTGTAGAGAGAGAGAGCTTTGATTACTCACCGGTGAAGGCACGACGGTCCAAGCTTTTGATCTGGACAAATAGGTCTCGTCCTGATGTTTATCCTAGAATTAAGAATTGCATCAATTGATGTGAAATTGGATTAGAATTTCGTCATTGAAATTTGGTCGACTCTCTCTCTAGTACTGATCGAAAATTGTAAAGGGGAGCCGAATTGGCTTACCTTTCGGTCCTAATTCAGCCGTGGAAAGATTGAGGAAGTGTTGTGAGGGCTTGGTTTGGCTTGAGGAGGGCTTGAAACGGCCGATTTCAGCTTTGCTGAAATAGGGCAGCTTCGGTTCGCCGGAGTTGCTTCACTATTCCATCATGTCGGCGCTTCTCCAACGATTCTCGTATTGACTGGAGTTTGCTATCAGATAGCTATCTTCTCCCTGATTCTAAAGAGCTCGACCTTTGTTCAAGTCAAAGCTCTAGTTTGAGCTTTACGGGGAAATGGAGCAGTAGAGAGAGAGAGAGAAGTGTTAAGGTGTGAGGAGAATGAAATGGGGATGACCTCTTTATATAGGCATAAAACTCATGTATTAAATGGGTGAGATTTATTACTAGTATTAATATTGCCATAAATTATTGGTATTAATTCCAACAATTTAATTTCGATATTAATTCCAATAATTTAATTTTGGTATTAATTCCAATAATTTAATTTACGTTCGCATAAAAAATTTTGACCAAAATTTCAGGTTACAAAAAGTCATACTTCCCAAGAGGTCACCCATCCTCACACTACTCTCAGGAAAGCATGCTTAACTTTGAAGTTTTTATGGAATCTAGTTCACCTGAACCACTTTGGTTTTTGTTTTTTTAGTTTGTTTTAAGTTTCTTTTTCAAGGTTTAATGAACCATTTGGATCACCCGAAAGTTGTGAATTTCCATATTGCTTATTCCCATATGTAAACCGGCTTGGTTTTCTTATTCGGTTTGACCAGTTCTTTTCCCGGTTTTCCTTAACTCAAATGTGCAGGGTTTACAGGGTGGAATGCCATATTTATGTGGAGTTTGGTTCCTAAGGCATTTTGTAGGCTAGGCTAAAACCTTGAGGTGAAACTAGGGTCCCTATATGACACTATGCTTACCAGGACACCATGGAGTCTCACAATTTCTCCTATAAATAGGGCGACCAGTTGTTCCACGGAATCAGTCACCCTTATTGATAAGAAGTGGGCGGATTTGGTCAACCTATCCACAATGACCCAAATCACATCTCGCCCTTTCCTAGTCACTAGTAGTCTCGTGATGAAGTACATAGTGATGTGTTCCCATTTCCATTCGGGAATTAGTAGGGTTCGTAGCTGTAAAACCCGCCCTATTGAGCTAAGGAAAACCGAGAAAAAAACTAGTCAAATCAAGTGAGGATACAGAATAGGTTCACAAACCCGATCATTTGTGAACGGGCAATTTGGGAATTTACAACTCTCGGGTGATCCAAAGAATTCGTAATACCAAGAAAAAGAACCTTAAGACAAATTGGAAGAGAAATACCAAACCGGTTTAGATGAACTGAATCCAACTGGATTGAACCGGTTTATGAACCGAGTTGGTCCATGAACCAGAACCGATAGAGAACGGGCAAATCAGAGAAATTCAACTCCCTTGTGCCCCAAAGAAATTTATAAACCCTGGGAAGGAACCTTAGAACAAAGTGGGAGAGAAAAACCAGTTTGGTTCGGGTGAACCGAACTCGAACCAGATCGAATCGGTTTAAGGATCAAGCCGGTTTATGAACCGGAATCGATAAAGAGATGGTAAACTAAGAATCTTATGGATCCTAAGTGAACCAATGAGTCACAAAAGACATGAAAATGTACTTGTGAAGGAACCGGTTCGGGTGAACCGTATCCGAACCAGTTCAGATCGGTTTGAACCACTAATGAATCGAATCCTAAATTCATTTTTCT
This sequence comes from Trapa incisa, assembly GCA_030064435.1. NCBI lineage: Eukaryota > Viridiplantae > Streptophyta > Magnoliopsida > Myrtales > Lythraceae > Trapa > Trapa incisa. Next base: position 15,173,612 of record CM057780.1, on the reverse strand, counting down.
AGGTGGCTTAAATAATTCAAATTGGAGATTTGAGGCCACCATTGGATAGAGAATGAATTTAGAAATTTTTAGATTTGAAAAACTCGGTCGAATGAGGGATGAACCCGGTTCAGACCGGCCTAGTCCAATTCGGAACAGTGTCATCTTCTTCATCAGGATGACAGTAGTGTTCACTCACCGAGAAATTGAAGAAATGCCTCCATTTGGTATGTTTCAAGTCATCAATTCCTGTCATAACAGTGCCAAACGGATGACCAACGAGTCCCTGAGCTCCCTATATAAAGAGTCTCTCTCCATTCGTCCTCTCCACACCTGAAAAGCTCACTCTCTCTTAGTTGCTTAGTTTTCCGGTGAAGCTCGAACTAGAGCTCCGATATAGGATCAATTTTGAGCCAAAGAAGGCGAGGTCAGGTTCATTAGAACCGGGGAGAAGTCAGCTACATGGTGGTAGCATCCGTTCGTCCCAAGAGTAATCGATGAAGCGTCGATGTGATCAAATAGTGAAGTAGCTCCGGTGGACTGAAGCTGCCCTATTTCGCCCGAGTTGAAATCGACCAATTTGAGCCCTCCTCAGGCCAAACCAAGCTCTCCCGACACCTCCTCAGCCCTTCCACGGCCAAATTAGGACCGAAAGGTAAGCGAATTTGACTCCCCTTTACAATTTTAGATCGTTGTTAGAGAGAGAGTCGATCGAATTTCAATGAAGAAATTCTAATCCAATTTGACATCAATTGATGTCATTCTTGATCCTAGGAAGAACCTCTGGAGCAAACCTACCTGCCCAGATAGAAAGCTCCGACCATCGCGCCCTCACCGGTGAGAAATCGAAGCTTTCTCTCTTTACAGTCTATTTTCTAGTAAATCTCTGTTTGAGCTCGTTCCGACATTAAAACCTGTGATTCAAAGTTTTTTAGAATCGTGTGAACATGTAGGAACTCAATTTTAACTCCAATTTCAACAATTAGAGGTGTTTGATCGGTCAATTTGATGAAATCAAATTCAGCAGTGTTGAATAGTTGAAATTAGGGGGAAAATTGGGGAAATTGGAGGATTTTTGAAAATTCGAAGGACCAAAATATAATTTTCTAAAATTGAGGGTCAATTGGTCATAATAAGAATATTAGAGGGCCAATTGAGAAATTTTATAATTTTTGGGGCAAAATTTACCATTTTTCTAAAGAAGGGGCAAAATGGTAATTTTGGGATAATTGAGGGACCAAATTGAAAATTTGGGAAATTAAACCCCTTTGTGTGAAATTAAATAACTTGAGGTCCTGAGATAAAATTTTAAAAGTTTCGGGACTCAAATTTAGGAAAAACCCGGCAATAGGGACATAAAGTTAAAGAAAAATTACTTTAGGGACCTAATTGCAAATACATGTAAAGTTAGGTGCTCTCATTCATTTGGACCGAATGAAGGCTATTAGGCCAAATAATGATGAACAATTATGTTTATTTCGTGTAGGAGAACAAGACATCGGGAACGCCAGTCGAGGTCCAGCTTGCTAAGGACGAAATCCGACTAAGTGAAATTTCACTTCACTATCGGATGAATGGGATTATATATCATACCCGGTTGGGGATGATAAGTTCCTCAATATAAAAACCCACTGCTTAGTGGTATTTTAAATCATCACTACTTAGAGAAAGTGACGTGAAATTATGCGAAAAAACTATTTACCGGTTGTAAGTAGATTATACCCGGTTGGTATGATGAGTCTTTCTCGAAGGAAGTTGAAAATCCGTTCATCGGTTATGAACGGAGATGTAAACCCCGCACTTTTGAGTTAAGAAAAATCAGGAAAAGAACCGGTCAAACCGAGTAAGAAAACCGAGACGGTTTACAAACCCGATTATTTGGGAACAAGCAATTTGGAAATTTACAACTTCCGAGTGATACAAAGGGTTTATTAAACCTTGGAAAAGAAACTTAACACAAATTAAAATAGAAAAACTAAATTGGTTCAAGTGAATAAGAGTGTGTAAGAACTTTAAAGTTAAGTGTGCTTGTTTGAGAGTAGTGTGAGGATGGGTGACCTCTTGGGAAGTGTGATTTTTTGTAAACCGAAATTTCGGTCAAAAATTTTTATACACCTTATCATAAATAGCAATAAATTAATATATATTTAATTATTGGAATTAATACAAATAATTTAATACTGAAATTAAATTATTAGAATTAATACAAATAATTTAATAACAAAATTAAATTATTATAATTAATACCAATAATTTATGTCAATATTAATAATAGTAATAAATCTCTCCCATTTAATACAACGTTTTACACCTATATATATAGAGATTATCCCCGTTGATTCTTCTTACACGTGAACACTTCTCTCTCTCTCTACTGCTACATTTCCTGATGAAGCTCGAACTAGAGTTTTATACGCCTTATCATAAATAGCTATAAATTAAAATATATTTAATTATTAGAATTAATACAAATAATTTAATAACAAAATTAAATTATTATAATTAATACCAATAATTTATGTCAATATTAATAATAGTAATAAATCTCTCCCATTTAATACAACGTTTTACACCTATATATATAGAGATTATCCCCGTTGATTCTTCTTACACGTGAACACTTCTCTCTCTCTCTACTGCTACATTTCCTGATGAAGCTCGAACTAGAGTTTTATACGCCTTATCATAAATAGCTATAAATTAAAATATATTTAATTATTAGAATTAATACAAATAATTTAATACGACTTATCATAAATAGCAATAAATTAATATATATTTAATTATTGGAATTAATAAAAATAATTTAATACTGAAATTAAATTATTAGAATTAATACAAATAATTTAATAACAAAATTAAATTATTAGAATTAATACCAATAATTTATGTCAATATTAATAATAGTAATAAATCTCTCCCATTTAATACAACGTTTTACACCTATATATATAGAGATCATCCCCGTTGATTTTTCTTACACCTGAATATTTCTTTCTCTCTACTGCTCCATTTCCTGGTGAAGCTCGAACTAGAGTTTTATACGCCTTATCATAAATAGCTATAAATTAAAATATATTTAATTATTAGAATTAATACAAATAATTTAATACTAAAATTAAATTATTAGAATTAATACAAATAATTTAATACCAAATTAAATTATTAGAATTAATACCAATAATTTATGAAAATATTAATACTAGTAATAAATCTCTCCCATTTAATACAACGTTTTACACCTATATATAGAGGTCATCCACGTTCATTCTTCTCACACCTGAACACTTCTCTCTCTCTACTGCTCCATTTCCTGGTGAAGCTCGAACTAGAGCTTTGACTTGAACAAAGGTCGGCTCTTTACAACTGGGAAGAAGACAGTTATCTGATAGCAAACTCTAGTCAATCCGAGAATCGTTGGACAAGCATCGGCGTGATAGAATAGTGAAGCAGCTCCAGCGGAACGAAGTTGCCCTATTTTGGCCAAGCTAAAATCAGTCATTTCAAGCCCTGCTCAGGCCAATCCAAGCCCTCCCAACACTTTCTCAGCCTTTCCACGGCCGAATTAGGACCAAAAGGTAAGCCAATTCGGCTCCCCTCTATAATTTTCGATCGGTGCTAGAGAGAGAGTCGACCGAATTTCAATGACGAAATTCTAATCCAATTTCGCATCAATTGATGCGATTCTTGATTCTAGGATAAACCTCAGGATGAGAGCTATCTGTCCAGATTGAAAGCTCGAACTGTCGTGCCTTCACCGGTGAGTAATCGAAGCTTTCTCTCTCTATAGTTCATTTTCCGGCGAAGCTCCATTTGAGCTCGTCCCGGCATTAAAACTTGCGATTCACATTTCTGAAGAATCGTATGAACATATAGAAACTCAATTTCAACAATTGGAAATGTTTGATGGGTCAATTTGATGAAATCAAATTCGGCTGTGTTAAGAAGTTGAAATTGGGGGAAAATTGGGGATTTTTGAAATTCAAAGGACCAAAATGAAATTTTATGAAATTGAGGGTCAATTGGGCATGAAAATAATGTTGGAGGACCAATTGAGGAATTTTAAAATTTTGGAGGCAAAATTTACCATTTTTGTAAAGGAAGGGAAAAATGGTAATTTTGGAAAAGTTGTGGAACTAAATTGAAAATTTGGGAAATTAAACCCCTTTTTGTGAAATGGAATAAATTGAGGTCCTATGATAAATTTTAGAAATTTCGGAACTCAATTTGATGAAAAACTGGCATATGGGACTTAAAAAAGTTAAAGAGAAATAACTTCAGGGACCTAATTGCAAATAAATGAAAGTTTGACTTTCTCATTCATATGGAATGAATGAAGGCGATTAGGTCGAAGGATAATGAACCAAGATGTTCATATCCTGTAGGAACGTGAAATACCAAGAATGCCAGCAAGGAGAAGCTCGCGTGAATACAAAGAACCAGTCTAGTGGAATTCACGGCATTAACGGGTGAGTGGGTTTACTAACATCATACCCGGTTGGGATGATGAGCACAACTTAAAGTTAAAAACTACTTACCGGTTGTGAGTGGGTTTACTAACATCATACCCGGTTGGGATGATGAGCACACCTTATAATTTAAAAACCACTTACCGGTTGTGAGTGGGTTTACTAACATCATACCCGGTTGGGATGATGAGCACAACTTAAAGATAAAAACCACATACCGGTTGTGAGTGGAAATTTTATATCATACCCGGTAGGGGATGATAAGTACCTCGCTATAAAAACCCACTGTTTAGTGGTATTTTAATCATCACCACTTAGAGAAAGTGATGTGAAAATTATGCGGAAAAACTACTTACCGGTTGCAAGTAGATCATACCCGGTGGGAATTATGAGACTTACTCGAAGGAAGTTGAAAACCCATTCATCGGTTATGAACGGAGATGTCCTTATACCAGCTAGTATAATGGACAGTGAAAACCTATTTTGTTGAAAGTGTTCTCCCCTGACTTTGTGCCAATGCTTAAACTATTTGGGAGACCTTTTTGACGGGAGCTCGAGTAGCTCTTATAGGCCGGGGCCTCGATTTTGGAACTTGCGGGCTAGAATGCCCAGTTTTTTGAAAATCTCGTACAGTGGGCCCAAGGCCAGTTGGCACGAGCAGGAGCTCGTAAACGAACATGATATATGTGCCATAAAACTTAATAAGTAAATTGTTTGGCCATGGTACCAAGATAGGACCGACATGCTCAGTCAACTAGCGGCAGTGCGACATGACAGGTCGACGGACCAGTCAAGACAAACAACTGCGGATTGAGTTGAGAGTCGGGGCCGTTGGACCAGTGGCACCACAGATTACATGGCTTGATAAGAAAACATTATTTTTGCATGCACTGTGAGTACGGGATCATCAAGACGTCCATGAGGGGTAGTGATGTGTCCTAAGGACATTGGACAACCTGGTGGCTATAAGGGCAGTTCGTCGTTCCAGGTGTCTGTGCGAAATCTGGAGTAGCACCAAGCGCATGAGACCGGGGTGGGGACAGGATGGGGTCTCTATCCTCATACAGACATGAAGGAGTGATTTCAGGATTGTGGGTCTGATGTCACGTACATTCACTCATTCCCAGGGTAGAAGTGGTCGTACTTCTATCTGGGTGGCAGGAAAAGTCGCTCCGAAGCCACTAGCGGGTTCATTAGTGATACTAACTTGCGAATGTGGGTAACTTTCATGATGAAGGATGTGTGTTGGGTGATGATATGCCGTGGTAAATAAGAAATGGTGGGAAAACCCGAATTTTTAAATGAAGGGATTTTTTAAAACAAAGATGTTTGACACACTCCATATAAATATTTTTCTTAAAAGTCAAAAGCTTTTAAAAACCCATTCACTGAGTAGTCATACTCACCCCCTCCCTTATATCCCTTTTAGGAAATCCTGAAAAGCCTACCTTGAAAGACCATCAGGAAATCCCAGACCACCTTGAAAGACCTGCCTGTAAGAGAGGTACGTAAAGTTTAAAATTTCATGTAGTTGTGGTTATGCTATTCTAGGAAATGGTGCAAGTTTAAAGGATGCCTTACTTTTTACGGATTATAATAAGGGGAAACCCTTTAATAAACCGGGAGAGTGGCAGGTTGTTCACGGAGATCCGACCAAACCGGGTCGGGGCATGACAACTAGAGTGGTATCAAAGCCTATTTCCTCAAATACATAATTAAGACTAGAAAATATAGTAACCGATAGGATTTATCTTAAAATTTTCAGATGGCTCCTAGGAGAGGAACTAAGAAAATTAGGGTTGACTCTGCTCAGTACCCTGTTCTCGTAGGAGGACAACCCTAGAAGCTTTGCAAAATGGCTAAGGCATGGTAGAAATCTCCAAAGACCAAATGGAGAAGTATCTTGGAGAATGTGCTAGGACCTATTGAGGGCACAACTCTAAGTATAAAGGAAACCAAGCGTGAAGCTACAAACATCAGTAAAGGGTGTATAACCTTACCTAAGTGTTTATGAAGAACCCCGTAACTCCTTATTTTGTGACCACTTTCTGTAATAGGGCCAATTGTACTCATCGGTTAATAAAGTACTCCAAATTCCTAAAAACTTTGTCTATCAAAGGATGTAATCTTGTTAAGAAGATAGCCCCAAGAAAAATACCTAAACCAAAGACACCATGAATATCAAGGAGATTATTATGCAAGGAAGGCATGACAAAAGAATTGTAATGGTAAGGAGTCTAGGAGAACTTTGGGGTAGCTAAACAAGGAACAACCTATTATAAGGTACAAAGGAAATAGGGCATGAAATGAAGTATCGTCCCACACCACTATGATTTAGAATAATACTTCCTAAGGAAGACGCCCTTACAACTATAGGAAATCCAAAAGGATACCATCCCAAGAAACGTGACTCTAGTTGTAACCACAGATAAGAGGAAACTCTTCAGATCTTAGCGAAGTGGTAAGAAGGAAAAATGGGTAAAGGTAGGACCTCAATAAAATAACAAACGAAACAAAATAATAGCTGAAGAGAATTTCCCCTTTAAGAAGAAAATATAAACAATTTAGGAGCAAAGAAAGGAGTGCATCCACAAGAGAAGACAAGTCGAACATTTGATGACAAACGGGACGTATTGGGATTACAGGAATAAATCACCTTGGAAAAAGCAACTATGCCAAATAGGAAGTTCGGACCAACAGGACAAGAGAAAGCAAGTCGTGTTACAACAAGATAGTCAGAGGGAACAAATGACACCCTGAGGAAGACTGGGAAGTAGAAGGGGCTACACCATAACAAGGTCAATGAGATGGACGTTAAGGACAAGAGTACTCGAGAAAAAAACTGCCCTAAGAAACTTAGACCAAAGGAATGGTAGAGGCGAGACAGTTAACAAACTAATACACGGAAAAACCATAATGTGAGTTCCAACAAAGAAGAGAGGGGCGAAAAGGCCAAATATTCGGGAAAAGAAGGGTGAAAGAAATCCTTAACAGGACCAAAGGCCAAATTAACCAAGAAAAAAAAAGGCAAGCCTCTCACATAATTATCAAGAAATCTTGAAACAAGTAAGATTTGAACACTCTATAAAGAAATACACTATGAAAGTAAACTTTAGAGGGATGCATACGACTAACTACCATTGAAGGAATTTTGATGGGCGGATGGACATAATATGGAGTGCAAGGAACCAACCCTTAATTGGGAAATGTTTCAAAGGAAGGAAGTATCATGATGGACCAGTGTGACCTACTTGGAGAGAGCAGGAGAACCAAACAATAATTTCAGGATAAACAAGAGATTTTGAAACAAGAAGAATGTGAACCCTCCTTAAATAGAAATAAGTTAACGGGTTAGCATCAAAAAGATGTTGTGGCAAGTATGAATGAGTGAACAACCCATACTAAGGTAATAAAGTAAAGAATGTTTGAGAAAAATTGGGAAAGTAAGTCCTCCAAATAAGATGTGGCTAAGTAGGAATAACCGCAATTGGTAAGACGGGTCATAGTCCACACGCGCATATGAAGCTTAAAGAGTGGACGACCGAGCATAGGGTGGAATGCACGAAATAAAACCAATAATCGGAAGTATCCCATCTAATGAATAGGGGATAAAACAAAAGTTGTGGATAGAGAAGGATCCAAAGCAAACAGATGCCCTAACATAGATAAGGGTGTGAAGAAAGGGAGAAAGAACCATATAATGAATGATAAGGAGGTTGAGCATGTAACTCCAAAGATGGAAATCTCTATTGTAAGGGACATAGTAGAGAACAAAACTGGAAGGAGGGAACCTTCCCAAGAAAAGTAATCGACACATAGATTAAAAGCAATTATTGTAGAATGAAGAATCATGAAGTGATTATGAGTAATTAAAAGTGGATTAAGGAAAAAGGAAAAACCCTTGAATAAGGAATGCCAAGGATTTAAGAAGGAAAGTATCCTAGTTTGTTGGTAAACTATTGGGAAACCAAATAATTGGTACCAGAAAAACTCAATAAAGATGTTGGGAAAGGATGAGTGGGTAAGGAAAACTGACACGGTTATATAAGACATGTTGTCAAGATACGAATGATAATTCGGTAATTGTAAAGGTAGTTGAGGAATACTACCCAATTAAAGGAGGGATGAAATTATATAGTCCCTGGAAGGTTGAAAAGTTGGAAACAACCCTAAAAGAGGTGTTGTATGAGTCTGATCGACTGAGACAAGTTCAGAACTATGTCATGTAAGTAAGGGACATATAAGCACCAACAATCCTGAGTAAAATATAACTCGAGTAAGAAGGAATCAGTTGGTAAACATAACAAGTTCAAACATAAATTTGACCGAAGTTGTAATCAATGAAGGATGAAGGATGGGTCAAATTGGGACGAAAGAATAATAACACAAAAAACCTGTGAAAACAAGTATGTAATGCTTGAAAGAACGTCGAGTCAGGGGTTTCAACGATAAAGAGAATAACTAGAAAAAGGAAAGATTGGGCACCTTGCAACTCCCAATCCTGAAATCTTGAGTAAAATCCCCAAAAGGAAGAACCTTCTCCTAAATAAAGGGAGATGCGAACCTAAGAATATACATTAGGATTAATGAGTCATACATGCCTCATTATTATAACTCCATAGAAGGAGTAAGCATGATAAATGAAAAGAAATTCCTTAGATGAATGATTACGGGGACTAACCGAAAGAGCAATCGAAGTGTTAGCATGTCAAGAAAACCTAAGTTAACATTAAGGGAAATTATTCCCGATTTGGAATATATTGGTTAAGTATTGGGGACAAAACTCCTAAAAGGAGGGGAGAGTTGTAAACCCCACACTTTTGAGTTAAGGAAAATCAGGAAAAGAACCGGTTAAACCGAGTAAGAAAACCGAGACGGTTTACAAACTTGATCATTTGGGAACAAGTAATTTGGAAATTTACAACTTTCGAGTGATTCAAAGGGTTTATTAAACCTTGGAAAAGAAACTTAACACAAATTAAAATAGAAAAACCAAATTGGTTCAGCTGAATAAGAGTCTGTAAGAACTCAAAAGTTAAGTGTGCTTGTCCGAGAGTAGTGTGAGGATGGATGACCTCTTGGGAAGTATGATTTTTTGTAACCCGAAATTTCGGTCAAAAATTTTTATGCGTACGTACGCCTTATCATAAATAGCTATAAATTAATATATATTTAATTATTAAAATTAATACAAATAATTTAATACTGAAATTAAATTATTGAAATTAATACAAATAATTTAATACCGAAAATAAATTATTGGAATTAATACAAATAATTTAATACCGAAATTAAATTATTGGAATTAATACCAATAATTTATGAAAATATTAATACTAGTAATAAATCTCTCCCATTTAATACACGGTTTTACACCTATATAAAGAGGTCATCCCCGTTTATTCTTCTCACACCTTAACACTTCTCTCTCTCTCTACTGCTCCATTTCCCGGTGAAGCTCGAACTAGAGCTTCGACTTGAACAAAGGTCGAGCTCTTTAGAACCGAGGAGAAGACAGTTATATGATAGCAAACTCTAGTCAATCCGATAATCGTTGGAGAAGCGTCGGCGTGATAGAATAGTGAAGCAGCTCCGGCGGACCGAAGCTGCACTATTTCGGCCAAGCTGAAATCAGCCATTTCAAGCCCTACTGAGGCCAATCCAAGCCCTCCCAACACTTTCTCAGCCTTTCCACAGCCGAATTAGGACCAAAAGGTAAGCTAATTCGACTCCCCTTTATAATTTTCGATTGGTGCTAGAGAGAGAGTCGACCGAATTTCAATGACGAAATTCTAATCCAATTCCGCATCAATTGATGTGATTCTTGATTCTAGGATGAAGCTCAGGATGAGAGCTATCTGTCCAGATCGAAAGCTCAAACTGTCGTGCCTTCACCGGTGAGTAATCGAAGCTTTCTCTCTTTATAGTTCATTTTCCGGTGAAGCTCCATTTGAGCTCGTCTCGGCATTATAACTTGCGATTCACATTTCTGAAGAATCGTATGAACATGTAGAAACTCAATTTCAACTTCAATTTCAACAATTGAAAACGTTTGATGGGTCAATTTGATAAAATCAAATTCGGCTGTGTTAAAAAGTTGGAATTGGGGGAAATTTGGGGATTTTCAAAATTCAAAGGACCAAAATGAAATTTTATGAAATTGAGGGTCAATTGGGCATGAAAATAATGTTGGAGGACCAATTGAGGAATTTTGAAATTTTTGGGGCAAAATTTACCATTTTTGTAAAGGAAGGGCAAAATAGAAATTTTGGAAAAGTTGGGGGACCAAATTGGAAATTTGGGAAATTAAACCCCTTTTTGTGAAATGGAATAAATTGAGGTCCTATGATAAATTTTAGAAGTTTCGGAACTCAATTTGAGGAAAAATCGGCATATGGGACTTAAAGTTAAAGAGAAATAACTTTAGGGACCTAATTGCAAATAAATGAAAGTTTGACTTTCTCATTCATTTGGAATGAATGAAGGCGATTAGGCCGAAGGATAATGAACCAAGATGTTCATATCATGTAGGAACACGAAATACCGGGAATGCCAGCAAGGAGAAGCTCTCGTGAATACAAAGAACCAGTCTATTGGAATTCACGGCATTAACGGGTGAGTGAGTTTACTAACATCATACCCGGTTGGGATGATGAGCACAACTTAAAGTTAAAAACCACTTACCGGTTGTGAGTGGGTTTACTAACATCATACTCGGTTGGGATGATGAGCACACCTTATAATTTAAAAACCACTTGCCGGTTGTGAGTGGGTTTACTAACATCATACCCGGTTGGGATGATGAGTACAACTTAAAGATAAAAACCACATACCGGTTGTGAGTGAAAATTTTATATCATACCCGGTAGGGGATGATAAGTACCTCGCTATAAAAACCCACTATTTAGTGGTATTTTAATCATCACCACTTAGAGAAAGTGATGTGAAAATTATGTGAAAAAACTACTTACCGGTTGTAAATAGATCATACCCGGTTGGTATGATGAGACTTACTCAAAGGAAGTTGAAAACCCGTTCATCGATTATGAACGGAGATGTCCTTATACCGGCTGGTATAATGGACAGTGAAAACCTATTTTGTCGAATGTGTTCTCCCCTGACTTTGTGCCAATGCTTAAACTATTTGGGAGACCTAATTGGCGGGAGCTCGAGTAGCTCTTATAGGCCGGGGCCTCGATTTTGGAACTTGCGGGCTAGAATGCCAGTTTTTTGAAAATCTCGTACAGTGGGCCCAAGGCCAGTTGGCACGAGCAGGAGCTCGTAAACGAACATGATATATGTGCCATAAAACTTAATAAGTGAATTATTTGGCCATGGTACCAAGATAGGACCAACATGCTCAGTCAACTAGCGGCAGTGCGACTTGACAGGTCGACGGACCAGTCAAGACAAACAACTGCGGGTTGAGTTGAGAGTCGGGGCCATTGGACCAGTGGCACCACATATTACATGGCTTGATAAGAAAACATTATTTGTGCATGCACTGTGAGTACAGGATCATCAAGACGCCCATGAGGGGTAGTGATGTGTCCTAAGGACACTGGACGACCTAGTGGCTATAAGGGCAATTCGTCGTTCCAGGTGTCTGTGCGAAATCTAGAGTAGCACCAAGCGCATGAAACCGGGGTGGGTATAGGATGGGGTCTCTTTCCTCATACAGACACGAAGGAGTGATTTCGGGATTGTGGGTCGGATGTCACGTACATCCACTCATTCCCAGGGTAGAAGTGGTCGTACTTCTATCCGGGTGGCAGGAAAAGTCGCTCCGAAGCCACTAGCGGATTCAGTAGTGATACTGACTTGCGAATGTGTGTAACCTTCATGATGAAGGATGTGTATTGGGTGATGACATGCCGTGATAAGTAAGAAATGGTGGAAAAACCCGAATTTTTAAATGAAGCGATTTTTGAAAACAAAGGAGTCTTGCACACTCCATATAAATATTTTTCTTAAAAGGCAAAAGCTTTTAAAAACCCATTCACTGAGTAGTTGTACTCACCCCCTCCCTTATATCTCTTTTAGGAAATCATAGAAAGTCTACCTTGAAAGACCATCAACTAAGATGCATGTAAGACAGGTACGTAAAGTTTAAAATTTCATGCAGTTTTGATTATGTTATTCCAAGAAATGGTGTAGGTTTAAAGGACGCCTTACTCTTTACGGATTATAATAAGGGGAAACCCTTTAATAAACCGGGAGAGTGGCGGGTTATTCACGGGGATCCGACCAAACCGGGTTGGGGCGTGATAGGAGATGTCCTTATACCAGTCGGTATAATGGACTGTAAAAACCTATTTTTATCAGAAGTGTTCTCCCCTGACTGTGTGCCAATGCTTAAACTATTTGGGAGACCTTCTTTACGGGAGCTCGAATAGCTCTTATAGGCCGGGGGCCTTGGTTTTGGAACTTGAGGGCTAGAATGCCTAGTTTTTGAAAAACTCGAACAGTGGGCCATAGGCCAATAGACACGAGCAGGAGCACGTAAAAGAATATGATATGTATATGTGCCATTAAAACTTAATAAGTGAATTGTATGGTAATGGTACCAAGGTAGGTCTGACATACTTAGTCAACTAGTAGTAGTGCGACATGACCGGTCTACGGACTAGTCAAGACAAACAGCTACAGGTTGAGTTGAAGGTCGGGACCGTTGGGACAAATGGCACCACTTATTACATGGTAATTTAGGAAAACTTTGTTTGTACATGCACCATGAATACGAGATCATCAAGACGCCCATGAGGGGTAGCGATGTGTCCTAAGAGCCCCGAACGACCCGGTGAGTATAAGGGCAGATCGTCGTTCCAGGTGTCTGTGCAAAATTTAGAGTAGTACCAAGCGCATGAGACCAGCTTTCCAATGTCATCTTAGTTTGGCATAGCTGACAACTTTGATGGTGTCGACGTCATGAAATCGTGACTATCTTCGATGGCCAAAAACAAAGCATCATATTCTCATGTCATTTCTGATGCTCTCAATGGACAAGCACATCCAAGAAAAATTCCTCAGATATCTCTTGATCCCAACTAGCTAATTCTAATGACATCTTAAGGTTTAGGTAAGTATTGATATCAAATAAATTTATGTAAGTATCGACTAGCATTTAGTCATGACAAAGTGTAATAAAATGAAATTTGCGGGCTATTTCGACCTTCATTTGAGGTGATTCAAGAGTCAACAAACTCATATGTGAGTTAGTTTTCCAATTGTGCTAGTGCTAGTAGCTGAGTCGTCATCTCCGATGAAATTCTAGCCTTGACCCAATTTCTGTATTTTTCTCGTAGGCTTTAGAAAACAACCATGAATGATATTGCTCTGACCACTGTAGATTGGGTAGGGTCAATGATGACCTAGGGGCCTTAGGGACCTCATATATGTATTTTATAATTTTTTAAAAATATTTTGTTGAGCAATAAAGGTCAAGGACCAAAATGTAATTTTGGTCAAGTTAAAGGAACTATTCAAGAATGAGAAATATTGGGATTTCTATGGGGGTTTAAAGAAGTTCTAGGGATCAATAAAAAAGAATAAAAAAGATGTTAGACTCAAATGATGGGTTTTGGAAGTTTAAGGACTAAAATAAAACTTAAGAAAAGTTTAAGGGTAAAAGTATAAATAATGAAAATTAGGATCCCATAAGTAATTTTTAAAAATTTAGGAACCCAAATAAGATTAAAGGAAAATTTTAGAAATTTATGATCCCAAAAGGAAGAGTATGACAACATGTTGCTTACCATGAAATAGAGAAGTTTAAAAAAGTATTATAATCAGTTTAAAACTGAGATTGAGATATAAATAATAATAAAAATAATCTAGTAAAATTTATTTGTTAATATATTTTTATTAAAATATTATAGTAGTTTGTTTGTGTATTATTTTATATAGTTATAATATTTTATATAATTTTAATTTTTTGAGTATATATTGAGATATGTTATATTTCTATTTTCATGCTATTACAATCTTATAAATAAAGATATTTTTTTATATAATTTATGAATATCAATTAATAAAATTCAACGTGTAGCCATTGCATCTCAAAAATAAAACTTAGCTTAATTGGTACATGCACAAACATTTATCCATGACTGTCATATGTGTTCACATTTTAAGGAGTTTTATTCTCATTTTATATATAAAAAAAAAAAGCAAGTGAAATTGGTTACCTAAGTGAATGCAATGAATTTATGACTTTCCAAGCTGGACCCCAAGATGGAGATATGAAGAAAGAAAGGTTGATAACCCTTCGTGGAAGTAGCCGAAGGAATCCAATGTGCCATGATGTTCGAAGAGGCCCTTGCGTCATGAAGAAAGGACAAAGTCGTAGATGCAAAGACACAAAAGGAGTACCTAACACTCCAGTACTTAGTGGAAGAGCTTTTCAGTAAGGGACTCCATGAGTACCTGAATCATTACTATGCTCAAATCCCCTTAATTTCAACTTTAAATTTTCTCAAAAATGATAAAAAAAAAGTTTGTCCGTTATTTTTGAAAAAAAAAAAAAAGGGAAGAAAGATAATTCCTCCAATTTGTTAGATAGGATTGAGTGGCTATAAATAATTGTACTTATATTTATTTAAAAATTATTAATTATAAATATTATAATATTTTAAAATTTTATTAAATATATTATTATATTTTATCACATCCACACAAATATACAATATAATATTATGATAAAATTTTAAATTAACACATAATAATAGTATACAATTTGAATATTATTTTATTATTTTCGTACATAATTTTGACTTGATTATTTTTAATTTATATTTATACATACCAATAGTTAAATTTCTGGTGGAGTATGGGTGTAAATATAGTAGATATAATATTAAATAACATAATATTGTATATATATAATAATTCAAGTTTATATTTATTTAAAAATAATTATAATAAAAATTTTATAATTTTATAAATTAATAATATTTATCTATTTTATTAAATTTATAATTATATTTTCAATAAACCATTTCGAATTTAGACATTTATCTTCTTATCTAAACATGGCCTTGAAACCTTGTACACTATTACTTTCTCCAAAAAAGCTCCTTTTATGTTTAAATATAATTTGGTGAGTGTAATGTCACATGTTCAAATCCATTAATGCATTGATTTTAGGATCTACTAGTAATAACTATATGGATTATATTTGAGAGTCCTAACTTTAGTGCATTAATTCCAATGGAAATCCTAATAAGTGAGGTTATATGAATCAAAATTTAAATGTGAGGTGTTAAGTAAATCGATATATAAATGTAGTAAATCAGGTTTATTGTATTTGAACAAAGAGAGGTAGGAATGATCGTGATCCAAATTAATATATGTTATATAGATAGAGACTCGATTAAGGCATATCAAGTGACAGTGAAATATAAATTAGTGTGAATTAGGATGATCGATATAGTAATAGGAGCATGCAGTTAAAGATGCGATTAGAAGTCGATGAATAGATTTAGAAATAAATTAATTTAATTTGTATGGATTAGTATTCAAATTGAATTAATATATTCAAACAAATATAAGATTCTTTAAAGCCGTTCAAATTCAAATGATATACACCATCTGACCCATTAAATAACCTAGTCCACAAACCCATCCTGACATGTTTTGTCAAATCTATAGTTAATGGACAAGGATATGTGTGGTGCTTGCTTGCAAATTTGTGTATGGTTTTAATCATGTAATGACTTTTCCTTGTTAGTCATCCTATCCACTCACCCAGAAAAAATTTGCAAGGCAGTAGGGAGAGAGACTAGGGGAGTACCAAGAAAATGGCGGATAAGGGTCATCAGGCCATTTTAGTTCCTAGAGTGAAGCTCGGTACTCAAGGACTTGAGGTAACTCCCCAACTCACCTCAAGCATTTTTGGTCGATGATCCATTTTCTGATATTTTATTTGACATTCATTAACTTCCATTCCATGAGGTCTCCAAACTTGGATATGGCTGCCTTGGACTCTCAATGTTTTACAACGATCCCGTCCCGGAGGATGTCGGAACCTCGATCATTACTGAGGCTTTCAACAACGGGGTGACCTTCTTCGACACTTCTGACGTCTACGGGCCCAACACTAATGAGATCCTCGTCGGAAAGGTAGTAACTTTGTGCAGTCGATTGATGTCTGTCAATCTCCATAGAAAAGAGACATCTTGCGGGGGCTGTACTACTTTTTGCCTTTGATGCATTTATACTTATATATGCTTTCTCGTGAAGGCGTTGAAGAAGCTGCCCCGAGAGAAGGTCCAATTAGCCAGTAAATTCGGGCTCTTATGGAATTCGAATTATAATTTTACAGTCCGAGGAGACCGTGAGTATGTACGATCTTGTTGTGAAGCGAGCCTGCAGCGGTTGGATGTGGACTACATAGACCTCTACTATGTGCATCGGATCGATACCACTATCCCTATCGAGGAAACTGTAAGGCTATCGCTGAGAGCCATATCATAGAGAAAAAAAAAAAAAAAGAATTGGCACATCGTGGCTAATATGACTAACGTCTGCTGGAGAATTTATGCGTATGTGCAGATGGAGGAACTGAAGAAGCTGGTGGAAGAGCGGAAGATCAAGTACATCGGCCTTTCGGAAGCGAACCCTGACACCATAAGGCGAGCCCACGCGGTCTACCCGATCACTGCCGTTCAGATGGAGTGGTCCCTTTGGACCCGTGAGATCGAGGAGGAAATCGTCCCGGTTTGCAGGTGAGTCTAAAGGTTTGTTTGTTGCCCAATAATGAGTCTTCCGTTGGTGTCGACATTCTTGTCAAAGTTCTAATGGTCAATCTTTTTTGGTAATGGGAAATATCAGAGAGCTCGGGATCGGCATAGTTTCATACTTCCCTATAGGTAGTGGGTTTTTTGGTGGGAGGGGCATCAAGGAAGCCATACCCGAAAACAGCCCATTGGTATGTAACGCTAATTGGATGATTTTGTCTGATCCATAGATAAGACTGTTACCCTTTTCATTGTGATAGGAAGCCTACATGAAATTGATGGATGAAAGTATATGGTTGTGCCTCTCAGGCAATGATGTCGAGGTTTACAGGGGAGAACTTGGAGAAGAACAAGATCATCTACTCCCGAATCGAGAGGTTGGCCGAGAAACATCGATGCACCACTGCTCAGTTGGCCCTTTCATGGCTTCTCCATCTAGGGGATGATGTTGTCCCTATTCCCGGTGAGTACCTTACTAAGGGAAGCCACGGCAGTCTACCTATTAGTTCTCTAAATTTTCAACTCATGCAATTTCTCTTTACAGGCACAACTAAGATCAAGAATCTACACAGCAACATCAGATCCTTGGAGGTGAAGCTGACGGAGGAGGATTTGAAGGAGGTCTCTGATGCCGTGCCTGCCGATGAGGTTGCTGGTGACAGGTTATTCCAGAACGTCATTGGCATGTCATGGAAATACACCAACACCCCGCCTAGGGTCAAGAAGGATAGCTAGATTCTGAATACTAAGGAACTACCCAAAAAACAACTTAATTTGCTCTATTTATTTCTTGCAAAGCACTATCTATTTCATCCATTGCATGCTTCATTTCTAATCATTTACAAGTACAATCATTAATTTACATAATAATTTAATTTTATCATCATTTTAACTAAATATAAAACTTTCTCATACCACCACCATACACCCAATGCAACATACCAGAAAATAAAATCCAAAAATCATTAATATCTTATTAGTCAATAATATTTTCTCACATATTATAATTTACACAAATTATCTTCATATTTTGTAACTTTTCATTTATGTGATGCAATGTGGACCCCAATAAGAGAATTTGAGTCAAATCGATGATGAGTACAGGGTAGTGAAATTCACGGCTTTGTATTAAATTTATCCAACAGCATGACATCAAAGTTGGGGTCGATACTATCTTTGGTTTGTATACATGGGAGGTTGAAGAGGCGCATGTATGTTGCATGCCAAGATGGTGCAGTTTGACTAGTATTCACTTTGATTTGACTTATTTTCAATCCAATTTCATCAATTTTTTTGTGTTGTTATTTTAATTAGACTGATTTGACCAATTTGATCTAATGTAATTAGTTTTTTAGTTCATAATTACGAGTAGGATTCGATTTTTAATACTAGCTCAAATCCTAATATATAGTTTAATTCGATATTAATGATAAGATAGTGTTGATACCATCCTATATTATATGTTGTAAAAATATCATATTTGGGATCATACTCAAACGCTATGGTACTTGTAAAGAGGCTTGGGAGTGAGATAAGATGAGATAATTAACTTTTTGTACATTCTAAACTAAATTATTTTTATTAGGGGACTTCCTAATTAGTTAAATCAGATCAAATCAAATTAATTATAATCTAATATAATTTCTAGATATCATTAACAATATAAAAAAAATCAGCTCAATCAATTTAGCTCCACGAACTCAGCAGCTGTTATCCCTAAACTTGATCGGATACCTCCAATATTAGTGAGCGAGTGATGATGTTAGTTCTTGATTGAGGAAACAAATTGGCTTAGCAAATGCACAGCATGAGATGATGGTGTAAAAGTTTAAGTGGAAGATTCAAAAAACAAGGCTCATTTCTTCTGGATTGTTTGGCTAGTTGGTATCATTTTTTAATAAGAGGACTCTAAGTGGAAATTTCAAAAAACAACTTCTGCTTACGTACAAGCTTGCGTCTGGCTTAGTCAATCCTCTTGACTTTTCCACTATATATTTTATCTATTGGTGTGGATATGGATCAAGAAAAAGAGGCAGGGCAGTAGAGAGGGAGAGTAAAGGGAGGATCAAGAAAATGGCGGAGAAGGGTCATCAGTCGATTCAGGTCCCCAGAGTGAAGCTCGGTACCCAGGGACTCGAGGTAACTCTTAACCCAGAGTAGGCTTTTTCTAAGAATACCAAGTACCGCAGAAAACCATGTAGTTGCTGCTGTTGTATTTGGTTCATGATCAACATCAATCAGGTCTCGAAATTGGGATATGGCTGCATGGGACTCTCAGGGGTTTACAATGATCCCGTCCCGGAGGATGTCGGGATCTCGATCATCACCGAGGCCTTCAACAACGGGGTGACCTTCTTCGACACCTCAAACATCTACGGACCCAAGACAAATGAGATTCTCATCGGAAAGGTGGTAGTTTTGCAGAGTCCGCTGATATCTGTCAATCCATAGCCACAGTCTATCTCTATGCGTGTATGGTTCCCGACAATATGCTCTGCCATGTAGGCATTGAAGAATCTGCCCAGAGAAAAGGTCCAATTAGCCACCAAATTCGGGGTCGAGAGGCTGGATACGGGTGGGATTATTATAGTCCGAGGAGACCGCGAGTATGTCCGATCGTGCTGCGAGGAAAGCCTACAGCGGCTCGATGTGGATTACATAGACCTATACTATCAGCACAGGGTTGATACTGCCATCCCAATCGAGGAAACCGTGAGTCCATTGGGAGCTATGAACATCTTTGGAGGAAAAAAGATAGGTACTAATGTATGCTGTGGAAAATTATTTGCAGATGGAGGAACTGAAGAAGCTAGTGGAAGAGGGGAAGATCAAGTACGTCGGCCTGTCAGAAGCCAGCCCTGACACCATAAGGCGAGCCCATGCGGTCCACCCGATTACTGCTGTTCAGATGGAGTGGTCCCTATGGACTCGTGATATTGAGGATGACATTGTACCTGTCTGCAGGTGAATATTCTCCTTTGGTGACTATGGTGGAAGTCCTTTGCTAAGACGGATATGGTATCCCTTTTAAATGAAACAATCTATTTTTGTCATGGGAAATGTCAGGGAGCTCGGGATCGGTATAGTTCCATACTCTCCCGTTGGTAGCGGGTTTTTTGCTGGGAGGGCTGTCACTGAAGCCATACCAGCAAAGAGTTTTCTGGTAAGTAACTGTTGCCTGATTTGATCGGATTGATAAATAGTACGGTTTATGGCGGTTTTACCAGTAAAGAGTTTTCTGGTAAGTAACTGTTGCCTGATTTGATCGGATTGATAAATAGTATGGTTTATGGCAGTTTTACAAAGAAGCTCATATTCCTCTACTGAGTACCTAACCTGATGGTTGGAAGTATATGGCTGCGTCTTTCAGGGATTGATGCCGAGATTTTCAGGGGAGAATTTGGACAAGAACAAGATCATCTACTCCAGAATCCAGAGATTGGCAGAGAAACACCGATGCAGCCCTGTTCAGCTGGCCCTTTCATGGGTTCTCCATCAGGGGGACGATGTCGTCCCTATTCCTGGTGAGTGTCATACAATGGGAAGCCATGGCAGTCTGTCTGCATGTTAGTTCTCTAGACTACCAACTCATGTCTCTTTTACAGGGACAACAAAGATAAAGAATCTACACAGCAACATCGGATCCTTGAAGGTGAAGCTCACGGAGGAGGACTTGAAGGAGATATCTGATGCTGTGCCGGGCGATGAGGTTGCTGGTGACAGGATATTTGAGAGCGCCCTTCGATGCACATGGAAGTACGCCAACACCCCGCATAGGGACACGGATCGACCATGAAGAGTTAGTACATTATCGTTGAAGAACTTCACTTTGAGAAAGAAGATGTAATAAGCACATGGTTCAGAGAATGTGACCAAGGAAAATGGGACTTGGCGGAATGATATCGTAACCTCGAACTATGAGGACTAAACTTGTGGTATCAGCTTTTACATAATTGCAGAAAAGAGATGGAATAACTAAATTGCTTTGGACATTTCATCTTTGAAAATTGATGGAAAAAGACAATGACAAGTCGAAATGAAAGAGCCAAGGGAATTTGAGCATTTTCTTGATAAAAGTGAGAAAAATGAAGCCACAATTCTCCATAGATCTCTACGTGACATCCAGTTGTACCGCATCAAGAGCCAACAATTCCTCAATAGTCTGAAAAATTAGGAATAATTGTCATCCAATTGTTTTTAGTCTATTAGCCGTATTGATAAAAATGAAAAGTCAACTAGAAACCTTCTAGCCAATATAAGACATACAAGAATGAAAGTTTGCTACCTTAGCATGACACAACAATGATGTCACCTCTAGCTAATTTCTTCCTGGTTTTGTGCCGGAGGCTTGAAATAGATGAAGTTAGGAAGTAGGAGACGAATGAATTGAAGATGAATGATGGATTAAAGTTTGATTGGTTGCTACTAGGCTTTGCAACGGTAAGTCGCTCCGATACGGTGATCTTTAGCTCTCTTGTAGAGAAAGAGCTAGGAACACATTTTTTTTCTCTAATACTTGTTGTTTTCTTATTTTACCAACTAATAGCATAACCACGGCTCTTTGAGTACAAGTTCTTGATTAAAATTAGATATTTCACAAACTACTCATCCATTTCTACTATTTTTATTTACAATATTGTTATTTACAATCATGGAGAAGATTCAAAGATTATGTACTCTATAAATTTGTATCAACCTACCTTCTAACTTAATTTCAAGGAACTCAAATGTTTCACCGGTAAAAATATCACCCACCAGTGTTTTAGTTGATTATTCCACAACTCTAATCTTCTATTTTTAGTCAATACTCTTAGAAAATGAAAATGATTTTTTCATTTAAAAATGGATTATTTGACAATATTATAATTAATATATTCTCGTATAAATAGGATTTAGGTTAAATATTAAGAAAAAATTAGGAGATAATCAAATTTTACTTGTTATAGTCACAAATTTACTCATATTTTTAAGGGTAAAAATAAATCCGACTTGAACGGTTAGAGTTCGTTTAATAGAACATTTAATTTAGAGTGTTTATATATTTTTATTTTCTTAAAAATGGGTTAAAAAAATAAGGCTAAAAATAATAAAATTAGCTTAAATATTAGCTAAACACGGGCTCATTACACTGTAAATTGGTTGTGTAACACCTACGGCACGTCTTCACGTGTTATCTTTCTGCCCAAATATATAATTTGAATTTCATGTTTTACTCAACAACAAAATAAATTTACTCAATTGCTTGAAAAAATTAATTAATTACTAGCACAAAATACTATGGATTAATAAAAAAAGGTTATAAATAAATAGTAAGTTAAGTTTAAATAACATTAATATAAATTTGAGGGTTCCCTTATCAAATTTGCTTGAAATTATCTTTTAACCTAATATTAGTCAAAATTACGGTGACCTGCAAGAGATCATAGTTTCGTCGTCCCATCACTGACACGACATTCTGAGTACCATTTGAAAGTCGAGAATCTCAACTTTCTGTTACTAATAAGATCGCAACATACGTGATAATAAATAGGCCAACTATTTTAAAGTTATTTCAAATTAACTCAACTAAAAAACTTATTAAATATATTGTACTACTATATTTTAAAAAAAATTATTAAGTACATTATATTAATAAACTTCATTTTCAATAATAATTTAACTCGAAATCTTTTAATCTCTATAGATATAAACTAATTTTTTTAAAAATTTCATTTATTAATTAGAAAATCTATATATAATTTAAGGGATCTCAATTTTTTATTTGAGTTCTTATTTCATGTTTAATTTCAATTTTTAATTTAATTTAATTTTAAATTTTAAATTTGAGTTTAAATTCCTAATTTGAATTTATATTTTTTTATTTTTAAATAAAAATATTTATATTTTCAATTAACATTTATTTTCTATTCAATTAATATTAAATTTCATTTTTAAAAAATAACATTCATTTTACATGAAACCAACCATAATTTTTTCTATTATAGTTGTTAAATTTAGCCTTAAATATGTATAAACTTATAATATTAACTAAATATACCCTTACCATTTATTTATAATATAAATTTTGTTGATAGAAAACAAATGATAACCATAATTTAAGAAATTTTCTTTCATAATAGAACTTAAAACAAGTTAAATTTCTCAAGAATTAAACATGTTTAATCTAATAAAATGTAAGAAAATATTATTTAATTAATGTATATAATATCAAATTTAATCATGTAATATTCAATTTTAAAAATCTTATATCCCCATAATTATTAAAAAAAGTACCTAAATGTTAGAAAATAGCTACCGAAAGACTTATTAATGTACTATCAAAATGAATTGATAATAACAACAATAGTATAATATTAATTTTTTATAATTATTTTCATCATCCCTAACCATTCATTCCCTTCTTAATCCAAACACAACAATGCTTTTTACATCATGCGACTTTACAATGAACTAAGCATCCCCCAATATGCATTCCATTTAGGGCCTAAAATTGTTCATCGCATTCATTATTCATATCAGCAATAACCATAAACATGGAAAACCCAAAGAAGCAAAGATACTAAGGGACATCAGTCCCTGCATCAAGGTACTCCATGAAAACAAGCCATACCCGATTAAGCAACTACAGCGACGATCCATCCGAAAAACACAACTATTCCAAGCACAGTAACATAGAGTGAACACCCAGATACTGACATCCAACGAATGAAGCCCTCTTTCCAGTTTGCTTCACTCTTTTCCATCCGCGGCCCTGAGTGAACCAAGCTGAACTGGGGCCTGGGTGCCAACAACCTTTGACGACCCATAAATCGCAAGATCAACTCCCTGGGCCTTCTCCTTCTCAATCTGCTCCTGAATCCAAAAGTAAGTGATCCTCAACCCATCCTACAGTTCCAGAAATGAAAGGGAAAAGGGCAAGATGAGTCAGAGTTCCTGGTTTGTGGTCTTTTCTTAAATGAGTGTGTGACTGGGATAAAGATCCATATGAGAAGGCTTGTACCTTCAGTCTCATGGTGGGGGCCCAACCGAGCTTCTCCTTGATGAGGGTGTTGTCAGAATTTCGCCCTCGTACACCCTCTGGGCCGGGAATGTGAAGAATTGGGAGCTTCCTATCCTCGAAACCGAGGACAATCTCCGCCATCTCGTTCATGCTCACCATCTCATCACTACCAATATTCACAGGCTCTCGAAAGTCTGACTTTGTCAACCTGAAAAGCCAAAGGCAAACAAGTCACTGAAGCATGTTAAGCAATGAAAGTTTGATGCAAGGAAGAGATATATCATTCAGCTTTGCTGGAAGTTTCAGTAATGTCATAGAAGATGATAATTCACATAACTTTATCCATATTTGGTTTTAGATTTTCTAGAGGCTTCAACAATGGAAATTGATTTATATGTTCCAAGTAGGAATGATACAAGAAAACCCTCAAGCACAGGAAATTTTGTCATCTACAAAGAACGTTTTCATTTGATTCATCTCCTCCACAGATTCCATCCTCAACTTTGTGAAAAACGTCACATTAGAACCCCACCCATGGATATGTGGCATTTAAAATTGAGCGCACACAACCTTTTTTTTCCAAAGCATCTATCAAGAAAAAGGAAAACTAGAGCTCTGAAAATAATAGGATCACCTGAGAACTCCTTCAACACACTCATCGATGAAGGTAAAAGATCGGGTTTGGAGTCCATCACCCCACATTTCAAATTTTTCGGTTGAGGTGATTGCCTTTCTGCAGAAAGCAGCTGGAGCCTTTTCTCTTCCACCTGAACAATGATACATTCAAGGGTGAATAGGCCATGGATTATACTTTCCTCATTGCGATAATAAAGGGGGATTGAATTCTTACCCTTCCAAGTCCCAAAAGGACCATAAATGTTGTGGAACCTTCCGATTCGGCACTCGATTCCAAAATCTTTTGTGTAATGCTTACAAAGTTCCTCTGTTGCTAACTTCTCCAACCCATAAGCATCTTGAGGCTAAATTTCAAGTTGTTTAAGTTAAAAGACCATCTACTGTTAGTCATAAAAAGAGAGAATTTTACTTCATTATACTTTCCAAGGTTTGGCACAATGCAAAAGTGACAAACCTCAGCAGGCCATGCATCAGACTCCTTCAAGCTCACGTTGGTCTCAAGCTGCTTAAATTCAGGATAAATGCAGGCACTCGAGGCATAGAACAACCTATTAACAGACAAAAAATATGACCAAGAGTATCAGACATCCATGCAAAGCAAATAAGTTCATAAAGAAATAAAACAGAAAAAAAAATCAATTGATCACACTGAAAAACCAAGAATTTTGTTAGGAAAAAAATACTAGAGAAAGTTAGAACAAGGCAGAAAACGAGAGTGAAAAGGCCTCTTAAAAAATGTCCAATGTGTACCCGGTTATCTGCTCTAATCATCTTCTGAAAAGATCTTCAACATGAAATCCAAAACATCATCATTTGTATGTTGTTTTTCATTTTTTTAATCACAGGGGCCCTACCTCTTCACTCCATTGATCCTGGCAGCCTCAAGCATGTTGAAACTGATCATTGTGTTGTTATACATAATAACAGAGTGGTTTGATTGGATGAATCCCATCCCACCCATGTCAGCAGCAAGGTTGAAGACATGGTCAACTCCCCTAGTGACCTTCAGACAATTGTCCATAACCCTGAGGTCCACAAGGTGGAACTCATGACAGAACATGTCCTCAGTCATGTGTTCATTCTTCTTCCAGTCCGAGGCGATAATGTAGTGTCCCTCGCTCTTCAGGCGCCGGGCGATGTGGGAGGCAATAAAGCCACCTGCACCAGTGATGGATATCCGGAGCTTCTCAGAAGACCAGTACGGCTCCCTCTCAAGCTCTTTATAGGTGTAGGACCCATAGTCGGTTCCAGTAAGTCCCATACTGTGGGATTCACATGAGGCAGTCAGTGATTTCCGGGACACAAAATGGAAGAGGAGATACCCAATGAGAATCACATCAACTGGAGCAGTCAATTTTTATACCCAAAATCGTATGTCCTAGACAGACCTACAAACCTATTAATGAATCTTGAAAACTATGAGAAGGGAATGAACCACCTGCCGTGCAAGATGAATGCACCAGGGTGTTCAATTCCAAAATTTTAGGTACCCAGAGATGAAATAAGCTGCCCTCTCTACATTTCCCTAACATTCAATCCTTTTCATGATTGGCTTTTTCAACAAGGATGCCAGATTCATCGTTATCTCATAATGGCTTTTTAGTCAACACCTTTCACATATGAATAAGCTTACTATGACAAAGTCTCAACCTCCGTGTATTCTATATTTCACTTCCATGAGAAGAGGCGTATAGGCAAATAATTCCCAGACAATAGTTACACCAAGAAGCCAAGGAAATCTAGATCTCATACAAATAGAAAAGATAGCAAACAAGCAGGGGGAAAGGACAAGACTTTCTCTGTACACACAAAAAAGTGATTAGGAGTCCAGGAAAACTAAATACATCAGGGTATCTGGAGGGGAAGAAAAGAAAGCATGGGGAGCGGATGTTGGAACCCAAGAAAATGTACCTGGAAATTTGGGGATTTTACGCTGCCCAACAGAATAGTAAAGAATGCAGAGCAATAGGAGCAAACAGGCAGGAGAGCAGTTTACTGTTCTCAATACTTGGAGCGCTCTGGTTATTTATAGGCCAAGCTAATCTAGCTCATCCTCTGTTCATTTCTTCCTCTTAATAGTATATGATAATAGTTTTTTTTTTTGCCTAATATATGATATTTTTCCGTCCCCACATAAAAAAAAATAAAGGAAATTACTGGCACTGTATTTAAAATACTATTTTCCGCCGAATTATAAGTAGTATTTGGCAGTTGTTATTTATCAATTGATATAATTGTCTTTTAAGAATAATTAAAAATATAAAAAATGATTCTATAAATACTATTTATTAAAAAATTACAAGAATATTCAACTGAATATATGCGATAAAATCAACCGTATGTGGTCGAGACAAACCAAATACTAGACGCAATCATATCCCAAGTGACTTTAGTACGGTTCCCGTGGGACGCAAATTTTATTTTATTTTACATGAATCTATAAAAATTTTAAATTTATTTCACATATATTGTATTTTCATTAAATCTACTTATTTATCTACACAAAATCATTTAACCAAAATAAATTTTGATTAACAATTTCAATTGGATATGCTGAAGTAAGGATACAAAATTAGTTGAATAGTTTAAATTAAAAAATTCACAAGTTTAAATAATTTAAACCATAAATTTCTGAATATATCTAAATTAAGAATATATATATATAATGCCATCATATCATGTACACATCAATATTGCATTTTAAACAAATATACAAAATAATGTTTTATTTAAATTAATTAATAAGCTTATATATACAAGATCAATAAATTTATACAAAATAATTTATAAATTCTTGTACGTAAAAAAAATTATGCATGTTTTAACCAACGGTATGAACTAAAATGTGCGTCGTAGAGGAAGCAAACAAGCAAAGGGAAGCTGCTTGGAAAATTCTCTCCATTGGGTTCTTTTGCTGGCTTTTCCATCACTCGTTTGGTCTTATTCTTCTTCTAACCATGGAATGACAAAAAGGGATTCTTTAATGTGACCAAAAATTGAGAAACTTCGTATTCCACAAACGAAGAAGAAGAGAAAAATAGAAGATTAGAGATTATTACCATAGACTTTGGGCATTACTCTTGTGTACTCAAGGTTGACATATGTCCCAGAGAAAAATAATGAAATAAAATTTTAACTTTTATATTAAATTTAAACTAAACTTATATATATAAATAAAAGTTTTAGATACCTCACAAATAAGTTAGTATCATAAATATTATGATCATATTTAAATCAGGTAAAAGTAATATTTTTATTTAATTTATGTGGAAAGTATTTGAGTTTTATTTAAATTAAAATAAATAATAAATTTATTTAGCATTTGGTTAAAACTAAGACACGAGCTATCTATTAAGGGCATTGCTTAAAGGATATTAACCAGATTTCATTATATTGAGTACCTACCATTAAAAATGGAAGTGATATTCAAAATTGGGAGTATAAATATTACATGCCCCTCTCTAGTTAGTTAGGTTTACCCCCTATAACTAACTCCTTTATTGTCTTAGCTACTAATTACTTCTATTCTTTTTTTACTCACAATAATTACATCTATTCTAGCTCATAAAATTTGTTTAGTATATACTCAAGCTATAAAGCTTTATTTAAACTCAATCCATTCTCAATATAAAAAATACAATGTACAAATCCGAACTAATCTTTAACACATTCCCTTATACTTAAGTTGGGAGAGTTGAGCTTATACTTTATTTTGACATTATTCTCAACTTCTATTTAAAATACCAAAGGTTGCATGCTTTACTTGCTTAGTAAACATATCAAGTTACTCACTACCGTAGATGCAAACTACCTTATTTAGAGATTCTAAATAAGTGGAAACACATCAATATTTTTACTTTTTATATATAAAATAGAATTTCTTAATTATAATACTAAAAATTTCACAAAAATTTAAATCCAATTGAAAATTAATTAAGATTGAAAATTAATTTGTAGTGTAATAGTAGAAAATAGATAAGTGATGGAAATTACCTAAAAAACCAAACTTGATTATAAATAAAAAATTTAAAAAATTAATAAAAAAACTAGTTCAAAACAATATGAGACCAACTTTAACAAAAAATAATCCTCCAATTATTAGAAATACTTGTATAAATTAGAAAATAAAAATTATTTAGTCCAAATAGTATAAAATTTGATAAATTATTTTTAGAAAAATAAATTAGGCCAATAACGGATGGAAATGAGTGTGAGTTGGCGAATAAAGAGGAAATGATAAAGGTAATTTAGAGCTCACTGTTCGATGTAACAGTTACCTCACAAGATGATTGAGTTAGGAACAAAAAAAAATAAATATCTCCACAAACAATACTCTAACAAAAAAATGAGTGATGAAACACTCTGACAGAGTAAGGAGAAGGGCTTGGGAGAACAAGTATGAAGTTTTCAAATAAGGCCTCGCAGAAGTTTCATTTAATGGATGAAATTGTGAAAATCAGGTACTCAGACAGTACATGTCACACCCCGACCTGATTTGGTCGGATCTCCGTTAACAACCCGACACTCTCTCGATTTATTCAGGGTTTTTCACTCTTCTAAACCGTAGGGAGTAAAGCGTCATTCTTACTTGTACCTTTCTTGAAATATCATTAATTAAAACTGAATATAAATTTTACATACCTGCCTTAAGGTTTGGTTACCACTAAATCTTTAAGGTTGGTTTTCCCTTGGTTTCCTGAAAAAGGGTAAAGGGAATGGGTGAGTTCGATAACTTAGTGAATGGGTGTTGGGGTGAGAGTTTTCACAAAAAATAATTTCTTTAATCGGAATGTGCCAGACTCCTTATTTCATAAAAATGCTTTTCATCAAATTTTGGTTTATCAAAACCTTTTTATAAGGTTTCCCAATTCATTTCCAAGGATTCTTAAATCCTTTTCATGATTTTCATAACCTCTTTCCCGTTTCCATATTGGTGTGTTTAACATACCACGTATGCTCTTAATCATGAAGGGATCACACACATTCGCGAGATACAGTTACGCCGACTGCACCCACTTGTGGATCAGAGCGTCTTTACCATCCACCCTAATAGAAGTCTCTAACTTCTACCCAAATTTTGAGTGAATGTCTCTAACGTCCTACCCTTAGACCAAAAATACTCTGTGTCCATATGAGGACAGAGATCTCATCCTGTCCCCACCTTGGTCTCATGCACAATGAAGCTACGTTGAGTTTCTCAAGACTTTTGGTACGACTGGCTGCCATTATCTCTACCAGGTTATCTAGAGCCCTAGAACGCATCACTACCCCTCTTAGGCATCTTGAAGGTCCCATAACACGGTGCATGCACAAATCAATAATTTTTCCACATAAGCCATATAATCTGTGGTACCACTAGTCTAATGGCCTGGACACTCAACTCGACTTACAGCTGTTTGTCTTGATTAGTCCGAAGACCTATCATGTCGCACTGCCACTAGTTCATCGAGTATATCGGTCCTGTCTCGGTACCATTGCCAAACAATTCATTTACTTAAGTTTTCATGGCTTAATAATCATGTTTGTTTACGAGCTCCTACTTGTGCCAACTGGCCTAGGACCCAATGTTCGAGATTTTTAAAATCGGGCATATTAGCCCCCAAGTTCCAAAACCGAGGCCTCCGGCTTATATGAGCTATTTGAGCTCCCGTCAATAAGGTATCCCAAAAAGTTTAAGCAGTGACACATAGTCAGGGGAGAGCACTTTCAAAAAAATAAACTTTTCTACTATCCATCATACTAACTAGGTATGAGGACATCCCCGCTTATAATCGATAAGCGGGTTTTCCACTTCCTTATAGGAAGTTTCATTATACCAACTGAGTATGATCTACTTACAACCGGTAAATAGTTTTTTCACGTGATTTCCACATTACTCTTCTCATATGTGATGATTAAAATACCACTTAATAGTGGGTTTTCATTTTTGAGGTGCATATCATCCCAACCAAGTATGATATTAAATCCCACTCACCCAATAGTGTAGTGAATTTCCTCTTAGTCCGCTTATTGCCTTTACACAAACTTTTCTTAGTTGGTGTTCTTGGTACTTCGTGTTCCTACACGATATGAACATCCTTGTTCATTATCCTTTGGCTTAATAGCCTTCATTCATTCCAAATGAATGAGAAAACAAAACTTTTCATTTATTTGTAATTAGGTCCCTAAAGTTATTTTTCTTTAACTTTAAGTCCCTAATGCTGATTTTTCCTCAAATTGAGTCCCGAAACTTTTAAAATTCACCTTGGAACCTCAATTTATTCAAATTCACAAAAGGGGTTTAATTTCCCAAATTTCCAATTTGGTCCTCAACTTTTCTAAAATTACCATTTTGCCCCTACTTTACAAAAATGGAAAGTTTTACCCCAAAAATTCCAAAATTTGCCCAATTGATCCTCTAACATCTTTAGCATGCCCAATTGGACCTCAATTTTATGAAATTGCACTTTAGTCACTCGAATCTTCAAAATCCCCAAAATTTCCCCCAATTTCAACATTCTAACTTAGCAGAATTTGATTTCATCAAATTTACTGATCAAATGAGTTTAATTGTTGAAATTGAAGTTAGATTGGAGTTCTTACACCTTCATACGATTCAATTGCACTTTGAATCGCATGATTTAATGCTGGAATGAGCTCAAATGGAGCTTCACCGGAAAATTGGACTTAGAGAGAGAAAGCTTGGAAAGCGTATCATTGGGGGCGCGGTGGTCCAAGCTTTCAATCTGAACAGATAGCTCTTGTCTTGAGGTTTCTCCTAGGATCAAGAATTGCATCAATTGATGCTGAATTGGGTGAGAATTTAATCATCGAAGTTTTGCCGGTTCTCTCTAGCACTGATGAGAATTTACAGAGGAGAGCCAAATTGACTTACTTTTCAGCTATAATTCAGTTGTAGGAGGACTGTGGAGGTGTTGGAAGGGCTTGGTTTAGCATGAGAAGGGCTTGAATTGGCCGATTTCATCTCGATCGAAATAGGGCATCTTTAGTCCGCTAGAGCTACTTCACTGTTGGATCACGCTGACGCTTCTCGGGCAACCCTCGAAGAAAATGGAGACTACAGGTGTGTAGCTGACTTCTGCATAATATTTTAAATTTATCATACCTATCTGACAAGCGTCTTAGTTGATGGTCTTTAAGGGTAAGTTTTTCAAAATTTCCTAAAAGGGATATAAGGGAGGGGTTGAGTACAACGACTTAGTGAATGGGTTTTCAAAATTTTTAACTTTTAGGAAAAAGATTCGTATTGGAGTGTGCCAGACTTCTTTATTTCAAAAATCCTTTCATTTTAAATCTCGGATTTTACCACCATTTCTTATTAATCACGGTGTGTCATCACCCAACACACATCCTTCATCATGAAGGTCAAACTCACATTCGTAGGCCCGTATGTCCACTAAACCCACTTGTGGCGTCGGAGCGACTTTACCGATCACCTAGATAGAAGCATGCCCACTTCTACCCTTAGAATAAGTGGATGTTCACGACATCCTACCTTCAATCCCGAAATCAATTCTCCATGTCCATATGAGGATAGAGACCTCATCTCGTCACCACCCCGGTCTCATGCGCTTGGTGCTACTCCAAATTTTGCACGATCACCTGGTACAACGAACTGCCCTTATACTCATTAGGTTGTCGAGGGCCCTTAGGATGCATCACTAACCCTCTTAGGTGTCTTGATGGTCTCGTAAACATAGTCATGCACAATCAGTATTTTTTTTATCATGCCATATAATATGTGGTGCCACTAGTCCAATGGCCTCGACCTTCAACTCAACATGCAGCTATTTGTCTTGACTGGTTTGGAGACCTGTGTCATTCCCCGACCCGGTTTGGTCGGATCCCTGTGATCAACCCGCCACTCTCCCGGTTTATTAAAGGGTTTCCCCTTATTGGGTTTCGTCCTTTCTTAGATCCATTATCATTCCCAATGATATCCTCTACTCAAGGGTTTTCCTTTGGCCTTAATCCCCTCTAATTTGTTCGCAACCATTTTAAAATTCTTTATTTTTCTAGTCCAATCGTCTAGGCACCTGTATTACTTATTCTTCATGCCCATCCTATTGTCCATCATAGAGTGTAGTCTTTACTACATTTCATTCCTTCTTAGGGTTTTGTTTATTCTATTTGGCTGTCTATCATTATTAGTTTTCCTCTTTCTACTTGGTTCTCTTGTTCCCTCCAAATAGGTCAGCCTGGGCCATTACGATACTTCCTTCTTTGGAAACATTTCCTAATTAAGACTTGGTTCCTTTCACTCCACATTGTGTCCACCCGCCCATCAATAATTCCTTTAGTTTAATTTCCTTCTTAGGTCCTCATTTTTCCTTGGTACTCGACTTTTCCATCTCAACCAACATTTCATTTGTAAGCTTATCGTTCCTTCTATTTCAGTTGGTTCCATTTCCTCTCAATTGGGATACACATGTCTTTTTGGGGCTTCCTTCCTTTGTAGAATTCTTTCCCTATCTTCGTACATTCCTTTTTACATTTACTCTGGGGGATTTCTACTCTTGATGTTGTCTTCTCCTGTTTACCTTTACTTCTCAAGTCTTACAGAACATCTTTTATACTCTATCCGCATCCTCATTCATACCCAATACCTGTCTATTTTCTCAGGGAGCGTACAAATCTTCCTTGTTTCAAGATTTCTTGATCATTATGTGAGAAGCTTGCCTATTTATTTCTTGGCTTGATTTTGGTTGTTAATTTGGCCTTTTGGTCCCTTTAAGGATCTCTTTCATCCTTCTCTTTCAGAGTATTTGACCTTCCTGCCTCTCTTCCTTATCATAACTTACATCATGGTTCTTCCGCGTATTAGTTGGTTAACTGCCCCACCTCCACCAGTCCCTTGGTTTAGGTCTTCTTAGGGTAGTTGTCTTCTCGAGTACTCTTGTCCTTAACGTCATCTCACTAACCGTTTTAGGGTGTAGTCCTTTCTACTTCCTGGTCTTCCTTAGGTATGTTGGTCAAACACTTCGATTTTTGACTTTTCTGCTTTTTCCAAAAGAGGTAGTATTTTAAAATTATATCACTTTTCCAAAGTAGGTTAGTTTTGGCCTCTGATACTTCCTTCCTTCAAGTAGTTTCTAATGAGGGGTTGGCTTCTTGCACATCTGCCAACCAATGATTCCTTTTCACAGCGTATTCCTTCTCTTCTTCACTCTCACTGTGTCATTCCCTAGAGTTTCGGGAAATGTTTTTCTGTGTTTGCCCCTTATGAGAGGGTTCTAAGAATGCTTCTCATATACCTTATCCCTATTCATGAGGTATCCTTCTCGGTTTGACCTTCTTAAGAAGTTTTTGTATTCACCTCGTCTTTTCTTGTCCTCTTTTTGAATTGTTTATGTAACTCGCTCCATGGTATCGGTCTCCAATCCTTCATGACCTTTGAGGAGGTATTGCCTTGAATCTATGAGTTATGGAACACCCCTTCTTTCCTTACACCTATAATAGTTCAACTTGGTACTTGTTCTTTAGTAGGGTTGGGCATCTCTTCAGGTAATGTCCCATCATTATTCCCTTACATGGATTGTTGTGGTTCTTCCTTTCCTTCGAGTGGGGCTTTTTCCAGGGTTACTATTGGTTTGGTGCTTTACCGTTCTTGAGTCTGATCACTTTGACAGTTTTCTAGCTGAATCACCTTTGCTAAGGGTTATGGTAAGAGTTCTCCTAGGTTTCTTGATTCATCTTCCATCACTGGGATGCGACTCTTCCTTAGTTTCTAGGATAGCGTGTGTTTGTTTTATTTTCCTTAGGCCATATTCCTAGTAAGATCACATCCTCAAAAGATAGAGTTTTGGGGAATTTGAATCTTTTATTAACATAGGGATACAAAAGGTTGGGCTCTCAGCCCTATCACAGAAAATGGTCACAAATTAACTATAGAGCTATGAAATTCTTGATAAGCATCCTCCTTTGTACTTAGGGTTGTGCCATCAATAGGTCCTAGCACCATTCTCCAGGATGCTTCCCCATTTGGTCTTTTGACATTTCTGCCAGGTCTAAGGCATTTGAAAAGCTTCTAGGGTTATCTCCCTACGAAGGTAGGGTTTTGAGTAGAGCCCTTCCAAGTTTTCTTGGTTTCTCTCCTGGGAGCCATTTGAAAATTTTAGGATAAATCCTATTAGTTACTATATTTTCTATTCTTGATTATGTATTCGAGGAAACAGGCTCTCATACCACTCTAGTTGTCATGCCACGACCTGGTTTGGTTGGATCCCCGTGATCAACCCGCCACTCTCTCGGCTTATTAAAGGGTTTCCCCTTATTGTAAACCGTAAAGAGTAAGACGTCCTTTAACCTGCACCTTTTCCTAGAATAGCATAATCAAAACTGCATAAAATTTAAAAATTTACATACCTGTCTTACATGCATCTTAGTTGATAGTCTTTAAAGGTAGGCTTTCCGGGATTTCCTGAAAGGGATATAAGGGAGGGGCTGAGTACGACTACTCAGTGAATAGGTTTTTAAAAGCTTTTAACTTTTAAGAAAATAATTATTATTGGACTGTGCCGGACTCCTTTCTTTTTCAAAAATCCCTTCATTTAAAAATTTGGGTTTTTCCACCATTTCTTAGATACCGGTGTGTCATCACCCAACACACATCCTTCATCATGAAGGTTACACATATTCGCAAGTCAGTATCACTACTGAACCCGCTAGTGGCTTTGGAGCGACTTTTGTTGCTACCCGGATAGAAGTACGACAGCTTCTACCCTGGGAATGAGTGGATGTATGCGACATCCGACCCACAATCCTGAAATCACTTCTTCATATCCGTATGAGGACAAAGACCTCATCCTGTCCCTACCCCGGTCTCATGCGCTTGGTGCTACTCCAGATTTCGCACAGACACCTGAAATGACGAACTGCCCTTATAGCCACCAGGTCGTCCATTGCCCTTAGGATGCATCACTACCCCTCATGGACGTCTTGATGATCCCGTACTCACAGTGCATGCACAAACAATGTTTTCTCATATTGCCATGTAATTTGTGGTGCCACTGGTCCAACGACCCTGACTCTCAACTCAACCCACAGTTGTTTGTCTTGACTGGTCCGTCGACCTATCATGTCGCATTGCCGCTAGTTGACTGAGCATGTCGTTCCTATCTTGGTACCATGGCCAAACAATTCACTTATTAAGTTTTATGGCACATATATCATGTTCGTTTACGAGCTCTTGCTCATGCCAACTAGCCTTGGGCCCACTGTACGAGATTTTCAAAATCGGGCATTTAACCCCCAAGTTCCAAAACCGAGGCCCACAGCCTATCAGAGCTATTCCAGCTCCCGTCGAGAAGGATTTCCAAATTTTTTAAGCATTGGCACACAGTAAGGGGAGATCACTTCCGACAAAACATATATTTTCTCTATCCATTATACCGCCATAAGGACTCTTCCGTTCATAATCAATGAATGGGTTTTCAACTTCCTTTAAGGAAGTCTCATCATACCAACCGGGTATGATCTACTTACAACCGGTAAGTAGTTTTTTCGCAAGATTTTCACATCACTTCCTTTAAGTAGTGATGTTTAAAATACCTCTAAAGAGTGAGTTTTCATACCGAGGTACTTATCATTCCCAATCGGGTATGATATAAAATTTCCACTCCCAACCGGTAAGTGGTTTTAAAATTTTATGTTGTGCTCATCATCCCAACCGGGTATGATGTTAGTAAACTCACTCACCTGTTAATGCCATGAATTTCACTAGACCTTTTCTTGGTATTCACGCAAGCTTGTCCTTGCTGGCGTTCCCAGTACTTTGTGTTCCTACACGATATGAACATCTTGGTTCATTATCCTTCGGCCTAATCGCCTTCATTCATTCTAAATGAATGAGAAAGTCAAACTTTCATTTATTTGCAATTAGGTCCCTAAAGTTATTTCTCTTTAACTTTAAGTCCCAAATGCTGGTTTGTCCTCAAATTGAGTCCCAAAATATCTAAAATTTATCATAGGACCTGAATTTATTCCATTTCACTAAAAGGGGATTAATTTCTCAAATTTTCAATTTGGTCCTCCAATTTTTCCAAAATTACCATTTTGCCCTTTCTTTACAAAAATGGTAAGTTTTGCCCCCAAAATTCTCAAATTTCTCAATTGGTCCCCCAAAATTATTTTCATGCCCAATTGGCCCTCAATTTCATAAAATTGCATTTTGGTCCTTCGAATTTCAAAAATCCCCAAATTTCCCCTAATTTCAACAATTCAACACTGCCGAATTTGATTTCATCAAATTGACCGATCAAACACCTCAAATTGTTGAAATTGGAGTTGAAATTGAGTTCCTACATGTTCATACAATTCTATGGAACTTTGAATAGCAGATTTTAACGCTGGAACGAGCTCAAACGGAGCTTTGCCGGAAAATAGATTGTAGAGAGAGAAAGCTTCGATTTCTCACCTGTGAGGGTACGACGGTCCGAGCTTTCGATCTGGGTAGATAGCTCTCATCTTGAGGATCATCCTAGAATTAAGAATCACATCAATTAATGCCAAATTGAGTTAGAATTTCATCATTGAAATTCTATCGGTTCTCTTTCTAGCATCGGCCGAAAATATTAGAGGGGAGCTGTATTGGCTTACCTTTCAGTCCTAATTCGGCCGTGGGAGGGTTGAGGAAGTGTTGGGAGGGCTTGGTTTGGTCTGAGAAGGGCTCGAAATGGTTGATTTCAGCTTCACCGAAATAGGGCAACTTCGGTCCGTCGGAGCTGCTTCACTGTTCCATCATGCTAGTACTTCTCCAGCGATTCTCGGATTAACTGGAGTTTGCTATTAGATAGCTATGTTCTCCTCGGTTCTAAAGAGCTCGACCTCTTCTTTCGAGGTTAAGAAAAATGTTCAAGTGAAAACTCTGGTTCGAGCTTCATTGGGAAATGGAGGAGTAGAGAGAGAGAAGTGTTCAGGTGTGAGGAGAATGAATGTGGATGGCCTCTTTATATAGGTGTAAAATCGTGTATTAAATAGGAGAGATTTATTACTAGTATTAATATTGACATAAATTATTAGTATTAATTCCAATAATTTAATTTTGGTATTAAATTATTTGTATTAATTTCAATAATTTAATTTAGTTATTAAATTATTGGTATTAATTACAATAATTAAATATATATTAATTTATGGTCATGGCATTTGCATAAAAATTTTTTACTGAAATTTTGGGTTACAAAAAAAATCATACTTGCTAAGAGGTCACCCATCCTTACACTACTCTCGAGCAAGCACGCTTAACTTCAGAGTTTTTATGGGATCTTATTCTTCCTAACCAATTCGGTTTTTCTTTTTTATTTTGTATTAAGTTTCTTTTCCAAGGTTTAATGAACCCTTTGGATCACCCGGAAGTTATAAATTTCCAAATTGCTTGTTCCCATATGATCGGGTTTGTAAACCAGCTCGGTTTGACCGGTTCTTTTCCCGGTGTTTCTTAACTCAAAAGTGCAGGGTTTACAATATGTCATGTCGCAATGCCATTAGTTGACTGAATATGTCGGTCCTATCTTGGTACCATGGCCAAACAATTCATTTATTAAAGTTTTATGGCGCATATCTCATGTTTGTTTATGAGCTCCTCCTCGTGCCCACTAGCCTATGGCCCACTTGTTCGAGATTTTCAAAACTAGGCATAATAGCCCCCAAGTTCCAAAACTGAGCCCCCAATCTATAAGAGCTATTCGAGCTCCCGTCAAGAAGGTCTCCCAAATCATTTAAGCATTGGCACATAGTCAAGAGAGAGCACTTTTGACAAAAATATATTTTCAACTGTCCATCATACCAACCGAGTATGAGTACATCTCCACTCATAACTGATGAACTAGTTTTCCACTTCCTTCGAGAAAGTTTCATCATACCAACCAAGTATGATCTACTTACAACCAGTAATTAGTTTTTCCACGTGATTTTTACATCACTTCTCTAAGTTGTGATGTTTAAAATACAACTAAATAGTGGGTTTTCATTTTGAGGTACTTATCATCCCCAACCAGGTATGATATAAAATCCCACTCATAACCGATAAATAGGTTTTTAGCTTAATTTGCTCATCACCCCAATCGGGTATGATGCTAAAAGTCCCACTCACCCGTTAATGTTGTGAATTCTACTCGACCGATTCTTTGTATTCACACGAGCTTGTCCTTGCTGGCGTTCCCGGTACTTCATATTCCTTCATGATATGAACATCCTTGTTCATTATCCCTTGGCCTAATAGCCTTCATTCATTTTAAATGAATGAGAAAACTAAACTTTCTATTTATTTGCAATTAGGTCCCTAAAGTTATTTTTTTAACTTTAAGTTCTTAATGCCGGTTTTTCCTCAAATTGAGTCCCAAAACTTTTAAAATTTATCTTAGGACCTCAATTTATTCAAATTTACAAAAAGGGGTTTAATTTCCCAAATTTCCAATTTGGTCCCCCAATTTTTCCAAAATTACCATTTTGCCCTTCCTTCACAAAAATGGTAAGTTTCACCCCAAAAATTCTAAAATTCCTCAATTGACCCTCTAACATTCTTATCATGCCCAATTGACCCTCAATTTTATAAAATCACATCTTGGTCCTTCGAATTTTCAAAATTCCCAATTTCCCCCCAGTTTCAACTTCCTAACATAGTCGAATTTGATTTCATCAAATTGACCGATCAAACACTTCCAATTGTTGAAAATGAAGTTAAAATTGAGTTTTTACATGTTCATACGATTCTCTAGCACTTTGAATCACAATTTTTAACGCCGAAACGAGCTTAAACGGAGCTTCTCCGAAAAATAGACTCGAGAGAGAGCTTCGATTGCTCACTGGTGTAGGTGCGGCGGTCTAAGCTTTCTATCTGGGCAGGTAGTTCTTCTCATGAGGTTATTCCTAGAATCAAGAATGACATCAACTGATATCAAATTGGTTTAGAATTCTGCCATTGAAATTTGGCCGACTCTCTCTTTAACACTGATAAAAAATTACAGAGGGAAGTTGAATTGACTTACCTTTCGATCCTAATTCGACCGTGGGAGGGCTGAGGAAGTGTTGGGAGGGCTTGGTTTGGCATGAGGAGGGCTCAAATTGGTCGATTTTAGCTCAGCCAAAATAGGGCAGCTTCGGTCCGCTAGAGCTGCTTTATTGATCCATCACGTTGGTGCTTCTTCGGCGACCCTTAGAGCAAACGGAGACTATAGGCGTGTAGTTGACTTCTCCCCAGTTCTAAAGAACCTGGTCACATCTTCTTTAGCTCTGAAATGACCCTATATCGGAGCTCTAGTTCGAGCTTCAACAAAAAACTGTGCAGCTGAGAGAGATTGAGCTTTTCAGGTATGGAGAGGATGAATGGGGAAGGACTCTTTATATAGGAAGTTTTGGGACTTCTTGGCCATCCGATTAGCGCTTTAATGGCTGTCATTCATTGCCTAAAACTCCTTGGACGAAGACTTTTCAGCTTCACTAGCACTGCACAATTTTATGGCAAGTGAATAGTGTTGTCATCTGTAGGAAGAAGATGACACTATTCTAAACCGGACCGAATTGGTCCGATCTGGGTTCAAAGCTTAAACCGGCCAGTTCACTCCCATTCGACCGAGTTTTTCAAATCTAAGAATTTCTAAATTAATTTTCTATCTAATGGTGGCCTCAAATCTTAAATTTGAATTTTTTTATGCCACCTAGAAAATGAATTTAGAATCTAGTTCAATAGTGGTTAAAATCGGTCAAAATCGATTCAATTTGATTCGGATACGGTTCACCTAAACCGGTTTTGTTTTCACCTCCAATTCATTATCAAGTCCATTTTCACGTTTTTAGGGACTCTTTGGGTCACTTGGGATACATAAATTTCCATGTTTGCCCTTTCTCTATCGGTTCTAGTTCATGAACTGACTCGGTTCATAAACCGATTCAATCCAGTTGGATCCGGTTCATCTAAACTAGTCTGGTTTTTCTCTTCCAATTTGTCCTAAGGTTCTTTTCCAAGGTTTTATAAACCCTTTGGATCACCTGGGAGTTATAAAATTCCAAATTGCCCATTCCCAAATGATCGGGTTTGTGAACCGGTTTGGTTTTCTTACTCAGTTTGACTTGTTCTTTTCCCAATTTTCCTTAAGACAAAAGGGCGGGGTTTACAACTAGACCATGCCTTCTTTGGCTTAGAAAAATACCCAAGTTGGAGCTCTAGTTCGAGCTTCACCAGAAATTGGAGCAATTGAGAGAGAATGAAGTTTTCAAATGTGGAGAGGATAAATGAGGAGGGGTTCTTTATATTAGAAGCTTAGGGACTTCTTGGTCATTCGATTGGTGCCTTAATGGCGGTCATCATTGACTAAAAGTCCCTAGCCGGATACTTTTCAGCTTCGCCAGTGCTGCTTGATTTTTTGGCGAGTGAATAGTGCTGTCATCTGAAGGAAGAAGACGACCTTGTTCTGGACCGAACTGTATCGGTCCGAACTGTATCGGTCCGAACCGAGTTCAAAGCTTAAACCAGCTTGTTTCGGCCCGATTCAACCAAGTTTTGCAAAATTAATAATTTCTAAATTTATCTAAATTCATTCTCTATCCAATGGTGGCATCAAATCTCTAATTTGAATTTTTTAAGCACCTAGAAAAAAGAACTTATCATCCTGTTCAATAGTAGTTCAAATTGGTCCAAACCGGTTCAATCCGATTCACCTAAATCAGTTTGGTTTTCATCTCCAATTCATCCTAAAGTTCTTTTTCATGACTTTTGTGACTCCTTAGGTTACTCGGAATCCATAAATTTCCTAGTTTTCCCTTTCTCTATCGGTTCTAGTTCATGAGCCGACTCGCTTCATAAATCGGTTCAATCTAGCTCGGATCCGGTTCTACTGAACCGATCTACTTTTTCCATCCCAAATTATCCTAAGGTCTTTTTCTAAGGTTTTATGAACCCTTTGGGTCACTCGAGAGTTGTAAATTCCCCAAATTGCCTGTTCTCTGAAGATCAGGTTTGTGAACCAATTCGAATTTTCTTGCTCGGGTTGATCGGTTCTTTCCCCGATTTCCTTGTTTTAAAGGGACGGAGTTTACAGTCCAAATGGCTAAGATGGAGATTTATAAGGAAGTCATAAATGAATAGGCAATAAACAAATAATTATTGAACATTTGGGTAATGTTCATGATGACTAAGGAATTTTACCAAATGCCATGAATGGATGAAAATTTCATGATTGTACAAATTAGAAGTTTGATGGGGAAATATTTTTGATAGATATCATGCTAAAGCACCCTACCATGTTAAGGACACATGTAAAACCCGCCCTTTTGAGCTAAGGAAAACCAGAAAAAGAACCGGTCAAACCAAGTGAGGATTTAGAACCGGTTCACAAACCCGATTATTTCTGAACGGGCAAGTTGGGAATTTACAACTCTCGGGTGATCCAAAGGGTTCATTAAACCTTGGAAAAGAAACTTAAGACAAATTAGAAAATAAAAACCAAAGTGGTTCAAGTGAACTAGATTCCATAAGAACTTTAAAGTTAAGCGTGCTTACTTGAGAGTAATGTGAGGATGGGTGACCTTCTAGGAAGTATGAATTTTTTTTGTAACCCGAAATTTCGGTCAAAAATTTGTATGTACACCTTATCATAACTTAATATATAATTAATAGCAATAATTTAATACCTAAATTAAATTATTGGAATTAATACAAATAATTTAATACCGAAATTAAATTATTAGAATTAATACTGAAATTTAATTTATTAGAATTAATACCGAAATTAAATTATTGGAATTAATACCAATAATTTATGGCAATATTAATACCAGTAATAAATCTCGCCCATTTAATACACGGGTTTTACAACTATATAAAGAGTTCATCCCCATTTCATTCTCCTCACACCTGAACACTTCTCTCTCTCTCTCTCTACTGGTCCATTTCCCGGTAAAGCTCGAACGAGAGCTTTGACTTGAACAAAGGTCGAGCTCTTTAGAACCGGGGGGAAGACAGCTATCTAATAGCAAACTCCAATCAATCCGAGTATCGTTGGAGAAACGCCGACATGATGGAATAGTGAAGCAACTCCGGCGGACTGAAGCTGCCCTATTTCGGCCAAGCTGAAATCGGCCATTTCAAGCCCTCCCAACACTTTCTCAGCCTTTCTACGACCGAATTAGGACCGAAATGATGAACCTCAGGAAGAGACCTATCTGCCCAGATCGAAAGCTCGGACCGCCGTGCCTTCACCGGAACACGAAGTACCAGGAACGCTAGGAAGGACAAGCTCGCGTGAATACCAAGAACCGGTCTAGTGGAATTCACGGCATTAACGGGTGAGTGGGTTTACAAACATCATACCTGATTGGGATGATGAGCACACCTTATAAAGTTAAAAACCACTTACCGGTTGTGAGTAGGTTTACTAACATCATACGCGGTTGGGGATGATAAGTACCTCGATATAAAAACCCACTGTTTAGTGGTATTTTAATCATCACTACTTAAAGAAAGTGATGTGAAAGTTATGCGGAAAAACTACTTACGGGTTGTAAGTAGATCATACCCAGTTGGTATGATGAGACTTCCTAGAAGGAAGTTGAAAACCCGTTCATCGGTTATGAACGGAGATGTCCTTATACCGGTCAGTATGATGGATAGTAAAAACCTATTTTTCTCGGAAGTGTTCTCCCCTGACTGTGTGCTAATGCTTAAACTATTTGGGAGACCTTCTCGATGGGAGC
Source organism: Trapa incisa (assembly GCA_030064435.1). Classification (NCBI taxonomy): domain Eukaryota; kingdom Viridiplantae; phylum Streptophyta; class Magnoliopsida; order Myrtales; family Lythraceae; genus Trapa; species Trapa incisa. The sequence continues at coordinate 15,130,101 of CM057780.1, read as the reverse complement.
TCGAATAGCTCTGATAGGCCAAGGGCCTCGGTTTTGGAACTTGGGGGCGAAATGCTCGATTTTGAAAATCTCGTACAGTGGGCCCAAGGCTAGTTGGCACGAGCAGGAGCTCGTAAACGAACATGATATATGTGCCATAAAACTTATTAAGTGAATTGTTTGGCCATGGTACCAAGATAGGACCGACATGCTCAGTCAACTAGCGGCAGTGCGACATGACAGGTCGACGGACTAGTCAAGACAAACAGCTGCGGGTTGAGTTGAGAGTCGGGGCCGTTGGACTAATGGCACCACATATTACATGGCAATATAAGAAAACATTGTTTGTGCATGCACTATGAGTACGAGATCATCAAGACGCCCATGAGGGGTAGTGATGCATCCTAAGGGCACTGGACGACCTGGTGGCTATAAGGGCAGTTCGTCGTTCCAGGTGTCTGTGCGAAATCTGGAGTAGCACTAAGCGCATGAGACCGGGGTGGGGACAGGATGAGGTCTCTGTCCTCATACGGACACGAAGAAGTGATTTCGGGATTGTGGGTCGGATGTTTCGTACATCCACTCATTCCCAGGGTAGAAGTGGTCGTACTTCTATCCGGGTGGCAGGAAAAGTCGCTCCGAAGCCACTAGCGGGTTCAGTAGTGATACTGACTTGCGAATGTGTGTAACCTTCATTATGAAGGATGTGTGTTGGGTGATGACACATCGATAACTAAGAAATAATGGAAAAAGATGAATTTTTAAATGAAATGATTTTTTTGAAAACAAAGGAGTCTGGCACACTCCATATAAATGTTTTTCTTGAAAGTTAAAAGATTTGAATCCCACTCACTGAGTAGTTGTACTCACCCCCTCCCTTATACCTCTTTCAGGAAGTTCCGGAAAGCCGAACCTTAAAGGACTTGCGCAATTAAATGCCTGCAAGATTGGTACAACTAATTTAAATTACTATGCAGTTTTGATTTATGATATTCCTGGAAAAAGGTGCAGGTTAACGCCTTACTCTTTACGATTTATAATATAAGGGAAAACCCTTTAGTAAATCGGGAGAGTGGCGGGTTGATCACGGGGATCCGACCAAACCGGGTCGGGGCGTGACAACACATAAGTTCAAATGCCTAATAGAATAAGAATCATGGAAAGAAGAGTCGTTTATCAAAGTGTGATGATGTCGAATGGAAGGAAACAAATCCCAAACACTTATTAAGGATTATGTTATCACGATGATGGTACGAGCTAATGGGATGCAACTCAGATGGGTTTGAGTACGTGGATTACACTCATTTGAAAATACTAGACAAGTCTGAAAGTAAGATCCCAAAACGATAAGACGATAAGGAAAATATGAAAAGATCTTAGGAGTGATCTAACAAACTTCAAAATCTTAAAGTAACCCCAAAGAAAGAGGGGATAGGGGAAAATCCCCAAGGTAATAGTGATGAGAAGAGCTTGGGATGATGAGATGCAGTTAGGATGAGAACCTATCCTATGATATATGGCTTGTTGAAATTACAAGTTGATAGGAATGGAATATGAGGTCTGAAATGATTTCAATGGCACAGTGACCAGAACGGAGGAAGAAACGAGGAGACACTAATGGAGTGGAAGAAAAAGTATTCCCCATTTAATGAACATATAATGAGTTTTGGGGATAAAACTTCTTAAAAGTTGGGGAGTAGTTGTAAACCATATTCCTTTAAAGATAAGAAAATCAAGAAAAGAATCGGTCGATTCACAAGAGAAAATCAAGCCAGTTAATGAACCGAAACCGGTAACAAAAGGGTAAAATGGGAAATTGTAAAATCTCAAGTGACTCAAAGCATTATAAAAACTAAGGAAAAGAACCAAGAAACAAATTGGAAGAGAAAACTGGACCTGTTCAAGGTGAACCGGACCTAAGCCTTATTGAACTAGTTTGAATCATACATGAATTGATTTCTAAATTCATTTTTCTTGGTGGCTTAAAGTGATCAAATTAGAAAATTCAAGCCACCATTTGATATGAAATTAATTTAGATAAATTTAGAAAATTTTTTATTTGAGAAAACCGGTCGGATCGGGCTTGAACCGACCTATTTTTTCCATTGAACCGGTCAGACTGGACTGGTCTGGTTTAGAATAGTGTAGTCTTCTTCCTCAGGATGATAGCACTTTTCATCGGTTCAAAAACTTACCTTCTTTGGTGAAGGAATATTTTCTCTGATCAGGGCATTTTCGGGTGAGAATAAGCTCGATAAAAAATAGAAACTAGTCGGGCAGAGGGTCCCTGAGCTCCCTATATAAAGAGAGCCTCTCCATTTAGGCTCCACGCACCTCAAATCACCATTCTCTCTCAATTGCTCTATTTTTCGGTGAAACTTGAACCAGAGCTCTGACTAGGGCACATTTTCTTAGCCTTAGAAGGCAAAGTTGGGTCCTACAAACTCTGGAGGAAGTGAGCTATGTGACAGAAATTTCCCTTCGCCCCGAGGACCGCCAGCTGAATCAAACATTGAAGTAGCTCCGATGGATCAAAACTGCCCTATTTTGGCCGAGCTAAATTCAGCCAAATTCAGACCTCCTCCAACCAAACCAAGCCTCCCCAATGCCCCCACGACCCTCACACGACCTCCATAGAGGTGAAAGGTAAGCCAATTTGGCCCTTCTCTATGGTTGCAGATCGATGTTAGAGAGACAAAGTGCCAAATTTCACTGATAAAATTCATCCTCATATATAATTAAATTGTTACAATTCTTGATCATAGAAGGAATCTAAAGACGAGAGCTACCTCCGCAGATTGAGAGCTCAGACCGCTGCACCTCCAACGGTAAACTTTTGAAGCTTTATCTCTCCACGAACAGTTTTTTGGCGAAGCTCTGTTTGAGCTAGTTTCAGACCCAAATGTTGTGATTCAAAGCACAATTGAATCATATGGAAGTGTAGGAACTGATCCATACTATCAATTATAACAATTAACCCCAATTGAATGGGCAATTTAAAGAAATCAATGTCGATCAGAATAAAGTGGTGAAATTGGGGAAATTTTGGGAATTTCAAAAAATTGAGGGACCTCCATGCAATTTCTCAAAATTTGGGGTCAATTGGTAATGAGAAAGATGTTGGGGGGACCAATTGGTCAATTTTTGAAATATTTGGGGCCAACTTGCTATTTTTGAAAGTAGGGGTATAACGGTAATTTTTTTAAAAATTGGGGAACATATTAAAAATTTGGAAAACTTGAGCCTCTTTCACTGTAACGCCACGACCCGGTTTGGTCGGATCCCCGTGATCAACCCACCACTCTCTCGGTTTATTAAAGGGTTTCCCCTTATTATAAACTGTAAAGAGTAAGGCATCCTTTAACCTGTACCTTTTTCCTGGAATAGCATAATCAAAATTGTATGAAATTTAAAACTTTACATACCTATCTTATAGGCATCTTTAATTGACGTTCTTTAAGGGTAGGCTTTCCGGTATTTCCTAATAGGGATATAAGGGAGGGGGTAAGTACGACTACTCAGTGAATGGGTTTTTTCAAAGGTCTACTTTTAACTTTTAAGAAAAATGTTTATATGGAGTGTGCCAGACTCCATTCTTTTAAAAAATCCCTCATTTAAAAATTTGGGTTTTTCCATTACTTCTTAGTTACTGGTGTGTCATCACCCAACACACATCCTTCATCATGTAGGTTACACATATTCGCAAGTCAGTATCACTACTGAACCCACTAGTGGCTTCGGAGCGACTTTTCCTGCCACCCAAATAGAAGTACGACCACTTCTACCCTGAGAATGAGGGGATGTACGCGACATCCGACCCACAATCCCGAAATCACTTCTTTGTGTCTATATGAGGACAGAGATCTCATCCTGTCCCCACCCCGGTCTCATGCGCTTGGTACTACTCAATTTTGCACAGACACCTGGAACGACAATCTGCCCTTATACTCACTAGGTCATCCAGGGCCCTTAGGATGCATCACTACCCTTCATGGGCATCTTGATGATCCTGTACTCATAGTGTATGCACAAACAATGTTTTCTCATATTGCCATGTAATTTGTGGTGCCACTGGTCTAATGGCCCCGACTCTCAACTCAACCCGCAGTTGTTTGTCTTGACTGGTCCGTCGACTTGTCATGTCGCACTACTGCTAGTTGACTAAGCATGTTGGTCCTATCTTGGCACCATGGCCAAACAATTCACTTATTAAGTTTTATGGCACATGTATGATGTTCGTTTACGAGCTCCTGCTCGTGCCAACTAGCCTTGGGCCCACTGTACGAGATTTTCAAAATCGGGCATTTAGCCTCCTAGTTCCAAAACCGAGGCCCCCAGCCTATCAGAGCTATTCGAGCTCCCGTTGAGAAGGTCTCCCAAATTGTTTGAGCATTGGCACACAGTTAGGGGAGAGCACTTCCAACAAAACATATGTTTTCTCTATCCATTATGCCGCCCGATATAAGGACACCTCTGTTCATAACCGATGAACGGGTTTTCAACTTCCTTCGAGGAAGTCTCATCATACCAATCATGTATGTTCTACTTACAACCGGTAAATAGTTTTTCCGCATAATTTTCACATCACTTCCTCTAAGTAGTGATGTTTAAAATACCACTAAATAGTAGGTTTTCATACCGAGGTACTTATCATTCCCAATCGAATATGATATAAAATTTCCACTCACAATCGGTAAGTGGTTTTAAAATTTTAAGTTGTGCTCATCATCCCAACCGGGTAGGATGTTAGTAAACCCACTCACCCATTAATGACGTGAATTCCACTAGACCAGTTCTTTGTATTCACGCAAGCTTGTCCTTGCTGGCGTTCCTGATACTTTGTGTTCCTACATAATATGAACATCTTGGTTAATTAACTTTCGGCCTAATCGCCTTCATTCATTCCAATTGAATGAGAAAGTCAAACTTCCATTTATTTGCAATTAGGTCCCTAAAGTTATTCTCTTTAAGTCCCTAATGCCAGTTTTTCCTCAAATTGAGTCCCGAAACTTCTAAAATTTATCATAGGACCTCAATTTATTCCATTTCACAAAAAGGGGATTAATTTCCCAAATTTCCAATTTGTTCCTCCAACTTTTCCAAAATGACCATTTTGCCCTTCCTTTACAAAAATGGTAAGTTTTGCCCCAAAAATTCCAAAATTTCTCAATTGGTCCTGCAACATTATTTTCATGCCCAATTGGCCCTCAATTTCATAAAATTTCATTTTGGTCCTTCTAATTTCGAAAATCCCCAAATTTTCCCCTAATTTCAACTCTTCACCACCGCCGAATTTGATTTTATCAAATTGACTGATCAAGCACTTCTAATTGTCGAAATTGAGTTCCTACATGTTCATATAATTCTAAGTAACCTTGAATCACAGATTTTAATGCCAGAACGAGCTCAAACGGAGCTTCACCGAAAAACAGGTTGTAGAGAGAGAAAGCTTTGATTTCTTACTGGTGAGGGCACGACGGTTCGAGCTTTCGATCTGGAAAGATAGCTCTTATCTTGAGGTTTATCCTAGAATCAAGAATCACATCAATTGATGCCGAATTGAGTTAGAATTTCATCATTGAAATTCTGCTGGTTCTCTCTCTAGCACCGACCGGAAAGTGCAGAGTGGAGCCGAATTGGCTTACCTGTCATTGCTAATTCGGCCGTGGAAGGGCTGAGGAAGTGTTGGGAAGGCTTGTTTTGGCCTGAGGAGGGCTCAAAATGGCTAATTTCAACTCGGCCGAAACAGGGCAGCTTCGGTCCACCGGAGCTGCTTCACTGTTTCATCACGCCGGCGTCTCGCGGGTGACTCTCGGAGTGAAAAGAGACTACAGACGTGTAGCTAACTTCTCCCCGATTCTAAAAAATCTGACCTTGCCTTGTTTGGCTCAGAAAAGACCCCATGTGAAAGCTCTGGTTCGAGCTTCGCGGGAAAATGGAGCAGTTGTGAGAGAATGGAGTTTTCAAGTGTTGAGAGGATGAATGGGGAGGAGCTCTTTATATAGGGAGCTTGAAGACCCGTTGGCTGTCCGTTTGACATCGTTTTTGCTGACATTGAAGACCTGAAACGCCCCGAACAGATGTGTTTCTTCTTCACCAATGTTTCTTCAATTTCCCGGTGAGTGAACAGTGTTGTCATCCTGAGGAAAAAGATGACACTATTATGAACCGAACCGTACTAGTCCGAACCGGGTTCAAAGCTTAAACCGACCGGTTCACCCCACATTCGATCGAGTTTTTCAAATGTAAAAATTTTTAAATTCATCTAAATTCATTCTCTATCCAATGGTTGCCTTAAATCTCTAATTTGAAAATTTTAAGCTACCTAAATAATGAATTTAGTATTCGGTTCAATAGTGGTTCAAACTGGTCCAAACCAGTTCGAATTCGGTTCACCTGAACCGGTTTGGTTTTCATCCTCAATTCCTTCACAAGTCCATTGCCATGTCTTTTGTGACCCCTTGGGTCACTTAGGGTCCATAAAATTCTCAATTTACTTTTTTTTATTGATTCTAGTTCATAAACCGACTTGGTCCTTAAACCGGTTCAATCTGGTTTGGGTTAGGTTCACCTAAACCATTCTGGTTTTTCTCTCCCACTTTGTTCTGATTCCCAAGGTTTATGAATTTCTTTGGAGTATAATGGAGTTGAATTCCTTTGTTTTGCCCGATCTTTATTTGTTCCGATTCATGAACCGACTCGGTTCATAAACCGGTTCAATCCTGTTGGACCCGGTTCATCCAAACTGGTCTAATTTTCCTCTTCCAATCCATCCTAAGGTTCTTTTCCATAGTATTTTGAACCCTTTGGATCACCTGGGAGTTGTAAATTCCTAAATTGCCCATTCAAAATTTATCGGGTTTGTGAACCAGTTTGGTTTTCTCCCTTGGTTTGACCAGTTCTCTTCCTGGTTTTTCTTAGCTCAAAAAGGCGGGGTTTACATTCACAATTTTGAGTAAATTGAGGATCCAAAGAGGATATTGGAAACCTTGGGATTCAATTTGGGGAAAGTTAGCATTAGGAACCTAAAGTTAAGAAAAATGAACTTTAGGGACCTAAGTACAATAAACTAAGAACTTTGAGCCTAGTTGCTCATACCTGAGAAAATGAAGGCTGTCATCCCTAACTTTAATTGATAAGGATGCCCAAATCGTGTAGGGACACGAGAGATCGGAATGTCAGCAAGGAAAAGCTAGCGTGGACTTGGAAGCTAACTAGGGATGAATGCGTCATAGTCATCGAGTGAGTGAGATTATTTAACATCATACCTAGTTAGGATGAGGGGCATTATTTTTAATGGATAAAATCTACTTACCGATTGTGAGTTGGAATAAATAAACATCATACTCGGTTGGTATGATGAGTTTCTTTGAGGAAAAGAGAAAACTACCTACCGGTTGTAAGCGGATCCATCATCACACCTGGTTGGTGTGGTGAGATAAAAATATGATTTTTGTCAGAAGTGTTCTCCCTTGACTATGTGACAACTGCTTAAATTATTTGGGAGACCTTCTTTATGAGAGTTAGAATAACTCAGATTGGCAAGGGGCCTTGGTTTTTGAACTCATGGGGCTCAATGCCTAGTTTTGGAAAACACGTGCAGTGGACCCAAGGCCAGTGGGTACAAGGAGAAGCTCGTAAACAAAGTCGATTAGGAAGAGTAATGAAAACTCTTAATTAATAGAATTGATTATGTGTTGCGCCACGGTTCCAAGTCAGGACTGGCAATACTTGATGGACTGGCGGCAGTGCATGAGGGTCAGGTCGACGGACTGACCTAGACAAACAGCAGCAGGTCGTGTTGAGTGTCGGGGTCGTTGGACTGTTGACACCAAAGAGGATGGATAACTATATGAAATCTATTGTTTGTGCATGCACTTGTGGTACGAGACCATCAAGACGCACTAGGGGGCAGTGATGGATCCCAAGGGCTGCTGGACGACATAGTGGAGATAAGGGCAGTTTGTCATGCCAGTCAATCTTGAAGCTCTTTGAGCTTTTTGCGCATGAGACTGGGGTGGGGTCAGGATGAGGTCTCTTTCCTCATATGGACACAAAGTGGCATTCAGGTATGAGGGTCAGACGTTTGGGACATCCACTCAGACTCATGGTAGAAGTGGACGTGCTTCTATCATGGTGGACGGTAAAGACGCACCGATCTACAAGTGGGTGCAGTAGGCTGTTGCACTTGCAAATGTGTGTACCCTTCCTGATGAAGGGTATGTGTTTGTTTGCTAAACGCCTCTTGAGGCAAGTGGATGGGCTAAGAGTTTCAGAAATTTGAGTTTGAGGAATTCTTTTAAAAAGGAAATCTTGACCTTGACATGGTTTTGATAACTAAAGATGTTTTGAAAACTCACTTACAACACCCGCTCACTAAGTTGTAGAAACTCACCCCCACCCCTTTTACCCTTTTTCAGGCAAAAGAGGAAGATCAACCCTAAATAACCCTCGCAGTTGATGCTTATGGACAAGTACAAGAATTTTAATATACATTTAGTTTTGCATAATGCTATTCCAAAAAAAAAAAAAAAGAAGGATGCCTAATTTGTAAACCTCACCCTTTAGTGCTAAGGAAAACCGGGAAAAGAACCAATTAAACCGAGTAAGAAAACCAAACCGGTTCACAAACCAGATCATTTAGGAATGAGCAATTTGGAAATTTACAACTCCTGGTGATCCAAATAGTTCATAAAACCTTGGAAAAAAACCATATGATAAATTGGAAGAGAAAAACCAGAACAGTTTAGATGAATCGGATCCAACTGGATTGAACCGATTTATGAACCGAGTCGGTTCATGAACCAAAACCGATAGAGAAAGGGAAAACCGGGAAATTTATGAATCCTGAGTTACCCAAAAATTCTCTAAAGACATGGAAATGGACTTGAGAATGAATTGGAGATGAAAACCAAACCGATTTAGGTGAACCATATCCGAACTGGATTGAACTGAATTATAAATTCATTTTTCTAGGTGGCTTAAAAAAAATCAAATTTGAGATTTGAGGCCACCATTGGATAGAAAATGAATTTATCTATATTTAAAAATTTTTAGATTTGAAAAACTTGGTCGAATGGGGGGGGGGGGTGAACCGGTCGGTTTAAGCTTTGAACCCAGTTTGGGCCGGTTCGGTCCGGTTCGGAACAGTGTCATCTTCTTCATTTAGATGACTGCACTGTTCACTCGCTAGAAAATCACATAGCACTAACGAAGCTGAAAAGTTTCTGGCTAGGGAGTTTTATGTAATGAATGACCGTCATTAAGGCACCAATCGAACAACCAAGAAGTCCCCGAGCTTCCTATATAAAGAGCCCCTCCTCAATCACCCCCTCCACACCTGAAAAGCCCATTCTTTCTCAACCTCTTAGTTTTATGGTAAAGCTCGAACAAAGCTCTGATATATGGTCATTTCTGAGCCAAAGAAGGCAAGGTCGGGTTCTTTCGAACTGGGGAGAAGTCAACTACATGCTTGTAGTCTCCGTTTGCTCCGAGGGTCGCTAGAGAAGTGTTGGCGTGATGGAACAGTAAAGCAGCTCTGATGGATCGAAGCTGCCCTATTTCAACTGAGTTGAAATCGGCCAATTTGAGCCCTCCTCAAGCCAAACCAAGCCCTCCCAACACTTCCTTAGCCCTCCCACAGTCGAATTAGGATCGAAAGGTGAGCCAATTCTGCTCCCCTCTATAATTTCTGATTAGTGTTAGAGAGAGAGTTGGCCGAATTTCAATGATAGGATTCTAATCCAATTTGACATCAATTGATGTCATTCTTGATCCTAATAAGAACCTCAGGAGGAGAATTAACTGCCTAGAAAGAAAGCTCAGACCGTCGCGCCCTCACCGGTGAGTAATCGAAACTTTCTCTCTCTAGAGTATATTTTCTAGCGAAGCTCCGTTTGAGCTCGTTTTGGCATTAATACTTGCGATTCAAAGTGATAAAGAATTGTATAAACATGTAGAAACTCAATTTCAACTTCAATTTCAACAATTTGAAGTGTTTGATCGGTCAATTTGATGAAATCATATTCGGCTCTGTTAGGAAGTTGAAATTGGGAGAAATTTTGGGGAAAATTGGGGATTTTCAAAAATTTGAAGGACCAAGATGTGATTTTATAAAATTGAGGGTCAATTGGGCATGATAAGAATGTTACAGGGCTAATTAAGGAATTTTAGAATTTTTGGGGTGAAACTTACCATTTTTGTAAAGGAAGGGCAAAATGGTAATTTTGGAAAAATTGGGGGACCAAATTGGAAATTTGGGAAATTAAGCCCTTTTTTGTGAATTTGAATAAAATGAGGTCCTGAGATAAATTTTAAAATTTTCGGGACTCAATTTGAAGAAAAACTGGTATTAGGGTCTTAAAGTTAAGGAAAAAAAATTTTAGGGACCTAATTGCAAATAAAAAGAATGTTTGGTTTTCTCATTCATTTGGAATGAATGAAAGCTATTAGGTCGAGTGATAATAAAAAACGATGTTTATATCGTGTAGGAATATGAAGTACCGGGAACGTCGGCAAGGAGAAGCTCGCGTGAATAGAAAGAATCGGTCGAGTGGAATTCACTACATTAACAAGTGAGTGGGACTTTTAACATTATATCCGGTTGGGGTGATGTGAAAATTAAGCTAAAAACCTATTTACCGGTTGTGAGTGGGACTTTATATCATACTCGGTTGGGAATGATAAGTACCTCGAAATGAACACCCACTACCCAGTTGGTATGATGAAACTTACTCGGAGGAAGTGAAAAACTCGCTCATTGTTTATGAGCGGAGATATCCTCATACTCGGTTGGTATGATGGGTAGTTGAAAATTTATTTTGTTGGAAGTGTTCTCCTCTGACCGTGTGCGGCTTAAACGATTTGGGAGACCTTCTTGATGAGAGCTCGAATAGCTTTTATAGGTTGGGGGCCTCGATTTTGGAACTTGGGGGCTATTATGCCCGATTTTGAAAATCTCGAACAGTGTGCCATAGGCTAGTGGGCAAGAGCAAGAGCTTGTAAACAAACATGAGATATGTTTCATAAAATTTTAATATATGAATTGTTTGGCAATGGTACCAAGACATGACCGACATATTCAGTCAACTAGTGGTAGTGCGACATGACAGGTCTCCAGACCAGTCAAGACAAGCAGCTGCAGGTTGAGTTGAAAGTTTGGGCCGTTGGACTAATGGCACCACAGATTACATGGAATGATAAGAAAATATTGATTGTGCATGCACTGTGATTACGAGACTATCAAGATGCCTAAGAGGTGTAGTGATGCGTTCTAAGGGCCCTGGACGACTCGATAAGTATAAGGGCAGTTCGTCGTACCAAGTGACTTTGCAAAATTTGGAGTAGCACCAAGTGCATGAGACTAGGGTGGGGACGGGATGACGTCTCTGTCCTCATATGGACATGAAGAATTGATTTTAGGATTGAAGGTCGAATGCTGCGTACATCCACTATTTCTTAGGGTAGAAGTGGACGTGCTTCTATCTTGGTGGCCGGTAAAGTCGCTCCGATGCCACAAGTGGGTTTAGTGGATGTACTGGCATGTGAATGTGTGTTTGACCTTCATGATGAAGGATGTGTATTGGTGATGACACACCATGATTAATAAGAAATGGTGGTAAAATTCGAGATTTGAAATGAAAGGATTTTTGAAAGAAAGTAGTCTGACACACTCCAATACGAATCTTTTTCCTAAAAGTTAAAAATTTTGAAAACACATTCACTGAGTTGTTGTATTCATCCCCTCCCTTATATTCCTTTCAGGAAATTCCAGAAAGCCTACCCTTAAAAACCATCAACTAAGACACTTGTCAAACAAGTATGATAAATTTAAAATATTATGCAGTTTTGATCTATTTTATTCCAGGAAAAGGTAGAGTTTTAAGGGATGCCTTACTCTTTATGGTTTATAATAAGGGGAAACCATTTAACAAACCGGGAGAGTGGCGGGTTGATCGTGGGGATCTGACCAAACCCGGTCGGGGCATGACATAACTCCTCTCAGTGAAACCCCTCATAGACCAAAGGGAGTGGCAGGTTTCTCACGGAGATCTAACCAAACTGGGTCGGGGCGTGACAACTTGAGTGGTATGAGAGTTTGTTCCCTCGAATACATTATCAAGACTATATACACCCCGACCCGGTTTGGTCGGATCCCCGTGAGCAACCCGCCACTCCCCCAGTTTATTAAAGGTTTTTCCTTCTCTAAACCGCGAGGAGTAAGGCGTCCTTTTCACCTGTATCTTTCCTAGAATAACATTAATCAAAACTGAATACATTACTCCTTACATACCTGTCCTACAGGTTCAGCTACACGGAAGTCTTTAAGTGAATTTTTCCCTTGGTTACCTGAAAGGTGTAAAAGAGAGGGGATGAGTTCTACAACTCAGTAAGTTGGTGTTGGGAGTGAGTTTTAAAGATAGACACACCAAGGTTATCATTTCTTTAAGAAGAAAGTTTTTCCTCAAAGTTCGGTTTTCCAAAACCTTTACCCTGCTAAGGGTGACATTTTCCTTTTAACAGGGTTTACTCATTTTCAAATTATTTTCCAAAACATCTTTCCAATGTTTACCAATTCTTTCCCAAGGATTTTTAAATCATTTCCAAGGTTTTCAAAGCCTTTTTCCCATTTCTATGTTAGGTGTGTTTAGCAAATAACATACGCCCTTCATCAAGGAGGGTACACACATTCACAGGTGCAACATGTCCACTGCATCCACTTGTGGCTCAGATCATCTTTACCGGCCACCAAGATAGAAGTCCATCCACTTCTACCCTAAGTCTGAGTGGATGTTCTCGACATCCGACCCTCAAACCTAAATACCACTTCGTATTCGTATGAGGATAGAGACCTTATCCCAATCTCGTGCACATGAAGCTCAAACACAGTAGCTTTAGGATGCCTTAAACACAATAGCTTTGTGGAGTCCAAACATAATAACTCTGTGGAGTCCCAACATAGTAACTCCAGGGAGTCCAAACACACTAACTCCATGACTAACTGGTACGACGAGAAACCCAAACGTAGTAGCTTCTCCTTCACTTATCGCCACCATGTTGTTCAGTAGCCCTTAGGAGCCTTCACTTATCGCCACTGGTCCGTCGACCTAGCCTTGACTCATTGTTGCTAGTCCATTGAGCCTTGTCGGTCCTAACTTGGTACTATGGTGAACCACATAGTAAATTACACTTTTAATGAGAGTTTTCATGGTTCTTCTTATTCATGTTTGTTTATGAGCTTCTGCTCGTGCCCACTGGCCTTGGGCCCATTGTACGTGATTTTCCAAAACCGGGCATTTAGCCCCCTCCCCCCATGAGTTCAAAAATCGTGGCCTTTGGCCTATCTAAGCTGATCTAGCTCTTGTCAATAAGGTCTCCTAGATAGTTTAAATAATGGAACACAGTCAGGGGAGAACACTTCTAACAAAATTTTATTTTCCACTTCATCACACCAACCGTGTGTGATTATATCTCCGCTTACAGTCGGTAAGTGGGTTTCTCCTTTCCTCAAGGAAATTTGTCATTACAATCGGGTATGATCATCTCTACTTACAACCAGTAAGTAGGTTTTTTTTTTTTTATAAAAGTGCTCATCACCCAAACCGGGTATGATGTAAACAAGCCCACTCACCTGTTAACTGTGACATGTTCGTTCTCAATTGGTTTTCAAAGTCGATGCGAGCTTCTCTTACTAGCATTCCCATCCCTTGTGCTCTTACATGATTTGGACATTCTTATCTATTAATATTTGGCATGACAACCTTCGTTCCTCACATTTGAATGACTAAACTCAAAATGTCTAATTAATTGTACTTAGGCCCCTAAAGTTCATTTTCCTTGACTTTAGGTCCCTAATGCAAACTTTTCTACAAATTGAGTCCCAAAAATTCCAAAATTCACTTTGGGTCCTCAATTTACTAAAAATTGTTAAGGGGCTCAAGTTTTCCAAATTTCCAATTTGGTCGCCAACTTTTAAAAAATTACCATTTTGCCCCTAATTTACAAAAATGGCAATTTGACCCCAATTATTTTTAAAAATTGACCAATTGGTCCTCCAACATCCTTTTGTTGGCCAATTGGTCCTCAATTTTGGAAAATTACAATTTGGTCCCTCAATTTTACGAAATCCCCAAATTTCCCCAGTATTTTCCCTCAATTTCCCCTTTCAAACTGGTCGAATTTGATTTCATCAAATTGACCATTCAATCGAGGTTAATTGCTCCAATTGAAGGTATGGATCAGTTCCTACACTTACACATGATTCAATTGAGCTTTGAACAACGTTATTTGGGCTCGAATTGAGCTCAAATTGAGCCTTGCCAGAAAATTGAATGTAGAGAGAGAAAGCTTTGAAAGCTTATCGTCGAAGGTGCCGCGGTCCGATCTCTCTATCGGGAAAGATAGCTCTCTTCCTGAGGAATTTTCTAGGATCAACAATTCCTACAATTAACCTCGAATTGAAGGAGAATTTCATTAGTGAAGTTCTACAGTTTCTCTCTCTAACTCCAACCTACAAGGACTCAGGAGTGCTGAATTGACTTACCTTTAAGCTTAGTTGAAGTCATCTAAGGGTTGTGGGGAGGTTGGGAGAGTTTGGTTTGGCCGGAAAAGGGCTGAATTCAGCCGATTTTAGCTCTACCAAAACAGGACAGCTTTTGTCCGCCGGAGCTACTTCACTATTTGATTCCATCGGCATTTCTCCGATGATCCTTGGATCGAATGGAGTGTGCTATTAGATAGCTGACTTCCACCGGAATCTAAAGAACCCAACCTCACCTTCTAAGGTTGTGAAAAATGCCCAAGTCGGAGCTCTGGTTCGAGCTTCAATAAAAATTGGAGCAGCTGAGAGAGAATGGAATCTTCAAGTATGAGGAGAATGAATGGAGAGGAACTCTTTATATAGGGAGCTCGGAGACTCTCTGGCCGTCTGTTTGACATCTTTATGGAACTCATTCATGGCCCGGAATGCCCTGAATGGAGACTTTTCACCTTCGCTGGCGCTGTTCATTTTTCCGGCGAGTGAACAGTGCTGTCATCTGAAGGAAGAAGACGACATTGTTCCGAACCGGATCAAATCGGTCTGAACCGGGTTCAATGCTTAAACCAGTCGGTTCAAGCCCGATTCGATCGAGTTTTTCAAAATTAAAAATTAATAAATTCATCTAAATTAATTCTCTATCCAATGGTGGCTTCAATTCCCCAATTTGAATATTTTAAGCCAACTAGAAAAATAAATTTAGCAATCGGTTCAATGATGGTTCAAGCCGGTCCAAATCGGTTCAAATCCAGTTCACCTGAATCGATCTGGTTTTCTCTTCTTATTTGTCTCAAAGTCCCTTTCCATGGTTTTTATGACTCTTTAGGTCACTCGAGACTTGTAAATTTCCCAATTTGCCCTTTCTCTAACTGTTGGGGTTCGTGATTCGGTTCGATTTTCTCTCTTGGGTTGACCGGTTGTTTCCCCAGTTTTCTTATCCTGAAGGGGCTAGGTTTACAATATAACATAAGAATTAAACAAAAACTACCTATCTTGTAGGAAGATGGCCCCAAGAAAAATAGCCAAGCAAACCCACGCTACCCTAGCCACCTCGAAAACCAAGGAGAATCCCATCCCAAAGGAGGAAATGAACTAGAGAACTAAGGAGTATATGAGGACTCTTGGAGTAACCCTTGGTTAAAGAAGACTCGACATGAAAATCTTCAAGGTGTTCGGGCTCAAGGACGGCGAAGCACTTAATCACCAACAATCCCTTAAAAAGGCCCTGCAATGCTTGAAGTATAAGAGGAACTACAAAGGTACACACAAGGAGATGACCTGTTACAGATTTGGACAACGGGGACACTACATGAGAAGGTGCCTAACATTACTCAGGACAAGTCCCAAGAGAACCTGTTATAGGTGTAGAGGAGTAGGGAATATAGCAAAGGACTGTCGCACACCTCAAGGACTTAAAGCGATACCTTCCAAATATGACACCTCCTCACCTACAAAAGACCGAAGGGACAACACCATAAGAACCACGATTCCGGCTAGGGATTCCAATCTCACCCAGGAAGAAATTCTTCAAGACCCTAGCATAGTAGTGAGTACTTCCCGACCCTTCATTGTAACAATCTCCCTTAAGGAGAGTAAAAGCCCCAAGCTGTATTCCTACTACAAGAATGAATAAAGAAAATTCTGAGTTCCTAAAAATTTTGTCCCTCAATAATGATGTGATTGTGTGCCTTAACTACATGAGGAAGGATCACGGGAAAAAGACCAAGGGTAGGACCTTAAGAAAACATAGACGGAATAGAATGTAGATGATGGAAATTTTGCCTTAAGGAGCGCTACAAGCCATCTAGGAGCAAAGAAGGAAGCACCAACACCAGAGAAGACAAGCCACGGACGATGAAAGACAAATAGGATGTCTCAGGATAGCAAGGTGTGACCTACATTGGAAAAGCAGAGGAGCAAGTAGGGTTGCAAATGAACCTAGCGAAAAGATATAACTAGTAACTATGGGAGAAGATGCCCTAGGGCCCATTGTACGAGATTTTCAAAATTGGGTATAATAGCCCCCAAGTTCCAAAACTGAGGTCTCTAGCCTATCTGAGCTATTCAAGCTCCTGTCAAGAAAGTCTCCCAAAAGGTATAAGTAGTGGGACATAGTCAGGGGAGAGCACTTCCGACAAAAATAAACTTCCAGCCGTCCATCACACCAACCGAATATGAGGACATTTCCACTTATAACTAATAAGCGGGTTTTCCACTTTCTTATAGGAAGTTCATCATACCAACCGGGTATAATCTACTTACAACCAGTAAGTAGTTTTTTTCGCGTAATTTTCACATCACTCCATTCTAGTGTAATGGTTAAAATTCCACTTAGTAGTGGATTTTCATTTTTCGAGGTGCTTATCATCCCATCTGAGTATGATATAAAAATCCCACTCACCTGATCATGCAGTGAATTACTCTTATTTGGCTCTTTGCTTTCACGCGAACTTGTACTTACTAGCGTTCTCGATACCTCGTGTTCCTACATGTTATGAACATTTTTGTTCATTATCCCTTGGCTTGATAGCCTTCATTCATTATGAATAAGTAAAAATTTCCAACTTTTCAAATATTTGCAATTTGGTCCCTAAAGTTCTTTTTCTTTTACTTTACGTACCCAAATGTCGATTTTCCCCCAAATTTAGTCCCGAAAATTCAAAATTATACTTTGAGACCTCAATTTATTCAAAATTACATAAAGGGGTTCAAGTTTCAGGCTTGATTTGACTGAGTTTTTCAAAATTAAAAATTTCTAAATTTATCTAAATACATTCTCTATCAAATTGTGGCCTCAATTCTCTAATTTGAAAATTTTAAGCCACCTAGAAAAATGAATTTAGCATCCGGTTCAATAGTGGTTCAAACCGTTCCGAACTGGTTCAATCTGGTTCGAATTCGGTTCACCTGAACCGGTTTGGTTTTCATCCCCCATTCATTCTAAAGTCCTTTTTCATGACTTTTGTGACTCTTTAGGTCACTTGAAATCCATAAATTTCCTAGTTTGCCCTTTCTCTATCGGTTCCGGTTCATAAATTGACTCGATTTTTAAACCAGTTCAATCTAGCTCGTATACGATTTACCTGAACCAGTCTAGTTTTGTCATGCCCCGACCAGGTTGGTCAGATCCCCACGATCAACCCACCACTCTCCCGGTTTATTAAAGGGTTTCCCCTTATTATAAACCGTAAAGAGTAAGGCACCCTTTAAACCTGCACCATTTCCTTGAATAGCATAATTAAAACTGCATGAAATTTTAAAATTTATATACCTATCTTACAGGCATCTTAATTGATAGTCTTTAAGGGTTGGCTTTCTCGGATTTTCTGAAAGGGATATAAGGGAGACGGTGAGTACGACTACTCAGTGAATGGGTTTTCAAAGGTCTACTTTTAAATTTTAAGAAAAACATTTATATGGAGTTTGTCAAACTCATTTCTTTTCAAAAATCCATTCATTTAAAAATTTGGAATTTTCCATTATTTCTTATTTATCACGGTGTGTCATCACCCAACACACATCCTTCATCATGAAGGTTACACACATTTGCAGGTCAGTACGACTACTGAACCTGCTAGTGGCTTCAGAGCGACTTTACCGGCCACCCGGATAGAAGCACGACCACTTCTACCCTGGTAATGAATGGATGTACGTGACATTTGACCCTCAATCCCAAAATCACTTCTTTGTGTCCATATAAGGACAGAGACCTGATCCTGTCCCCACCCTTGTCTCATGCGCTTGGTGCTACTCCAAATTTCACACAGACACCTGGAACGATGATATGCCCTTGTACTCACCGGGTCATCCAAGGCTCTTAGGACACATCACTACCCTTCATGGGCATCTTGATGATCCCAAACTTATAGTGCATGCACAAACAAAATTTTCTTAAATTGACATGTAATATGTGGTGCCATTAGTCCCAACGGTCCCGACTTTCAACTCAACCGGTAGCTGTTTGTTTTGATTGGTCCGGAGATCGGTCATGTCGTACTGCTACTAGTTGACTAGGTATGTAGGACCTGCCTTGGTACCATAACCAAACAATTCACTTATTAAGGTTTAATGGCACATGTATATCATGTTTGTTTACGAGCTCCTGCTCGTGTCCATTGGTCTATGGCCCACTGTTCGAGTTTTTCAAAAATCGGACATGTAATATGTGGTGCCATTAGTCCCAACGGTCCCGACTTTCAACTCAACCGGTAGCTGTTTGTTTTGATTGGTCCGGAGATCGGTCATGTCATACTACTACTAGTTGACTAGGTATGTCGGACCTGCCTTGGTACCATAACCAAACAATTCACTTATTAAGGTTTAATGGCACATGTATATCATGTTTGTTTACGAGCTCCTGCTTGTGTCCATTGGCCTATGGCCCACTATTCGAGTTTTTCAAAAACTGGGCATTTTAGCCCTCAAGTTCCAAAAATCGAGGCCCCCGGCTTATAAGAGATATTCGAGCTCCCGTCAAGAAGGTCTCCCAAATAGTTTAAGCATTAGCACACAGTTAGGGGAGAACACTTCCAACAAAATAGGTTTTCACTGTCCATTATACCGATCAGTATAAGGACATCTCCATTCATAACTGATGAATGGGTTTTCAACTTCCTTCAAGAAAGTCTCATCATACCAACCGGGTATGATCTACTTACAACTGATAAGTAGTTTTTCCGCAAAATTTTCACATCACTTTCTCTAAGTGGTAATGATTAAAATACCACTAAATAGAGGGTTTTTTTATACCGAGGTACCTATCATCCCTAACCGGGTATCATATATATTCTCACTCACAACCGGTAAATGGTTTTTATCTTTAATTTGTGCTCATCATCCCAACTGGGTATGATGTTAGTAAACCCACTCACAACTAGTAAGTGGTTTTTAACTTTAAGTTGTACTCATCATCCCAACCGGGTATGGTTAGTAAACCCACTCACCCATTAATGCCGTGAATTCCACTAAACCGGTTCTTTGTATTCACGCGAGCTTGTCCTTACTGGCATTCCTGGTACTTCATGTTACTACACGATATGAATATCTCAGTTCATTATCCTTTAGCCTAATCGCCTTCATTCATTCCAAATGAATGAAAAAGTTAATCTTTCATTTATTTTCCATTAGGTCCCTAAAGTTATTTCTCATTAACTTTAAGTCCCTAATGCCGGTTTTTCCTCAAATTGAGTCCCAAAACTTCTAAAATCTATCATAGAACCTCAATTTATTCCATTTCACAAAAAGGGGATTAATTTCCTAAATTTCCAATTTGGTCCTCCAACTTTTCCAAAATTACCATTTTACCCTTCCTTTACAAAAATGGTAAGTTTTGCCCCAAAAATTCCAAAATTCCTCAATTGGTCCTCGAACATTATTTTCATGTCCAATTGACCCTCAATTTCATAAAATTGCATTTTGGTCCTTTGAATTTCAAAAATCCCTAATTTCCCCCAATTCCAACTCTTTAACACAACCAAATTTGATTTCATCAAATTGACCGATCAAACACCTCTAATTGTTGAAGTTAAAGTTAAAATTGAGTTCCTCTATGTTCATACAATTCCATAGAACTTTGAATTGTGAGTTTTAACGCCGAAATGAGCTTAAACAGAGCTTCACCAGAAAACAGACTATAGAGAGAGAAAACTTTGATTACTTACCAATGAGGGCACGATGGTCTGAACTTTCGATCTGAGCAGATAGCTCTCATCCTGAGGTTTATCTTAGAATCAAGAATTGTATCAATTGATGCCGAATTGAGTTAGAATTTCATCATTAAAATTCTGTCGGTTCTCTCTAGCACCAGCTGAAAATTGTAGAGGGGAGCCGAATTGGCTTAACTTTCAGTCCTAATTCGGCCATGGGAGGGCCGAGGAAGTGTTAGAAAGGCTTGGTTTGCCTGTGGAGGGCTCGAAATGGTCAATTTCAGTTTGGCCAAAATAGGGCAACTTCGGTATGTCGCAGCTACTTCACTGTTTAATCACGTCGGCGACCCTCATAGTGAACGGAGACTACAAACGTGTAGCTGACTTCTCCTCGGTTCTAAAGAACCCGACCTCACCTTATTTGGCTCAGAAAAGACCCCATGTCAGAGCTCTGGTTCGAGCTTCACCAAAAAATAGAGGAGTTGAGAGAGAATGGAGTTTTCAGGTGTGGACAGGATGAATGGGGAAGGGCTCTTTATATAGGGAGCTCGGGGACCCGTTGGCCGTCCGTTTGGCACCGTTATTACTGACATTGAAGACCTGAAATGCCCCAAACAGAAGCGTTTCTTCAGTTTCCCGATAAGTGAATAGTGTTGTCATCATGAGGAAGAAGATGACACTGTTCCGAACCGGTCCGAACAGGGTTCAAGTTTAAACCGGCTAGTTCACCCCTCATTCAACCGAGTTTTTCAAATCTAAAAATTTCTAAATTCATCTAAATTTATTCTCTATTCAATGGTGGTCTCAAATCTCAAATTTAAAATTTTTAAGCCACCTAGAAAAATAAATTTAGGATCCGATTCAATAGTGGTTGAAACCGTCCAAACCGGTTCGAATCCGATTCACCTGAACTAGTTTGGTTTTCATCCCCAATACCTTCACAAGTCCATTTTCATGACTTTTGTGACTCCATAGGTCATTTAGGGTCCATAAGATTCCCGGTTTATCATCTCTTATTCAATTTTGGTTCATAAACCGATTCTGTTCTTAAATTGGTTTAATCTGGTTCGAGTCCAGTTCACCCGAACCGGTCTAGTTTTTCTCTCCCACTTTGTTCTAAGGTTCCTTCCCAAGGTTTATGAATTTCTTAGGAGTACAATGGAGTTGAATTTATCTGATTTGCCCGATCCCCATCTATTCTGGTTCATGAACTAACTCGGTTCATAAACCGGTTTAATCCAGTTGGATTCGGTTCATCCAAACCAGTCTGGTTTTTCTCCTCTAATTCATCATAAAGTTCTTTTTCATAGTATTATGAACCATTTTGATCACCTAGGAGTTGTAAATTCCTAAATTTCCCATTCATAATTGATCGGGTTTGTGAACCGGTTCGGTTTTCTCACTCGATTTGATCGGTTCTCTTCCCGATTTTTCCTTAGCTCAAAAGGGCGATGTTTACAAGTTTTCTCTTCCAAATTGTCCTAAGGTCCTTTTCCAAGGTTTTTACGAACCCTTTGGGTCACTCAAGATAATAAATTTCTTAAATTTTCTATTCTCTAATTATTGGATTTAAGAACCGTTTCGGTTTTCTCACTCGGTTTGATCAGTTTTTTCCCATTTTTTCTTAATTCCAAAGAGCGGGGTTTATAGTTATCGAGGGAAATTTGTAATTGTATATTTTGGGGGCTCACTATAGTCACTTAGGGTCACTTAGGGTCACTTGGGGTCTAGGCGTCCCGTGTGATCATAATGTAGGGGAGGGGATCAAAAAGATGCGGAATATCGAATGACACATTATCGACATTCTTATGAAGGAGACGATTCACCAGGAATGTTCCAAGTGAGTGTGGCTACATTACTCATGTGTGAGCACTCATGGGATACAATGATTGGACTACCGGGTGTGACGTCAATATAGCATGAGTTTCATCAATAACGACACGAGTTGATGTTGATATCACATGAGTTCCATTAATGACGACACAAGTGGGAAGGTCATCTATAATAATCTCACGAGTATGAAATACATATGCACAATTACCCCTACAACCCATGGTCGCAAATGAGTAACATTCGGGAATGTTGGGTTTATTTACTGTAATGAATTGAATATAGTATAAAAGATAAAAACACGAGTTAATCAAATATTTAAAATTATGATAAATAAAATAAGAAAAATACATATATTTAGATATAAGACTTAAAAAGAAAATTAGTAAATAGTAGATTGTAAGTCATTTTACAATTTAATATCGATAAACATACTTACTATGATGTGAGCTTATCTCACTACTCTCAAATATTTCAAGTACGTCTCAAGAGTGCATTAATGAGTTACATCAATCTCAACTTATAAAATATGCTAAGGAGAAACTCCACTTGAATGAAGTGCACAAAAGTTAATCTATACATATTAATTGTATTATTTTTAATGGTGATTTTTTAAATGAGTTGAGTTTAGTGCAATATATGTTTTATAAAAAAAAATTTAGTTATAAAACTTATATATTTTTGTTCTAATTGTTAATTTCTGTTGAATTTATTTTAATAAATATACTAATTATTTTAATATTGATAGAATGTGACCTTACTGTTCGAAAATTTGGATTGGGGCACGTTAAAATATATTTTATATATATATTCGTAATTTAATTTATTTGATATAATATTATATTTATAATAAGAGTAACTATATATTATACACATTGTCCTTAATGACTGCATTTTGATGCTAATTGCCCAAGATTTTATATATCAAGGTGCAGATGGTCAAGAACACAAGAGAAAATCCATCAGATTTGGTGGAACTCCCACAATTTGGTGGTACTCCATCGTATGCATGCTTTGATGCAGCTTTTCTTGATTCAAATGAACAAAAGAATCAGTTTGATGCATGCTTTGATGCAGCTTTTCTTGATTCAAATGAACGAAAGAACCAGTTTAATGCATGCTTTGATGCATCTTTTCTGATTCAAATGAACACAAGAACCAATTTAATCGGGCTGATCCTAGAAATCCAACACACTCCTCTCATGATCTCGGATTTAACATCTTGGCAGAAGTCTATGGAGGTGATTCGAGTCCAAGTGCGCTAATTTATTGGTGATCAGTAGGATTCTTGCTTGATTAATGGAGATGTCCTCGAACGTACTGTTTTACATCTTTGATTGATTTTGTATTCTACATTATATGCTCATATTATGCACTAAACATAACAGTTGATATAATGAGAGATGAGCACATTTTTTACCCTTTACACACACAAGGACATTTCTTGATTGAAGTTTTTTCTTTGAACTTTCTCTCGTTCAATTCTATCTATTAATAGACAGATGATAGCAGCCATTAATGATATAGTTTGATGTTCCTACACGTAATCTAGCAACAGACAGATTCTCCCCCACTTTAACTTTTGACCATTACAAAAGCTTGTGGGCACTTCATAAATAACAATGTATCTAAAAATTTGGTCTCCATGCCCTCTACAAATTATTGTTCCAATTTCAAGTGTCCCAACCCACCTATAGAACGATAACACACTTTTATCTATTCACCAAAAGTAGTAACTCAAGAATATGCTTATGACTGCCAAGGATATATATATATATATATATATTCATCAATGCTATATATATATTAGGAAAATTTTGGTAATTTACAGCATTTTCATCTAAGGATGGCCTTCTTGCCTGCTGACTGTCCGAGGGCGGCCAATAGAGTCAACCAAGAATCTGAAAAGTAGCCCACCAAACAAGAACTTATCTCATCTTCATCAATTCGGCAACACAGAAACGTAAAGAAAAATCTCCATAAAACCCAGAAAAGAAAAAATAAATCTTGAGGCGAAGACCATGGAGATCTCTTCATCTCTTACCCTCTCTCTCCCCTCTTCGCTCCCTCCACTCCCTTCTCTCCCATTCTCTGCTTCGGGTTCCGCCTTCTTCGTCAATTCTTCCTCTCTCTCCCTCTCAAACAAGGTCAAGACTGCAGCGTATTGCAAAGCCAGAAAGGGTTCGTTGGTTATCGGGATTTCCAGAAGCGGGGCCACCAAGGAAAGGAGGGGTTTGACTTGCAATGCTCTGTTTGGACTGGGTGTGCCTGAGCTTGTCGTCATAGCTGGTGTCGCCGCTCTGGTTTTTGGGCCCAAGAAATTGCCTGAGGTCGGGAAGAGTATTGGGAAGACAGTGAAGAGCTTCCAACAGGTGAGCTGGGTTTTCTGTATATCTGTTTGATTTGTTGACGTGATGTATGAAAGTTTGTGTTTATGCTAAGTTAATCAGGTTTTTGGATGAAGGTAAATGTTGGGGGAGGTTAAACATCTCTAGCGATTGCACATACTTGTAGATTTTCTGCTCAAGATATAAAAAGTTTTGGATTTCTCTGATAGTGTTTGTGGATTGGCTGATTAGCTGATTAGCTTTGACTTGATAGCATTGCTTTATTTGTGTAAAACAATTTTTTCAAGGTTTGATTGTCTGAGAATATTGGGTTTCTCAATGGTAATCTTCTGCTGTGGATGGAAAGGATCCAAGATTTTTGAGGAGGTGACAAATTTAACTAGGAGTAGAGTTGACAGCAATTTTATAATTATGAGGAGTTAATTAAGAAATCATGCTTTAGAGTGATATCTTTATCAAATTTTATGCATGTATATTTGATGGTGGCAGTACTGTGTCATAGGATAGCAATGAGTTTGGTAGTTCTTCATTTTGAACCTAGAAATATGATTTTCACATTGTTCCACTTATAAGAAATAACTGTGTAGGAACCAATCTGTGATGATTCTGGAAAATCCTCTTCTGTTATTCTGTGTCCATATGTAAAAATAAAATTTAGGAGAACAGCAGTGTTTCTCTGTGTAACAAGTTGAAGATGATGAAGTGGAAGAGTTTGGAAGAACATGTGCATACTTGTGTAACAAGTTGAAGATGAAATGGAAGAACTTGGAAGAACATGTGCAGAAAAAGTGAAAATCATTCTCAGATTTAATCATTTCCCTCCTCTATGAATAATGTAAAAGCAATTGATCTTCCACTCTTTAGTTAGTGAAGGCTCCTTGAGCATGATGGGCCTATATAGAACATCAATTAGCTTTCTACCATGCTCAGTCGTTGATGTTGTGTCTGATTTATCAGTATGAAAACAAATGAGTCTGAGCAGGCAGCTAATCATGTTTTCATATTTGTGCAGGCAGCTAAAGAATTTGAGTCTGAGCTCAAGAAAGATCCAGATTACACATCTGAAATCCCTACTACTACACCAAAAGCAGTCAGCGAGGAGAAAAAAGAGGACCCCATCTCAAGTTCAAAGGAGAGCATTTGAGACCATAGGGATTTGTGTTGTTGGAAAAGTTATCGAAATGGTTCCAATGCATATAAAAGAAGATGGGCGAGTCTACCTTATAGCTCTTCATATGAGATACCTCCACCCTAAATGAGCTGTTATTGCGGGTATTTATTTGTCTTCCTGAACTACTTTTGTTCCCTCTTTTATATGTAACAATATCATAGCAGGAATTAGGTTGTCAAGATTGTGTTTTCACTGCCATATTTCTGATTGTGTTATCATGCATCTCTTTGCCTTTTTTTCTGCAAAGTTATCTAGTTTTGGCCTGCAAAGTTTCATACCCATATGCATATGAGCTGGTATTGGGTTGCTGTCTTTGTTGAAGGTTTCCATTAGGAAGATCCAAAAGCCTAATTTGGTGATAGCTTTAAGTAGTGTGGTAGTTCAAGTTGTTCGAAGAAAAGAACAGTATTAGATTAGGGTTGAGATTGAGATGATGAATGCCTAGACTAGTTTAGAGCTTAATGCACCTTCTACCATATGGAGGTCTCTTCTGGCACTAAGAGGAAGTTTTAGCCTTTTATATCTCCTCCCCAGTGCCATCTACCTTGTGACTATACACTCCTTTTGGAAATCTTTGTAGGACTAATTTTTTCTCCATGTCGAACCTAGATTTGTAGGAGGATTATCTGATCAAAACTGGTAGATTCTTTGGCAATTTGTTTTCCCAGGTAAAACCATCTTGGATAAGTCATGTGCTTTTGCCCAAGAAAAGCACTTCCGTAAACTTTAGCTTTGGCAATGAGAAAGTTAGCTAAAGTCTACAAATTTTTGGCGATCCACGTAGTTAGGAAGTGCTTTTTCTAAGGAGCCGATTAATAGTGCACCGTCCTAATTTGAATCAATGGTTCAGCCCCTTATAAGGTTTTAAGCAGGCAAGCTGGAGACTTTTGTCTCTTATGGATTAAAGCTTTTTGGGAGAAAATATCAATTAATATATCTCAACCAACTTTTAATGAAAATATTAGTTTTAGGATAAACTATTTTATTATATTATATTTGACATTTTATTAAATAATAAAAACATGGGAAATGTTGTAATTTGATGGAATATTGGCTGATTTTTTCATCTATGTAGGGTTTAAGAAAAAATATGATCACTCCAAAATCTAAACATTGGGGCCGAAACTGATCTAAATTGGTTGAATTCTTAAGGTATCGATAGTATTATACTTAGTTTTATCGTTTATTAAATATAATTATATATTCAATATTAATTGTATATCTCTTTTTATATTTATTATCTTAATATTATTATATAATGTAATAAAAAATAATATCTCACTTATTACATATCATTCATATATCTTATAAATTATCATATTTAATTAAAAAAATTTTCATGAAGTGATTTTTTTTATTTTAATAAATAAATTTGAAATATTTTTATAATATAAATTGAATAAAAAAACTTAAATTATAAAAAATACGGTTGATAAATTGTATCCCAAATTCCAACTCCAAATTTGAGTTGAGCAAAACAAATTCTACTAGATTGGCCTGGATTCCAAGGGTGGATTTTGGTGCCATGCCCAAAACTGGACGCTAGAGGTGAATGGTCATGTGACAATCTCGTTAAACTTCGACTATACTTAAACTTCGACTATAATTTTGTATTTATTTGACGCAGTAACTTAATTTCTTGATGAAATTCTTTGATATTATTCAAGTTAATACTAACAAAATCTAAATTTATACATATAAACTTGTTTTAGGAAAATGGTATAAATTTTAAAATTTTCATATATAAAATACAACACCCCTATTAGTTATTTTACCATTCACAACTCTATTAGCTATTTTATCATTCATAATACAGTAATATTAACAAAATGATAATTCTTTATTTCGTGTGAAATTATAAAATTACTTAGGGTAGTAGTGTACTTTAAGAGTATACTAATTTGTACTCGACTCAATTAGCTTATATTTACCTACCATATGGTTTGAGAAGTTATCATTATCGTCGTGCCAATACATATCTCACTATTGATATGTTTCACATAAATCACCTTTACTCTAATCGCTCACATCTCCATACGAGTCACGTTGTTTGTTTTCTCCTTTTTTGAGATATAGTCTCTAGATATCTCACTTGTATCTATCTTACGGTCGGGATATTGTCAGTCTCCCCCTTATCGAGTATTCATATTTTAAATTCACTTATGTCAAACATGGGACGTGGTCCCACATAATCCATACGCTTGGGTGACACTCCCGGGTTATCGTGACTCGTGCCCCAGTCCAACAACTCAGGCAATAATATAAAACAAAAGGCAACTTATGGTCATAAACATGCAAACACAATTTCACGTATAATGGATCGCCACTCATGCGATCCTAGATGAGTAGCTGGAGTGTAGGAGGCTCCAAAACTCTCTTCCCACAACCGGTACCTCACATGTGTTGCACCGCAGCTCAATGTGTTAGCGCCTTGGGGTTATGGCAGCTTTGCAGTCGCTCTCCCGCACAAACGTGACACTCATACCTACACAACAATTTGGGCACCTCAGGCCCCACATGAATAATAAAACCTCCCGAGAATACAATGCACTCTCGAGACGACACCAGGCATGGAACTAGAATACGGGTGTTGAGAACCTTATACATACTCATAGTTGGTGTCTTAACACGTGAGTCATAGCTACATTACTACACATATGACTTATCTCCACTATCTCCGTCGTATAGATGTACTGGGACGGTACTCGTACGTATTCTGGGAATATCGGGAAACATGGAAGATCACACAATGCACTCCTCGACTGCCTTTCTATTTTTTGTTGGGTGACGACACAATCTCAAATGCGTCCATTCGTCACCCCCATTTATCCCATACCGGTATTCACAATAGCAGTCCATATGACTATAGGTCATAACACGGTGCTTATGGACATTACTTGTAACGGTGCTATAAGCATTGTGTTATCGGGAGCTCAACACAAAACATGTCCAACTCCCCTTCATTTTGCACACAAAATACACACAACAATAATCATGCTAAAAACATGGTTAAACACAAGGGTTCGGACCCCTCATTGGTCATCTCCCCTTAAAGAATATATGCACAAACACTAGGAGCTCGACTCTATGAGAGTCGGCTTCCCTTTTCAAACAATTGACCCAACAACTCTCAAAATTGTAATAATTTTATCAATCTCTTAAATCAAAACTTATTTATGAGACATGGCTCATTTTACATTGGCCTTAGGCCCACTTTACTTTTTAAAATTGTGTTCTTTGGCCCACTTTTACCGAAGTAGATCTAATCGACCCTATGTCGATTATGAGACTCACCCATATTCGACATTGACGGTATATGTTAGATTATCCACATAATGAGTATCCATACACTTATTCCATTGTAGTTCTATAATCATGATTCATGTTTTGTTTAGAAAATGTGTCTCAAATTGGCTTAAGCAGTTTCACACAATAATGGGATAACATTTCTGGAAAAATAGGTTTTTCTAACCAAGCATGCTTTCAAATTTGCAAGTAATTACGCATTACCGGTACAATTGGACTCGATGCAAGAAATCTCAATCACCCGAGATTCGTGATATATTTATCCCATATGGATTTCTGATGACTCGAATTGGATTCAGGTTGTAGGTAAAGACTTTCCTTTCATACCTAAATGATCATGGATAATTGCACTTAAATCTCTATATTTTCTTTAATTAATACAGTAGTCCCTAATTTTATTTTATTAATAAATAAATTTTCAATTATTTACCATAATTTCCTCAATATTACTTTATTTACAATTTTATCCCCAAATAATTTTATTAAATATAAAATTATTCAAAATTACAAATAAAGCATATTATTCACTTTTAATTGTAATTAAATTTCCCAAAAGTTATTTTAATTGTAATTAAATCTTCAATTTCATTTAATTCCTCAATTGACCATCAATTTATGTCAATTGCATAAAAATCCCAAAATTCTCAAAAATTCTCAAATTGTCAAATTTCTCCAAAATTGCACTTTGGCCCCCGAAATCTCAATTTATCAAATTGATTGATTAAACTCGGTTAATTGCATCCTATCATATTGCTAATCATATCTCATACCTCTCTATGATCATTTCAAGTTTTAAATCATCTAATTTGGCTTAGAACTGAACTCAAATGAAGTTTTACCATAAAATATTTATAGAGAGAAAGATTCGATTTCTTGCCAGTAAGGATGTTGTAAAACCCGTCTCTTGGAATAAAAGAAAATCAGGAAAAGAACCGGTATAGGTTTATACATAAAAAAAACAAGTCGTTTAATAAACGATAAATAGTTAACATGGGGAATGGGAACATCCCAAGTGATAAAAAATTCATAAAAATTGCAAGGAAGAACTGGGAAGTGGAATTGAGAATAGAACCGAATCGGTTCGAGGTGAACCAGACCCGAACCGGACTGAACCGACATGAACCATAGTGAACTGGTTAACAAATTAATTTTTCTATGTGGCTTAAAAATGTTAAATCGGGAAATTGATACCACCATTAGATAGAAAATGAATTTAGATTAATTTAGAAAATTTTAAATTTTTGAAAAATGGTTGAACCGAGTTCGAACCGGCTGATTTTTGAATTTTTGACAGTGAACCAGGTCAAGCCTATTGAGTAATAAAAACCATGGAAGTGGGATATTAATTATCGAACCGGTACATTTGTCTAGGGACTTTGGGACCGATTGGAAGAGAAAACCAGACCAGTTCAGGTGAGCCAGATTTGAACCGGATTGAACTGGTTTTGACCGATTTGAACCATTATTGAACCGGTTGCTAAATACATTTTTTTTCTAGGTGGCTTAAAATATTCAATTTGGGGAATTTAAGCCACCATTGGATAGAGAATGAATTTAGATGAATTTAGAAATTTTTAAATTTGAAAAACTCGGTCGAATCGGGCCTGAATTGGTTGGTTTAAACATTAAACCCGGTTCGGACCGGTTCGATCCGATTCAGAACAATGTCGTCTATTTCCTTCATATGAGCAGCACCGACGAAGGTGAAAAGTCTCTGTTCAGGGCATTTCATGCCATGAATGAGTGCCATAAAGGTGCCAAACAGATGGGCAGTGAGTCCCTAAGCTCCCTATATAAAGAGCTCCTCTCCATTTATTCTCCTCACACCTGAAAACTTCATTATCTCTCAACTGCTCCAATTTTTGGTGAAGCTCGAATCAGAGCTCCGACTTAGGCATTTTTCTCAACCTCAGAAAGCGAGGTTGGGTTCCTTAGACTCTAGGGGAAATCAACTATCTGATAGTACACTCCGTTCGATCCAAGGACTGTTAGAGAAATACCAGTGGAATCAAATAGTGAAGCAGCTCCGGCGGACCGAAGCTGCCCTATTTCGACCGAGTTGAAAATGGCCAAATTTAGCTCTCCTCAAGCCAAACCAAGCTCTCCCAACATCCCCACAACCCATAGACGACCTCAATTGAGCTAAAAGGTAAGCTAATTCGGCCCTCCTCAATCGTTGCAGGTCGGAATTAGAGAAAGAAATTGCAGAATTTCATTGGCAAAATTCTCCTCAATTTGAGGTCAATTGTAGGAATTCTTGATCCTAGAATATACATTAGGAAGAGAGCTATCTTCCACGATAGAGAGATCGGACCGCCGCACCTCCAACAATAAACTTTCAAAGCTTTCTCTCTCTATGTTCAGTTTTCCGGTAAATCTTAGTTTGATCTCAATTCATACCCAAATGACGTGGTTTAAAGCTCAATTGAATTATATGTAAGTGTAGGAACCGATCCATACCTTCAATTAGAGCAAGTAACCCCAATTGGATGGTCAATTTGATGAAATCATATTCGGCCAGTTTGAAAGGGAGAAAATTTGGGATTTCGTAAAATTGAGGGACTAAATTGCAATTTCCCAAAATTGAGGACCAATTGGCCATGTAAATGATATTGGAGGACCAATTGGTCGATTTTGGAATGAATTAGGGTCAAATTGCCATTTTTGTAAAGTAGGGGCAAAATAATAATTTTTTTTGAAAAGTTGGGAACCAAATTGGAAATTTGGAAAACTTGAGCCCCTTAAAGAATTTTCAGTAGATTGAGGACCCAAAGTGAATTTTGGAAGTTTTGGGACTCAATTTAGGGAAAATTTTGCATTAGGGACCTAAAGTCTAGGAAAATGAACTTTAGGGACCTAAGTACAATTGACTAGAAATTTTGAGTTTAGTCATCCATACATGAGGAACAAGGGATATTATGTCAAATATTAATAGATAAGGATGTCAAAATTGTGTAGGAGTATGAGGGATCAGAACGCCGATAAGAGAAGCTCACGTTGACTTTGGAAAACTAATCAAGGACGAATACGTTACTGTTAACGGGTGAGTGGGTTTATTCACATCATACCTGGTTAGGATAATAAGTACTTCGTAAATGAAAAATCACTTCTATGTGGGATTTTGACATAACACCTAGTTGGAGTGATGTGAGACTAAGTAGAAAAATTATTTACCAGTTGTAAGTAGAGAGATCATACCTGGTTGGTATGGTAGACTTTCTAGAAGGAAGGAGAAAACTCGCTTGCCGGTTGTAAGCGGAGATATCATTTGTCACGCTCCAACCCAGTTTGGTCGAATCCCTGTGAGCAACCCACCACTCTCCCAATTTATTAAGGGCTTTCCCCTTCTCTAAACCGCGAGTAGTAAGGCATCCTTTTCACCTGTATCTTTCCTAGAATAACATTAATAAAAACTGAATACATTAAACCTTACATACCTGTCTTGCAGGTTCAGCTACAGGAAAGTCTTTAAGTGGGTTTTCCCTTGATTACCTAAAAAGAGGTAAAGAAATGGGTAAAGTGAATGGGTGTTGGAAGTGAGTTTTCATAATCAAAACATCTTTAATTGGAGTGTGTTAGACTCCTTATTTTCTTTAAGAATATTCTTTTCTCAAGTTCTGGTTTTTCAAACCTTTTTCCTCATTTTCACATCAGGTGTGTTTAACAATCACCATACGCCCTTCATCTAGAAGGGAATCACACATTCGCAAGGTAGCCTATCCATTGCACCCACTTGTGGCATCGGAGCGACTTTATCGGCCACTTAGATAGAAGTCTATCCACTTCTACCCTAGGTATGAGTGGATGTTCGTGACATCCGACCCTCAAACTCAAAATCAACTTTGTGTCCGTATGAGGACAGAGATCTCATTTTGACCCATCCAATCTCATGCGCATGAAGCTACGTTGAGCTTTTGTGACTATTGGTATGACAAACTGCCTTTATCTCTACCATGTCGCATCACTACCCCTCTTGGGTGTCTTGATGGTTTTGAACCTCAAGTGCATGCACAAACAACAATTTTCACATTTTCATTTATCTTTCGTGCCACTGGTCCAACGACCCTGACCCTAAACTCGACCAGTAGCTGTTTGTCTAAGCCGGTCCATCGACCTAGCCTTGATGCACTATCGCTAGTCCATCGAGTATGTCAATCATGTCCTGGTACCATGACAAAATCACATATTCCATTCATTAAGAATTTTTATGGCTTTAACATATCATGTTTTTTACGAGCTCCTTCTCGTGCCAACTAGCCTTGGGCCCACTGTACATGATTTTCCAAAATCAGGCAACTTAGCCCAACAAGTTCCAAAATCGAGGCCTCTGGCCTATCTGAGCTGATCTAGCTCTCATCAATAATGTCTTCCAAATATTTTAAGTATTGGTACATAGTCAGGGGAGAACACTTCTGACAAAAATAATCTTTCAATTCATCACACCAACCGGGTGTGATGGCATCTCCGCTTACAACTGACAAGCGGGTTTTCTCTTTCTTTCCAGGAAGTCCATTATACCAATCGGGTATGATCTCTCTACTTACAATTGGTAAGTAGTTTTTTCGCTTAGTTCTCACATCACTCCTACTGGTGTGATGTTAAAATCCCAAATAGAAGTGGTTTTTCATTTCCAAAGTGCTCATTATCTCAACCAGGTATGATGTAAATAAACCTACTCACCCGATAACTGAACTGTATCCTTCTCCAATCGATTTCCACGTCCACGCTAGCTTGTCCTTGCTGGCGTTCAAGTCCCTCGTGTTCCTACACGATTTGAATATCTTTATCTATTAATATTTGGCATAATAGCCTTCATTACTCACGTATTAACGACTAGGCTCAAAATTTCCAATTAATTGCACTTAGGTTCCTAATGCCAACATTTCCCCAAATTGAGTCTCGAAACTTCCAAAAATTCACTTTGAGTCCTCAATTTACTCAAAAATGTTTAATGGGCTCAATTTTTCTATATTTCCAATTTGGTCCCTAACTTTTCAAAAATTACCATTTTGCCCTTAGTTTCAAAAAATGGTAATTTGACCCCAAATATACTAAAAATCGACCAATTGGTCCTCCAACATCTTTTCCATGGCAAATTGGCCCTCAATTTTGGGAAATTACAATTTAGTCC
This sequence comes from Trapa incisa, assembly GCA_030064435.1. Lineage (NCBI taxonomy): Eukaryota > Viridiplantae > Streptophyta > Magnoliopsida > Myrtales > Lythraceae > Trapa > Trapa incisa. The sequence continues at coordinate 15,096,155 of CM057780.1, read as the reverse complement.
CTCAATTCTATGAAATCAACCTTGGAAAAGAAACTTAAGACAAATTAGAAGAGAAAAACCAAATTGGTTCAGGTGAACGAGATCCTATAAGAACTTTAAAGTTAAGCGTGCTTGCCCGAGAGTAGTGCGAGGATGGGTGACCTCTAATAGCCATAAATTAATATATATTAAATTATTGTAATTAATACAAATAATTTAATACCTAAATTAAATTATTGGAATTAATACCAATAATTTATGGCAATATTAATACTATAAATAAATCTCTCCCATTTAATACACGATTTTACACCTATATAAAGAGGTCATCCCCATTCATTCTTCTCACAACTTAACACTTCTCTCTCTCTCTCTCTCTCTACTGCTCCATTTCCTGGTGTTTGAACTATAGCTTCGACTTGAACATTTTTCTTAACCTCGGAAGGAGAGATCAAGCTTTTTAGAACTAAGGAGAAGTCAGCTATCTGATAGCAAACTCCAGTCAATCCGAGAATCGCTGGAGAAGCACCGACATGATGGAACAGTGAAGCAGCTCCGGCGGACCGAAGCTGCTCTATTTTGGCCAAGTTGAAATCGGCCTTTTCGAGCCCTCCTCAAGGCAAACCAAGCCCTCCCAACACTTACTCAGGCCTCCCACAACCAAATTAGGATTGAAAGGTAAGCTAATTCGGCTCCCCTCTGTAATTTTCGACCAGTGCTAGAGAGAGAATCGACAGAATTTCAATGATGAAATTCTAACTCAATTCAGCATCAATTGATGCGATTCTTGATTTTATGATGAACCTCAGGACAAGAGCTATCTGCCCAAATCAAAAGCTCGGACTGTCGTGCCTTCACCAGTGAGTAATCAAAGCTTTCTCTCTCTATAGTTCATTTTCCAGCGAAACTCCGTTTGAGCTCGTCCCGGCATTAAAACTTGCATTCACATTGCTAAAGAATCATATGAACATGTAGAAACTCAATTTCAACTTCAATTTCAACAATTGGAAACGTTTGATCGATCAATTTGATAAAATTATATTCGGGTATGTTAAGAAGTTGGAATTAGGGAAAAACTGGGGATTTTCAAAGATTCAAAGGACCGAAATGCAATTTCCTAAAATTGAGGGTCAATTGGGCATGATAAAAATGTTAGAGGGCCAACTAAGAAATTTTAGAATTTTTGGGGTGAAATTTACCATTTTTGTAAAGGAAGGGCAAAATGGTAATATTGGAAAAGTTGGGGGGACCAAATTGGAAATTTGGGAAATTAATCCCCTTTTTCTGAAATTGAATATGTTTTTGCGATAAAAACATATTTTTGTCAGAAATGTTCTCCCCTTACTGTGTGCCAATGCTTAAACAATTTGGGAGACCTTATCAACGGAAACTCAAATAGCTCTTAAAGACTAGGGGCCTCGGTTTTCGAACTTGGGGGCTAATATGCCCGATTTTGAAAATCTTGAACAGTGGGCCATAAGCCAATGGGCACGAGCAGGAGCTCGTAAACAAACATAATATATGTGCCATAAAACTTTAATAAGTAAATTGTATGGTAATGGTACCAATGTTGATTCGACATTCTCAATTAACTAGTAGCAGTGTGACATGACCGATCTTCAGACCAGTCAAGACAAATAGCTACGAGTTGAGTTGAAGGTCGGGACCGTTGGACTAATGACACCATAAATTACATGGCATAATAAGAAAATATTGTTTGTGCATGCACTATGAGTATAAGATCATTAAGATGCTCATGAGGGGTAGTGATGCGTCCTAAGGGCCTTGGACGACCTGGTGAGTATAAGGGCAGCTCGTCGTTCTAGGTGACTGTGCGAAATTTGGAGTAGCACCAAGTGCATGAGACCGGGGTGAGGACGAGATGAGGTCTTTGTCCTCATACGAACACGAAGAATTTATTCCGGGAATGAGGGTAATTAATAATTATATATATAATATTTAATTTCCACTTAAATTCAACGAACTTAGATCGATTCCATCGAGTTATTTATTTCGGTCAAAACAACACTTTTCATTTTATTTTAATTCAAATTTATTCCAATTATATCAATTGAATTTTAAACTTATAGAACAATTCCAAAAAAATCCCCGACCGAAATTTTAGGTTACTAAACACACGGTGTGACATCATCACACCTGGTTGGTGTGATGAGTTGAAAGGTTATTTTGTCAGAAGTGTTCTCCCCTCACTGTGTGCCACTACTTAAAATTTTTGGGAGACCTTGACGAGAGCTAGAACAGCTCAGATAGGCCAGAGGCCTCGATTTTGGAACTTGAGGGTTAAAATGTCCGGTTTTGGAAAATCACATACAGTGGGCCCAAGACCAGTTGGCATGAGCAGGAGCTCGTAAACAAACACGTGATATTTATGCTATGAAAATTCTAAATGAATGGAATGTGTGATTTCGCCATGGTACCAAGACAGGACCAATGTAAACCCTACACTTTTGAGTTAAGGAAAACCAGGAAAAGAATCGGTCAAACGAAGTAAGAAAACTAAGCCGATTTACAAACCCAATTATTTGGGAACAAGCAATTTGGAAATTTACAACTTCCAAGTGATACAAAGGGTTCATTCCTAGTCGTCAGAATTGGCCCTCAAAATAGTTGCTCTATTTTTGGTCGTTTGAGATCGCGTAATGTGCGATCTCACCGGAAATGATTGAGGCAAATTTGAGGGTCAAGAGAGGTGGCGTTAGAAAGCTAAGGTCCTTTACTTTTTCAAGGTACCAAGCCGGTCATTGGAGGTGGTCTAACAATGGAAAAAAAAATTATTTGGTAGTCAGGTCACCGGAGTTGGGAGCAACTTCTCTTTAAGAGCACTTTCTATGCAATTTCCAATAGGGGAACACCCAAGCTTTATATGGACATGTTTTAAACTTATGTGGCTATTGATCCATAGCATTCTTTCTTCATTCCATAGCATGTAGCTCTGAAAATGAATTAATTTCCCCAAGCGATGGATTCAGGTTGTAAACCCCGCTCTTTAGAGTTGAGGAAAATCGGGAAAAGAACCGATCAAACCGAATGAGAAAACCGAAGCGGTTCACAAACCAAATCACCAGGGAACGGTTAAATTGGTTGAACTAGATCCAAATTGGGAGAGAAAAACAAGACTGTTTAGGGTGAACTAGATCCAAACCGGATTGAACCGATTTATGAACTGGAACTGATATAGAGAGGGCAACTTGAGAAATTTATGGATCCCAAGTGATGTAAAGAGTCACATAAGTCATGAAAAAGGACTTTCAGATGAATGGGGGGTGAAAACCAAACCGGTTCAGGTGAACTAGATCCGAACCGGTTTGGACCACTATTGAACCAGATGCTAAATTTATTTTTCTAGGTGACTTAGAAAAATCTAATTTAAGAATTTAGGCCACCATTTGATAGATAATGAATTTAAAAATTTTTAATTTTGAAAAACTCGGTCAAATCGAGCATGAATCGGCCGGTTTAAGCTTTGAATCCGGTTTGGACCAGTCTGGTGCAGTTCGGAACAATGTTGTCTTCTTCATTCAGATGACAACATTGTTCACTCACCGAAAAATCAAACCAGCACTAGCAAAGAGAAAATGTTTTCATTTGGTATGTTTTAGGCCATCAATGACTGTTATAAAGGGGCCAAACGAACGGTCGACGAGTTCTAGAGCTCCCTATATAAAGAGCCCCTCTCCATTCATCCTCTCAACACCTGAAAACATCACTCTCTCTCAACTACTCAGTTTTTCGATGAAGCTCGAACCAAAGCTCTGATATAGGGTCTTTTCTGAGCCAAAGAAGGCATAGTCAGGTTCCTTAGAATCGAGGAGAAGTCAGCTACACGGTGGTAGTCATCAATCGCTCTGAGGGTCGTCGGAGAAGCGTAGGCGTGATCAAACAGTGAAGCAGCTCCGACGAACTAAAGCTGCCCTGTTTCTGTTGAGCTAAAATCAACCAATTTGACCCCTATTCAGGCCAAACCAAGCACTCCTAATACCTCCTCAGCCCTCCTACGGCCGAATTAGAACTGAAAGGTAAGCCAATTTGGCTCCACTTTGTAATTTCCGATTAGTGCTAGAGAGAGAACTGGTAGAATTTTGATGATAAAATTCTCACTCAATTCGTTATCAATTGATACAATTCTTGATCCTAGGAGAAATTTCAGGAAGAGAGCTATTTGCCCAGGTTGAAAGCTTGGACCATCGTGCCCCCAGCAGTGAGCATTCGAAGCTTTCTCTCTCTACATTCTGTTTTCCGACGGAGCTCTATTTGAGCTCGTTCTGGCATCAAATCATGTGATTCAAAGTGCAACTGAATCATATGAAGATGTAGGAACTCCAATTGAACTTTAATTTCAACAATTAAACTTGTTTGATTGGTCATTTTGATATAATCAAATTCGGTTGTGTTGGAATGTTGAAATTGGGGGAAATTTTGGGGATTTCAAAAATCGAGAGACTAAAATTTAATTTTATAAAATTGAGGGCCAATTGGGCATGATAAGAGTGTTGGAGGATCAATTGAGAAAATTTTGGAATTTTTGGGGGTAAAACTTACTATTTTTCTAAAGGATGGGTAAAATGGTAATTTTGGAAAAATTGAGGACCAAATTGGGAATTTGGGAAACTTGAGCCCCTTTTTGTGAAATTGAATAAATTGAAGTCCTAAGGGGAATTTTAAAAGTTTTGGGACTCAATTTGGGGAAAAACCGGTATTTGTAGCCTAAAGTAAAGGAAAAAGAACTTTAGGCACCAAATTGCAAATATTTGAAAAGTTAGATATTTGTAGTCATTTATAATAAATGAAGGCTATCAAGCCAAATGATAATGAATAAAGATGTTTATACCGTGTAGGAACACAAGATATCGAGAACGCGAGCTGAAACAAAGCTCGCAAGGGACAAAAGCCAATTTAGAGGAATACACTGCACGATCAGGTAAGTGGGATATTTAATATCATACCCGGTTGGGATGATAAGCACCTTGAAAATGAAAACCAGTTGCTAAGTGGTATTTTAAGCATCACACCTGAGAATAGTGATGTGAAAATCACGTGGAAAAACTACTTACCGGTTGTAAGTAGATCATACTCGGTTGGTATGATAAAACTTCTTGGAAAGAAGTGGAAAACCCGCTTATCGGTTATAAGCGGAGATGTCCTCATACTCGGTTGGTGTCATGGACGAGTGAAAAGTTTATTTTATCGGACGTGCTCTCCCCTAACTATGCGCTACTATTTAAAATTTTGGGAGACCTTCTTGACAGGAGCTTGAATAGCTTATATAGGTTAGAGGCCTTGGTTTTGGAACTTGGGGGTTAATATGTCCAATTGTAAAAATCTCAAATAGTAGGCCCTAGGCTAGTTGGCATGAGCAGGAGATCGTAAACAAACATGATTATTAAGCTATGAAAACTTAAGTAAATGAGTTGTTTGGCCACGGTACCGAGATAGGACCAACATACTCGATGGACTAGTGGCAGTGCGACATGATAGGTCTACGGATCAGTCAAGACAAACCGTTATAGGTCGAGTTGAGAGTCGGGGTCGTTGGACCAGTGGCACCACAGATTAATGGCTTATGTGAAAAATTATTGATTGTACATGCATTGTGTTACGGGACCTTCAAGACACCTAAGTGGAGTAGTGATGCGTCCTAGGGCTCTGGACGACCTGGTGGAAATAAGGACAGTTAGTCGTACCAAAAGCCTTGAGAAGCTCGACATAGCTTCATGCGAATGAGACCGGGATGGGGATGGGATGAGGTCTCTGTCCTCATACAGACATGGAGTTTTGTTATGGGATTGAGGGTCGGATGTCGCATACATCCACTCATTCTTAGGGTAAAAGTGGACGTGATTCTATCTAGGTGGCCGGTAAAGTCGCTCCGACGCCACAAGTGGGTATAGTGGAAGGGTTGGCCTGCGAATGTGTGTTTTCCTTCATGATTAAGGGCTTGTGTTGTTTGATAAACACACCGTTGTGATGAGAAATGGTTATGAAAATCGAGATTTGAATGATAAAATTTAAAGGAATTAAGGAGACTGGCACACTCCAATTTGAAAACTATTTTTACCGAAACTTCATTTTTTAAAATACCCATTCACTAAATTGTAGAAACTCACCCTTTTTTTTTTTATCTCTTTTAGGAAATAGAGAAAATGTCTAGGGATAACACCAAGTCTTACCCTGTATGCTTAATTTCTCTTAAACTTGCATTTTATTTAATATATGTCATTCTAGAGAACAAGGCTAAAAGTGCGCCTAGCTCCTCTTGAGTTCAAGAAGGAGAAAACTACTCTTGAACTAGGAGAGTGGCAGGTTGTTCCCAGGGATCCGACCAAACTAGGTCAAGATATGACACAGGTTGTCTAGGTGAGTTATCGTGTAAAAACAGTGGAATCCGGGTGAACTATTGGGTAAGGAAGACGACACACATGCGTGTGGTCGCATGTGCAGTGCGGGCATGCCTCAACCGAGTTGAAAGGTAAGCCAATTCGGCCATCCTCGGTCGTTGTAGGTTAGAGTTAGAGAGAGAAACTACAGAATTTCACTAACGAAATTCTCCCTCGATCCAGGGTCAATTGTAGGAATTCTTGATCCTAGAAGATACCTTAGGAAAAGAGCTATCTTCCCCAATAGAGAGATCGGACTACCGCTCCTCTGATGGTAAGCTTTCAAAACTTTCTCTCTCTACGCTCAATTTTCTGGTGAAGCTCCGTTTGAGCTAAATTCGGACCCAAATGACACAGTTCAAGGCTCAATTGAATCTTATGGAAGTGTAGGAGTTAATCCATACCTTCAATTGGAGCAATTAACCCCGATTGAATGGTCAATTTAATAAAATTAAATTTGACCAGTTTGAAAGAGGGAAATTGGGGAAACTTTTGAGAAAATTTGGCATGTATCAGACGTCGTCCGATTTGCACTGTAGCAAACCAATTTTCGGCGAATTTCTCTATCAATTCAGTAGTTTTTTGTCTGGTTCACCCCTTTCAAGGATGATTCTTGATAAAATAAAAATAACTAAAAATTATACATTAAATTTTCTATTAAATGAATTCAAGAAACGCTCTATTTGAATTTATTTTGCACTCTTTAAAATTCACGGATTTTGTGACTACTCCCGACCCAATACCGGTCCAAATCGGTTTTTTCCAATTTTCTCCCAACTCTTAACCACATGTCCCAGGACACTTCTAAGAGTTTTTCATGACCCTTTTTCACCACTCTTATCTTCTCAATCAATCCATTTTCTCGTTTCAGTTTGATTTCAACCCCTAATTCGTATTTTGCCTTCATGTTCAATCCTACTTTCCGACTCAATTCAGACCGATTATTGACTTGAGATTTCTCGATCTTACATATTAAATACCAAAAGATAACATAAATTATTTTATATTTCATTTACATAGCGGACACCAAAAACCACAAAAGAAAATATTTTATATATTATTGGCCTATCAGTTTCTTCACATATTCAAAAGTTTGTACTTTTTTGAGTTGAAACATATGGGTAGCATCAACTTGTTAGGATAACTTATTTCACAGCAAAATCATGCAATTGAACTCACTTTTAAAAATGTTTGAAGTCTTTAAAGAAAATAAAAGGTTTGCAAAGAAAAGAAACTCATTCGTGTAGGATATAAGAAAAGAAAGCCCATTAAAAAAGATATGATAGAAGATGAAAACCCACCGTAGGTCGAGTAACATGAATCGGTTGGGTAAGTCCTCTGAAGAATACTAATGAATCTGAATAATAGGTTGAATTGGAGAAGAGTGTATATGATCAAATAAAGAGGTGATAAAAATAAAGTTGCACAAGATGTTATTATAATAAATTATTGTTTTTTTAATCGTGATAATTTGACTTATTTTTTACCTAAACTTCTAGTAGATGACAAAAATAATTGAATCAAGAAAATGTAAACTTGAAAAAAATAGTAAGTGAATTAAATTAGATTAGTAAGTGCTCTTAAGTTGACACTTCTAATACCATATAGAAATTTAGAATATGAGTATAATATATTAAATAATATGTGTAATAGTGTATAATTCAGGAAAATGTAACTTTATTTATAATTAACTCAATAAATTAAATAGTTAGGTGTATATTTATACATTTACAATATCACTAATATAAAAATAAATAATATAAAAATATATTTATATAATATTAACTAATTAATATTATATCAATTATTCTAATTATTTAAAATATTATACTAACAATATAATATTTTAATAAAATATATGACGAAAATTTATCTTAAAATATTTGAACATTTTTTTAAATTTACCCATGTCCTTTCTCCATATTATTTATGTGCATAGTTATAATAATTATATTTATTAAATATTAATAGTGTATAATTGTTAAACAATCTTAAATATATAATTTTTTAATTTCAATTATTATTTTTAACTTTTAATATGAATTTTAGTATCTATCAAATTTTATATATCATATACTTATTTAAATTTAGGGATCTCTAGCCTTGCTCGAAGATTCAATTTAATCAAATTTAGGTGCGCCTCGATTGTGACTAATCCAATTTAATCGACATATTTGGTTAAAGTTCATATTTAAGAGCGCGTGCGTGGACGCGATTTGCTTTCCACTGTAGTAAACCGAGGCGGGGTACTGTACTTTGGCGCGTATAAATACGCAATACCGATGCGCGTGAGCCAAGTACATTTCCTTCACCATACCATTCCTCGTTTCTTTATATGCGGGAGAGCACTCAAAGGTCGCACGAGTCAGAGCAGCCTTGAAGCCTGAACGAAATACTCTTAACCTGATCGAGAAAAAGCTTTGGAGATAAACAAAAGGAGCTTTCACAGGTAGGAGGAATTTGTCTCTGTGCTACGGGCGGACGTGCTTCTTTGTCCTCCGTCTAATTGTTTTCTTCACGAGAGGCTACGCTAGAGTTCGCATGGCGGGAAGCGGCCACGAGGGCCTCGGAGACGAGTTCTTCGAGCATATTATGGCGCCACCGCCCGGGGGCTATGCTGGATCGACGGATTACAGAGGAGGTGGAGGAGAAGGTCCTGGTGACATAGGTCGCATGCACATGGTGCTCCAGCTAGGATCCTCTGGCGGAGGATCCGGAGAGAGAGGCGGCGGAGGGATGGGGATGCTGCCGCTGGGGCTGAACCTGGAGCAGAGCAGCGGTGGCCTTCTGGCGGCACGGGACGATGGCGGCGGCGGCGTGCGGAGGCTCATGGACGAGCTGGCCAATAACCACCACTCACCTTCTTCCAATTCTTTGGTTAATGTAAGTTCTAATTACTGAAATCTACCAAATATATTTTAATTAATGAAAATTATAATTATTATGAAAACAAATTATCCTTAATTAATAATTATTTTCATCTGTTTTCTTTTTTTATGATCAGATGCGGGGCGAGCTTATGCACAATATGACGGGCCTCTTTCCGGCGTTCGGGCAGCTACAGCCCCCGCCTCAGCCTCTCCGGCCACAGCCGCCGGTCCGGACGCTTCACCAGGTGAAGTGATTCTCAGCTCTTCCCTGGTTTGGACAAAAGTACCCTTCCCTGACCATGAATGATTGAGCTCCCATTTTCCAAGCCTTTTTTTTTATTTTTTGTGAAAATCTGCTCATATTCATCCACGAGCAAGCATTTTTTCTCGTTTTATAGGAGATTTTTTTCGCTCACAATTTTATAGGAGATTAATAGTGAAAGAATTTAACTCAATACTAAAAAAACCCAAACTCTTTTGGTTGTGATGTATTTAGGGCATGAATTGAACTCATAATTACAATTAATACTCTTTTTAATTATTAGAAAATATGAATTGCCACAATTATACCAAATTTTATGAGATGGAAGTATTAATGCAAATAAAATGAATAAAAAAATCATCTAATAAAAATAGAACTAAAGAATTTAATTTTAATAACTATTTATTATTGTTTCCTTTGTTCTCCTACTTCTACTAGCTAAAATTCTCCCACCCAAAGAAATCTTTTTTTAAGGAAAGAAAAAAGAAACAAAATATAAATATTTAAATATTTAAATAATATATAATTTATTGAATATTTATTATATTATACTATATAAATTTCAGTCGTGTACTCGGAACCGTTTACAAAAAGAGGTGTAAGTTTGAAGTACAATGAAATTTGATACGTGCTACGGCGGGGCACGCTCTTTGGAGGCGAGTCCCGCACGGGTGTTCTGTCCTATGTGTGACCCCTATATCATTCATTTTTTACAACTATTCACGTAAAAACGCAGATTAGTCCCCAATATTTGACAAAATTAGCATCTTAGTCCCTACTGGCGCCAATAATAATATTCCAACTTTTCTGCCAAAGTACTCCCACCGCTGCTGCTTTCATCTTGTGTAGCTCAATATCAAGTCCATAGGCTTTTTTTGCACTTAAGCAACTCAATAGGTTACATGGCAAAAATAAGCAGAACATTTGACTACTAGAGTGTTAAATTGATGATTTTGATAAGTATTGATGATTAAATTCCTAGTGTAGGTTAATCTCATAAAAATGACGAAAAAAACTTATTGATTAGTAGTGGTTAATAGAGAAGGGGAAATTATTGAACTGGCAAGGAGGCGTGGGCTCATTGATCTTGGAGCCTCTGACTGTTGACCTGTATCCAGCAGCAATTAAGTCAAAGTTTTTGACTTTCGGCGGATGATAGGTAGATCCGGCCAAACTTTTCCCTAGTTGCTGCAAGATTTCTGCAGGATTACCGGGAGAAACTCCAAGACTTATATTGACAATCTCTCTCTCACACACAATTTCTTGGTTTTGCTTAAAAGGGTGAGAATATAATACAAAATGAGTTTGGTTCAATCAACCATTATAGATTCCATTGATCATTCTTCCTATCCCCATAATAGTCTATTGGTGCCTTTTCCTTTTAGGTTGGGCCTAGTGCCTTTTACATAATGCGATTCAGCCACTTAAGAAAAATGCTTTCTTGAGAGAATGATTGGACTCATTGTTATTTCTTTTTTTTTTCTTTTTGGTTATATTTCTTTTTTTTTTGGAAATGTTTTGGCTGGATTTCAGTTACTTCTGATTCTTTTTGGGCATGTTATGCTCTATCATATTTTTTGTGAAAATATAAAATGAAGTCCTTAAAAAGTGCACTCAAGATGATTCCCGCCCATGATATCTTTTACATAAATCAATTAGGTGCCTAAGAAATTTTGTAAATTAGTACATAGGAACTGACTTCTTGTACAAAATGGTGGTGGCACGAGGGCTGAATTGATTGGACCTATTTGATGTATTGAGTTGATGTTCAAAATTTCTCAAGAACCTAATTCGTATGCACCTTTTTGGGATGAAATTGATGTTCAATGCATCTATAATGACTAAATTTTCTATTTTCTCTATTCTTTTTTGTGCCAAATATGGAAATCCCTAAAGGTATGAAGTATAATTTGGACAATGAAATAAAATTATTAGATATCAAATTTTGTTGAGTGCTCTTGTCATCTTTGAACCTATCGATCTTGGTTCACATCTAATGGGTTTCTTAGTTGTCTTGTGGTCCTCAATCCTAAGACTTATAAGGAACAATCCTGTTATGGAAAAAATAATTAGCAGTAAATCCTCTTTCTTTAATTATTTTCTCGTATTCCCATGTCTCAATAATCTACGCCATCTAGGGATCAATCCTACTCAACATATTAAAATCAGCAACTTACTGACTTTGATAACCAAGTGTCCTCAAAAGGTTGATATTATTTTCTTCTCTCAAATTTCACTTTGCTCTTGAACTTTTACAACCATATTGAATGTCCCAATGCTTGAACAGCCTTTTCAAACTCAACATGCCGGTGGTTCAATATCCCCTGCACCCAACCCACCAGCAGTCCGACCAAGGGTCCGAGCAAGACGGGGACAGGCCACAGATCCTCACAGCATTGCTGAGAGGGTAAGATAATCCTTTAACCCTGAAATGTGGAAAAAGAGAGCTCCTTATTTGTTTTTAAGCAAGTGCTGTTTTTTTTAAATAAATGGATGCCGCGATTGTATTTGTAACTAATCAACCACTGTGCAGCTACGGAGAGAGAGAATAGCAGAGAGGATGAAAGCATTGCAGGAACTAGTGCCTAGTTGTAATAAGGTAAATTATCTTATTGATACGACTCTTTTTTTTTTTTAAAATCAACCGAAAGCTCTATGCTTGTCCGAGTTACATAGTGAGAAAGATTCATTTACTCAAATCATTTTTTTAAATTTTAAATGCAGACGGATAGAGCAGCTATGCTAGATGAAATTGTGGATTATGTGAAGTTCTTGCGGCTCCAAGTCAAGGTACTCTTACTGGATTCACCAAATCATTTGTTATGGGAAAATTCTGCCACTTGGAATTTTAAATGATCACAACCATGTCACAATTTCATGGTCAACACATGTCAAGTATCGATAAACAAATCATCAGAAGAAATTTCTACCTAAACTTATAATCATGGTAGGACCATCCCCTTGGATTTCCTTCAAATTCAATGATAGTCATAATGAATGTGAACAATGTTGAGGAATCTGAAGAGCACAAGAAAGTCATAGGCTCATAGTTGATGAAGGTCTGCTGACAATTCTCTTAAATTGGTGCTGAATCTCCACTCATTTTTTGATAGGTTCTGAGTATGAGTCGACTGGGTGGAGCCGGGGCTGTGGCCAAACTAGTAGCTGATATTCCCTTGTCCTCTGTTGAGGTTGGCGGAAGGAGTTTATTGGCTTGTTTCATATAGTCTTTTCCAATTCAATACACTTAATAACAATTGTATAACTAGTTGTGTTGTTGATGATCAAGGGAGAAAGCATTGAGGGTGTAAACAACACTCAGCCCGCATGGGAGAAATTGTCGACTGATGGGACCGAACAACAGGTGGCTAAGCTGATGGAAGAGGACGTGGGGGCAGCCATGCAGTTCCTTCAATCCAAGGCCCTCTGCATAATGCCCATATCCCTCGCATCGGCAATCTTCTCAATGAACCAACCTGACTCACAGTTACTCAAGCCCGAGTCCAACACACCCACTTAATTCAAGTGGAAGAAGCTTCAGAAAATAACTTTGTGATGTGTATCCAATTTCACTACAGTACGGAAACTGTATTAGGTATCTAATTTCCTACCACTGTATTTTCAAAGATTGGCAAAGAATAATAGACTTATGTTATCCATTGACAAGCCAGTTGCGGGGATACAAATTTCCACTATCCATCTCTGCTTGAAACTCCTTTTTTGTTAGTTCACACCATCCATGTAATGGCTGTGATTAGATCACATTCTGATTAAATCAATACCAAGGGATAAGAACTCTTCTTGAACCCACTGATGGGGTTTTAGTGCTTTGATGACTGGAACTCTGATGGAGGGAGGAGCTATAGTTTTTCTTTATGTACTAGTCAAAGGAAAGTGGGGCATGGAGCTTCATAAAAGTGATGACTGTGTACAATTGATGTTGTGGGCAAAAGTCTTTAGTGGTGCAAGTTGAAATGGAGAACTTATAAAATTGTCAAATGAAAATCACAGTACCATTAGATAGACAGCATATCATATGATAATTGTTTTGTCAAACCCATAATCACTTATCACATTTTTTTTAAGTTAATATTAGTTTTGTGACATTTGTTTTTCTCAAAAGGAAGGATAGTACTACCCTTACTCCTTTGTCCTCAAATGCACATGTATAATAAGGTCATCTTGTTTGTTTATGCCAAAGTGACTTTATCTCCAAAAAGAAGTTCAAAGGAAAAAAAAAACATAAAAATCGACCAACATCGATTGATTGACGGTTGACAGAAAGCCAACAGAGTGGACAGGATATTTGAATTTGATTAGATGAGTGTCCACAAATGCAAGAGTCTATGTGAGTGCGCTGTCTCGTCAAAGTGGACCCAACCAAACCAAGTGCAGTTCACGTATATGCATATATATATATATATATATATATATATTCTTTTTGGGTGGAAAGGGAGCATATATATTCACCTTGTAATATATATCCAGGAGATCAACAAATCAATAGTAGTATACACCTTGTAATTCACCAAACAATTTAGGCCTTAAAACATCCGGTCGATTATATAGAAAATACTCCAAATGGTTCCATTTCTTCATTCCCAAAACATCTACAGGGCATTAGCCAGAAATGTTTATTATTATCTTATAACTAATGAGTTCAATTCTTTAAATTGGTATATAAGGTCAATGGTAGGGCATATATTATATAAAAACAATGGTGAATTACTGGAATATATTTTCATTTTGACACTATTAAAAAATGTGCATCTAATTTTACTTTAGATGAATGACACCCCCAAGTGTACAGCCATGGAGAGCCATCTTGGAACACCCATAACTTGATAATGGACTGGAAGGCACATGCATAATTAAAGTCAGCCAAAGGTTCTTGGACTTGTTCTGTAAGTATATATCAGGTTATAATGTCTTGGTGTTTCTAAATTCTATAGAGTGACACCTAGAAAAAACTTGTCAGGTTCTCCTAGCAGCATATTGAGATGCAATCCCTTGTTTATCTTGTCTAAATATTGTATCATTTGAATAACTTACTAAGTAATATATTATAAATTATGGGATGTATTATATAATTTAAATTGTTGGATTAAATTTAATTGTACATGACAATTATATAAACCTATACAATTATATCCGAAGACCCACATTGATAAATATATAAAATTGGTTTTATTTGCAGGTGTATATAAATTTAACAAATTATTAGTTCATAATTATTTCTCACAACATCTCCAAGGTAGGGCCAATCAATCTTTCCTAAAAAAGTACCTTACAATAGGAACAAGAACATTTGCCCATAGGCCTTGCAATAAGTTGTACATCCCCACTGATATGTTGGATATGGTGAATCATCCTCCGGTCCGGACACAGTTTAAGAGCATGTCAATGTGGGTGCCTCGAGTTGTGATAGAGTCTCCGAGACAGAGGTGACTTGTGCCAACATAACCATAAGGAGTGTTTGATTCGTGGATGTCCTTCACAGGACCAAATCCAGTGCCACTCATCGGGGTGGTTCTGGTTGACCAGTGAAGCGTCCAGCATGCACCCACCAATCAATCATGGGACGCTATAGAGCCCGGTGGAAGTAGTGTTGTGTAAATCAAGGCACCATAATTATTCTCCCTTTGCATCCAAGAGGAGTGCAGATAAAAAAGTTTGAACCCATTTACTAGGGAAAATTAAATACATGTATGTTACCTAAAAGATATGTTATTCTAAGTTATCTTTGCACGGCGAACCATCCACAGGACAAAAGCTTGCCTACCTATAATGCCTGCCAACCGCATCTATCACTTTCACTTTCCTATTCTATTAATTAATTTGGCGTGTAGTCATAATTAGAGGTTAGCAAATTGATTTCATTTTCATGGCCATGGATCTTAGTGTAATTTGGCAATGAAAAGACTATGAGATATAATACGAATAAGAGACAACAAATATATAGATATATATAATAATTACATCATGTGAAAGTTCCTTAAAGTGGGTTCTTTTAATAAATATTATGAAAGTACATCCAAAATAATTAGGTAATGGTCATTAGAGTAAATTGAGAAGAAAATTCATCAAAAAAGATGGGATCTTGACGGATCAAATTCATTATATTTCAAAAGTTTTAAACGGAGACTTGATCAAATATATATTAGACTAGCGATATGAGATCAATAATCTTTTTATCCACTTAAGGTGATAATCTAGCTATCTTTTGACACATGCCTTAAATATCAACTCTACATAATTATGGACGAGTCATATCATGTATGTCCAGTGGATTTACTAAATAGTTCAAAGTGTCAGACTCAAGTATAAAATATTCCAAAATTACTATTTCTAGAATCAATCAATTTCCTTATTTTAACAAAATGTTTATACTATATATATATATATATGCATACAATTTATTAAAAATAAATGATATTGGAAAAATGTTATAAGAAAAAAATACCATTGCTTTTAAAATTAAATATAAATAATATTTAGGGATATTTTCTATCCAAATCTACCCATTTTATAAGTATCAAACCAGCCTGTTCTTCGTTATAAATAATAGAGAGTACATTTAACCTGAGATTAAATCGAGTACGGGTCTAGTGGTTCGTGCCCGATATTCAAATACATACGAATTTTATTCGGCTACTTGATTTTTAGAATTTTTTAGGTACTTTTTCGCTTGCATTAGAATTTGATTTGTTTTTGTTAATAAGTGTTTAGGTTGAGTTCGGATTGGCCGCACACACCCAATATTCAGATTTGTGCGGACTTCTGTCCAATGAATACTGAACCAGGGACGAATTGACAAGCTTAAATTAAAGAAATAATATTTAGAATTTAGGCAAGGGTCACATCTTGGGGCGGGCAGTGTACTTTTGCTTCAAGATGGGCTTGCTTCCAGCCCAGTCTACAGCACTTCATAGTTTTCACTTTTTGTGTCCATGTAAACACAATTGACTTTCTATGCCTTGCAAGTTCTTCCCATTGAGGTAGGATTTTGTTGCATATTAATTTTTTATTTAAAATATTATAATATATTATTAAAATAATATTATAATATATTATTAAAATAATATTTTAAATATATTAAAATATATTATTATAATATTTTAATCAATTATAATATTGGATATAATTTTAATTAGTTAAAAATATACTATAATATTTTGAGATTATATATTTTTATTTTTTAATATTATTTTTAACGCATAAATATATTTATTTATTTTTATAATTGATCAAATCTCCTATTAATAAAGTTATATTTCTTTATTTTGATTATATAATTTACCTATATATTTCAAAGTTTAGATCTAACAATTAGTATTAAGACATCACTAAAAAATGTCGAAGAAGAAATTGTCGATAGAGTCACCACCACATGTATTGATAAATACTATGGGAAGTGTCAACAACATTAGTACAAATGTGCCATAGCATGTTGCTAATATAATATACTCTGCTCACCGATAAAAATTACAATATTTGGGTTATTAAGATTAAAAATTAGGTCATCAATTCAAGATTAGTCATCTTCACCCGAGACAAGTCCAAATAAATTGGGACCATATCAGCTAATACTATCACTTAAGGACTGTACAATGATAACAACTACCATTTGTACCTGCAAATGTATAGATTCCTACTTATATTTATTTGTCATTTTCTAAAATATTTTTGTATAAATCACACTACCGTAAAATGAATGAGGTGTGTAGAATTCCAAAATCATACCTTTGCATTCTTCTTCTCCTCACACAACCTTTCCTTACTCCACTTCTTTTATGGTATCATAGCGTGTATAAGCTCAATGGCTCACTTTTTCTTGGGGCCTAATCTGCTTCCCTATTTGGAAATTCTTGCCTTGAAGACTCTACACCAAATCATCTGCTCATCTTACTCTATACATCCAGCGATTACTAAGTTGTTTTCTTATCTGCAAAATGATCAATACAACCACTGTCATTCTGCCCGCAACAACATGACCAATCTACTGAAAGCTTACCAGTTGTTTGGTTATGTGGATGGTAGCACTCCATAACCTGAAGCTACCATGCTGCTCAAAGAAAGAAATGAAGAGCTAGAAGTCATCAATCCGAATTATAAATCTTAAGTTATTCATGATAAATTTACATTAAAAGTTATTACTGCATCTTTATCTACTTAAGTAAATCTATAGATAATCGAGACAAATACCTCTGCTGAAGCATGGAGTCGATTGGAAACGCTTTATAATTCACAAACCCATGCACAGAAAGATATTCTTGACCAGTAATGGTGCTAACTGTAAAAAGGAGATCAACCTATGACTACTTACCTATCCCAGATCTCGAATCTAGCCACTAATTTTGCTCAAATCGGCAGAGCAAAACCAGACCAAAAAATCAAAGACAAGCTGTTTGATGGGCTGGATCGCGAGTGGGAAGCATTGACTATCGCCATGTCTCCTGTTCTTGAAGCCATGTCCCTCGATGCTCTGATAGCACTTCTACTCGCTTAGGATGCATGATGCGTACAAAAATACAGCTCAGACTTGGGCTCTACACCCCTCTTCGGATTGCTCGGCTTGCCTCCATCAGACCGTGCCACTAGCAAATGAATCGAAGGACTCCTTGGAACTCCCTCACCACTACTCTCCTTTATAGGTCGTGGTTCCACCTTCTTCCTAGGTCGTTGTTTGCAGGAGAACTCTCCTTTCAACCTGAGTGGCTGATTCAGTGCAAATGACAGGAGGGCAGCTGGACCCCCTCACTTCTCTCCATCCAAGCCTCACTTCTCTGATGGGACGCGCCTAATCCACCTTGCAAAAAATGAACCGTGGAGGCCCATCTGACCAGACAGGCCATAGGCCTGTTTACCCAAGGACGTCCAACCCAACTTGTCAATTGTGCGGGCTTCTTGGTCACTTGGCCTCCCATTGTCCAACCTACGAATTAAAGCCCATCACTCCACGACCACAAGTTCATTCTTCGCACAATAGTGACATTGGCTCCCATCACCTTGATTGATATATTGATTCAAATGCCATCAATCATGTTAGTAACAATTTGTCTCATATGACTATACAGGATGAACAACCACTTCCTGAGCACCTGGCGATAGGAGACAGGACAGGTTTACCTATTTTACACTCTAGTTCTGCCACCTTATCATCTCACACTCATAAAATTTTCCTTCATCATGTCTACTATGTCCCTCAAATATCTTTAAATCTCTTATCTATCTCCTAATTTACCAAAGATAATCGCTGCTATTTTGAGTTTCATTCTACTTCCTTATAAAAGATTTATTTTCTCATCCGTATTTACTGCGCGAGAGCCGTAAGGGTGGACTATACTGTCTTCGTACTTGTCCTTCATCATTTCCTATTTTACCTATTACATGTGTTAGTAGTTTTATTTCTATTCCTATGTGACATCAACACTTGGGCTATCTAGTGTTTCCAATTGTCAATCATGTGCTTTCTCAACATCTTTCAATGAAGAATATTTTGCCTTTACCCTTTTGTGAATCTTGTGTTTGTGGCAAAATCACTCAACAACCTTTTCCATTAATTCATAAAAGTCTCACCCCCCTTGACTTGGTTCATACAGATATTTGGGGACCATCACCTATTCTATCTCACACAGATCATACATATTATGTTTATTTCATTGACAACTATAGTAAGTTCTCCTGGTTCTTTATTATGAAGCACCGCTCTGATATTCTTTCTGTCTTTTGAGCTTTTCACCTCAAAGTAGAAAACTTACTTGGTTGCACCATTAAACACTTACAATCTGATAGTGCCAAGGAATTTTTGTCCCATTCCTTTCAATCTAAATTACAGTTTGCAAGTATTATTTACCATATTTCTTGCCCTCACACACCTCAACAAAATGGCTCTACTGAACAAAAATATCGTCATATTATTGACATGGGGCTCACTCTCCTTCATCACTCACATGCCCCCACCAAATATTGGGATTTTGCCTTTGAGACTGCTGTCTACCTCTTCCTACTAAATCTCTTAACTTCCGTTCTCCTCTTCAGGTACTCACTGGTGAGTCTCCCGATTATTCTTCTCTTTATGTTTTTGGTTGTCTTTGTTTTCCATACTTGCGTCCCTACCTCTCTCACAAACTTCAGCCTCGCTCTCTTCCTTGTGTTTTTCTTGGCTACCAGTCCAATTTTATCGGATATCGCATCCTAAACCCTCGCACCAGACGCATCTTTATTTTTCACAATGTTATTTTTCATGAATCCATTTTTCCTTTTTTAAAAGATACTTCAGTCACCCCTGCTCTCGCCGCACACTCCTCACCATCCCTCCCAATTCCTTCACCTGTCTCAGCTCCCTCCTTAGGCTCAGGTATGGTAGCCAACTCCCCTTTATATACGCATGAGACCTCTCCTCTTGAGGTTATGTCGACTGGTTCTCTATGCCTATGATTCCTACTTCGCCAACCCCTCATATGATTACCCATTCTCAAGATGGTACTTTACCCTTGCGATGTTTTACTATCACTCCCTCTATGTTTATGGCTTCGTCTCAGGAACCTCGCACATTTTGCTCAAGCTCGTCGTGACCCCCACTGGATGGATGCCATGTGTGCAAAATGTTTTGCTCTACATCTCAATCACACTTGAGATCTTGTTCCTGCGCCACCAAACCATCCTGTCATTAGCTGTAAATGGGTCTACAAAATCAAAGAGCATCCTGATGGGTCACTTGCTCGGTATAAAGCTCATCTTGTTGCCGAAGGTTTTTCTCAACAACCTGGCCTTGACTATGATGACACCTTTAGTCCTATTGTCAAGCCGGTCACCATTCGGGTTATTCTCTCTATTGCCGTCTCTCTACACTAGAATCTTCGTTAGTTAGACATCAACAATGCATTTTTACATGGTCATCTTGTCGAGGAAGTATACATGACTCAACCACTAGGATTCACTGACGTCCATTTTCCTGATTATGTATGTCGACTTTGCCGCTCCCTTTATGGCCTCAAACAAGCTTCACATACTTGGTTTCTCTATCTGAGTTCATTTCTTCAACAGTTGGGCTTCTGTGCCTCTATATCGGATAGCTCTCTTTTTATATATCATAACTCAGACTTCACTATCTTCCTCCTTGTATATGTTGATGATCTTATTATTATAGGATCTCCAAATGCTCTCACCTCCACTATCCTCCAAGCTCTACAAGCTGAATTTTCTATCAAAGATTTGGGCTATTTTCACTACTTCCTTGGTATTGAAGCTACCACGTCCTCTATGGGTCTTCATCTTACGCAGTGCAAATATATTTAAGACCTTCTCTCCAAGGTTGCCATGTCTACTTGCAAGCCGATTTCTACACCCGTCGCTCCTGGTTCTCGCCTATCTGCTCATACTGGGGCCCCTCTCTGTGATCCCACTCAGTACCGTCAGATTGTGGGCTCTCTTCAGTATCTCACCCTCACTCGATTTGATATTTCCTATGCAGTTAGCCAGACTTACCAGTTTATGCATCAACCCACTGATCCCATTGGACTGCCATTAAACATATTCTCCATTATCTTCAAGGTACTTCACATCTTGGCCTTAACTTTTGGCATCACTCCATCCTTGATCTTCTTTGTTTTTCAGATGCTGACTGGGCAAGTGACCCTGATGATCGTCGCTCTACTAGTGGTTTTGTTATCCTTTTTGGTCACAACCTGATTTCCTGGTGCTCCAAAAAGTAACGCACCATTGCTCTCTCCAGCATTGAGACTGAATATAAAAGTATTGGGACTGCCACTACTGAGTTGATCTGGCTCCAATCTCTTCTTTGGAAACTTTGTTTTCCTCTTTCTCGACCACCCATCCTCTGGTGTGATAATCTGTCTGCCATCTATTTGACTACCAATCCTGTCTTTCACGCTCAAACTAAACATATCAAAATTGATTACCACTTTATTCGCGAACAAGTCAGCTCTGGTCAACTTGTTGTTCGCTTTATTGGAACTGACGCTCAATTGGCTGATATCCTCACTATGGGCCTCTCATCTGCTCGTTTTCTTCTCTTGCGATCAAAGCTCAATCTTCGTGACCTACCCTTGAGTTTGCAGGGGAGTAAGGACTGTACAATGTCAACAACCACCATTTGTACCTACAAATGTACATATTCCATTTGTTATTTTCTGAAACATTTTTGTATAAATCATACTACAATAGAATGAATGAGGTGTGTAGAATTCCAAAATCATAACTGTTAGAGAAGGTATTGTTGACCAATAAGGGGTCGGGCCCATGTCTACTTAAAAGTCATGACTTGTAAGTAGTGGTACTCTTCCAACCTTATAAACCCACAACACTTCTCTATTTTATCCAATATGTGATCTATTCTCAACACCTGCCCTCATGTGCAATGTGGATACACTTGCCACGTGCAATTCTTAGCACATTTCAACACCCGCCCTCAACACCTGTCTATGAGCCAGGTATTCCCCTTCTGGTCTCGGATAAGGGGGGGACACAATGACCTCGAGTTAGGTATTTTTTTCCTCTTCCATCTAACTTGGACAGACCACGAGCCGGGTTTCCGGCCTCGGGTCGGGTACGTGTGCGAGCCCACTAGCTCTGATACCATGTTAGAGAATGTATTGTGGACCAATAAGGGGTCGGACCCATGTCTACTTCAAATTTTAAGTAGACATGGGCCCGACCCCTTATCAGTCCACAATACATTCTCTAACATGGTATCAGAGCCAGTGTACGTGGTAATTGAAAGAGACACAATGGTCGATGTGGAGAAGCACCAAGGTGCTATAAACGCCATTTCCCATTTTGAGAAAAAAAGTTCACAACCCGTGTGCCTTCTACCTTCAGGTGATATTGTTCAGTCAAGCTTTAGTCCATTGCAAAAAATTCTCCACTACTGCCTCGCGTCTAGGTTGTGTCTCAGTACTAATGTGGTTGATCATTCTTTCGTACCTGCTACTGATTATCACCTTAGTAAGTTATTGCCTCACCAACTAGCTAATAGATGCGTTTTTGACTATTGTTCCCATTGGCAGATTCTTACGTGTTACTGACCCGTCTGCCACTGGAAACATCAGTTCCCATCCGACTTGTATGTGCTGGGTATATGCAGCCAACGTTATACAAACTTGAAACTAGAAAAAGAAATATTTTTGAATCTTTAAAGACTTTACTGTGCCAGATTCAGTGATATTATCAATTGTTGATAAATTGATGGATGACATGTGAAGATTGAGAGACCATCAAGTAGAAGAGGATGAGGAAAATAGAGTGAAGAAAGGCTGACTTCAAGTGGCGAGAAGGCACTATGATAAACTATTCATGGAGAATTCAGAGACAATGGTTGAATTCTCTAAAAAACTTATTACTATGGTTGGTGAGATGCACTCACTTGGTGAAAAGTTGTCTAATAATAATATTATTGTGAAATTATTCTCAGATGTATTAGACGACCTATTGTAGATTTTTAACACAATAGAACAATGAGAATACATCTCTACCATGATATTGGCAGAAGCAGTTGGTTGCTTAATAGCTTATGCAAAAATAATAAGAGGAAGATGCATGAATAATGCTAACCAAGGTGAACACCTTCTATTTATTACATGCACAATGGGAAGCCTTAGCTACAAAGGAGAAGAGATGAGAATTGCAAAACCTAGGATGCAAACCAAAACCGAAACCGAGAAGGGAACCCCATATTGCGATGGGAACTCGAGTTAGGATTTGAAAGTCAAATCGGATTATAACCCAATATTAAAAATGGAAAGGAACTCGATATTTGGAATAGAGATTTGATCAGATTAGGGTTCGAATTTCCAAGCATGAAAATCGAGAGTTTTGGAAAAAAGTCGATTTTCACCTAAACGAGACTGAGATTTTAGATTAAATTACCAAGGGGACTGAAGAGAACGAGAAGATAATTTGGACTTTTGAAAATTTTGAAAATGAAGGGGGACTAAGTTGGGTTGGATTCAACCTGACTTGGTTGACCCGACCTACCTCATGGTCATACACCTAAGTTCACCCTACCACCTACTACAAATAGTTTCTATATATGACATATTATGGAAACATGCCTAATTAACCTATTTTTTCATCAAATTGCACACAATTAGACATGATATTGCAATGAAAACTCCATGAGCAACCTACAAGTGAAGTTAATTGCATTTTCATTTCTCCATTATATCGAATTGGATTTGAGAATTTCAAAAACTTGTCCTTAGAATCTCTCGCGACACCCAGTTGTTCCTACTCAAATTTCTCCCTCATCCGACCGCCAAATTGAGTGATCCTAGTGTCAAAATGACACTAAGAGACTCTTCAAGTTCTATGGTTAGATCCTAACCTTTAGTTGCTAGAAAACGCTGTACAAGGATCATTTTAGTAGACTTTGACTATGGACAAGAAATCGTTGTAGCACCACCACCCTTTTGGGGCTAAATTCAGCCACCATTCCTAATGAAATCGGTGCCAAAATGACAGCCTCCCTCCCATCTACCTCTCCATGGTAAGGGTCGACCTCCGACAAGGGAAAAATCACTCACCATGAGCTGATTTCCAGTGGTGGGCCTATCATGTTAAATTCGACCGCAACCAATTGATTACCAAATTCTCCCAACTTCGACTACTACTTGGTTGACCGCCATCACAAAAAGTTTTGCGTGTACCTTAGCTACAAAATGCCCAAGCTCTAGCCACCTCCATGAAATTGTCATCCAAGTGATGCAGGAGTACACGTATCCAAAGGCATTCAGAAAACCCTATGGGACAAATAAATCCGAGATATAACTACAAGTGGGTTTATAGACGACGAGTCCTATTGGACCAATCATGTTTCTTTACCCATTTTACATCAAAATTACAAAACATAGAAAACATGATAGGGTTGCCAAAAATAAGTAAAGATATGAAATGTGCATGCCAAGCAATATTATAAGAACATTAGTAGTGTGGTTGGTCGGATATCATACCGAATCACATTAATTAAAAATACTTCAACGTGTTGAATGTGATGCATGCATAAGAAAATGTTATTGTAATTATTGTATCATATGATTGTTTGGGTGGTCGAGTTATGATGTTGGCATGACACCTGAAATAAGAGGTGGTGTCGACGTATAGGGAATAACAGAAGTGGGGATACAAGGGAAGAGTGGCTTCCGAAAATTCTCGAGACCCATGGAGGTTTATGGTTGGGGTCCATGTATCACTTGTGATCTTAGCGTATGTTGTGTTAATCAAAGGATGTGTAATGTCATATGACACATTATCGAGATTCGTATTAGGGGAGATGGTTCATCAGGGATATTCCAAGTGAGTGTGGATATATAACGTACATACCCCTCATAGCCCTGAGTTGCTCGTGTGTGAGCTCTTAGCGGATATGGTGGTAGGGCCACCTGGTACAACGTCGGATTGACATGTGTAAACCCGCCCTTTAGAGTTAAGGAAAATCGAGAAAAGAACCGATCAAACTGAGTGAGAAAACCGAACTAGTTCACAAACCCAATTTATCAGTAAGCAGGCAATTTGGGAAATTTACAACTCACGAGTGACCCAAAGAGTTCATAAAATATTGCAAAAAAACCTTATGAAAAATTGGAAGAGAAAAACTAGACCGGGTCAGATGAACCGGATCCAACTAGATTGAACCAGTTTATGAACCAAGTCGGTTCATGAACTGGAACCGATAGAAAAATGACAAATCAAGAAATTTAGGGATCTCGAGTGACCTAAAAAGTCACAAAAGTCATGAAAAAGGACTTTAGAATAGATTGGAGATGAAAACCAAACCGATTAAGGTGAATCGGATCCGAACCAGATTGAACTGGTTTTGACCGGTTTGAACCACTATTGAACCGGATGGTAAATTCATTTTTCTAGGTGGCTTAATATATTCAAATTTGAGATTTGAGGCCAACATTGGATGGAAAATTTATTTAGATGATTTTATAAATTTTTAATTTTTAAAAATTCGATCGAATCGGGTCTGAACCGGCCGATTTAAGCTTTGAACCCGATACAGTCCGGTGCGGAACAGTGTTGTCTTCTTCCTTTAGATGACAGCACTGTTCACTCGTCAGAAAATTAAACAGCACCAGTGAAGCTTAAAAGTCTCGACCTAGGGAGTTTTAGGCAATGAATGACTACCATTAAGGCACCAATCAGATGGCCAAGAAGTCCCTGAGCTTCCTATATAAAGAGCCCCTCCTCATTCATCCTCTCTACACCTAAAAACTCCATTCTCTCTCAACTATTCTAATTTTCGTTGAAGCTCAAACTAGAGCTCTAATATAGGGTCTTTTCTAAGCCAAAGAAGGCATGATCGGGTTCTTTAGAACCTGGGAGAAGTCAGCTACATGCTAATCTCCATTTGCTTCGTTTGAGCTCATTCCGGCATCAAATCGCGCAATTCAAAGTGCAATTGAATTGTATGAAGGTGTAGGAACTCTAATCTAACTTCAATTATAATAATTAAACTCATTTGATCGTTCAATTTGATGAAATCAAATTTGGTTGAGTGAGAAGGTTATAATTGGGGGAAAATTAGGGAAAAATTGGGAATTTTAAAAATTCGAGGAACTAAAGTACAATTTCATAAAATTGAGGACCAATTAGGAATGATAAAGATGTTGGAGGATCAATTGGGTAATTTTGGAATTTTTGGGGCAAAATGGTAATTTTGGAAAAGTTGGGGGACCCAATTGGAAATTTGGGAAATTTAACCCCTTTTTGTGAATTTGAATAAATTGAGGTCCCAAGGTGAATTTTAGAGACCTTCTTGATGAGAGCTCGAATAGCTCATATAGGCTGGAGGCCTCGGTTTTGGAACTTGGGGGCTAATATGCCCAATTTTTAAAATCTCGAACAGTGGACCCTAGGCCAATTGGCATGAGCAAGAGCTCGTAAACAAACATGATTAATATGGCATGAAACTTAAGTAAATGAGTTTTTTTGCCATGGTACCGAGACAGGACCGACATACTCAGTCAACTAGCAGTAATGCGACATTACATGTCTCCGGACTAGTCAAGACAAACAATTGCAAGTGGAGTTGATGGTCGGGGTCGTTGGACAAGTGGCACCACAAATTATATGGCATTATGTGAAAAACTGTTGATTGTGCATGCACTGTGTTACGGGATCTTCAAGATGCCCAAGAGGGGTAGTGATGCGTCATAGGGCTCTAGACGACCTAGTGGATATATGGGCAGTTAGTCGTATTAGAAGTCTTGCAAAGCTCGACGTAGCTTCATTGCACATGAGACCGAGGTGGGGACAGAATAAGGTCTCTGTACTCATACGAACACAAAATATTTTTGGTTTGAGGGTAGGATGTCAGAGACGTTCACTCAGACTTTGGGTAGAAGTCAGAGACTTCTATTAGGGTAGATGGTAAAGACACTCCGATCCACAATTGGGTGTAGTCGGCGTAACTACATCATGCGAATGTATGTGTGATCCCTTCATGATAAAGGGTGTGTGATTTCTGAAACACACTAAATATGGAAATGGGAAAAAAGTTATGAAAACCTTGGAAAGGATTTGCGAATCCTTGGAAAATAATTAGTAAACCTTAGGAAAAGCTGTTAAAAACCAGAATTTGACGAAAGAATGTTTTAAAAGAAAATAAGGAATCTGACACACTCCAATTCAAACTCTTTTATAAGAAACTAATTTTTCAAACATCCATTCAATGAGTTGTCGAACTCACCCCTCCCTTTACCCCTTTTTAGGAAACCAAGGGAAAACCAACCTTAAAAATTTATCGGTAGCCAAACTTTAGGCAGATATGTAAAATTTATATTTAGTTTTAATTAATATTATTACAGGAAAGGTACATATAAGAAGAATGCCTTACTCCCTATGATTTAGATGAGGGGAAAACCCTGAATAAACTGAGAGAGTGGTGGGTTGTTCATGGGGATCCGACCAAACCGGGTCGTGTCATGACAACTTGAGTGGTATCAGAGTCTATTTACTTGAATACATTATCAAGACTAGAGAACATAGTAATTAATATGGATACTTTCAAAATTTTTAGATGGCTTCCAAGAAAGGAACCGAGAGAACTAGAGCTGCAGTCTGTGATACTGCCTAGCCACCCTTTCCATTAGAAACTCCCCGAGAAACTCAAACAGTTCCACCTGGACCAAGATCAGAACATCGGAGGTTGTATGAAGAGTTCACTCGAGTATTTGGGCAATCTAACCTCGTCCCTGAGGCAGGCCCCAACTCTCAGACTGAACCAGAGGAAGACAAACTCATCCTCCTCCTCTTAATCATCCCCCTCCAATTGATATTCCCAAGTATCTCAAGACTCTTCGTCAACTGGGGCGTAAGCCTTTTCTTAGAGAGAAAGATGCAGGAGCCACCATGGACTGGCTGGCTAACATTAAGAAGCTGATGGGGATAGTCATAATATTACTAGAATATATGGTGATCTTAACAGAATATTTCTTGGAGAGTAGTGCCAAAAGATGGTGGGACAATATCCGGAGCCTGCATACTTCCACACCCTCCTAGGAGTAGTTTGAGGAAAGATACGTAGAGGAGTACCTGCCCCCTCACCTAATTAATGAGATGAAGTAGGATTTTTTCCGACTATGATAGGGGCTTAACTCTATATTAGAATATGAGACTAAGTTTAATGAGCTAAGGCCTTTTGCTCCAGACTTAGCCGGACCGGTAGATATCCGCCAATGGTTCGTGGACGGTCTCAGCATGGATATAAGAGACTATATGAGAGTACTAGGATGCCCCACGGATTTGGCTGCCATCATTAGCATGGCCCATGAATGTGAACTTCTGGTATAGACAAGACGTCGTTGGATAGAACAAACCAACCAAAAGGAAGAGGAAGGATAGAACAACTAGAGGGGTTAAAAGGAGCCTGGTAGACAAAAATGGGGGACAAGAATGGGGTCTTTTAGGAGAAATGATGATTACCATTCTCAACGAGAGACATGTACAACCCCACAAAGGAGAAACCCCTCTTGCCCTAGGTGCTGGAAAAGTCATGAAGGGTTATGTCAAGCCTGTTTTGAATGTAGACAGCTCAGACACTTTGCAAAGAGTTGTCCAGCCCTTCGAGGTAATACCCAACGAAGTTACCATCCACCACCTCAAGGAAACCCAAGGGCACTAGATAGAGGATAAGACATAGCCACTACATCAAGAGTACCAACCCGAGTATACAACCTCAACCAGAAGGAAGCACAGGATGAACCTAGTACTATAGTTAGTACTTACCATAGCTCCCCTAGATCAATATAACCAAAAACCCTGTAATTCATCAACATTATAATAAAAGTTCCATTTCTTATAAAACTTGTGATGAAATACATCGAAAGCTCGGACCACAGCGTCTCCGACAGTAAGCTTTCGAAGCTTTCTCTCTCTAAGTCTTGTTTTCTGGCTAAGCTCCGTTTGTGCTAATTCTGGGATCAAATCGCGTGATTTCAGTGTAATTGAATCATATGAAAATGTAGGAACTCCAATCTAACTTCAATTTCAACAATTAAACTTATTTGATCGGTCAATTTGATGAAATCAAATTCGGCTGAGCTAGAAGGTTGAAATTGGGGGAAAATTGGGAATTTTGAAAATTTGAGAGACTAAAGTGCAATTTTATAAACTTGAGGACCAATTGGGCATGATAAAGATGTTGGAGGACCAAATGGGCAATTTGGAATTTTTGGGGCAAAACTTACCATTTTTGTAAAGTAGGGGCAAAATGGTAATTTTGGAAAAGTTAGGGGACCAAATTAGAAATTTGGGAAATTGAACCCTTTTTTGTGAATTTGAATAAAGTTCCCACACTACTCTCGGGCAAGCACGCTTAACTTTAAAGTTCTTATGAAATCTAGTTCACCTAACCCAATTTGGTTTTTGTTTTCTAATTTGTCTTAAGTTTTTTTTCCAAGGTTTGATGAATCCTTTGGATCACCCGAGAGTTGTAAATTCCCAACTTGCCCATTCAGAAATAATCGGGTTTGTGAACCGGTTCTGAATCCTCACTTGGTTTGACCGGTTCTTTTCCTAGTTTTCCTTAGCTCAAAAGGGCGGGTTTTACACGTGGTCTGCCCGAGTTGGATGGAGGAGGAAAAAAATACCCAACTCGAGGCCATTGTGTCTCCCCTTGTCCGAGACCGTAAGGGGAATACCCGGCTCGTAGATAGGTGTTGAGGGCGGGTGTTGAGAATTGCACGTGGCAAGTGTATCCACATTGCACGTGAGGGCAGATGTTGAGAATAGACCCCAAATTGGATAAAATAGAGAAGTGTTGTGGGTTTATAAGGTTGGAAGGGTACCACTACTTACAAGTCATGACTTTTAAGTAGACATGGGCCCAACCCCTTATCGATCCACAATACATTCTCTAACACATCTCAATATCCACATGTCCTTTTATCACCTTAGTTGCTTGAAAGGGATATTTGTAGGAGAATATGTTCATAACTCAGTGAGCATGATAACTGATATTACGACACCATGTCCACGATTCAACACATATTCTAAATAATAATAATGAACATTTTAAGAAATCATGATTCATACCATATAATGATTCAAAGTTTCAATAAACGGGTCTTGTATTTGATAAATATCACACCAACATTTCCCTCATGGAAAAGAGCACACATCCACAGAAGAAACTTCCAATTTGTTCTACTTGTGGTTCATATTGTCCTACAATATGAGGATTTCGCCTCCCATCAGTTTTGTTCCACCCTGAAATTTTTTACATTGCTTCTATCTAGAAATTCTAAATGAAATTATTGTATGAGACAGGCTTCCAAAGGAATTCAAACTCGTATCAATGGAGGAGGGGTCCAGTGGGCTGGTGCTTTGAGATGGTGGTTCCCTTTGATTTCTACATAAGGTAGGTCTTACATTCTCTAGTAGATTCTCTATTCATTTTGTGTAAGAACAAAGTTGGTGCTCAATTTCTCAAGTAACTCCTCATCACTCCCTCACTTTCTATTTCCCTTATTTTATGATAATGTTATAATGCTTTTTACAGGACTAAGGGCATCCTTTTTATATGATCATGTATTCTAAACTCTTTAGGTAATTTACACATGTTCTAATACGTCTCATTTAGTGTCATCCTTTAAATAGGGTCTTTAAATGGGTGGCTCTTTGAATTCGGTCCCATTGGTTTCTAGAAGGATATTGATAATTGATTATCCCTATTGAATAGCTAAGTCTTAATATCGGAGGAAAGTGATTATAATTAGTTGATTTTCGGATAATTTTATTTTGGATAACTTGAATTTTGTTAGTGGTTGGGCTTAATGCAGGGAATGAAGCTGGTTATGGGCAATGTGGCTGATCATCCATTAGTATCTTATTAAGTCCATTAGTATCTAGTTAGAGGCTGAATGTTCAGTCAAATAGGTTAGTCTATGGCCAATCCAGTTTTCATTTCGACCTTATGTTTTCAAATGATAATATCATTCCTTATGTGCATGTACATGTGACAAGATCTCCTTGGAGCTGACTTTGGAATAAACTCACTTATTACCTGAAGACTGAGGTTGGGTTGCTTCCTCTTGTTCATTCCAAGAAGACATGTAAGTCCTCTAGCCTACCCCGACCCTTGGTTCCTTTGCTAAGTAATTAGTTCATTGTGTATTTTTTTTTGGTCTACCTGAAAAGGGATATAAGGGAGGGGGTGAGTACAATGACTCAGTGAATGAGTTTTTGAAATTTAACTATTAGGAAAATGATTTGTTTGTAATGTGCCAGACTTCTTATTTCCTTAAACCCTTTCATTTCAAATCTATGTTTTATCACCATTTCTTATTAATCACGATGTTTCATCACCCAACACACATGCTTCATCATGAAGATCAATCACACAATCACAGGTCATTACGTCCACTGAACCCACTTGTGGCGTCGAAGCGACTTTACTGACCACCTAGATAGAAGTACGTCCACTTTCACCCTAAGAATGATTGGATGTTCGTGATATCCGACCCTCAAACCCGTAACAATTCTCCATGTCCGTATGAGGACAGACACCTCATCCCATCCCCACCCCAGTCTCATGCGCTTGAAGCTACTCTAAGCTTCGTAAGGTCACTTGGTTTGATGAACTGCCCTTATACCCACCAGGTCGTCCAAGGCCCTAGGACACATCACTACCCCTCTTGAGCATCTTGAAGGTTTTGTAAACACAGTGCATGCACAAACAGTATTTTCACATCATGCCATATAATCTGTGGTGCCATTGGTCCAACGGCCCCGACCTTCAACTCAACCTGCAGCTGTTTGTCTTGACTAGTCGGGAGACTTGTCATGTCGCACAACCACTAGTTGACTGAATATGTCGGTCATGTCTTGGTAACATGGCCAAACAATTCATTTATTTAAAGTTTTATGGCATATAACTCATGTTCGTTTATGAGCTCCTACTCATGCCAATTGCCCTATGGCCCATTGTTCGAGATTTTCAAAATCGGGTATGTTAGCCCCCAAGTTCCAAAACCGATGCTTCCAACCTAATAGAGTTATTCGAGCTCCCGTTGAGAAGGTCTTCCAAATCGTTTAAGCAATGACACACAGTCAGGGGAGAAGACTTCAGACAAAAATAAAATTTCAACTATCCATCATACCAACCGAGTATGTGGATATCTTTGCTCATAACCGTTAAACGGGTTTCCACTTCCTCCGAGGAAGTTTCATCATACCAACCTGGTATGATCTACTTACAATCTGTAAGTAATTTTTTCACGTGATTTTCACATCACTCCTCTAAGTTGTGATGTTTAAAATAACACTAAGTAGTGGGTTTTCATTTTGAGGTGCCTGTCATTCCCAACCGGGTATGATATAAAATCTCACTCACCCGATCGTACAGTGAATTCCTCTCCACCGATTCTTTGATTCACTCGAGCTTGTCCTTGTTGGCGTTCCCGATACTTCATATTCCTACATGATATGAACATCCTTGTTCATTTTCTCTCAACCTAATAGCCTTCATTCATTCCAATGTATAAGAAAACAAAACCTTTTATTTTTTTGCAATTAGGTTACTAAAGTTATTTTTATTTAAGTTTAAGCCCCTAATGCCAATTTTTTCTCAAATTGAGTCCTGAAACTTTTAAAATTTATCTTAGGACCTCAATTTATTCAATTTCACAAAAAGGGGTTTAATTTCCCAAATTTCCAATTTGGTCCCCTAACTTTTAACAAATTACCATTATGCCCTTCATTTACAAAAATGGTAAGTTTTACACCAAAAATTCCAAAATTTCTCAATTGACCCTCTATCATTCTTATCAAGACCATTAATTTTATAAAATTGCATTTTGGTCCTTTGAATTTCAAAAATCCCCAATTTCAACTCCTTAACACAGCCGAATTTGATTTTATCAAATTGACCAATCAAACACTTCTAATTGTTGAAATTGAAGTTAAAATTGAGATCCTACATCTTCTACGATTCCATAGCACTTTGAATCATAAGTTTTAATACCGGAACAAGCTCGAATGGAGCTTCGGCGGAAAATAGACTGTAAAGAGAGAAAGCTTCAATTACTCACTGTCGGGGCATAACGGTCTGAGCTTTCAATCTGGACAGATAGCTCTTATCCTGATGTTCATCCTAGAATCAAGAATTGCATTAATTGATGCTGAATTGGATGAGAATTTTATCATCAAACTTCTATCAGTTCTCTCTCTAGCATCAGTCGAAAATTGCAGAGGGGAGCCGAATTGACTTACCTTTCCGCTCTAATTCAACTATAGGAGGGCTGTGGAGGTGTTGGGAGGACTATTTTTTAGCCCGAGGAGGGCTCAAAATGGCCGATTTTAGCTTGGTCAAAACAGGGCAGCTTCGGTCCGCCAGAGCTTCTTCACTATTCCATCACGCCGACGCTTCTCTGGCAACCCTCAAAGCAAACGGAGACTACAGGCGTGTAGATGACTTCTCCCTGGTTCTAAAGAAGCCAACCTCACCTTGTTTGGCTTAGAAAAGTGCCCCAAGTCGGAGCTCTGGTTCGAGATTCATCAAAAAATGAAGCATTTGAGAGAGAATGGAGTTTTCAGGTGTGGAGAGGATGAATGGGGAGGGAGTCTTTGTATAGGAAGCTTGAGGACTTCTTGGCCGTCCGATTGGTGCTTTAATGGCGGTCATTCATTACTTGAAACTCTATGGCCGGAGACTTTTCAGCTTCATTGGCGCTGTGCGATTTTTCAGCAAGTGAACAGTGCTATCATCTAAAGGAAGAAGACGACACTGTTCCGAACCAGATTGGACCGGTCTGAACCGAGTTTAAAGATTAAACTGGCCGGTTCACTCCCATTCGACCGAATTTTTCAAATCTAAAAATTTCTAAATTCATTTTCTATACAATGGTGCTTCAAATCTTAAATTTGAATTTTTTAAGCCACCTAGAAAAATGAATTTAGAATTCGGATCAATAGTGGTTCAAACCGGTTCTATCCAGTTCAGATCCGGTTCACCTGAATTGGTTTGGTTTTCATCTCCAATTTATTCTCAAGTCCATTTCCATGACTTTTGGGTCTTTGTGGGTCACTCGGGATCCATAAATTTCCCAGTTTACCCTTTCTCTATCGGTTCCGGTTCATGTAAACCGGTTTGGTTTTTCTCTTCCAATTTGTCTTAAGGTTCTTCATGAACCCTTTGAATCACTTGGGAGTTGTAAATTTCCAAATTGCCCATTTCCAAATGATCGAGTTTGTGAACCGGTTTGATTTTCTTACTTGGTTTGATCGATTCTTTTTCCCGATTTTCCTTAATTCAAATGGGCTGGGTTTACAACTCTCCACTCCTTTTAGGAGTTTTATCCCCAAAACTTAATTAGCAACCTTGCATGAGGAACCAATTCCTTTGATGTCCATTTGGTATTTGCTAAACATGCAAACTCTTATCTTGTTCTTTCAATTAACCATTTTTACATCATTCGCTGAAAGAATTTCTTTTCCTTTATATTATTTGCTCCCTTCATGGGGATTATCATACCTCGACATATCTTACTTAAGGGTATATACTTAGATTCGCATCTTTCTTTGCTTAGAGCAACATTTTTTCCTTTGAGGCCCCATACTCAAGATTGGAAATTCCAAGATACCTAACCATTCTTGTGTCTAGTTAACCTCTTGGTCATTGAAACCCTTAGCTCAATGTCCTTTAAAACATTACATACATGTTTTTATAGGTTTCCTTGTTATCACCTTTTCGTCCTATTTCAGCTCTTCCTTCATTTGTTATTCATTACAATTTTAGTCCAAATTTTATGTTTGACCTTGTCATGCTTACTAACTGACTCTTCCTTATTTTGAGTTATGTTTTTTCTTAGAACTGTTGGGTTTACATGCCCCTTTACAACATGACATTTTCTAGACCTTGTCTCTATATCCATTAGATATTCAGAACACCTCTTTTAAGGTTATTCCCAATTTTCTAACCTCTTAGGGATGTATAACTTCATCCCTTTTTTATTCTAGTAGTATTCCTCGACTACCTTCACTGTTATTAAATCAACTTACACAACTTTGTCGGTTTTCCTTACCCATTCATCCTTTCTCAACTTCCTTATTGAGTCTTTCTTATTCCAATTATTGGGTTTTCCAATAATTTACCGATAAGCTGGGATTCCTTCCTTTTTAAGTCCTTGGCCTTTATTATCTAAAGATTTTTCCTTATTCCTTAATCCACTTTTACTTACTCGTAATCATTTCATGATTCTTCATTCTACAATAATCACTTTCGATCTATGTGTCGATTCCTATGCTTGGGAAGGTTCCCTTCTTCCTATTTCGTTCTCTACTATGCCCCTCACAATAGAGATTTCCATCTTAGGAGTTACATGCTCAGCCTTCTTATCATTCCTTTTAGGGTTCTTTCTCCCTTTCTTCACACCTCTATCTATGTTAGGGAATTTGTCTATTTGGATCCTTCTCTATCTACAACTTCTGTTTCATCCCTTATTCCTTACTTGGGATACTTCCGATTATTGGTTTTATTCCGTGCATTCCACACTACTCTCAATCGTCCTCTCTTTAGGCTTCGTATGCGTGTTAGACTATGACCCGTCTTACCAATTGTGGTTATTCCTCCTTAGCCACATCTTATTTGGAGGGCTTACTTTCCTAATGTTTCTCAAACATTCTTTCCTTTATTACCTTACTTTCCTTATTTGGAGGGCTTACTTGTCACAACATCTTTTGATGCTAACTTCCTATTTACCCGTTAACTTATTTCATTTTTAGGAGGGTTCACATCCTCCTTGTTTCAAAATCTCTTGATCATCCTTCGTGAGGCTCACTTAACCATCTCAAGAATTTTAAATTATAAATCCGATTTTGGTTATTAATTTCTTTAAGGGTTTTCCTACGTCCTTCTTTTCCAATGTTTTGTCCTTTTTCACTTCTCCCTTCTTTGTCGTGGTTTAAATCCATGGTTCTCTCGAAGTCCAGTTCTTTAACTATCTCCTTCTTACTATTTTTCTTGTCTAATTATTTGGGTAGTTGTATCACTCGTCCTTCATGCCCA
Organism: Trapa incisa; assembly: GCA_030064435.1. Taxonomy (NCBI): domain Eukaryota; kingdom Viridiplantae; phylum Streptophyta; class Magnoliopsida; order Myrtales; family Lythraceae; genus Trapa; species Trapa incisa. The sequence continues at coordinate 15,060,116 of CM057780.1, read as the reverse complement.
TCCTATTGTCCTTCATAGAGTATAGTTTTTACTACTTCCCAATCTTTCTTAGAGTTTTGTTTATTCTCTTTTACCATCCCGTTGCTACTAGTTTCTTCTTTCTACTTGGTTCTCCTGAAATTGTTATTTGGTTCATCTGCTCTCTCCAAACAAGTCACACTAGGCCATCACAATACCTCTTTCCTTTGAAAAGTTTTCTAATTAAGGGTTGGTTCCTTGCACTCCACATTTTTGTCCATCCGCCCATCAATGATTCCTTCAAGGGTACTTAGTCATATGCACCTTTCCAAAGTTTCCTTTCATAGCGTATTTCTTCTCCTCTTCACTCTTACTGTGTCATACCCCTAGAGTTTCAGAATGACGTTTTTTCATGTTTACCCATTATAAGGGGGTTCTGGGTATACTTTCTTACCTCCATTCTTTTGGTATCCTTCTTGGTTTGACCTTCTTAGGAAAAAGTTTAATTTGGCTTTTACTTCACTATTTCTTGACCTCTTTGTGAATTGCTTACTTAGCCTGCTCCATGGTTTTGGTCACCAGTCCTTCATGTCTTTCATGACCTTTGAGGCGGTATTACTCTATATCCATGAGGGGTGGAACAGTCCTGCTTTACATGTCCTATCCCCTTTATACCAATAACAGGTTATTTTGGTACTTGTCTTTAGTAGGGTTGGGTACTTCTTCACGTAGTATCACTCTCGTTCGCACTTGTAAATAGGTTATTCCCTTGCGTGAACCATTGTGGTTCCTCCTTTCCTTCGAGTACTGTGGGGCCTTTCTAAGAGTTATTAATGGTTTGGTGCTTTTCTGTCCTTAAATACCTTGAGAGTTTTCTTCTTTGCCAAACGGTCACTTTAGGAGTTCTCCTATATTTCTTAATTCCCTGATTCATCTTTCTTTACTGGGATAGGATTCTTCCTAATTTTTATGGTAGTGGTGGTTTGTTTGTTTACTATTCTTAGGACCATCTTCTTAGTAATATCACATCGTTGAGAGATAGGATTTATGAAATTTCGAGTACTTCATTATTAGAGGAGTACAAAAGGTTTGGGTCTTAATCCTATTACAAAAATAGTTACATGATAGATAGGAAGCTACGGTTTTCTTAGAAAGTATCCCCCTTGGTAAGATTATATGACCTTACTAGCCTTCCTAGCTTTAGGCATGGCTCCCTTTGTACATAGGACTATAACCCTAACATGTCCTGGCACCGTAATCCTTAGTGGTACTGGATACTTTCCCATTTGGTCCTTTGGGCTTCTACTATGTGTTGGGCATTAGGAAGCTTCTAGGGTTGTCTTCTTATGAGGACAGGGTGTTGAGTAGAGTCATTTTTAGTTTTCTTGGTTCCTTTCCTAGGAGCCATCTGAAAATTTTAAGATCAATCCTATTAGTTACTATATTTTCTAGTCTTGATTATGTGTTTGAGGAAACATACTCTAATACCACTCAAGTTGTCACACCCTAACCCAGTTTGATCGGATTCCCATGAGCAACCCGCCACTCTCTCGATTTATTAAGAGTTTCCCCTTCTTTAACCCGATAAGAGTAATGCATCCTTTAAACCTGTACTTTTCCTGGAATAGCATAAATAAGAACTAGCATAAAATTTTAACTTTTCATATCTGTCATGCATGTGTAACTAATAGGAGGTCTTTGGTAGGTTTTCCTTGGTCTACTTGAAAAGGGATATAAGGGAGGGGTGAGTACAATGACTCGGTGAATGAGTTTTTGAAATTTAACTTTTAGGAAAACAATTTGTTTGGAGTGTGCCAAACTCCTTATTTCCTTTAAAAAATCCTTTCATTTCAAATATTTGTTTTATCACCATTTCTTATTAATAACAATGTGTTGTCACCCAACACACATCCTTTATCATGAAGGTCAATCACATAATCACAAGCCAGTACGTCTACTAAACCCACTTGTGACGTCGGAGCGACTTTACTGGCCACCTAGTTAGAAGTACGTCCACTTCTACCTTGAGAATGACTGGATGTTCACGACATTAGACCCTCAATCTCGTAACAATTCTCCATGTCCATATGAGGATAGAGACCTCATCCCGTCCCCACCCCGGTCTCGTGCGCTTCAAGCTACTCCGAGCTTTGCGAGGTTACATGGTTTGACAAACTGCCATTATACCCACCTGGTCATCCAGGGCCCTAGGACACATCATTATCACTCTTAGGCATCTTGAAGGTCCTATAAAAATAGTGCATGCATAAATAGTATTTTCACATCATGCCATATAATCTGTGGTGCCATTGGTCCAATGGCCCTGACAACCTTCAACTCAACCTGTAGCTGTTTTTCTTGACTAGTCTAGAGACCTGTCATGTCGCACTACCACTAGTTGACCGAATATGTCGGTCTTGTCTTGGTACCATGGCTAAACAATTCATTTATTTAAAGTTTTATGGCATATAACTCAACCTATGGCCCACTGTTTAAGATTTTTAAAACCGGGCATGTTAGCCCCCAAGTTCCAAAACCGATGCTTCCAGCCTAACGGAGCTATTTGAGCTCCCGTCGAGAAGGTCTCCCAAATCGTTTAAGTAGTGGCACACAGTCAGGGGAGAAGACTTCCAACAAAAATAAAATTTCAACTATCCATCATACCAACCGAGTATGTGGATATCTTTGCTCATACCCAATGAACGGGTTTCCACTTCCTCTGAGGAAGTTTTATCATACCAACCTGGTATGATCTACTTACAATCTTTAAGTAGTTTTTCCACGTGATTTTCACATCACTCCTCTAAGTTGTGATGTTTAAAATACCACTAAGTAGTGGGTTTTCATTTCGAGGTGCTTTTCATCCCCAACCGGGTATGATATAAAATTTCACTCACCCGATCGTGTAGTGAATTCCTCTCGACCGGTTCTTTATATTCACGCGAGCTTGTCCTTGCTGGCGTTCTCGGTACTTTGTGTTCCTACACGATATGAATATCCTTGTTCATTTTCTTTCAGCCTAATAGCCTTCATTCATTCCAATGAATGAGAAAACCAAACTTTTTATTTATTTGCAATTAGGTTCTAAAGTTATTTTTATTTAACTTTAAGTTCCTAATGCCAGTTTTTCCTCAAATTGAGTCCCAAAACTTTTAAAATTTATGTTAGGACCTCAATTTATTTAATTTCACAGAAGGGGTTCAATTTCCAAAATTTCCAATTTGGCCCCTCAACTTTTCCAAAATTACCATTTTGCCCTTCCTTTATAAAAATGGTAAGTTTTACACCAAAAATTCCAAAATTGCTCAATTGGCCCTCTAAAATTCTTATTAAGCCCAATTGACCCTCAATTTTATAAAACTGCATTTTGGTCCTTCGAATTTCGAGAATCCCCAATTTTCCTAAAATTTTCCCCCAATTTCAACTTATTAACACAACTGAATTTGATTTCATCAAATTGTCCAATCAAACACTTCTAATTGTTGAAATTAAAATTAAAATTGAGATCCTACATCTTCATACGATTCAATAGCACTTTTAATTGTAAGTTTTAATGTAGGAACGATCTCGAATGGAGTTTCGTCGAAAAATAGACTCTAGAGAATAAGAGCTTCAATGACTCATTGTCGGGGTCACAGAGGTTCGAGCTTTCGATCTGGGAAGATAGCTCTCATCTTGAGGTTTATCGTATAATCAAGAATTGCATCAATTGATGTCAAATTGGATGAGAATTTTATCATCATACTTCTGTGGGTTCTCTCTCTAGCACCAGTCAGAAATTGTAGAGGGGAGCCGAATCGGCTTACCTTTCTGCTCTAATTCAGTTGTAGGAGGGTTGTGGAGGTGTTGGGAGGACTTGGTTTGGTCTGAGAAGGGCTTAAAATGGTCGATTTCAGCTTGGCCATAACAGGGCAGCTTCGGTCCACTGGAGCCGCTTCATTGTTCCATCACGTCGGCACTTCTTCGGCGACCCTAGGAGTAAACGGAGACTACAGGAATGTAGCTAACTTATCCCCTATTCTAAAGAACCCGACCTCACCTTGTTTAGCTTATAAAAGTGCCTAAGTCGGAGCTCTGGTTTGAGCTTCATCGAAAAATGGAGCAGTTGAGAGACAATGGATTTTTCAGGTGTGGAGAGGATGAATTGGGAGGAGGTCTTTATATAGGAAGCTCGAGGACTTCTTAGCCGTCCGATTGATGCCTTAATGGCGATCATTCATTGCCTGAAACTCCATGGCCGGAGACTTTACAACTTCATCGGTGTTGCGCTATTTTCTGGCGAGTGAACAATGCTGTCATCTGGAGGAAGAAGATGACACTGTTCCGAACTGGATCGGACCGGTCTGAACCAGGTTTAAAGCTTAAACTGGCCGGTTCACCTCTCTTTCGACCGAATTTTTCAAATCTAAAAATTTCTAAATTTATCTAAATTCATTTTCTATCCAATGGTGGCCTGAAATCTCAAATTTAAAATTTTTAAGCCACCTAGAAAAATGAATTTAGAATCCAGTACAATAGTGGTTCAAACAGGTACAAATCGGTTTAATCTGGTTCGGATCCGGTTCAACTGAACCGGTTTGGTTTTCATCTCTAATTCATTCTCAATTCCATTTCCATGACTTTTGGAACTCTTTGGGTCACTCGAGATCCATAAATTTCTCGGTTTTCCCTTTCTCTATCGGTTCCAGTTCATGAACCGACTCGGTTCATAAATTGGCTTAATCTAGTTGGATTCGATTCATCTAAACTGGTCTGATTTTTCTCTTCCAATTTGTCCTAAGGTTTTTTCCAAGGTTTTATGAACCCTTTGGATCACCCGGGAGTTGTAAATTTCCAAATTGCCCATTCCCAAATGATCAGGTTTATGAACCAGTTCAGTTTTCTTACTCGGTTTGACCGATTCTTTTTCCCGGTTTTTCTTGACTCAAAAGGGCAGGATTTTCATGTTTCTAATGTTTCTACCTCAATACTTAGAGAGGATCTTTCTCACCCTTTGGTTTTACTTCCAAGTATTTCCTCCTCACATTTTGATGAACTTGCTTTAATCTATTATGTTGTTGGTGATAGGTTTGAGTGTACTTCCCCTAGGTAAGTCAAGGTATGTTAGTCTTGAACATACTAGTGGTTGGGTGATTGACATCACTATGGATTATCATAGGGCATGTAGAAACTTATTATTTGCTATTGATTTCTAGGGAATGATTAATTGTTGGGTTGTAGTGCATGATATCACAATGCACAATGCTTTCATAGAAGTTTGATAGGTTTGGATTCAACGTAAGTCTCATTAAATGTTAGATTGTTACTTTGATCCCTTTAGGGTATGTTTTCCAATTTCTATGCTTTTATCTGTCCTAAGCATCCTCTTAATCAATGACACAACATATTTCTCTGACCAGCTAGAATGGCATCTTCATGTTATTTTAAGACTATGAATTCCTTTCCAGGTTAGCTCATCTCTATACCTCATATGTATGGTATTTCTTGTGTCTAGTTGCCTCTTTTTATTGGTGTTATAATAATTGAATGTTCCCCTTTTCATGAGGCCATTATTAATTTTCCCAAAGGTGAAATTTGAATGGGATACCTTGAGGCATATGGGATTTGGTAAATTCCTTCGTATGGATGGTGAATTTCACTTGATGAATCACATGACTTATTTTATTGATGTTGGTTTTTTGTTCTTTTAGGATTTCTTGGAGATGACTCACGGATTTGTTGGGGTTGTGCTTGATACTATTATGCCTATGTATTTTAATTTGTGCATCTCGTGAATTGGATTTTCCCAAGCCATAAGGGCCATTTTTTGTAGTAACATTTGGAGCATTTTATTTGGGCAGTAGATAGCTTAGTCCAGTCAAATATCCTTGTGCTTGATGGATATTAAAGAGACATTAGTGGGATATGTATTTAGATTTTTTGTATGGGCTTAAGCCCCATTCATTTATGTTGTTTGGGTCTTCAAAATTGTATGATAGGGCTTAGCCCTTTACTTCCCTTTATTTTATATTTTTATTGAAATTTGTACACCATTAAATTTTGTTTGATACAATTAATACAATCATTCATGTATAGTTGTGTGACTCCAACATCAACTTTATACTTATATACCTAAAGTGATATATTCATACATATACCAATATATGTACATATTTATAAAATTATTTATTTATTATTATTATTATTTAATTCGCCTCTTTTGAATTAAATCTTTTAATCTTAATTTAATTCATCCTAATTAAATCTCACTCAATATATCTCCCATGATTAAATTAAATCATACCAACATTTTTGGGTTCAAAGATGGCGGTATTATAGTAGGTCTTTACGTAAGTAAGCAAGAAAGAGTTGAGCACCCATATATATAAGAAATCTATGGGGTGGAGACCCTAACCTCACATTAGTTGGTTGGTAAAGAAATAAGAAAAGACAAGTTGAGTAATCCTGAATATAGGTAGGGCATCAATGTAGGTGTATGGTTAAACCTCCTCGTCAAACAAAGCGAATATGATACAAACCTTTTGTCATGCCGCGACTCAATTCATTGAACCCCAAGATAGATGGCCAGATAAAATAAGTCCTTGAAAAAATGGGCTATAAGAAAATTGTCCAACTAATGTCAATAAAAGCTTACATGAACCTAATCACCCTAAACCAAAAAATGAGTCCATGAAACAAAATTAAATACAACCTACAAACGTAGGATTACATGGACTCTAGTGTGAGCCCCTATAAAACCCGTCCTTGGGACCAAATAAAATTGAGAAAAAACTCGTATAGGTTTATACATGAAGAAATGAGTCATTTAATAAACGAAAAATAGTTAATGTGAGAAATTGAAAAATCTCAAATGCCCAAAAATTCACAATAAATTACAAGGAAGAACCGGGAAGTAGAAATGAGTATAGAATCGAACTGGTTCAGGGTGAACCAGACCCGAACCGGACCAAACCGGCATGAACTATAGTGAACCGATTCACAAATTCATTTTTCTAGTGTCTTAAAAATATTAATTTGGGAAATTGAGACCACCATTAGATGAATTTAGAAAATTTTAAATTTTAGAAAAAACGGTCGAATTGGGTCCGAACCGATTTACAAATTTTAGGCAGCGAACTCGGTCTGACTGGACCAGTCAATGGACAATAGACCGCGGTCAACAGTCAACGGATAGTTGGTGCCCTGTCAGCTGCCACATAAACACGCAGCCAATGGGAGGCTGCCATGTGTCCAGTCAACGGTCAGCTGGCGCCCCTTAGCCCGCCACATAAACACGAGCAGCCAATGAGAGGCCACCACGTATCCGGTCAACAGGTCAATAGCTAATGTGGCGGTCGTGCTGGCACTCCACGTCAGAAAAACTGACCAATTATAGCGCTCCACATGGCACAACCACCATGTCATCGTCTTCAACCTTCAGACGTTGAAAGAGAAGAGGGAGGAGAGAGAGTCGCTAGAAAAGCTAGAGTCTCCAGCAACTCAAAAAACTCTCTGGTCAGGTCGCCGACAGCTAAGTCAAAGGCCGAGTCTTATGCCGGCAGGTAGCCTGAACAGTTGCTGAGCTCCCTATATAAAGAGCACCCCTCATTCATTCTCAACATCCCACAATCGAGCGAAAAAGAAGAAGAGTACACTTTTCGAAGAGTTGTGACCCAGAGCTTGGGCGACGAGATTACCCAAGCCACATTGGGTGTCTTTGGAATCAGGAGGAAGTCCTCTACCTGACCCCACCTTCCATTCTGCTTGAGAGCCACCGAGGAGGAACGAGGATGCTTAAACAGTGTTTCCACCGAGGAGGAATGAGGAAGTCCTCTTGCTGCCTTCTTCGAGCCCTCCCTCGTCCAATTGCGGCTAGGCCAGACCCCCTACGCCCCATCTAGAGGTGTCTCGACCTTCCCCTTAGCTAAGAAGGCAAGCTCCTACCGCTGCCCTTCGCCGAAAAATACTACGCATGACCAAATTCTGTAAAAACTTTAACACTAAAATTCGCCCTGCTCAGGTCATCAATTGAAGTGTGGTTTGATCGATGGAGGATCCCTACGACGAGAGCAACATGGTGGTAACCAAAGCTCCGATCACTAGACTCTCACCGGTAAGATATTAAAGCTTCCTCTCTCTAGACTGTATTTTCCAGCAAAGCTCCGTTTGAGCTCATTTTCATGCCAAATTGAATGATTCAAAACTTGAAATGACAAAAAAATGTAGAGGAGATGATTTAAATCAAGAATGAGGGCAATTAACTAAGTTTCGAGGGTCAATTGAATGAAAATGTGATTCGGGGGGCCAAAATGCAAATTTTGAAAAGTTTGGGCAAATTGGAAATTTTTCAAAAATCGGGGACCAATTGGAAAATTGATAAAATTGAAGGTATTTTATGCAATTTCCTCCCAATTGAGGGTCAATTGGGCAAATTTGATCAAATGGAGGACCCATTTGTAAAATTTGATAATTTGGGGTCAAATTGAAATTTTGGGAAAGTTTGGGGCTAAAAGGTAAATTTTGAAAATTGAGGGACCCAAGGGCAATGGTGCTAAAATTTAGGACCGGAGAAGATACTTAGAAGACTTGGGGATCGAATTAAAGAAAAAGGGACAATTAAGGACTTACTGATAAATGCATAAGCCTTAGGGACCAAAGCACAATTAAAGTAAAGTATGAAGGCCTAAATGCAAATACGCAAAGAAATGCAATTCCTTAGTTCAATAACCTAACGAGAACATATGTGCCATGTAGGAGTAGACTACTCGAGCACCGACTTCCGAAAAAGAGACCACGAGACTAGACTCCGTCGGCACGACCACATCGAAATCATCGAGTGAGTGGGAACCGCTATGACATCTATTACGATTGGAATGACAATTCAACTTTGAAAACTATTTTCTCAGAATTAGCATCCCCTGACTGGGTGACTCTGCTTAAAACATTTGGGAGCTAATTACAAGCTTAGGCTCGAGATGCTAGTGGGTCCAAGTCTGATGGACACGGGCATGGACCCATCCATAATAGACATGTGATATATGATGCTAAAAGACCTGAATAATGGGAACCTTGCGTGATACCCATCAAGCCAAGCTGAGTTGTCGAGCTTGTTGGGTCAAACCGCTGCTCTGCCGAAGCCAAGTCGTTGAATCCGTTGGGCCAGTACGTGTGGGCCGAAGCCAAGCCAACATGCAGTTGTGCTAGAGGGCTAAAGATAAATGATATAATTCAAAATGATTATTGATTGTGCATGCCCTGTGATGTTCGGGCCACCAAGATAATTGACATGACGTAGTGATGGAGCCCAAGGACTGCTGGACGACCCAGGGAGCATATGGGCAGTTTCGTCGTTCAGTAGATTGTGAAGCTGAGGAGCTTCCTGCACATGGAGACCAAGGCAGTAGGGGAAATGAGGTCTCATCCCACTGAGTGGACATGGTGAAGTAATTGGGGGTTTGATGTGTCAGACTATTGATGTCCACTCAAACATCGGGTAGAGGTAGTATCCCTCTATCAGAGTGAACGGTAAAGGCGCTCTAGTCCACAAGTGGCATGGTCAAGTACCATTTTGTGAATGTGTGATCCCTCCTATGATATGAGGGTGACTGTTGATTTGAGAAACCCAAGAGGAAACTGTTGAATTATCAAATAATTGAATTTGCTAAATTGAGCATTCATAAAAGATTTTTCTCCCACTTATTGACTTGTCGAACTCATCCCCTCCCTCTAAACATTTTCAAGAAGGAACTCAACTCCACTAACTTTTCCTCCCGAGACCCCAAAACAGGTAAACAAATTTAAAAATTTTAGTTTTGTTTAATGTGGTCCAAAGAAAACATGACATGTAATACACCTGACTCTCTTGATCTCCCTGAGGAGCCCCTCTTCGAGACTCGAAAGAGTGGCAGGTTGTTCACCTATCCCCAGCCAAACCGGGTCGGAGTGTGACAACTTTGGTGGTATCAGAGCCTTTGTTTTCTTGGATACATTATCAAGACTTTATAACCTAAATACTAATTGAAGAAATTTTTAAACCAGCTATGACACCCAAGAGAGGAGTCAAAAGAACAAGGGCAACAACTGCTGATTCCGCTGGAAATCCCCTCCCGAAGGCAGAATTCCCGGGAGCTACCTTAGCCCCACAAGGCATTAGTTCAGAACACCAATGGTTGTATGAGAAATTTTTCAAGGTGTTTGGGGAACCCCACCTCAGTGATAAACCCCATTTGGACTATGAGTACTAGACCCACCAGGAGGAGGTCCAGTCACAACCCCCTTGTGCACCCTTCCACCCCTCTTTGGCATCCCTAGATACTTGAAGACGCTCCCACAATTGGGGTGGAAGCCCTTCTATGGGAAGAAGGAGGGCAGAGCCACCATGAACTAGTTGGTGAGCCTCAAGAAGCCTATGGGTATCATCAAGATACCCCAAGAGGAGATGGTTACGTTGGTCGAATTTTTCCTGGAGTCCAGCGCAAAGAGATGGTGGGATAACACCATGAGCCTCTTCCCAACCCCACCTACCTGGGAAGAGTAACTGGCTCCCCACCTCATCAACGAAAAGAAGATGGAATTCTTCTAACTTTGTCAGGGAGCCCACATGGTCTCGGAATATGAGACCACGTTCAATGAGCTATGACCCTTTGCCCCCGACCTAGCAGGACCAGCTAACCTTTGCTAGGAGTTTATTGATGGTCTCAATATGGATATAGAGATCGAATGGGGATTTTGGGATGCCCCCACCAACCTTGCTACCATAGTGGGCATGACGCATGAATGTGAACGGTTGGTCCAGATGAGGCATCGTCAGATGGAGATGGGTGGACATAGGGAGGATGGGGTATAGGGCAGCAGAGGAGGCCCGAGGGAATAAGGCGAGCCCCGATGGAGGAACCCACCAAGACTCCCCCAAAGGGAGGAGGGCCAACGTGGCCACAGGGAGATGGATGCACTCCCTCTAAAGAGAGGCCCCTATTGCCCCCGGTGCTAGAGAAACCATGAGGGAGCATGTGTAACATGCTACGGTTGTGGGCAGTTTGAGCACTACATTAGGAGTTGTCCGAAGGCACAGGAAAACACCTCGCGAAATGCTCTGCCACCACCACCCAGAAATTAAAGGGCACCCAACGAGGGACGGGAAGCACCCACAAGAGTTCTAGCTAGGGTCTACAATCTGACCCAAAAAAAAGCCCAGAAGGACCCAAGCATGGTGGTTGGTACATCCCAACCCTCCTCATAAGTCGAGTCTATAGTCAAAATCTTGTAATCCCCTTTTTGAAATTAATAAAATGCATTCTCTGAAAATTTTCGTTAATTCCCACTCAAGCTTCGTCAAAGTATTCTAAATGCATTCAAAAAGGAGAGATGCACCCTTTTTCACTCGAGGGCTGAACGATCTTTCGTCAAGGAAGCCCTAGTCCCGGAACTTCCAATGGAAACCTCCCCTCTCCTGCCACCCCTTCGCATCCTCACCCCTCTAGGAAAAACACTAGAAAGGCACGTGTACTTTAAGGCCTGTGAAGTACGAATAGAAAGGACCACCATTGAATCAGACCTGATTCCTCTTCTGCTACAAGAAGTAGACGTCATTTTGGGGATGAAGTGGTTAATCACACTTCAAGCTCATGTAGATTGTGGAAATAAAAGGATAACCTTCCATGCCTCTGAAAAGGAAGAGGCTGTATTTGAAGGGGACATAGGAAGAACCGAAATACACCTGATGTCATGTATGGATGCTCACAACTTACTACGAAAAGGATGTAAGGTATTCCTCACACATATCACTTGCAAGGACTTGCTAAAGAAGGGTCTAGAAGAGATTCCAGTGGTCAACAATTACCCGAAAGGTTTCCCGGAGGAATTACCTGGCTTACCCCCGAATTGCCAACTAGAAATCGTAATTGAGATAGTGCTAGACACCCACCCTATATCCCAAGCACCTTACCATATGACGCATGTAGAGCTCAAGGAGTTGAAAGACCAGTTGGATGAACTTTTAGAGAAAGGATTCATACGTCCAAGCTAGTCCTCGTGGGGTGCACCAGTGTTATTCGTCAAGAAGAAAGATGGAAGTATGCGGCTCTGCAATGATTACTGGAAATTGAACTAGGTAACTATAAAAAATAAGTACCCTCTCCCTAGGATAGATAACTTATTTGATCAACCTATAGTAGGGGTATCACCAACTAAAGATTCGGGAAGAGGATATACATAAAACTACTTTCCGATCACGATACGGGCATTACGAGTTCAGGGTAATGCCCTTTGGACTGACAAATGCACCTGCAGCCTTCATGGACATGATGAACTGGGTGTTCCAGCCATACTTGGACAAGTTCATGATCATATTTATAGACAATATCCTCATATACTCCTAGGTCAAAGAGGAACATCGAGCACACCTAGAGATAACCTTGAGCACCCTACGAGAATACCAATTGTACGCCAAATTCTCTAAGTGCGAGTTCTAGCTTTAAGAGGTGGGCTTCCTAGGACATATAATATCCAAAGGTGGAGTAAAGGTGGATCCGGCCAAAATAGAAACTATCTCAAATTGGAAAGCCCCCACCAACTCAACCGAGATCCGTAGCTTCCTCGGCCTCATTGAATACTATCGGAAGTTTGTGGAGGACTTCTCCAGAATAGCAGCTCCCTTAACTCGCCTCACAAGGAAGAGAGTGTACTACAAGTGGGACACCAAGTGCGAGGAGTCCTTCCAAGAGCTCAAACCTTAACTAACGATAGCTCTGGTACTGGCCTTACCCGATGTGGATGCTGGGGAATACATGGTGTATAGCGATGCATCCAGACAAGGACTAGGATGTGTCCTAATGCAATAAGGGAAGGTTATTACCTATGCATCACAACAGTTGAAGCCCCATGAGAAGAATTACCCCACCCACAACCTTGAGTTGGCTGCAATAGTGTTCACCATCAAGATATGGCACTACTATTTGTATGGAGTAAAGTGTCGCATCTACACCGATCATAAGAGCCTGAAATACTTCCTAACCCAAAAGGAGCTCAACCTATGATAGAGAAGGTGACTAGAGCTACTATTTGTATGACGATCGAGTATCACCCCAGTAAGGCCAACATGGTGGCAGATGCACTCAGCCGTAAGTACCACACGGAAGTGGCCTCAGTCAGTATCAGCTACTTGCCCTTACTAAGCTAGCTGTGCAACTTAAGGGTGGAGCTCCGCATGGACAAGGGCCAGGGTAACCTAGTAGCTAGCCTAGTTGTATGACCCGACCTAGTGGACCAAATATGACATTTACAAAAGGAAGATGAGGAACTTCGTCCCCATTGGGAGCGGAACGAGGACAGCCCAACGCAAGACATCGCAGTCAGGAGCGACGTGGTAATGACCTTCAAAGGGAGGGTCTAGGTGCCAAACAACCAGGAACTAAAAAGGTGGATACTGGAAGAAGCCCACGAATTGATGTACGCTATGCATATGGGCAGTACGAAAATGTATCGCACTCTAAAATAGGGACGTTGGTGGAAGGGAATGAAGATAGACATCGTGAAGTACGTGGCGAGATGCCTATCATATCAGCAAATTAAGGCCAAACACCAAAAACCCTCCGGATTGTTGCAGGCTCTCCCAATTCCAGAATGGAAGTGGGAGCACATCACCATGGATTTCTTGACAGGGCTGCCCGTAACAAGAAGGGGTTAGGATGCCATATGGGTTATCGTGGATCGGCTGACCAAGTCATCGCATTTCTATCCCATCCGGGTGACAGACCCGTTTGAAAAGCTCGTTGCCCTATACATGGGGGAGATTGTACGACTCCACAGGGTTCCTATAAGCATAGTATTGGACCGGGACCCGAGGTTCGCCTCTCGATTTTGGCCTAACCTGCAAGTAGCATTGGGAACCAGACTCTATATGAGCACAGCTTTTCACCCTCAAACAGATGGAAAGTTGGAACGGACCATCCGGACTCTAGAAGAAATGCTACGGACATGCGTTCTGACGATGAAAAAGAATTGGGAGGATTACTTGTGCCTCATGGAATTCACGTACAACAACAACTACCAAGCCAACATCCAAATGGCACCTTATGAAGCGCTCTATGGATGAACTTGTCACACACCCTTATTTTGGGAGGAGGTAGGAGAAAGGAAACTCGAGAAAGTTGAGTTGATAGAGGACGCGTCGGAAAAGATCCGGATCATAAGGTGCCAACTTAAGGCAACCCAAGACAGGAAAAAAAGTTATGCCGACCACCAGAGAAAGGATCTAGAATTTGAAGATGAGGATAGAGTATTCCTAAAAGTGTCACCATTGAAAGGGATACTCAAGTTTCAACAAAGAGAAAAGTTGAAACCAAGATATATTGGCCCAAATGCCATAATTCGAAGGGTTGGACCTGTAGCATACCAATTGGAGTTGCCTCCAGACTTATAGAGTATCCATGACGTCTTCCACATGTCCCTACTGCGAAAGTATGAGCCCGATCCTAGCCACGTGCTAGATGAGCCACCATCGAATATCGAGGAAGACCTGGCCTACGAAGTGGAACCCATCTGGATCCTCGACCGACGTGAGGGGAACCTCTGAAACAAGAGTATTCCCATGGTGAAGATAATTTAGCAAAATGGTCAAGTGGAGGAAGAAATGTGTGAGGTCGAGTCAACAATAAGGAATAGATATCCGCAATTATTTGATATGTAATAGTTTTGAGGACAAAACTCCTAAAAGGAGGGTAGAGTTGTAAAATTCGTCCTTGGGACCAAAGAAAACTGGGAAAAGACCAATATAAGTTTATACATGAAGAAACGAGTCATTTAATGAACAAAAAATAGTTAATGTGGGAAATTGGAAAATCCCAAGTGACAAAAAATTACAAGAAAGAATCGAGAAGTGGAATTGAGGATAGAACTAAACCGGTTCGGGGTGAATCAGACCCGAACTAGATCAAACTGGCATGAACCATAGTGAACCGGTTCACAAATTCATTTTTCTAAATGGATTAAAAATGTCAATTTGGGAAATTGAGACCACCATTAAATAGAAAATGAATTTAGAAATTTTTTAATTTGAGAAAAATGGTCGAATCGGGTCCGAACCAACTGATTTACTAATTTTGGGCAACGAATCTGGTTTGATCGGATCGGTCAACAGATCAGTCAACGGATCGGTCAGTGGACAATAGACTACGATCAACTGTCAATGGCCAATGGACAGCTGGCGCCCTGTCAGTAGCCATGCAGATAAGGGCAACCAATGGGAGGCAGCCACGTGTCTGGTCAACGATTAGCTAGCGCCCCGTCAGCCCCCCACGTAGACACGAGCAGCCAATGAGAGGCTGCCATGTTTTCATTCAACGGGTCAACAGCTGATGTGGCGATTGAGCTGGCACTCCACGTTAGAAAAACTGACCAATTATAGCGCGTCACAAGGCATGACCACCACATCATCATCTTAAACCTTCAAACTCTGACAGAGAAGATGGGGGAGAGAGAGTCGCTGGAAAAGCTTGAGTCTCTAGCAACTTAAAAAACTCTTTGGTCAGGTCACCGACGACCGAGTCGGAGGCCGAGTCTTATGCCGATGGGTAGCCTTAACAGTTTCCAAGATCCCTATATAAAGAGCACCCCCTCATTTGTTCTTAGCATTCCACAATCGATCGAAGAAGAAGAATAGTACACTTTCTGGTGAGCTGTGAACCAAAGCTCTGGTGACAGGATTTGTCTCAACCTCCGAAGCCACATTGGGTGTCTTGGTAATTAGGAGGAAGTCCTCTACTTGACCCTACCTTCCATTTAGCTTGAGAGCTACCGAGGAGGAATGAGGAAGCTCAAACAATGTTACCACTCATCGGCCGGAAAATAGCTAGCCTCATGCCGTCTACTTCGAGCCCTACCCTAGCCAATTTCGGCCAAGCCAAACCCTCTATGCCCCACCTGGAGTTGTCCTAACCTTCCACTAAGCTAAGAAGGTAAGCTCCCTTCATTGCCCTTCACTAGAAATCACTATGCACAGCCGAATTCTACAAAAACTTTAACACTAAAATTTGCACTACTCAGGTCATCAATTAAAGTGTGGTTTGATCCATGGAGGATCCCCACAATGAGAGCAACATGGTGGTAACCAAAGCTCCAATCACTGGACCCTCACTGATAAGATATCGAAGCTTTCTCTCTTTAGACTATATTTTTCGGCGAAGCTTTGTTTGGGCTCATTTCCTAGCCAAATTGAGCAATTCAAAGCTTGAAATGACGAGAAAAACATAGAGGAGATGATTAAAATCAAGAATGAGGGAAATTAACCAAGTTTTGGGGTCAATTGAATGAAAATGTGATTCAAGGGGCCAAAATGCAAAATTTGAAAAGTTTGGCCAATTTGGGAATTTTGCAAAAATCGGAGGCCGATTGGCAAATTGATAAAATTGAGGGTCTTTTTATGCAATTCCCTCCCAATTGAGGTTCAATTGGGAAATTGGATCAAATGGAGGACTAATTTGCAATTTTTGAGAATTTGGGGTTAAATTGCAATTTTGGGAAAGTTTAGGGCTAAATGGCAAATTTTGAAAATTGAGTGACCCAAGGGCAATGGTGATAAAATTTAGGACTAGAGAAGATACTTAGAAGACCTGGGGACTGAATTAAAGAAAAAGGGGCAATTAAGGACTTAAAGATAAATGCACTAGCCTCAGTGTAAACCTCCCATCGGAGTTAAGGAAAAACCGAGAAAGAACTGGTTAAACCGAGTGAGAAAATTGAACTGGTTCACAAACCCTGATCACCAAATAACAGGCAAATTAGGAAATTTACAACTCTCGAGTGACCCAAAGAGTCATAAAAACCTTGTAAAGGGATTTTAGGATAATTTAGGAAAGAAAACCAAACCGGTCCAAGTGAACCAGATCCAAACCGGATTGAATTGGTTTGGACCGGTTTGAACCACTATTGAACCAAATGCTAAATTCATTTTTTTAGGTGGCTTAGAAATTTCAAATTGGAGAATTGAGGCCACCATTGGATAGAGAATAAATTTAGATAAATTTACAAATTGTTAATTTTAAAAAACTCAGTCAAATCATCCCTGAACCGGTCGGTTTAAGCATTGAACCCGGTTCAAATCAATTTGGTTTGTAACAGTGTCGTCTTCTTCCTTCAAATAACAACATTGTTCACTCGCTAGAAAATTGAGCAGCATCGGCGAAGATGAAAAGTCTCCGGCCAAGGAGTTTCATGCAATGAATGACCACCATTAAAGTGCCAATCAGACAGCCAAGAAGTCCCTAGGCTTTCTATGTAAAGATCCCCTACTCATTCATCATCCTCACACCTGAAAACTCCATTCTCTCCCTACTGCTCCATTTTCTGGTGAAGCTCAAACCAAAGCTCTGACTTGGGCATTTTTCTAAGACAAAGAAGGCATGGTCGGGTTCTTTAGATTTGGGGAGAAGTTAGCTACACGATTGTAGTCTCCTTTCGAAGCTTTCTCTCTCTAGGTCCAGTTTTCCGATGAAGCTTTGTTTGAGCTTATTCCGGCGTCAATTCATGCGATTCAAAGTGCAATTGAATTGTATGGATGTGTAGTAACTCAATTTCACCTTCAATTTCAACAATGAACCTCGATTTATCGGTTAATTTGATGAAATCAAATGCGATCAGATTGAAAGGTTGAAATTGGGGGAAAATTTGGGGAACTTTTGGGAATTTCAAAAATTCGAGGGACTAAAGTGCAATTTCCTAAATTTGAGGGCCAATTGGGCATGAAAAAGATGTTGGAGGACCAATTGGTCAATATTTGGAATTATTGGGGCCAATTTTACCATTTTTGTAAAGTAGGGGCAAAATGATAATTTTGGAAAAGTTGGGGACCAAATTGGGAATTTGGGAAACTTGAACCCCTTTTTGTAATTTTGAATAAATTAAGGTCACAAAGTAAAATTTTGAAGTTTTAGGACTCAATTTGGTAAAAATTTGGTATTAGGGGCCAAAAGTGAAAGAAAAAGATCTTTATGGATCTAATTGCAAATAATTGAAAAGTTTAAGTATTTTATCCATTTGTGATGAATGAATGCTATTAGGCCAAAGGATATTTAACAAGGATATTCATATTGTCACGCCCCAACCCGGTTTGGTCAGATCCCCATGAGCAACCCACCACTCTCCTGGTTTATTAAGGGTTTTCCCCTTTTTTAACCCGGGAGAAGTAAGGCGTCCTTTAAACATGTAACTTTCCTGGAAAAACATTAAAAAAAATTGCATTAAATTTTAAACTTTACATACCTTTCTTGCATATGTGACTAATAGGAGATATTTGGGTAGGTTTCCCTTGGTTACCTAAAAAGGGATATATGGAAGGGGGTGAGTTCAATGACGCAGTGAATAGGTGTTTAAAGTTTGACTTTTAGAAAAAAAAAATATTTGAATTGGAGTGTGCTAGACTCCTTATTTTATTTTAAAATAATTCATCCTCAAAATATCGGTTTTCATAGCCATTTATCAATCCTCAATCATAATCAGTGTGTTTATCAACTAACACACACCCTTCATCATGAAGGGAACACACATTCGTAGGGCAGCACATCCACTGCACCCACATATGGCGTCAGAGGGACTTTACCGGCCACCTAGATAGAAGTACGTCAACTTCTACCCTGAGAATGAGTGCATGTACGCAACATCCGATCCTCAATCATGTAAAGAAAACTCTATGTTTGTATGAGTACAGAGACCTCATCCCGACCCCACCCCGGTCTCAGGTGCATGAAGCTACGTCGATCTTCCCTGACTGCTAGCACGACAATCTACCCTTATCTCCACCATGTCATCCAGTAGCCCCTAGGATGCATCACTACCCCTCTTGGGCATCATGAAGGTCCCATACCTCAGTGCATGCACAAAACAATAATTTTCCACATAAGTCATTTAATTTGTGGAATCACTGGTCCAATGGCCCTGACCCTCAACTCGACCTGCAGCTATTTGTCTCAACTGGTCCGTCGACCTGTCATGTCGCACTATCACCAGTCCATCGAGTATGTCGGTCCTATCTTGGTACCATGGCCAAAACAATCATTCATTTTAAGTTTTCATGGTTTAAACTCATGTTTGTTTATGAGCTCCTACTCGTGCCAACTAGTCATGGGCCTACTATACGAGATTTTCAAAATCGAGCATATTAGCCCCCAAGTTCCAAAATCGACGCGTCCGGCCTATCTGAGCTATTCAAGCTCCGGTAAAGAAGGTCTCCAAAAAAGTTTAAGCAGTGGCACACAGTCAGGGGAGAGCACTTTTGACAAAATAATCTTTTATTCTATCCATCACACCAACTGGGTGTGAGGACATCTTCGCTTATAATCGATTAGCGAGTTTTCTACTTCCTTTTAGGAAGTTCATCATACCAGCCGGGTATGATCTAATTACAGCCGTTAAATAGTTTTTTCGTGTAATTTCCACATCACTCCTCTCAGATGCGATGGTTAAAATACCACTTAGTAGTGGATTTTTATTTTCGAGGTGCTTATCAATCCAACCGGTATGATATAAAAAACCCACTCACCTGATAACGCAGTGATTTTCTCTTAATCGGTTCTTTGTCTCCACGCGAGCTTGTCCTTGTTGGAATTCCCGGTACTTCATGTTCCTACATGATATAAACATCCATATTCCTTATCCCTTGGCCTAATAGCCTTCATTCATCGTGAATGGATGAAATACTCAAATATTTCGATTTATTGCAATTAGTTCCCTAAAGTTATTTTTCTTTAACTTTAGGTCCCTAGAGCCGATTTTTCCCCAAATTGAGTCCTGAAACTTCTAAAATTCACATTAGGACCACAATTTATTCAAAATCACAAAAAGGGGTTCAAGTTTTCCAAATTTCCAATTTGGTTCCCAACTTTTCCAAAATTACATTTTGCCCCTACTTTACAAAAATGGTAAATTTCACCCCCAAAAATTCCAAAAATTGACCAATTGGTCCTCTAGCATCTTTATCATGCCCAATTGCTCCCCAATTTTATGAAATTGCACTTTAGTCCCTCAAATTTTTCCCCAATTTCAACCTTCCAACTCAGCTGAATTTGATTTAATCAAATTGACCAATCAAATGAGTTTAATTGTTGAAATTGATGTTAGATTGGAGTTCCTACACCTCCATATGATTCAATTGCACTTTCAATTGCACGATTTGATGCCGGAACGAGCTCAAACATAGCTTCACCGGAAAACTAAATGTATAGAGAGAAAGATTCGAAAGCTTACCGTCGGGGGCACGACTGTCTGAGCTTTCAATCTGGGTAGACAGCTCTTGTCCTAAGGTTCTTCCTAGGATTAAGAATCACCTCAATTCATGTCGAATTGAGGGAGAATTTGGTTAGTAAAGATCTATTGGTTCTCTCTCTAGCACTGATCAACATTTACAGAGGGGAGCCAAATTGACTTACCTTTCTGCTCTAATTCAGCTGTAGGAGGGATGTGGAGGTGTTCGGAGGGCTTGGTTTGGCTTGAGAAGGGCTCGAATTGGCCATTTTCAGCTCAGCCAAAACAGGGCAGCTTCGGTCCGCCGGAGTTGCTTCACTGTTCTATCATGTCGGCGATCCTCGAAGCAAATGGAGACTATATGCGTGTAGCTAACTTTTCCCCAAATCCAAAGAACCCAACCATGCCTTCTTTTGCTCAGAAAAATGCCCAAATCAGAGCTCTAGTTCAAGCTTCACCAGAAAATGGAGTAGTAGGAAGAGAGTGGAGTTTTTATAGGATGTGATCTTGATAGGAATATGGCCCCAATAAAAGTAACCAAACAAACCTGCGCTACCATAGAAACTAAGGAGAATCCTATTCCAGTTAAGGAAACTAAATTAGGGAATCAAGAAATCTAGGAGGACTCTTAGAGTGATCCTTTGGCAAAGAAGACTCCACAAGAAAACTTTCAAGGTATCCACTTAGGTCCACGTAATTACAGGTATGAATGATAGGGACACTGCGTGAAGAAGTGCCCAACCCTACTAAGGACAGGTATCAAGTTAACCTCTAGGGGGATAGGACAGGTAATGGAGGACTGTCCCAAACCCCATGGATTTAGGGCCATACTTCCCGAGAAACACGTAAACTACCAAAAATCCAATGCCACGGACGGTAGGAAGGACCGACAGTAGGACCTTGAGAAATCATAAATAGAGTATAATATAGGTGAAGGGAATCTTCCCTTACAAGAGAGCTATATGCCATCTAGGAGCAAAGAAGGAAGCACCACCACCAAAGAAAACAAGCCCCGAATGTTGAGAGACAAATAGGATGCCTCGGGATAGCAAGGAGTAACCTACTATGGAAAAGTAGAGGAGCCAAGAAGAATCTAGCGAACAGATGTAACTAGTAATTGTGGGAGGACCAGAAAGGAAAAGAAGGATTTGGGGAGAACCAAATGACTACTGTGGCCAAATGTTGGAAAAGAAGGATAAAGGAAATCCTTAAGGGAAATTATGGCCGAAAACAGAATGGGGACCATACTCAAGCCATGAGGAGGATTAAGTAAGCCTCACATAAAGAGGTCTTGAAACAAACTGTGTTTGAACCCTTCTCAAGGAAGAAAACTTGTGCAGGATACAAGTAGAATTAAGGAAATGGTACAAGGATGTACCACCAAATTCCTCAGGAAGGGTACACGGGAAGGACGACGTCAAAGGATGTCATTGAATGATTAGATACTGCCAAATGATGAATGAAAAAGGAATTCTGGGAGAAAGGAATGGAATCCTACCAAGGAAGGAAGCCCCAGAAAGGCATACGTATCCCAACTAAGAGGTAATGGAACCAACCGAAATGGAAAGAAAGATACGCTCACCAATAAAATGCTAGTTGAGATGGAAAGATCAAGTACAAAGAAAAAGTACTCATGAGGGCCCAAGAAGTAAATTAAACCCAAGGAACGGGTAAATAGGATAGTAGCATCAAAAGATGTCGTAACAAGTAGGAACAGGTGGACTACAATAATAAGGGAATAAAGAAAAGAACATATGAGAAACCTTGGAGAAGTAAGCCCTCAATTAAGAAGTGAATTAGGGAAACGATCACTGACATCAGGACCGATCGTCCACGCTCACTTAATGAAGCCTAAAGGATGGATGGATGGGCATAGAGTGTAGTACACGAAATAAGACCAATAATTAGAAATTTCTCATATAAAGAATAAGGGATGAAATGGAATTTTAAGACGAGGAAAGATTCAAAGTAGGCAAATACTTCAATATAGAAGGAGTTGTAAGGAAATGGAGAGAGAAACCTTCAAGGAATGGTAAGAAGGTTGAACATGTATCTCCTAAGATTAAAATCTCTACTTTGAGGGACAAAGTAGAGAATGAAACCATAAGAAGGGAACTCCCCAAACAAAGCAATCAACACATAGACCAAAAAGGGATCAACTCAAAATAATGAATCGTGAAATGGACATGAGCAAGTAAGAGTGGATTAAGGAAAATGAAAGTCCTTGAATAAAGGACACCACTAGAGAAGAGGAAGGACCTAAGAAGGGAAGAATCCTAGTGTATCGGTAAATCATATGAAAACCCAATAATTAGAACTGGAAAGACCCAATAAGGAAGTTTGGAAAAGACGAGTGGGTAAGGAAAACTGACACGATTATGTAAGTTGATTGAATAATGGTAAAGGTGGTTGAGGAATACTACCAAACGACAAGAGAGATGAAGTTATATGATCCCTGAAAGGTTGGAAAGTTGAGAACAACCGTTATGAAAGTGTTCTAAAATTTTAAAATGGTCAAAGATAGGTTCTAGAGTATATCATGCTATAAGGGGCATGTAAGCCCAACAGCCCCGAGGAAAAATGTGACTCAAGTAAGGAAGAGTCAGTTGGTAAGCATGATGAGGTTAGACATAATTTTGACCAAAGTTATAATCAATGACAGATGAAGGAAGGGTCAAAATAGGACGAATGGGTAATAACACCGAAACCTATGAAAACAAGTACGTAATGTTCAAAAGAAAATCGAGCTAAGGGTTTCAACGATGAAGAGAATAACTAAACACAGAAATGATTTGACATCTTGGAACTCTCAATCCTAAAATCTTGAGTAAGAACCTCAAAGGGAAGAATCTTTCCATAAGTAAAGGAAGATGTGAACCTAAGGATATACATTTGGACTAGTGGGCAAGACATGCCTAGTTATGATAAACTCCATGGAGGAAGTAAACAATGTAAAGAAAAATAAATTCCTTAAATGCGTGATTTAAAGGGGCTAAGTGAAAGAACGACCGAAGTATTAACATGTACAAGTTGACATTAAGGGAAGTTTATCCCGGAGTGAAAAATGCTAATCAAGTTTTGGGGACAAAACTCCTAAAAGGAGGGGAGAGTTGTAAACCCTGCCCCTTTGCGATAAGAAAATCGAGGAAAGAACTAGTTAAAACCAAGAGAAAGAACTGAACCAATTCACGAACCCCAATCGTTAGAGAAAGGGAATATTGAGAAATTTACAAATCCCAAGTGACCTAAAGAGCCATAAAAGTCATGGAAAAAGACTTTGGGATGAATTGGAAGAGAAAACCAAACCAGTTTAGGTGAATTGAACCTGAACCGGATTGAACCGGTTTCAACCACTATTGAACCGGTTTCTAAATTCATTTTTCAAGGTAGCTTAGAAAATTCAAATTGGAGAATTTAAGCCAACATTGGATAGAGAATGAATTCATAAATTTTTAATTTTGAAAAATCAATCGAATTGAGCTTGAACTGGCCGATTTAAGCATTAAACTCGATTCAGGTGCGGTCTCATTCAGAATAGTGTCATCTTCTTCCTTTAGATGATAGCATTCTTCACTCGCCAAAAAATCGAGCAGCACCGGCGAAGATGAAAAGTCTTTGTTCAATGAGTTTCAAGCAATGAATGATCACTATAAATGTGCCAATTAGACAGCCAAAGAGTCCCCGAGCTTCCTATATAAAGAGTTTCTCCTCATTCATTCTCCTCACACCTGAAAACTCCTATCACTCCCTATTGCTCCATTTTACGGTGAAGCTTGAACCAGAGCTCCGACTTTGGTATTTTTCTAAGCCAAAGAAGGCGAGGTCGGGTTCCTTAAACTTGGGGAGAAGTCAGCTACTCAATGGTGCTCACCATTTGATCCAAGGATTAACGGAGAAGTGCTGGCGTAAACAAACAGTGAAGTAGCTCCAGCAGACTGAAGCTGCCCTGTTTCGGTCGAGCTGAAAACGGCTAAATTGAGCCTTCTCAGGCCAAACCAAGATCTACTAATACTTCTACAGCCCTCATATGATTGAATTAGAGCTGAAAGGTAAGCCAATTTGGTTTTCCTTGGTAATTTTCAATTAGTGTTAGCGAGAGAACTAGTGAAACTTCACTGAACGAATTCTCTCTCAATTTAACATGAATTGATGTGATTGTTGATTCTAGTAGAAATCTCAAGACAAAAGCTATCTGCCCCAATCGAAAGCTCGGAACGTCGCACCCCCGATAAAGCTTTCGAAGTTTTCTCTTTTTTAAGTCTAGTTTTCTGACGAAGCTCCGTTTGGGCTTAATTTGGATCCAAATGATGTGATTCAAAGCTCCATTGAATTGTGTATAGTGTAGGAACTCAATTTTACCTTCAATTTTAACAATTAAGCCCGATTGAATGGTCAATTTGATGAAATCAAATTCAGCCAAAGGGGAAAAATAAAAAATCCATTGTTGATGGTTACTATTATTCCAATAAAAAAACCAAGTACATTGACTCCTTTAGTTGTAGTATTTTGACAGCAGTACAACCAAGTTTTGTTAGGCTTCAATAAAATTGGTTGATTCTTCAAATTATAGGCATTCCCATTGGAAATGGCGAAAATCGTTGTAATTAAAGCATTATATTTGAGATTTAGTTTGTACAAACCTGCCTCAATCACATCCACTTCCTCAGGAAATTACTTCCTCTTGAGAGTTCTCCCGGATGTCCTTTGCCAATGTATGAATTTCCACATGTTATGTCTGTACTTGAAACTTTCAGTAATTGATCTTTTCCCATTTTACAATAATATTTTTTTGTTCATGAGTAGTAAATTGTTCAATAGCTTCATCAAGACTCAAAGGTGTCTATCTCATTTGATTATTCAATTAAACAAGTGAAATAGTTGAATTTGGATGCCAAGATAATGGTATTTTCTCAACTTGTATCCTTTTGAGTCATACTCTCCATACGACTTTCTTTTTGTTGATCACCATAATAACTTTTGAGAAATATTTTTAGTTATTTCTCCTTCTTTCATACTAATAAACTCAAATTTGTTTCTTTAGTGCAAGAAATTGTACATGTCTTCTTTGTTCAAACATTGATACTCCAGCCGCATAGAGTTCCTAATGGTCTTTGAATTGTACTTATCTAGAATAATTTCCATAATACTCCTTCCAATAGATGCAAAAAGAAAATGTTCCGCTTAACACATCCTCATAGTTTGTTCAGCTCCTTGATAAGTTCCATTTCCTCGTCTGTTCCTTCGATCACCTTAGGAATCCCATCCTCCACTAATTCCTATAGGTCTATTAACCATAAGAAGAAGTTTTACATGATAAGAGACCACAGCTAGTAAAAGCCATCAAAATTGGAAAGAATGAATTGTGTGAAACTGGTTTGGTTTGCTCCATTTTATGTTCCTTCAATTTATCTTTTTGTGATCGTGCTTTGAGAATTTTAATGTAGACTATTTTGTTTCATCGGTCACTTTCTTCACATAATATTGATCTTGTTTTCTTGCCTTTGTATGTTTAGCTGTTGGTGATCCTATTTACAGTATTTAATTATTTGCAGTCAAAGTATATGTGAAGTACCTTGCATTTTAAGAAAGTCTTTCTTGATGATGAAGATAACCGTAAGTCAGGCACCATTAACCGTACAAATTTGAAATATCATCATATTTCTGTTTAGAAATTCAGTTACAGGCATGACATGCTAGGCACAATGTCTGAGCATCGCCATAACCGTGGAAGAGGTAGGTATCGAGCAAACAAGACATGAATTGTACACTGTTTCTACTAACTAGTAATGGAGGGGAGATCTTGAGAAGTAGAGTAAATACTAAGGTCATATTACATTTGTAAACGTTATCTTTCATGGGATACAACGAGAGGGTGAGAACCAGGATGCCCTTGCAATAACTGGATTACCCTTTTTCTTATGGAATGAATATAAGAATGAATTCTAACAATCTTTGAACGGAGATAGTAACAAGTCAATAGGGGAAGAAAGCTTGAACATACGAGTCTTTGATGCTGTTATATGCCCCATATTTGTTTCCTTCAGTTTACCTCCCTTTAGGGTTAGCAATCTGTGAGAAGATATCAGGCGAGTTACGGTCCTCCAGCTCTTGGCTCAACTCGTGCTCGCTCCCGAGGCTCAGGTTGCTTATATGGAGCCTGATATTCTTGTTGTCTTCCAGGCTGATCTCATCGAAGTCACTGGTCCTCTCCCTGGTTGAGCGGGTCGAGCCATCGGCACTCTCCTGCAGTTGGAGGGCGAACTCGAGATTCCAAAGGACGTCCCCCATGGAGGGGCGCTCGATCCCGGAATCCAACAGGCACTTCTGGGCCGTATCAGCGAACTTCTTGAGGCACTCAGGGTTGATCTTCCCCTTAATATTTGGGTCAATGATGGCCTCCAGGGTGCCCTTCCGGTGGCAGTGCTGGGCCCAGTCAGCAAGGCTTACCTGTAGGGACCGATCCAGGAATTTAGTTCAAGAGTGCAAAAGTATACAAGGAACTATACAAAAGAATTAATGTAATGTGATATATATTAAGTTAAATCATATATAGAACTTGATAAAAATTATCTTGGTGGATGCGCAACATATCCATCCATGGTCACCTGCTCCTTGGGGAGGTTAGGGTTGAGGGCCGGCCGGGCACAGAGGGCCTCGAAGAGGACGACCCCGAAGGAGTACACATCGGACTTCTCAGTCAGTTGTTGCCTCCTGAAGTACTCGGGGTCTAGGTATCCGAAGCTCCCCTTCACTACGGTGCTTACGTGGTCCTTGTCCATGTTGGGCCCCGTCTTCGATAGCCCAAAGTCGGAGACCTTGGCGACCCAGTTCTCGTCTATGAGGATGTTGGTGGTCTTGACGTCCCGGTGGATGATTGTGTACCTTGCTCCGGTGTGGAGGTAATGGAGCCCCCTTGCAGCTCCGATGCATATCTCGAGCCGCTGCTTCCACGACAGCTGAGGGTTGTTGCCCTTATAAATGTGCTCCCTCATTGTCCCTCTTGCCATGTAATCATATACAAGACACATCTCATTGTCTTCCTCGCAGTAGCCTATAAGGGACACTAGATGCTTGTGCCTTAGCTTGGAGAGCATCTCGACCTCTGTCTGGAACTCGTTCACGCCCTGCTCCGATTGTGGGTTCGACCTCTTGATCGCGACCTTGGTGGTCTTGTCGATGACTCCCTTGTAGACTTTCCCGAACCCTCCGATCCCAATGACGTTGGACTCGTCGAAATTCTTCGTGGCCTGTTTAATCTCGATCAGTGAGAACCGGCGACTGAGACCTTGGGCCTCAGATGAGAGGTGGCTGTTCGCGGAGGTGTGAGACTTGCTGCCGGTTGTGTGCGAGAAGCCGGAGGAGATGGGAAGCCAGCTGGTGGTATAGGAGTCCACTCCTCGGGCCCTCCTCTTCCTCATATACACTGATATGCAGATGGCTGCCATGACCCCGAAGGCCGCCGCCCCACCGGCGGCCCCTCCAATCACATCGATGTTGCTGCTGGCTTTGGAGAAGCCGTTGGCCTGCTTGTTTGCATCAGCAGCTGCGTCCGCCTCGGCCTTGAGAAGCATCTCCGAGGGCTGCGGGTTCGGACCCGCGAGGCTCCCCATCGGGCCACTCATCTTGAAAATCTCCAGCCCATTAAGAACCGCATCGTAGAACTCGGGTGGTTGGCCCGCATCGACCGTGGGATGCAGCGCCAAGGTGAGTACATCATCGCCGGCTCTGTCGGAGACATAGATAGCATAGTCCTTATACACAGGCACTAACGAATGGGTGGCCCAGCCAATCACATCAGCCCCCGTCTGGGCCGTTTGGTTGTTGATGTAGATATTGAAAACCCTCTGGTTCACCCTTTCAGCGAGGTAATCACAAAAGTGGAGCCTCAAAATGTAGGTGAAATTTGCATCGACTTGGAATTGCCAAGTCAAATTGTAGTTTTTGTTGAGATTCCCATCAAAGCCCATCGACCTGGCTGTGCTATAGACGTCCAACGGAGCGATATCCACGAACGACTCATCGTAATCGATCTTCTCCGAGGTGTTCTTCATGGTTGCAATCCCGGCATTCGCCCCGTAGAGATAAGGGGTGTCATCATACCAAGTCCTCAGCACCGAGTCGTTCGTTGGTGCGATGAATTGGCCACCCACATTTAGCCGGTACATGGTCTGTAAGCTCGCGCTCTTAACATCTACTGGTTGGTCCTTAAACCCTACCGTCTGGGCCGATGTAAACAGGTCCGGGATCGCGATAAGCTCAATCCCATTGACGAATGCATACGAACCCTGGTGCTCCTTAGACGGCGTGAATGTCATGTTGATCACACCCGTGCTAGCCAATGCAAGGGAGTACTCCTTCACAATGTATGCCTGTGTTAGGGCTCTGGCAGTCTCGGAAGCGCTAAAGTTCTTAAGAAGCTGGACCCCATTGGCCATTACGTCAAAATAGGCATCATTGGAGTCAAGGGTGCCATAGGTTGCTGGGTAGAAGTGGAGCCGGATCCAGTACCGCTTACTGGCGGTTGCCTTAAGCGTGTAGGTCGCCTCGGCTGTGAAGATCCTTGCGGTCATGTAGGGGATTTCGGAGGGAAGAGACGGGTCCTGAAAGGAGGCCGTCGAAGGGGTAGAGCTCGAGGAGATGAAGTAGTTGGTGTCGGGCACCCATTCCCTTCCATCAGCATCCTTGCCCTTATCGCCGGTTCCACAGGTGAGGACCAACTTCGACTCAGCCCCCGAAACCGCAAGAGAGTTCAAGAGAATTGAAAGTGATAGTAAGGAGAGTAACTTTGGGAGGTTATTGAACATTATGTCTTTTATTTTAGGGATTGAGAATGAAGGTGTAAAGTAAAAAACTCGGCGTACAAGGAGAACCGGGCTCGAGTCTCTTTTTATTTTTTCCCTGTACGCCGCAACGGATGTCTCGAGGAATGCTCGCTGTTCTACTTCAACTTCAACCGGTGGGGAGGATGTGGGGAGAGCTCTCCATGGATGAATTAGAACAAGCTCTTCTGTCTCTGGATCTCACATGTGGATGAGACCAGAAAAAGAGGAACAAAAAAGGATTGAGGTGAACTTTTTTTTCCTGGTGTATCTTTGACGGGGGCAGTCAGCCTCCTGTCCTTTGGGAAGTACTCCCTAATTCTCTTCCCATAATTGGGAAGGATTTGAGCCAGCAGATGGTTATGGATTTCATCGGTCCAGGAGAGACCTTTGGGATTCCCTAATAAGTTTGAACAGCAACAACAACAACTAAATTTAGGATCTATGTCCCTATAATGTCTCCCTCCCATGAGTTTCGAGAGGTGTTAAATGAGTTAATCTGTTCTTGGAATTTGAAGCTGGGTTCCAAGATGAAAAATCCTGTATCCTAACACCACCAAATAAGTTAATCGGTCAAATTTGCAAAAAAAAAAAACTATAAAGGTTAAATTCTTAATTTTATCATGTGAAAATATGGAATTTAATATTTATGTTAATTTTAGTTTGGATATCAATATGTTATTATTCTATATAAAATAAGCATTAGATGAATATTATTTTTAGTAAAATAATTATGTAGAAAACCAATATCTATATTGTACACAAATTTCATGATACATTAGATACTATATATATATATATATATTTACATACTATAGATAAAATAATCTTGTAGAAAAAGTGGCTCTCCAAGCAGCTGTCGATGTGCGAGACGCCCAGGACATTGCGTGGGAAAGGTGGCGGCGGGAGATCCTCGGCCATGGGAGGAGGAATGGTGCCAACGGCCTCGTCACCAATGAAGGGGGCGGCGCTGACAGTGCCACCACAGATGATGACCTGAACGAGCTCAAGAGGTGCATGGAGCAAGGGTTCAGCTTTGAGCAGGAAGATGGTCAGCATTTCTGTAACACCCTCTCTGCACTTGACCTCTATTTCGCCGTCAACCATCAGCTGTCCCCGAGCTCCATATCGACGTGGTCGTCCTTCGAGAGCCTCCACAGCGATTCCGATACGTGGAAGATTTTCAACCCAAGTAAGAAAGATCTTGCTACTGCTTGGGTATGCTTGATTATAAAAGCGATCAATTTGCTTTGATTTTTTTGGCGAACATCATCTTGCATGAAGCGTGGTAGTCATCAAAGTTTTTGTATCACCTTGTAAGTGTGAGTACATAATACATTAACAGTTTTTGTACCAATTTGAAACATTTACAATAGTTCAATTACCGACCGAGTAATTAATATGATGTAGGTATATAATAGTTTATCATATATATATATATATTCATTTTATTATATAATATTTTTATACGATTATAAAATAGTATATTTTTGTTATATAATAAAAAATATGTTTCATATATAATTTATAGCATATTATATTCATTATTACTATTACATAATATTTATATGTAATTATTACACGTTTAATATTGATTTATATTTTAATAGTAATAATAACTCAATTATATTATATTGTTTAATTATATTATAAAAATGGTATATAAATGTAATTTATTATACTATATAATTATATATTTTTATTTAATATAATATTTTATTTTTAGTAAAATAAGTTAATTTAATTATATATATATATGTAAAATAATATGAAAATACTTAATAAACTATTTAACTTAAATAAAAAATGACACATTAACATTTTTAAATTTTTATTTACTTCACCTATTGTTCTCCTCTTTTCACTCTCCTTTCCCGCGGATAATTTTGTAACAGTTTAGGAGTTATGAGGTATATTATAAATAATTGAAGAATGTGTGAGCACATGATTTTCAAAAGAAATTAAAGAACCCGATGAAAAAAAAAGAAATAAAAGAAGAGTTTCTTAACAGCCATTGTGTCAAATAGACATGAAATTCCTCTCATTCCCCCAATTAGGTTTCCTCTCATCCCCCGTCCATCGAGTAAGCATTCATTCAAAGGAAAATTAAACGGCTTTTCCAAATTATCAACTAATAATAATATAACTATAATTGGTACAAACATTTTCATAAATGTCACGATTTGTATAAAAATTTTAAAAGTTACATTTTGATAAACTTTTGCATATTATTTCATTTTGGTATAAATCGTGAAAATTTGATCGAGTACGGTTAATCTTTTATGATATTGCATGTATATATATATTTTTTATATGATGTAAATTTTATTTTATAAATAAATAATACCAATTGGAATTAAATTTAAAATATATCATAATACTTGCTTGAACTTTTTAACATTACTTTTTAGGCGTTAAAATTTGAAAAAATGGACTCCTTAAATGTCAAAATTAACATTGGTCAACTTCTTATTATAAATTTATTTTATTTTATAAAATATTAATTATATATATATACATCACAACCACCGTCGGAATCCAATAATAATACATCAAAATTTTTTATTCTACTAGTATAATTACATTAATTAAAGTATTACTCAAAAGATAAATACTTAAAAAAACTTATAAAGATTATCATAAATTTATTTTATAAAATAAGTAGTTTACCTAAATCAAATAAATTTTTTCCCTCGATAATCAAGCATATTATAAATTAATATAAATAATATTCATCCACATCTTTTGATTTTCATATCTTGGTTTATAGTGACTATTTATTTTGGCTTGACAAATATTACTTCATCTTCATTCAAATATCTCAAATATTTTTTAGTAGGGTATACTTATAACTAAGTGAATGTGTTTAATTCAAACCACGACATAACTTATAACATAATATTTATTTAATTTTTCTTTTATTGTTCAATAATGTACCATTTACATTTTTTTATAAGTTTTTTACTTACTATTTTTTATAATAATTTATTAAATTATTATATTTATATTGGTAACCCATTTCTTATTTCACAATTCACATATCAATATATACAAATCACCTCCTAAGTTCTCTCTCGGTAAAAAATATGTGTGTATTATATACCGCACTAATAATACATATGAGAATTATTATCATTCTCCTATCAATGTTTATAATGCATACATTATTATAACTTCTCATTTAATGATTTTTCGCCACCGTATTCACTTAGATCTAACACACACAATTCAAGATTATAAAGGATATATATATATATATGTTATGTTCCGTACTCCCAAAACACATTTTATGATAATCACATCCTCATAATAATGCCGATAATGTGTTATTTCCTACATACTTTGATCCACTTTGCTTACTCTACATCACTAGTATGCGTGGACGCCTACTATACATCTTCTTTTGAGTTCGTGGTAAGTTCTCGAAGTCATTACACTTCCATTGCATTACTCATCAATTAAATTATATCATACATATAATCACACAATAATATAATAATCATTATTATTTGTACATACAATATGTTATATGACTGACCCCACTACTCATGTTCATAAATATACATCGTATAGCATCACATATATCATTTTTTTAATTCTCGGGGCTCGATATGCTATTTTACTAATCCTACTACTCATGTTATTAAAAATACATCATAAAAACAACACATGCATCATTTCATAAATTCTTGGGTCTCAATATGCCAGCTGACCGATCCCATTATCTATGTTCTTAAAATATCTTATCAATTAGGTTAAGAATCAACTTGATTCGGTTCTTTAACTGATCCATACTTCGTGGTTCATTTCTTAAGGCTTAGCTTAGCCAAATCACTCGGGAGCCTAAATCCATTTTCAATTAAGAAATCCTTGCTTATTAGCCCTACTAATATGTGTGGTTTATGTCGTAGCCTTCTTTGGAAATTTTCACTTGGGTCATAATCATTCTATCTATTTTCAATGGTTTCAATAAAACTTATAAAGAACAACGATAATTCCAATAGGACTTGTTGTCTATAAGCCCACTCACATGAGTATCAAGAAACTTATTCATTCTAGTTGTTTATCCAAGTGTCTCTTGTTGATAATTTTGCTCGGCTATTCACAACAATATAAACTGCACAATACACTAAATACAATGTAGGTTAGGTTTGGTTCTAAATGGTACATTATTGTACCATCTTGTAATTTCTTAAAATTACGATTTTGCTCATCGAGCTGGGTTTGCTCGAATAGCATATCAACAACCTGTTTTGTAACACTGTAGAATTGGGAACAGAAACCTGAGAATAAAAATTTGGAATTAAACTAGATTGGAAACTAATTTAGACCATAAATTTGAAAAATAGATAAGTTCATGAAATTACACTCGAATAACCTCTTTGGACTAGAAATCGAGGGGTGGGAAATGCTTGAGTGAAAATTGAGGGGTCGAACTGATTTATGTAAAAAGGCCCCTGGTTTTTAAGAGTATATAAACAAATCAAGAAAGGGAAAAACTTGAGACCAATCAAGAGGGAATGTAAAAGAGGATTTTTAGAAAAATGCATTATGCCAAGAACCGGTTGAATTGAAGGTGAACTAACCAAATAACGACTAAAATCAATCAAACCGATTGAGAACGGTAAAACCCCATGATTTTTAGAATGGACTATGTACTTTAGAAAATGGACTTATTGAGCTCAATTGGTAGGGAATTGGATGAATAATTTTTAAAAATTTAAATTGAGTTAAGAACATGTCAAATTGGAGGTAAATTAACCAAGGAAATACCAAAATTAGCTGAACCAGCCAATTAATTCATTGGAAATGGATTCTCTATAGTGTGAACTGGTTGGCACACCATGTTGGGTGCATGCATGCGCTACACATGTGGGACGCACGTGTGTCATCTTCTTCGACTAGTTTACCCAATCAAGATATGAGACAGAAAATCTTTCTGCCGTCGACAACCTTGCATGGCCGAAGTCGGCCACCTCCGGCCACCACTTCGGTGGTAACTAGTGCCAAAGTAACCGCATGCCTCCCATTTACCTCTACATGGTAAGGGCTGACTTTTGATAAGGGAAAAAACATTCACCACTAGTCGATTTCTACCAGTGGGTCTGTCTGGTTACACCAAATTGTAGCGAATCGACGACTAAAATCTTCCAACTCCGACGACCACTTGGTCAACTACCACTACAAAAAAAGTTGTCTAGACTTTGGATACAAAACGTCTAAGCTCTGGGCACCTCTTATGAGAATTTCTAACAACTCCCTATGTAATGCTACATTCGAACACAAAAATTTCGAGCAAAATCAGATATAAAGAATTATATAACTAAATTAGATTGAATAAATTGTATAATATTTAAATCCAATTGAGTTGGTTAATATCAGATGATCTAAATTAAATGTATTAAAATAGAAAATTCAATACATGTAATATATATATATATATATATATGTATGTAAACTCGAGGAGTATTGATTGTGGTAGAGCGATTGTACACCTCCTGCGCTCCAGTTTCCTAGTCTGGCACTGTCCAAGCGGTGACACATTTCGGGGGTAAGATAATTTAGGGCTCGAGTATTTCATTGTGTGAAGGCTTGAGTAGCCCATCTTGTGCGTGCGAGTGGCGGTAAGGCGGCCATGACCCCAGGTGCTGAGACACCTAGCTGTGAGATAACACTTGAGAAGTGTTGGTTGTGGTAGGGTGTTCACGTGACTCCTACACTCCATTTTCCAAGTTTGGTATTGTCCCTAGTGACGGTATACTCCGAGGTGTGTTGATGTATTTAGGGCCTAAGTAGCCCGGGATGAGGCACATGCCGTAAGTAGCTTGGAAGTGCTAGCCAAGTGTAGGCTATCCCTTGTGTGCAGGACATGAGTTCCTAGTGTACACATGTTGTGTTGTCGTAAGGTACTTCTAGTTAGGAGAAACCAAAAAGGAGGAAACCGAGGATAACTCGATCGTAGCATAGAATATGAATCGGATGGCCCGAAATTATTGTCTCTAGGGGCATAGGAAAACATGGAACTCAAAATGTTAAGCACGAGTATTGATATAGATAATTAGGCTAGGTGGTTTACGAGAAATGTCTAGGTCGTAGGCCATGTAGTGTGGCACGATGTCAATGTCTTATTCACTGAGTTGTAAGCTCACCCCCTCCCCGAAGGCGTGAGGAAGTGAATGGAATGAACTTCTGAGGCACACATTTGCCTAAGATAACCTCGTACCCTACTCATATAGGTGTCTATGTTTTATCATGTTGCTATTATTCTCAATACTTTTTGATAAATCATTTTGTGGGCTCTCATGTGAAACTTTGAAAGAAAAAAAATTGAATTTCCACTGCATTTTTCAGGTCTTTTAGTTAAAGTCATAGTCCCTTCGGTTCTAACTATGGTGAAGGCACCCACCATTGTGGTTATCGACGCGGATCAGCGGTGGGGCACGTGTCTCTGACCGACAGAAATAGGTTGGGTCGTGACAACCTTTCTCAGGTGGTACTAGAGCCCGAGTTTTAAAAAATGGAAATTTGAAAATAAAAATAGTTTTGGAATGGTTGGAAATGCGAGAATAGCCATGATAAAACCTTCATTAATAATATTAAAGTGGAGAAAATACTCCCTTACTAATGAAACCTCAAACTTTTCCCATAGAAAATGGAGCACACCGATGAGTTGGTGTGTAAACTCCATCCTCTCAGACTAAGGAACCAAAAATTTTCAAGAGAAAATCGAGTATCTAAGTGAACTAGAATTAGTAAAAAATGGTTAAAATGAGAATTTGAAAATTTTTAAGTGGCCAAGAAATAATCAAACATCATGGAAATGAACCATGAAGTGGTGTGGATGTGAAAATCGGACCGGTTCAGGGTGAACCAGACCTGAACCAAATTGAACCGAATTCAACCGTGAAGAACCGATTCAAATATTAATTTTTCTAGGAGGCCAAAAAAATATCAAATTGTAAAATTGAAACCACCATTAGATAGAAAATAAATTTAGATTAATTTATAAATTTTTAATTTTTGGAAAATTTGTCGAAATAGGTCTAAACTGGCCGATTTACATTTTCGAGTTACCAAACTTGGTCGGATCAGACTGGTCAATGGACCGCTACCAGGTCAGTGCCCAGTCAACAAGTGCGACCAATCAACATGCAACACGTGGTGAAGCATGCCTAGACAGTTGCTCAGTCAGCGCTTGGAAGCACTGGCCAATTAGAAGGCAACACGGGCCCTCGGTCAATAGTCATAAGAGGAGAATCCACGTTATTGAAGACCGACCAATAGGAGAGCGACACGTGTCCCAGGTCAACGGCTGACCGAACACAGTCAATAGCCACGTAGGAATAAACAACAATTGGGAGTCCACCACGTGTTCGATCAATAGGTCAAAGACTAACTAGGCTGCTGAGTAGGAAGCCGCATCAACAAATCCAGCCAATTATGGAGTGCCACGTGGCAAGTTCGCACGTGCGAAGCTCGCACGCATGGCACAATGTCTTCTTCTACATCTAGACAGTAGGAGAGAGAAAGGTTAAATGGACGCCCTTTCTCCGACGACCAATATACTCCTCTAACAAGGCCTTAAATTAGAGAGTTAATGGCCAATTGATGGAGTAACGTATAGAATGGTTTGTCACTAAGTTCCCTATACAAAGAGCTCCAACCCATTCGTCCTCTGCACCCCTCAAATGCCTGGAGAAGAAGAAGTATCCATTTTCCGATGAATCTCGAACCACAACTCCAACTTGGGCACTTTTCTCCACCTCTAAAGGCAAATTCAAGTTCTCTGGAATCCCGAGGAAAGCAACTACATGATTGCATTGTAAACCCTACCCTTATGAGCTAAGGAAAACCGAGAAAAGAACCTGTTAAACCGAGTGAAAAAACTGAACCAGTTCACAAACCCGATTTCCAGGTAATGGGCAATTTGGAAATTTACAACTCTTGGGTGAATCAAAGGGGTTCATAAAAACATGGAAAAGAACCTTATGACAAATTGGAAGAGAAAAACCAGGCCGATTTAGATGAACCGGATCCAATTGGATAGAATTGGTTTATGAACCGAGTTGATTCATGAACCAGAACTGATAGAGAATGGGTAAACCAAGAAATTTATGGATCCCTTAAAATCCAAAGAGATTTATAAACCTTGGGAATGGACATTAGAACAAAATGGGAGAGAAAAACCTGATCGATTCGGGTGAACCGGACCCGAATCGGAATGAACCAGATTAAAGACCGAGTTGGTTTATGAACTGGAATCGATAAAAAGATAGTAAACAGGGAATTTTATGGACCCTAAGTGACCTAAGGATCACAAAAGTCATGGAAACGGATTTACGTGACATCCGACCCACAATCCCAAAATCACTTCTTCGTGTTCGTATGAGGACAGAGACCTCATCCTGTCCTCACCCCGGTCTCATGCGCTTGGTGCTACTCCAGATTTCACACAGACACCTGGAACGACGAACTGCCCTTATATTGCCATGTAATCTATGGTGCCACTGGTCCAACGGCCCTGACTCTCAACTCAACCCACAGTTGTTTGTCTTGACTGGTCCGTCGACCTGTCATGTCGCACTACCGCAAGTTGACTGAGCATGTCGGTCCCATCTTGGTACCATGGCCAAACAATTCAATTATTAAGTTTTATGGCACATATATCATGTTCGTTTACGAGCTCCTACTCGTGCTAACTAGCCTTGGGCCCACTGTACGAGATTTTTAAAATTGGGCATTTAGCCCCCAAGTTCCAAAACCGAGGCCCCCAGCCTATCAGAGCTATTCGAGCTCTCATCGAGAAGGTATCCCAATTTGTTTAAGCATTGGCACATAGTCAGGGGAGAGCACTTCCGACAAAACATATGTCTTCTCTATCCATTATATTGCCCGGGTATAAGGACACCTCCATTCATAACCGATGAACGGGTTTTCAACTTCATTCGAGGAAGTCTCATCATACCAACCGAGTATGATCTACTTACAACCGGTAAGTAGTTTTTCCGCATAATTTTCACATCACTTTCTCTAAGTGGTGATGATTAAAATACCACTAATCAGTGGGTTTTTATATTGAGGTATTTATCATCCCCTACCGGTATGATATAAAATTTTCACTCACAACCGGTAAGTGGTTTTTATCTTTAAGTTGTGCCCATCATCCCAATCGGGTATGATGTTAGTAAACCCACTCACAACCGATAAGTGGTTTTTAATTTTAAGTTGTGCTCATCATTCCAATTGGTTATGATGTTAGTAAACCCACTCACAACGGTAAGTGGTTTTTAATTTTAAGTTGTGCTCATCATCCCAATCGGGTATAATGTTAGTAAACCCACTCACAACCGGTAAGTGGTTTTTAATTTTAAGTTGTGCTCATCATCCCAACCGGGTATGATGTTAGTAAACTCACTCACCTGTTAATGCCGTGAATTCCACTAGACGGGTTCTTAGTATTAAGAACTACTCAGTGAATGGGATTCAAATCTTTTGAGTTTTAAGAAAAAACTTTTATATGGAGTGTGCCAGACTCCTTTATTTTCAAAAATCCATTCATTTAACAATTCAGGTTTTTCCACCATTTCTTAGTTACCGGTGTGTTATCACCCAACCCATATCTTTCATCATGAAGGTTACACATATTTGCAAGTCAGTATCACTACTAAACCCACTAGTGGCTTCGGAGCGACTTTTCCTACCACCCGGATAGAAGTACGGCCACTTCTACCCTGGAAATGAGTGGATGTACGTGACATCCGACCCACAATCCCGAAATCACTTATTCGTGTCCGTATCAGGACAAAGACCTCATCCCGTCCCCACCACAGTCTCATGCGCTTGGTGCTACTCTAGGTTTCGCATAGACACCTGAAACGTCGAACTGCCCTTATAGCCACCAGGTCGTCCAGTGCCCTTAGGACGCATCACTACCCCTCATGGGCGTCTTGATGATCTCGTACTCACAGTGCATGCACAAACAATGTTTGCTCATATTGCCATGTAATTTGTGGTGCCATGTAATTTGTGGTGCCACAGTCTCATGCGCTTGGTGCTACTCTAGATTTCGCATAGACACCTGAAACGACGAATTGCCCTTATAGCCACCAGGTCGTCCAGTGCCCTTAGGACGCATCACTACCCCTCATGGGCGTCTTGATGATCTCGTACTCACAGTGCATGCACAAACAATGTTTGCTCATATTGCCATGTAATTTGTGGTGCCACTGGTCCAACGACCTCGACTCTTAACTCAACCCGCAGTTGTTTGTCTTAACTGGTCCGTCGACCTGTCATGTCGCACTACTGCTAGTTAACTAAGCATGTCAGTCCTATCTTGGTACCATGGCCAAACAATTCACTTATTAAGTTTTATGGCACATATATCATATTCGTTTATGAACTCCTTCTCATGCCAACTAGCCTTGGGCCCACTGTACAAGATTTTCAAAATCAGGCATTTAGCACCCAAGTTCCAAAACCGAGGCCCCCAGCCTATCAGAGCTATTCGAGCTCCCGTCGAGAAAGTCTTCCAAATTGTTTAAGCATTGGCCCACAGACGGGGGAGAGCACTTCTGACAAAACATATGTAAACCCTGCACTTTTGAGTTATGGAAAATTGGGAAAAGAACTGGTCAAATCAAATAAAAAAAACCGAGCTGGTTTACATTTAGGAACAAGCAATATGGAAATTTACAACTTCCGGTGATCCAAA
This sequence comes from Trapa incisa, assembly GCA_030064435.1. NCBI lineage: Eukaryota > Viridiplantae > Streptophyta > Magnoliopsida > Myrtales > Lythraceae > Trapa > Trapa incisa. Next base: position 15,020,414 of record CM057780.1, on the reverse strand, counting down.
GGGTTCATTAAACCTTGGGAAAGAAACTTAAGACAAATTAGAAAACAAAAACCAAATTGGTTCAGGTGAACTAGATTCCATAAGAACTTTAAAGTTAAGTGTGCTTGCTAAAGAGTAGTGTGAGGATGGGTGATCTCCTCGGAAGTATGAATTTTTTTTGTAACTCAAAATTTCGGTCAAAAATTTTCGAACATAAATTAATATATATTTAATTATTATAATTAATACCAATAATTTAATACCCAAATTAAATTATTGAAATTAATACAAATAATTTAATACCGAAATTAAATTATTGGAATTAATACCGAAATTAAATTATTGGAATTAATACCAATAATTTATGGCAATATTAATACTAGTAATAAATCTCTACCATTTAATACACAGGTTTTACACCTATATAAAGAGGTCATCCCCATTTATTATCCTCACACCCAAACACTTCTCTCTCTCTCTATTGCTCCATTTCCCGGTGAAGCTTAAACCAGAGCTTTGACTTCAACATTTTTCTTAACCTCGAAAGGAGAGGTTGGGCTCTTTAGAACCGGGGAGAAGTCAGCTATCTGATAGTAAACTCCAGTCAATCCGAGAATCACTAGAGAAGCGCCGACATGATGGAACAGTGAAGCAGCTCCGGTGGACCGAAGCTGCCCTATTTCAGCCGAGTTGAAATTGGCCATTTCAAGCCCTTCTCAAGCCAAACCAAGCCTTCTCAACACTCCCTCAGCCCTCCCACGGCCGAATTATGACTGAAAGGTAAGCCAATTCGGCTCCCCTCTACAATTTTCGATCGGTGCTAGAGAGAGAACCGACAGAATTTCAATAATGAAATTCTAACTTAATTAGACATCAATTGATGCAATTCTTGATTCTAGGATGAACCTCAAGATGAGAGTTATCCGCCTAGATCGAAATCTCAGACCGTCGTGCCCTCACTGGTGAGAAATCGAAACTTTCTCTCTCTATAGTTTATTTTTCGGCGAAGCTCCGTTTGAGCTCGTTATGGCATTAAAATCTGCGATTCAAACTTTCTTAGAATCGTATGAACATGCAGGAACTCAATTTCAACTCCAATTTCAACAATTAGAAGTGTTTGATCAGTCAATTTGATGAAATCAAATTCGGTAGTGTTGAAGAGTTGAAATTGGGGAAAAATTGGGGATTTTTGAAATTCAAAGGGCCAAAATGTAATTTTATGAAATTGAGGGTCAATTGGGCATGAAAATAATGTTGGAAGACCAATTGAGGAATTTTGGAATTTTTGGGGCAAAACTTACCATATTTGTAAATGAAGGGCAAAATGGTAATTTTGGAAAAATTAGGGGACCAAATTGGAAATTTAGGAAATTAAACCCCTTTTTGGTGAAATTGAATAAATTGAGGTCCCAATATAAAATTTAAAGGTTGCGGGACTCAATTTGAGGAAAAATCGACATTTGGGACTTAAAGTTAAAGAGAAATAACTTTAGGGACCTAATTGTAAATAACTAAAAGTTTGGGTTTTCTCATTCATTGGAAATGAATGAAGGCTATTATGCCGAGTAATAATGAACAAGGTTGTTCATATCGTGTAGGAACGTGAAATACCAGGAACGCCAGCAAGGACAAGCTCGCGTGAATACAAAGAACCGGTCTAGTGGAATTCACGTCATTAATGGGTGAGTGGGTTTACTAACATCATACCCGGATGGGATGATGAGCATAACTTAAAATTTAAAAACCACTTACTGGTTGTGAGTGGGATTATATATCATACCCGGTTGGGGATGATAAGTGCATCGGTATAAAAACCCACTGTTTAGTGGTATTTTAATCATCACTATTTAGAGAATGTGATGTGAAAGTTATGCGGAAAAACTACTTACGGGTTGTAAGTAGATCATACTCGGTTGGTATGATGAGACTTCCACGAAGTAAGTTGAAAACCCGTTCATCGGTTATGAACGGAGATGTCCTTATACCAGTCGCTATGATGGATAGTAAAAATCTATTTTTGTCGGAACTACTCTCTCCTTACTGTGTTCCAATGCTTAAACAATTTGGGAGACCTTCTCGACAGGAGCTCGAATAGCTCTAATAGGCCGGGGGCCTCAGTTTTGGAACTTGGGGGCTAAATGCTCGATTTTGAAAATCTCTTACAGTGGGCCCAAGGCCAGTTGGCACGAGCAGGAGCTCATAAATGAACATGATATATGTGCCATAAAACTTAATAAGTGAATTGTTTGGCCATGGTACCAAAATAGGACCGACATGCTCAGTCAACTAGCGGCAGTGCGACATGACAGGTCGATGGACTAGTCAAGACAAACAGTTGTGGGTTGAGTTGAGAGTCGGGGTCGTTGGACTAGTGGCACCACAGATTACATGGCTTGATAAGAAAACATTGTTTGTGCATGCACTGTGAGTACGAGATCACCAAGATGCCCATGAGGGGTAGTGATGCTTCCTAAGGGCACTGGACGACCTGGTGGCTATAAGGGCAGTTCGTCGTTCCAGGTGTCTGTGTGAAATCTGGAGTAGCACGAAGCGCATGAGACCGGGGTGGGGACAGGATGATGTCTCTGTCCTCATATGGACACGAAGAAGTGATTTCGGGATTGTGGGTCGGATGTCACGTACATCCACTCATTCCCAGGGTAGAAGTGGTTGTACTTCTATCCGGGTGGCAGGAAAAGTCGCTCCGAAGCCACTAACGGGTTCAGTAGTGATACTGACTTGCGAATGTGTGTAACCTTCATGATAAAGGATGTGTGTTGGGTGATGACACACCGGTAACTAAAAAATAATGCAAAAACCCAAATTTTTAAATGAAGAGATTTTTTTGAAAAGAAAGGAGTCTGGCACACTCCATATAAATATTTTTCTTAAAAGTTAAAAGTAGACCTTTGAAAACCCATTTACTGAGTAGTCGTACTTACCCCCTCCCTTATATCTCTTTCAAGAAATCCCGGAAAGCTTACCTTGAAAGACCATCAACTAAGATGCCTATAAAACAGGTATGTAAAGTTTAAAATTTCATGCAGTTTTGATTATGCTATTCTAGGAAATGGTGTAGGTTTAAAGGACGCCTTACTCTTTACGGATTATAATAAGGAAAAACCCTTTAATAAACCGTGAGAGTGGCGGGTTGTTCACGGGGATCCAACCAAACTGGGTCGGGGCGTGACAACAAATGTTTTCTCTATCCATTATACCACCCGGTATAAGGACACCTCGGTTCATAACCGATGAACAGGTTTTCAACTTCCTTTGAGGAAGTTTCATCATACCAATTGGGTATGATCTACTTACAACCGGTAAGTAGTTTTTTCGCATGATTTTCACATCACTTCCTCTAAGTAGTGATGTTAAAAATACCACTAAATAGTGGGTTTTGATATCGAGGTACTTATTATTCCCAACCGGGTATGATATAAAATTTCCACTCACAACCGGTAAGTGATTTTAAAATTTTAAGTTGTGCTCATCATCCGAACCGAGTATGATGTTAGTAAACCCACTCACCCATTAATGTAGTGAATTCCACTAGACCGGTTCTTTGTATTCACGCGAGCTCGTCCATGCTGGTGTTCCCGGTACTTCGTGTTCCTACACGATATGAACATCCTTGTTCACTATTACTCGACTTTACAACCTTCATTCATTCCAAATGAATGAGAAAATCCAAACTTTTTAGTTATTTACAATTAGGTCCCTAAAGTTATTTCTCTTTAACTTTAAGTCCCCAAATGCCGGTTTTTCCTCAAATTGAGTCCCGAAACTTTTAAAATTTATCTTGGGACCTCAGTGTATTCAATTTCACAAAAAGGGGTTTAATTTCCCAAATTTCCAATTTGGTCCCCCAATTTTTCCAAAATTACCATTTTGCCATTCCTTTACAAAAATGGTAAGTTTTGCCCCAAAAATTCCAAAATTCCTCAATTGGTCCTCCAACATTATTTTCATTCCCAATTGACCCTCAATTTTATAAAATTGTATTTTGGTCCTTTGAATTTAGAAAACACCAAATTTTCCCAAAATTTTCCCCCAATTTGAACTACTTAGCACAGCTGAATTTGATTTCATCAAATTGATGGATCAAACACATCTAATTGTTGAAATTGAAGTTAAAATTGAGTTCCTCCATCTTCTTATTGAATCGTAAGTTTTGATGCCAGAACGAGCTTAAACGGAGCTTCGTCAGAAAATGGACTATAGAGAGAGAAAGCTTCGATTACTCACCGGTGAGGGCACGGCGGTCCGAGCTTTCGATTTGGGGAGATAGCTCTCATTCTGAGGTTCATCCTAGAATCAAGAATTGCATCAATTGATGCTGAATTAAGTTAGAATTTCATCATTGAAATTCTGTTGGTTCTCTCTCTAGCATCGGCCGAAAATTGTAGAGTGGAGCCGAATTGGCTTACCTTTAAGTCCTAATTCGGTCGTGGGAGGGCTGAGGAAGTGTTGGAAGGGCTTGGTTTGGCCTTAGGAGGGCTCGAAATGGCCGATTTCAGCTTGGCCAAAATAGGGCAGCTTCGGTCTGTTAGAGCTGCTTCACTATTCCATCATGCCGGTGCTTCTCCAGCGATTCTCAGATTGACTGAAGTTTGCTATCAGATAGTTGTCTTCTCCCCGGTTCTAAAGAGCTCAACCTCTCCTTCCGAGATTAAGAAAAATGTTCAAGTTGAAACTCTGGTTCGAGCTTCACCGAGAAATGAAGCAGTAAAGAGAGAGAGAAGTGTTCAGGTGTGAGAACAATGAATGGGGATGACCTCTTTATATAGGTGTAAAATCGTGTATTTGTATTAATTATAATAATTTAATTTAGGTATTAAATTATTGGTATTAATTATAATAATTAAATATATATTAATTTATGACCATATATATTAATTACAATGAATGGTATTTTGTTTTAAGTTTCTTTTTCAAGGTTTAATGAACCCTTTGGATCACCCAGAAGTTGTAAATTTCCAAATTGCTTGTTCCCATATGATCAGGTTTGTAAACAGGCTCGGTTTGACCGGTCCGATTTTCCTTAACTCAAAAGTGCGAGGTTTACATTGGGAAAGTAAGCCCTCCAAATAAGATGTGGTTATGGAGGAATAATCGCAATTGGTAAGACAGACCGTAGTCCACACGCGTATAATGAAGCCTAAAGAGTGGACAACTGAGCAAAGCATGAAGTACACAAAATAAGATTAATAAGTTCCTCAAATAAAGAATTAGGGACGAAATGGAATTTTAAGATGGAGAAGGATTCTAAGCGGGCAAATACCACAGTATAGAAGGAAAGCAAGGGAAACGGAGGAAGAAACCTTCAAGGAATAGCAAGAAGGTTGAGCATGTAGCTCCTAGAATGAAAGTCTCTAACTTGAGGGATATATTAGAGAATGAAATCGTAAAAAGGGAACTCCCTGAACAAAATAATAGACTGAAAAAGGGTCAAACAGGAATAATGAACTATGAAATGATTACGAGTAAGTAAATGTGGATTAAGAAAAAGGAAAAATCTTTAAATAAGAAATGACAAGGACTTGAGAAGGAAAGAATCCAGTTTGTTGGTAAACTATCGGGAAACCAAATAATTGGCACCATAAAGACCCAATAAAGAAGTTGGGAAAGGACGAGTAGGTAAGAAAAATCGACACGGTTATGTAAGACATGTTGTCAAGATACTACGAATAATTGGATAACAGTAAAGGTAGTTGAGAAATACTATCCGATGAAAGAAGGATGAAATCATACAGTACCTGTAAGGTTAAAAAATTGGAAACAACTATAAAAGAAGTGTTGTAGAATCTAATGGACAGAGACAGGTTCAGAACTATGTCATTTCATAAGTATTCGATACTATTCTCCCTAAATTTTAAAGTTAACAATTCATTGAAAATTTTAAAATAATTTAATAAATTTTTATATTTATAAAACGATACTAAATTTTTGACCTTTTATTTAAATTTATGTATCAAACATTTCAAAACATAAAAAAATTTCATAAAATTTTAGTTAATTTAATATCAACAACTAGAAATTTAATTCTGGTTTTTCAAGCCAATTACAAAAAAATAGAGAAAAATATAGAACTTAGTGTAACGAACATAATCATGAATGGGCTAGATGGTGGATGAGTAGGTTGTGGAGTGTTGTGATGTTATTAAAAAAAGCAAGTAAAAAAGGTGATTGAATTTGCAGGTATAGAAATTTTAGAGAAATTTTTAATTTTTTATCTCAATCTATAATATATGATTCAGTTTGAAGTAAAGTAGCAATAAATAATTTTAGGGTCAAGGTTATTAAAATTTTAAGAGAAAAAAGTGGAAATATTCTATATAATTTATTTTATTATTAAATAAAAATTATTTTATAAATAACATTAAATTATTTATAATTTTATATAAATTTAAATAATAAAATTTTATACAAAGTAATTCATGAATTTATTTAACCACGAATAATATAAATTACAAGTTTGGAGTTTGTAAAAAAATGTTTCAATTTTTATACATTTTCTCTTTTAACACATTTTATCTAGTACTTATTATATTATATTGTGCCTCCTAATTGATTTTTATGGTAGAAAATATAAATTTTGAGAATTAGTTCAAATAAATATATTTTATTACTTTAAAATATTTAAATATTATTTTTTATTGAGATATTATATGGTATATAAACTAATCTATTGTGAAAAATATTTTTCACAATCACCTTCATAAATATCGAATTCTCTTGTATTTATTAGTTTATATTTTTGTTTTAATATTATAATTTAATTAATTCTCCAAAATCTAGTTCTTCCCTTAATATAATTATTTTATTTAATTTTATCTAAATTGATCCTACTATTTAATTATATATATATATATAATTTTTTTGTGCATTTTCAAACTAAAAAACAACTGCAATATCTTTTAATTTGAATACACGGCATAATTTACAAATAAAATTTTAATTTTAATTTTTAAAATATATATATAAATAATAAATATAATTATATATAAATCAATCAATTATATTTCAAACAATCAAATATTTGTATTTTTAAAAATAGTATTAAATAAATACGAAATTAATATATTAATTTGAATTGTGATAACTATATAATAGTTTTTGCTTTACTTATATTATAAAATGCAAAAATTCGAGAGAATATCTATGTATAATTTGTATCATTATATATATATATATATTCATATTTTTAATATATAATAATTATTTATTTAAATTTAAAATATTATTAGTTAATGATAAATTATTTATTTGTCCCTATTTAATTTTTAAAAATAATTATATTTATAAAAAAAATATTTTAATTTTACGTAGTTATTTTGTACTCTAAATTAATTTTTTTAATTAAATATTTATATTTTATTATTTTAATTTAGTAGTTGATTATTTTATTTTTATATTTATTATCTATTTGTCTTGAAATTTCAAAATTAATTAATTTGAAATTTTATAATATTTTATTAACTTTCTTAATTATATAAAATGATACTTATATTTGAAATTATTTTATCAATTATTTCAAAAAGTAACTAATATTACTTTTTTATATAAATTCATTATATTTAATTTCACCTATTATAAATGCAATTCGTATCTTTAAACTCATTTATAAAAAAAATGAGAAAAAATCAGTGATATAGTGAAAAAAAGGAGTATTGTTCGTGAATTATCATGGATACCTATATGTTATTATAGGTGATATAGTAAAATTAAATATTATAATTGACTTTATTTGATTTTGTGTAAAAATATTAATCTCCCACCTATATAATAATTTCACAAAAAAATAAAAAAAATAAAAGCAATTCACTTTAATAGGACTAAAGGAAATTCTAATTTAATAACATTAATATTTTATTATTATTATTATCTATATGTATGATGTATAGTTCATATTGATGTAAATTTGTTTGTGAAGATTTGGAGAGAATTATGACAGTGAATGTAGAGAAGTTCATGTGAAGCAAAACAAAATTTTAAATAGAAATATTTGAAAAAGTTTTGAATATGGTAGGATGCTATTCATTGTGATTTATTAATAATAATAATTATTTAAATATATCTAAAAATATAATAGGGAACACTCATACTATCTAAAAAAATATAGTAGGTACACGATCAACTATCTATCTAGAGAATTAACTTCTCCAAATTATTTTATTTTTATTATTAAAATTTACAATAATTTAAAAAAATACCTTAATTATATTGAAAGACATGTAAAATTAATTTATAATAATAGAAAACGTTTAAAATACTAATAAAATATAATATTGTAATGTACTTTTTTTTATAAAAACCATTTTATTTACTATTATTTAAATATAATATTGGTTGTAAACATATGTCTAATTTTAAAAAACTTATTCTAAACTCATTAAAACTTTCCATTAACCACTAAAATATTTAAATACCTTTAAAAATATAGAAAAACAACTTTATATTTTAATAATATTAAATTATGACTTATATAAACTAGTTTAATTTAAAATTTTTAAAATTAAAATACTAATAATATATAGTAACACATATTTTTTCATTTAACTTGGTATTATTTTTCTCCAATAAAAGTTTACAAAAAAAATTATTAAATTTGACAAAATAAGAAATTCTATAATAATATAGCTTGGCTCCCATCATAATTTTTTTTATCAAACCCGCTATATAGTTGTTTTTTTAATGGTAACTTATATTTTCCTGTTTGCATTATAGCTATTAAATTAATACATCTTTTCTATATACTTATATTTTTTGAATATACGAAAATAAAATTATGAATAAGCAAATTGCATTATCATTAATTAAAAATTTTAAATAAGATTAAAAATTTGAAAAGAAGAGATTGTCAACTACCAAGGGTACAAATGAAAGTCACTTGGAAAAGTGTAGTTTCCTTTCTTGCAATCAATGGATATGAGCGATGGGGTATGATGCTTGCATGGCTATGCCACAATGTCCCTCCTTAGCATCGACATTCCGAGCGATCTTGACGTATCCTCCTTCGCCCCACTTCTCGCCCCACGAATTCTTCACTATCCAGTATTCTGCACCGCTATCTTCATCGGCCCCATACCCGACCGCCGCCACCCCGTGGTTGAGCTGGGTCCCACACTCCCCCGTGTAAACGCCGCTGGAGTAGAACTGCACATCATAGCCACCAGCATCAATGGCCACCGAGACAGGCTGGATGGCAACGGCCTTCTGGAGGGACAGTTCGCTGTTGGCTGGAACGTCCTCGAATCCGGTGATCATTGTTGCTTGCCTGGATGCGTTTTTAGCAGCGCAGGTGCCATCGACTCCTTTGTAGGGATAGTCGGCTTCGGTCATAATGCCACCGTTCTTGACGATGAACTCAAAGGCGACGTCCATCAAACCACCGGAACATCCCTTGTTCACGCCCTCTGCGTCGCAGTCAACTAGTTCCTGCACCGAAAGTGATACTAGTCTTCCCGTCGTGATCTTGATGATCCCTTCTATGGCAGACACAGCCGAGAAAGCCCAGCAACAACCTACGGAGAGCGTCAATTTAACAAGTTTTCAAAATTTTTCTCAGGTACACAATTTACTTCATTCTCAACATCATGTTTACTAGAAGAGTATCAGAATTTTTACTTACCGCATTGGCCTTGGTTCTTGACCGGAGTCACTGCCCCTCGCTCTCGCCAGTCGATGCTTGACGGAACTGCGGCGGCATTCTCGTACTTGAACGACGAATTTTGATGCATCCCTGATAAAGTGTGAGAGGACATCGCCTTCTTATAAACATTATTATTCCAATAAGCCCGGAATTCCTCGTTCGTCATGTCTGCAAACTGGTTGATTGCCAGCTTAAAGGTCTTGTTCCCGGCATTATTGAAGGACTCGATGAACTCCAAGTTGCTCTTGAAGATCCCCAGCCGACTCTCCCTCTCAGCATCGTTCAGGTACACACGGTCGTAGGTGGCCATCCACTGAGCGTATTTCTCCACGACCCAAGTTGGCTGCTCGGATAGCAAACGAGAAGAAGCTGCTGCGCCCTGTGGGAAAAGGTAAATCAAGGCCAGAGTAATAATCAGGAGAAAGGCGGAGCTCTTGAAGATGGAAGACATTGGGTTCAGACTTGGCTAGCTAGGGGAGTTGTTTTGAATGGTAGGGAGAGGAAGGCTATTTATTTATTTATTTATAGGGAGGATTTCTCAATGCAAATATGCAATAAATGTCCAATGAATTAATTTTGATTTGTAGCTCTTCATTGGTACGTTTTAGTGGACAGCTATCTGATGTTTCTTTTCGATCTTTAGAGGTACGTTTTAGTGGACAGCTAACTGATATTTCTTTTCATTGTGCAATTAAATCTCTATTCAAATTATAAATAACGGTCATGCATCATTGTTACCTACACACTACAATAGTAACTTTTCCATCCTCTCTTATTGAAAACATAATTTTATTTTTTTGTCTAACATCCAACCTAGTTGATAATATAATCTTACAATCTTTATAAAAAAATATTTTCCTATCACGCTACAATAATATTGAATTAATTTTCATTTATTAGCTAAAATTTTATTATTATATTATAAATTAATCTATTATTTCATTATACGATTAAATCTCTATTCAAATTATAAATAACGGACAGCACTCTGACGTGCACAATACAATAATAACTTCTTCATTCTCCCTAATTAAAAATATTTTTTTTTATTTTTTTGTCTAAATATCTGTATAATACAATCTCTATTGTAAAAAAAAATATTTTCATATCACACTACAAAACTATTGAATTAATTCTCAATTATTAGCTAGAATTTTGTTATTATCTTATAAATTAATCTATTATTTCAAATTTAGAGTTTATAATTACTATGATAATTTTTTAATACTCATTTTCATATAAATTGATCAATTTATTATATGTTTAAATAAATATCAAATTTCATATCCATAAATTATATTACAATTCATAAAATTTGTACTCAATTATTGTACCCACTTGTGATAATTCAAAATTGGTCCAATTTCTGAGCACACATTTAATTTTAGTTTTTAAATTTTAATTAAAAAAAATTATATACTTACAATTATACATAAATCAATCAATATTTTAAATAATACTATATTTACTTATAAATTAAATAAAACAATAATTTCAACAAATATACTAAATATACTCCATTTTTTAAGAATATTATCAAATAAGTTAAAATAAATATATTAATTTGATCAAGTGATTAATATATAATTGGTTGTGTTTGAGGTATATGGGACAAATATGATGCATTTAATTTTAGTTTTTAAATTTTAATTAAAAAAATTATATACTTACAATTATACATAAATCAATCAATATTTTAAATAATACTATATTTACTTATAAATTAAATAAAACAATAATTTCAACAATATACTAAATATACTCTATTTTTTAAGAATATTATCAAATAAGTTAAAATAAATATATTAATTTGATCAGTGATTAATATATAGTTGATTGTGTTTGAGGTATATGGCACAAATATGATAGAATCAATTAAATATATATAAACTACATATAATTTCAATCATTATATATATTTATATTTTTTTTATTTTCAATATCTTATAATTGTCGTTTTAATTTTAAAATATTATTAGTAATGTTCAAATACTTATTTGTCACTATTTAATCTCTTAATAATATATTTATCAAAATAATCTTTATTTTTTGTATTTAATTATTTAGCTAAAAAAAATTTAATTAGATATTTATATTTTATTATTTTAAATTTGATAAACAATTTTTTCATTTATGGACAACTATTGCTAACAAATTTCAAAATTGATCATTAATCACTTGAAATGTTCAATAAAATTTTATATTTTTAAAACTATACTTAATTTTATTCTGTTTGAGAGCACATAATTTTATTATTACCTCTATTTATAATTTATATTATCACTTCACATGAAAATAAAAAAAAATTAAGTTTACAATTGGGAGAATCAATTAAATTATAAAGTAAGTAAATTCAATAAATATTTAAATATCAACACATTGGTTCTAGTCGTGTTTCTTTTCACTCAAACCTAACCGGAGGTTGGATCCGCACATTAGGACCTGAACTCCGACCTTATCCCGCACGGACCCGAACAGGGTCCATTATAAGCAAAACGAATTGAGGATTTTTTTTTTTTTTTGCTCCTAGAGAAACATGATGTTGGACATGTAGGGACAAATTTCAAATATATGTTATTAATCAATTGGTAATAATGACTTTGATGCAATTTTACAGAGTTATAATATATTCAAAATATTTGAATTTTTTTCTATAAAAATTAAAAAAAATCATTAATGAAATCTAAAAAATAAAAAATAAAAAATACATTAATAGTATCACAACGAAATTCATATTTAATCACTATACATAATAATTTATGTAATGATTATTATAACTATAGTTACAAACCCAACACAATTACCATTTTTTTCTGTATAAAAGGTAAGTAATTATCAAATTCACTAGATTTTTAATTAGATTTTCGTTGTTATCTTATAATTTAATCTATTTTCCTAGCTCAAATTTTTTTTTATTTTCATGTAAAGTAATGATACTATTGAGTTCTATATAAATGACTATCATAATCCATAAATACAAATAGCACCTAACCACTGTTCTTAATATTTGGTGTACATAATTAAGTATAAATACATGTACTAACTGAATAACTAAAAAAAGTACATAATATCTTGTAAATTTAAATTTAGCACACAATTCATAAATACATATTCAATTTTAAATTTTAACTTTCAATTTTAAAAAAATTATAAATACTTAATGAGATACATCGATGAATATTATTTTAAATAATTAAATATTTAAATATAAATAAAACGATACTTTAATCAATTATAATGGAGATTTTTAAGAATAATAATATCAAATATGTGCAATTAAAGTCAATATAAGTAAATATAATAATTTAATTAGAGATATAGTTTGTGTTTTACTTATTTTATAAAATATAAAAATTAGAAATATTAATGTATATATGGTTTGTATCATTACATATATCTACATTTTTTGAATACATAATAATTGCTTATTTAATTTAAAAATATTATTAGTTGATATTAATTACTTATTTATCACTATTTAATAACTCAAAATAATTAATTTTACTAAACAAATCTTAATTTTTGGTATTTAGTTTGTTTTTAATTTTATTTTTTAAAATTTAGTTATTCATATCTTATTATTTAAAAGTTAGTAATTAATTATTTAATATTTACTATTACAGTACTAATGTACATAAATTTCCAAATTGATCAATTTATCTACTAAATTAATTCAATAAATTTTGAAATTTTTTCAAATTTATGTATCAAACATTTTAAAATGTGAATTTTTTTATAAAAATTTAGTTTATTTATTATTCACAACTAGAAATTTAATTTCAAAATTTTGAGCCAATTAGAAAAAAAAATGGAGATAAGTGTAAGGGAAAGAATTTTGAGCCATATTTAATCACTATACATAATAATTTTGAGCCAATATAGCAACTTAGTGTAAGGGAAAGAAATACTAATAGTCGGATGGTGGACTAATAAGTTGTTAAGTGTTGAAATGTCATTATTATCTAAAACTATTGTTGTCTTGATCAATAAAAATATTGAAAAAAAAAAGTGATGCCACATAGTATAAAGAGTGGGATGTGGAAGAAGGAAGGTGAATTATTCACAAAATTCAAAAAAAAATTTCTATCTCCCATACATGGTATATGATTTAGTTTGCAAGAAAATTTGACTTTGAATATAGGTGAGGTATGGGTGATGGTTATTAAAATTTGAGAAAAAAGAATGAAAAAAACTTAAATAATAACATTAAATAATTTATAATTTTATATAAATAAAAATAATACAATTTTATACAAACTAATTCATGAATTTATGTACTCACTAATAATATAAATTACAGTTTAGCGTAGAAAATATAAATTTTGTGAAATAAATCATATGAATATTTTTTTAAAATATTTTATTACTTTCATGAATTTATGTACTCACTAATAATATAAATTACAGTTTAGCGTAGAAAATATAAATTTTGTGAAATAAATCATATGAATATTTTTTTAAAGAGATATCTATGGTATATAAAATAATCTCCACTCAAGAAGTTTTTCAAAAGTAACAATTTAACTTATTATAAATATATATAAATATCGAATTTTATAGTAGTTTATATTTTTATTTTTATCTTATAATTTAATCAGTTCTCCCAAATCTAATTATTAGATTATTTTTATCTAAATTGATTAGACTAATCAATTATATATATAAATTTATTATCAAATTAAAAAACGGAATACAATATAATTTTATTTGAATCTATGGCACAATTTATAAAGATAAATTCAATTTTAATTTTAAAAAATTGTATAAATAATTAATGTATCATATATACATCAATCAATTATATTTTAAATATTTACATATAAATAAAATAAAACTATAATTTCAACAAATATACTACTCCGTATTTTACATATACCAAATGCTATTAAACTCAATATAAATAAATATATTAATTTGATTAATAATCACTATATAATAATTTTTATTTTACTTATATAATAAAATACAATATAGAGAGATCAGTCTATATATATAGTTTGTATCATTTTATATACATCTACATTTTTTTTTATTTTTCAATATCTTATAATTATTTTTTAATTTTTAAATAGTATTAATTAATGGTGAATTACTTATTTATCTCATTTAATTTTTTAAAATAATTGTATTTATAAAAAAATATCCTAACTTTTCTTAATTAAATTGTTCCGTAAATTTATTTTTTAAATTAGATATTTATATTCTATTATTTTAATTTTGGTAGTGTATTATTTCATTTTTATATTTTGTATTTATCCTATTAAAATTTCAAAATCAATTAATAATCCAATCAAATTTTTATAATATTTTAATAAATTTCTAAATTATATAAAACTATACTAATATTTGAAGTTATTTTATCAAATATTTCAAAACTTAATTTGCAATATCTTTTTCAAATAAGTTCAATTTATTTAATTTCACCTACTGTAAATTTAATTTAGAAATTTAAACCCTAAAAAACCCACTTAGAAAAAAAATAGAAAATATTGTATTATAGTGTAAATAAGACTATGGTACACTTAAACCCACTTATAGTGTCATTAAATTGTAAAATATAGGAACATTAAATTATATAATTTATTTGATTTAATTTTGTCAAAAAATATCAAAAAAATGGGGATTCACTTTAATACCACAAAGCACTAATTTTTATTTAATAATATAAATATTTTATTATTATCTATATTTATAATCTATGTTCAGTTACAATGTAAATTTATTTGTAAAAATTTCGAGAGAAATACAGTTGTGAATTTAAGGAAAGTTGGAGGTGAAGCAAATCAAAATTTTAATAGCAAAAATTGATAAAGTTTTAAATATAATAGAGATGTATCATAGTCTACTAATATTAATAATTACTTAATATTATCTAACAATATATAATAGAAAATACGCACTCTAATAAAATAAATATAATATAACATGCCAAGAATATATTTGAGTTTATTGGGAATATCACAAATTATTTTATTTTTATCTTTTCTATTAAATTTAATAATAATTAAAAAAATAATAATTATATTAAAAGATATATACAATTAATTTATAATAGTATAATATGTTGAAAATTCTCATAAAATATATTACTCTAATTCATGTTTTTTTTACAAAAACCATTATATTTACCATTTGATAATATAATATTAGTTTTAAACATTTGTATAATTTTAAAAATTATTCCCAAAAATTTTAAAATATACCATTAACCACTAAAATATTTAAATACTTTTAAAAATGAAGAAATATATCTTTATATTTTAACAATTTTAAGTTATTACGTATAAACAAGTTCAATTTAAAATTTTTAAAATTAAACAAACTTAATATTTTTTATTTTGTCTAATATTATTTATTTCCACTAAAAATTTACATAAAAATCAATTATTAAAAATGACAAAAAAATAATAAAATCTATAATCATATAGATGGGCTCCATTCATAACATGCTATATAGTTGTTTAATACTATAAATACTTGATTGTTTATTTACCTTATTTTAGATTGAGAGATTTGGAATAGTGGAGAAATCACTCATTTGTTAAAAAAAATAGAGGGGTTTAAAGAAGGGAGAATCACCTCCAAATTACCTAATCCCTTCATTTATACTATAACACAATTTCTAAAAGTGAATGTATTATTTATTACTTAAATTACTTTAATACTCTCATTTATTGTTTATATTATTTATTTATTTATTTTTATATATTTTAAATAAATTTATATATTAATAATATTTTATATAAAATTATATAATATAAATATATAATACAAATATTATAAATAAAAAATATTGTACAAAATAATTTTAAGTTAGGTTTAGATTGAGGGAAAGGGAGGAATTTGGAGGATAGTGGTTTGGAGGAGTGGAAAAATCAATAATTTAGTAAAAAAATGGAGGGGTTTGGAGGGACAATAATTAACTCTAAACTCCTCAAACCCCTCCATTTACCTTATAACACACAATCACTCTAAAAGTGGAGAAATTGTACTATTTATTGATTAAATTACTTTAATATCCTAATTTATTATTTATATTATTATTTATTTTTTATTATATACTTTAAATAGATTTATATATTAATAATATTTTATATAAAATTATATAATACAAATATTATAAATAAAAAATTATTGTACAAAATATTTTTAATATAATTTAATTATATATAATAGCTAATAAATTATTTAATTTAATTGAAATAGTAAAAAAAAATTTCTAATTTTTTAATAATAATCATCCCTCTCACTCCACCTCCATTAAAGCTATTGATTATTAAAAAAATTTAATACCTCCAAATTCCTCCTAACCCCTCAATTTAAAAATAGCTTTAATATAATTTAATTATATATAATAACTAATAAATTATTTAATTTAATTAAAATAATAAATTTATCATTCTAATTTTTTTTATTAATAATCATTACACTCACTCCACCTCCATCCAAACTATAAATTTTTAAGTAAATTTGCTCATAAGAACTTTGAATGAAAAATAGTTGTGAATGTAGTGGAACTTGAAGATGAAGCAAATTAACATTTTAAGAGAAAAAAGTGGAAATTTTTTTTATAGAATTTTAGTAATATATGAGATCTATACATTATTATATGAATACACGATTTGTGGAGAATATTATAAATTATTTTATTATTAAATTTTATAATAACTTTCAAATAAATAAATATGTTAATTATATTGAGATATATATATATAATTAATTTATAATAATAGAAAATTTTTGAATGCAAATAAAATATAATACTAGAATAAATTTAATTATTTTTAGCAATAACTCTTATATTTAAAATTAGTTAAACACAATATTAGTCCAACTTTTGTCTAATTTTAAAAATTATTATTAAAATTTTAAAATATTTCATTAACCACTAATATATTTAAATACTTTTAAAATATAAAAAAGTTAACTTTATATTTTCATAATTTTAAGTTGTTAGGTTTAAATAAGTTAATTTTAATTTTTTAAAATTGAAATAAAATTATTTTTCTTCATTTTCATTTTCAAGTATAATATTATTCAATTTTATATAAATTATTATCACAATCCACGTGCAATCACTGTCCATAATTTTTGATGTATTTGATTAGTTTAACCACGTGTACTAAACAAACAACTCAAAATGGGTATACAGTAAATTTAAATTTAGCACAAATTTGAAATAAACAATTAATTTTAAATTTTAATGTTCAATTTTAAAAAAATATATAAATATTTAATAAGAGATAAATCAATCAATGGTATTTTAAATAGTAAAATATTTAAATATAAATAAAACAAATCGATATTTTTATCTAATATTATAGCGACTTTTAAGAATAATAACATTAAATAAGTACAATTAAATTAAATATAAGTAAACATAATAATTTGATTAGTGATATAGTTTGTCTTTTTCTTAAGTTATAAAATGAAAAAAAAATAGAAATACTAATGTATATATAGTTTATATCATTACATATATCTACATTTTTTTTAATTTTTAAATACCTCATAATTGCTCATTTAATTTAAATATATTATTAGTTAATGATAAATTACTTATTTGTCAATATTTAATCTCTTAAAATAATATTTTTACAAAACAAATCTTAATTTTTTTATTTAGTTTATTTCTAACTTAATATTTTTAGAAATTAGTTATTTATATCTTATTATTTTAAATTTGGTAATCAATAATTTCAATTTTCCTATTAGTACTATTGTTTATAAATTTCAAAATTGATCAATTTATATATGAAAAAATTTAAAATAATTCAATATATTTTTAGATTTATAAAATGAGAGTAAATTTTGAATTTTTTAAATTTATTATCAAACATTTCAAAACGGTTAACATTTTTCATTAAAATTTAGTTAATTTAATGTCAATAACTAGAAATTTAATTTTCTTAGCCAATTGCAAAAATAAGGAGAAAAATATAGTAACTTAATGTTAGAAAGAATACCGCATGAGTGTTGAAATGTTATTGTTATCGAAAAATATCACTGTATTTATCCTAAAAGTATTGTACAAAAAAAAGTAAAAAATATGAGTTCTTATCATTCTTATAAAGAGAGATTTACCCATAAAAGTATTGTACAAAAAATCAAGTAAAAAAAAGTGATTCATTGTCATTTCTAGAAGTAGACGGGTCAAGGTTATCAAAATTTTAAAATAAAAATGTGTAAATATTTTATATAATTTATTGTAGGACATGGTAAGAATATATTTGAGATTATTAAAAATATTACAAATTATTTTATTTTTATTTTTCTATTAAATTTTATAATAATTAAAAAATATTTTAATTATATTGAAAGATATATAAAATTAATTTATAATAGTATAATATGTTTAAAATGCTCATAAAATATAATACTCTAGTTCACTTTTTTTTATTATAACAGTTATATTTACCATTTGTTAAATATAATATTAATTTTAAATATTTGTCTAATTTAAAAATTATTCCCAAAAATTTTAAAATATACCATTAACCACTAAAATTTTTAAATAATTTTAAAAATAAAGAAATATGACTTTATATTTTATTTATTTTAAATTATTAATAAACATGTTCAATTTAAAATTTTTAAAATTAAATAGTGATTTAATATTTTTTATTTTTTCTAATATTATTTTTCTACGCTAAAAGATTACAAAAAAATTATTAAAATTGACAAAAAAAAAATAAAATCTATAATCATATAGATGGGCTTCATTAATATTTTTTTTATTACATGGACTATATAGTTATTTAATACTATAAATACTGATTATTTTTTAATTTAATTTATATTTTTATTTTTATATTACAAGTAATTAAATTAATATATATTTACTATATATATATAAATAATGAAATTACGTAATAATTAATTAAAAATTTTAAATAGAGATAATGTCTATATCTTAAAAATTGAAAATTATAGAAATTTTTTTAAATTTTTGGTATTTAGTTATTCAAGTAACTTTATTTTTTAAAATTAGTTATTCATATTTTATTATTTTAGATTTAGTAAATAATTTTTTCATTTTTACATTTCCCCACCACCATTGTCCATAATTACAAAATTGATCATTTATCCCTTTAAATATTTAAAATAATTTAATAACTTTCTAAATTATAAAAGCATACTTAATTTTATTATATTTGAAAATATTACAATATTATTATTATTTTTATCTATAATCTATGGATTAGTTTACAAGTAAATTTGATTATAAGAACTTTGAATGGAAAATAATTGTAAATGCAGTGACACTTTGAGATGAAGTAAATTAAAATTTTAAGGGAAAAAAGTGGAATTTTTTTTTATAGAGTTTCAATAGTATATGAGATATGTCTATTATTATAAAAACAATAACATACCAACGTCTAAAAAAATATAATATAGTAGGGGCAAATGCACACATCTATTTGAAGAGACCATTTGTGAAGAATATTACGAATTATTTTATTTTTATTTTTATTATTAAAATTTAAATAACTTTCAAATATATAAATATGTTAATTATATTGAGAGATATATAAAATTAATTTATAATAATAGAAAATATTTAAAAGACCAATAAAATATAATACTAGAATAAAGTTAATTTTTTTTTAACAAAAACTAGTATATTTAAAATTAGTTAAAAACAATATTAGTGCAACTTTTTTTCTAATTTTAAAAATTATTATTAAAAATTTTAAAATATTTCATTAACCACTAATATATTTAAATACTTTTAAAATATAAAAAATAAACTTTATTTTTATAATTTTAAATTGTTAGGTTTAAATAAGCTAATTTAAAATTTTTAAAATTAAAATAAAGTTAATTTTCTTTATTTTTATTTTCATGTATTATATTGTTCGATTCCATATAAATTATTATCACAATCCACATATATTATTATATTATTCAATTACATATAAATTATTATCACAATCCACGTACACAAATATCATGCACTCTCCATAATTTTTTTTATTTTTTTGGAGTAATTAATTAGTTTAACCATATGTACTAACTAGACCATTCAAAATGGGCGGATAACTCAAAATGGGTACATAATAAATTTGAATTTAACGTAAAATTAATTTTAAAATTTAACATTCAATTTTAAATAAATTATAAATATTTAATAAGACAAATCAGTTAATAATATTTCAAATAATAAAATATTTACATATAAATAAATCAAATTGATATTTTCATCTAATATTCAAGCGAATTTTAAGAATAATAAAATCAAATAACTACAATTAAATTAAATATAAATAAATACGATAATTTGATTAGAGATATAGTTTGTGTTTTGCTTATATTATAAAATATAAAAATTAGAAATACTAATATATATATACTTTGTATCATTAGGGTTTTTTTAATACACATAATTGTTCATTTAATTTAAAAATATTATTAGTTAATAGTAAATTAGTTAATTGTCAATATTTAATTACTTAAAATAATATTTTTATAAAACAAATCTTAATTTTTCGTATTTATTGGTTCCTAATTTTATTTTTTTAGAAATTAGTAATTTATATCTTATTATTTTAAATTTGGTAAAAACACTAACAATATTGAGTAAAATGTAACTCGAGTAAAAAGGAGTTAGTAAAAATAACGAGGTCAAACATAAATTTGACCGAAGTTGTAAACAATGACGGATGAAAGATAGGTCAGATTGGAATGAAAGAATAATAACAAGAAAATCTGTGAAAACAAGTACGTAATGCTCTAAAGGACGTTGAGATAAGGGTTGCAACAACCAAGAGGTTAACTAGACATGAGAATGGTTAAGTACTTTGGAACTTTCAATTTTGAGTACGAGACCTCAAAAGGAAAAAAAATATTGCTATAAGTAAAGAAAGATGTGAATCTAGGGATATACCCTTAAGTAAGGTATATCTAGTTATGATAAAACTCCATGAAGGGAGTAAATGATATAAGGGAAAAGAAATTTCTTAAGTGAAAAATGTAAAAAGGGCTAGTTGGAAGAGCAAGAGAAGAGTTTGCATGTTAAGCAAACACCAAATGTAAATCAAAGGAAATGATTCCTCATGCAAGGTCGCTAAATAAGTTTTGTGGACAAAACTCCTAAAAGGAGGGGAGAATTATAAACCCCACCCTTTTAAGTTAAGGAATACTGGGAAAAGAACCGGTTAGACCGAATTAGAAAACCAAACCGGTTCACAAACCCAATTTCCAGGTAATGAGCAATTTGGAAATTTACAACTCTCGAGTGAATCAAAGGGGTTCATAAAAACATGGAAAAGAACCTTAGGACAAATTGGAAGAGAAAAACCAGGCCGATTTAGATGAATCGGATCCAACTGGATAGGTCCAGTTTATGAATCGAGTTGATTCATGAACCGAAATAGATAGAGAATGGGTAAACCAAAAAATTTATGGATCCCTTGAAACCCAAAGAGATTTATAAACCTTGGAAAGGAACATTAGAACAAAGTGGGAGAGAAAAACCAGATCGGTACGGGTGAATCGGACCCGAACCAGAATGAATCGGATTAAAGACCGAGTTGGTTTATAAACCAAAATCGATAAAAAGATGGTAAACAAGGAATTTTATGGAACCTAAGTGACCTAATGAGTCACAAAAGTCATGGAAATGGACTTCTAAAGGAATTGGGGATGAAAACCCAACCGACTCAGGTGAATCGGATTCAAACTGGTTTGGACCAGTTTGAATAACTATTAAACCGAATTACAAATTCATTTTTCTAAGTGGCTTAAATAATTCAAATTTGAGATTTGAGGCCACCATTAGATAGAAAATGAATTTAGATGAATTAAAAAAATTTTAGATTTGAAAAACACGATCGAATGAGGGGTGAACCGACCGGTTTAAGCTTAGAACCCGATTCGGACCGGTCCGGAATAGTGTAAACCCCGCACTTTTGAGTTAAGAAAAATCGGGAAAAGAACCGATTAAACCGAATAAGAAAATTGAGCCGATTTACATTTGGGAATAAGCAATATGGAAATTTACAACTCTCGAGTGATCCAAAGGTTTCATTAAACCTTGAAAAATAAAATTAATACAAACTAGAAAATAAAAACCAAATTGGTTTAGGTGAACTAGATTTCATAACAACTTCAAAGTTAAGCATGCTTGTCCAAGAGTAGTGTGAGGATGGGTGACCTTTTGGAAAGTATGATCTTTTTGTAACCCGAAATTCGGTCAAAAATTTTTATGGTTTGCCATAAATTAATATATATATATATATATATTTAATTAATACCAACATTAAATTATTATAATTAATACCAAAACACTTCTCTCTCTATTGCTCCATTTCCCGGTGAAGCTTAAACCAGAGCTTCGACTTCAACATTTTTCTTAACCTCGAAAGGAGAGGTCGGGCTCTTTAGAACCAGGAAGAAGACAACTATCTGATAGCAAACTCCAGTCAATCTGAGAATCGTTGGAGAAGCGCCAGCATGATGGAATAGTGAAGCAGCTCCGGCGGACTGAAGCTGCCCTATTTCGGCCAAGCTGAAATTGGCCATTTCAAGCCCTCCTCAGGCCAAACCAAACCCTCCCAACACTTCCTCAGCCTTTCCACGGCCGAATTAGGACCGAAAGGTAAGCCAATTCGGCTTCCTTTTGCAATTTTCGATCGGTGCTAGAGAGAGGGTCAACCGAATTTCAATGACGAAATTCTAATCCAATTCCGCATCAATTGATGCGATTCTTGATTCTAGGATTAACCTCAGGATGAGAGCTATCTGCCCAGAGTAATTGAAGTTTTCTCTCTCTATAGTTCATTTTCTGGCGAAGCTCCGTTTGAGCTCGTCCCGGCGTTAAAACTTGCGATTCACATTTCTAAAGAATCGTATGAACATGTAGAAACTCAAATTCAACTTCAATTTCAACAATTGGAAACGTTTGATGGGTCAATTTGATAAAATCAAATTCAACTATGTTAAGAAGTTGGAATTGGGGGAAAATTGGGGATTTTTGAAATTCAAAGGATCAAAATGAAATTTTATGAAATTGAGGGTCAATTGGGCATGAAAATAATGTTGGAGGAGTAATTGAGGAATTTTGAAAATTTTGGGGCAAAATTTACCATTTTTGTAAAGGAATGGTAAAATGGTAATTTTAGAAAAATTGGGGGACCAAATTGAAAATTTGGGAAATTAAACCCCTTTTTGTGAAATGGAATAAATTGAGGTCCTATGATAAATTTTAGAAGTTTCGAGACTCAATTTGAGGAAAAACCGACATTTGGGACTTAAAGTTAAAGAGAAATAACTTTAGGGACCTAATTGCCGCTAGTTATGGCCAAACAATTCACTTATTAAGTTTTATGGCACATATATCATGTTCGTTTACGAGCTCCTGCTCGTGCTAACTAGCCTTGGGCCCACTGTATGAGATTTTAAAAAAAAACTGGGCATTCTAGCCCTCAAGTTCCAAAATCAAGGCCCCCGGCCTATAAGAGCTATTCGAGCTCCCATCAAGAAGGTCTCCCAAATAATTTAAGCATTGACACACAGTAAGGGGAGAACACTTCTAGAAAAATAAGTTTTCACTATCCATTATACTAACCGGTATAAGGACATCTCCGTTCATAACCGATGAACGGGTTTTCAACTTCCTTCGAGGAAGTCTCATCATACCAACCGATATGATCTACTTACAACTGCTAAGTAGTTTTTTTCGCATAATTTTCACATCACTTTCTCTAAGTGGTGATGATTAAAATACCACGAAACAGTGGGTTTTTATACCGAGGTACTTATCATCCCCTACCGGGTATGATATAAAATTTCCACTCACAACCGGTAAGTGGTTTTTATCATTAAGTTGTGCTCATCATCCCAACCGAGTATGATGTTAGTAAACCCACTCACCCGTTAATGCTGTAAATTCCACTAGACCGGTTCTTGGTATTCACGCGAGCTTGTCCTTGCTGGCGTTCCCAGTACTTCGTATTCCTACACGATATGAACATCTTGGTTCATTATCCTTCAGCCTAATCGCCTTCATTCATTCCAAATGAATGAGAAAGTCAAACTTTCGAGAGTTGGGGGCATTGGACTAGTGGCACCACAGATTACATGACAATATAAGAAAACATTGTTTATGCATGCACTATGAGTATGAGATCATCAAGATGCCCATGAGGGGTAGTAATGTGTCATAAGAGCACTGGACGACCAGGTGGCTATAAGGGCAGTTCGTTGTTCCAGGTGTCTGTGCGAAATCTGGAGTAGCACTAAGCGCATGAGAGCAGGGTGGGGACAGGATGAGGTCTTTGTCCTCATACGGACACGAAGAAGTGATTTTGGGATTGTGGGTCGGATGTCGCGTACATCCACTCATTCCCATGGTAGAAGTGGTTGTACTTCTATTCGGGTGGTAGGAAAAGTCGCTCCAAAGCCACTAGCGGGTTCAGTAGTAATACTGACTTGCGAATGTGTGTAACCTTCATGATGAAGGATGTGTGTTGGGTGATGACACACCGGTAACTAAGAAATAATGGAAAAACCCAAATTTTTAAATGAATGGATTTTTGAAAAGAAAGGAGTCTGGCACACTCCATATAAATGTTTTTCTTAAAAGTTAAAAGTAGACATTTAAAAACCCATTCACTGAGTAGTCGTACTCACCCCCTCCCTTATATCCCTTTTAGGAAATCCCAGAAAGCCTACCTTTAAAGAATATCAACTAAGATGCCTATAAGACAGGTATGTAAAGTTTTAAATTTCATGAAGTTTTGATTATGCTATTCCAGGAAAAAGGTGCACGTTAAAGGATGCCTTACTCTTTACGGTTTATAATAAGGGGAAACCCTTTAATAAACCAGGAGAGTGGCGGGTTGATCATGGGGATCCGACTAAACTGGGTCGGGGCATGACAAATAGTGTCATCTTCTTCCTCCAGATGACAGCACTGTTTACTCACTAGAAAATTGAAGCAGCGCTGGTGAAGAGGAAACGTATCCATTCAATACATTTCCAATCATCAATTCCTGTCATAATGGTGCCAATCGGATGATCAAGAAGTCTCTGAGCTTCCTATATAAAGATCCCCTCCCCATTCATCCTCTCCACACCTGAAAAGCTCACTCTCTTAGTTGCATAGTTTTCTGGTGAAGCTCGAACCATAGCTCTGATATAGGGTCTTTTCTAAGCCAAAGAAGGCGAGGTTAGGTTCTTTAGAACCAGGGAGAAGTCAGCTACACGCCTGTAGTCTTCGTTTGCTCTGAGGATCGCCGGAGAAACACCGACGTGATGGAACAGTGAAGCAGCTATGGCGGACCGAAGCTGCCCTATTTCAGCCAAGTTGAAATCGGCCATTTCGAGCTCTCCTCAGGCCAAACCAAGCCCTCCCAACACTTCCTCAGCCCTCCCCGTCTTAATTAGGGCTGAAAGGTAAGCCAATTTGACTCCCCTCTGCAATTTTCGGCTGGTGCAAGAGAGAGAACCGTCATAATTTCAATAATGAAATTCTAACTCAATTTGACATCAATTGATGTGATTCTTGATTCTTGGATGATCCTTAGGACGAGAGCTATTTGCCCAGATCGAAAGCATGAACCACCGTGCCCTCACCGGTGAGTAATTGAAGCTTTCTCTCTCTATAGTCTATTTTTTGGTAAAGCTCCGTTTGAGCTCATTCCGGTGTTAAAACTTGTGATTCAAAGTTCTATGGAATTGTATTAACATGGAGAAACTCAATTTGGGGGAAATTAGCAATTTTTGAAAATTCAAGGGACGAAATACAATTTCCTAAAATTTAGGGTCAATTGGGACTGATAAAATTGTTAGAGGGCCAATTGAGAAATTTTAGAATTTTTGGAGTAAAATTTACTATTTTTGTAAAGGAAGGGAAAAATGGTAATTTTAGAAAAGTTGGGGGACCAAATTGGAAATTTGGAAATTTGAACCCCTTTTTGTGAAATGGAATAAATTGAGGTCCTTTGATAAATTTTGAAAGTTTCGGGACTCAATTTGAGGAAAAACCGGCATTAGGGACTTAAAGTTTAAGAGAAATAACTTTAGGGACCTAATTGCAAATAAATGAAAGTTTGACTTTCTCAATCATTTGGAATGAATGAAGGCTATTAGGCCGAAGGATAATGAACCAAGATGTTCATATCGTGTAGGAACACGAAATACCGGGAATGCCAGCAAGGACAAGCTTGCGTGAATACAAAAAATCGGTATAGTGGAATTCACGACATTAACAGGTGAGTGTGTTTACTAATGTCATACCCGGTTGGGATGATAAGCACAACTTAAAGTTAAAAACCACTTACCAGTTGTGAGTGAGATTTTATATCATACCCGGTTGGGAATGATAAGTACCTCGAAATGAAAACCCACTATCGAGTGGTATTTTAAACATCACAACTTAGAGAAGTGATGTGAAAATCATGCGGAAAAACTACTTACCGGTTGTAAGTAGATCATACCTAGTTGGTATGATGAAACTTACTCGAAGGAAGTTGAAAACCTGTTCATCGGTTATGAGCAGAGATGTGCTCATACCTGGTCGGTATAATGGACAAAGAAAAATATATTTTGTCGGAAGTGCTCTCCCCTGATTGTGTGCCAATGCTTAAATTATTTGGGAGACCTTCTTGACAGGAGCTCGAATAGCTCTTATAGGCCGGGGGCCTCGGTTTTGAAACTTGGGCTCTATTATGCCCGATTTTAAAAATCTTGAACAGTGGGCCATAGGCCAATGGTCATGAGCAGGAGCTCGTAAAAAAAACATGAGATATGTGCCATAAAACTTTAATAAATGAATTGTATGGTCATGGTACCAAGACAGGACCGACACACTCGGTTAACTAGTAGCAGTGCGACATGACCGGTCTTCGGACCAGTCAAGACAAACAGCTGCAAGTTGAGCTGAAGGTCGGGGTCGTTGGACCAGTGGCACCACATATTATATGACATGATAAAAAAATACTGTTTGTGCATGCACTATGATTTCAGAATCATCAAGATGCCCATGAGGGCTAGTGATGTATCCTAAGGGCCTTGGACGACTCGGTAAGTATAAGGGTAGTTCGTCGTACCAGGTGACCATGCGAAATTTGGAGTAGCACTAAGCGTATGAGACCGGGGTGGGGACAGGATGAGGTCTCTATCCTCATACGGACATAAAGAATTGATTTCAGAATTGAGGGTTGAATGTCGTGAACATCCATTCATTCTCAGGGTAGAAGTGGACGTACTTCTATTTGGGTGTCCTGTAAAGTCACTCCGAAGCCACAAGTGGGTTCAGTGGACGTGTTGGCCTGCAAATGCGTGTTTGACCTGCATGATGAAGGATGTGTGTTGGGTGATGACACATCGTGATTAATAAGAAATGGTGGTAAAAATTGGGATTTGAAATGAAAGGATTTTTGAAAGGAATGAGTCTAGCACACTACAATACAATTTTTTTTCCTAAAAGTTAAAAGTTTTGAAAAACCCATTCACTAAGTCTTTGTACTCACCCCTCTCTTATATCCCTTTCGGGAAATTCTATAAAGCCTACCCTTAAAGACCATCAACTAAGATACTTGTGAGACAGGCATATAATCAATTAAAATATTATGGAGTTTTGATTTATGTTATTCTAGGAAAAGGTGTAGGTTTAAAGGATGCCTTACTCTTTACGATCTATAATAAGGAGAAACCCTTTAATAAGTTGGGAGAGTGGCGGGTTGATCATGGGGATTCGACCAAACTAGGTCGGGGCGTGACATGCATTCTCCATTAAGCTCGAGGATTGCCGGAGAAACACTAATGAGCTCGCACAGTACTGTCGCTCCTCAGCGGTCTACAACCCAAACTGGTCAAGCTCAATTCGGGCCACCCTCAGCCCAATTCTTGCTAAACCAAGCTCCCCAGACCAACCCTAGAAGTACCCCGAACTTCTCTGAGCTAAGTTGGTAAGTCCCCTCCGTAGCCCTTCACCGGAATTCACTATTCAGAGTTAGTTTTACCTGAACATTAAACTGAGAAATTCGCATTGTTCAAGCCACCAATTGAGGTGCAGTTTGATCCAGGAAGGATCCTTAGGAAGTGAACAATTTAGTGGAAGTAAAAGCTTCGATCATTGGATCCTCATCGGTGAGTAATCGGAGCTTTCTCTCTCTAGGATGATTTTCTAGAAGCATCGTTTCAGCTCATTTATAAGCCAAATTGAGTGTTTTAAAGCTTGAAATAAAGCAAGAGATATAGTGAAGATGATTCAAATCATGATAGAAGACAATTGGAAATATAAAACCCGTCCTCTAGGACAAAGAACCAGAAAAAGAACTAGTAAAATTTTCATATGGAAAATTGAGTCAATTAATGAACGAAAAATAGTAAAGAAGGGTTAACATGGAAAATTGGAAGATCCTAAGTGACAAAAAATTCACAAAAATTGTGGAGAACCGGACTCAAACCAAACTGAACTGAAATGAACCATATTGAATCGGTTCAATGATTCATTTTTCTAGGCGGCTTAAAAATATCAATTTGGGAAATTGAGGCCACCATTAAATAGAAAATGAATTTAGAAAATTTTAAATTTATGAAAACTGTTCAAATCGGGTTTGAATTGACTGATATTTGAATTTGGGTCACTGAACCCGGTCAGACCGGACTAGTCAACAGACTAAACCAGTCAATGGTCAACTTCACCCCATCAGTAGCCACACAGACAAAGTAGCCAATGAGAGGCTGCATGTGTCCAGTCACTAGTCAGCGGATGACCTATCAGCTTGCCACATAGTCACAAGTAGCTAATGGGAGTGTAAAACCCGTCCTTTAAAGATAAGAAAAACCGGGAAAAGAACCAACCAATTTAAAAGAGAAAACTGAGCTGATTTATGAACCATAACCGATAAAAAAAGGGTAAAATGAGAAATTGACAAATCACAAGTGACTCAAAGAATCATAAAAATCAGGGAAAAAAACCTTGGGACAAATGAGAAGAGAAAATTAGATTGATTCAGGGTACACTGGACCTGAACTGGATTGAACCATACTTGAACCAATTTCTAAATTTATTTTTCTTGGTGGCTTAAAATATTCAACTTGGAAAATTAAAGGCATCATTAGATAGAAAATGAATTTAGATTAATTTAGAAATTTTTAATGTTGAGAAAACTGGTCGAATCGGGTCTCAACCGGCCGATTTTTGCCATTGATCCTGGTCGGACCGGTCTGGTTCGATTTGGAACAGTGTCATCGTCTTCCTCGAAATGACATCATTATTCATAAATGCAGAAAACTTCCTTCTCTAGTGAAGCTGTAACCGCTCCAATCATGTTATTTTCGGGCAAGGTTAAGCTCGACCAAAATGGACAGTGGTCGGGCAGAGGGTCCTTGAGCTCCCTATATAAAGAGCTCCTCTCCATTCATCCTTCACACACCTCAAATCGCCATTATCTCTCAACTGCTCCATTTTCCGATAAAGGTCAAACCAAAGCTCCAACCTAGGCAGTTTTATTAGTCTTAGAAGGCAAGGTTGGGTCCTACAAACGACAGGGGAAGTTAACTACCTAATAGTAACTTCCTTTTGACCTGAGGACCGCCAAAGAACTATCGGCGGAATCAAACAATGAAGAAGCACCAACGGACTGAAGCTGCCCTGTTTTGGCCAAGCTGAAATCGACCAAATTTAGCCCTCCCCCGGCCAAACCAAGCCATCCCGACACCTTAACATAGTTGAAAGGTAAGCCAATTCGGCCCTCCTCCGTCATTACATATCGGTGTTAGAGAGAGAAAGTGCTGAATTTCACTAACCAAATTTACCTTAAATTAGACATTAATTGTAGCAATTCTTGACCCTAGAAGGAACTTCACGACGAGAGCTCGATCTGCTGCAGCTTTGAAGATAAGCTTTCGAAGCTTTCTCTCTCAACGAACAATTTTCTGGCGAAGCTCCATTTGATGTCGTTTCAGACCCAAATCATGAAATTCAAGCTCAATTGAATCATATGGAAGTGTAGGAACTGATCCATACTATCAATTGTAGCAATTACCCTCGATTGAATGGCCAGTTTGAAAAAATCAAATTTGGTCAGTTTGAAGGAGAGAAATTGGGGAAAATTTTTGGAAAGATTGGTAATTTTGAAAAATTGAAGGACCTTCATGCAATTTCTCAAAATTGAAGGCCAATTGGTAATGAGAAAGATGTTGGGGACCAATTTGTCAATTTTCAGAACATTTGGGGCCAAATTGCCATTTTTGGAAAGTTATAGCAAAATTATAATTTTTAAAAAGTTGGGGACCAAATTAGAAATTTTGAAAACTGGAGCCCCTTACACAATTTTGAGTAAATTGAGGACCCAAAGGGAATTTTGGAAGAATTGGGACTCAATTTGGGGAAAAGTTAGCATTATGGACCTAAAGTTAAGAAAAATGAACTTTAGTGACCTAAGTGCAATAAATAAACAATTTTGAGTCTAGTCGCTCATACTGTGAGAAAATGATGTTTGTCATGCCAAATCTTAATTGATAAGGATGCATAAATCATGCAGGGACATGAGAGACTGGAACGCTGACAAGGAGAAGCTAGCGTAGACTTGGAAAACTAACTAGGGACGAACATATCATGGTCATTGGGTGAGTGGGATTATCTAACTTCATAACCGATTGGGATGAGGAGTACTATATTTAACTGATAAAACCTACTTATTGGTTGTAAGTAGAGAAAATCATACCCAGTTGGTATGATGAGTGTCCTTGAGGAAAGGAGAAACTCGTTTACTGGTTGTAAGCGGAGATATCATCACATCTGGTTGGTGTAATGAAGTTGAAAATAATTTTTTGTCAGAAGTGCTCTCCCCTAATTGTGTGCTAATTCTTAAAACATTTGGGAGACCTTCTTGATGGGAGCTAGAATAGTTCAAATAGGCTAGAGGCCTCATTTTTTAGCTCATGGGGCTAAATGCCCGGTTTTGGAAAAACATGTGCAGTGGGCCCAAGGCCAGTGGGCACGAGTAGGAGATCGTAAACAAATTGATTCTGAAAAGCCAGGAAAATTTCTAATAAAATTGATTGTGTGATTTCACCATGGACTGATAGTACTCGATGGACTGGCAACAATGTGTGAGGGCCAGGTTGACAGACCAGCTCAGACAAACAACTATAGGTCGGATTGAGCATCAAGGCTGTTGGATCGTTGACACCAAAGAGAATGGCTATATGTGGAAAACTCTTATTCGTGCATGCATTTATGGTATAGGACCATCAAGACACCCTAGGGAGTAGTGATG
The DNA here is from genome assembly GCA_030064435.1 of Trapa incisa. Classification (NCBI taxonomy): domain Eukaryota; kingdom Viridiplantae; phylum Streptophyta; class Magnoliopsida; order Myrtales; family Lythraceae; genus Trapa; species Trapa incisa. Next base: position 14,988,548 of record CM057780.1, on the reverse strand, counting down.
GGTACCAAGGGCTGTTGGACGACATGGGGGGCGATAAGGGCAGTTGTCATGCCAGTCAGTCATGAAGCTCTAGGAGCTTCTTGCGCATGAGACCGGGGTGGGGACAGGATGTGGTCTTCATCCTCATATTGACATGAAGTATTTTGGGTCTGAGGGTCGAACGTCTAGGACTTTCACTTAGACTCCGGGTAGAAGTCAGGGGCTTCTATCAGGGTGGATGGTAAAGACGCTCCGATCCACAAGTGGGTGCAGTCGTCGTAACTGCATTTTGCGAATGTGTGTACCTTCCTGATGAAGGGCGTGTATTGTTTGCTAAATGCCTCTCAAGGTAAGGGGATGAGCTAAGAAAGCTAAATACACGTAATATGGAAATGGGAAAAAGGTTTCAATATTTGAGAATCCTTGGAAAAAGGAATGTTAACCCTTTGGAAAAGGGTTTTGGAAAAGAACTTGAATTTGAGGAAACACTTTTTAAATGAAAACGCTACTCTTGGCAGGGTAAACTAAAGCTATTTTGAAAACTCACTCCCAACACCTGCTCACTAAGTTGTAGAACTCACCCCCTCCCTTTTACTCCTTTCTGGTAACCGAGGAATAACCAAACTTAAAGACCTTCGTTATTGGAACTGTAAGACATGTTTGCTTGTTTTAAGATATTCGGTTTTGTATAATGCTATTCCAAGAAAAATAGGAAAAATGATGCCTTACTCCTCATGATTTAGAAAAGGGTGAAACCCTTCATGGACCAAAGGGAGTGGCGGGTTGCTCACGAGGATCTGACCAAACTGGGCTGGGGCATGACAGGGAGGCTGTGAGCTGTTCAGTCAACCAATCAACAGCTGAAGCGGTGGCCAAGTTGGATCACCACGTCAGAAAAACCGGCCAATCATAGAGCGCCATGTGGCACACCCGCCACATCATCATCTTCAACCTTATTCCGTTGACAGAAAGGAGAGAGAGGTCAGGAAAGAGGGAGTCTCTAGTGACTCAAAAATTCCTCTTGTCAGGTCTCTAGTGAGCTGGGCGGGGGACGAGTCTCATGCCGACCGGTAGCCTAAATAGTTGTCGAGCTCCCTATATATAGATCACCCTCCCACTCGACCTCCTCACCTCTTAGGCGCTCTCTAAAAAAAGCCACTCACTTTCCAATGAAACTCTGATCACGAGAAAATTCAGAACCAAAGAAGCTTCGTAGGTTGGCATCCGAACCACGGAGGAGTCCCCTAGCTTGAGAAGCCCTCAAAACGACCAAAGAACAGCCGGAGAAGTGTTGTAGTGATAGCACAGTGAAGTTGCTCCGGAGCCTAGAACATCAAGCTCTCGACTGACCCAAACCTGACCCTCTTAGGCCTTCCACCACTAGAATTGATCACCTACGACCGCTTGAGACCCTCTCCAGCCCCTCACAAACACCCGATAAGCTCAATTTCACCTCTCCTCGTAGGATTTTCTTAGTTTCAAAACTTCAGCTCCCCGAAACTTCTCTCTTCAAATTCTCGCAGTGTGGCGGCGAGTTGTAGTGGGATCCAATCCTAGTAGGACTCCCTTGATGGACACGAGCTGTCCCCACCTCAAGCTCCGGCCACCACCCCTCCATCAGTAAGCTAAGCAAGCTTTCTCTCTCTATTGTAAAAGTTTTCGATGAAGCATCGACAGAGCTCAAAACTCAACCAAATTTGGAAATTCGATGTATAGGACGTTCATGAAGAGTTGAAGGAGGCGAATAAAAGGAAGAAACAAAGAAATTGTGGACTTATAGGCCATCAATTGGACAAGGTAAGATTCAGATGTTCAAATGTTCAAATTGGGGAAGAAGGAGGCAATTTGGGGATTTTTCATTAAAAAGGGAGCTTTTGTGAAATTCTTCAAAATTTTGAGAACTGAATAGGAAATTAACAAAAATATAGGGCATTTTCATGAAATTCACTCCTAATTGAGGGCCAATTAGGCAATTTAGGCAAAATGGAGGGCTAATTAGCAATTTTGAGAAGTTTAGGGCTAAATTGCAATTTTTGGGAAATTAGGGAGTAGATGGAAATTTTTGGAAAATTGAGGGCCAATTGGTGGTTTTGTTAAAATTAAGGACCCATGAAGGATAATTGGAGATCCTAGGGGCTTAATTGAGAATTAGGGGTAAATAAGGACCTAACTGTAAAAGTACAAACTTTAAGTACCTGAACGTAATTAAGGCATATAGTGGGAGGGCCTATGCACAAATACTAGAAAAAGCATGTTGATATGAATATTTGTGTCGTGTAGGAGCAAACTGTCCAAGCACCGACCCTTGGATGCGCGCCATGAAGCAAGGTTCCGCTGGGACAACCCAACCACAATTACTGGGTGAGTGGAAACTCTATAATGTTAATTCTAGTTGGAATAACGGTTTGCCTTGAAAATGATTTTCTCATAATTAGCCTCCCCCTACTGGGTGATTCTGCTTAAAACATTTAAGAGCTAATTCTGAGCTTAGGCTCGGTAATACAAGTGGGCCCAAGGTCGATGAACACGAGAATGGACCCGTCTAGAATCAGCATGTGGTAAATACTACTAAAAGATCTAATTAATGGGTAATTGTGTGTGATACCCACCGAGCCAAGTCTAGGATGTTGGGCTTGTTGGGCCAAATTGCTGCTAAGCCGAAGCTAGTACGTGTGAGTCGAAGCCAAGCCAATAGACCGTTGCACTGGAGAGCCAAAGATAATGACTATAAATGAAAAAGACCCTTGATTGTGCATGCACAATGAGATACGGGGCCATCAGGACACCTGATATGTCACGCCCCGACCCGGTTTGGTCGGATCCCCGTGATCAACCCGCCACTCTCTCGATTTACTAAAGGGTTTTCCCTTATATTATAAATCGTAAAGACTAAGGCGTTAACCTGCACCTTTTTCCAGGAATATCATAAATCAAAACTGCATAGTAATTTAAATTAGTTGTACCTATCTTGTCGGCGTTTAATTGCGCAAGTCCTTTAAGGTTCGGCTTTCCGGGACTTCTTGAAAGGGGTATAAGGGAGGGGGTGAGTACAACTACTTAGTGAATGGGATTCAAATCTTTTAACTTTCAAGAAAAAAAAATATTTATATGGAGTGTGCCAGACTTCTTTGTTTTCAAAAATCATTTCATTTAAAAATTTGGATTTTTCCATTTTTTCTTAGTTACCACGGTGTATCATCACCCAACACACATCCTTCATCATGAAGGTTACACACATTCGTAAGTTAGTATCACTACTGAACCCGCTAGTGGCTTCGGAGCGACTTTTCCTGCCACCCGAATAGAAATACGACCACTTCTACCCTGGGAATGAGTGGATGTACGCGACATCCGACCCACAATCCCAAAATCGCTTCTTCGTGTACATATGAGGACAGAGACCTCATCCTGTCCCCACCCCGGTCTCATGCGCTTCGTGCTACTCCAAATTTCACACAGACACCTGGAACGACGAACTGCCCTTATAGCCACCAGGTCGTCCAATGCCCTTAGGACGCATCACTACCCCTCATGGGCATCTTGATGATCCCATACTCACAGTGCATGCACAAACAATGTTTTCTTATATTGCCATGTAATCTGTGGTGCCATTAGTCCAACGGCCCCGACTCTCAACTCAACCTGCAGCTGTTTGTCTTAACTAGTTCATCGACCTGTCATGTCGCACTACCGCTAGTTGACTGAGCATGTCAGTCCTATCTTGGTACCATGGCCAAACAATTCACTTATTAAGTTTTATGGCACATATATCATGTTCGTTTACGAGCTCCTGCTCGTGCCAACTGGCCTTAGGCCCACTGTACGAGATTTTCAAAATCAGGCATTTAGCCCCCAAGTTCCAAAACCAAGGCCCCTAACCTATTAGAGCTATTCGAGCTCCCGTCGAGAAGTTCTCCCAAATTGTTTAAGCATTGGCACACAATCAGGGGAGAGATCTTCCGACAAAAATAGGTTTTTACTGTCCATCATACCGACCGGTATAAGGACATCTCCGTTCATAACCGATGAACGGGTTTTCAACTTCCTTCGAGGAAGTCTCATCATACCAACCGGGTATGATCTACTTACAACCAGTAAGTAGTTTTTCCGCATAACTTTCACATCACTTTCTCTAAGTAGTGATAATTAAAATACCACTAAACAGTGGGTTTTTATATCGAGGCACTTATCATCCCCAACTGGGTATGATATATAATCCCACTCACCCGATAGTGTAGTGAAATTCCACTTAGTCGGGTTCTATCCTTAGCAAGCTAGACCTCGACTGGCATTCTCGATGTCTCGTTCTCCGGTGAGGGCATGGCGGTGGAGCTTTCAAATCTGGGCAGATAGCTCTCCTCCAGAGGTTCTTCCTTTCGGTCCTAATTCGGTCGGGGAAGGACTGATGAAGTGTTGGGAAGACTTGGTTTGGCCTGAGGAGGGCTTGAAATGGCCGATTTCAGCTTGACCAAAATAGGGTAGCTTCGGTTCGCTGGAGCTACTTCACTATTCCATCATGCCAGCGCTTTTCCAACGATTCTTGGATTGACTGGAGTTTGCTACCAGATAGCTGTCTTCTCCCCGTTTCTAAAGAGCTCGACCTTTGTTTAAGTCGAAACTCTAGTTCGAGCTTCACCGGGAAATGGAGTAGTAGGGAGAGAGAGATAAGTGTTAAGGTGTGAGGAGAATGAAATGGGGATGACCTCTTTATATAGGCGTAAAACCCGTGTATTAAATGGGCGAGATTTATTACTAGTATTAATATTGCCATAAATTATTGGTATTAATTCTAATAATTAAATTTTGGTATTAATTCCAATAATTTAATTTTGGTATTAAATTATTTGTATTAATTCCAATAATTTAATTTAGGTATTAAATTATTGGTATTAATTACAATAATTAAATATATATTAATTTAGGGCTACTTATGATAAGTCGTACGTTCGCATAAAAATTTTTAACCTAAATTTCGGGTTACAAAAAAATCATACTTCCCATGAGGTCACCCATCCTCACACTACTCTAAGGCAAGCATGCTTAATTTTGAAGTTCTTATGAAATATAGTTCACCTAAACCAATTTGGTTTTTGTTTTCTAATTTGTCTTAAGTTTCTTTTCCAAGGTTTAATGAACCCTTTGGATCACCCGAAAGTTCTAAATTTCCATATTGCTTATTCCCAAATGTAAACTGGCTTGGTTTTCTTATTCGGTTTGACCGGTTCTTTTTCCGGTTTTCCTTAACTAAAAAAATGTGGGTTTTACATGATATGTAGTGATGGATTCCAATGGCTCCTGGATGACCTAGGGTGCATAAGGACAGTTTGGCATCTAGTATGTCGAGAAGCTCGGGGAGCTTTCTATGCAATGAGACCAAGGAAGTAGGGGAAATGTGGTCTTGTCCCATAAAGCGGACACCATGAGGTGATTAGGGTTTGAGGGTCGGACGAGCAAGGTCCACTCAAACTCATGGTAGAGGCGACTGACCTCTATTAGGGTGGATGGTAAATGCACTCCAGTCCACAAATGGAATGGTCAAGGACCGTTCTGTGACCGTGTGATCCCTCCTATGATAAGAGGGCGGTTGATGCGTGAATGATATGCAAAAATGACTAATGAATAAAGTAATAAATTAAATAAAACAATCGTTGTAGAAGTTTACCCTCACTGAGTATATGTACCTATATACTCATTCCAGGAGAAGCTCGGACCCTCAAGGTATGTTCCCCCTACCAAACTCATAGTAAGGGAATGAACGTAGGCACGCATTTACCTTCCCTGTATCATTAAGATAGGAATAGATGTATGATGCATGGAAGGGTGGTGGGTTGATCACAGGACCTCGACCTAACCAGGTTGGGGTGTGACAATTTGAGTGGTATTAAAGCATAAATTTCCTAACAAGTACTCCCGCCAACCCTAATTCTTGATTCCCGAAACCCTTCCATAAAACATGAACAAAAACGCCAACGAAGAGTATATCCCTTGGATACATGCCATGGAGCAAAGGCTGGAGGCACTAGAGGAGCCTATCCCGTGGAATGCGCCTCGAGAGAGAACCCCTCCCTTCTCAATGGAAGACGAAACCTTCCCACCCAGGGAACCAGATCAAGCCCTGGTCCGAGAAGAGGCTGAGAGAAATTTCTAGGAGGCATATGCTAGCTATGTGATGGTCTTCCACTAACTCCCTCCAATACACATGTGTGCATGTACAACAAGTCCTATGCAACATGCCCATAATGCTGCTATCTTGAACCAATATGGGGTGGATATTGCACCAGTAGTGCAAGCCAGGAGGGCTCCCAACTCGTCAGCATCCATGGAGTTCGAGGAACCCAGCATGAACTGTGCCCACGTCGTGGGAGGTACCACGGGGCAACTGCCGCCTAAAAGGAGGATGTGCGCCAGGGCGACCAATGCGGAGTCTCGCAATCTGCCTAGGTTTAACACTAGGTCAGTTAACTGTGGTGGCTAGAGACGTCTCAATAAATTTATTGGGATTAACTGCTGTAATAAACCCAACCAGGGCTTCATCGATTAATGAATAAAAAGTTCCTGATTTCTTTTCACTCTTGCGCAACATGCAAATGACCCTAGCCTAGAAAACCCACGAAAAACCCAAAAGTCCCCAAGAAAGGACGAAGGGGCTTAGAAACTCTTGACATTTTTTATCCCCCATGGACTAAGAAACCCTAGAACTATAGAACACATCAAGTAGAAAGAATGTGCTCACAAAAAGGAAATACAATTTCCATGTAGAAAAGAGTCATGGGGTGCCAAGGAAACTTAGGAGATTGGGACAAGGAAGCTAGCCTAGAAATAGATTTAGGGTGGACCAAGCCGCCCAACTTCCCAAAATTTGTACCAAGTACCCCAAGAGAAGATGTTGGAATTGGAAACCCTAGAATGATAAGGCTAGGGTAAGGGTAAGAGAGCCTTAAGAAGGACTCCAAATGACAAGGGTAGTTCGGACCCAATAGAGTAAACCATAGTGAGCCTGACACTCACTATGGTTGAGTGAATGTGGGGAACCCAAACCCTCACAAGGAGCCTGACACCCTCATTCAAAGGACAACGGAGCATGGATGGAGATGTGCGAATTGGGGCTTACGTGTGAACCAGAGTCAAGTAATTTTGACAATGCAAGAGAATAGGCAAAATGGAGTACACTCTAAGGAAAAGAGTGGAAGGATGCAACTCAAATTGCAAGGCAAGCCGAACTTTAGACCCAAGGAGGAGTAAAATAATGTGGGAGTCACACTACCAGGGACATGTAGGTCCAACAATCATGCAAAGAAGGGTTTTGAATACGAAAGAATGGACTAGAGGACTAGGAAGGGGGAATAACACCAAAACCTGTGAAAGGAAAAAGCTTGAAGGGATGACGAACTAAGGAGTTCCAACGACCATGGGAGCAAATAAACCTAGGTGCGATTGGGCATGTCGGAACCCCAATTCTGGACAAAACCCTCCAAAAGGGAAGTCTAACCCCAAACGACAGAAATATTGGACCTAAGGAACTTCATGGACACTAGGGGAAAAACAAGTCAAACTATCTGAATACTAGGGAATAAAGGTATTGAGTCAAAAGGAGTTAACCAAAACGGTAGGGTATCAAATCATACCCTAAATGGACCGCACCGGGATCCACTTCCGACGAAAAGGTTGAACAATAGAATTTTGAGAACAAAACTACTAAAATAGGGGGAGAGTTGTAAAACCTATTATCTTAATATTTGTTAAAAAAATTATTTGTGTGCTAAGTATTTAATTTTTATAAAAAAAATAAAATTATATTAAATTTGATAAACATAATAAAGTTGATGATTGTTTAAAATATACATATAAACAGTGTTATATTTGACAAAATTGTGCTAAGTAGTACTTACCATAAGATATTTTATTTTCCATTTGTTATGAGTGATTATTGCTTGGAGTTTTTTTTTGAATGGGCTAAAGGACGGCATGTGCTCCCTCCTCTTTTTCCGGAGCAATTGGTCCATCTCAGCTTCAAGCGTAGCAAGAGTTCTCAACCGTCGATGGTCTCTACATCTAAAGGTTTAAATTCAAAATTGTAAAAAAAATCTTCCCGATCCGTGTCAACCTCATTTCAACCAATGACAGAGCTCCTTATCCCCCGTCCTTCCCGGGTATATAACCACCTTCGCCAATCTCTAAACATACAATTCCATAGTTGAGATCTCCAAGATAATCCAATTACAGAGAGGGAATTACACCATCACTATGGCAACAGCGTCTGCAACCAAGGTGAAGGCAATGGCGTCAGTGAAGAAGAAGGTGTCGCCTCCCTCTCATCCGCCATTCTATGAGGTACAGAAGATGAAAACTCTCTTAGAAATATTAGGTTTTTGTTTTTTTTTTAATTTTCCTAGGGGTTCTTATCTGACACAGTTGTTAATGAATTCAGATGATTGCTGATGCGATCGCGACGTTGAAGGAGCGGACAGGGTCGAGTCAGTATGCCATTCAGAAGTTCATTGAGGAGAATCATAAGGGACTTCCCAGCACTTTCAGGAAGCTTCTGCTGTTCCAGCTCAAGCGCCTGGTGGCATCTGGAAAGCTGGTCAAGGTGAAGAACTCGTTCAAGCTTTCTTTGATAGCCAAGCAAGCCTCTGTTACCACTTCCAAGAAGCCAGTCGAGGTAGATCCCAAGAAAAAGGTTCCCACAAAAAATTCGAAGGCTAAGGCTGATGATGCGGCGGCAAAGCCTAAGCCGAAGCAGGTGACAGGGAAGCGGAAGGTTGGAGAGAAGCCAAAGGCAAAAGCAGGGGCGGCAGCGGCTAAGCCAACCAAGGTGGCGAAAACATCTGCAAAAGCTTCGCCAGGGAAAAAAGCTGTGAAGCCAAAGAAGGTCGCTGTGAAGAGGCCTAAGAGCGTCAAGTCGCCTATGAAGAAACCTAAGAGCGGGAAGTCGCCTGCTAAGAAAGCTAAGAAATGAGCGAATGAGACATCGTTCTTTGTTCGCGTTTCTAGTTGTGGTTTGTGTATATCTAGATGGCAAGTCTTATCTGGGTAGGTAGATAAAAGTTTTGTTGATTTTGCTTTCCAAGGGTTTAGCCTGAAACGACTAGTAGTCTACCATTACTAACTATATTTCTGCTGTTTTAATGATGATTTCTTTCTTTTGGATCATTTCTTTTGTGAGACGGACTCCTATCTGTATAGGATCTTGCTTGCTCTGCTTATTTATCTGTTATTACATTAATCATTGTCGAATCACTGGAGAATTGGATTCGTAAATAGTAATGGTAAAACTATGCAAAGCCTGCAAGATTGAACGATAGTATGATAGTGGCCTCTGATATTTTTTCTGGATTTCTTATAATTTGTAACATCTATTTCGTTTTCATGACCTTCTATTGACAATCCAGTCCGAGGTACAATAGGGTTGTTCACTGGCATGCAATTGCAATCCTGCCAAATCTCTTCAAAGTTTTAATTGCATATTTGATTTGCCCAATATAGATTGTATTATGCCCTTACTCGGAAATTCAAGGCAGGATTTTAGAACAATCCGTCCAATTCGAAGGTAGACTAGTTCCGGCCTCAACCAAAATTTTTTACTCTTAATAATAAAAAAATGTATTTTTTTTGTGCGCCAAGGAAAAAATTAACCCAAAATTTATATTTATTGTAAATTATACTATCTATAAAATTAAAAAATAATTATATTAAATTAATTAATATATAAAATAGTTTCTATATAAAATTATAATTTTCTACTTATAAAAAATATTTACTGTATTATAAGTGAAAATATTGTACATAATTATACTAAATTATTTAATTTATATTAATTAATTTTATTAAACATAAAATAACCAGTATATATAAAATAAAAAAATAGTTATAATAAATTATTTTTGTATATAAATTGATATTATTGTAGATAAAATAGCTCGTATATAAAATTTAAAATTTTAATTATATAAAATATGTAAGATAAATAACTGATACATTATAGTATGGTGTATAATTATTTTAAATTATTTAATTTATATAAATTAATTCATTATACTAAAATTATTTTAAAAAATTAATTATAATAAATTATTTGCAGTAATATATTGTTGTATATAAATATATAAAAATATAATTTTCTATTGGTAAATTGATACATTATACATAATTATATTAAATTATTTAATTTATATAAATTAATTTTACTATATATAAAATAACAATTATATATATAATTAAAAAGTTTTATTTATAGTAAATTATTTATTATACATAAATTGATATTGTTGTAAATAAAATAATTTGTAAAAAATAAAAAATTTATTTATAAAAAAATAAGTTGTTAGATGTTAAATTACATAATTATTCTAAATTAATTTATTGCAATAAAATTCTTATGTTATATAAAATTAAAAATTATAATTATAATAAATATATTAATAATGTTATAAATAAATAAATAAAATTATATTTTTTATATGTTGATAAATTATACATAATTATACTAAATTATTTAATTTACATAAATAAATTTCACTACACATATAAAATGACTATTGTACATAAAATTAAATATTTTATTTATAATAAAATATATCATATAAATAAATTAATTATAAATAAACTATATTATATATCAATTCCACAATTTTTAATTATATAAAATATTTACTTTAAATAATTCTATTTTACATAAAATTACTATTTAACTATAAATAATTATACTGAATTATTTTTCTACAAATGACTATTTATATAATTACCTAGATAAAATTAGAATACTATAAAATTAGTAAATTATTTGTCGTAAATAAGTGATTATTTATTAAAATTGTAAATAAAAACAATAAATTTTAATTATATAATTTATAAACTTATATATGTAGAAAAATATATAAATAATTATAAAGTTATATATGAGAAATTTTATTATAAAATTATAAAAATAATTATTATAAATTATATAAAATGATATATTTTTAAAATAAATGTTTCCAATAGATTGCTAATAACTAATTAGAGTTGAACTCAGGTGATCATAACACGAATTGGGTAGGGAGAACCCGTGTTCAATTCTAAACAAATTCGAATGAACATAACTCGAAATTAATCCTTAGATTAGGTTTAATTCGACTGAAAATCTAATAGACAACCCCATTCAGGGAATCAAGCTCTATTTTTTTCGCCCATTTACAAAAACTAATTTTCGCCACATTTACAAAAACTAATGTGCATAGAATTTAATTATTATATAAATAAATGTGCTATAATTTGATGAAAAAACCTATTGTTAAATACTTAATTAAATTTATAATACGACTATATAAAATTTGATCATTTTTTTTCGTGGAGCTTATTGAAATTCTCTCTAAAAATATTTATTATATTATAAGTGAAAATATTGTATATAATTATACTAAATTATTTAATTTATATTAATTAATTTTATTAAATATAAAATAACTAGTATATATAAAATAAAAAATAATTATAATAAATTATTTTTTGTATATAAATTGATATTATTGTAGATAAAATAGCTCGTATATAAAATTTAAAATTTTAATTATAAAAATATGTATGATAAATAACTAATACGTTATAGTATTGTGTATAATTATTTTAAATTATTTAATTGATATAAATTAATTAATTATACTAAAGTTATTTAAAAAATTAATTATAATAAATTATTTGCAGTAATACATTGTTGTATATAAATATATAAAATTATAATTTTCTATTGGTAAATTGATACATTATACATAATTATATTAAATTATTTAATTTATATAAATTAATTTTACTATATATAAAATTAAAAAGTTTTATTTATAGTAAATTATTTATTATACATAAATTGATATTGTTATAAATAAAATAATTTGTAAAAAATAAAAAATTTATTTATAAAAAATAAGTTGTTAGATGTTAAATTACATAATTATTCTAAATTAATTTATTGCAATAAAATTATTATGTTATATAACATTAAAAATTTTAATTATAATAAATATACTAATAATGTTATAAATAAATAAATAAAATTATATTTTTTATAAGTTGATAAATTATACATAATTATACTAAATTATTTAATTTACATAAATAAATTTTACTGCACATAAAATGATTATTGTACATAAAATTAAATATTTTATTTATAATAAAATATATCATATACATAGATTATAAATAAATTATGTTATACATCAATTCCACAATTTTTAATTATATAAAATATTTACTTTAGATAAGTTAATTCTATTTTACATAAAATTACTATTTAACTATAAATAATTATACTAAATTATTTTTCTACAAATGACTATTTATATAATTACCTAGAAAAATTAGAATACTATAAAATTAGTAAATTATTTGTCGTAAATAAATGATTATTTATTAAAATTGTAAACATAAATAATAAATTTTAATTATAAAATTTGTAAAATTATATGTAGAATAATATATAAATAATTATAAAGTTATATATGAGAAATTCTATTATAAATTTATAAAAATAATTATTATATATTATATAAAATAATATATTTCTAAAATAAATGTTTCGAATGGTTTACTCAGAACCAATTAGAGTTGAACTCAGGTGATCATAACACGAATTGGGTATCGAGAACCCGTGTTCAATTCTAATCAAATTTGAATGACCAGAACTCGAAATTGATCTGGAGAGATTAGGACTAATTCGAATAGAATATACAAGCATAACCTAAATTAGGTAATGGGAGCACGAGTTCCCATTCCATAAATCTAATAGACGACCCCATTTAGGAAATTAAACTCGATTTTTTTTTGCCACATTTACAAAACCTAACATGTATAGAATTTAGTTCTTGTATGAATAAATGTGCTATAATTTGATGAAAAAACCTATGGTTAAATACGTAATTAAGTTTATAACATGACTATATAAAGCTTGGTTTCCTAGCAATTCACTGAAATTCTCTCTAAAATTGAGCTCGCTTTACTTTTAGTGACCTAAATTGCAGAAGTGATAACTTTCTTTCACAATGTTAGACAATAACTATAATTCAAACTAACTATCTAGTGATATATATCGATATATACTGAATATTGTGCTAAGGCCTCTTTTTAATACAATCTTCCATATATATTATGTGAACAACTGTGGATGATAGATGAAAACTACCATCCGAACAAGACGTAGGAGTGATATCTAATGCACACTCAATATTGTGTAAGTGAATTTCCCTTTGCACAATCTTCCATATTTATAATAAAAATCACATTTGAATAGTTAGATGAATTTTCATCTGAACCAACTTTCACTCGTATAATCAATCGTGTATTGAGAATTATATGCTAACTAGCCATCCCCACTATTGATTTCATTATCAAGTTAACACATACAAACTATCATTCATCACACGAGTATTACTTACTTGTAGTTTATTGGGTCATCATCGTTGTTTTAAAATTACACGCTTTCAACTTATTTTAAAAAATGGTGTGAAAATATTTTATTAATATTGGGCCCTAGCCCTTTATTGCACATATCGGGCCTTACCCTTTCCATATCTTGAATGATTGCTTCAGTCCCTTCATTCCTATCTGGTTTTAAGGGATCAATTTCACTTATTTTGAAACCATTCAGAATCACAGTCATAATTTCAAAAGTTATCAGATCACGACCCTTTGCACAATCTTCCATATTTGTAATGAAAATTACATTTGAATCGTTAGACATGAACTTTCATCCGAACCAACTTTCACTCGTATAATCAATCATGTATTGAGGATTACATGCTAACTATTCATCCCCATTATTGATTTCATTATCAAGTTAACCCATACAAACCATCATTCATCACACGAGTATTACTTACTTGTAATTTACCGGGTCATCATTGTTATTTTAAAATTACATGCTTTCAGCTTATTTTAAAAAATGGTGTGAAAATATTTTATCAATACCGGGCCCTAGCCCTTTATTGCACATATCAGGCTTTACCCTTTCCATATCTTGAACGATTGCTTCAGTCCCTTTATTCCTATCTAGTTTTAAGGGATCAATTTCACTTATTTTGAAACCATTCAGAATCATAGTCATAATTTCGAAAGTTATCAAATCATAACCCGCTACTCAAATCATTTAGGATATTTCTCGACTTTTGATAATATTGTTCTAAATAACTTTTCTATGTATTTTTCCTTAAAAGATTTTTCCAAAGAATTCACACCATCAACTTTGCATAAATTGATAAGTATTGATAACAACGGTCTAATTGAACACGCTGTTAGAAATCCTACTCACCATCGTAGTTGAGATGTATTAATCCTGATAGTTTCTCATATAACTCTAGAAGCACAATTAATGTAAGATTCGTTGTTGGATCCTTTACACAAATTAAATCATAATATAAGGTCAGTTTCGACCCTAACCCTATATTTGTACGTTACCTCGTAATTTTCCCAAAAATTACGATTTTTCCCGCGTGCTCAATTTGCTCGACTCACATGTGTTGACAAACTCATAACAACTAACCCATGTTTGTTATCATTTTTCACTACTCTAGGTTTACACCCATATTAGGTCATATTTACCAAAATGACCCAAGTACTCTAAGTTTCTCAATTAGATGCATAACTTTCCCCTTTTAGAATTTTAGTCCTGCCAAAATTTTCCATAATGCCCTTACACTTTTCATTTGTTAATTTTGAAAAGCGTAACTCTTCAATGAGTTCATTCCAGATCCATTAACATTCTATGACCTCATTTGAGTCATCACATTCTTATAAATTCCATTGTTTGCCCCACACTTCTCAATATTTACAAGTTTGCCCCTTAAAAGTTTTTTCAAAAGTTTCATTTGGGTCCCTAGCCTCTTTCAAGCTATCTCTTCGGGTCCCCAAGTTTTCTCATACTTTATTTCAGGTACTTAGACTTTTATTGTGTATCATTTGGATCCCTATTTTCCTAAAATCACACTTTGATCCATAAAGTTTTTAAAAATTACAAATTTATCCCCCCAACTTTTATCTTATTCAAAATAACTCCATAAATCCTCCAAAATAGACAAATTCTAAGGACACCTAAATGGTCGAGTTTGGTAGTCATAGAAAGAAATGGTAAGCTCTGGTATGGATGCCATTGGAAAGTGGAGCAAACTTGGTTTTAGAAGGAATTTCGACCAATCGTCACCGAGAAGAGGCTGACACTTATATAGGAAGCTTAGGGGACCAACTGTCTATTAGGCCATGTCCATAGCTGACTAGATAAAACTCTCTAGACCTCCTTTCCATTAAATTTTCTTAGGGAAATAAATGTTGAAAATCTCGATGATATCCAAGTTATTTACGGGTCTGGGTTAGGTATTTAGGTCGAGAGTTAGGGCGAAGGAGATGACACACACACACACATGTCCGATGTGACATGCTGACCAAATTACACTTTAACACTAGGAACACCAAGCCGAAGACTAAGCCAAACCAAACCAGGAACAAAGGCAAATCTGAGAAGAAGAACCCAAACCAGGAATTGAAATCAAACTAAATTTAGAATATGGACATCGTTCATGAAATACCATAGGGATCATCCCATTATCAGAAATCAATGATTGGGAAAAACCTGAGTAAGAATCGGTTTAGACTGGGTTTGAACCGACCTAGGTCACAAAGCCCCCCAACTTTTTAGAGGGGCTAAACCAATATGAATTTAGTGATTCTTGAGTCCATTCAATGGGAAATTGGACAAAGAATTTTTAGAATTTTTTATTGGGCCAAAATTGGCCGAATTAGGGATGAACTGACTAAGAAATGATCAAATCGACTGAGAAATTCACTGGAAACCGGTTCAAAATAGTGTCAAACCAACTGAGAGGTAGGACACACGTGACACATGTCTCATCCTCTCCACCCAGCTGAACAACTCACACCTGATTAAAAACCTAGATTTTCCCCAACCGAATCCCAAAACTCGCCGCTTGCTAATTAATTCATTTAGAGAGCCACATGCTATGAAATGATTAAAGGGGCTATGATCAAATAGTTAATTATGTCTAGATTTCGATTATATAAAGTTTGGATGTCTCCATGTCGATTGATGATTAGAATTCTCCCTAAAACACATATATCTTTATTTCCCGGTGATTGAACTTGCAGAGTACCACTTCCTCTACCGACCACCAAAATTAGTGATTTAGGTGTCACTCGAAAGCTATGGGAGCCAGCTTTCCAACACTACCTCTCTCAACCACCGACGTTAAATCTACCATCATCGATGTGATCAAATATTACTTGACCTTTTCTGGCCAAAAACATAGTGTCTACTTCTTTGGTCATTTTCGATGGCCTCGACAGCCAATAAGGTCTACAAAAATACAATAGGCTACTCTTGGTCTCAACTTTCAAATGCTGCTAGCCTCACATGATTTGAGTAAGTATTGAGATCAAATTAATTTTGAGAAGTGCTAGCTAGCCTCAATTGTGATAGAGTTTAGTAAAATAGACTTTGCAGGTTGCTTAGACCTCCGTTTGAGGTGATTTAAGTGGCAATAGAATCTCTAGGAGTCAGCTTTCAAACCACACTATTGTCACCGACCAAGTCACCATCTCTTGTGAGATCCCGACCTTGACCTAACTTTTGCTTGATAAATTACTAACTTAGATTTAGCATGACCAACCCCAACTAAATAGAGACTACAATGGCATAGGAGGAGCCCATAGAGACATCATATGTCACACCGCAACCCGGTTTCCCCGGTCGGACCTATAGACAACCCGCCACAACCTCTCGACTTTACAACAATGGGTGCCTAATCATTGTAAATACAACAAGGTGTAATGCATAAAATAAAACCATTCAAGTTATTTCCTACATCATGATGTCAAGTCCACGATTCGACACATACTCTATTTAAAATAAAATAAGTTTCTACCAATAAGGTTTGGTAAAATAAGGGTTAAGCTTCGAGCTAAATAAATAAACTTCTATATGACAAGTTTGAAAACTATTCAATACCTCAAAAAGAACCTAAAAATTGGTTCATTCATGACAAGTCTTTAAAAAATTTACTTGTATTTGAATAAGAATATCTCACCCACATTGATATGCATAAAGATTCATTTACTTCAATCTTAAGAAATTAACTCAAAAAGCTACTACTTGTATCAAGGAAAATCCTTTCCCATGGTTTTTAGTTAAATTCCTCTACTTATATTCGACAAGCTAAAATTTAAGTGCTTTCCTACCTGGAAGAAACATTCATAATTTTATCCAAGGTAAAAATTTACAAGCATTTGTATATGACAAAAAAACATACACCATTTCTCATTAAAGTGATCATTCTTTCGCAGAACAATTCCTGACTATTCCACTTGTGGCCTGAAGTGACTTTATCATCCACCTTGGTAAGAGGCTACAACCTCTACCACATAGTTTGTGTGAATACCATTTCCCAACCCCAGACTATCATGCCGTAATCCGGTTTGGTTGGAACACCATGACCAACCCACCACCCTTCCCCATGCTACATTAGTATTTCTACCAAATAGACAGGGGAAGGTAAAGGCATAGATATACACATGTTTTCTATAACAAAATTAACAAAACAACTAAATAAAGGTTTACCGGTTTGTGGTACCTCTAACCTACTCCCCTATCTTCCGCTTTTCTTGACGGGGGGTTCTTTCTAAAAAATGGTTTAGGGGAGGGGTGAGTTCTACAACTTAGTGAGTGAGAGTTGGGTTGACTTTTCGTAAAGACAAAAAAAGTTTATAATTACTATCCTTTTTGCTTACGGGTTTTATGGATTTAACTCCTCATTAGAAAAATGTTTCAACACTTTCCCTTTCTCGGGTTTGGTTTAGCATACAATCACACTCACTCTTTTATTAAAAAGGGGTTCACACATTCGTAGAACAGTCTCCGACTGCTCCACTTGTGGACCGGAGTGACTTTACCGTCCACCCTAATAGAAGCTTGTGACTTCTACCCTAAGTTTAAGTGGGCATCAATTACTCGACCCTCGGACCCAAAAAATACTCTATGTCTGCAATGTGGGATGAGATCTCTCCCCCTCCGACCTCGGTGTCAATGCGCATGAAGCTTCTCCAAGCTTCAGAACTTTCTGGATGACAAAACTTCCCTTAAGTATCATGTGTCATCCAACAGCCCTTAGAACCAACACTACCCCATGTTGAGCGCCTCGATGGTTCTGCATCTCAGCATGCACAAACAAAAATCTTTTAATTTAGACTTTTATCTTTGGTGCCACCTGACCAACGAATTTGATGACTCAACTTCGACTCGGTAACTACTAGCCTAACGAGTTCGATGACTCGACTTCGGCTCGGTAGCTACTAGCTCAACGAGTTTTATGATCTGACTTCGGCTGGGTGGCTTTATCACACAATTTAACCATTTTTGGTGAATTACCATAATGCTTAGGGATCAAGATTTTATTTATAGGTTTTATCCCTGACCCATTGACCTTGGGCCCACTTCATATTTTTTTTTCCAAAACTAGGCCTTGGGCCCTATTAGTTTCAAAACTGAGGCCTTGGTCCCACTAGAACAATTTAAGCTCTCATCAGAAATGTCTCCCAAAAGGTTTAAGAAAGTCACATAGTCAGGGGAGACTATTCCTAGAAAATAGTTTTCAAAATAGATAATGTGCTTATCACCCCAACCAGGTATGATGTTGGAAATCTCACTCACTTGGTACGACGTGACTCATTTCCGATGGAATTTTGGCCAGTTATGTGCTCCTTTGCACGAGTCCTATAATCTTTCGTCCTAAATGGTCTAAGCGTTTACATCAAAAAAATTAAAACAAAGTGCCTCATACTTGCATGTATGGCCACCTAGGTCCTTAATTATGCCTAAATTACAATTAGGTCCCTAAATTTCATAATTTTACCTTTAGGTCCCAAATGCTCAATTTGTCTTTAATTAAGTCCCTAAGGTTTTCAATTTCCCTCTTAGGTCCTTAATTTTTCCAAAATTACTAATTGGTCCCCAATTTTCCTCAAAATCACTAATTGGTCCTCAATTTCATCCAAATTGCCAATTGGTCCTCAATTGAGAGTTAATTTTATAAAAGTTTCCCAATTTTTCTTTAATTGCAATTTGACCCCTAATTTTCCTAAAATCCCAAATTTCCTCAATTCTTTGCATTTTGATCCCCCAAATCTATGTTTCATCAAATTGACCACACAAACTTAGTTAATTGTCCCCTGTCATGATCTTAATCGTCTTCCCTTAGTCCCCCTCATCATTTTAAGCTTTAACACGCCAAAAACGGCTTAAAAATGAGCTCGAATGGAGCTTTGCTAGAAAATCGCCTTGAAGAGAGAAAGGTTTGATTGCTTACTAGTGGTTGGACCAAGGGTGGCTCGAATTGAGCTCGGCCAGTTCGTATTGCAAACCGCCGATGGAGCGAGGTTACTATGTGAGCTCGTCGGCGCTTCTCCAATGGTCATTAGGGCAGATGAAGGGTGCAACTGGGTGGAGAACTTCCTTCCAGTTCTAGAGACACCAAATGCAACTTCAGAGGTTGTAGGAAAGCCCGATGTCAGAGCACTAGTTTATTCCTCACAGGAAAATGAAGCACTTCTCCTTCTTCGCTTAGTTGTGGGATGATAAAGTTGAGGGGATGTGCTTCTATCTAGGTGGCTAGTAAAGTCGCTTCGACGCCATAAATGGGTTCAGTGGATGGGCTGGCCTGCGATTGTGTGTTTTACCTTCATGATAAAGGATGTATGTTGGATGATGACCATCGTGGTAATAAGAAATGGTTATAAAAATCGAAATTGAGAATGAAAGGTTTTTTAAAAGAAAATAAGGAGTCTGGCACACTCTAAATCAAACATTTTGCCTAAAAGTTAAAATTTGGAAACCTATTGAGTGAGTCGTTGTACTCACCCCTCCCTTATATCCCTTTAAGGTAACCCCATAAAACTTACCCCAAAGACTACCAGCTAACACACCTGTAAGGTAGGTATGATAAGTTTAAAATTTTGGGGGAGTTTTGATTTATGTTATTCCAGGAAAGATGCAGGTTTAAAAGATATCTTACTTCTCACAGTTTATAAACAAGGGGCAACCTTTAGTAAACCGGGAGAGTGGTAGGTTGATCAAGGGGATCTGACTAAATTGGGTCGGGGCATGACACGTACAGTCACTCCCCTCCCTTAAACCCCTTTCAGGAAGGGTCGAGCCAAGTAGAATTGAAGTCCGAAGGAAGGATCGAACCCTCAAGGTAATCTCTGTACTATGGCATCTTTAATTAAATTGTTGTGGAAAACATGTATACCAGTACACCTTTACCTTTCTTGAACCATCGGGGTAGAAATACCAACATGGCTCATGGAAGGGTGGCAGGTTGATCACAGGTCTCCGACCAAGCTAGATTAGGGCATGATAGGTCATGCTTGCTAACTGGCCTGACATTAGTCCGTTGACTAACTGGACCGTTGACCGGTCCGGTTCAACTGGGATCAATGATTCGAAATAAAAAATCAACTGTTTTAGGTCCGATTCGACCGGTTTTCCAAAAATTAAAAATTTATAAATTCTTCTAAATTCATTTTCTTTCTGATGGTGGCTTCAATTTTCCAAATTGATATTTTTAAACCACCTAGGAAAATGAATATTTGAATCGATTTTTCACGGTTTAATCCAGTTCAATTCCAATTTACTTTGAACTAGTACGATTTTTATATCCAATCAACTTCATGATTATTTTCCATGAGCTTTAGGTATTTCTTGGCCACTTGGGATTTTACAAATTCCAGTTCTAACACTTACCATTTTCGGTTCAGTTTAGTAGCAAAGTCACATAAATTATCAAATTGTGATAAATTTTTATCAATCTCATAATTCAAGAATTATTTATGGGATAATACCCATTTTTATTGGTATTGGGCCAATTTTCACGAAATTTCTAAAATATGATATTGGATACACTTCTTTTTAAAATCAATGGTTTTGGGCATACTAGAACATTATAATCCACATAGATAATATATTTCACAAAAATAATTTTTTAGCTGGGTTCACACAATTAAGGGAAAATATATTCTGAAAATATTTTTATTAATTAGAAAATAATAAAATGTGAGTAATATCGGATCATCGGTACAATCGATACCGATTACAGAAATTTCACTCACTTTTTATCTTTAAATATATTCGTCTCAAATGAATTCCCAAATTATCGTGCTCCACTCACACGATTGTTGACAATTTGCTCCATTTCAATTATAATTTGGTATTTGAATAATTTTGAAGTTGCTCCATAAAGTTTGAAATTTTTCCATACTGATTATACATTCACGGGCATTTCGTAATTTCGACATTATAACTTTATTTACTATTGCAAATATGAACTTAATGATATTATTTTAATTTCATCCATTTAGCAGTGGTATTTTGGTAATTTAATTTATCCAATGATACGTTTTTAATTTAATCAACTTTGGAAGGGTAAATTTGGAATTTTTTTGGTTTAATGGCATGATTGTAAATACTACCAAGTCACGAGGTTATTTTAGTAATTTTAAGTCATTGTCTCACCCCATATTAAATTCGTCGGGGTCTTCATATCGAGCATTGAAGTGTCCTCACTACTTCAATTGTTCCTTCCCTCTGCTGATGCGGGAGCGATCCTATGTAGCTGATCAAACCTCGTGTTGGCGTCCCGCTTCTCTCTTTCAGGTGGGTACAGTAGTTACTCTGAGGTTCTTAATTTCTTTTTATCTCGGTTGCAGGTCTTCTGAATGGTGTTCTGGCTGTGCATTTGCTTCGTCGTCCATCTAATGTCTTCTGTTTCCAATTGATCATGCTTTCAGCTTCCTTATTCCACTATTCAGTTTGTCATAATGATTTCCCTTTGACTCTCTGCAGGAATTCTATGATGTCAAGGTTCACTCGATCTTTTAGCTATGTTATTCACATGATGTAATCTGCTCTTTAATTTGAGATTCAGAGTCTTTTATTCGTTCTAATCCTTAACTCCCCTCTTTTATGCAGGCGTTATTCTCCCCGACGCTCCCATGGAAGACGGTGATTTAGCTTCACGACATCCTTCCGACGATTGCATTTGAATGCCCTAGCCCCGTCATGCCTTGCTTGCTTCATTTTGTTATAGGTATGTTCCTTCTTGCCGTTCTTATTTGCCTCCCGACCATTTGGATAACAGTCGTTAGATGTATTGTTTATTCCATCCTTTAATTTTAATTTGATAAGTGTTGCTAGATTGTTTGAGTCTATGGATTATGCGGTTTTATTTTCAATAAAAATGTTATATACATAAATTAAGAAATAATATCAATACTGATTGATGATCTTGTACATGGATTGTTTGTTTTTACTGATTTAGGGTTGAATAATAAAAATGAGAATGCAATTGTCATGTTTTTATCGTAAAACTTGTCATGAAGCTAAGAAAACTGAGTTATCTTTCACGTCTAGAAATAATTTTGCTGAAAAAACTTTCTGATCTTATTCATATGGATGTATAGGTCTTTTTTTGTAATTAGTCATGATGGTTATCGTTTTTCCTTACTTTAGTGGATGACATTGATTTAATTATTAAAGACAAAATATGATGTAAAAGAGATATTTCCTTAATTTATGCATATGTAAACACTCAATTTAAAACTAGGATAGCTTCAATAAGATGTGATAATGCTCAAGAGTTAACGTTTGATAAACTTTTTTTGTGAAAAATGTACAATCAGTTCATTAATGTATAGAAACTCCTAAGCAAAACTTGATAATTGAAAGAAAATATAGACACATATTGACTGGTTAGTTAATGTTTCAATAGGGCATTCAATATGAATATTAGAGTTATTGGGTGAATATAATTATTTACTTAATTAATATTACTTCTTATTTTAGAATACAAAGAAAGGACACATTTTGAATTGTTATACAAAACATTACCTTCATATGATTATTTGTGTGTTTTTGATGTATTTGTTATATGTGTACATTGATAAATGATCAAGATCAATTTTAGTCATAGAGCAAATTTTGGTATATTTTTAGTATATTCACTAGGTTGTAAGGGTTATAAAGTTTTAGGGATGTGATATTTTATGAAAAAGTGTTTTCCTTTATGAATAAAAATAATGTTATGAATGTTTTTACTTTCTAAGATAATATGAGCTTGTTTGTTTCTAGTGATAATGTATGAGATATTGATATTGTGAAACATTTGGATGTTTAATGTAATGATGATAATGATTTATGTAAAAATAATTAAAATTTGTGAGTGAGTTAAATAGAAAGGAGATTAGGAAAAGAATAGTAAAACTAAAAAATTACTTACATGATTATGATTGTCATATATTCCATATGAAATGTGTTTCAAAATATATAATTGGTGACTATGTTACTTATAAATGTCTGAATTAAGATTAATTATGTGTTGAATATTGACTCTTGTTCTCAACCTATGAGCATATTGGATAAAGCGTTGGATGCTTTAGAAAGAAATCATCAATTGGTTGCCTAAAAATAAAAGAGCAATAGATTGGGAAAAGTAGATAGGTACTCAGCAAAATTAGTAGCTAAATTATCTTGAATTTTTGTCTACTATGAGAAAAAGAATATGGAGTACTTTCCAACAAATAAAGAAAGTTTAATAACTTTTATAAAGGTATTTATATAATTTTTTGCCAATATAAATAAAATATCCAAAAAATATCTTTTTTTCTTTTCATATTATGGCTTTTTAAATCTAAAAATCAAGGTAATCCAAATCCATAGCTTTGAATCAATGGGTTTTTATGTTATATTTATAATATTTTGAACCAAATATAATTGTATTGTTATTTTGTTAGAGAAAATATTGATATAAGTGTTGTAAAGTTATTGGAGGTAAAGATAGAATATCAACTTGCATATATATATTAACCAAATCAATATGGACTAATTATGTTTTTATCCAAAATGGGTGTTAGTAATGAATTTAGTTGGAGGATTTTCGAACAAATAAAGAAAGTTTAATAACTTTTATAAAGTCATTTATATAATTTTTTATCAATATCAATAAAATTCCCAAAACATAGCTCTTTCTTTCCATATCATCGTTTTTTTAACTCTAAAAATCAAGGTAATTCCTAGGGTTCTACTACAGCCGTCCAAATCCATGGATTTTATTCAATAGGCTTTTGTGTTTTGTTTATAATATTTTGAACCATATTAACCAATCTTTCATTTTATATGCAATGAATTTCTTTCATTCAAATCTAATTGTATTGTTATTTTGTTAGATAAAATATTGATATAAGTGTTATAAAGTTATTGCACGTAATATGCCATATCAACTTGTATATATATTAATCAAAAGAATGTCGACTAATTATGTTTTTATCCAAAATGGGAGTTAGCAATATGTACAACAAGTAATGAGCGATGAATTTAGTGGGAGGACTTTCGAACAAATAAAGAAAGCTTAATGACTTTTATAAAGGTATTTATATAATTTTTTTTATCAATATAAATAAAATTCTCTAAAGAAAATAGCTTTTTCTTTCTATATCATCGTTTTTTAACTCTAAAAATCAAAGTAATTCCTAGAGTTTTACTACATCTATCCAAATCCATCCATTTGAATAAATGGGTTTTTATGTTTTGTTTATAATATTTTGAACCATATTAACCAATATTTCATTTTATGCCTTGAATTTCTTTCATTCATATCTCATTAAAATATTGGAACTGTGCCGCGTGATCGAAAATCAAACCCTCGTGCTCAATTATTCTGGTCCCCATTCTTCCTCCAAACCCATGCAAACCATACTCAACTATTATATTACTAATTTAATATTTCTATTTTTTTATGTAAGTGATGTGGTCTGGTGGAGATTCTGACCTAAAGGAAGAACCTGTAAAATAGATGCAAATCTCCATTTGAATGTAAATGTTTATATTAACTTATTTTATTTTGGTGAAGTGTCCTACACATTCACATATTTGAGTATCGGATGGGCAAATGGGAGGGTTGACCCTTGCTTGAATCGAGCACAATTTTGCACGTGGAAATGCTAAATCATCATATTGTCTAAATGTGAATCATATGGCAAAATAGTGGATTGGCTCACCCGATCCTCTGCTCGTGGAGCTGAATCTTCATGATGATTAATCAATAACTCGAGGATCTGATCTTGATTCCCATGCTTGTTGCCCAAGTGCTCCTTAAAGCTCATATGCTGTTTGTCCGGTAAGGAATCAATAGAGTATCCGGCTTGTGAAAGTCTATTGGTTATAAAATAGAACAACACCATAAATAGAGAAGTTAGAGCATCATTGGATTTCCTATGGAAAGAAAGGAGGTTGAACCATTAATTTTATCTATTTTTTTATCTCCCTTTTAAGAGATAATATTGAATATAATAATAAAAAATAAAAAAATAGTTACATAAAATGAAGTAATATTTGTATTATATTTAATTGTATATTATCTATATTGAATAAATAAACAAGATTAATTATAATTTTATATTTTTTCTGTTAATTAGTTTATAGTATCATAATTTTTTTGAGAAAACTTCGAGTAGAGATGAATTTGTTCGTAAAGGTTTCAACGCAATTCTACATCACCCATCAACATACACCACCTTGGATTCTCTAGCTTGACCCCATAGGCCTATAAGTCTTCTCCATTGTACTTTCCCCCTAAAAGTCACTATTCGTATAAATATATTTCTCTTTTCAAGGTTCCCTTAGCACTAGTGAGTAAGGTGTGTACTACTCGCACCTGGGTAAGCTAATGTTCTACTTATCTAAGAGTCATACTGTGGGTGATGGCAATGAAGGTGTCCTATTTGCCTGCTAGACTAGTTGGTTAAGATATTCTAGCATCTTTCTTCAGGATACTACTCATACGTAGGTAAGCTAATGTTCTACTTACATGTCTTCGTTAAACTCTTGATGTCATTTTCATGGAGATGGCCCTCATTCCCTATTCTAAGACCTGTGTAAACTCGTCCCCTTTAAAGTAAAGAACTAAACTGGGGGAAAACACCAAATACTTCTAAAAGAAAATAGAGTGTCTATCGGAACAAAAAAGGGGGTAAAATAAGGTCTTAAGAGGAAGATTTAGACACCCCAAGTAGCCAATAATTTACAAAAGTAATGAAGGAAAAACCTAAAGTGGATAGGATGTAAAAATTAGACTGGTTCAAGGTGAACCAAACCTGAATCGAGTTGAACCGGAGTGAAATAGGTTGAACTGTGAAGAACTGGTTCAAGGATGCAATTTTCTAATTGGTTTAAAAATGTCAAATTGGAAAATTGAAGCAACCATTAGATAGAGAATAAATTTAGAAATTTTTAATTTTCAAAAAACTAGTCGAATCGGGCATGAACCGGTCGAATTGAGCATGAACCGACTGATTTACAATTTTGGGTCGTCGGACCGGACCGGTCAACAATCCAACTGGTTAAAGGACCATTGCCAAGTCAGCGCCTAGTCAGCGGGCATGACCAATCAGTGTGCTATATGTGGTGAAGCATGTCTAGTCAGCCACTCGATCAGCGCATGAAAGCGCTTACCAATCAATGCATGATGGGTGTCCTTGGTCAACGGTCAAAGGAGGAAAATCCACCTCAGCGATGACCGACCAATAGGAGAGTGACACGTGTCCCGGTCAATGGTGAAGGAAGACTGGCCAATGGGGATTCGACATGTGACAAAGGTGCCATGTTAGTGTCCAATTGGGACGGCAAAAAATGACTGACCAATTAGAGGATGACACGTGGCAGTGGCACATTGGATGACCTCGGTCAATCATAAGCTAACATGTGGCACTAGCATTGGTAAATCTGACCCATTTAAAACAGCCAATCAAAAGGTACCACATGTCATGGTCAACAGTCAATAGCCACATAGGAAGGAGCAACCAATGGAAGGCTGCCACGTGTCCGGTCAGCAAGTCAAAGGCTGACTAAGCTACCGATGGGGATGCTACATCAACAAAACCAACCAATCATGTTGTGCCACGTGGCAAGCCGACACGTGCAAAGCTCGCACGTGTGCCACAGTGTCGTCTTCCTCATATAGTTGACAGGGAGAAGGGGATAAGTAAGAGGGAGAAAGTCTCCGACGACTTGGAAAAAGCTCCAATCCGATTGCCAGTGAGCTTGGCTGGGGTTGACTCTTACGCTGGCTAGTAACCCGGACAGTTGTTGATCTCTCTATATAAAGAGCACCCCTCCCCTCGCATTCCATTACCCACCAGTGATCGAAGAAGAAGAAGTAAATGTCCATTTTTTTTATTAAGCTTAAACTAGAGCTCCAACATCGAGCTTTTTGTCAACCTATATAGCTCATCTCGGTGCCATTGGAACCGAGAAGAAGTCCTTTATGCAGCTGCAACCTCAGTTCGGTCAAAGGACCACCCCCGAGCTTCGACGAGCTCAAACAGGATCCTTGCTCCTTCGACCGAGAAGGAGCCAAACACTTTGAGCTACACCCTGGCCACCCCCGGCCTCCAGTAGCCAAACTGACCCTTCCTTAACCCTCCTCAACTCACACCAGACCTCCACCACCATTGAGGTAAGCCAATTCTACCCTATGTCATCAAATTGAAGTTTTAGAGACTAACTCGTCTTAACTTCTTTCATCAAATTGACGTTGCTCCCGTGGGCAATTAGCCAATAAGTTGATCCGAGAAGGACACCTTGGAAGAGCACAAGCTACCCACATCAAGAGCCCCGACCGCCGTCCCCTCAATGCTAAGGAAACCGAGCTTTCTCTCTCTACAACCTTTTTTCCGATAAAGCTCTGTTTGATCTCAAATCAACATTGATTAAGGTGATTCAAAGGCCATAATGATCGTAGGGAGATGGGGGGGGGGGGGGACAATTAGCAGCATGATAGGGGGCAATTGCCCAAGTTTGGGTGGTCAATTTGATGAATCCATGATTCGGGGGTCAAATGCAATAAATTTGGGTAATTTCGGTGAACTTTGGGAATTTTGGAAAATTGGGGGATTTTCATGAAATTAACTCCTAATTGAGGACTAATTGGTCAATTTGATGATATTGGGAACTAATTGGCAATTTTGGAAAAATTGAGGGCCAATTTGTAATTTTTGAAAAGTTAAATACCCTAGAGGGATAGTTGGAGATCCTAGAGACCAAATTGAAAATTTTGAACGGTTTTCGTGCCAAGGCTTCTCTCATGAACATCTTTAAACCCTGTAGGGACATATCGAACCAGAACGTGTGCAAAAAGGCACGACTAGGACGAGAAGTCCAGCTGGGGCAAACTGGCCTCATTTATCGGGTGAGTGGGTTTAATATCATGCCTAGTTGGGCTGATGTTTTCAGTATTTCTAAATTAAAAAGGATTTTCCAGGACTGCACTCACCTAATTGATTAAATAAGCTTGAAACTTTTGGATAGTTGTCCTGATATTGCATGAAGCATGCATAGATTGGGTGATGTCATTCAAGTGGGCCCAAGGCCAATTGGCACGGGCGTAGGCCCATAGACAAGATGAGTTGGATGTGCATGAAAAGAAAACTCTCATAAGAATTGGTAAATTGTGTGTGTGTTGATTTCAGCATCGAAGTCGAACAAATAAACTCGTTAGGTTAAAAGCTACTAAGCCGAAGTTGGGTTGTCGATCTCGTTGGGCCAATAGTTATGAGGCTAAAGTCGGGTTGTCGAGTCCATTGAGCCAATAACACCAAAGATGATGGCTATAATAAAGAAAACTGTTGATTTTGCATGCATGAGATGCAGAGTGATCGAGACGCCCAGTATGGGGTAGTGGTGGTTCCATGGATTGTTGGACGAATCAAGGAGCATAAGGGTGGATCTTCATCCAGTATGTCGAGAATCTCTAGGAGATTCGTGAGCATGGAGACCAAGGTAGAAGGGGGAAAGAGGTCTCGTCCCACAAAGTGGACACAGAGTATGATGAGGGTTTAAGGGTCGGACACGAGATGTACACTCAAACTTAAGGTAGAGTATAAACCCTGCCATTTTAGTTAAGGAAAATCAGGAAAAGAATCAGTCAAAACGAGAGAGAAACACCGAACCAGTTCACAAAACTGATCATCAAAGAACAAGAAATTTGGGAAATTACAATTCCCAAGTAACCCAAAGGGTTCATAAAGTATTGATAAAGAACCTTAGGCCAAATTGGAAGAGAAAAACCAGACCAGTTCAGATGAACCGGATCCAACTAGATTGAACCGGTTTATGAACCGAGTCGGTTCATGAACTGGAACCGATAGAGAAAGAGAAAACTAGGAAATTTATGGATCTCGAGTGACCTAAAGAGTCACAAAAGACAAGAAAAAGGACTTGGGATGAATTGGTGATGGAAACTAAACTGGTTTAGGTGAACCGGATCCGAACTGGAATGAACTGGTTTGGACCAGTTTGAACCACTATTGAACCGGATTCTAAATTCATTTTTCTAGGTATCTTAGAAAATTTAAATTTGAGATTTAAGGCCACTATTAGATAGAAAATGAATTTAGATAAATTTAGAAAATTTTTAGATTTGAAATTTTGGGTCTAATCGAGGGTGAACCGGTCGGTTTAATCTTTGAACCCGGTTCATATGGTACAGTTCGGTTTAGAACAGTGTTATCTTCTTCCTTCATATGATAGCATTGTTCACTTGTCGGAAAATTGCACAGCGCCGATGAAACTGAAAAGTCAACGGCCAAGGAGTTTCAAGCAATGAATGACCGCCATTAAGGCACCAATCGGATGGCCAGGAAATCTTAGAGCTTCCTATATAAAGAGACCCTCCTATTCATACTCTCCACACCTAAAAACTCTATTCTCTTTCAACTGCTCCAATTTTCGGCGAAGCTCGAACTAGAACTCCAACTTGAACATTTTTCTAAGCCAAACAAGGTGAGGTCAGGGTTTTTAGAACTTGAGAGAAGTCAACAACACATATGTAGTATCCATTTGCTTCGAGAGTCATCGGAGAAGCACCGGTGTGATCGAACATTGAAGCAACTTCAATGGATCGAAGCTGCCCTGTTTCAACTGAGCTGAAATCGGCTAATTCAAGCCTTTCTCAAGCCAAACTGAGTCCTCCTAACACCTCCACAGCCCTCCTACAACTGAATTAGAGCTGAAAGTTAAGCCAATTTGGCTCCCCTCTATAATTTTCAATCGGTGCTAGAGAGAGAACCAACATAACTTTGATGATAAAATTCTCACACAATTTAGCATCAATTGATGAAATTCTTGATCCTAGGAGTAACCTCAGGACACGAGCTATTTGCCCAGATCGAAAGCTCAGACTGCCGCGCTCCCGATAGTAAGCTTTCAAAGCTTTCTCTTTTTAAGTTCAAATTTCTGGCAAAGCTTTATTAGAGCTCATTCTAGCACTAAATCGTGTGATTCAAAGTGCAATTGAATCATATGAAAGTGTAGGAATACCATTTAACATCAATTTCAACAGTTAAACTCATTTGATCGGTCAATTTGATGAAATCAATTTGGGCAGAGTTAAAAGGTTGAAATTTGGGGGGAAATTGGGGAAAATTTGGGAATTTGAAAAATTAGAATGACAAAAGTGCAATTTCATAAAATTGAGGACTAATTGGGTATGATAAAGATGTTGGATGACCAATTGGGCAATTTTTGGGGCAAAACTTACCATTTTTGTAAAGTAGGAGCGTAATGGTAATTTTGGAAAAGTTGGGGGACCAAATTGGAAATTTGGGAAAATGAACCCCTTTGTGATATTGAATAAAAATTGAGGTTCTAAGATAAATTTTAAAAGTTTCGGGACTCAATTTGAAGAAAATCTGGGATTAGGGACTTGAAGTTAAAGAAAAATAACTTTAAGGACCTAATTGTAAATAAATAAAATGTTTGGTTTTCTCATTCATTTGTGATGAATGAGGGCTGTTAGGCCAAAGAATAATTAACAAGAATGTTAATATCGTGTAGGAACACGAAGTACCAAGAACTCCAGCTAAGACGAGTTCAAGTAAGGACAACAAGCCGGCTAAAAGGAATCTCAGTGCATTAACGAGTGAGTGGGACTTTTAACATCATACCCGGTTGGGGTGATGAGCTAATTAAGCTAAAAACCACTTACTGGTTGCGAGTGAGATTTTTATATCATATCCTATTGGGATGATAAGCACCTCGAAAATAAAAATCCATTGCTAAGTGGTGTTTTAAACATCACACTTGAGAGGAGTGATGTGAAAATCACGCGAAAAAACTACTTACTGATTGTAAGTAAATCATATTCGGTTGGTATGATGAAACTTTCTGGAAGGAAGTGAAAAACCCATTCATCGGTTATAAGTAGAGATGTCCTCATACTCGATTGGTGTGATGGATAGTTGAAAAATATATTTTGTCGGAAGTGCTCTCCGATTGTAAGTAGATCATACCCGGTTGGTATGAAGAAACTTTCTCGAAGGAAGTGGAAAACCCATTCATCGATTATGAGCGGAGATGTCCTCATACTCGGTTGGTATGATGGATAATGGAAAAATATATTTTGTCACAAGTGCTTTCCCCTGACTATGTGACGCTACTTAAACAATTTGGGAGACTTTCTTGACGAGAGCTCGAATAGCTCTATTAGGTCAGAGGCCTCGGTTTTGGAACATGGGGGCTAATATGCCCAATTTTAAAAATCTTGAATAGTGGGCCCTAGGCCAGTTTGCACGAGCAGGAGCTCGTAAAAAATCATGAATTATATGCCATGAAAACTTACATCAATGAATTGTTTGGCCATGGTACTAAGACAGGACCGACATACTGAATCAACTAGTGGCAGTGCGACATGACAGGTCTTCGGACTTGTCAAGACAAACAACTGCAGGTCGAGTTGAGGGTCGAGGCTGTTGGACTAGTGGCAACACATATTATATGGCATCATATGAAAAATGTTGATTGTGCATGCATTGTCTTTCTAGGACCTTCAAGACGCTCAAGAGGGGTAGTGATGCGTCCCAGGGCCCTAGACGACCTAGTGGATATAAGAGCAGTTAGTCGTACTAGAAGCATTGCGAAGCTCGACGTAGCTTCAAGCGCATGAGACTAGGGTGGGGTCAGGATAAGGTTTATGTCCTCATATAGACATGGATATTTATTATGGGATTGAGGGTCGGATGTTGCGAACATCCACTCATTCTCAAGATAAAAGTGGACATATTTCTATATAGGTGGCCGATAAAGTCACTCCGACGCCACAAGTGGGTTCAGTGGATGGGCTGACCTACAATTGTGTGTTTGACCTTCATGATAAATTATGTATGTTGGATGATGATACACCGCGGTAATAAGAAATAAATAATTTTTTTAATAAAAAATTAAAGATAGAAAATTTTAAAAGTGAATAAGGAATCTAGCACACTCCAAATCAAACATTTTTCCTAAAATATAAATTTTGAAAACCCATTCACTAAGTTGTTGTACTCATCCCCTCCCTTATATTCCTTTTAGGTAACCCCAGAAAGCCCACCCCAAAGTCCACTAGCTGATACGCCTATAAGATAGGTATGATCAGTTTAAAATTGTATGTAGTTTTGATTTATGTTATTCAAGGAAAGGTGCAGATTTAAAGGACACCTTACTCTTCACGGTTTATAAATAAAGGACAACCCTTAGTAAACTTGGAGAGTGGCGGGTTGAACGGGGATCCGACCGAACTAGGTCGGGGCATGACAACTTGAGTGGTATCAGAGCCTATTTCCTCGAATACATAATCAAGACTAGAAAATATAGTAACTAATAGGATTGATCTTAAAATTTATAGATGGCCCCAAGAAAAGTAGCCAAACAAACCCACGCTACCATAGCCATCCTGGAAGCCAAGGAGAACCCCATCCCAAGGGAGGAAATGAACCAAGAGTATAGAAGAACCCTTGGAGTAACCTCGGGTCGAAGAGGACTCAACAAGAAAGCCTCCAAGGTGTTTAGGCTCAAGGATGGCAAGGCATCGAACCATCAACAACCCCTTAGAAAGGCTCCACAATGCTCAAAGTGTGGGAGGAACCATAAAGATCCACACAAGGAGATGACTTATTATAAATATGGGCAATGGGGACACTACAGTAGAAGATGCTCGACATTTCGGAAGACAAGACTCGAGAGAATCTGCTATGAGTGTAGGAAGGTGGGACACATAGCAAGGAATTGTCCCACACTTCGAGGAATTCAAGCGATACCTTCTAATAAGGACACCTCCACCCCTACAGAAGTTCGAAGGGATGACATTACAAGAACTACCATTACGACTAGGGAACCCAGTCTCACCCAAGAAAAAATCCCTCTAAACCATAGTTTAGTAGTGAATACTCCTCAACCCATCATTATAACAATCACCCTCAAGAGATGTTAAAACCCCAAACTGTATACTTATTTCAATAAATAAGATTATGAGTATCTAAAAATTTCTAGGTTCCCTAATAATACGGTAGCATGCCTCAATAGCTCAAGGAAGGATCACAGAAAGAAGATCAAGAGTATGACCTTAAGAAAACCCATAAATAATAGAATATAGATAAAGGAAATTTTTCTTAAAGAGCACTACAAACCACCTAGGAGCAAAGAAGGAAACACCTCCTCCATAGAAGACAAGCTGAATGATGAAAGACAACTAAAATGCCTCGAGACAGTAAGGTATGATCTACCTTGGAAAAATAGAGAAGTCAAGTAGGGTTGTAAAATAACCTAGCAAGGAAGGGGGAAATGGAAAGGCCAGAACGGTAGAAAGGAAGAATGAAGAAAACCCTTGAAGAAATAAATGGTCGAAAATGAAATGATGACTACACTCAAGCCATAAGGAGGATTTAGTAAGTCCCGCGTAAAGATGTCTTGGAGCAAATAAATGCCTGAGCTTTTCCCAAGGAAGGAGACCTTGGGAAGGCATAAATGTTCCAATTAAGAAATAATGGACCAAGTAACGAAGGATGAGGAGATGAAGGCACGCCGAGGTGAAAGAACCAATGGAAGTACATTAAGAGGACCCTAGGGGAAAGTTAAACCCAAGGAACGACTAAGTAGAAATAGCATCAAATGATGTAGTAACAAGTGAAAATGGGTGGGCTAGCCATCATAAGGAAATAGAGAAAAGAACATCTGGAAAACCTTGGGAAAGTAAGCCCTTCAATTTCGAAGAGGGTAAGGAGAAAACAACCAATGATATCAAGATTGGTTGTGGTCTACACTCACTTAATAGAGCCCAAGGAATGTATAGCTAGACATAAAGGGTGCTAGGAACCAGTTTATCAACAGGAGCTCTTTGAAGAGAGGATAAGGAATAAAAATGAAATGGAGGATAGTGAAGGATAAAGGACACAAAAGAATACCAACCTCAGAAGAGTGTAAGAAGGAGGCAACTAGTAACAGCAGGATGGTTAAGGAGAATAAATGAAACCATAGGAAAGACATGGGATTAGTAGAGGCTACACTCTAAAGAAGGGTAATAGTACGAGTATAGTATTAAATACACGAAATAAGAACCGACAATCGACAAATGATTAAAGGTGAACAAAAGCCCAAATTCAAAAGGGTGTAAGAATGTGAAGGAAGGAAAACTTCAAGGAGTAGTAAGAAATTCGAACATCTAGCACCTAAAGGGAAATCTATACTTTGAAGGACATATTAGAGGATGAAAATCATAAAAGGAGAATGCCCTAAAAATGACGAAATCGTGAAATGATCACAAGTAAATGAGAATGAGTTTAAGGAAAAGGAAAATCCCTAATAAATGATGTAACTAGAAATGAAGAAAGACATAAGAAGGGAAGAATCTCAGCATGTCGATAAGTCATCGGGAAATTCAATAATTGGCACTAGAAAGACCCAATAAAAAGTTGGGAAAGGATGAGTGGGTAAGGAAAATCGACATGGGTATGTAAGACACATTGTCAAGACATGAAGGATAATTGAATAATAGTAAAGGTAGTCGAGGAATACTACCCGATGAAAAAGGGATAAGATTATACAATCCCTGAAAGGTAGGAAAGTTGGAAGCAACCCTAAAGGTGGTGTTGTAGAAGTCTAAGGGACAGAGATAGGTTATAGACTATGTCATGTCGTAAGGGACATATAAGCACAAATAGTCCCGAACGAAATATGACTCAAGTAAGAAAGAGTCAGTTAGTAAGTATAACGAGGTCAAACGTAAATTTTAACCAAAGCTATAATCAATTATGGATGAAGGATGGGTCAAGTTGGGAAGAAGGAATAATAACACCGAAACCTGTGAGAACAAGTATATAATGCTCAAAAGAACGTCGAGTTAAGGATTTCAACGATGAAGAGGATAAATAGACAAATGAACGATTGGGCACCTTGGAACTCCTAATCCTGAAATCTTGAGTAAGAACCACGAAAGGAAGAACCTTACCCTAAGTAAAGGGAGATGCGAACCTAGGGATATACATTTGGATTAATGAGCCAGGCATGCCTCAATTATATAACTCCATGGAAGGAATAAGCATTATAAATGAAAAAGAAATTCCTTAAATGAATGATTATGAGGACTAAGTGAAAGAGCAGTCAAAGTGTCAGCATGTCAAGCAAACCCAAGTTGACATTAAGGGGAATTATTCTCAATGTGGAATATATTGGTTAAAGTTTTGGGGACAAAACTCCTAAAAGTAGGGGAGAGTTGTAAACCTCACCCTTTTAGTTAAGGAAAACCAGGAAAATAACCAATCAAACCAAGTGAGAAACACCAAACTGGATCATAAAACCGATCATCAGAGAATATGCAATTTGGGAAATTACAACTCCTGAGTGACCCAAAGGGTTCATAAAGTCTTGGAAAAGAACATTAGATCGAATTGGAAGCGAAAAACCAGACTGGTTCAAATGAACCGGATCCAACTTGATTGAACCGATTTTTGAACTAAGTCGGTTCATGAATTGGAACCAATAGAGAAAGACCAAACCAGGAAATTTATGGATCTCGAGTGACCTAAAGAGTCACAAAAGTCAAGAAAAAAGACTTTAGGATGAATTGGAGATGGAAACCAAACTGGTTCAAGTGAACCAGATCTGAGCCAGATTGAACCAGTTTAAACCACTATTGAACTAGATGCTAAATTCATTTTTCTAGGTGGCTTAGAAAATTCAAATTTGAGATTTAAGGCTGCCATTAAATAGAGAATGAATTTAGATGAATTTATAAATTTTTAGATTTGAAAATTTTGATCGAATATGGGGTGAACCGTTCAATTTAAGCTTTGAACCTAGTTCGGACTGGTCCGGTTCGGTTCGTAATAGTGTCGTCTTCTTCCTTCAGATGACAGCACTATTCACTTGCTCGAAAATCACACAGCGCCGGTGCAGCGGAAAAGTCTCTGGCCAGGGACACCTAAAAACTCTATTCTCTCTCAACTTCTCCAATTTCTGGCAAAGCTCGAACCAAACCTCTGACTTGAACATTTTTCTAAGCCAAACAAGGTGAGGTCAAGTTATTTAGAACTGAGGAGAAGTCAACTACACGCTTGTAACCACAAGAAAGAAGCGGCTCTTCCCATGACAACCATTGACTTTATTTATTTTTATGGTAAATCAGTCTATCAAGATGTCAATCTAAGATCTTATTTCAGTTCGATACGTCCACCGGAGAGACTCACCTTTGGCTTCTGTCTCTCCATTTGCTCCGAGAGACACCAGAGAAGCGCTGGCGTGATCGAACAGTGAAGCAGCTCCGACGGACCGAAGCTGTCCTATTTCGGCCGAGCTGAAAATAGCCAATTTGAGCCTTTCTCATGCCAATCTGAGTCCTCCCAACACCTCCACAGCCCTCCTACAGCTGAATTAAAGCTGAAAGCTAAGCCAATTCGACTACCCTCTATAATTTCCGACCGGTGCTAGAGAGACCCGCAGAACTTTGGTGAAGAAATTCTCACCCAATTTAGCATCAACTGATGAAATTCTTGATCCTAGGAGTAACCTCAGGACACAAGCTATCTGCCCAGATCGAAAACTCAGACGGCCGCACCCCCGACGGTAAGCTTTCAAAGCATTATCTCTCTAAGTTCAATTTTCTGGCGAGTCTCCATTTGAGCTCATTACGTCACCAAATTGTGCAATTGAATCGTATGAAAGTGTAAGAACTCCAATTTCACTTTAATTTAAATAATTAAACTCATTTGATCGATCAATTTGATAAAATCAAATTCGGTTGAGTTAGAAGGTTGAAATTGGGGGAAAATTGAGGAAAATTGGGGAATTTAAAAAATTAGAGGGACTAAAGTGCAATTTCATAAAATTGAGGACCAATTGGGCATGATAAAGATGTTAGATGACCAATTGTGCAATTTTTGGGGGCAAAACTTACCATTTTTGTAAAGTAGGGGGAAAAATGGTAATTTTGGAAAAGTTGGGGGACCAATTGAAAATTTGGGAAATTAAATCCCTTTTTGTGAAATTGAATAAATTGAGGTCCTAAGATAAATTTAAAAATTTTTGGGACTCAATTTCAAGAAAAACCAGGATTAGGGACTTAAAGAAAAATAACTTTAAGGACATAATTGCAAATAAAGGAAAAGTTTAGTTTTCTCATTCTTTTGGGATGAATGAGGGTTGTTAGGCCAAAGAATAATGAACAAGAATGTTCATATAGTGTAGGAACACGAAGCACCAAGAACGCCGGCTAAGACGAGTTCAAGTAAGGACAACAAGCCGGCTAAGAGGAATCTCACTGCATTAATGGGTGAGTGGGACTTTTAACATCATACCCGATTGGGGTGATGAGCTAATTAAGCTAAAAACCACTTACCGGTTATGAGTGAGATTTTTATATCATACCCGGTTGGGATGATAAGCACCTCGAAAATAAAAACCCATTGCTAAGTGGTATTTTAAACATCACACCTGAGTCGAGTGATGTGAAAATCACATGGAAAAACTACTTACCGGTTGTAAATATATCATACCCGGTTGGTATGATGAAACTTTCTCGAAGGAAGTGGAAAACTTGTTCATCAGTTATGAGTAGAGATGTCCTCATAGTCAGTTGGTATGATGGACAATTAAAAAATATATTTTGTCGAAAGTGCTCTCCCCTAACAATGTGTCACTATTTAAACAATTTGGGAGAGCTTCATGACAGGAGCTCAAATAGTTGTATTAGGCCAGAAGCCTCGATTTTGGAACTTTGGGGCTAATATGCCCAATTTTAAAAATCTCGAACCGTGGGCCCTAGGCCAATTGGCACGAGTAGGAGCTCGTAAACAAACATGAATTATATGCCATGAAAACTTACGTCAATGAATTGTTTGGCCATGGTACTAAGACAAGACCGACATACTGAGTCAACTAGCGGCAGTGCTACATGACAGGTCTTCGGACTAGTCAAGACAAACAACTGCAGGTCGAGTTGAGGGTCGGGGCCGTTGGACTAGTGGCACCACAGATTATATGGCATCATATGAAAAATGTTGATTGTGTATGCAGTGTGTTTCCGGGACCTTCAAAACACCCAAGAGGGTTAGTGATACATCCTAGGGCCCTGGACGACCTGATGGATATAAGGGCAATTAGTTGTACGAGAAGCCTTACGAAGCTCGACATAGCTTTAAGCACATAAGATCGGGATGGGGTCGAGATGAGGTCTCTGTCCTCATATGGATACGGAGATTTATTACTGGATTGAGGGTTAGATGTCGCGAACATCCACTCATTCTCAGGGTAGAAGTGGACGTACTTCTATCTTGGTGGCCGGTAAAGTTGCTCCGACGCTATAAGTGGGTTCAGTGGATGGGTTGGCCTGCGATTGTGTGCTTGACCTTCATGATAAAGGATGTGTGTTGGGTGATGACACACCATGGTAATAAGAAATAAATGATTTTTTTTAAACCAATAATTGAAGATAGAAAATTTTAAAAGAGAATAAGGAGTCTCTCACACTCCGAATCAAACATTTTTCCTAAAAGATAAATTTTGAAAATCCATTCACTGAGTTGTTGTACTCATCCCCTCCCTTATATCCCTTTCAGGTAACTTAGGAAAGCCTATCCCAAAGACCACCAACTGATACGCCTATAAGACAAATATAATTAGTTTAAAATTGTATACAGTTTTAATTTATGTTATTCCAGAAAAGGTGCAGGTTTAAAGGACGCCTTACTCTTCATAATTTATAAACAAGGGGCAACCCTTAGTAAATCGGGAGAGTGAGGACTTGAACACAAGGATCCGACCAAACCAGGCTAGGGTGTGACATAGATGCTGTGAACCTCTATCGGGGTGGACAATAAAGATGCTCTGGTCCACAAGTGGAATGGTCAGGGACTGTTTTTTGAACGTATGATCCCTTTCTATGATAAAAAGGGCGTGTGATTTATGTACCAACCCGAGAAGGGGTAGAAAATGGAATACCATA
Organism: Trapa incisa; assembly: GCA_030064435.1. Classification (NCBI taxonomy): domain Eukaryota; kingdom Viridiplantae; phylum Streptophyta; class Magnoliopsida; order Myrtales; family Lythraceae; genus Trapa; species Trapa incisa. Next base: position 14,949,237 of record CM057780.1, on the reverse strand, counting down.
AACATGACGACACATAAATAAGTACATCCCTAGGATTTTTCCCCACTCACTGAGTCATGAAACTCATTCCCCTTTCATTAACCTTTTTCAGGAAGGAACAGACCACCTCCGAGCCTTTTACGCTAAGCCTCAAACCATGTACAAATTTCACTTTCAGTTTTGTATAATTTTATTCTAGGAAACATGATAGATAATGTGTCTGGCTCTTCACAACCTAGGAGAGGTACCACTCCTCGAGGCACAGGAGAGTGGTGGGTTGCCTTAGAAATGGGTTAATTTGTATTCCACTACAACACCACAACTTTCATTTAGCTACAAATAGCAAGATCCTTTTTGTAAGAGTGCTCCACTCTACATATTGGTGTATTTTCTAATGGTCGTCATGTACTATTCACTCTAACTATTGTACATTCATTGCATCTTGGGCTTTATTTCATGTTCTCTTTCATCTTCCTAATATTGTCATTTCTCTACCCTTTTCTCTTGGATGTCTGACCTTTCTATTGTCAATGTAAGCTCTCACACCATTATTTGTGAGTGGTCTAATTTCCTATTTTCCATCATATGCATTACAATTCCTTCTTCCCCACATAGTGTTATACATATATGTGGCAAAGCCCTATTTCTCTTTAATTGTCAAAAGATCCCCTAAGTTTTAGTAAAATTACCATTCCCTCCACCCTCTACTTGAGCACTTAGGTTCTGAGATCCATTTGACCTCAAAATGTCACATATAGGTCCCTAAACTTCTTTTAATTAAGTTTTAGTCCTTATACTGCCCAAAAGTCCTCATTTGACCATGAAAATACTCATATTTTAACTTTAATCCCTAACTTTACCTTTATTGTAGAAAGGTCCCCAAACCTTTCCCAATAGGCAAAACTGGTCCCCAAACTTCACCAAACTTCCCAACCAACCCCAAAACTTTATTTAGATATATAGGAAGAACACATAAAAAGTTATATCCTATTTGGATCCCCTATGTAAACTATGTTTCCAATAATAAGGAAGCCAGAATTGGGAATAAAAAATTTTCGAGTGAAAACAAAGGTTCATAACTAATCGAAATTGGTAAATAAGAGCCAAAACGAGAAATTAGAAAATCTCAAGTAGCTAACAGATCATGGAGAAAAACAATGAATGGAATAGGAGGGGAAAACTAGACATGAACTGGATTGAACCGATGGAGATGCGATTGTTAGTGTTCTAGATTTGTGGAGTTAGCTCTCGCTGGGAGGATTCTCTAAGGATCAGAATTCACTCCAATTGGTATGCTAGGCAGGGGGAATTTGGTTAGTGAACTCCTACCACTTTCTCTCTCTAGAATTGTAGGACTCAGATGAATGTAGGTGGAATGGGCTTACCTAGAGACTGAAGGGGGTCTATGGTCATCTTGGGGGAGCCACGAGAGGTCCATTTCAGCTACAAGAGGCCGGAGGCATCTTGAATTCCGTTGGCCAGAGGTTCGCTGCTTCGAGCATGTTAGAGCAACTTCACTGTGCGATGCCTCTAGTGCTCCTCCGGTAGTTCTCAGGTTGGGCTAAGGGTGTGACTAGTCGGAGGACTTCTCCCCAGTTCTATTGCCACCAACTAGGGCTCCTTAGGTTGAGAAAATGTCTAATGTCGGATCTCTTGTCTACACTCCATTGGAAAAGGGAGCAGTCTGCCTTAAGGGGTCATCCGAGCAATGGGGAGGGTGCTCCTTATATAGAGGTCTTCGCAACTGACAGGGCTACTAGCCGGCGTCGAACTCAGTGTCTGACTCGCCCTATTATGGTGGCGATCACAGATTTTCCAAGCGCAGGAGATCCGGTGGCGATCACAATGCCATAAACATGTGTGAGCCTCTAATTGGCTGAGGTCATCTAATGTGGCTTTGCCATGTGTCGACCTCTAATTGGTTAATCGTTTCTCTGACATCCTTATCAGATGCAGACCTAGCCTCATTGCCATGTGTCATCCTCTCATTGGTCAGCCTTGTTGACGTTTGTCTAAGACACATGTCGCTCTCCTATTGGATGGTCATCGTTGAGGTGAATTTTTCTCCTTTAACTATTGCCCAAGGACACGCGTCTTCTTCTAATTGGCCAACGCTTCCAAGCGTTGATTGAGCGGTTAATTGCGCATGCTTTGCCACGTGTCATGCCTGCTGACTCGGTGTTTACCTCGTAGTGGTCCGTTGATCAACGAAACCGTTGACCAGTCCAATACGATCGGGTTCGGTGACCTAAAAAAGTAAATTGGCTCGTTCAGGCCTAATTCAATTGGCTTTCCAAAAATTAAAAATTTCTAAATTTATCTAAATTATTTTTCTATCTCATGGTTGCTCTAGTTTTCCAATTTAACATTTTTAAGCCACCTAGAAAAATGAATCTTTGAACTGATTTTTCATGGTTCAACTAGATTTGATCCGGTTTAGATCCAGTTCACCCTGAATTGATCCGATTTTCACATTCAATCCACTTCATGGCTCTTCTCCATGACTTTTGTGATTTATTGGCTATTTGAGATTTTCCAACTTTCAATTTTAACCATTCTTTACCCTTCTTGTTACATATAGATTGTCGTTTTTTCCCTAAAAAAATTTTGATTTTCCAAATTCGGTCTTCCTATGACGGGGGACAAGGTTTACACTTATTGGAAGCCCGACCTATCATTGGCCATCTCCCCTAATCATCAATTGGCTCAAGGTCCATCTAATTCCTAGTTCCTCAAAACCATATTCAAGCCACATGTTCTGGACTCATCATCGGTTCTTTCTTTAACTTTTAAAATCACATTTGATTCAGTGGGCATGTACTTATGAATTTTTACACTTCTTATATGAGTTATAAGGCCAACTTTCTACTCATGTTCACCCAATCAATTAGTTATACTAATTTATGCTCTGGTCGTTCCTATCAGACACGCCGTCAACACCCACTCATAGTTTTTATTGAGACTTGTTCATCTCGACCGTTATTTACTCTATCTCTAGTTATGTAATCCTCATGTGATTCGCTGCATGATTTATTTTACATGAATCCAATTGCACAATCGGGTTAATTTAGATGTCTATTAAATACTTATAAATATTATCTAGTAATTTTACATAAATTATGGTTTGCCCATCGGGTTGGGTTCTCTCGACTAATGTGTCGATAACCCTTTAGAATTACTAATCTCATATAAATTTTCCTTCAAAATCAAGGTTAGACCACATTAGGTCTTACTCACCAAAATGCCCCAAAAGTTTCTAAGTCTCTTAATTAGATAACCCAACTTTTCTAAATTTTACATTTTGGTCCTTAAGTTGGGCAAAATTACCATTTTTCCTTCACTCATCAAAAGTTGCTCAATTTGGCTCCTAGACTTCCCATGTCTCTCATTTGGATCCTCATAACACTCCTTTAAACACGCTTGGGCACAAAAATGTAGTAATTACATTTTGGTCCCTAAAATGGGCAAAATTATAATTTTGCCCTCCATAGTTGAAAATCTACTATTTGACATCACTTTGGGCATAATTGACAAGTTTGCCCCTATTAGGGAAAAATTACCACTTCTAAGCCCCTTAGGCTACTCTCAAAGACATTTTCCATATTTTTATCATATTTGTAATTTGATTACCAAATTTTTCATGATTGCAATTAAGTACTTAAACGTTGAAATCCATATCAAATGAACTTCTAAATTCATATTTTACCCTTCAATTAATCTTAGCACACTATTAATGACTCTTGGAAGGAGAGTGTGTGTGTGTGTGGGAAAGGGGGGGGGGGGGGGGGGTTCAATTCCCGTTCTCAACCCATAACCAATATGAGCTCGAAGTTTCCTTCGTAACTCCCGAAACCTCTTCGTAGTGGCTCCGTTCCATGCCTCATTTCATAGGGAACCTCAAAGTGCCTCTATTTCATTATATTCTATCCATATTACAATTCCATTCATTTAATATCCCTTGGTTGGGTGGTTTGAGCAGCAAATGGCGTACCTCTTCTTGTACCCTTAAATCCACAAGTACCAGCAGAGGACTAAGAAATTACTCGACCCCGTACATCTGTAATAGTCACAATGGTGTTGTTGAAACTTGCTTGAACATGAATAATTCTCTTTGGTATTCTACGTGCATTTTTACGTGAACCACTACGCCCATTCCTACATGAACCCATTCTTGCTAGAGATTTTGCCATACTTTATCATCAAATTCAGAGATATATGGATATATCCATTTCATGTTAAATGACATTTGATATTTTTTTCATTGGATCGGATCCTTTGTGCATTTTAACAAGATTAACCCTGTCTTTGTTTATGTCTCGGGTTGGAACAAATTACTATAATTCGCCCCCTCCTAAGGATCAGTCGACATTTTTCACAAATTTTACGAACAGAGACCCTTATTTTCATACTAAGCAATAGAGGGTATTGTTAGAATTTCTCACCGAAGGTGACTGGAGAGGTGGTAGGAGCTTAAGAGTTTTGTAGCCAAAGTCGAGGGGAAACTTTCTGTGGTAGTGGCTAGCCAAGTGGTGGGCAGAGTTGGGAGAATTTGGCCATCAACTAGTCGCGGTCGGGTTGAACCCCATAGACCCACCAATTGAAATTGGCTCATACCGGTTGATTTCTCCCTTGACGAAGGTCAGCCCTGCCCATGGAGAGTAGAGGGGAGGCAGACCATCACTTTGGCACTAATGGTCACCAAATTGGTGGCCGGAGGATGGAGAATTGGGCCTCGAAAGTTTCGTCGGCAATAATTGATCTTATTGTCCTAAATCGAGGTAGGACAAAATGGCCATTTATCGGCCTTTCCGACCACTATTAGATTGGGGTCGGGCCATGGATCTCTAGAGGAATCAATTACTATTAGTTTGGCACCAAGATCACCTTATTTGGTGATCAAACGAAAGAGATACTCCTTTTACTGACCGGAGATCACGGAGTTGTCCGAGGATGGATTTTTCCACTTTGAATGACAAATTTGAGATATCAATGAGGTGTTAATGCAATTAACTCAATAGGGAGGCCACTAGCTTCATTCCTAGCTGATCTCTCCATTTTGTAGAACTCAATTTGATAAAAACAATTGAATTAATTAGAGCCACATCTTTAAGTAGTGCAGTAGAAACTCTCGGTCGGCGCATGGTGGCTCGAGGTGAGTCAGGTTGACCCAACTCGGCCCTATCCAACCCAACTTCCCTTCTTCTTTTCTTCCCATTTTTGAACTTTTAAATTACCATTTTTCCCTTTTGGGTCCTTTTGATAATAAATTTCTAAATTACGGCCCTGTTCAGGTAAAAACTTATTTTTCCCAAAAACCTTAGTTTTCGTGCCCGGGATCTCAATCTCAAATCCATAGGATCATAAGTTTTTGCATTAGGTTTTCAATCTCATTTCCATCATTTGGTTATAATCGAAGTTCAACTTTCCAAATTTTGACTCAGGTTCCATTCCCTTCTTGGAGTCATATTCCTGGTTTTGGCTTTTGTCTCTGAATCGAGATTTTATTCTTGATTTTTGATCCCATCCCGGGTCTAGAATTTCGTTCCTGGATTTGATTCTTATTTTAACTTCAGGATCCTATTTTTCTGCTTGGGGTTTTATTTCTAGTTCGAAATTATATTCCTGGTTCACACTCGATTTCTAGTCCATTTAGGCTTAACCCGAGTTCCGAAAGTTTTAATATTACAGATATAAACCCCATTGTTTAAAACTTCAATCATTGTGAAATAATCATACATAATAACCTTAATTACCTTGAAATAAATCATGTAACTGTCTTTAAAAATATATCATGTTTTGCCCATGTGCTAACTTGTGAAGATGACATCATGGTGTCAATTAATATTACTCTTTGAGTTATATAACTCACTCCCTCCAATTTCTCAACCCTCCCCTAGGTAATTAAATATAAGAGGGAAATACGATTTTGTTAAGAAGCCAAATAAAAAATATACAACTTTTATTCAATACTTAGTCTCTATGATATTATTAAACTTGTTTTCATATTTTGAGTGCATATTTTTTAAAGATAATATAAAGTGTTTTCTTATTCCAAGTATTAAATTATATCAAGTTTACAATGACTATATATTAATTTTATAACACCAAAAAAAATGTGACGGTTGTTTACCGGTACAACTAGTAAATTAAGTTAGATTGTGATAAAGAGTCCTTTTATTCTACTATACCAGGAAGCACGCCAACAATTATGTGTACAAAGTTTTCTTTAAACAATTGCCCTTTTAGATGTACATGATCAAGTGATCATGTACCTCAATTGAGACTACTTGTGGATTGTCATGAGTCTCCCGAGGGGTGTTTGATGCTAACGGGTTGGGCCAGGTACAAGAGACTAACTATCCGAATGATACTCGACACATTTCGAGCTCCTCTTCTCTTGTTGATAGACTAAAAAATTTAGCTCATTCTACTTATAGCTAATAATCATATAATGATTTTTCAGGTGCAATCTTAGTACAACGTTTGATAGTGTGAGACAATAGGTCACACCAAAAATAAAATCTAGATATTCTTCCGTACTTGAATTGGACCCAAAAGATCATCACTTTAAGGGGTGGACGCTCCGTCAAATTGGGGTTGTAAATTCGGGGTTAACGACAAAAGTGATAAAAACTCCACAAGGAGGGAGAGAGGGTCCAATAGGCCACAAACTTAAATTTAATTCTTCTTGTGGTGCTGTTGCATTAAAGTGTAACTATTATGAATTACAACTCAGGCTAACTCCTAACTATACTCCTCCCAATGAGTAAAATCTACACCAACCATATTGCTCGATAACCCCATCCGATGTATCTATTTTAGTTTCTTTATTTTCCTTATGATCTCCACCCTACCTTAGCTATAGTGCTCGTCCATATCTCGACCTCATTCACGCAACGTATGCATAACAAGTATATTTCATTTGTCTCATGAATTGGTCTACCTTTTGACTCCTATTTTTAGTTTACAAGATGATCATTCACATATTCTTTCTACCTTGTTTTCGGGTGTTCTTATTGTCAAGCCTAACCTCCCTAGTAGTTAATTTCATTATAATAGTTTTATAACTCTCTTGTAGTTAGTTCTGGTTTCTAATATATTATTTTAGGGATAATTCGATGAGATGAAAAACTCTATTATTTGAACTAATTATTCGTCATGGAATAGTTAAACAATACACTCATAGTTTACGTTTTTATTTCACAAAAATTGAGATTTAAAAGGATTATTATCTTAAAATTTAGGAGAGTTAAATGTTAATTTTCTTGAAACTTGACAAAATTATTTATTAGTAAAACCTTTTTATTAACTGAATTGTCACTTTTTTAATGGATTCTTTTGTTAGAAGAATTTTTTCACATACGAAAGTATTAGTTTGAGTATTTTTCAAAAAAACTATATTATTATAACACTCAATTTATAAAAATGTAAATGACAACATAATCTATGGGTAAGTGGTGGAGAGATTGATAGAGACTCAAATTCAAATCCCTCTAGCCCTGACCTGGTAACACTCATTTCCATTTTTTTTTTGTTATCATATTTTATTTTAGATGACACACAATATAGATGTAACCTTCTTATATAAAATAAAATTTGCATTTCATCAATACCAATAAATCATTTAGCCTTCCAATCCTAGCCAAAATTTCACCATATTCATTCCTGATTTATCTCATCTTTCAAATAATTATTTCACATATTTCTCAATAACTAAATTATTCTGTGTTAAAAAATCCTAACAAAAAAGAATTTGATAAGAGATGCATTGGCAAAGAAAGGACGCGAAACTATCCGCGAACTCTCCACTTATTTTAGTTCTCCGTCATGTTTCCCATCTCCTAACAGAGAAGAATTTAGAGAGAACACCATTATTGATTGAACATTAGAGTAAGATAAGATGGGCATTCCTGCATAAATATTGCTAGACAGCCACCTCATAGCTTTGAATACTTGATGATCTTGTCTGTGATATCTTTTCCATACTCGGGCATAGGCATGTTGCACAGCACCGTCACCCTAGAGGACGACACCAGCAGCCTCTCCCCGGGCTTTCGAGGATCAGCCTTCCACAGCTGAACCTCCCATACCTGCGTGCGGAGAATTTCATAGAGATAAAGGTAATCAACCCTCTGCCAGACATTCAACGGGTCCTAATGAGAATCCATAAGCTCTCTGCCATCCTTTTGAATTGAGTTGGGTGCAAAATTTTTATTTAGAACAAACCAAATAATAAAGGTTTTTATTTCATTTGAGATTCAAGTTTTTTTTAATTATTTTTGGGGTTATTACCTGGATTGTGTTGCCACAGCTTACTGGGGTGGCTTTCGGCATGGACTGTCTCGCCGAGGAGAGCGCTCTTGACATGGTTGATGCTGAGTTGAATACCAGCGATGCTTTTGTGGCCGCTCCCTACAAGAGCCCCCAGGCTGCCCAGCCCCTCCGCTATCATGGCCGATACCCCTCCATGCAACACCTTGAACACCTACAAAGGATATATATTCAATAATAATGATAATAATATTTTGAAAATTGATAAAATAAATTCTAATATAAATCGATTTTACTAATTATATGTACTAAAATATTTTCATTCAAATAAAATATTCATATTTTCATCAAGTCTTTGAATTTTATAATTTTGAATCTTGTAAGTGAAATTTATATTTTAAAATATTTTACATTAAAAATTGTGATAATTTTATTAAAACAAATTTAATATATATATATATTCTCTAAAATTTATAAGGTAAATATATGAATAAAAGGAAATGAAATGAAAATGAATTTCTACTCTCTTCTCTAATTGGGGAACCAAACAGAAGAATAGAATCAAAACCCAAATGATCATTCTGATTCTTATTTCATTATGGCATCACATATCAGAAAAGATTTAAATATTTATTAAAACTTGAAAATTAGTATAATATTAAAACTTTGGAAACTATTAATTTAGTCCAATAATGTTAAATGCCCACTTGGGTCCTAAATTTGATGAATAAATAAGCTATTTAATAAAATTATTTAGAATAAAAAGAGTTTTTCAAATTAAATTTTTTTGCAAGTCAAAATTTTGAAATTTAATAACTTTTTAAAAATAATTACGCTATTTAAAATTTAATAAATTGATAAGAATTTGTTTTTGCCATACTAAGAAATTTCTAATAGGGTGTACGTTACCGGCTCCAAAGCACCATTCATGGCTAGAAATTGTCCACATGAAGACACTTTTCGTTGACGACGAGGCTTCCCGTGACCTTCTCCGGCGACACTTCCTCGATGTTGAACCCAATGGCGTTCAACGGGGGGTCGATGAGCTCGAGTTTAGAAGATGGCGGAGTCTGCATGATGAATCAATTTCTCCTGGAGATGATGCAGTGATCTTAGGTCTTCTCCTGCGATGACAGGATCCTGAAATCCTCGAATCGGCTGGGATGGCGAAGAATTGTCTGATCAAGAAAAAAGAAAGTAAACGGCCGTGTTTTGGAGGGAATCAAGGATGCTCGCTACTCTGCAGAGAATTTATGGAAATGCGGAGAAGGGGGCAGGCAGAGACGAGAGGGCAATGCTGGCTTTCGGTTGGGACTTCGGACAGAGGCGGTGAACAGATCAAAAAGTACAAAGATAACCCGCTTAGGTGTAGAAAAAAATTGAGAAATTCCAAATTCGAAAAAAAAGTCAGAAATGGTCGAATTTTTTTTACCAACATTATAAAAATGGGTGAGTTTTGAGGGAAGAAAATACTATTTATATATAATATTAATTTTATATTTATCTTCATACTTATGATTTTAAAATTAATTATTTTTAATCATATGATTTAAATTATTTCCCTCAACTATTACTCAATTATTTATATTTTTACAAGCTTAGAAATAATTATAATTTTGTTATATATTTTTTATTTTTCAAAACTACGTTAGCTTTATTATTTATCTTTTATTATTAAAAATAAAATATTAAAAATAAATTTATAACTTTACAAAATTAACTATGTCTTCCATTCATATTTTTATTCTCAACTCTCTTCTTAGTTTTATCCCTCAAAAAATTATCACACTTCATATTATATTTTTAACATAGTTAACTACAATTAAATATAACATTATTCCTATTATATTTTTCTATTTGTTATTTATTATTTATATTTTATCATAAAAATACTTTTCATATATAGTGGCGTATGCAATACGCGCCCCACATGGAGTATTAAATATCTTAACCCAAAAAATCACTTAAAAATCAAAATCAGTACCGTGTAATCTTTAGTTTACCTAAATATTTTTGTATTATATTTTAGAAATGAGTGGAAAATGCAACAAAGACTAAGATTATTTTTATTTAGTTTTGTACGTGTATTTGCCACATTTGTTTCCTCAAATAATGAAATTATTTTGATCTTTGAATCATATATTATTTAAATATTTGATCAGTTAAGAAAAGATTATTTCTTTTTTTGAAAAAAAATATGTCATACTCACCTACTAATTCCATAAATGTCAAAATCAAGCCAATACAACTCCAGGTGAGGTTGCTCTATTGTCCCTAATACTAATATGTAATACATGTATAAAAGCTCAAATTTTTTATCATTAACTTTATGATAAATACTAATATGTATAGTCTCGAGTTAAAATTTACCCTGCAAAGTAAAATAAAATGTGTTTCACTTTTTAATATAAATATTCGATTATTTTTTTAATGTAAATAACATATAGTAAATGAATATAAAATTTTAAATAAACATACCATCTCTTTCATAATCATCATGCAAGCCATCATTACATAATCTTCTGAATTTGCTTGCTCTTTTTGATGTTAGGTTAGTGCGATTGAGGGCGATTGAGGGGGTGGGCAATCATGGTATGTTATGACTCTGGGTTTGTATATTTTTTAGCTGAGTTAGCGAAAGTTTTATTTATTTAGCCAAAAAAGTTCAGGCACCATATTTTCAAATAAAATAATATATAATCACAAAGAAGAATTATAATTTGTAAGCCATAAAAGTTCGGCCTATTTCTCTCTCAAATCAACTAACTGTCTCCCATATTATATTATGAGTTTCGCCCCCACACATTTAATGGCATGGGCCCACATTAGGATAGTACAATTAAATTGGCAATTTAGCTTTTTTTTATGCATATTGTACTTGCATCCAAAAGTATGCTAATCTAGTTTGATTTTTTTGCACTAAAAAACCTCATTTCATTAATCAAACAAGCCCAAAAAGTTGGGCACCAAGTGTTCACATGTCTCTAATGAATCATGTACATCTTTAACTAATAAAGATATGTATAACACGAGTACAATAACAAAAATACTAGTTACTAGTTGGTTTCCCATTAGCTCTATAATTATATGTAATAGTATCAACATAGAGGTTAATCTCCCTAGTTATATAATTCACCTGTATGTATAGTGTCGAAATACCTAGAGAGGTTAGGAAAATAAAAAATTAAGTGGTAAAGTTTTCAATGAATCTCAATAGCTGGTTGGAGAAGGGAATGCACTAGAAATAGAGTTCACCTACACTACTATAATTCTCTAAAAATGGTTGTATTAGCCTTAATCCGATTTAATTGGTGGGTATTGATAAACAACTGTCACTTTTGTTTGTGCTTAAAATAGTATTAACTATCATAATATATCAAACAAGATAAATACTCAAATTATAATTGTATTAGATTTTACATAATAATTTAAGATAATTATATTGAGAATTTTCTCTCAAGAGTTATGTATCTTAGATAAAAGGTTTGAAATTCTTTCTCCTTATATTTCCAAGTTACTAGAGGGGATTAGGTGAGGTGTGAATTTGATAACTCATTGAGTATGTAAACATCGTTCTCTTAAAATAAGAAATCGGAAATGGGAACTGAAACATTTCGAGAGAAAATCGAGTACAAAATTGAACTAGAATTGGCGAATAAGGGTTAAATAGAAAATTGAAAATTTTTGAGTGGCCAATAAATATTAAAAAATTATGGAAAGTAACCATTAATGAAATTGAGTGTGAGAACTAGACTAGTTTAGTGTTAACTAGACTTGAACCAAGATGAACCGTAGGAACCGGTTCAAAAATTCATTTTTCTAGGTGGTTTAAAAACATAAAATTGGAAAATTGAAGTCACCAATGTATATAAAATTAATTTACATAAATTTAGAAATTTTTAAAATTTGGAAAACCGGTCGAATCGGGCCTGAACCCACTGATTTTCAAATTTGGGTCACCAAACCCTATTAGACCGGACCGGTCAAAGGTCCAGCCGGTCAACGGACTGCTGCAAGGTCGACACCCAACCAGCACACACGACTAGTGAGAACAAAACGTGTGGCAAACCGTGCTTAGTCAGCTCGAGGAAGCGCTGGCCAATCAGAGCACGACATGTGCACTCGATTAACGGTCAAAAGAGGAAAATCCACCTTAGCAATGATCTACCAATAGGAGAGCGACATGTGCCTCTGGTCAAGGGTCAATGTCAAAGAAGCCTTGTCAGCTAGGCTGGCCAATGGTAAATGGACATGTGGCAAAGGTGCCACGTTAGCATCCAACTGGGATGTTGGATAAACGGTCAACCAATCAAAGATTGACACATGGCAGAGCCACAATGTAGTTGTAGACCATATCTCTATCGGTCGTTGATCATGACATGTGGCATTCTCTGATTAGCTAATTTAAATATGTCAAACTTCCCTTCTAGCACATAGTGCTACTACCACGTGTCACCCTTTGATTGGGCGAGAATGAGCGACCAATGGAAGGATACCATGTGGCCGATCAATGAGTCAACGATTGACGTAGATGATGATTAGAAAGTTGCATCAGCAAAGCCAACCAATCACAGTGCAATAAGTGATAGCTCACACGTTCGAAGCTCACACGCATACGCATAGTGTCATCATCAACCTTAGCCTTTCTCGTAGAGAGAGAAGCGGGTGAACTCTTCGGTCTCCAACGACCTCAAAACCCCTCTGATATGACCATCGGCAGGTGAGTCTCGAGCCGAACCCGACTTTAAACCCCTTCTCCGGTCATAGGAAAGCTGGATTTGGAAATCCAAAAATTTTTGAAAGAAAATTGAGTATCTAAGTAAATAGGGATGTGTAAAGAAGGATTTAAACGGAAATTTGGAAAATTTCAAGTGGCCAATAGGTCCCTAGAATCATGAAGTGGATTAGATGGGAAAACTAGACCGGTTCAGGGTGAACTGGACCTGAACTATGAAAAACCTCTTCAAAGATTCATTTTTCTAGGTAGTTTAAAATGTCAAACTGAAAAATTGAGAATTTTTAATTTTTAATTTTTAGAAAATTGGTCGAATCGGGCGTGGACCGACTAATTTTCAATTTCAGGTCATCGAATCTAGTCGGACTGGATCGGTCAATGGTCCAACTAGTCAATAGACCGCTGCCAGGTCAGCGCCTAGTCAGCAAGCATGATAATCAGTGCGCGATGTGTGGCGAAGCATGCCCAATCAGCCGCTCAGTGAGCGCCTGGAAGCGCTGGCCAATCAAAGGTAGACATGTGTCCCTGGTCAACAGTCAATCGAGGAAAAATTCAACTCAGAGACGATCAACCAATAGTAGAGCGACATGTGTCCCGATCAATGTTCAGGAAGGCCCATCAGCAAGGCTGACTAATGAGGAGATGACACATAGCAAGAAGGCAACGTTAGCATCCAACAAGGATGTGGGAGAAATGACTAACCAAGCAAAGGTCGACACGTGGCAGAGCCACATCGAATGACCTCAACCAATTAGAGGCTGACATATGGCAGTGGCGATGTGTGTCGAGGGAAATCTGACACATTTAAATCAACCAATCAGAGGATGACATGTGTCACGGTCAACAACTGACCGAACACGATTAACAGCTGACCAAACATGGTCAACAACCATATTAGAATGAGTGGCTAATAGGAGGTCACCATGTGTCCAATCAGCGAGTCAAAAACTAACTAGGCTATTGAGTAGGAAGACGCGTCAGAAGAGCCAGCCAATTCCCAGAGCTCCACATGGCAAATCTGCACTACGAAGCTTACACCTGTGGAGTAGTGTCATCTTTAACCTTAGACCAAAGGTAGCCCGTGAATGCCAGAAGGGAGACTAGATCTCCCGTGCTCAAAAAACCTGTCATCACTACCAAAATAGGGTGAGTCAGATGTTGGCTGGTAGCCTTGTCGGTTGTAGATGCCCTTATATAAGGAGCACCCACCCACTCGGCCTCCCCATCGCTAAGGTGACTCCTGGAGGTAGATTGCTCCCTTTTTTGATGAAGTGTAGAATAGAGCTCTGACGTTGAGTCCTTCCTTAGCCATAGGAGCTTTACTTGGTGTCATTGGAATTAAGATGACATCCTTCACCTAGCTGGAACCTGCACTCAATCAAAGGACCACCGGAGAAGCGCCAGCGAAATCAAACAGTGAAGTTGCTTTGAAGGACTAGAAGCAACGATTTTTTGCCAAGGCAAATTTTGGCCACCTCTAGTCTATTGCAGTAGAAACCACCCCTCCCCAACTCCTCTTGGCCGACCTTCGACCTCGGGTATCCTTGAGGTATGCCAATTTTGCCTCTCTCCATCAAAATAGTAAAATTTGCAGAGCTTAGGACATAAAAACTTCTCTCATCCAATTCCCATCATCAAAATGTCAATTGCTACAAAACCTGATTCTAGGATGACCCCCTCGACAAGCACCAGCTGCCCATATTTAGAGCCCTGACCACCACCCTATTCACCGGTAAGAACACAAAACTCTCTCTTTAGAAATCGTTTTCCAACGAGGTCTTGTTTAAGCTCAATTCTAAGCCAAATGAGGTCATTCAAAGTGCAGGGTGTTCGTAGGAAGAAGGGGAAAGCGATTAGTAGCATGCTAGGAGGAAATTAACATGTTTCAGAAGTTCAATTTGATGAATCAAAGAATTGGGAGGCTAAATTGTATTTTGGGAAAAATTGTAAATTTTTGAAAATTGAAGTACCTAAGTGCAATTTTCGGAAAAATTGAGGATCAATAGGCAATTTTGAAAAAATTTGGGGCCAATTGGTGATTTTGGAAAATTTGGGGCAATTCGGGAATTTTTGAAAATTGGGGCAATTCATTAATTGTTGGAAAATTGGGGGTCAAATTGTAATTGAAGATAAACAGAGGGCTTAAAGGGATCTAATCACAATTAGGGCTTAAATTAAGGACATGGGTGCAAATACTTGAGAATATGGGGTCCTTTATGCTGATCTATTATAAGAATATTCAAATCGTGTAGATTCGGGTGTTCGAGGATTGTTGCAGAAAAGCACCGCACGGATCGGGACTCGATCAGACTAACATGTCACTACACACTAGGTGAGTGGGTTTAGCATCACGTCTGGTTGGGCTGATGAGTATATTTTCCTAAATTGAAAATGGTTTCCTAAGACTGTTCTCCCCTAATAGATTGAACAAAATTAAACCTTTTGGGAGGCACTCCTAATGAAAACATGAAGCATGCGATAGTAGGGCTAGTACTACTTGAGTGGGCCCAATGCCAATGGGCACGGGCATAGGCCCCTATACAAGTTAAGATGGTTATGCTTAAAAACACCCATATAATTGGATAATTATGTGAATTAGTAACTATGCCGAAGTTGCTGAGCTGAAGTCGGGTCGTCGAACTCATTGGGCTAGTAGTTACGGAGCCAATGTTGGGTTGTATGGTCCGTTGGGGCAACAACACCAAAGATGATAGCTACAACTAATGAAGACTATTGATTGTGCATACCATGAGTTCGGAACCACCAAGGTGCCCGATATGGGGTAGTGGTGGTTCTAAGGGCTGCTGGACGACATAGGGAGCATAAGGGCAATTTGTCGTCAAGTATGTCGAGAAGCTCGAGTAGCTTCATGCGCATTAAGACTGAGGACGAAGGGGGAGAGGTCTTGTCCCACATTGCAAATACGGAGTATGACTCGGGTCTGAGGGTTGGACAATTGATATCCACTGAGACTCAAGGTAGAAGCCACAAGCTTCTATCAGGGTGAGTGGAGCAATCAAGGACTGCCCTGCGAATGTGTCAACCCTTTTTTAGAATGGGCGGTTGAATTGTGTACGTAAACCAAACAAATGGCTTAAATTTAAATGGGAAAGTTAGGATACATTGATGCTAATCCCTCGCTGAGTTAAGAGACTCACCCCTTCCCTTAAAATTTTTCAAGGAGGCACATGGGTCGTTGGGACAATGAAAATAGAGCAAGATAACGTCACCCTATTAGGTACGAACTCACCCTTAAATTAATGTGATACTTTTGCTTTGAAAAGGCTAGCTGAATACAACGCCTTTACTTTCCTTATTCTAATTAGGTAGAAATACCTAGATAGTATAAGGAAAGGTGGCAGGTTGTGCATGGAGTTTCGACCAAACTGGGTTGAGACATGACATTGACACCGACCGGTAGCCCTATTAGTTGTCGAGCTCCATATATAAAGAGCTCCTCCCCACTCATCCTGCTCATCATGCAATCAATCAAGAAAGATAGAGTACTAAGTTTTCTAGCAAGGCATAAACCAGAGCTCTAACATTGGCATTTTTCTTAACCTTTGACACTGCAATTGGTCTCATTGGAATTGGGAAGAAGTTCTCCACCTAGCCACACCCTTCATTCGACCCTAGGACCACTGGAGGTGCACCCCCTCCTTTCTTTTCAAAAATCCCTTCATTTAAAAATTTGGGATTTTCCACCATTTCATAGTTACCACGGTGTGTCATCACCCAACACACATCCTTCATCATGATGGTTACACACATTCGCAGGTCAGTATGACTACTAAACCCACTAGTGGCTTTGGAGTGACTTTACCGGCCACCAGGATAGAAGCACGACCACTTCTACCCTGGGAATGAGTGGATGTACACAATATCCGACCCTCAATCCCGAAATCGCTTCTTCGTGTCCATATGAGGATAGAGACCTCATCCCATCCCCACCCCGGTCTCATGCACTTGGTGCTACTCCAAATTTCACACATACACCTAGAACGATGATCTACCCTTATACTCACAGGGTCGTGCAGTTCCCTTAGGACACATCACTACCTCTAATAGGCGTCTTGATAATCCCGTACTCATAGTGCAGGCACAAACAAAGTTTTCTTAAATTTCCATGTAATATGTGGTGCCATTTGTCCCAATAGTCTCGACCTTTAACTCAACTTGTAGCTGTTTGTCTTGACTGGTCTGGAAACTGGTCGTATCGCACTGCTACTAGTTTACTAGGTATGTCGAACCTACCTTGGTACCATGACCAAACAATTTACTTATTAAGGTTTAATGACACATATATATCATGTTCTTTTACGAGCTCCTGCTCATGTCCATTGGCCTATGGCCCACTGTTCGAGTTTTTTAAAAAAATGGCATATTAGCCCTCAAGTTCCAAAACCAAGGCCCCCGGCCTATAAGAGCTATTCGAGCTCCCGTCAAGAAGGTCTCCCAAATAGTTTAAGCATTGGCACATAGTTAGGGGAGAACACTTCCCACAAAATGGGTTTTCACTGTCCATTATAGCGACCGGTATAAGGACATCTCCATTCATGACCGATGAACGGGTTTTCAACTTCCTTCGAGGAAGTCTCATCATACCAACCAGGTATGATCTACTTACAACCGGTAAGTAGTTTTTCCGCATGGTTTTCACATCACTTTCTCTAAGTTGTGATGATTAAAATTTCACTAAATAGTGGGTTTTTATACCGAGGTATTTATCATCCCCAATCGGGTATGATATATAATCTCACTCACAACCAGTAAGTGGTTTTTAATTTTAAGTTGTGCTCATCATCCCAACTAGGTAAGATGTTAGTAAACTCACTCACCCGTTAATGCCGTGAATTCCACTAGACCGGTTCTTTGTATTCACGTGAGCTTGTCATTGCTGGCGTTCCCGGTAGTTCATGTTCCTACACGATACGAACATCCTTGTTCATTATTACTCGGCTTAACAACCTTCATTCATTTCAAATGAATGAGATAACCCAAACTTTTTAATTATTTTCAATTAGGTCCCTAAAGTTATTTCTCTTTAACTTTATGTCCCTAATGCCGGTTTTTCCTCAAATTGAGTCCCGAAACTTTTAAAATTTATCTTGGGACCTCAATTCAATTTCACAAAAAGGGGTTTTAATTTCCCAAATTTCCAATTTGGTCCCCCAACTTTTCCAAAATTACCATTTTGCCCTTCCTTTACAAAAATAGTAAGTTTTGCCCCCAAAATTCTAAAATTTCTCAATTGGTCCTCCAACATTATTTTCATGCCCAATTGACCCTCAATTTCATAAAATTCAATTTTGGTCCTTTGAATTTTGAAAATCCCCAATTTCCCCCCTAATTTCTACGTCTTAACGTAGCCGAATTTGATTTTATCAAATTGATCGATCAAACACCTCTCATTGTTGAAATTGAAGTTAAAATTGAGTTCCTCCATCTTCTTACGATTCAATAACACTTTGAATCACATGTTTTGATGCCAGAACGAGCTCAAACAGAGCTTAGCCGAAAAATGAACTGTAAAGAGAGAAAGCTTCAATTTCTCACCGGTGAGGGCACAACGGTCTGAGCTTTCTATCTGGGCAGGTAGCTCTCGTCCTGAAGTTCATCCTAGGATCAAGAATTGCATCAATTGATGTCGAATTGAGTTAGAATTTGATCTTTGAAATTCTGCTGGTTCTCTCTAGCACCGGCCGTAAATTGTAGAGGGGAGCCGAATTGGCTTATCTTTCAGTCCTAATTCGGCTGTGGGAGGATTGATGAAGTGTTGTAAAGGCTTGGTTTGGCATGAGGAGGACTCGAAATGGCTAATTTCAACTTGACCAAAATAGGACAGCTTTGGTTTGCCGAAGCTGCTTCATTGTTTCACACGCCGGCGACCCTCGGAGTGATCGGAGACTACAGACGTGTACCTAACTTCTCCTCGGTTCTAAAGAACCCGACCTCACCTTGTTTGGATCAGAAAAGACCCCATGTCTAAGCTCTGGTTCGAGTTTCATCGGAAAATGGAGCAGTTGAGAGAGAATGGAGTTTTCAGGTTTAGAGAGGATGAATGGGGAGGGGCTCATTATATAGGGATCTCGGGGACCCATTGGTCGTCCGTTTGACACCGTTATGACTGACATTAAAGACCTGAAATGCCCCAAATAGAAGCGTTTCTTCTTTGTCGGCATTTCTTCAATTTCCCGACGAGTGAATAGTGTTGTCATCCTGAGGAAGAAGATGACACTGTTCCGAACCGGACTAGACCGATCTGAACCAGGTTCAAAGTTTAAACCTACCGGTTCACCCCCCATTCGATCAAGTTTTTCAAATCTAAAAATTTCTTAATTTATCTAAATTCATTCTCTATCCAATGATGGCATCAAATCTCCAATTTGAATTATTTAAGCCACTTAGAAAAATTAATTTAGGATTCGGTTCAATAATGGTTCAAACTAGTCCAAACCGATTCGAATCCGATTCACCTGAACCGGTTTAATTTTCATCCCCAATTCCTTCACAAGTCTATTTCCATGTCTTTTGTGACTCCTTGGGTCACTTAGGGTTCATAAAATTCTCGGTTTACCATCTCTTTATCGATTTCGATTCATAAACCGACTCGATCCTTAAACTAATTCAATTCGGTTTGGGTCCGGTTCACCCGAACCGGTCTTATTTCTCTCTCCCACTTTGTTCTAAGGTTCCTTACCAAGGTTTATGAATTTCTTTAGAGTAAAATGGAGTTGAACTCCTCTATTTTTCCCAATCTCTATTAGTTCCGGTTCATGAACCGACTCGGTTCATAAACCGGTTCAATCCTATTGGACCCGGTTCATCCAAACTGGTCTAGCTTTCCTCTTCCCATTCATTCTAAGGTTCTTTTCCATAGTATTATGAACCTTTTGGATCACCTGGAGTTGTAAATTCCTAAATTGCCCATTCACAATTGATCGGATTTGTGAATCAGTTCTATTTTCTTACTCGGTTTGACCGATTCCCTTCCCTATTTTCCTTAGCTCAAAAGGGTGGGGTTTACACCAAATCTGCCCCTATTTCAGTCGAGCTGAAATCGTACAATTCGAGCCCTTCTCAGGCCAAACCATGCCCTCTCAACACTTTCACATCCTTCATACAACTGAATTAGAGTGGAAAAGTAAGCCAATTTGGCTCCCATTTATAAATTCCAATCGGTGCTAGAGAGAGAACCGATAGATTTTCAAATATAAAATTCTCATCAATTCGACATCAATTGATGCAATTCTTGATCCTATGAGTAATCTCAGGACAAGAGCTATCTTCCCATATTAAAGTGGAAAGATAAGCCAATTTGGCTACCCTTTATAAATTCCAATCGGTGCTAGAGAGAGAACCGGTAGATTTTCAAATACCAAATTCTTATCAATTCGGCATCAGTTGATGCAATTCTTGATCCTACGAGTAACCTCAGAACAAGAGCTATCTTCCCATATTAGAGTGGAAAGGTAAGCCAATTTGGCTCCCATTTATAAATTCCAATCGGTGCTAGAGAGAGAACTGATAGATTTTCAAATACAAATTCTCATCAATTCGGCTTCAATTGATGCAATTCTCGATCCTACGAGTAACCTCAGGACAAGAGCTATCTTCCCATATTGAAAGCTTGGACTGTCGTGCCTCCGACGATAAGCTTTGAAAGCTTTCTCTCACTAAGTCCAGTTTTTTGGCGAAGCTCAGTTTGAGCTCATTCCGACATCAAATCGTGCGATTCAAAGTGCAATTGAATCGTATGAAGGTATAGGAACTTCAATCTAAGTTCAATTTCAAAAATTAAACTCATTTGATCGGCCAATTTGATGAAATCAAATTTGATTGTGTTGAAAGGTTGAAATTGGGGGAAAATTGGGGAAATTTTGGGAATTTAAAAAATTCGAGGGACTAAAGTGCAATTTCATAAAATTGAGGGTCAATCGGGCATGATAAAGATATTGGAGGACCAATTGGGCAATTTTTGGAATTTTTGGGCCAAAACTTACTATTTTTGTAAAGTCGGGGCAAAATGGTAATTTTGGAAAAATTGGGACCAAATTGAAAATTGGGGATACTTGAACCCTTTTTTGTGATTTTGAATAAATTAAGGTCGTAAGGTGAAATTTAGAAGTTTTGGGACCCAATTTGGGAAAAATCGACATTAGGGACCCAAAGTTAAAGAAAAAGAACTTTAGGAACCTAATTGCAATTAATCGAAAAGTTTGAGTAGTTCATCCATTCACGATTAATGAAGGCTATTAGGCCAAGAGATAATGAAAAAGGATGTTTATATTGTGTAGGAACACTAAATACTAGGAATGCCAGCAAGGATAAGCTCGCATGAATAACAAGAACTGATCAAGAGGAGATCACTACATTATCGGGTGAGTGGGATTTTTATATCATACCCGGTTGAGATGATAAGCATATCGGAAATGAAAACCCACTAGTAAGTGGTATTTTAACCATCACACCTTTGAGAAGTGATGTGAAAATTACATGGAAAGACTACTTATTGGTTGTAAGTTGATCATACCTAATTGGTACAATGAAACTTAATGGAAGGAAGTAGAAAAACTGCTTATCAATTGTAAGTGTAGATGTTCGCATATTAGTTATTTTGTCAGAAGTGCTCTCCCCTGACTATGTGCCACTACTTAAACATTTTGGGAGACCTTCTTGATGAGAGCTCGAATAGCTCGGATAGGCTGGAGGACTCAGTTTTGGAACTTGGGGGCTAATACGCCCGATTTTGAAAATCTCGAACGGTAGGCCTTAGGCCAGTTTGCATGAGTAGAAGCTCGTAAACAAACATGAGATTATGCCATGAAAACTATAAATGGATGAATTGTTTGGCCATGGTACCATGATTGGACTGACATACTCGATGGACTGGCGGCAATGAGACATGACAGGTCTACGGACCAGTTGAGACAAACAATTGCAGATCGAGTTAAGAATGGGAGCCGTTGGACTAGTCGCACCACAAATTATATGGCTTATATGGAAAATTATTGATTTATGCATGCACTGAGTTTACGGGACCTTCAAGACGCCCAAGAGGGGTAGCGATGTGTCCTAGGGCTCTAGACGACATGGTGGAGATAAGGGCAGTTAATCATACCAACAATCTTGAGAAGCTCGACATAGCTTCATGTGCATGAGATCGGGGTGGGGACGGGATGAGGTCTTTGTCCTCATACGGACACGGAGTTTTGTTATGGGATTGAGGATCGGATTTCGTGTACATCCACTCATTCTCAAGGTAGAAGTGAATGTGCTTCTATATAGGTCATTGGTAAAGTCTCTTCGACGCCACAAGTGGGTACACTGGACTAGTTAGCCTGCGAATGTGTGTTTCCTTCATGATGAATGGCGTGTGTTGGTTGATAAATACATCATGGTGATGAGAAATGGCTATGAAAATCGAGATTTGAGTATGAAATATTTGAAAGGAAAATAAGGAGTCTGGCACACTCAAATTCAAACTATTTTTTGAAAGTTGTACTTTAAACACCCATTCACTGAGTCGTTGAACTCACCCCCTCCCTAATACCCCTTTCAGGTAACTCGCAAAAAGCCTACCCAAAGACTATCAGTTAAACTATACTTGTGAGATAGGTATGACAAGTTTAAATTTTATGCAATTTTGATATATGTGATTCTAGGAAAGGTGTAGGTTTAAAGGACGCCTTACTCATACTGGATTAAAAAAGGGGAAAACCCTAATTAAATCGGGAGAGTGGCGGGTTGCTTACAGGGATCTAACCAAACCGTGTTGGGGATATGACAACTTCAGTGGTATCAGAGCATGTTTCTTCGAATACATTATCAATACTATATAACATAGTAACTAAGAGAAAATTTTAAAATTTTTTAGATGGCTCCCAAGAGAGAAACCAAGATAACTAGGACTGATGTCACCAACTCCACCTAACACTACCCGAGAACTTCCAAAGAACCAAGAGATGTTAGTGGGAAGTATCTAGGAGGATGGTGCCAGGATCTGTTGAGGCCACAATCCTGAGTACAAAGGGAGCCAAAGTCTAAGGCCAAGAATGCCATCAATGGCTTGTAAGCTTACCAATGAGGACGCTTGTCAAGAAACCTGTAGCTCTCCATCTATTTCGTAACCACTTCTTGTAATGAGGTTAAGACCCCAACATATTGTACTACTTCTCCAACTAATAAAGTACTCCAAGTTCCTAAAAAAAAACCATATCTCTCAATGATTGACCTTGCGTCTCAAGTTGTAGGAAGATTGCCCAAGAAAGATAACTAAACAAACCCGAGTTACCCTAGACACCACTGAGACGAAGGAGATTTCCATCCCAAATAAAGGAATGAATTAAGGGAATTATTAGGTGAAGAAAGCACGACAAGAAAACTATCATGGTAATTAAGGAGTTTAGAAGAACACTTGAAGTAACAATTGGGCAAGAAAATGACCTATTACAAGCTATAAAGGAAATAGGATGTCTCGGGATGATAAGCGCGACCTGTTTTGGAAAAAGCAGATAAGTCAAATTGGAGTTTTGGACCAACATAGCATAAGTAAGCAAACCGTAAAAACAAGATATTCAAGGAGAATAAACGACGTCCAAAGGAAGACCGGGAAGTAGTAAGGACTAACCCTAAAAAGGGCAATGGACTGGTCATTAAGGACAAGAAGACTCGAAAGACAACTGCCTCAAGATAATTAAACAAGGTGAATAGTAGAGGTGAGGTAGGTAATGAACTAACCCTCGTGAGGGTCATAGATTAAGCTCTAGTAAAGAAAGGAAGGATAGAAAAGCCAAACATTTGGAAAGGAAGGATGAAGGAAAATCCTTAAAGAGATCAATAGCCAAGACCAAATTGATGACCAGACTCAAAGCCAGAAAAAGATTAAGCAAGCCTCGCACAAAGAGGTCTTGAAACAAATCATGTCTGAACTTTTCCCAAGTAAGAAAACTTGTGTAGGATACAAGTAGAATTAAGGAAATGGTACAAGGACGTACACCTACATTTCCCAAGAAGGGTGCATGGGAAGGACGACATCAAAGGATGTCATTTAATGATTAGATACTTCCAAAAAATGAATGAAAAAGGAATTTCGGGAGAAAGGGAAAGAATCCTACCAAGGAAGGAAGCCCCGAAAAGGCATACGTATTCCAATTAAGAGGAAATGGAACCAACTGAAATGGAAAGAAAGTTATGCTCACAAATGAAATGCTGGTTGAGATCGAAAGATAAAGTACCAAGGAAAAGTACTCATGAGGGCCTAAGAAGTAAATTAAACCCAAGGAACAGGTAAATAGGATGGTAGCATTAAAAGATGTTGTAACAAGTAGTAATGGGTGGACTACAATAATAAGAGAATAAAAGAAAGAATATATGAGGAATCTTGGAGAAGTAAGCCCTCAATTAAGAAGTAAATTAGGGAAACGACCACTGACATCATGACAGGTCGTGGTCCACGCTCACTTAATGGAGCCTAAAGAATGGATGGATGGACATAGTGTGGAGTACATAAAATATGACCAATAGTCAGAAATTTCTCATATAAGGAATGAAATGGAATTTTAAGACGAGTAAGGATTCAAAGTGGACAAATGCCTCAACATAGAAGAAGGTGTAAGGAAATGAAGGAAGAAATCTCCAAATAATGGTAAGAAGGTTGAACATGTAACTCTTATGGTTAAAATCTCTATTTTGAGGGACATAGTAAATAATGAAACCATAAGAAGGGAACTCCCCAAACAAAACAATCAACACATAGACCAAAAAGGGATCAACTCGAAATAATGAATCGTGAAATGGTCACAAGCAAGTAAGAGTGGATTAAGGACAAAGGAAAATCCTTGAGTAAATGATGTCACCAAGAATGAGGAAGGACCTAAGAAAGGAAGAATAACCGTTATGAAAGTATTCTAAAAATTTAAAATGGTCAAGGACATGTTATAGAGTATGTCATGTTGTAAGGGGTATGTAAGTCCAACAGTTTAGAGAAAAATGTGACTCAAGTAAGGAAGAGTCAGTTGATAAGCATGATGAGGTCAAACAAAATTTTGACCGAAATTGAAATAAATGATGGACGAAGGAAGGGTCAAAATAGGATGGAGTGGTAATAACATCGAAACCTATAAAAAAAACAAGTACATGATGCTCGAAAGAACACTGAGCTAAGAGTTTCAACGATGCCGAGAATAACAAGACACAATAACGATTGGGCATCTTGGAATTCCCAATCCGGAAATCTTGAGTAAGAACCTCCAGAGGAAGAATCTTGCCCTAAGCAAAAGAAGATGTGAACCTAGGGAATTACCTTTGAACTCGCGGGCAAGACATACTAGTTATGATAAACTACATAGAAGGAGCAAACAATGTATAGGAAAGGAACTTCCTTAAGCATGTAATTTAAAGTGGTATAAGTGAAAGAACAACTGAAGTGTTAACATGTTCAAGTTAACTTTAAGTGAAGTTTATCTCGAAGTGAAAAATGCAGATTTAGTTTTGGGGACAAAACTCCTAGAAGGAGGGGAGAGTTGTAAACCCCACCCTTTGGAGTTAAGGAAAATCGAGAAAAGAACTGGTCAAACAGAGTGAGAAACACTAAACCGGTTCACAAACCCTATCATCAAAGAATAGGCAATTGGGGAAATTTACAACTCTCGAGTGACCAAAAGGGTTCATAAAACCTTGGAAAAAGACCTTAGGACAATTTGGGAGAGAAAACTAGACTAGTTCAAGAGAACCAAATACAAGCCGAATTGAACCAGTTTATGAACCGAGTTGGTTCATGAATTGGAACTGATAGAGAAAGGGCACACCAGGAAATTTATGGTTCCCGAGTGACCTAAAGAGTCACAAAGGTCATAAAAAAGGACTTTAGAATGAATTGGAGATGAAAACCAAATCGATTCAGGTGAACCGAATCTAAACATGATTGAACTAGTTTGAACCACTATTGAATCGGATACTAAATTCATTTTTCTAGGTGTCTTA
Source organism: Trapa incisa (assembly GCA_030064435.1). Classification (NCBI taxonomy): domain Eukaryota; kingdom Viridiplantae; phylum Streptophyta; class Magnoliopsida; order Myrtales; family Lythraceae; genus Trapa; species Trapa incisa. The sequence continues at coordinate 14,923,268 of CM057780.1, read as the reverse complement.
GAAAATTTAAAATGGAAAATTGATCACCAATTGATAGATAATGAATTTAGAAATTTTTAATTTTGAAAAACTTGGTCAAATCGGGCCAAAACTGACCAGTTTAAGCTTTGAACCCAGTTTGGACCGATATGGTCCGATTCAGAATAGTGTCATCTTTTTTCTTCAGATAACAACACTGTTCACTCGCCGGACAACTAAGCAGTGCCGATGAAGATGAAAAGTTTATGGCTAGGGAGTTTCAAGCAATGAATGACTGCCATTAAGATGCAAATCGAATGACCAAGAAGTCCTCAAGCTTCCTATATAAAGAGCCCCTCCTCATTCATTCTCCACACACTTAAAAACTCCACTCTCTCCCTACTACTCGATTTTCTAGTGAAGCTTGAACCAAAGCTTCGACTTGGGCATTGTTTTGAGCCAAAAAAGGCATGGTCTGGTTCTTTGGATTCGGAGAGAAGTCAACTACACGTTTGTCATCTATATTTGCTCTGAGGGTTGACGAAGATGTACCAATGTGATCGAATAGTGAAGCAGCTCCAACAGACTAAAGCCGCTCTATTTTGGCCGAGCTAAAATCAGCCTATTTGAGCCCTTCTTAGGCCAAACCAAGCCCTCCCAACACCTCCACGAACCTCCTACATATGAATTAGAGTGCAAAGGTAAGCCAATTTGGCTCCCCTTTGTAAATTCTGATCGGTGCTAGAGAGAGAACCGATAGATTTTCAATGACTAAATTCTCACTGAATTCGGCATCAATTGATGCAATTCTTGATCTTAGAAAAAAACGTCAATACAAGAGCTATCTACCCAAATTAAAATTTTGGACCATTGCGCCCTCGACGGAAAGCTTTTGAAGCTTTCTCTCTAAGTCCAATTTTTTGGCGAAGCTCCGTTTGAGCTCATTTTGACATCAAATCGTGCGATTCGAAGTGCAATTGAATTGTATGAAGGTGTAGGAACTCCAATCTAAGTTCAATTTCAACAATTAAACTCATTTTATTAGTCAATTTGATAAAATCAAATTCGGCTATGTTGGAATGTTGAAATTGAGGGAAAATTTTGGGGAAATTTTTGGAATTTCAAAAATTCGAGGGACTAATGTGCAATTTCATAAAATTGAGGGCCAATTGGGCATGATAAAGATATTGGAGAACCAACTGGGAAATTTTTGGGCCAAAACTTACCATTTTTGTAAAGTAGGGGGTAAAATGGTAATTTTGGAAAAATTAGGGACCAAATTAAAAATTTGGGAAACTTGAACCCCTTTTTGTGGTTTTGAATAAATTGAGGTCCTAAGGTAAAATTTAGAAGTTTTGGGACTCAATTTGGGGAAGATCGGCATTAGGGGCCCAAAGTTAAAGAAAAAGAACTTTAGGGACCTAATTGCAATTAATCGAAAAGTTTGAGTAGTTCATCCATTCACGATGAATGAAGGCTATTAGGCCAAGAGATAATGAAAAAGGATGTTCATATTGTATAGGAACACTAAATACCGAGAACACCAGCAAGGATAAGCTCACGTGAAGAAAAAGAATTGGTCAAGAGGAGATCACTACATTATCGGGTGAGTGAGATTTTTATAACATACCCAGTTGGGATGATAAGCACCTCGGAAATGAAAATCAACTACGAAGTGGTATTTTAACCATCACACCTGTGAGGGGTGATGTGGAAATTATGCTGGAAAACTACTTACCGGTTGTAAGTAGATCATACCCACTTGGTATGATGAAACTTCCTAGAAAGAAGTAGAAAACCCGTTTATCAAGTTGGTGTGATGGACGATTAAAAGTTTATTTTGTCAGAAATGCTCTCCACTCACTCTGTGCCACTACTTAAACATTTTAGTAGACCTTTTTTTTACGGGAGCTCAAATAGCTCGAATAGGCCGGAGGCCTCGGTTTTGGAACTTAGGGTCTAATATGCCAAATTTTGAAAATATCGAACAGTGGGCCCTAGGCCAGTTGGCACGAGCAGGAGCTCGTAAACAAACATGAGATTAAGCCATGAAAACTTTAAATGAATGAATTGTTTGGCCTAGCGGCAATGCGACATGACAGATCTACGGACCAATCATGACAAACAGTTGCAGGTCGAGTTGAGAGTCGGGGTCGTTGGACTAGTGAAATTACAAATTATATGGCTTATGTGGAAAGTTATTGATTTGTGCATGTTTTGAGTTTATGGGACCTTCAAGACGCCCAAGAGGGCTCTGGGCATCATGGTGGAGATAAGGGCAGTTAGTCGTACCAGCAGTCTTGAGAAGCTCAACATAGCTTCATGCGCATAAGACTGGGGTGGGGACAGGATGGGGTCTTTGTCCTTATACTGACACAGAGTTTTGTCATGAGATTGAGGGTCATATGTCACCTACATCCACTCATTCTTAGCATAGAAGTGGACTTGCTTCTATCTAGGTGGCCAGTAAAGTTGCTCTGATGCCACATGTATGTACAGTGGACGGGCTGGCTGTGAATGTGTTTTCCCTTCTTGATGAAGGGTGTGTGTTGGTTGATAAGCACACCATGGTGATGAGAAATGGCTATGAAAATCGAGATTTGAGAATTAAATGTTTTAAAGGAAATTAAGGAGTTTGGCACACTCCAATTCAAACTATTTTTTAAAAGTCGTACTTTAAACACCCATTCATTGAGTAGTTGAACTCACCCCCTCTCTTATACCCCTTTCAGGTAACCCAGGGAAAGCATATCCAAAGACTACGAGTTAAACTACACCTATGAAACAAGTATGACAAGTTTAAATTTTATGTAGTTTTGATATATTTGATTGCAGGAAAGGTTTAAAGGACGCCTTATTCCTCCTAAGTTAAAGAAGGGGAAAACCCTGATCAAGTCGGGAGAGTGGCGGGTTGCTCCTTGGGATCCGACCAAATCGGGTTGGGGCATGACACACACCTTTATCATAAAGGGTACAAACATTTGTAGGGTAGTCCAAAACTGTCCCACTTGGTGATCAACACAACTGTGTCGTCCACCCTAATAGAAGTCTCCAACTTCTACCCTAAGTCTGAGTGGATGTCCTAAAAGTCCGACCCTTAGACCCAAAATTTATTTCACGTACGTATGAGGATGGAGACCTCATCCTGACCCCACCTCGGTCTCATGCGCAAGAAGCTCCCAGAGCTTTATGACTAACTAGCACGACGAACTGGTCTTATCTCCACCATGTCGTCAATTAGCCCTTGGAATCCATCACAACCCCTAAGGTGTCTTGACAGTCCCAAATCCATGAAAGCATGCACAAACAATAATTTTTCATCATTGAGCCATTTTCTTTGGTGCCAACAGTCTAACAGCCCCAACACTCAAGACGGCCTGCTACTGTTTGTCTAGGCCGGTTAGTCGACCTGGCCCTGATGCACTGTTGCAAGCCCATCAAGCATTGTTGGTCCTGACTTGGTACCGTGGCTAATTATACAATTAAATTCCATTTTAAATAATAGTTTTCATGGCTCTTCCTATATATATTTGTTTACGGGCTTCATCCCGTGACAACTGGCCTTGAGCCCACTGCAAGTGTTTTTCAAAATTGGGCCTTGAGCCCTATGATTTCAAAATCGAGACCCCTGGCTTGTTAGAGCTGTTCTTGCTCTTGTCAAGAATGTCTCACTAATACTTTAAGCAATAACACATAGTTAGGGGAGAACACTTCTGATAGAGCTGGTTACAAATGGTATGCAGGTTTTTCCTTTTAGAAAATCATCATATCAACCGGGTATGATGTTATATTTAATCCTACTTAAAATTCGGTAAGTAGGTTTTTAGTTCATAAAATTGAGCTCATCATCCATGATGTATAAAAGTCCCACTCACAACCAATAAGTAGGTTTTCCTTTAATAAAAGTGCTAATCACCCCAATCGGGTATGACGTTAGATAATCCCACTCACCCGATGACTGTAACGTGTTCGTCCCTAGTCAGTTTCCAAATCTACGCTAGCTCTCTCTTACTTGCGTTATGATCCCAAGTGTTCCTACATAGTTTGGGTATCATTATTAGGAAGGGGTTGACATGACAACCTTCTTTTTTTCACGTATGAGAGACCAGGCACAAATCTTTGGTTTATTGCACTTAGGTCCCTAAAGTTCATACTCCTTGACTTTAGGTCCCTAGTGTTAAAATTTTCACAAATTTACTTAAAATCGTGAACGGGTCTCAAGATTTCCAAATTTCCAATTTGGTCCCCAATTTTTCTAAAATTACCGTTTTGCCCATACTTTCCAAAAATAGCCAATTGTCCCCAATTCTTTCAAAAATTGGTCAATTGGTCCCCCAACAATTTTCTCATTGCCAATCGACCTTCCATTTTGAGAAATTGCATGGAGGTCCCTCAATTTTTTGAAATTCCCAATTCCACCCCTTTATACTGACCGAATTTGATTTATCCAAATTGGCCATTCAAACAGGGTTAATTGCTCCAATTGATGGTATGGATCAGTTCCAACACTTCCATATGATTCAATTTAGCTTTGAATTGCAGCATTTAGGTTCGAAACGAGCTCAAATGGAGCTTCACCGGAAAACTGTTCGTAGTGAGAGAAAGCTTTGAAAGATTACCGTCGGAGGTGCAGTGGTGCGAGCTCTTGATCTGGGGAGGTAGCTCTCATCCTTAGGGTACTCCTAGGATCAAGAATCGCTACAATTGATGTCCATATCAATAGGAATTTAGTTAATGAAGTTCGACACATTCTCTCTCTAGAATCGATCTACAACGATGAAGGAGGGACGAATTGGCTTACCTTTCACCTCTGTAGAGGTCGTGTGATGGTTGTGGGGACTTTGGGGAGGCTTGGTTTGGCCGAATTTAGGTCGGCCAAAATAGAGCAACTTCAATTCGATAGAGCTGCTTCACTATTCGATCTTGTTGGCACTTCTCCGGTGATCCTTGGGTTGAAGGGAGGTTAATGTCAAGTAGCTCACTTCCCCCAGAGTCTAAAGGACTTGACTTTGCCTTCTAAGGTTAAGAAAAGTGCCCAAGTCAGAGCTCTGGTTTGATCTTCATTGGAAACTAGAGCACTTTGAAGAGGAGGGCGATTTGAGGTGTGTGAAGAATGAATGGATGGGAGCTCTTTATATAGGGAGCTCATGGACCCTTTGCCCTACTAGTTTCCATATTGGTCGAGCTTATACTCTTCAGAAAATGCCCAAATCGGAGGGAACATTCCTTCGTCGGAGAAGGAAAGTTTTTTTGCCATATGAACAGTGTTGTCATCCCAAGGAAGAAGATGACACTATTCTGGACCAGACCAAACCGGTTCGACCGAGTTCAATGACAAAAATCAATCGGTTCAGGCCCGATTCGACCGATTTTTTCAAAATTAAAAAATTTTTAAATTTGTCTAAATTCATTTTCTACTCACTGGCTGTCTCAATTTCTCAAACTGATCTTTTTAAACCACAAAGAAAAATGAATTAATAAATTTGTTCATGTATGGTTTAACCTGGTTCATGTTCGGTTCACCCTGAACCGATCTGATTTTCCCATCCAATTTACTTCAAAATTTCTAAATTAATATAAATTAATTTTATATCTATTGGTGTCTTCGATTTTCCACATTAATATTTTTATACCAACTAGAAAAATGAATAATTAAACCGATTTTTCACGGTTAAATCTTGTTCAAATCTAGTTAAAAAAATAAATTATTGAATCTATCCAATTTTCAAATCCAATCCACTTAATAATTTTTCTCCATTATTTTTTATGATTTATTGGCTACTTGTAAATTTCCAAATTCTATTTTAAATAATTTTTTTACCCATTCTAGTTCACTTAGATTCTTGGTTTGTTTTTTAAATTGTTGGTTCCCTTTTCCGGTTTCCTTACTTCGAGAGAACGAGTTTCACACTACAATATTGTAATTAGATACTTTTAAAATTTCTTTTTATAAGGTTTTATCTTGTTTTTATTTTGAACTTATTAGATTTTTTACATATTATATTCAAGTAATTAAACTTATTAAAATAATTTTCTAATAGTTATTTTTAGAGGATTTAAGTGTGGTATATAAATATCTCATAACTTATTTTTTAAATAAATAAAGTATATTTTATCTTTTTGTACTTGATTTTAATATTATTATATTTGGTGTAGGGTGTACTCAATATATTAGCAAGATTCATATTATTAATAGAATCTATTATATTAATGGAATATAATGACTTAAAAATTATGGAAAATAAGATTACTAAATCATACTAGTAGAACCATGTAAGTGAAGTGCATTCATTTCGACCATATTTCGATTATTAATACGATATGTAAGGACCACTGCTACAAATAGTAGTACACCATTAATTTTAAAATATCGATTGCTTCTTGAAACCTGTGAAAGTAGGATACTCCACATTCGGGGTACAAGGGTTTTATAAAACGTTCTTGGTAGAAAAAAATGGGAATGAAAGATCCACTGAAAAGTGTTAGTACAAGTCCCTTTCTTTCTATCTAGGGACGGGAATGGCCTTAAACCCAAATTTCACACCCCAACTCAACCACATGCCTCATTGTTATATTTAGACGAGAATTTAAAGGAGTATTTCTGCTAAATTATCCATTCTTTAATCAATCATCAAATTTGATATGCTTAATTCTATTATGTAAGATAAATTTTTTAGATAATTTAATTTTTGAAATAAAATATAGGAGTTGGGTGTATTCTAGAGCATCTAGATTACTACTTACCCATACTACTTCATCTGAATGGTCCAGGATACGTCGTCCCCTAACCGTGGATCATCAGCAGGACTGCGCAAGGTGGTGGGCCGTCCTCGTGCGGTAAAGAGGGAGATGCCGCAAGGTGACTTGAAGGACCTAGAGCCTGACCCTGTGCTGAGAGTAGTAAGCTTCTTGCTCGGGGTGGCACTCAAGTAATGACCGAAAGGCTGCTGGATGCTCCAGTTTCTGATTCCGCCATCCCTTGATGTTCTGACTTTTGGTAAATAATTTGGACAATTTTTTGAGATTCGCTATGAATTATTACAGGCAGAAGAAAGTTTATAGATGCAAGACAATGGATGGGTTTACAAGAAACAGTTGTCCTAGCAGCATCTCTCATTACTAAATAATTTTTCAAGAGCATGCTTTAATAAGAAAAATTGTGCAAAAAAATAAAATAAGAAAAATTATAAATATTATATATTTAAATAAAGCAAGTACTGTAATTTTTTTAAAAAATTGTGTGCCAAAAGTTTAGAACCACTTTTTTAATTTAGCTAAAATAGAAAGATTTGAGTATGCCCCAAACTTGTGGGATGTTCTATAGGTGATGTGGGAAAAAATGTTGTATAATAGAATTTGGACAAAACGGTTATTTCACCCATCCATGAGTCATAGGATTTTTTTACCAAAGATGTCAGTTCTCCACTCACTCAGTTGAATATGACTACATGCATTAAAAATAATTGTGGAGAGATTAACATGAAACCCATCTTTAAGAGTATCTTTAGTCTATATATATATATATATTTGAATGCGATAGAATTTCAGAAATTCACCTTGAATTATTTTATACATCTCTGTGTTTTTCATTAAAATATAAGAATTATTATTATGAATGTTTTTTAATATATTTTATTTTAAAATAAATTATATAATTGAAAATATTATTTTTTAAAATATAAGATTAAAAATTATTTTCAAAATATATAACTTAAATGTAAAAAAATTAATCGATTTTGTCTTTCTCCCATGATATTTTAAACTTTTTTAATGATAAAAAAATATAGGGTAAATACGTCATAACGCATAAAGTTAATGGGAGTTTTGCAAACAAAAAAGTAATTCGTTTTAAAATTAAAAATTTGAATCTATCAATACAATGACCAATCTAATATAATATTCAACAATTTAGTCGGAAGTATTTTATATATGTTACAAATGGGGCTAGCTGTTATTGTTCAATTGAACATCCTTAGACCTAATAAAAAATAGCACAAATATTTCAATTACAAAATTAGACTGTGCTTAGTGAAACAAAAGATATAGTTCAATTTCCACGGGGAATTATATGTATAATGTAATATTTAATTAAAAATATTTTTTAAAATTACATATTACTAAAAAATATTTTTAGGCAGCTCGATTTTTATTTACTTGTAACAAAAAATTACACTCAGATGGAGAGAGTTGTTAGGCCAATTACCATCACTTGTTTTTGTCACCATGAACAGGTTTGTTATAATCTGTTATTACTCACAGCAAGGTCTACATGCCTTCCCTATAATTTTATTATTTTAATTATTATTATTAGCTTACTTGCTAATAATAGTAGTCCAAAAGAATAATTAGACAAGTCCAAAGGAATTGTGTATAATCACTACATATTAGTAATAGTTTTCACGTCTTTAGAATAGATGCCTCGATACCCTTGCTTGTAGATGATCCTTTATTTTGTCTTCTTTCTCCATGCTTTACATCTCATCAAATTGTGAGGATTACCCTTCTATTATTAATAAATTGCTCACTAAGTGTCTCATTCAGACTTAGGGGAGAATCAATCTTTTTTTTCATGGTAGCACATGTGACAAAATTGGATTAGGTACTTGTGAGATGAGATCATCAGGTAGAGATACCCATAATCTATTCTCTGCAGCAATTGAAGGATAATAGTGCTAATCAAGGATGAAATTAGGACATTCCATTATAAATGTTATAAAAGCTCCACAAATTATTATAAAGGAAATGTCAATATAAAATAATATATTTATATTGATTGAATTTGATATTTAAAATATTATATAATCATTCTTATTTTAGAATATTTTATATATTTGCATTTCCACATATCATTTAACATATAAATAGTATGATGGATTAATGCACTTGAAAATAATACCAGCCCATGACGTGGCCATATGTTATTCCTTTTAATATATATTTTTTCTTCGTATATGAGTTGTCCATGCACAAACACAAATCTAGTTAACATTGGACATTTTTGTCATCCATTACAAGATGTTGCACATCAAAACACTAGGATGAGAAGAGAGCCTAGATTACACTTGTTAGTTTGTAGGAGTTGTTGGAGCAACATGACATGCTTAGTCTAGTGAGGGCTACTGTAAGATTGGTTTTATGGGACCCTATTATATAACAGGGCATGGTCTTGATGAAGCCAAAGTGTCTTTGTTCGTGCATAATGGATGCAGTCCAATACTATTACCGACTGAATTTATCTTATATTGATTTTTAACAAAGTGTGTGTTTGGTACTAAGTTTATATATCATCTAAAAATTAAATAATGAAAAATTAGGTGAAAAATTAAAAATATGACTAGAAAAGTATTAATAATTTTTTTTATTAGAGTGTGTGTAGAAGTGAAAAGTATCAATTTACCCTTATATAATTAAGTATTAAGGTGAGATCACACCATTGGTCTAATTTAAATATAAAATATTATTATTATTATTATTATTATTATTATTATTATTATTATTATTATTATTCAGTAAAAAAATGAGTGACACAAAAAAAGAAAAGTAACTACATGGCCTTGTCTATGACCAAGGCGTGAGTATGGGCTTAGTTCAAATCTACCATACTCAACACTAAATCCATACCTTCAATAAAAAAAGATATAAAAGTTGTGTGAGTCATGCAAGACAAGAACCAAACCTACATTTGGAGTACATTAAAAGCAAAAACATGTATTAAGTAGTGTAAAAAATGCACTACATAATATTGAATTCTTTTAAATCCTTATAAAGGATTACATTAAATATTCAAAACAAGTTGAATACTCTAAAGTACGTATAAAATTACTTGAGTACAATAAAAAAATCAAAGCTATGTATTTAATACCCTATTAAGTACTGAATTGTGCAAAAAAAAAAAAACTTGGAAGGCTGAAGAATATTAAACCACCTAGACCCCTTGCCTCACACCTTGCGTGACATGTGAAACGGACATAGATGGGATGGAAATTCACAAAAGACTTGTATGATTTTGAATATGGCTAACATAACCTCCTCTAAATGGAGACAAATGAGGTAATCATTACAAAAAAAACTAGTCACGGCAAGAAGAATATACATACCCTAAATTTATTACCCAAGAGCAATGATCACAAACCAAGTGTTAGAATAGTCCTTTCAGTTTAATGGACACCAGTAGTTTGCCCTAAATATCTACAATAGTTCAATAGAGTTTATAAAGTTATTATGTAGTTGTGTCAACCCTAAGAATAAACCTCTCAAAGGCCTTATAAAGAGTAAATGAAACACCACTTTTCTAATGGAAACTAAAAATCAATATTATACTCCAACCTGATTTTCAGACAAATAATCTATCACATCCATCCGATTTTACAATAATTAATACCTAATTATTATAAACCCAATAATATGCAAAAACTCAAAACATAATAATTCAAGTTATTTCTAAAAAATAATAAATTAAACTTTTAGAAAATAAATTTTAGAAACCACACCAGGACCAAATACTTAATTTAAGGCATACATTATTTTTATATGAAGCTTTCTAATTCTTCAAGTATTCGAAAAATATTTTCATTTCTAAAATGAGTATTGTAGGGGAGTGGGTTCACAACTTAGTGAGAGAGTTTAGTTGACATCGTGACATCATGACGTCATTTCCATGACTCAACATATACTCCAAACATGTTTACAAGAAGGTTTGGTAAAACAAGGGTTTATTGTACATAAACTTAGAGTATAAAAAAATAAATGTGTATATGACAAGTTTGTAATACATTCAATCCATTGGAAATAACCTATTATCGGGTTCATTCATAATAAGTTTTAAAAATTTACTTGTATTTGATAAACATATCTCACATACACGAATATGCATAAGGATACGTTTCTTTTAATACCAATGTGTTGAGAGATCAATTTAACAAGCTACTACTTGTTTTATCATTGAAAATCATGATTTTCAGTTAATTTCTCCGATTATATCTCACAAGCTAAAAATCATGTTCCTTCTTATCCATAAGAAATTTTATAATTTTATTTAAGGTAAAATTCACATAAGTTTGTATCAAACAAACAATCAAACACCCTTTCTTATTAAATAAATCAATAATTCGTAGAATAAAACTTGTGGGTCTACAACCTTGATATGTCCTACCTGTGGCCTAGAGCGCTTTTACCATCAAGCTTGGTGAGAGACTACAACCTCTACCACATTGTGTGAGGCTACAACATCAACCGTTCGTCTGTGTGAGTACTATGACCCAACCGCCAAACATTCTCGAATGAAGTTGTCCGCTATTGAGGGATGAGACCTCTCACGCTTCCCCTCGGTCTCAATGCGCATGGGAACTATGAAAGCCCGTGGCATAATAGACCAACAATAACTTTTCTTATTCCAACTTTGCTGTCCAACAACCCTTAGAACCATCACTACCCTATACCGAACGTCTCTTGGTTTCGCACGATTGCAATAACAAATAAAAGTCTTTTGATTTATGCCCTTTACTTTGTGCTACTAGCTTAACGAGCTCCAACCCGACTTCGACTTAGTAGCTTAAGTAAGAATTATCAATTGGTGATAAGTTTTATCAAACTCTTAAATTAGATCTTATTTACGAGATTGAACCCATTTCCATTGGCATTGGGCCCACTGTATGGGTTTTCAAAACATGGCATTAGACCCACTTCTTTTTTAAAAACCGTGGCCTTGAGCCCAATTTCACAGAACTAGATCTAACCAAATTTTTGTTGATCATGGGTACCATCCATATCTTGCATCGACAATCAAATTAGATTCTCCTCTTGAAGTGTGTTCACACGCCTTTCATGGAAATTCATATACTAAGGATTCATACTCTCAAAAGAAATATATATCCTAGAATGGTTTGAGTAGTTTCACATAGTCATGAGATTATATTTATGGAAAAAGAATTTTACAAGCAAATCATACCGTAAATTTTGCAAGTAATATCGCGTCATTGGTCCAATCGGACTTTATTTGGGGACAGTTTCGTCCTAGTGGGATCCTCAAATCTTTATGTTTTGCTCCCTACATATCATACATGATTTCATAAATATTTTTTGGGTTGTAATCCAAACATTTATTACACTATACTGTAATATTTCTAAAAATAACCATTTTACCTTATACCTTATTTCCTTAATTAAATATATGTCTATTTAATAAGAAAATAATTTCTAACAATTGTACCTTATACTTGGAATCTGTTACATGAAGAATCTAGAGTAAATTACTAAGGCTTAGAATTTCCTTTGTACTCTAATTATGCCTTGATGGATATTTTCATAATTTTAGCATCCTAACTTCATTTACCCTTCCAAATATAGCCTTGATGATATTATTTTGTAATTTTGTAAACATCACAAGTGCATTTTGGTCATTTAATTTACTTAATGACATGCCTGTAATTTTATCAACCTTAGTTGGACAAATTTAGTAATTTATGGGTTGGGATGGCATAATATTAATTATTTACAAAGCTCGAGGTAACTTGGCCATTTTGCAGGAGAGGGGAACACTTGTAATATCTTATGAAGTTGGGGCAAAATAGTCCTTTCTTCATCTATATGTTTGCCCCCACCCAAAACTCTCACACCTTGGAAGATCTGAAGCTCAAAGCTTCAAAAAAATCCCTTCCCATAGCAGTGCTCCACGACGTCTCCATCACTCGCCATAAGGCTTCCTCACGTAGTCTGAATGCAGTCAGTGACCATGTTAGAATGATCGACCAATGGGAGGCTGCCACGTGATCGGTCCACAAGTCAACGATTGACTTAGACGTTGAGTGGGAAGCCACGTCAGCGAAGCCAGCCAATCATAGTGTGTAACATGGCAAGCTCTTACGCACGACATAGTGTCGTCTTCCTCCTTAGAAAGTTGGCAGATAAGAAGGGAGAGTTGGCCGCTTGGTCTCCAATGTCCAAAAATAGCTCCGGTATGATCATGAACAGGTGAGTCAGAGCCGTGTTGTAAACCCCACACTTTGAGTTGAGGAAAAATCGGGAAAAGAACCGGTCAAACCAAGTGAGAAACACCAAATCGATTCACAAACCCGTTTATTAGGGAACGAGCAATTTGGAGAAATTTCAACTCCCAAGTGACCCAAGAAGGTTCATAAAGTCTTGGAAAAGAACCTTAAGATAAATTTGAAGAGAAAAAACTAGACCGATTTATGAACCAAATCGGTTCATGAACCAGAACCGATAGAGAAAGAGCAAACTAAGAAATTTATGGATCCCGAGTGACTAAAGAGTCACCAAAGTCATGAAAAAGGTATTATGGATGAATTGGAGATGAAAACCAAACCGGTTTAGGTGAACCAGATTTGAACCAGATTGAACATGTTTGGACCAGTTTGAACCACTATTGAACTGGATTCTAAATTCATTTTTCTAGGTGGCTTAAAAAAATTCAAATTTGAGATTTGAGGCCACCATTGGATAGAAAATGAATTTAGAAATTTTTAGATTTAAAAAATTCGGTCAAATCGGGAGTGAACCGGCCGGTTTAAGCTTTGAACCTAGTTTGGACCGGTCCGGTCTGGTTCAGAACAGTGTTGGCTTCTTCCTTCATATGACAACACTCTTCACTCGCCTAAAAATCACACAACGTCGGCGAAGCTAAAAAGTTTCCAACTAGGGAGTTTCAGGCAATAAATGACTACCATTAAGGCACCAATCGGATCGACTATGGAGTTTCACGCAATGAATGACCGCCATTAAGGCACCAATTGGACGATCAAGAAGTCCTCGAGCTTTCTATATAAAGAGCCCCTCCCCATTCATCTTCTCTACACCTAAAAACTCCATCCTCTCTCAACTCCTCCATTTTTCGGAGAAACTTCAACTAGAGCTTCGACTTGGGCACTTTTCTGAGCCAAACAAGGTAAGGTCGGGTTCTTTAGAATCGAGGAGAAGTCAGCTACACGCATGTAGTCTCCATTTGCTCTAAGAGTCACCAGAGAAATGTCGGCGTGATCGAACAGTGAAGCAACTCCGATGGACCAAAGTTGACTTGTTTTGGCCGAGCTTAAATTGGCCAATTCGAGCCCTCCTCAGGCTAAACCAAGCTCTCTCAACACTTGCTCAACCTTTCTATGGCTGAATTAGGATTGAGAGGTAAGTCAATTTAGCTCCCCTTTGCAATTTCCAACCGGTGCTAGAGGGAGAACTGATAGAATTTCAATGACAGAATTCTAATCCAATTCGGCATCAATTGATGTCATTCCTGATCCTAGGAGGAACCTTAGAAGGAGAGCTATCTGCCCATATAGAAAGCTCAGACTATCGCGCCCTCACCAGTGAGCAATTAAAGCTTTCTCTCTCTATAGTCTATTTTCTGGCGAAGCTCCGTTTGAGATCGTTCCAGCGTTAAAACTTATGATTCAAAGTGCGATTGAATCATATGAAGATGTAGGATCTCAATTTTAACTTCAATTTCAACAATTAGAAGTGTTTGATCAGTCAATTTGATAAAATCAAATTCGGCTATGTTAAGGAGTTGAAATTGGGGAAAATTGGGGATTTTCAAAAATTTGAAAGACCAAGATGCAATTTTATAAAATTGAGGGTCAATTGGGCATGATAAGAATGTTAGAGGGCCAATTGAGTAATTTTAGAATTTCTGGGGCAAAACTTACCATTTTTGTAAACGATGGGAAAAATGGTAATTTTGGAAAATTTGGGGGCCAAATTGGGAATTTGGGAAACTTGAACCTCGATTTATGAAATTGAGTAAATTGAGATCCCAAGAGGAATTTTAAAAGTTTTGGAACTCTATTTGGGGAACAATCAGCAATTGGGGCCTAAAGTACTAAGGAAAAAATAATTTTAGGGACCAATTTGCAAATATTGGAAAAAATGTGAATTAAGTTATTTATACTAAATGAAGTGATCAAGCTAGATGATAATGAACAACGATGTTCATTTCGTGTAGGAACCCGGGACATCGGGAACTCCAGCTAAGGTTAAGCTCGCAAGGGATAAAAATTGACTAACTGGCAGTGCAACATGATAGGTCTCCAGACTAGTCAAGATAAACAACTGCAGGTTGAGTTGAAGGTCGGGGCCGTTGGACTAGTGGTACCACAGATTATATGGCATGATGTGAAAATACTGATTGTTCATTAACTGTGTTTACGAGACCTTCAAGATGCCCAAGAGGTCTAGTGATGTGTCCTAGGGCCTTGGACGACATGGTGGGTATAAGGGTTATTCGTCGGACCAGGTGACCTTGCAAAGCTCGACGTAGCTTCAAGCGCACAAGACTGGGGTGGGATCGGGTTGAGGTCTCTATCCTCACACGGACTGGAGAATTGTTAGGGGATTGAGGGTCGGATGTCGCGAACATTCACTCATTCTTAGGGCAGAAGTGGATGTACTTCTATCTAGGTGGCCGGTAAAGTTGCTCCAACACCACAAGTGGGTTCAGTGGACGTACTGGCCTGCGATTGTGTGATTGATCTTCATGATGATGTGTGTTGAGTGATGACACACCGTGATTAATATGAAATAGTGATAAAATAAAGATTTGAAATGAAAGGATTTTTAAAAGAAAATAAGGAGTCTGACACACTCTGAATCAAACATTTTCCTAAAAGAGAAATTTTGAAAACCCATTCACTAAGTCGTTGTACTCACCCCTCCATTATATCCCTTCCTGGTAACCCCTAAAAGCCTAACCTAAGGATCCCCAGCTAATACGCGTGTAAGATAGGTATGATCAGTTTAAAATTTTATGCAGTTTTGATTTATATTTTTCTAGGAAAGGTGCAGGTTTAAAGGACGCCTTACTCTTCATGGTTTATAAACAAGGGACAACCTTTAGTAAACCAGGAGAGTGGTAGGTTGATCATGAGGATCTGACCAAACCGGGTCGGGGCGTGACAAGAGTCATGGGCAGACTAATAGCCTGGTCAGTTTCTGAGCTCCCAATATAAAGAGCTCCTCCCCATTCATCTTCCTCATCCCACAAATGACTAAAGAAGAGAGAGTGTTCCATTTTTCGGTGAGATGCAAACCAGAGTTTCAATGTGGGTGTTTTCTCCAGCCTCCAACGCTGCATTTGGGCTCCTTGGAACCGAAAGGAAATCCTCCACCTAACTACTACCTTCAGCTCGAGGACCACCATAGGAATGTTGGTGAGCTCGAATAGTATCGCTGCTCCGACGGTCGCGAAGAAGCTGAATTCCGATCGCCTTCGACCTTCTGCAGCTAGGCCGACCCTTCCACATCCCTCCTTGACTGACCCTCCACCCCCTGGAACCTATAAGGTAAGCCAATTCTACTCAGTTCCGCCAGAATAGTAAGGTTTTAGAAATTGAAGCATGAAGATTTCTCTCATCAAATTCTCATTGTTCCAATTGCTAATTGATTCACATTTTGATTTTAGGAGGATCCCTTGGACAAGCACTATCTACCCCTATCTAGAGCTTTGACTGTCGCCCCATCGCCGATAAGAAAACTAAGCTTTCTCTCTAGAAAGCTTTTCTGGTGAAGCTATGTTTGAGCTTAAATATGGGTCAAATAAAGTTGTTCAAAGCTCGGGATTATCATAGGAAGATGGGGGAAATTATTAGCAGCATGATTGGGAGAAATTAACCAACTTTAAGCAATCAATTTGACGAAATGAGAATTTAGAGGTCAAAGTACAATTTTTGTGAAAATTAGGTGATTTGGGGTTTTTTTTGGAAATTTTGGGCCAAATTGCAATTAAGGGAAAATTGAGGACTTGAATGGAAATAAGAGAACATTAGGGACCTTGGAGGGATATTGGAAACCTTAGGGACCTATTTGAGGATAAAGTGAACATTAGGGCCTAAATATAAAGTTATAAACTTTAGGGACCTAATTGTATCCCAATAGTTATCCAAGGCCTCCTTCTTGGTGGGATTTCTCTTCTTGTTGTGGCATTGGAGGAGGGGTTGGACTTCTAGGAGGTGTTGCTAGTTCTTGTCTGGGAGGAGGGTATATGATACCTTCTAGATCTAATAGGGCTCCAACTAGTTTTTGGTAGTCTTCTACCATGTCCTTGGGCAACCTCTTTTCACCCTTTAGAAAGCTTTGAACGACTTCCTCCCTTGGGTTGGATGTCTTTTTCACGATTATAGGGGAATGACTGGATTTTTTCATGAATTTCCTAGGGACTTTCCTTCCTACACGATAATTTAGAGTTGGGTTAATATCAGGCATAATATTGATAATGTTTCAAGGGAACTTAGCTCTGATACCATTGTAGTTGTCACGCCCCAACCTGGTTTAGTTGGATCCCCGTGAATAACCCGCCACTCTCTCGATTCAAGAGGAGTTTCCTCCGACTTTAACTTGAGATGAGCCATGCATAATTTCGACCTTTTTCCCTAGAAAGACATATCCAATAAAATGTAAGCTTAAGGAAAATTTAAGCATACCTAATAGAGGGTAAGGCTTATTATTATTCTTAGTTATTTTTCCTTTTCCTAAAAAAGGGATAGAAAGTAGGGGGTGAGTACGACTACTCAGTGAATGGATTTTCAAAAATTCATTTTGAGGAAAAGAATTGTATTGAAGTGTGCCAGACTCCTTTCTTTCAAAAATCCTTTCATTTAAAATCTCAGGTTTTATCACCATTTCCTTATTTAATCACGGTGTGTCATCACCCAACACACAACCTTCATCATGATGGTCAAACACACATTCACAGGACAGCATGACCACTGAACCCACTTTTACCATAAGAATGAGTGGATGTATGTGACATCCGACCCTCAATCCCGAAATCAATTCTCCGTGTTCGTATGAGGACAAATACCTCATCCCGTCCCCACCTTGGTCTCATGCACTTAGTGCTACTCCAAATTTCTAACGGTCACCTAGTACGACGAACTGCCCTTATACTCACCGGGTCTTCCAAGGCCCTTAGGATGCATCACTATCCCTCATGGGCATCTTGATGATCCCATAATCATAGTGCATGCACAAACAATATTTTCTTATCATGCCATATAATCTGTGGTGCCACTGGTCCAACGACCCCAACCCTCAACTCAAACCTGCAACTGTTTGTCTTAACTGGTCCAGAGACCTATCATGTCGCACTGCCACTAGTTGACTGAATATGTCAGTCATGTCTTGGTACCATGACAAAACAATTCATTTATTAAAATTTTATGGCACATATCTCATATTTTTTTATGAGCTCCTGCTCATGCCCACTGGCCTATGGCCCACTTGTTCGAGATTTTCAAAATCAGGTATAATAGCTCTCAAGTTCCAAAACCGAGGCCCCTAGCCTATAAGAGCTATTTGAGCTCCTCTCAAAAAGGTCTCCCAAATCGTTTAAGCATTGGCACACAATCAGTGGAGAACACTTCCAACAAAAATATATTTTCAACTGTCCATTATACCGACCAGGTATAAGGACATCTCCACTCATAACCGATGAACGGACTTTTAACTTACTTCGCAGAAGTTTCATCATACCAAGTGGGTATGATCTACTTACAATCGGTAAATAGTTTTTCCGCATGATTTTCACATCACTCCTCTAAGTTGTGTTGTTTAAAATACCACTTGGTATGGGTTTTCATTTCAAGGTACTTATCATCCCCAACCGGGTATGATATAAAATCCCATTCAACCGTAAATGCAGTGAATTCCACTAGATCGGTTCCTTGTATTCTCACAAGCTTGTCCTTGCTGGCGCTCCCTGTACTTCGTATTCCTACACGATATGAACATCTCGGTTCATTATCTCTCAGCCTAATAGCCTTCATTCATTTTAAACGAATGAGAAAAACCAAATTTTTATTTATTTACAATTAGGTCCCTAAAGTTATTTTTCTTTAAATTTAAGTCCCATGCCGGTTTTTACTCAAATTGAGTCCCAAAGCTTTTTAAATTCCCCATGGGGCCTCAATTTATTCAATTTCACAAAAAAGGGTTTAATTTCCCAAATTTTCAATTTGGTCCCCTAACTTTTCCAAAATTACCATTTTATCCTTCCCCAAATTTTCCTCCAATTCCAACTTATTAACACAGCCGAATTTGATTTCATCAAATTGACCGATCAAATGTTTCCAATTGTTGAAATTGAGTTTCTACACAGTCATATGATTCTTTAGCAATTTGAATCGCAAGTTTTAATGTCGGAACGAGCTCAAACGGAGCTTCGCCGAAAAATGAACTGTAGAGAGAGAAAGCTTTGATTACTCATCAGTGAGGGCACGACGGTTCAGACTTTCTATTTGGCCAGGTAGTCCTCCTCTTGAGGTTCTTCATAGGATCAAGAATGACATCAATTGATGTCAAATTGGATTAGAATTTATCATAGAAATTCGGCTGACTCTCTCTCTAACACCGATCAGAAGTTGCAGAGGGGAGTCGAATTGGCTTACCTTTCCATCCTAATAGAGTCGTGGAAGGGCTGAGGAAGTGTTGGGAGGGCTTGGTTTGGTCGAAGGAGGGCTCGAATTGGCCGATTTTAACTCGGCCGAAACAGGGCAGCTTCGGCCACCAAAGCTGCTTCACTGTTCGATCATGCTGGCAATCCTCCGACGACTTTTGGGTCGAATGGATGTCACCACCGTGTAGCTGACTTCTCCCCAGTTATAATGAACCCGACCTTCCCTTCTTTGGCTAAAAAATGACCCTATATCAGAGCTTTGGTTTGAGCTTCACCGAAAAACTAAGCTACTGAGAGAGAGTGAGCTTTTCAGGTGTGGAGAGGATGAATGGAGAGGGGCTCTTTATATAGGGAGCTCGGGGACTCGTTGGCCGTCTGTTTGGCATCTTTATGACAAGCATTGATGGCCGGAAATGTATTGAACGGAGGCGTTTCTTCTTGCCGGCACTACTTCAATTTTTCGGCGAGTGAACAGTGCTGTCATCTAAAGGAAGAAGACGACACTGTTCCGAACCGGACCGGATCGGTCCGAACTGGGTTCACAGATTATACCGGCCGGTTCACCCCTCATTTGACCGAAAATTTTTAAATCTAAAAGTTTCTAAATTTATCTAAATTCATTTTCTATCCAATGGTGGTTTCAAATCTCAAATTTGAATTCCTTAAGCTACCTAGAAAAATTAATTTAAAATCCTGTTCAATAGTGGTCCAAACCGGTTCAATCCGATTCGGATTCGGTTCACCTGAACTGGTTTGGTTTTTCTCTCCAATCCATTTCCATGACTTTTGGGACTCTTTGGGTCACTTGGGATCCATAAATTTCCTGATCTACCCTCTCTCTATCGATTCTGGTTCATGAGTTGATTTGGTTCATAAACCCGTTCTATCCGGTTTTGAACCAATTCACTTGAACTGGTCCAATTTTTCTTCCCCAATTCATCCTAAGGTTTTTTTCCAAGATTTATGAACCATTTTGATTCACATGGAAGTTGTAAATTCTTAATTTTCTCGTTTCCTATTAATCAAGCTTGTAGACCGACTCGGTTTAAAAATTTAAAACTGATCGGTTATTTCCCTAGTTTTCTCATTATCAAAGGACCGAGTTTACAGTATGTGTTTGGATAGATGGTAAATCGGACTGCCAAAATTACAAAAATGCCCCTAAAGGCATAATTGGAGCACAGGGGGAAATTTCGATCCTTAAATTGACTAATTGGATGGGTCTTTATTGAAATTAACTCAGAATTTAAGTCCAATTGACTAATTGGATGGAATTATGGGCCAATTGGAAATTTTTGGAAATTTGGGGGCCAATTGGTAATTTTGGAAAAATTAAAGACCAATTGGTGATTTTGGAAAATTAAGGATCTAAGAGGGATTTTGGAAACCCTATGGACTTAATTAAAAGTAATTGAGCTTTACGGACCTAAATTCAATAATTTTAAATTTTAGGGATCTAATTTCCAAAAGCATAAACTAAGGGCCTTTTTGCCAAATCGTACTTATAGAATACTCAAACCATGTACGATCTAATTGTGCAAGTACTTGTGCTGAGAAGCACATCTCATAGTTGGAAATTTGGCTGGGGCGAATAAGTCACAACTATCGGGTGAGTGGGATTTTTCCAACATCATACCCGTTTGGGTTGATATGCACCCATTCTAAATTAAAAATCCACTGTGAATGGAGGTTTTTTGGCATCATACCTGATTAAGGGGAAAATGCCCTTTTTGAAAAATTGAAAACTGTTTTCTAGAAAAGATCTCCATTGACTATGTGCAACTGCTTAAAATTTTTGGGTGACTTTTCTAATGAGAGCTGGGACAGCTCCGACAGGTCGGAGGCCTTAGTTTTGAACTTATAGTGCTAAGGCCCAGTTTTGAAAAACTCGTGAAGTGTCCCCAAGGCTAATGGGCACGTACTGGAGCCCGTAGACAAATATGATTATAAGAGCCATGGAAAACTTTCAAAATCAGCTAATTTTGTGTGAATCACCACGATGCCAAATCCAGATCGATAGACTCATTGGGCTAATAGTAGTGTGCCAAGGCGAGGTCGGCAGACTGGTTGGGCAAATAGCTATGGAGCCAAAATCGAGAGTAGGAGCCATTGGCACCAAAGATAATGGATCATAAATCCTAAAACTGCTGCTTGTGCATGCATTATGATATGAGACTATCGAGATGCCCAAGAGGGGTAGTGTTGGTTCTAAGGGCTGTTGGATGACCAGGGTGCGATAAGGGCAGTTTTGTCGTGCCAGTGAGTCATGAAGCTCGGAGTAGGTTCCAGCACTAAGACTGGGGTAGGGTGAGGATGAGGTCTTGTCCCACATAGTAGACACAATGTACATTCAGGTCTAAGGGTCGGACGGGTAACGTCCACTCATTCTCTAAGTAGTCCATCAGGGTGTACGATAAAGATGCTCTGATCCCCAAGTGGGTGCAGTCGGAGTACTGCACCAGTGAACGCTTGTACCCTTTATGATAAAGGGCATGTGATTGTTTGCAAAATACCTCTCGAGAAAGGGGAAGTGTTAAAAGGGCTGAACTCATAGTACATTGAATTAAAATGATGATTTTAAAGCTGTGTTTTAAAACTCACCCCCTCCCTTTACACCTTTTTTAAAAAAGAAGACAACCCTCAAAGAGTCTTGTTGCCAAGCCCTTAATTAAGGTATTTTAAATTCTAAGCTATCAATTTTGTATAATACTATTCCAGGGAACAAATAACAAAGATACTCATGACTTCTCACATTCTTGGAAGTGGAAACTCTTCTTAGACCAATAGATGTGGTCGGTTGCTTACGGGGTTCTGACCAAACTAGGTCAGGGCGTAACATTGACACGTGGCAGAGCCACATCGGATGACTTCAGCCAATCAAAGGCTGACACATGGTAGTGGCATTGTGTATCAATAGGGAAATTTGATACATTTAAATCATCCAATCAGAGGATGCCATGTGTTAGGGTCAACGGCTGATCGAACATAATCATCATCCCCGAAGGAACGAGTGGCCAATGGGAGAGCGCCAAGTGTCTGGTCAGTGAGTCAAAGGCTAACTAGGCTTATGAGTAGGAAGCCACATCAGTAAAGACAGCCAATCATGGAGCACCACATGGCAAGTCCACACATGTGATGTTACACCCCGACTAGGTTTGGTCGGATCCCTGTGAACAACCTGCCACTCTCCCGGTTTATTAAAGGGTTTCCCCTTATTATAAACTATAAAGAGAAAGGCGTCCTTTAAACCTACACCTTTTCCTAAAATAACATAAATCAAAACTGCACAATATTTTAATTTCATCATACCTGTCTCACAAGCGTCTTAGTTGATGGTCTTTAAGGGTAGGCTTTCCAGAATTTCCTGAAAGGGATATAAGGGAGGGGGTGAGTACAATGACTTAGTGAATGGGTTTTCATAACTTTTAACTTTTAGGAAAAAAGAATTATATTGGAGTGTGCCAAACTCCTTCCTTTCAAAAATCCTTTCATTTCAAATCTCAATTTTTACCACCATTTATTATTAAGCACAGTGTGTCATCACCCAACACACATCCTTCATAATGAAGGTCAAACACACATTCGCAGGCCAACACGTTTACTAAACCCACTTGTGGCTTCGGAGTGACTTTACCAGCCACCCATATAGAAGTACGTCTACTTCTACCCTGAGAATGAGTGGATGTTCACGACATCCAACTCTCAATCCTAAAATCAATTCTTCGTGTCCGTATGAGGAAAGAGACCTCATCCTATCCCCACCCCGGTCTCATGCACTTGGTGCTACTCCAAATTTTGCACGGTCACCTAGTATGACGAACTGCCCTTATACCCACCAAGTCGTTCAGTGCCCTTAGGACGCATCACTACCCCCTCTTAGGCATCTTGATGGTTTCGTAATCACAGTGCCTGCACAATTAGTATTTTCTTATCATGCCATATAATCTGTGGTGCCACTGGTCCAATGGCCTCGACCCTCAACTCAACTCGCAATTATTTCTTAACTGGTCCGTCGACCTGTCATGTCGCATTGATGCTAGTTGAGTGAGTATGTCGGTTATGTCTTGATACCATGACCAGAAAATTCATTTATTTAAAGTTTTATGGCATATAACTCATTTTTGTTTACGAGCTCTTGCTTGTGCCAACTCACCTTGGGCCCACTGTACGAGATTTTCAAAATTGGGCATATTAGCCCCCAAGTTCTAAAATTGAAGCCCCTGGCCTATAAGAGCTATTCGAGCTCCCGTCAACAAGGTCTCCCAAATAGTTTAAGCATTGGCACATAGTCAGGGGAGAGCACTTTCGACAAATTTCCCAAATTTCCAATTTGGTCTCCCAACTTTTGCAAAATTACCATTTTGCCCTTACTTTACAAAAATGGTAAATTTTACTCCAAAAATTCAAAAGTTCCTCAATTGGCCCTCTAACATTTTTATCATGCCCAATTGACCCTCAATTTTAGGAAATTGCATTCCGGTCCTTTGAATTTTGGAAAATCCCCAATTTTCCCCAATTCCTACTTCTTAATACAGCCAAATTTGATTTCATCAAATTGATTGATCAAACATTTCCAATTGTTGAAATTGAGTTTCGACATGTTCATACGATTTTTTAGCAATTTGAATTGCAAGTTTTAACATCGGGATGAGCTCAAATGGACCTTCGCCGGAAAATGAACTATAGAGAGAGAGCTTCGATTACTCACTGGTGAGGGCACGGCGGTCCAAGCTTTCGATCTAGGCAGATAGCTCTTATCTTGAGGTTCATCCTAGAATCAAGAATCACAGCAATTAATGCCGAATTGAGTTAGAATTTCATCATCGAAATTCTACTGGTTCTCTCTCTAGCACCGGCCAGAAATTGCAGAGTGGAGTTGAATTGGCTTAACTTTTAGTCCTAATTCGGTCCTGTGAGGTCTGAGAAAGTGTTGGGAGGGCTTGGTTTGGCCTGAAGAGGGCTTGAAATGGTGATTTCAACTCAGCCGGTATAGGGCAGCTTCGGTCCACTGGAGCTGCTTCGCTGTTCCATCACGCCAGCATTTCTCTGGCTGCCCTCGAAGCAAACAGAGACTACAGGCGTGTAGCTAACTTATCCCCAGTTCTAAAGAACCTGACCTCACCTTATTTGGCTCAAAAAACACCTTACATCAGAGCTCTGGTTTGAGTTTCGCCAAAAAACTAAGCAACTAAGAGAGAGTGAGCTTTTTAGGTGTGGAGAGGATGAATGGGGAGGGGGTCTTTATATAGGAAGCTCGGGACTCCTTGGCCATCTGATTGGTGCCTTTATGACATGCATTGATGGTCAGAAACATATCAAACGAAGACGTTTCTTCTTCGTCGGTGCTGTTCGATTTTCTGGCGAGTGAACAGTGTTGTCATCTGAAGGAAAAAGATGACACAGTTCCAAACCAGACTGGATCGGTCCGAACCGGGTTCAAAGCTTAAACCGGTCGGTTCACCCCTCATTCGACCGAGTTTTTCAAATCTAAAAATTTCTAAATTCATCTAGAGCTCGACAATTGACTAGGCTACCAGTCGACATTGGACTCGGCCTCTAACTCGACCGTCTGTAGTTATACCAAAGCTTTTCCCAGGTCATTGGAGGACTAGCCTTCCCCTCTCTCTCTCCTTTCTGTCAGCTGATTGAGGAAGAAGACGATGACGTGTCAGACGTGCCACGTGGCACGCTGTGATTGGTCAATTTTTCTAACAAGTCATTATGACTCAATCGTTGTGTCAACCATTGACCGGTTGACCAAACTCGTCGCAGCCTCTCATTGGTTTCTCATTTTTGCGTGGCATGATGACCAAGCATCTGCTCACCGTGACCGTACAAGTGGCAACCTCCCATTGGATGCTCGTGTCTGTGTGCCTACTGATCGGGCGTCCACTGATTGTTGACTGGACATGTCTCTCCCTACTGAATGAGCGATTTACTGGGCACGTCATGCGCTGATTGGTCACACCTTCTTATTGGGAGCTGATCTGTCAGCAGTCCGTTGACCGGTCTAGTCCAACCGGGTTCGATGACCCGAATTCCAAAATCGGTCGGTTCAAGCCCGATTCGACCGATTTTCTAAAAATTAAAATTTTCTAAATTTATCTAAATTCATTTTCTTCCTAATGGTGGCTTCAATTTTCCAATTTGATATTTTTAAGCCACTTAGAAAAATGAATCTTTGAACTGCTTCATCATAGTTCAACCCAATTCATTTCAGTTTGAATTTGGTTCGCATTGAAGTGATCCGATTTTCACATCCTATCAACCTTAGGTTTCTTCTTCATGATTTTTGTGATTTACTAGCTACTTAGGATCTCACAATTTCTCGATTTAACCATTATTTACCATTTTTTATTTACTTAATGGCTCGGTTTTCTCATGAAAATCACCAATTATTTTCCTGGTTTCCTTGGTCTGAGAGAATAGGTTTCACAAATCTCCCCTCCTTTTTGGAGTTTTGTCCTCAAAACGTTTTACCTGCTAAACAATTGCGAGTATCTATCCCTTATGACTAATTCAATTTCGCACATCTCCTCCTCTACTTGGCTATTTCGCCAAAGGACCTTCACCATGGGTATCGTCTTATTCCTTAGGTTCTTCTCTCATCAGTAGAGGATTCGTATTAGCTCCACTTCATAGACCAGGTCTTCCTCTATCTTGGGTGGTGGCTGATCCAGCACATGGTTGGGGTCGGGCTCATATTTTCATAGAACCGATATGTGGAATACGTCATGTATCATTTATAGGTCTGGAGGCAACTCCAACTTGTATGCCACTGGTCCTATCCTTTGAATTATGGCATACAGACCTATGTACCTTGGTTTCAACTTTCCTTTCTATTGAAACCTAAGTATTCCTTTCCATGGTGACACCTTGAGGAATACTCGGTCTCCTACTTCGAATTTTATGTCCTTTCAACTATGGTCGGCATAACTCTTCTGTCGATCTTGAGCCATCTTGAGTCGGCTCCTTATTATTTGGATCTTTTCTATCACATCCTCTATTAGTTTAACCTTTTCGAGTCTTCTTTTCCCTACCTCTTCCCAAAATGTGGGCATACGACAGGGTCGCTTGTAGAGGGTCTTGTATGGTGCCATCTGTATGCTGGCCTCATAGTTGTTATTGTATGTGAACTCCATGAGGCGTAGATATTCCTCCTAGCCCTTGTTCATCATTAAAACACATGCTCAAAGCATGTCCTCCAAGGTTTGGATGGTTCGTTTAGATTGCCCAGCCATATGAGTATGAAAGGCGATGCTCATATGGAGTTTAGTCCCGAGGGTAGCTTGTAAGCTAGGCCAAAACCAGGAGGTGAACCTTGGGTACCAATCTAATACAATGCTTACGGGGACCCCGTGGAGTCTCACAATTTCCCCTACATACAAGGCGGCTAGCCTTTCTACTGGGTCGGTCACCCTTATAGGCAGGAAATGGGTGGACTCGGTCAACCGGTCTATGATAACCCATATCACATCTCGGCCCCTTAGGCAGGTTTACCCTTAGGCTATGCAACTATCGTAGTAGAGGTAGGTAGTCGGTCCTCATCGAGGTTATTCCCGTGTGGTACTTACAGTTGAGTGCATCTACCACCACGTTGGCTTTGTCGGGGTGGTACTCGATCATCAAGTCGTAGTCCTTTACCAACTCCAACCACCTCCGCTGCCGTAGATTGAGCTTCTTTTCGGTTAGGAAATATTTGAGGGTCTTGTGGTAGGTGTATATGCAACATTTAACCCCATACAAATTGTCACACCCCAATCCGATTGGGTTGGAATCCCCATGATCAATCTACCACTCTTCCATGTACTAATTTAGTATTTCTATCAAATAGACCGAGGAAGGTAAAAGTGTAGGAGTACAGATGTTTTCCATAACAAAATTTACAAAACATTTAAATAATGGATTACCTTTTTGCAGTACCTTTGACTTGCCCCCAAGCTTCTACTTTTCTTAATAAGAGGTTTTTTTTTCAGAAAAGGGTTTAGGGGAGGGGGTGAGTATCTACAACTCAGCGAGCGGGGGTTGGAGAGTGAGTTTTCAAAACAAATAGTTTATCAAAGTGTTTTATCCTTTTAGTTCACTGTGATATGAGTTCATCTCTTTTTAGCACTTCCCCTTGCTCAGGAGGCATTTAGCAAACATTCACACGTCCTTCCTATCATAGAAAGAGATCACATGTTCGCAAAACAGTCCCCAACATTTCCACTTGTGGACCGGAGCATCTTTACTGTTAACCCGAGTAGAGGTTAACTGCCCTTACCTAGAGTTTAAGTGGAAATCATATGTTTGACACTCAAACCCTAATCATTCTCCGTGTTCGCTTTGTGGGACAATACCTCATTTCCCCTACTACCTCGATCTCAGTGCGTAGCAAGCTACTCCAAGCATCATGACTAACTAGCACGACAAACCTGCCCTTATTACATCTAGGGCATCCAACAGCCCTTGGGACCCATCGACTACCCCTCTCAGGAGTCTAGATGCTCCCAGATTCTCATGCATCTATAATAATAGTTTTTGAATCATTAACCATAATCTTTGGCGCCAACGGTCCAACGGCCCCGACATTCGACTTATTTTATAGTTGTTTGCCTGACCGGTCCACTGACCTAGTCCTATTACACTACCATTAGCCCATTGAGCCTTGTTAGTCCAGTCTTGGTCCCCTAGAAAAAGTCACACAAAATTACCAGTTTTATGAGATTTATCATGGTTCTTATAATAATGTTTTTCTATGGGCTCCAACCCGTGTCCACTTGTCTTGGGCCTACTTCACGAGTTTTTCAAAGTGGACCTCAAGCCCTATCATTTTTAAATTCGAGGGCTCATGCCTATTAGAGCAATTCTAGCTCCCATAAAAAATATCTCCCAAAATGTTTAAGTAGATTCACGCAGTCAGGGGAGACCATTCTTGAAAAAATAATTTGTTTTAAACTTAAAGCGGTTCTCATCACCCCAACCGGGTATAATGTTAAAAATCCCACTCACCCGGTAATAGTAACGATTGTTCTGGGGAGATCTAAATTCGTGGTGTCCTCCTTTGCAACGAAACTTTAACAACCAACTCCTATATGGTTCGAGTATCCACATCAAGAGAGTTGACAAAAGGGACCTCATACTTTAGTGTATTTGCACGTAGGTCCTCACATTATGCCTTAATAGCATTAAGGTCCCTTAAAGTTTATAACTTTGCATTTAGGTCCCTAATCTTTATTTAATATCAGTTAAGTCCCTAGTACATCCAATTATCCCTCATGGGTCCTTAGTTTTTCCAAAATCACCAATTGACTCTCAATTTTTCCAAAATTGCTAATTGGTCCTTAACTTTCCAAAAATTGCCAATTAGTCCTTAAATTTTCAAAATTGCCAATTGTCCCATCCAATTATCCAATTGGGCCTCAATTGGGAGTTAATTTCATAAAAATTCCCCAATTTTCCTTAAATTCCATTTTGGCCCCCAATTTTCTAAAAATCCCCATATTGCCCATTTTTTCCAAAATTGCAATTTCATCCCCGAAACACCTTTTTGTTCAATTGATCACCCAAACTTAGTTAATAGTTCCCATTCGTGATCTGAATCATCTTCTCTATGTCTCCCTCATCATTTCAAGCTTTGAAGCACTTCATTTGGCTTAGAAATGAGCTCAAACAAAGCTTCGATGAAAAACTTAGTCTAGAGAGAGAATGCTTTGATATCTTATCGGTGAGGGTCCGACGACCGGAGCTCTTGCTTTCTCAGGATTGCTCTCTTCTTAGTGCAAATTTCTTAGTTTAAATCTTAGAATAAATGCACTGTGAACAATATTTTCTAGTGAGCGGCGGCAGAAGGGACATACCAACTTAGCTTAGGGAAGGTTAGTACACCTCTAGGTGTAATCTAGGGAGCTCGATTTGGCCAAAATTAGTCTAGGGAAGGCTCAAATGGGTCAAACAGGAGCTCCTACCAGGTCTCTGGAGGAATGGCCTCTCCTTTTTCTCTCTCCCTTTTGTCAGCTGACTGAGGAAAACAACGATGACGTGGCGGGCATGCCATGTGGCACGCTGTGATTGGTCAATTTTTCTGACATGGCATTCCCACTCAGCCTGCCACACCTCGACCCTGTTTGGTCGAATCCCCCTGAACAACCCACCACTCCCTCGGTTCAAGAGGAGCTTCCCCCTTCTTTTACTCGAGAGGAGCCAGGTTTATTTTCAACCTTGTTCTCTAGAAAGACATATATCAAATAAAATACAATCTAAAAAGAAATTAAGCATACCTAACAGAGGGTAAGACTCGGTGTTATCCATAGTCATTTTCTTTTTTTTTTTCCCTGAAAAGGGATAGAAATGAGTGGTGAGTTTTTATAACTCAATGAATGGGTATTTTATAGATGGAAAATTTTTAAAAAAATGTTTTCAAATTGGAGTGTGTCAGACTCCTTATTTCCTTTAAAATTTTCTCCACTTTAAAATCTCGATTTTTCAAAAACACACCCTTCATCATGAAGGTCAATCACACAGTCGCAGGCTAGTACGTCCACTGAACCCACTTGTGGTGTCGAAGCGACTTTACCGGCCACCTAGATAGAAGTATGTCCACTTCTACCCTAAGAATGAGTGGATGCTCATGACACCCGACCCTCAATCCTGTAACAATTCTCTGTGTGTGTATGAGGACAAAGACCTCATCTTGTCCCCACCTCAATCTCATATGCTTGAAGATACTTCGAGCCTCGCAAGGTCACCTGGTACGACGAACTGCCCTTATAACCACCATGTCGTCTAGGGCCCTAGGACACATCACTAACCCTCTTGGACATCTTAAAGGTCCTCTAAACACAGTGCATGCACAATCAATATTTTAACATCATGCCATATAATTTATGGTGCCCCTGGTCCAACGGCCCCGATCCTCAACTTAACCTGCAGCTATTTGTCTAGACTAGTCCGAAGACCTGTCATGTCGCACTGCCGCTAGTTGACTGAGTATGTCAGTCATGTCTTGGTACCTTGGCCAAACAATTTAATTATTCAAGTTTTCATGGCATATAATTCATGTTTGTTTACGAGCTCCTGCTCGTGTCAACTGGTCTATGGCCCACTGTTCGAGATTTTTAAAGTTGGACATAATAGCCCCTAACAGAGCTATTCGAGCTCTCGTTAAGAAGGTCTCCCAAATCATTTAAATAGTGGCACACAGTCAAGGGAGAGTACTTCCGACAAAATCTATTTTCAACTATCCATCATACCAATCGAGTATGAGGATATGTCCGCTCATAACCAATGAACGGATTTTTCATTTCCTCCGAGGAAGTTTCATCATACCAACTGGGTATGATCTACTTACAACCAATAAGTAGTTTTTTCATGTCATTTTCACATCACTCCTCTTAATTATGATGTTTAAAATACCACTTAAGTAGTGGGTTTTCATTACCGAGGTACTTATCATCCCAACCGGGTATGATATAAAAATTTCACTCATCCGTTCATGCAGTGTAAACCCTGTCCTTTAGGGATTGATGAAATCAAATTCGACAGTGTTGAAAAGTTGCAATTAGGGGAAAATCTGTAGAAATTTAGGGATTTTCGAAAATTCGAAGGAGCAAAATTTAATTTTCTAAAATTGAGCATCAATTGGTCATGATAAGAATATTAGAGGGCTAATTGAAAAATTTTAGAATTTTTGGGGCAAAATTTACCATTTTTTCTAAAAAAAAGCGTCAAAATGGTAATTTTGGAAAAATTGAGGACCAAATTGGAAATTTGGGAAATTAAACCCCCTTTGTGTGAAATTAAATAATTTGAGGTCCTAAGATAAATTTTAAAAGTTTCAGGACTCAAATTTAGGAAAAACCCGACAATATGGACTTAAAGTTAAAGAAAAATAACTTCAGGGGACCTAATTGCAAATATATGTAAAGTTGGGTTTTCTCATTCATTTGGAACGAATGAGGGATATTAGGAAAAAAAATAATGAACAATTATGTTCATTTCGTGTAGGAGAATGAGACATCGGGAACGCCAGTCGAGGTCCAGCTTGCTAAGGACAGAATCCGACTAAGTGGAATTTCACTGAACTATCGGGTGAGTGGGATTATATAATTGAGGGTCAGATATCGTGTACATCCACTCATTCCCAGGGTAGAAGTGGTCGTGGTTATATCCGGGTGGCCGGTAAAGTCGTTCCGAAGCCACTAGTGGGTTTAGTAGTCGTACTGACCTGTGAATGTGTGTAACCTTCATGACGAAGGATGTGTGTTGGGTGATGACACACCGTGGTAACTAAGAAATGATGGAAAAAAATATGAATTTTTTAAATGATGGGATTTTGAAAAGAAAAGAGTCCGGCACACTTTATATAAATGTTTTTCTTAAAAGTTAAAAGTAGACTTTTGAAAAACCCATTCACTGTGTTGTAGAAACCCACCTCTATTTTCTACCCTTTTTCAGGAAAAGGGAAAATGACTAAAAGTAACACCGAGGCTTACCCTTTATCAGGTATGCTTAATTTTTCGTTAAGCTTGCATTTTATTTGATATATGTCTTCCAGGGAACAAGGTTGAAATTTCGCCTAGCTCCTCTCGACTAAAACAAGGGGGAAACTCCTCTTGAACCGAGAAAGAGCGGCGGGTTGTTCAGGGGGATCCAACCAAACTGGGTTGGGGCATGACAATTAGAGTGGTATTAAAGACTAGTTCCCTTAAAACATTATCAATAATATGCCCTAATATTAACCCAACTCTAGACTATCTTGTCGGAATGAGAATCCCTAGGAAATTCGTAAGAAAATCTAGTCCAACCCAAGGGAGGAAGCCGTTTAGAGGTTCCTAAGGAGAGAAAAACGAGTACCCAAAGACATGGTGAAGGACTATCGGAAGCTAGTTGTAGCCTTACTAGAACCAGAATGTATCATATACCCTCCTCCTAGACAAGAGGAACATCACCACCTCCTAGAAGTCCAACCCCTCCTCCAATACCACAACCACAGAAGAGGAACCCTACCAAGAAGGAGGCTTGGGATAATTATTGGGATGCTTATGCCACCTTTATGAAGGTCCACCAAGTACCTCCACCCAATCAACCTGATTTCAATCTGTCTCGATGGATGAAATGGACATATGAGTGCGAGGTGGAAGTACTAAGGCGGTACGGGTTGGAAGCCACACATGAAATTCGTCCTATTGAGGAGCATGAATGGACCCTAATCAATTACTCAGAGCCTTCCAACCAAGAGTCTCATAATCGTTTTAGGGTTAACTCTAGTCCTATGACCCCAAGGGATTAGGGGTAGAGAAGTCATGTAATAAGCCAAATTTTTGGCAAGAGAATATTTCCCAAATGAATTAGAAATTTATTAAAACTCCTAAGTTCCTTGATAAAAATCTAAGTAGATAAAAGTTTAAGAGAAGAAAATCCCCCTAAGGAAGAATGGCTTATGGATAGTTAAACTCAAACTTAGGACTTAGAAAAAGAGAAATTTATCTAGTGGAGATCCTAAAGAAAGGAAAATGGATTTGGAGGAGCAACCATTCAAGGACACATAACTTTCGAGAAACCCAAGAAGAAGTATGACCAAAAGAATAGAAGATGATCGATAGGGAAAAGATATTAAGATTTCACCTGAAAAAGATGAAGAGAAACTGCAATGACAGGAAGCCCCAAGTGTAACAAATTTCTTAGAAATTTAAGAAGATAAGAAATGGATGAAAGGTAAAGTGTGAGTCGAAGAAAAACAAGAGTGGAGGAGGTGTACTGAGTCTACAAGATAGGAGAGAATTTTTCAAAGAATAAGGTGATCAAACATTAGAGAGTACGAGTGGTTAGGTAAGAGTGTTAGGAGGTTGAGCATGATCCACTATAAGAAGGCCTAGAAAACACAAATTAGGAACGTCAAAGGAATATTATGTAAGGAAATAACTAAATGGGACCAAACGATTTGGAGGAGTAAGCGAAGTCTAACCGGAGATGGGGAATAGTGAGAGAATACACCCCAACCAATACAAAAGGGAAACACTAGGGATATAAAGGTACAAAAGCCTTGAAAATGATAAGGATAAGGGAACCACCTCAAGGGAGTAGGCGAATATGGAAGCAAGTGGGAATAAAGCAGGGTCAAACAAAGGTACTACTGGATTCAAAGAGCAAGAATAAGCTCAAAATTTAAAGAGCTTAATGGTAGAATTAGAAGTAAATACGGAGGGAAGGAGAATGGAAATCTCATCAGAGAAAGAAATTACCTGACTCATAACTTAGAAATTAGCTGCGATAATGTTGGCCCTAAAGGTATGGTACCCCTACCTTCACGGGATTGAGTACATGATATACACAAATCTCAAGAGCTATAAGTATTTCCTAGCTAAAAAGGAATTAAACCCCGTTAGGGGAGATGACTGAAAATGGTGAAGGATTATGATCTTGCATTGAAATACCACCTGGAAAGGCTAATGTGGTAGCAGATACTTAAAATCGCGAGTATCGAACTGAGACGACATAAGTAAAGACAAATTCCATATCTTGTTACAACAATTAAGAAGGGAGAGGCGGAAAGGCTAAATACTCAGGAAAAAGAAGGATGAAAGAAAACCCTTAAAAGGACCAAAGGCCAATTAATGACTAAACTCAAGCCAAGAAAGGGATAGACAAGACTCTCACAATATGGTCAAGAAATCTCAAAACAAGGAAGATTTGTAAGCTCCCTAAAGAAAAAGACAGGTACTGGCTACGAATGAGGATGCAGATGGAGTATAAAGGATGTGCTTGCAAGAATTGAGGTGCAAAGGTAAATAGGAGAAGATGACATCAAAGGATGTCATTTAAGGGTAGAAATCTCCTAGAGCAAATGAAAATGTCAGGAGGAATGGAAAGAATCCTACCAAGGAAGGAAGCCTGGAAGGACATGCGTATCCTAATTAAGAGGGAATGAACCCAACCGAAATGGAAAGAACGATAAGCTCACAAATGAAATGTTGGTTGAGATGGAAAGATCGAATACCAAGGAAAAGTGCTCATGAGGTCATAAGCAGTAAATTAAACCAAAGGAATGGATAAATAGCATGGCAGCATCAAAGAATGTCGTAATGAATAAGAGTGGATGGACTACAATAATATGAGAGTAAAAGAAAGAATATAGGAGGAATCTTGGAGAAGTAAGCCCTCAATTAAGAAATCAATTCGGGAAAATGACCACTGATGTCAAGACAGGTTGTGATCCACATGAGTACGACATTTCACCCTCAGACATATGGTCAATCTGAGCAAACCATCCAAACCTTGGAAGATATGCTAAGGGCGTGTGTACTCACCATGAATAAAAGTTGGGAGGTATACTTATGCTTGATGGAATTTGTGTATAATAATAGTTATCAGGCCAGTATCCAGATGGCTTCCTATGAAGCCCTTTATGGACAACCCTGTCGTACCCCATTATTTTGGGAAGAAGTGAGGGAAAGAAAGTTAGAAAAAACCGAGATAATAGAGGATGCCACAGAGAAGATAAAATTAATAAGGAGCCGTATTAAGACTGCACAAGATAGGCAGAATAGTTATGCAGACAATCGAAGGAAAGATCTAGAGTACAAAGTGGGCAACCAGGTATTCCTCAAAGTATCTCCATGGAGAGGAATACTTAGGTTTCAACAAAGAGAAAAGTTGAAACCCGGATATATTGGTCCATATCCCATTATTCAAAGGATAGGACTAGTAGCTTATAAATTAGAACTGCCTCCTGATTTGTAGAGAATACATGATGTATTCCACATTTTAGTACTTTGGAAATATTAGCCTGATCCTAGTCACATACTGGAATGACCTCTAATGGAACTGGGAGAGATCCTGACTTATCAGATTGAGCCGGTACGGATCATCGACTGGAGAGACAAGAATTTGAGGAATAAGAAAATTCCTACGGTCAAGGTGTTGTGGCAGAACGGACCTGTGTAGGAAGAGACATGGGAAATTGAGTCTATAATGAGGGATAGTTATCCTTAGTTATTTAACATGTAACTATTTTGAGGACAAAACTCCTAAAAGGAGGGGAGAGTTGTAAACCCCGTCCTTTAGTAATGAGAAAAATCGGGAAAGAATCGGTCAATGTGATCTCTAAACCGAATTAGTCTATAAGCCCGACTATTAGGGGACAAACAAATTCAAAAATTTCTAACTCCCATGGGACTCAAAAAGGTTCATAAACTTGGGCAAAAGTACCCTAGGACAGAATGAGGAAGAAAGACCGATGCAGTTTAATAGAACTGGGTCTGAACTAGATAGAACCTGTTTATGAACCAAGTTAATTCATTGAACTAAAATCGATAGAGAATGGGTAAACCAAGATGCTTATGGAAACCTTAAGATTTAAAGAGGTTTATAAACCTTGGTAAGGAACCTTAGAAATAAGTGGGAGAGAAAAATCAAACCAGTTTGGGTGAACTAGACCCGAACCGGATTGAATCGACATCGTGGTAGCATTCATTCGTCCCGAGAGTCGTCGGAGAAGCACCGGCGTGATTAAACAGTGAAGCAGCTCCGGCGGACCGAAGCTGCCCTATTTCGGCCAAGTTGAAATCGGCCAATTCAAGCCTTCCTCAAGCCAAACCAAGCTCTCCCGACACCTCCTCAGCCCTTCCACGGTCGAATTAGACCCGAAAGGTGAGCCAATTCGGCTCCCCTTTACAATTTCATATCGTTGTTAGAGAGAGAGTCGGCCAAATTTCAATAAAAAAATTCTAATCCAATTTGACATAAATTGATTTCATTCTTGATCCTAGGAACAACCTCTGGAGGAGAGCTACTTGCCCAGATAGAAAGCTCCGACCGCCGCACCCTCACTGATGAGAAATCGAAGCTTTCTCTCTCTATAGTCTGTTTTCTGGTGAAGCTCCATTGGAACTCATTCCAGCATTAAAATCTACGATTCAAAGTTCCTTAGAATCGTATGAACATGTAGGAACATAATTTCAACTCCAATTTCAACAATTAGAGGTGTTTGATCATTCAATTTGATGAAATCAAATTCAACAATGTTGAAGAGTTGAAATTGGGGGAAAATTGGGGAAACTTAGGGATTTTCAAAAATTCAAAGGACAAAAATGTAATTTTCTAAAATTGACGGTCAATTAGTAATGATAAGAATATTAGAGGGCCAATTGAGAAATTTTAGAATTTTTGGGGTAAAATTTACCATTTTTCTAAAGAAGGGTCAAAATGGTAATTTTGGAAAATTTGAGGGACCAAATTGGAAATTTGGGAATTTAAACCCCTTTGTGTGAAATTAAATAATTTGAGGTCCTAAATAAAATTTAAAAGTTTTGGGACTCAAATTTAGGAAAAATCAAATAATAGGTACTTAAAGTTAAAAAAAATAACTTTAGGGACCTAATTGCAAATATATGTAAAGTTGGGTTTTCTTATTCATTTGGAATGAATGAGAGCTATTAGGCCAAAGAATAATGAACAATTATGTTCATTTCATGTAGGAGAACGAGACATCGGGAACGCCAGTCGAGGTCCAGCTTGCTAAGGACGAAACCCGACTAAGTGGAATTTCACTGCACTATCGGGTGAGTGGGATTATATATCATACCCGGTTAGGGATGATAAGTACCTCGGTATAAAAACCCATTGTTTAGTGGTATTTTTTAATCATCACTGCTTAGAGAAATTGATGTATAAATTATGTGAAAACGCTACTTATTGGTTGTAAGTAGATCATTCCGAGTTGGTATGATGAGACTTACTCGAAGGAAGTTGAAAACCCGTTCATCGGTTATGAACGGAGATGTCCTTATACTGGTTGGTATAATGGACAGTAAAAACCTATTTTGTTGGAAGTGTTCTTCCCTGACTGTGTGCCAATGCTTAAACTATTTGGGAGACCTTGACGGGAGCTCAAATAGCTCTTATAGGCCAGGGGCCTCGATTTTGGAACTTGAGGGCTAATATGCCCTGTTTTTGAAAAACTCGAACAGTGGACCATAGGCTAATGGACACGAGCAGGAGCTCATAAAAGAACATGATATATATATATATATATGTGTGTGTGTGTGTGTGTGTGTGTGTGCCATTATATCTTAATAAGTGAATTTTTTGGTCATGGTACCAAGGTAGGTCCGACATACTCAGTCAACTAGTAGAAGTGCGGCATGATTGGTCTCCAGACTAGTCAAGACAAATGAGCTACCAGTTGATTTGAAAGTTAGGACCGTTGGGACTAATGGCACCACATATTACATGGAAATTTAAGAAAACTTTGTTTGTGCATGCACCATGAGTACGTGATCATCAAGATGTTTATGATGGGTAGTGATGTGTCCTAAAGGCCCTAGACGACCTGGTGAGTATAAGGGCAGATCGTCATTCCAGGTGTCTGTGCAAAATTTGGACTAATACCAAGCGCATGAGACTGGGGTGGGGACAGGATGAGGTCTCTGTTCTCATATGGATACGAAGAAGCGATTTCAGGATTAAGGGTCAGATATCGCATACATCCACTCATTCCTAAGGTAGAAGTAGTCGTACTTCTATCCGGATGGCCGGTAAAGTCGCTCCGAAGCCACTAGTGGATTCAGTAGTCGTACTGATCTGCAAATGTGTGTAACCTTCATGATAAAGGATGTGTGTTGGGTGATGACACACCATGGTAACTAAGAAATGATGGAAAAATTTTTTGAATTTTTTAAATGAATGGATTTTGAAAAGAAATGAGTCTGGCACACTCCATATAAGTATTTTTCTTAAAAGTTAAAAGTAGACCTTTGAAAAACCCATTCACTGAGTTGTAGAAAATCACCACTCTTTTCTACCCCTTTCAGGGAAAGAGAAAATGACTAGAAGTAACACCGAACCTTACCCTTTATCAGGTATGCTTAATTTTTCTTTAAGTTTGCATTTTATTTGATATATATCTTCCAGGGAACAAGATTCAAATTTCGCTTGGCTCCTCTCGACTAAAAGAAGGGGAAAACTCCTCTTGAACCGAGAAAGAGCGGCGGGTTGTTCATGGGGATCCAACCAAACCGGGTTGGGAAGTGACATGCAGTAAATTTCCAATTAGTCAGTTTTTGTCGCTTATGAGCTTAACCTCAGCTAGCTTTCCCAATGTCTCATGTTACTATGCGAAATGAATATCATTGTTCATTATCATCTAGCTTGATCACCTCATTTAGTATAAATGACTCAATTCACAACTTTTCCAATATTTGCAAATTGGTCCCTAAAGTTATTTTTCCTTTTACTTTAAGCCCCAATTACCGGTTTTTCCCCAAATTGAGTCCTGAAACTCTTAAAATTCCTCTTGGGATCTCAAGTTAATGAATTTCATTAAAAGGAGTTCAAGTTTCCCAATTTGGCCCCGAAATTCTCCAAAATTACCATTTTGTCCTTCCCTTACAAAAATGGTAAGTTCTACACCAAAAATTCTAAAATAGCTCAAGTGGCCCTTTAACATTCTTATCATGCCCAATTGACACTAAATTTTATAAAATTTCATTTTGGTCCTTCGAATTTTCAAAAATCCCCAATTTTCCCCCAATTTCAACTCCATAACAGAGCCAAATTTTATTTCATCAAATTGACCAATCAAACACTTCTAATTATTGAAATTGAAGTTGAAATTGAGTTTCTACATCTTTATACAATTCCATAGCACTTTAAATCGTATATTTTAACGTTGGAACGAGCTCAAATGGAGCTTCGCCTAAAACAGACTATAGAGAGAGAAAGGTTTAATTGCTCATCGGTGAGGGTGCGGCAGTTTGAGCTTCCTATTTGGGAGATAGCTCTCCTCATGAGGTTCCTCCTACGATCAAGAAAGGCATTAATTGATGCTGAATTGGATTAAAATTTTATCATTGAAATTCTATCGGCTCTCTCTAGCACCGGTCGGAAATTGCAGAGGGGAGTCAAATTGGCTTACCTTTCAGTCCAAATTCAGTCGTGAGAGGGCTGAGCGGAAGTTGGGAGAGCTTGGTTTAGTCTAAGGAGGGCTCGAATCAGCCAATTTTAGCTTGGCCAAAACAGGGCAGCTTCGGTCCACCGGAGATACCTCACTATTCAATCACGCTGGCGCCGGCGACTCTCGAAACGAATGGATGTCACCACCGTGTAGCTGACCTCTCCTTGAATCTAAGGAACCCAACCTCGCCCTCTTTGGCTCAGAAATTACCCTATATCAGAGCTTTGGTTCGAGATTCACCGAAAAACTAAGCAGCTGAGAGAGAGTGTAAACCCCACCCTTTTGAGCTAAGGAAAACTAGGAAAAGAACCGGTCAAACCGAGTGAGAAAACCGAACCGGTTCATAAACCTGATCATTTGTGAATGTGCAATTTGAAAATTTACAATTCCTGGGTGATCCGAAGGGTTCATAATACAATGGAAAAGAACCTTAGGATGAATTAGAAAAGAAAAACCAGACCGGTCTAGATGAACCAGATCCAACTATATTGAACCAGTTTATGAATCGAGTTGGTTCATGAACTGGAACCGATAGAGAACGGGAAAATTAGAGTGGTGGGTCGATCACAGGGATCTGACCAAACAGGGTCGGGGCGTGACAACTAGAGTGGTATTAGAGCTTGTTTCCTAGAATACATAATCAAGATTAGAAAATATAGTAACTGATAGGATTTATCTTAAAATGTTTAGATGGCTCCTAGGAGAGGAACCAATAAAACTAGGAATGACTCTGTTCAGCACCCTGTCCTCGTAGGAAGACAAGTCTAGAAGCTTCCCAAATGCCTGGGGCATGGTAGAAATCCCCAAGGACCAAATGACAAAGTATCCAAGAGGATGATGCTTGGACCTGTTGAGGTCACACCTCCGAGTACAAAGGAAGACAAGCCTGAAACCAAGAACACTAGCTAGGGCTTATAACCTTACCATGGAGGATGCTTATCAAACACCCCGTAGCCCTCTATCTATTTCATAACCACCTCTTTGTAACATATTGTATTCCTTCTCCATTAATGAAGAATTACAAGTTCTTGAAACCATGTCTCTAAAAAAGGATGTAAGCCTACGCCTCAACTGTAGGAAGATTGCCTCGAGAAAAGTAACCAAACAAACTGCGAGGACCGAGGAGAATCCCATCCTGAATAAGGAAATGAACCAAAAGACTAAAGAGTCTAGAAGAACTCGTAGGGGGAAACTAGTAGGCAGAGAAGGCTCGACAAGAAAACTGAAAAGGAGACTAAGGAGTGAGAACTCTAGTAGTAACTACTGGGCAAGGAAATGACCTGTTACAAGGTGAAGACAACAGGAACACTACTCGAGAAAGTGCTCAACACTACTAAGGACAAGTATCAAGATAACCTTTTATAGGTGTAAGGGAAAAGGGGCATGAAGTGAAGGATTGCCCCATATCGCAAGGATTTAGAATAATACCTTCCAAAAACGATGCCTCTATAGCTACATGAATCCGAAAGTATTCCACCCCATGAAATATGACTCATGCTCGAAACTTCAAGGAAGCTCTTCAAGATTCTAGCATAGTGGCGGGTACTTCCCAACCCAATCTCCTTTAAGAAAGCTAAAGCCCCAAGTTGGTACTCGTATTTCGAAAGTAAATTTTGAGTTCCTAAAACTTTTTGTTCCTCAATGATGGTGTAATGGTGTGCCTCAAATAGATGAGGAAGGAAAAGGACGGAAGGTAGGACCTCAATCAACCGCAATTAAAACAAAGGGTAGATGAAGAGAATTCTCCCTTAAGAAGAAATTTCCAGCCATCTAGGAACAAGGAAGAAAGCACCTCTACAAGAGAAGACAAGCCGAGCATTAGACGACAAATGGGATGTTTTGGGATGATAAGTACGACTTGCTTTGGAAAAAGCAGAGAAGTCAAGTTTTGGACCAACATAGTGGAAGGAAGCAAATCGTAACCACAAGATAGTTAAGGAGAATAAACGACGCCCTAAGGAGTACTGGGAAGTAGTAAGGACTACACCCTAAAAAGGGTAATGGGATGAACATTAAGGACAAGAAGAGTCGAGAGACAATTGTCTCAAGATAATTAGACAAAGAGAATAGTAGGGACGAGTCAGTTAACGAACTAAGAGTGGGTAGAAAGATAGCATCAATAGATGTCGTAACAAGTAAGAATGGGTAGATTACCCATAATAAGAAATAAAGGAAAGAATGTTCGAGAAACCTTGGGAAAGTAAGCTCCCTAAATAAGAAGTGGTTAAGGGGGAACAACCACTAATATCAAGATGGATTGTGGTCCACATTCGCATAATTGAGCCTAAAGAGTGGATGGTTGGGCAGAGGGTGGAGTACATGAAATAAGACCGATAATCGGAAGCTACTCAAATAAGGAATAAGGGATGGAATGGAAAATTTAAGACAATGGATGACTGAAAGCGGACAAATGCCCCAATATAGAAAGGGTGTAAGGAGATGAAGAAAGGAAACATTCAAGAAATGGTAAGAAGGTTGAACATGTAACTCCTAAGGTGAAAGTCTCTACTTTGAAGGAAATAATAGAGAATGAAACCGTAAAAAGGGAAAATCCCCAAACCAAACAAACTAACATGTGTACCAAAAGGAATCAACTCGGTATAAAGAATTGTGAAATGATTACAAACAAGTAAGAGTGGATTAAGGCCAAAGTAAAATCCTTGAGTAAAGGATGTCATTAGGAACGAGGATGGACCTAAGAAAGGATGAATCCCAGCTTATCGATATAGTATTGGAAAACCTAATTAATTGTAACCGAAAAGATCCAATAAAAAAGTTGGGGAAGGATGAGTAGGTAAGAGGAATCCATGAGGTTATGTGAGACATAACTTCAAAGGCATGATGGAGGAGAGGATAATGGTAAAAAGGATAGTTGAGGAATGCTATCAAAAGAAAAGAGGGATGAAGTTATACGATCCCTAAAAGGTTGAAAAGCTAAGAGAGACCCTCAAGGAGATGCTCTAGAAAGTAGATGGACAGAGAAAGGTCCTAGAAAATGTCATGTTGTAATGGGCATGTAAGCCCAACAATCCCGAGGAGAATATGACTCAAAGTAAGGAAGAGTCAACTAATAAGCATGACAAGGTCAAATATAAAAAAAAAATTTGGACCGAAGTTATAATAGACAACAAATGAAGTAAGGGTCAAAATAGGACGGAAAAGGGATAATAAAGAAAAACCATGGAAACAAGTACGTAACGCTCGAAAGAACATCGAGCTAAAGGTTTCAACTACCAAAAGGATAAATAGACACGAGAATGATTAGTTATATTGGAATTCCCAAACTTAAGTACGGAATCTCATAGGGAAGAATGTTGTTATAAGCAAAGAAAGATATGAATCTAAGGATATACCATGGAATAAGGTATGTCTAGTCATGATAAACTCCATGGAGGGAGTAAATAATATAAAGGAAAAGGAATTCCTTAAGTGAAGGTTGCAAAAAGGGCTAAATGAAAGAACAATAGAAGAGTTTGCATGTTAAGTAAACACCAAAGGGACATCAAAGGAAATGATTCCTCATGCAAGGTTGATAATTAAGTTTTGGGAAAAAAAACTCCTAAAAGGAGGG
Organism: Trapa incisa; assembly: GCA_030064435.1. Classification (NCBI taxonomy): domain Eukaryota; kingdom Viridiplantae; phylum Streptophyta; class Magnoliopsida; order Myrtales; family Lythraceae; genus Trapa; species Trapa incisa. The sequence continues at coordinate 14,880,407 of CM057780.1, read as the reverse complement.
GAGAGTTGTAAACCCCGCCCTTTTGAGCTAAGGAAAACTGGGAAAAGAGCCGGTCAAAATCGAGTGAGAAAACTGAACTGGTTCACAAACCCGATCATTTGTGAATGGGCAATTTAAGAATTTAAAACTCCCGGGTGATCCGAAGGGTTTATAATACAATGGAAAAGAACCTTAGGATGAATTGGAAAAGAAAAACCATACCGGTTTAGATGAACCGGATCCAACTGCATTGAACCGATTTATGAATCGTGTCAGTTCATGAACTGGAACCAATAGAGAACGGGAAAATCAGAGAAATTCAACTCCCTTGTTGTAAACCCTACACTTTTGAGTTGAGGAAAATTGGGAAAGAACCGGTCAACCCGAGTAAGAAAACTGAGCCGGTTTACAAACCCGATCATTTGGGAACAAGCAATATGAAAATTTATAACTTCCGAGTGTTCCAAAGGATTTATTAAACCTTGAAAAAAAGAAACTTCATACAAATTAAAAGACAAAAACTAAATTGGTTCAAGTGAACTAGTTTTTATAAGAACTTTAAAGTTAAGCGTGCTTGCCCGAGAGTAATGTGAGGATGGGTGATCTCCTAGGAAGTATGATTTTTTTGTAACCCAAAATTTCGGTCAAAAATTTTTATGCGAACCTACGGCTTATCATAAATAGCCATAAATTAATATATATTTAATTATTGTAATTAATACCAATAATTTAATACCTAAATTAAATTATTGGAATTAATACAAATAATTTAATACTTAAATTAAATTATTGGAATTAATACCAATAATTTATGGCAATATTAATACTAGTAATAAATCTCTCCCATTTAATACATGGGTTTTACACCTATATAAAGAGGTCATCCCCATTCATTCTTCTCACACCCGAACACTTCTCTCTCTCTCTACTGCTCCATTTCCCGATGAAACTTAAACCAGAGCTTCGACTTCAACATTTTTCTGAACCTCGAAAGGAGAGGCTGGGCTCTTTAGAACTGGGAAGAAGACAGCTATCTAATACCAAACTCCAGTCAATCCGAGAATCGTTGGAGAAGCGTTGGCATGATGGAATAGTGAAGCAACTCTGGCGGATTGAAGCTGCCCTATTTCGGCCAAGCTGAAATCGACCATTTCAAGCCCTCCTCAGGCCATACCAAGCCCTCCCAACACTTCCTCAGCCTTTCCACGGCCGAATTAGGACCGAAAGTTAAGCAAATTCGGCTCCCCTTTACAATTTTTTATCACTGCTAGAGAGAGGGTCGACCGAATTTCAATGACGAAATTCTAATCCAATTCCGCATCAATTGATGCAATTCTTCATTCTAGGATGAACCTCAGGATGAGAGCTATCTGCCCATATCAAAAGCTCGGACCGTTGTGCCTTCACCGGTGAGTAATCGAAGCTTTCTCTCTCTATAGTTCATTTTCTGACGAAGCTCCATTTGAGCTCGTTCCGACGTTAAAATCTGTGATTAAAAGTTTCTTAGAATCGTATGAACATGCAGGAACTCAATTTCAACTCCAATTTCAACAATTACAAGTGTTTGATCGGTCAATTTGATGAAATCAAATTCGGTAGTGTTGAAGAGTTGAAATTGGGGGAAAATTTAGGGATTTTCGAAATTCAAAGGGCCAAAATGTAATTTTATGAAATTGAGGGTCAATTGGGCATGAAAATAATGTTGGAGGACCGACTGAGGAATTTTAGAATTTTTGGGGCAAAACTTACCATTTTTGTAAACGAAGGGAAAAATGGTAATTTTGGAAAAATTGGGGGACCAAATTGGGAATTTGGGAAATTAAATCCTTTTTTGGTGAAATTGAATAAATTGAGGTCCCAATATAAATTTTAAAGGTTACGGGACTCAATTTGAGGAAAAACCGACATTTGGGACTTAAAGTTAAAGAGAAATAACTTTAGGGACCTAATTGCAAATAACTAAAAGTTTGGGTTTTCTCATTCATTAGAAATGAATGAAGGTTGTTATGCCGAGTAATAATGAACAATGATATTCATATCGTGTAGGAATGCGAAATACTGGGAACGCCAGCAAGGACAAGCTCGCGTGAATATAAAGAATCGGTCTAGTGGAATTCACGACATTAACGGTTATGAATGGGTTTACAAACATCATACCCGATTGGGATGATGAGCACACCTTATAATTTAAAAACCACTTACCGGTTGTGAGTGGGTTTACTAACATCATACCCGGTTGGGATGATGAGTACAACTTAAAGAAAAAAACCACTTACCGGTTGTGAGTGGGTTTACTAACATAATACCCGATGGGGATGATGAGCACAACTTAAAGATAAAAACCACTTACCGATTGTGAGTGGGTTTACTAACATCATACCTGGTTGGGATGATGAGCACAACTTAAAGATAAAAACCACTTACCAGTTGTGAGTGGGTTTACTAACATCATACCCAGTTGAGACGATGAGCACAACTTAAAGATAAAAACCACTTACCAGTTGTGAGTGGGTTTACTAACATCATATCCAGATGGGATGATGCACAACTTAAAGATAAAAACCACTTACCAATTGTGAGTGGGTTTACTAACATCATACCAGGTTGGGATGATGAGCTCAACTTAAAGATAAAAACCACTTACCGATTGTGAGTGGGTTTACTAACATCATACCCGGTTGGGATGATGAGCACAACTTAAATATAAAAACCACTTACCGATTGTGAGTGGGTTTACTAACATCATACCCGGTTGGGATAATGAGCACAACTTAAAGATAAAAACTACTTACCGGTTGTGGGTGGGTTTACTAACATCATACCCGGTTGAGACGATGATCACAAGTTAAAGATAAAAACCACTTACCGATTGTGAGTGGGTTTACTAACATCATATCCAGTTGGGATGATGAGCACAACTTAAAGATAAAAACCACTTACCAGTTGTGAGTGGGTTTACTAACATCATACCCGGTTGGGATGATGAGCACAACTTAAAGATAAAAATCACTTACCGGTTGTGGGCGGAAATTTTATATCATACCCGGTAGGGGATGAAAAGTACCTCGGTATAAAAACCCACTATTTAGTGGTATTTTAATCATCACCACTTAGAGAAAGTGATGTGAAAATTATGCAAAAAAACTACTTGGTTGTAAGTAGATGATACCCTATTAGTATGATAAGACTTCCTCGAAGGAAGTTGAAAACCCGTTCATCGGTTATGAATAGAGATGTCCTTATACCGGTCAGTATAATGGACAGTAAAGACCTATTTTGTCGGAAGTGTTCTCCCCTGATTGTGTGCCAATGCTTAAACTTTTTGGGAGATCTTCTTCACGGGAGCTCAAATAGCTCTTATAGGCTGGGGGCCTCGGTTTTGGAACTTGAAGGCTAGAATGCCCAGATTTTTGAAAATCTCGTACAGTGGGCCCAAGGCTAGTTGGCACGAGCAAGAGCTCGTAAATGAACATGATATATGTGCCATAAAACTTAATAAGTGAATTGTTTGGCCATGGTACCAAGATAGGACTGACATGCTTGGTCAACTAGTGGCAGTGCGACATGACAAGTCGACGGACCAGTCAAGATAAACAACTGCAGGTTAAGTTGAGAGTCGGGGCCGTTACACTAGTGGCACCACATATTACATGGCATGATAAGAAAACATTGTTTGTGTATGCACTATGAGTATAGGATCATCAAGACACCCATGAGGGGTAGTGATGTGTCCTAAGGGCCCTGGACGACCCGTTGAGTATAAGGGCAGATCGTCATTCCAGGTGTCTGTGCAAAATTTGGAGTAGCACCAAGCACATGAGACCAGGGTGGGGACGGGATGAGGTCTCTGTCCTCATACAGACAAAGAAGTTATTTTGGGATTGTGGGTCGGATGTCGCGTACATCCACTCATTCCTAGGGTAGAAGTGGTCGTACTTCTATCCGAGTGGCAGGAAAAGTCGCTCCGAAGCCACTAGCGGGTTCAGTAGTGATACTGACTTGCGAATGTGTGTAATTTTTATCATGAAGGATGTGTGTTGGGTGATGACACACCGGTAACTAAGAAATAATGGAAAAACCCAAATTTTTAAATGAAGGGATTTTTGAAAAGAAAGGAGTCTGGCACACTCCATATAAATGTTTTTCTTAAAAGTTAAAAGTAGACCTTTGAAAACCCATTCACTGAGTAGTCATACTCACCCCCTCCCTTATATCCCTTTCAGGAAATCCTAGAAAGCCTAACCTGAAAGTCCATCAACTAAGATGCTTGTAAGACAGGTATGTAAAGTTTAAAATTTCATGCAGTTTTGATTATGCTATTCTAGGAAATGGTGCAGGTTTAAAGCACGCCTTACTCTTTATGGATTATGATAAGGGGAAACCCTTTAATAAACTGGGAGAGTGGTGGGTTGTTCACGGGGATCCGACCAAAACCGAGTCAAGTGAACTGGTTCACCCGAACTGAATTCAACCAGTTTAAGAACCAAGCTGATTTATGAACTAGAATCGATAAAGAGATGGTAAAATAGAAATTTTATGGACCCTAAGTGACCTAAAGAGTCACAAAAGTCAAGGAAATGAAGTTGTGAAGGAATTGGGGATGAAAACCAAACTAGTTCAAGTGAACCGGATTCAAACCAGTTTAGACCGGTTTGAACCACTATTGAAGCAGATCCTAAATTCATTTTTCAAGTTAGCATAAATAATTCAAATTTGATATTTGAGTCCACCATTGGATAGAAAATGAATTTAGACAAATTTTGAAATTTTTAGATTTGAAAAAATCGATCGAATGAGGGGTGAACCGTCCGGTTTAGGCTTCAAACCCGATTCAGACCAGTACAGTCCGGTTCGAAACAATGTCATATTTTTCCTCAAGATAACAACACTGTTCACTTACCGAAAAATTGAACCAGTGCCGGCAAAGAAGAAATGTTGTTCGGTACATTTCAGGCCATCAATGTCTATCATAAAGGTTCCAAACAGATGGCCAACCGGTCCCCAAGCTCCATATATAAAGAGCCTTTATCCATTCATCCTCTCCACACTTGAAAACTCCATTCTCACTCAACTGCTCCATTTTTTGATGAAGCTCAAATCAAAGCTTCGATATGGGTCTTTTCTAAGCCAAACAAGGTGAGCTCAGGTTTTTTAGAACCAGGGAGAAGTCAACTACACGTCTATAGTCTCCGTTGGCTCCGAGAGTCACTAGAGAAACGCTGGCGTGATGAAACAGTGAAGCAGCTCCAGCGGAGCGAAGCTGCCCTATTTTAGCTGAGTTGAAATCAGCCATTTCGAGCCCTCCTCAGGTCAAATCAAGCCCTCCCAACAATTCCTCAATCCTTCCACGGCTGAATTAGGACCAAAAGTAAGCTAATTCGCCTCCCCTTTACAATTTTCGATCGGTGTTAGAGAGAGAGTCGGCCAAATTTCAACGATGAAATTCTAATCCAATTCGGCATCAATTGATGTGAATCTTTATTCTAGGATGAACCTCAGGATGAGAGCAATCTGCCCAGATCGAAAGCTCGACCGTCGTGTAAGCTTTCTCTCTCTACACTCTATTTTCTGGTGAAGATCCATTTGAGCTCGTTCCGGCATTAAAACTCACAATTCAAAGTTCTATGGAATCGTATGAATATGGACGAACTCAATTTCAACTTCAATTTCAACAATTAGAGGTGTTTGATTGGTCAATTTGATAAAATCAAATTCGGTTGTGTTAAAAAGTTGGAATTGGGGATAATTGGGGGAAATTGGGGATTTTCAAAAATTCGATCAAAATGCAATTTCCTAAAATTGAGGGTCAATTGGGCATGATAAAAATGTAAGAGGGCCAATTGAGGAATTTTAGAATTTTTGGGGTGAAACTTACTATTTTTGTAAAGGAAGGGAAAAATGGTAATTTTGGAAAAAGTTGGGGGACCAAATTGGAAATTTGGGAATTTAACCCCTTTTGTGAGATGGAATAAATTGAGGTCCTATGATAAATTTTAAGAGTTTTGGGACTCAATTTGAGGAAAAACTGGCATTAGGGACTTAAAGTTAAAGAGAAATAAGTTTAGGGACCTAATTGCAAATAAATAGAAAGTTTGACTTTCTTATTAATTTGTAATGAATGAAGGCTATTATGCCGAAGGATAATGAACCGAGATGTTCATATCGTGTAGGAACACGAAGTACCTGGAACGTCAGCAAGGACAAGCTCGCGTGAATACAAAGAATCGATCTAGTGGAATTCACGGCATTAACGGGTGAGTGGGTTTACTAACATCATACCCGGTTGGGATGATGAACACAACTTAAAGTCAAAAACCACTTACTGGTTATGAGTGGGATTTTATATCATACCCAGTTGGGAATGATAAAGATATCGGAATGAAAATCCACTACTATGTGGCATTTTAAACATCACAACTTGGACTAGTGATGTGAAAAACATGGGGAAAAACTACTTACCGATTGTAAGTAGATCATACCTGATTGGTATGATGAAACTTTCTTGAGGGAATTTGAAAACCTGTTCATCGGTTATGAGCAAAGATGTCCTTATACCCGATCGGTATAATGGATAGTTGAAAATAAATTTGGTCGGAAGTGCTCTACCCTGACTGTGTGCCAATACTTAAACTATTTGGGAGACCTTCTTGACAAGAGATCAAATAACTCTGATAAACCGGGGGCCTCGTTTTGGAACTTGGGGGCTAATATGCCCGATTTTGAAAATCTCGTACAGTGGGCCCAAGGCTAGTTGGCACGAGCAGGAGCTCGTAAACAAACATGAATTATATGCCATAAAACTTTCAATAAAAGAGTTGTTTGGCCATGGTACCAAGATAGGACCAACATACGCAGTCAACTAGTGTCATTGCGACATGACAGGTCGACAGACCAGTCAAGACAAACAACTGCGGGTTGAGTTGAGAGTCAGGGCCGTTGGACCAGTGGCACCACATATTACATGGCTTGATAAAAAAAAACATTGTTTGTGGATGCACTATGAGTACGGGACCATCGAGATGCCCAAGAGGGGTAGTGATGTGTACTAAGGGCACTGGACGACCTGGTGAGAGTATAAGGGCAGTTCATCGTACCAGGTGACCATGCAAAATTTGGAGTAGCACTAAGCGCATGAGACCGGTGAGGGGATGGGATGAGGTCTCTGTCCTCATAACGGATATGAAGAATTTATTCCATGAATGAGGGTTGAATGTCACGAACATCCACTCATTCTCAAGGTAGAAGTGGACGTATTTCTATCTGGGTGGCCGGTAAAGTCGCTTCGAAGCCACAAGTGGGTTCAGTGGACGTACTAACCTACGAATGTGTGTTTAACCTTCATGATGAAGGATGTGTGTTGGGTGATGACACACCATGATTAAATAAGGAAATTGTGTTAAAACCCAAGATTTTGAATGAAATGATTTTTGAAAGAAAGGAATCTGGCACACTCCAATACAAATCTTTTTCATAAAAGTAAAAGTATTGAAAACCCATTCACTGAGTAATCGTACTCACCCCCTCCCTTATATCCCTTTCAGGAGATTTTGGAAAGCCTACCCTTAAAGACTAGCAACGAAGACGCCTGTAAGATAGGTATGTAAAGTTTAAAATTTCATGCAGTTTTGATTATGCTATTCTAGGAAATGGTGCAAGTTTAAAGGATGCCTTACTCTTTACAATTTATAATAAGGGGAAACCCTTTAATAAACAGGGAGAGTGGTGGGTTGATCATGGGGATTCGACCAAACAGGGTCGGAGCGTGACAGAGAGTGAGCTTTTCAGGTGTGGAGAGGATGAATGGAGAAGGGCTCTTTATATAGGGAGCTCAGGGACTCATTGGTCGTCCATTTGGCATCTTTATAACAGACATCGATGGCCTGAAATGTACTCAACAGAAATGTTTCTTCTTCGCCAGTGCTGCTTCAATTGTACGATGAGTGAACAGTGTTGTCATCTTAAGGAATAAGACGACACTATTCTGAACCAGGTTTAAAGTTTATACCGGTCAGTTCATCCTCGATTTGGCCAAAATTTTCAAATCTAAAAATTTTTAAATTCATTTTCTATCCAATGGTGGCCTCAAATCTTAAATTTGAATTTTTTAACCCACTTGGAAAAATGAATTTAGCATCTGGTTCAATAGTGGTTTAAACCGGTCCAAATCGGTTCAATCCGGTTCGGATTCAGTTCACATAAATTAGTTTGGTTTTCATCTCCAATTCAACCTAAAGTCCTTTTTCATGACTTTTATGACTCTTTAGGTCACTTAGAGTTCATAAATTTCCTAGTTTACCCTCTCTCTATTGGTTCTAGTTCATAAACTAGCTCGGTTCTTAAATTTGTTCAATCTGGTTCGGGTCCAGTTCACTCGAATCGGTCTGGTTTCTCTCTCACCATTTGTTCTAAAGTTCTTTTCCAACGTTTATGAACCTCTTTGGGTCACTTGGGAGTTAAAATTTCTCCAATTTGCGAGTTCCCCAATAACGGGTTTGTGAACCGGTTCAATTTTCTCACTCAGTATTACCAGTTCTTTTCCTGGTTTTCCTTAACTGCAAAAAGTGGGGATTACACAGCCAGCGCATTAGCTATTGACCGGTTGACCAGACACGTGGCAGCCTCTCATTAGCTCCTCATGTTTATGTGGCAAGCTGACCGTTCATCTGCTCACCATTGACCGGACACGTGGCAGCCATCCATTGGCTGCTCGTGTCTACATGGCTGCTGAACAAGTGGCTACTGACCATTGACCGGTTGCCTGGTCCAGTCCGTAGACCAGCTGGACCATTGACCAGTCTAATCCGACTAGGTTCGATGACCCAAATTTGAAAATCGACTAGTTTAGGCCTTATTTGACCGGTTTTCTAAAAATTAAAATTTTCTAAATTTATCTATATTCCTTTTCTACCTAATGGTGGCTTCAATTTTCCAATATGATATTTTTAAGCCACCTAGAAAAATAAATCTTTAAACCGATTCACCGTGGTTCAATCTGGTTCACCTCGAACTAGTTTGGTTTTCCTATCCAAATTATTTCATGGTTCTTTCCCATGATTTTTATGACTTTTTGGTCACTTGGGATTTTCCAATTTCACATTTTAACCCTCTATTAATTATTTTTTATTCATTAATTGACTTGGTTTTCTCATGGAATTTGCCGATTCTTTTGCCGATTTCCTTAGTCCAAGAGGACGGGTTTCACACAAATAGTGACACCAAATCTTGATGGGAAAACTATTGCTGCCAACACAAGGTCATGGGTGGGGTAGCTCCTCTCATGTGTTTTCAATTGTTGAGAGCCATATGCAATGACCCTCCCCTACTGCATTAGAACACATCCTAATCCTTGTTTGAATCCGTCACTATACACTATATACTCCCCTGCATCTGAGTCGGGTAATGCTAGCACTAGGGCCATCGTCAATTGGGACATAAGCTCCAGGAATGACTCCTCACACTTAGCATCCCACTTGTAGTCAACTCACTTCCTTGTGATGTGGGTCAACGAAGCTGCAATTTTGAAAAAATCCTCTACGAATTTTCGATAGTATCCTGCAAGTTCGAGGCAGCTACATATGTTACGCCCCGACCCGGTTTGTTTGGATCCTTGTGAGCAACCCACCACTCCCTTTGGTCTATGAAGGATTTCACTTCCTTCTAAATCACAAGGAGTCACACGTCCTTTTTACCTAATTTTCCAAGAATAACATTATACAAAACTTAATATGTAAAAAACTTTACATACCTATCTTAAGGGTTTAGCTTTGAGGTATTCCTTAAGGGTTCATCTTCATTCATGAAAGGGGGTTAAAGGGAGAGGTGAGTTTCTATAACTCAATGAGCGGGTATTGGGAAATGCGTTTTCATAGTTTCTCAAAAATCTTTAACACACTTGTTCCTTAAAAACCTTTTATCCTTTTTAAGCCTTTGTGTGTTTAGCTCTTTTAGCACATCCCCTTGCCTCATGAGGCATTTAGCAAACAAACGTATGCCCATTATAAAAAAGAATACACACGTTCGCCGGTGCAGCACACCCACTGCACCCACTTGTGGATCAAAGCGTCTTTACCATTCACCATGATAGAACTCTCTAACTTCTACCTTGAGTATGAGTGATGCCCCAGGTGTCACACCCTTAGACTCCACATAACTTCTTGTCTGTATGAGGATGGAGACCTCATCCCACCTCAACCCCAGTCTTAGTGCGCAAGAAGCTCCCAAAGATTAATGACTAACTGGCCCGATGAACTGCCTTTATCACCACTAGGTCATCCAGCAGTCCTTGGAACCCATCACTACCTCTCTTGGGCATCTTGATGGTCTCAAATTCAAAATTGCATCCACAAATAATAGTTTTCATATATCCATTCTCATTAGTGTCAACGGTCCAACAGCCCCGACACTCAACTCAGCCTACATTTGTTTGTCTAAACAGTCTATCGACCTGGCCCTAATGCACTTCCGCTAGCCCATCGAGCCTTATCAATCCTAACTTGGTACCGTGGTGAATCACACAATTAATTCCACTTTTAATGAAAGTTTTCATGGCTCTTACTATTCATGTTTGTTTATAGGATTCAGCATGTGCCCACTGGCCTTGGCCCACTACATGCATTTTTCAAAACTAGGCCTTGAGGCCTATGAGTTGATATTCGAAGCCCCTGGCCTGTTAGAGTCATTCTAGCTCTCATCAAAAAGATCTCATAAATAGTTTAAGCAATGGAATACAATCAGGGCAGAACACTTACAAAATTTCCTTTTAACTCATCGCACCAACCGGGTGTGATGATAATGATAGGTCCGTTCACAACCGGTATGTGGATTTTTCCTTTTAGTAAAAAAGTTCATCATACCAACCGGGTATGATGTTTAAATAATCCCACTTACAACCAATAAGTAGGTTTTTCATTTAATAAAAGTGCTCATCACCCCCAACCGGGTATGATGTTAGATAATCCCACTCACCCGATGATTGTAACGTGTTCATCCCTAGTCAGCTTTCCAAGTCCTGCTTGAGCTCCTTTGCTCACGTCCTTATCCGAATTCATTCCTACATGGTTTGAATATTCTTATAAGGAATGGCTTGGCATGAATAGCCCATCTATTTCCTGGTAATTTCATTTGGGCTCTTATTTTTGTCTTATTGCAATTAGGTTCGTAAAGTCCAATATCTTTAACTTTAGGTCCCCAAATGCTCATTTATTTTCAATCAAGTACCCAGGAATTCCAATATCCCTCTTGGGTCCTTAATTTTCTCAAAATGGTACATGGGGCTCAAATTTCCAAATTGGTCACCCCAACTTTTACAAAATTACTAATTTGCCCCAAAGTTCCCAAAATGGCATATAGGTCCCAATCCTTTCAAAATTTGACTAATTAGTCCTCCAACAACTTTCTCATTACCAATTGACCTTCAATTTTGACAAATTGCATTTAGGTCCTTCAATTTTTCAAAATTCCAAATTTTCAATAAAGTTTCCCCCAATTTTCACCCCTCTACTAACCGAATTTGATTTTTTCAAATTGGCCATTCAAATGAGGTTAATTGCTCCAATTGATTGCATGGATCGGTTCTTATACTTCCATACGATTCAATTGAGCTTTAAATTGCAGCATTTGGGTTCGAAACGAGATCAAACGAAGCTTCGCAAGATAATTGTACGTAGAGAGAGAAAGCTTTGAAAGCTTTCTGTCGGAGGTGCGGCGGTCTAAGCTCTCGATCTTGGAAGGTAGCTCTCGTACTTAAGGTCCTTCTAGGATCAAGAATTGCCACAATTGATGTTAGGATCAGTGTGAATTTGGTTAGTGAAATTTAGCACTTTCTCTCTCTAGAACCGAACTGCAACGACGAAGGGTGGCTGAATTGGCTTACCTTTCTCCTTTGTAGAGGTCATGTAATGGCCTTGGGGGCTAAGGAAAGGCTTGGTTTGGCCATAGGAGGTTTGAATTGGCTGAATTCAAGTCGGCCAAGATAGGGCAGCTAAGAACCGATGGAGCTGCTTCACTATTCGATCTTGACAGCGCTTCTCCTATGATCCTTGGATCAAAGGGAGGTTGCTGTAAAGTAGGTGACTTCCCCCAAAGTCTGTAGGACTAGAGTTTGCCTTCTAAGGTTGAGAAAAGTGTCCAAGTTAGAGCATTGGTTTGAGCTTCACCAAAAAACTAAGCTCTAAGGAGAAGGAGAGGATTTGAGGTGTGTGGAGAATGAATGGAGGGGAGCTCTTTATATAGGGAGTTCAAGGACCCTCTGCTCTACCAATTTCCATATTGGTCGAGCTTATCCTCTTCAAAAAATGCCCAAATTAGAGGGAATATTCCCCCGCTAGAAAATGAAGGTTTTCTGCATTGATGAACGATGTTGTCATCCCAAGGAAGAAGATGACACTATTCTTGATCGGAGCGGTCCGGTCTGACTAGGTTCAACGATGAAAATTGGTCGGTTCAGCCCAAATTCGACTGGTTTTCTCAAAATTAAAAATTTCTAAATTAGTATAAATTCATTTTCTATCTAATGGTTGCCTCAATTTTCCAAATTGAGATTTTCATGCTACCTAGAAAAATGAATTAAGAAATCGGTTCATGCATGGTTCAGCGTGTCTCAATCTGGTTCAAGTATGGTTCACCCTAAACTGGTCCGATTTCGGTATCCAATTTACTTCATGGTTCTTACACATGATTTTCATGACTTTTTGGTCACTTGGAATTTTCCAATTTCCCATTTTAACCCCTCTTTATCATTCTCAGTTCCTTAAGTGGTTTGGTTTTCTCATTAAATTGACTAGTTCTTTCCTGGTTTTCCTTTATACGAGGTGACGGGTTTCACAACATACCTCGGTTGGGTTGGTGGGTGCTTTTTAGTTGGATATGGTCTCTATCTTAGCTAGATCCACCTTTACTCCATCCTTTGACACTATATGTCCTAAGAAGCCCACCTCTTGTAGCCAAAACTCGCACTTTGAAAATTTGGCGTAGAGTTGATTTTCAGGTAACATGCTCAACGTGATCTCTAAATGTGCCTTGTGCTCCTTTTCGATTCGGGAGTATATGAGGATATCATCTATAAATATGATAATGAACTTATCCAAGTATGGCTGAAACACCCGGTTCATGAGGTCCATGAAGGCTACGGGTGCGTTTATCAATCCGAGGGGCATCACCCTAAACCCGTAGTGTCCATATCATGATCGGAATGCGGTTTTTTGTATATTGTCCTCTTGGAATTTCAACTGGTGATACCCATATCGCATGTCAATCTTAGAAAAATATGTGTCTCCCTATAGTTGGTCAAACAAATCATCTACCTTAGGGAAAGGATATTTATTCTTGATGGTTACATGGTTTAGCTTCCAATAGTTGATATAAAGCCTCATACTTCCATCCTTCTTGTTGACAAATAGAACCGGTGCAACCCACAGGGATTGGCTCAGGCATATGAAGCCCTTCTCTAGCAATTCATCCAATTGGTCTTTCAGTTCCTTAAGTTCGGCAGCCGCCATACGGTAGGGAGCTTGTGATATGGGGTGGGTCACTGGCACTACCTCAATCACGAACTCAAGTTGGCAATCTGAGGGTAGGCCGGGTAGTTCTTCTAGAAACATGTCAGGGCAATTGTTGATTATCAAATTTTCTTCCAATCCTTTCCCCGGGGAATCTTTGCAAGTGATCTGTGTGAGGAACAACTTACATCCTTTTCGCAGTAAGTCATGTGCCTCCATGTAGGACACCAAGTGTATCCCGGCTCTTTCCTTGCCCCCTTCAAATAATGTTTCCTCCTTTCCGGGAGCATGGAACATAATTCACTTATTCCTGGAGTCCAATTTGGCTTGATGTGTGCTTAGCTAGTCCAACCCCAGGATAACATCCATGTCCCTTAGCAGGAGGGGAATTAAATCTACTTCCAGGGTTATTCCCCCTATCTGGATTTCGCATGCCTTGAGGAGCTCGTGTCGTGCTAGCTCCTCTCCTAGAGGCGTGAGGATGTTGAGGGGTGGTGTGAGAAGGGTGAGTTTCCTAGGAAGGACTGGAACTAAGGTCTCCTTAATGAAGGATCATTCTGCCCCTGAATTGAAGAGAGCGTATATCTCCTTCCCGAATATTTGTACGTGACCTAAGTGAGATTTAACAAAACTTTTGAGAGAATGCACTTTATTAATTCAGGAAAAGGGACTACATACTCATCTTAAGGGAGTGGTTGGGATGTACCAGCTACTACGTTAGGATCCTTCTAAGCTACCTCCTGAGTGAGGTTGTATACCCAGGTCAGGACTCGGGTGGGCGCCTCCCTTCCCCCATTGGGTGCCCTTTGAATTCCGGGCGGTGGCTATGGGGCATTTTGTTGGGCATTGCCTCATAGTGTCGAGCAATTCCTTATGTAGTGCCCAAGCTGTCCACACCCAAAGCACGTTAGGCATGCCCCTTCATGGGTCCTCTGGCACCTGGGGCAGTAAGGGCCCTTCCTTTGAGGGGGTACGTTCACCCCCCGTTAGGGTTGATAACCCTCCTCTCTTCTTGGGAACCTTGTCCTGTTGCCCCATCGCAGCCCACCTTGTTCTCTCCAGCCTCCTCTACTACCTAGGCCTTTCTCTTCCCTTGACCCGGTCTACTCTATCCAGCGGTGTCTCGTTTGGACTAGTCGCTCATGCTCATGGACCATGCTAATGATAGCGGCCAAATTAGTGGGGCAACTCAATACCCCCATCCGATCTCTCACGTCCATAGTGAGTTCATCTATAAACTTTTGGTAGATGTCGGTCGGTCCCACCAAGTCGGGGGCGGAGGGTCTCAACTCATTAAATCTAGAATCATATTCTGAGATCATACTCGCTCCTTGTCGAAGTCGGAAGAACTCCAACTTCTTCTCATTGATTAGGTGAGGAGTCAGGTACTCCTCTAAGTACCTTTCTTCGAACTCCTCCCAAGTGGGTGTGGTGAGGGAGAGGCTTTTCACGTTGTCCCACCACTTCTTGGTGTTGGACTCCAAAAAGAACTCAGCCAATGTCACCATCTCCTCGGGAGGCATCCTCATGATCTTTTTTAGACTAGCTAGCCAATTCATGGCTGTCTCAGCATCCTTCTACACCTTGAAGGGCATGCACCCCAATTGTCAGTGTGTCTTCAGGTATTTAGGGATGTCGAAGAGGGGCGGGGCAGAGACAGAAGTGGACTGTGATTGTACTTCCTTGGGTCGGGTTTAGGACTTGGAGTCCAGGTGAGGTTTGTTGTTGAGGTGGGGTTCTCCAAACACCCTAGTAAATTCTTCGTATAGCTGTTGGTGCTCAAAGTTGAGTCCCTGTGAGGTCGGCTGTGCCCCCAGGGATTCTTCCTCTAGGAGGGGGTTGCCGATGGAGTCCGCAACTGCCTCCCTAGTTCTCTTAGTTCCCCTTTTTGGTGCCATAGATGGTTTAAGATTTTTTATTAGTTTTTAGGTTATAAAGTTTCGATAATGTATTCAGGAAACACATGCTCTAATACTACCTAAGTTGTCATGGCCCAAGCCGGTTTGGTCAGAACTCTGTGATAAACCTGCCACTCTCACGGACCTCGAGGAGGGATTCCTCCCCTCGATCAGGAAGAGTCGGGCGTATTACCTACTATGTTTTCTCGGAATAACATTAAACAAAACTAGAAATCTAATTCGTACCTAGTTCGGGTCTTGGCGATGGAAAGCTTCCATGTAATTTCTCCCTTCCTGAAAAAAAGTTTAAGGGTGAGTTCCACAACTCAGTTTGTGGGAGAAATCTTAGGGGTGTATTTAATTATGTGTCATCATGTATATAGTATTTCACTTCGTACCCCTTCTTGGGTTGGCACACAAACATACGCCCTCTCTATCATAGAAAGTGATCACACATTCGCAAAACAATCCCCAACTATCCTACTTGTAGACTGGAGTACCTTTACTGTCCACTTTGATAGTGGTTAATAACCTCACCCTGAGTTTGAGTGGACCTCACATGTCTGACCCTCAAATCTCATTCATTCTTCGTGTCTACTTTGTGGGACGATACCTATTTCCCCTACTACCTCGGTCTCAGTGTGTAGTAGCTCCCAGAGCTTCTCAACATACTAGATAACGGACCGCCCTTATGCTCCCTAGGTCATCCAGCAGCCCTTGGGACCACTACTACCCCATTACCAAGCGTCTAGATGGTCTCGCATCATGTACATGCACAATCAAGAATCTTATTCATTTATAGCCATTATCTTTGGCCCTCCAACCCAAGGGTCTGTTGGCTCAGCTTCGGCCCATGCGCACCAGCTCAACGAGTTCGACGACCTAGCTTCAGCTTAGCAACTATTCAGCCCAATATCCCAACCTTGGCTCAGTGGGCATCACACAAAATTATCCATTATCAAGACTTTTAATAATTTATAGCATGTTCAATCTTAACGGGTTTGTACCCATGCCCATTGGCCTTGGGCCCACTTATATCATTGAGCCTAGGTCCCAGAATTTACTCTCAAATATTTTAAGTAGGGTCACCGAGTCAGGGGAGGCAAATTCCAAGAAAACCATTTTAAAGGCAAAGTCATCATCCCAATTGGAACTGATGTTGTAGATTTTCCACTCACCTAGTAACAGTGATGTGGTGGTCTTGGTGAGTCCTCAATTCGTGGTGCGCTCCATTGCACAAGCACTTGGACAAACAGCCCCTACATGGTACAAGTATCCATATTAGGAGAATTGGTATAAGAGGCCGCATACTTTCGTGTATTTGCGTATAGGTCCTCCCATTATGCCTTAACTGCATTTGGGTCCCTAAAGTTTATAACTTTACATTTAGGTCCCTAATCATCCTTTAATTTCAATTAGATCCCTAGGATTTCCAATTATCCCTCATGGGTCCTTAATTTTTCCAAAATCACCAATTGAGCCTCAATTTTTCAAAAATTGCCAATTGGTCCCTAAATTTTCAAAAATTCTCAATTGGTCCTTAAATTTTAAAAAATTACCGATTGGTCCTTAAATTTCTAAAAATTGCTGAATGGTCCTCCATTTCATCCAATTGCCCAATTGGACCTCAATTGGGAGTTAATTTCATAAAAATGCCCCAATTTTTCTTAAATTACCATTCAACCCCCAAATTTTCAAAAATCCCCAAATTGCCCAATTTTTCCAAAATTACAATTTTGTCCCCGAAACATCATTTCGTTCAATTGATTACCAAAACTTCGTTAATTGTCCTCATCCGTGATCTGAATCATCTTCCCTATGTCTCCCTCATCATTTCGAGATTTGAAATGCTTCATTTGGATCAGAAATGAGCTCAAATGAAGCTTCGCGGGAAACTTTGTCTAGAGAGAGAAAGCTTCGATATCTTACCAGTGAGAGTCCGATGACTGTAGCTCTTGCTTTCTTTGAATTGGTCTCCTCTTGAGGATCCTTCCTAGATCAAACCACACCTCAATTGGTGGTCTGTGTAGTGCGAATTTCTTAGTTTAAATTTTAGCATAAATGCACTATGAACAGTATTTTTCGGCGAAGGGCGGCGGAGGGGACTCACCGTCTTAGCTCTGGGAAGGTCGGAGCACCTCTAGGTGTGGTCCAGGGTCTTGGTTTGGTCGGAATTGGTCTAGAGATGGCTTGAATTGAGCTCAAGTAGCTCGTGTTGCTAACTGTCATGGAGCAGCGGTACTGTGCTAGTTTCCTAGATCTTCTCCAATGGTCCTCAAGCTTAAGGGAGGGTACAATTGTATAGAGGACTTCCTCCTGGTTCTAGGGACACCAATTGCAACTTGAGAAATCGAAGAAAGTCCCGTTGTCGGAGCTCTGGTTTGCTCCTCGCTGAAAAATGGAGTACTTCACCTTGTTCGCTCATTTGTGGGATGGGGAAGATGAGTGGAGGGGTGCTCTTTATATAGGGAGCTCAGCATTGAGCAGGCTACCGACCGACATAAGACACAGCCTTTGACTCAACCATCGGCGATCATACCATAGCTTTTCCTGGGTCACCGGAGGACTAGCCTTCCCTCCTCTCTCTCTCTCTCTCTCTCCTTTCTTTCAGTTGACTGAGGAAGAAGACGATGACGTGTTGGATGTGCCACGTGGCATGTTGTGATTGGTCGATTTTTCAAACATGGCATTCCCAGTTAGCCGTCGCGTCAACCGTTGATTGCCCAGACACGTGGCAACCTCCAATTGGCTATTCATGTCTGCGTGGCATGCTGATCGGGCATCCACTAACTATTGACCATTGACCGAACATGTGTCTCCCTATGATTGGTCAGCGCTTCCAGGCGTTGACTAAGTGGCTAACTGGGCGCGCCTCACCATGCGTCAGGCACTGATTGGTCGTGCCGGTGAATTAGGCACTCACCTATCAACGATCCGTTAACTTGTCCAATCCGATCGAGTTCGGTGACTCGAATTCGAAAATTGACCAGTTCAGGCCCGATTCGACCCGTTTTCTCAAAATTAAAAATTTTCTAAATTCATTTTCTACCTAATGGTGACTTCAATTTTCCAATTTGATATTTTTAAGCTACCTGGAAAAATGAATCTTTGAACCAGTTCATCATGGTTCAACCTAAGTCATTTCGGTTTGATCTGATTCAGACCCGGTTCACCTTGAACAGATCCGGTTTTCACATCCTATAAACCTTAGATTTCTTCTTCATGATTTTTGTGATTTATTGGCTATTTAAGATCTCCCAATTTCTCGATTTAACCCTTATTTACCATTTTTTATTCAGTTAACGGCTTGGTTTTCTCATGAAAATCACTGGTTCTTTTCCTAGTTTCCTTAGTTCGAGAGAACGAGTTTCATAATGACACTATGATGTGCATGCGAGCTTCACACGCGTTGGCTTGCCACGTGGCATGTCGTGATTGGTTGGTGTTACTAACGTAGCATCCTCATCAGCAGCCTAGTCAACCTATGACTTGTTGATTGGACACGTGGCAGCCTTCCATTGGCTGCCCCTTCCTATATGGCAGCTGACCAGCTTCTGTTTAATGTTGACTGTGACACGTGGCATCCTCTGATTGGCTATTTTAAATACATCAGATTTCCCTCCTTATGCAAAGTGCCACTACTACATGTCAGCATCTGATTGGCTGAGGTCATCCAATGTGGCACTGCCACGTGTCAACCTCTGATTGGTCAGTCATTTTCTCCAACGTCCCAGTCGGATGCTTACATGGCACTTTTACCACGTGTCATCTTCTCATTGGTCAGACTGTGCTGACAGGGCCTTTTCGACATTTACCATTGACTAGGACACGTGTCACTCCCTTATTGATCGGTCATCGCTTATATGGATTTTCCTCCTCTAACCGTTGACCAAGGATACATGTCACTCGCTAATTGGCCAGTGCTTCCATGCACTGATTGAGTGGTTGATTGGTCGTGCCTGCTGACTGGGCGCTGATCTGGCAGCGGTCCGATGACCCAAAATCATAAATTGGCCGGTTTAGGCCCGATTCGATCAGTTTTCCAAAAATTTTAAATATTTCTAAATTTATTAACTAACTGTTGGTGGCTTCAATTTTCCTATTTGATATTTTTAAGCCACCTAGAAAAATGGATCTTTGAACCGATTTTTCATGGTTCAAGTCTGGTTTACCTTAAACCGGTCCAATTTTCACATCCAATCTACTTCATGTTTCTTCTTCAAGCATTTTATGATTTATTTGTCACTTGGGATGTCCAAATTCCCATCTTAAATCCTTATTTACCATTTTCAGTCCCAATGGATACCCAGTTTTCTTTCAAAAATTTGGGGGTTTTCCCCATTTTATTTCTTTACTTCGAAGGGATTTAGTAGACATGTGGCGACCTCTCATTAGTTGATTAATCCAACATGTCAGTTGACCAAATGTGACTGTCAAACGACCATTAAGACTTTACCACATGGCGTTTGTTGATTAATTAATTTAATAAGTCAGATTCCCCATTTGATGTCATGTGCCAATGCTATGTGTTCTCTCAAGTTTGGCTTGGTGTTTCTGATGTGGATGTGCCATGTGTCTTCCGCTTATTAGTCAATAGCTCTCCAACGTACAAGCTGGTTGTTTATATGGCATACTTGTCACATGTCATTCTCGGATTGGTCAATCCCACTGATGTGAAATTTCATAAGTTGATCGTTGATGATTAACATGTGTCGCTCTCTAATTGGCCAGTTCAGCCAACATAAATTTCAATTAGTTGACTGTTAACAGTAGTCATGTATCACTCTTTAATTGTCTAGTCTAGTTGACGTAGATTTTCATTAACGGTAGACACGTGTCACTCTCTTATTAGTCAACACTACCAAATATTGATATATCGGCTGACTGGTCGTGCTCACCAAACGTCGTGTGCTAATTGATCGCACGTGCTGATGGAGCACTCACCTAGTAGTTGGTTCGTTGACTTAGCTAGATCATTGAGTGGTTTAATTGAATCGGGTTCTGTGACCCGAAATTAAAAATCGGTCGGTTCAAACCCGAATCAACTATTTTTCTTAAAATTAAAATTTTTTAAATTTATTTTCTATATGACAGTGATCTCAATTGATCAATTTATCCTTTTGAGTCAAACCAAAAAATACATATTCAAATCGGTTTCTCTCAGTTCAGTCCAGTGTGATCCCGTTCAAACCCGATTTACCTTTATCCAAGTCGATTCTCTCTTCAAATTCTCAATTTAGTCAATTTTCCTTCAAATTTTCATAATTTAAATTCTACTTATATCACTTTAAATCATATTTAATTTCTCTTTATTATCTATATTCAATTTGAATCTCGATTTTGTTTAGAAATTTTTCAGTTCACCTTCCTAGTTTTTTTATTTAGAAAAAACAGGATTTACAATTAGTACCCTCTTTTTTAGATTTTTTATCCAAAAAAACTAAAGTAATTGTTATAGTTACATGCTAAAATTAATTAGGATATTTTTCTTATTTTCTATGAATTCCACTTGGATGTTAATTAAGTTTATAAATACATATTCAGTTTTATTAATAAAATTAATTGATTTTATGATAATAATCATATTTTTTTACTATAAAATTTATTAAAATTATGTTAAAAACACAAAAGATATTTATTAAAAATGAATTTTAAATTTAGTAGAAGCTATTGTATTAATGGAATGTAATGACTGCTAGAAATTACGGAAAATAAAATTACTGAATCATACTAGTAGAGCCATGTAAGTGAAGTGCAACAAGTGTTAGTACAAGCCCCGTTCATTCTATCTTGGGACGGGACTGGGACTGGCCTTAAACCCAAATTTCACACCCCTACTCAACCATATGCCTCATTGTTATATTTAGACGAGAACATAAAGGAGAATTTCAGCTGAAGGATCCATTCTTTAACCAAACATCAAATTTGACTGCATTCCAGAGTATCTAGATTACTACTTACCCAAACTATTTCACACACAATAGGTACGAGCTATTCCTGTGTGTGTATCTAATATATACTGGCATCTAATTAATTATTTTATGATTGTATTGGCCTAGATATATGGGATCGATATCTAATCTTCATAACCAACCTTCTTCCACACTTCATTCCTCACTTGCTGGAGATCACGGCCCTTCAGCGTCCTCCCAACCCCCTCCAGGACGGAGAACGAAGGCCCCCTTCTTCTGGCCAAGTACACATGCGGCGGTACCCACATGGAATCCTCTTTGGTGCCCCCCGGCCAATCGCCATTTTCCTTGTAATCAGCTGCTCCTAAGTCCCTACCGCTATAGTCGCCCTTCAAGATCTTCGACCAATCGGGTATATTGACGGGAAAGGACGACTTTGTGGCTCCGACCGCGACCTTGTTCGCCTTCCTGCAGTGTACCCACTGTCCACCTGCAGTGCACCGATACTCCAACCAGGACAGTATATCGTTCCGCACGATCTCAATGTTCTCGTCTGTCTCGCCAAACAAGAGGGAATGCATCATCCCCTCGTAGATCTTGATGGTCTTGTCCTCGCTCCGGGCCTTCTCGTACAGCGTCCTGCTCACTACTGGGTCAGTGACCACATCAGCATTTCCGTGAAGGACGATGAATGGTATGCTTACGTCAGAGAGCTTCAGGCTCAGCTGCTCCGTCACCCTTAGGAGCTCCAGGACGGTCCCCGGTCTTGGCTTCCCTCGATACCTCATAGGATTCATCTCAGCCACGGCTACTTTCTCCTTGACCTTGATGGACTTCAGCATGATGTCCATCGGCACGATGGGAAGGGATGGCAGGACCTTCGCGACCACAGAGAGAATCTCGAGAATCGGCCACCTAGGGCGGACCTTGTCTGAGATCTTACACATTGGGGCCACAAGAACGGCTCCCCGGAACCCTAACCTGTCGGCGAAATGAGTCAGGAGGCAGATTGCCCCGCCTATTGACTCTCCGTAGAGGAAGAAGGGCAGGTTGCGGTATTCGGGGTGACGCTCTCTGATCGCACCCAGGAAGGAAAGGCAGTCCCCCACCACAGCGTCTACGTCGGGGACAAAAGCTCTTAGGCCGTCGGAGCGGCCGTGGCCCTCAAGATCGAAGGCAAAGCAGGCGAAACCTTTGGCGGCGAGGAAGATCGGGGTCATCTGAAAGGTCCAGGATACGTCGTCCCCGTAACCGTGGATCATCAACAGGACTGCGCGAGGTGGTGGGCCGTCCTCGTGGGGAAGCCATGAGCGGGTGAAGAGGGAGATGCCGCGAGGTGACTTGAAGAAGGACCTAGAGCCTCTGACCCCGTGCTGAGAGTAGTAAGCTTCTTCTTCCTTGGGGGTGGCACTCAAGTAATGTCGGAAAGGCTGCTGGGGTGCTCCAGTTGCTGATTCCGCCATCCTTGATGATGTTTTGAGTGGTAAATAATTCATGGTTAAAGTTTGAGTTTTGAGATTTAGAGGAACACATTTCATATTTATTATAAACTTATATCATATTTATTTCCTTACCTTTTGCCCTTGCTCTGATGGTGCATAACTCATTCCATTTCACTCTTCCAAAAGGGGAAATGCCCTCTTCATCTATGGGTTCTTTTAAGGCATGATATGGACAGCCATTGAACAAATCCATTGATGATTACAAAATCTCCCTCTACCAACATAAAGTACTATATATATCTATGTATATTATATATATATATTAGGCTTATGTCACATTGCTCACCTCAAGAACTTCACAAATAAATACTATGATAAATTATAGGTTTTCTATCAATACTAAATACTGTACAATATACTAAAATCAAAAGCTACTTATCACATACAGACAAATTCTACATCATCAATGACAAAACCTGACCTTTGCCAATGTTATAATGGATGCAGTCCAATACTTCGAAGAAGAGAAGATGTCTCCAAAATGAAATTTCTTTTTCGTCTTTCTCCCATTCGATTATTTTATCGTCTCTCCCTCTCTTCTTTCTTATGAGTGATCACGTGTAATATGATATCAAAGGCAGGAAGATCAGAGGGAAGAACAAAAAAGCGAGAAAAAAGGGGATGGGGAAAGAGAGCGACATAAAGCAAGTCAAGATCAATATTGAATCAGTTCGAGTGTTTTCATATAATATAAAATATACTTGATTTTATTAAATTAATTAATGTGGGATAATTGGCAAAAAAAATTATTGTGAGATAAAAGTAAATAAAAATAACTAAATATAAATCACATATTACTTCTTTCTTAAATAAATGGTGAAGATTAATCTATAATATAAAATATCTTATTGCTCAACTTTTCCGAATAATCCCACACAAAATTAATTTAAATTTGATGTAAATAATTTGTTTAAAAAGAAAAATTGTCATGGGTAGTATTGTTATATAAAAACAGTTGATTTAAAAAAATAATTTTTAACATAAAATATATGAAAAAACACATGGGCAATAGGACACAACCCCTCCTTTATGGCAGCTTTCAGGGCGGTGGAGTGAGTTAAAGGGATTGACATTCCGCTTCTCTCCAATTAATATTGGAGTCAATTTTATGATTAGGCCATGTGCTACACATAAACTCTTATTCTTGTTTTGATTTTACCAGAGGCAAATATGTAAGAATTAATGAGTGGATCCATATCTTAGGTAGAGAGAATAGGGTAATTCCTACTAACAAACATGAAGCAAAATTCCAAAGTAATTCCTTTGGATTTGTCCTCTTATGAACCTGGCTGAAACAAGTACCAGCTAGAAAGTGAATTGGAGCACTTTCATTGCAGTATAAAAGTGGTAACGGGATATATTGGTGAAATCAAGATCGGGACCATTGCGCTCAATACATATTATTTAGAATTTCACGAACAATGACGTTTTTTTTAATACGAGAGAGCTCATAGCCCGCCTTGATTGCTTAGACTTAATTTATATCATATTTATTTTAGATACCCATGAAAATAACCGATGGAAAATTAAAAATATGGATAGAAAAGTATTAATAAGTATATTTTTTATCACTATTATCCATTGGAATATGGAATTCATGTGATAAAGGCAATGATGAATTGAAATACTATTTCTTATATAATATAAAATATATTTTTATTTTATTAAACTAATTAATATGGGACAATTGGCAAAAACATAATTGTGAGAAAAGCAAATAAAAATAACTAAATATAAATCAAATCTTACTTATTTCTTAAATAAATAATGAAGATAAATATATAATATAAAATATTTTATAACTCAACTTTCCCGTGTAATTTCAAGTAAAATTAATTTAAGTTTGATGTAAATAATTTGTTTAAAAATAAAAATTGGGGAATATTTCATCCAAATAGCTTGTACAAAATATTTTTCATGGAAAATTGTAAGCTATTTGGAAGTTTAGTATTCACGTAATGTTTCTCATAAAATTTGAATGATTGTTTTATGTCAAAAATTAGTCCATCCATATGCTACGCTACACCTAGCCCACCCCGACACGTGGTGCGCTATGGCGGGTATGAGTGTACACAAATGTTTTTCTTGTAAAAAAAATATTTTTTTAATAATAATGATTAAAATAAAGATTCGAATTACTTAATATTTTACAAAAAAGATAATAACTTTTGTAATTAAATACAAATAATACCACAAATATTTTAAATCTAAAAAAATAGCCTTCTAATAAATCTAATATTTTCATTAAATTATCTTGAATTCCAGCTTTAGCAATTATTTTTAATATAATTTTGAGACTCTAACCCCAACTTACATAAATTCATATAAATAATTGAATATGCATTGCCCCGCCGCGTCCATACACCTAGCTCACCTTGACACGTGGTGCGCTATGGCGAGTACGTAGTGATGTTAATAATTCATGTCGGTACGGGTTTTGGTCGAATCCGTGCTTGAGTGAATCCGTATTTCGGGTTCACTTAATCAAGTATATATTCCATATGATCTTCGTTCTGCTGAACCTGAGGTACACCTGTACTTGAGTCTCAGATCATCTAATTTTTTGTTTGTAAGACTCTTGGACCAAATAGGCAACTTGATCATAAAGAATGAGGGCATCCAAAACCATAAATAATCAAATTAAGTGAATAATTTTTTATAACAAATAATATAAGTGGATGAAATCTAAAAAATTAACGATCAAAATCAAAATATATTAAATTATATGTTAGAATATTTTAATATTTATTAGGGTAGTAAGTAAAGATTAATAATATAAATTACAGTTATCCATCAGAGATATTATTTATTTTAAAATTTTTATTTATTATTATTTATTCACAATTTAATAAATATGAATTTAATTATAAATACAAAATTATTTCACTCTTACCTATGAAATATTAATAAGATAACCCATTTATTAAATGTTGAATTAATTGATAAAGAGAATATTTAAGAATTTGATTAGTAATATGTATTTTTACTTTGTAGTGGACTTCTAGATATGACATCACTAAAGTGTACATTTAAGTACAACTCCCATGGTAGAATTTCAATACAAGCATTAGCTTGAATTATCTCCACTTTTATTATTTACTTTTCACATACTAAAACAAAAACATTAAAATGTATAAACTAATTATAGTAACAATATTATACCACTCTTTAAAATTTACGAATTGATCTATTATATTGATCGAACCATCCTGATAACGTCAGAGTTCTTACTTTGTCAAAAAAATGATAAACCTACTCTTATTCCCAACCCATCATACAATATTTGGAAGATTTGTGATAGAGTCTTATCAATATCTTAGTATCATTAGACACTCAAGTTAATCTACAGGTAATTGAAATTCACAATTCTGCAAATATGTGGGATAAATTAGAAGTTCTATTTGCTAAACAAGTACAATCTCATCAAGATGTTCTTCACTCTAAATGGTGTGACATGGTTAAATAAGATCGAACAATGAGAGTTTACCTGACGTCCATCGCTAGTCTTACCACCAGCTATGTCCAAATTGGCCTTCCTAAACCTGAATCTGAAATAAAAGACAGAATTCTCCATATAAGTCTTTTTGTATGGCCCTCACTTCTACACTCAAGCAAACAAGTTTAGATAAACTCAAATCCATGCTCATTTCTGAAGAAGCCAAACTCAATTACAAAATCAGTAGAGAAATCTTACCATCATCACTAATGAGCCCTCACTTGTCCACAACATCGTCATTCGCCGATGTCACTCGCCACTATAATCGTGGATCTACCAACTCTTTTTTCCCAAGGTGATTTTCGGAGCATCGACCCCGTTTCTCACCTTTGATTCAAGAGCGATTCTCGAACCCTAAAATCACATCTAGAAATCAAGAACAAGAGTATATGCCAGGCTCTCGCATGAATAGTCCATCATCAGAATTTGAAAGGCGACATGTCACTCAACATGCAGGCTCTTATAACACTATAAAAAATTGGGCATAATGGCAACCACAAAGTAACAATCGACAGCAGCCTAATACGCACAGAATATATCATGGGTCAGTTTCCAGTGCATATAAGTCGGAAACACGCAATTATCAACAACGATATTATCTTTCTGTTTGTCAAATATGTCAAAAATCAGACTACATTGCTCCTAATTGTCCTCAATTTCCAACAAACTACAGAACCACTAAAGTCAACGTAGCCCACGACAATGATCCATGAGCTTATACTCTTTACTGGTATATAGATTCTGACGCCATCAATCATGTGACCAATGACATGACACATTTATCTATACAGGAAAATGTAGCTCATCCTGAACAATTGCTTATTGGAGACGGATCAGGTTTAAAAATTCTCTCTATCGGTTCAATTTTCTTTTCAAACTCATTGAGACGATTTTTTTTAACTAAATCATTATATGTTCCCGCTATCTCCATTAACTTATTATCTGTTTCCCAATTTAATCAAGATAATTATTGTTATTTTGAGTTTCACCCTCATTTTTTTGTCGTAAAGGATCGTCTCACTAATGAGGAATTGTTCCGGAGAGATCGTAAATGAGGATTGTACTGTTTACGTGCAACACACTTATCATCAATTAGTCCTCGTATTCTAAGTGTTCAGATATCACGCAACATTTGGCATAATAGACTTGGACATCCTGCATTTCCTATTGTATCTCAACTTTTATCCACAAATTCAATAGAAAGTAATTCTATTGGTACTATATTTTGTGATGTCTGTTTTTTGAGTAAAATTACTCAAAAGTCTTTTCCTCTTACTAATTATAAAAGCACTCGTCCTTTTTAGCTAGTACATACTGATATCTGGGGACCTGCTCCAATCTGATCTTCTACTAGATATATTTACTATATTCATTTCACTGATGATTATAGTAAATATTCTTGGTTTTTCTTTATGAAAAATCGCTCGGAGGCTCTTCAAATCTTTCGTACATTCAGACTACGTGTTGAAAATCTATTTGACACCAAAATTAAAAATTTTCAATCAGATGGCGCTAAAGAATTTTTATCTATAGCCTTTCAAGCTAAACTTCAAAATAATGGGATCACTCATCATCTTTCATGCCTCCACACACCCCAACAAAATGGATCTGTAGAAAGAAAACATAGACACATCATTGATATGGGACTCACATTTCTAAATCATGCTCATCTTCCCATCAAGTTTTGGGATTTTGCATTTGAAACTACAGCCTATTTAATCAATAGATTAACTACTCGTACACTTCAATTTCAATCTCCTTACCAAATTCTTTACAAAACTCCACCAATCTACACACCTTTACGAGTCTTTGGATGTTTGTACTTTCCATATCTTCAATCATATCAAACTCATAAATTTCAACCTCGCTCCAAAGCTTGTGTCTTCCTTGGGTATCCTACTGATTTTATTGGTTATCGATGTCTTGATCCACAAACAAGGCGTATCTATATTAGTCCAACTGTACACTTTAATGAAACTAACTTTCCTTATGATAAGTGTTTGTCAATAGCTGGTATAACTCCAATGACTTCGGATAATTCTATTATTCCTTCTCTCTTCTCTTATTCTTTTTCCTCAATACCTGCATCTAATTCTCCAATAACAACATCTGATGAGCTATCTCCATCTACTTACTCTTCTGTCATTGAACACTCTAATGCTAAATTTTTAACTTCTCCAAAGGATATTTCTACTTCATCCATACACTGCATGATTATCAGGTCACAAGATGGTACATTATCCCCACATCGTTTTCAAATAACTTATGGAGCTTTTCTTACTATTTCTATTCAGGAACTTCGGACTCTCAAGCAAGCACAAAAATATCCATATTGGGTTCATTCAATAAATGTTGAATATGATGCTCTTATCAAAAATCACACATGAGATCTTGTTCCTGCTCCAACCAATAAGCATATTGTGGGGTGTAAATGAGTCTACAAATTAAAGCCACATCCTAATGGATCTATTGCTAGATGTAAAGCTCGTCTCGTAGCTCAAGGCTTTTCTCAACAAGAAGGTATTGACTATTATGCTACATTCAATCCAGTCATTAAACTAGTTACTATTTGTATTGTACTCTCTATTGCTGTTAGACATAATTGGCATATTCGACAACTGGACGTTGACAATGCTTTCCTTCATGGTCATTTGGATAAAGAGGTTTATATGGCTCAACCACTAGGCTATATTGATTCATCACGTCCTCATCACGTTTGTCGTCTTTGTCGGTCCTTATATGATCTAAAGCAAGCACCTAGAGCATGGTTTCTTCGTTTGAGTACATTTTTACTTACCCTTGGTTTTGAAGCGTCACTGGCTGATACATCCTCAATGCCCTCAAACAAGAATTTTCTATTAAGGATCTAGGCACGCTACATCACTTTCTTGGCTTAGAAGTACATTCACATTCTGGTGGGATTATTCTAACTCAACAGAAGTATATTTATGATCTACTTACTCGAGCTGCTATAGTTGATTATAAACCTTCATTGACCCCAATTACTACGGGCTCTTGCCTATCCGTTCATGATGGAACTCATCTAGATGATTCTCACCTTTATTCACAGGTCATTGGTTCTCTTCAATATCTCACACTAACAAGACCTAATATTTCTTATGTACTTAATCAAATATGCCAATTTATGTAATAACCAACTACATCTTATTGGGTGGCAGTTAAGCGAATTCTGCGATATCTTAGAGGCATATCAAGTCATGGTCTTTATTTTTGGAAGAATTCTTAATCTCAACTCCATTATTTCTCCGATGCTGATTAGGCTGGTAATCCTGATGATCGACGTTCTATCAATGGTTTCTCAAATTTTTTTTTTTGGTAGTAATTTGATTTCACGGAGTGCTAAGAAGCAAGGCACAGTTGCACGATCTAGCACTGAAGCTGAATATAAAAGTTTGAGAAATGCTACAGCTGAACTAATCTGGATTCAATCTATTCTTTGTGAACTTGGATTCTCACCTTCAAATTCTCCTACTTTATACTTTGATAATCTATATGCAATTTATATAAGTGATAATCCTATTTTTTATGCGTGTACCAAGCAAATTGAGATAGATTATCACTTTGTTCGAGAAATGGTCGCTGCCAAAAAACTTATCATTTGTTTTATTAGCACTTATGCTCAAATTGCAGATATATTTATCAAATAACTATTTTTTTATCGTTTATCCATAATTCGTTCCAAGCTTAATATTTCGAGACCTCCCATTTATCTTGTAAATGTTTGTAACTTATAATTTATTGTATATTAATAGTTCTAAATCAATTTATTTACGTTTATTTATCATTTTCTTCCTATATAAAGTAAATGTTATAAATGTAATAATATAATACAATTTACAATTTTATATCTCTAATTTTGTGTTCTTTTTATTTTATATTTCTTCATTTATTTTATGATATTTTAAAATAATAATTTTTTCCTTTAAATGCATAAAAGTATATGGAGCTAACAGAAAATTAATATCACTAGCAACGGAAGATAATTCTTAATAGTCTAATTATTTATCAGTTCTCAAGTTCTCATTTTTTTATGTCCACTAAATATTTTACCATTGAACATTTAAAATCTTCCCTTATATTCTGCGTATTAGACACTTCCAACAATCACATTATATTGTTAATGCAAAAATACAAAGAAAAAATCATAAAAATGAAAATGCTAACATTTAAAAATTTGATTACTTGCTACATGTGAGATGTTGGAACACATTTATATTTAGATTCAAGTTGCTGTTATGTAATAGAGTATTATTCAAAATTTATATAAAATGAAATTATGCTCACAACCAAAAAATATTTATTTAAAAATTGAACTAAATAAGTTTCTATAATTTTAAATTGATAGAAAAGATTATGGTGTAAATTTAATATAATTTTCATTGAAATAATAATTTTTTTTATTTTTTTACTAGAGATCAATATTATACTATAAACATATCAAAGAATACTGTAAGCTCAATCCGGTTGACAAATATTCCAGTGGAAATAACTGAGAGTTTAGAGTTGTACTCGTCAAATATACCTTCCATGGATGCTACTAAACTGAAAAAGGACAAAAATATAATGCAAATCAGCCTCCTCAACACATACATACTTAATTCTAGATTTTTATTAGCTTTTGAGTTAAGCTCTTCACTTTTTTGAAATCAGAATCCTTACAAGGTGGAATGAGACTCTAAGAGCACCAGGAATATCGGAAAAAGTTCAATAAGGGAGCGCGGGTCCATTTTTTGGACCCACTATTCGAGTTCACTTTTTTTAATCCGAGACTTGGGTACGGCTAGCGAGACTCGAGTTCGCTGAAATTGAAATTTGAGTTTAGCCGGCAGGGTTCGATGCTCATGTATCGGGTTCAATTTATGGACTCGAACTTAAGTTCTGAACCGAGTGGATCTGAGATTACTTGATCCGATCGGGTTGGGTAGGAATACAAGACTCGAATTTTAGTGTGCAAAAATAATTTTTTGTAAAAAAATAATTTTATTAATAATAATGATCAAAATAAAGATTCGAATTACTTAATATTTTATAAAAAAGATTATAAATTTTATAAGTACTAATAATACTACAAATATTTTAAATCTAATAAGTTTAAAGATAGACAATTCTTTTAATAAATCTAATATTTTCATTAAATTATCTTGAATTCCCGCATTAATCGCAATTATTTTTATTTTTAATATAATTTTGAGACTATAACCCCAACTTACATAAATTCATATAAAAAATTCTTATCAATAGTTGAACATGGACCCGCCTCCGTACACTAACCGACTAAACTATCGTACCTTCCAATATCTCCATTATAATTGTCCATAATATTAAGACATGAATTAAAAGTTATAAATAGTTGTTATAAATTAAATTTTGTGAATTACAATAATTTATATTATAAAAGATTTGATGAGTTCATCAGTTTTACAGTATACTGAATATTGTATATGTAATACCGTCATTAATTATAGCCTTATTCGCAACATATTATAATAAAATAATAAATATTTGATAAATCTTAAAAAAATATAAATTAATAAAAAAATTAAAAATATTAAATAAATTATATAAAAAATAAAAATATCACGCACCGATCCGGTTTGTTCGAATTCCCGTTATCAATCCGCCACTCTCCCAATTTATTAAATGATTTCCCCTTATTATGAACTGTAAATAATAATACGTCTTTTAACGTGCACCTTTTTCCTGTTATAACATAATTAAAACTGTATGAAATTTAAAACTGTAAATATCTGTTTTACAATCATCTTAGTTGACGGTTTTTAAGTGAAAACTTTCCAAGATTTCCAAGACCTTTTTTAAAAACTTTTGACTTTTAAGAAAAATATTTATATGGAGTGTGCCAGACTTTTTTGTTTTCAAAAATCCCTTCATTTAAAAATTTGAGTTTTTCCATTATTTCTTAGTTAACATGGTGTGTGATCACCCAACACACATCTTTCATCATGAAAGTTACACACATTCGCAAGTCAGTATCACTACTGAACCCGCTAGTGACTTCGGAGCGACTTTTCCTGCCACCCGGATAGAAGTACGACCAATTCTACCCTGAGAATGAGTGGATGTACGTGACATCCGACCCACAATCTCGAAATCACTTCTTCGTGTTCGTATGAGGACAGAGATCTCATCCTGTCCCCACCCCAGTCTCATGCGCTTCGTGCTACTCCAAATTTCGCACAGACACCTGGAACGACGAACTGCCCTTATAGCCACCAGATCGTCTAGTGCCCTTAGGATGCATCACTACCCCTCATGGGCGTCTTGATGATCCCGTACTCACAGTGCATGCACAAACCATGTTTTCTTATATTGCCATGTAATCTGTGGTGCCATTAGTCCAACGGCCCCGACTCTCAACTCAACCCGCAGCTGTTTGTCTTGACTAGTCCGTCGACTTGTCATGTCGCACTGCCGCTAGTTGACTGAGCATGTCGGTCCTATCTTGGTACCATGGCCAAACAATTCACTTATTAAGTTTTATAGCACATATATCATGTTCATTTACGAGCTCCTGCTCGTGCCAACTGGCCTTGGGCCCACTGTACGAGATTTTCAAAATCGGGCATTTAGCCCCCAAGTTCCAAAACCGAGGCCCCTGGCCTATCAGAGCTATTCGAGCTCCCGTCGAGAAGTTCTCCCAAATTGTTTAAGTATTGTCACACAGTCAGGGGAGAGATCTTCCGACAAAAATAGGTTTTTACTGTCCATCATACCGACTGTTATAAGGACATCTCCGTTCATAACCAATGAACGGGTTTTCAACTTCCTTCGAGGAAGTCTTATCATACCAACCGTGTATGATCTACTTATAACCAGTAAGTAGTTTTTCTGCATAACTTTCACATCACTTTCTCTAAGTAGTGATGATTAAAATACCACTAAACAGTGGGTTTTTATATCGAGGCACTTATCATCCCCAACTGGGTATGATGTTAGTAAATTCACTCACAACCGGTAAGTGGTTTTTAACTTTAATTTGTGCTCATCATCCCAACCGGGTATGACGTTAGTAAACCCACTCACAACCGGTAAGTGGTTTTTAACTTTAAACTGTGCTCATCATCCCAACTAGGTATGATGTGAATAACCCACTCATCCGTTAATGCCGTGATTTCCACTAGACTGGTTCTTTGTATTCACGCGAGCTTGTCCTTGCTGGCGTTCCTGGTATTTAACGTTCCGGTGAAGGCACGACAGTCCGAGCTTTCGATCTAGGCAGATAGGTCTCATCCCGAGGTTCATCCTAAAATCAAGTATTGTATCAATTGATGTGGAATTGGATTAGAATTTCGTGATTGAAATTCGGTCGATTCTCTCTCTAGCACCGATCAAAAATTATAAAGGGGAGCCGAATTGGCTTACCTTTCGGTCGTGGAAAGGCTAAGGAAATGTTGGGAGGGCTTAGTTTAGCCTGAGGAGGGCTTGAAATGGCCAATTCCAGCTTGGCTGAAATAGAGCAGTTTCGGTCCACCGGAGTTGCTTCACTATTTCATCATGTCGACGCTTCTCCAACGGTTCTCGGATTGACTGTAGTTTGCTATCAGATAGCGTCTTCTACCCGATTCTAAAGAGTCCAACTTTTGTTCAAGTCGAAGCTCTGGTTCGAGATTTACTAGGAAATGAAGCAGTAGAGAGAGAAAGAAGTGTTCATGTGTGAGGAGAATGAAATGGGGATGACCTTTTTATATAGTTGTAAAACTCGTGTATTAAATAGGCGAGATTTATTATTAGTATTAATATTGCCATAAATTATTAGTATTAATTCCAATAATTTAATTTCGGTATTAATTCCAATAATTTAATTTCGGTAATAAATTATTTGTATTAATTCTAATAATTTAATTTAGGTATTAAATTATTGGTATTAATTTTAATAATTAAATATATATTAATTGATGGCTATTTATGATAAGCCGTTCGTATAAAAATTTTTAACCGAAATTTCAGGTTATAAAAAATCACACTTCCTAGGAGGTCACCTATCCTCACACTACTCTAAGATAAGTACACTTAACTTTAAATTTCTTATGTAATCTAGTTCACCTGAACCAATTTGGTTTTTGTTTTCTATTTTATCTTAAATTTCTTTTCCAATGTTGAATAAATTATTTGGATCAACCGAAAATTGTAAATTTTCATATTGTTTATTTCCAAATGTAAACCGGTTTGGTTTTTCTTATTCGGTTTGACCGGTTCTTTTCCCGATTTTCCTTAACTCAAATGTGCGGGGTTTACATAAAACCTAAACCGATTAGGTGCAAGATAGTATGATAATTACAAAATCATTCTTATTAAACGTAATACTTTTAGTATTATCACATCTGTCCAAAAATTGGCCTAGATCGAATTGATATATAAGACCGTTGATTTTAAAAAAAATAATTTTGAATATAAAATATATGAAAAAACACGTGGGCAGGAGGAGACGATCCCTCCTCTATAGTCAATCTTAGGCCGTTTGAATTGACATTCCCCTTTTCTCGAATTGATATTCGAGTCAATGTTATGCTTACGGCATGTGCTACAGTCACAGTCAAACTCTGATTGAAGCTTCTCTTGTTTTGGTTTTATAAGAA
Organism: Trapa incisa; assembly: GCA_030064435.1. Classification (NCBI taxonomy): domain Eukaryota; kingdom Viridiplantae; phylum Streptophyta; class Magnoliopsida; order Myrtales; family Lythraceae; genus Trapa; species Trapa incisa. Next base: position 14,845,509 of record CM057780.1, on the reverse strand, counting down.
GAAAATATGTACAAGAACAAAAGAGATAGAGCATAGGCTAATTCCTACTAACATGAAGCAAAATTAGGAAGTAATCCTTATGGAATTTTCTCTCATGAACCTAGTGAGTGCCACGTCAAAAGTCATTGGGCACCCAATTTCCTGAAAGATAATGGTGAAATCAAAATAAGAGTTATTGCACTCAATATATATGGTTTAGAATTTGATCTAGACATATATAAATATCATAGTCTGTTCTTGAGTGGTTAGGATTTCCCTCTGAATTTATCTTATATTGATTTTAACAATATGTTTGTTTGGATTTAAACTCGGCCTAAAAATTAAATAATAAAAAAAACGGATGAAAAATTGGAAATGTGGCTAGAAAAAAATTAATAAGTTAATTTTTTTATTAAAGTTAAAGTCACATTCAGTCCAATTTAAATATAAAATATTTTCAAATGACAAATTGAGTCACACAATAAAATAGTGAACTAAAATAAGAGTAACTACGTGGCCTTGTTTATGGCCCTGGATGACCATGGCCTTGTTCCAATCTACCATACTCAATCCCAAATCGATATTTTCAACCAAAAGAATCATAAAAGGTATGAATCATGCGAATATAAAAACCAAACTTACATTTGAAGTACATTAAAATTAGAAAAATGTATGAAGTAGGGTAAAAAAATGCAAGACACACATGGGTAGTGGAATGTAGAATTCTTATAGATCCTTATTAAATAACACATTACATATTCAAAACAAGTTGAATAATTTAAGTACTTGTATTGTTACTTGGGGACAATAAAAAGGAAATTAAAGCTATGTACTTAATACCCTATTAAGTACTTGGAAGATTAAAGAAGATAAAGTTACATAGACCCCTTGCCTACATATGAGACCAACACGGATGGGATTGAAACTCAAAAGAAGACTTAAAAGACTTTGAACATAGCTAACATAACCTTCTCTAAGTCGAGACAAATGAGGGATCATTACCAAAAAAAACTAAATATGTAAAGAGTATGATATATACTGTCTGTCACATTCTCACCCGATTTGGTCGGAGTTCGGTGATCAACCCAACACCATTCCATGCATCATCATAGTATTCCTACCTTGATAATACCAGGAAAGTAAAGTCTTGCCTACGTTCATTTCCTTACGATAAGTTCGGGAAAGGAAACGTACCTTGAGGTCCTGAGCTTTTCCTTGGAGTGTTATGTTTCCTTGGTCCTTATCCTTTTCGAGGTTTCTAAAAGTGTGAGAGGAGTGGAATGAGTATATACATATATACTAGTACGCCCCTACTCGGTTTGGTCGGATTCTCGTAAACAACTTGTCGTTATCTTGGTTTAAGAGGGGTTTTCCCCTTCTTTTAATTAAGAGCAATCAGACGTAAATCAAACCTTGTTCCATATAATAACATAAATCAATAAATATGTAAGCTTAAGAGTGACATTAAGCATACCTGATAGATGATACATCCTGGTATTTTTTTTGTCATATTTTTTCTACTCCTGAAAAATGATATAAAAGAGGGGGTGAGTTCTGCAATTCAGTAAGTGGGGGTTGGAAGTTAATTTTCAAAACAAATAGTTTTAACAAAATTGTGTCAGGGTTGTTGTTTTCTTTGAAAGGAACTTTTCCTCATGTTCTGGTTTTCAAAATATTTTCCCTCATTTCCACATTAGGTGTGCTTAACAGACAACACACACCTTTCATAAAGAAGGGAACACACATCCACATGTGCAACCCTTCCACTGCACCCACTTGTGGCTCGAAGCGTCTTTACTGGCCACCAAGATAGAAGTCCATCCACTTCTACCTTGGGTCTGAGTGGATGTTCATGACATCCGACCCTCAGACCCGAATGCCACTCTGTGTTCGTATGAGGATAGAGACCTCATCCCAACCTCACCCCGGTCTCATACACAAGAAGCTACTCCGAGCTTCCCGACTGCTGGCACGACAAACTACCCTTATCTTCACCATGTCGTCCAGTAGCCCTTAGGACCCATCACTACCCCTCTTAGGCATTTTGATGGTCCTCTACCTCAAGTGCATGCACAAAACAATAGTTTTCACATAGCCATTTATCTTTAGTGCCACTATTTTAATAGCCTCGACCCTCAACCCGACCTTTAGCTGTTTGTCTAGGCCGGTCAGTTGACCTGGCCCTAACACACTGCCGCCAGTCCATCGAGTACTGTAGGTCCTGACTTGATACCATGGCGAAATTACACATGTTCATTATAGATTTCATGACTTTTCCATTTCAAGTTTGTTTACGAGCTCTTGCTCGTGCCCACTGGCCTTAGGCCCACTGCACGTGATTTTCCAAAATTGGGCATTTAGCCCCACAAGTTCAAAAATTGAGGCCTCTGGCCTATCTGAGCCGTTCTAGCTCCTAGCAAGAATGTCTCCCAAATGGTTTAAGAATTGACACACAATCAGGGGAGAACAGTTCTGACAAAAATGTATTTTCACTTCATCTCACCAACCAGGTGTGATGATACCTCTGCTTAGAACTAGTAAGCAAGTTTCTTCTTCCTTCAAGGAAGTACAACATACTAACTGGGTGTGATTTCCTCTACTTATAATAGATAAGTAGGTTTTAGCTTAATTCGCCTATCACTCCAACCGAGTGTGATGTTAAAGTTCCATTCACAAGTGGTTTTTTGTTTCTAAAGTGCTTACTATCCCAACCGGGTATGATGTAAATAAGCCCACTCACCCGATAACCGTGACGTATTCGCCGTTAGTCGATTTTCCAAGTGTATGCGAGCTTGCTCTTGCTTGCATTCCGGTTACACTTGTCCCTACACAATTTCGGCAGCCTTATCACTTATGGATTGGCATAAAAGCCTAAGCTCACAAATTATCGATAAATTGCACTTAGATCCATAAAATTTATTTTTCTTAACTTTAGGTCCCTAATGTCAAAATTTGCCCAATTTGAGTCTAATAGTTTCCAAAATTCACTTTTGAGTCCTCATTTTACTAAAAATTGTATAAGGGGCTCAATTTTTCCAAATTTCCAATTTGGTCCACAACTTTTAAAAAATTACCATTTTACCCCTACTTTCCAAAAATGGCAATTTGACCCTAAATTTTTTTAAAAATTGACCAATTGGTCCTTAAACATCTTTTTCATTGCCAATTGGCCTTCAATTTTATGAAATTGCAAAGAAATCCCTCAATTTTTTTGAAATTCCCAATTTTTCCCAAAAAATTTCCCCCAATTAGGCATGTCAATAGCTCGGGTCAGGGCGGGTTTTGGCAGACCCGCACCTGACTCGAGCTTGGGTCTAACGGACCCGCGCCTAAATGGACCCGAGACTCGGGTCCAGACCCGACCCGCCTAGACCTAAGACTCGCCTGAACCCGAGGCTCGGGTCCATTTTTTTTTTAAATGTATTTTTGTAATATATATTTTTGACTAGCAATAAAAAATTACAAATTATTGCAATATTGTACATTTATTATATTATTTTTCATTTAAAAGATTTTTTTATATAATTGGCCAAAAACTTATATCGTATAAATAAAATTTAGTCAAAAAAATAAAAAATAAATACAAATATAAGAGAAAAGTTCGCTATGAGATAAATGAAAGTTTCAAAAATAGTTTTTATATTTATATTATGATATATTTCAATAATGGTGCAATATGCTCACCATTTTCTTCATTATTACAAATAAAAAATAGTACACATCAAATTTAAACGATTATCTTTCGCTGAAAGATACATACTTAATTTAATTAAAAGATCGTTCATATTAAAGGTTAATAAAAATTAAATATTGTTTATTTAGTGCAATTTTTAAATCAAATTGGCATGAGTTCCGCATTTTCACCTCATTCATAATACCTGTTATAATTAAAGTTAATAAAAAGTAACTTAATATGCTTAAAATATTTAATCATTATAAAATTCAACCAAATTATACTAAATACATACAAATGTCATAAAACACAATAAAAATACAATTAAATACCACTTGGTCCTGCTTGATCATCATCAGCAACACACATCATTTGGACAAAAAAATCTTCATCCGGATCGTAATCAATCTCATTAATATTAGCATTTGCTGAAAAATTTAACAAATAAAATGAATTATAATAATAGAACATATCGACATAAATTTAGAAAAGTACAATACTAAGCAAATAACATACCGGGTGCCTTTGCTCTTATCCAACTTTGTGCACAAATAAGTGCTTCAACTACTTCATCGCCAAGTCGACTATGAGATGAACTGATAATGCGACCACCGAAACTAAATGTTGATTCTAAAGCAATAGTTGTAACCGGAATAACCAATATATCCTTAGCCATTATTGATAATATTGGATATCGAGTAACATTATTTTTCCACCAATAAAGTATGTTGAAGCCATCTGTATTATGGATCACATCCTCATCCAAATATAAGTCCAACTCAGACTTTTCTTTCTTTAGCTTCTTCTTTTTCTTATCATGCTCAAATTTGATAAAAGGATCAAATATATTTATTTGCTCCAAGTTACCTTCACTACTTGTGCATATAGCATCATCCTCAAATACTTGACCAGTGTATTGTTCTACAATATTGGTATATTCAGCAAACAACATCTTGAATATATTCACTATTTGTGCTTATTTCTTGATCTGTCATTTCCTTTAATTGTTTATCAAAACAATATGTCAAACCATCCACCTTCCATCGTGGATCAAGAATTGTTGTAATTCCTAATATAACACTGACTTTCCACCAATATTTCTCAACTTTTTTCATCATTTCAGCAGTCATGACCTCAATACAGTATATACCACAATACATCAATCCACTAATAGCAGCTTTGATCGAACAAACAATAGGCATGTATGAATTAGTGGTGGGATAATTTCTACCATAAAATATATTGGTGGTGTCGTTGAACACACTCAGCTTGCTAGTAATCTCATTTACCAATGACCAATCTAATTCACTAGGTAAATATTTATACTATGTATCATGCAATTTCATACGAGAAAAAAATACCTTTGTACTCTAATGCTACCTGTAACATCTTATAAGTTAAGTTCCAACGGGTCTTAGAATCAAGAGCAAGCTTTTTACCCAATTCAATATGTAGTTGACGAGCAGTTTCCTCAAATTTCTCTCACTTCTTTGGTGTACTAGTCTAATATAATACGCTTTCGCTTATATTCTCAATGCTTTCTGCAATTGTTTCAAATTCTACTTTTACAATTATATCCAGAATGTGTGCACAACACCGCATATGTAATATCTGTCCTCCCAACATCATTAAATTCAAAGGCAGCTTTTCAGTCAAAAGTTGTATCATACTATCATTTATAGAACAGTTATCCAAAGTGATAGTAGACAGTTTGGAATCAATATTCCAATCAATAAGGGTAGTTGATATTTTTTCACACAATACCTCACTTGTGTGTGGACACGGTATATGAAATAACCTATAACAAAAGAAATACAAAAAAAATAATAAATCAATTGTACCAAACAAATACTGAAAAAAATACAAATATACATTATTGTATGACTCATTACCTTAATATACAATTTTGTAATGTCCAATCATTATCAATGTAATGACCGCTTATCACAATATAACCCTTTTTCTATGTCTCTGAAGTCCACATGTCACTAGTGATTGCAATCCGACTATTCAACTTCTCCAAAATCTCTTGTAATGCCTTCTTTTCAACTACATATAATTTAATACAATCATTTCTAATTGTATTACGCGACATGATCTTGAATTGTGGTTGTAAATTCCCCACAAACTCTCTAAACCCATAATGCTCTATCGTGTTAATCGGATATCCATGTAGTATAAGCATTTATGCAAGTGATGAACAACATTTCTGTTGATAAAAAATACTATCTCTAATACGGTCATTCTCCAATTGTAAACTTCCATCAGCATATCTCATAAAATGTTGACAAATATCGAGTATTGTCCTTTTTGAACATTTTCCCATATGTTTCCTCAAATGACTTGTACCTTATTTACCATCTCTGACATACAAGTTTCCACAATAGTTGTATTTTTCTTTTAATCTTCCATCAACTATAACTCTAGTATAATGGTCCCAAACAGTAGAAGTAAATCTGCCCGATTGAGAATTTTAGATTTTAGTACTAGGACTACCAAATAAATATTTGGTACCTATAACAACTATAGATGTAGATCCAACCGCTGATTGCGATTGCACATTAGTCTTAGTCGGTGTTGGCTTATTACCTATAATAGCTATAGATGTAGATCTAATCGCTGATTGTGATTGCACATTAGTCTTAGTTAGTGTTGGCTTATTACCATCTGCCATAGTGTATTACTGTACAAAGCAATAATAAATATAATTACAAATAAAAAAGAAAAATACAATTTACAAATAAATAAAATTATAAGTTAAAGGCAAACTCTCTAAACTATTATTTAGTTCAAATTTAATATTTTCTCTTTAAAGGAATCAATTAAGAATTTCCATAGTTGTATAGTTATTTTCTTAATATTCGCTCTCTAGTTGATTCTGACACTTTTTATATATTAAAAAGATAGTGTATTCCAAAATTGTAGCTCCATAAACATATAGAAATTTTTAAAATTGTAAAAGATAACTCTATATATACACTTACATAAGCCTACCCAAAATAAAATAAATTTCCAAAACTTTACAAAACAATATAAAAAGATTCACGCACTTCTATACTAAATAAGTTAAGCTTAAAAGGATAATAAACTAAATAAGTAAAATGACTTATAAGAGAACAAGCAACACATCAACAGAGATGTGGAGTAATAGGATACGAAACCCTACAGAGATGGCAGCGGTGGCAGATAGGGCAACATGAGGGCTGCGACAACTGGGTGGGTCAGTCTCTGCTAGGGTTATTTGTGGAAGTGCAACTTAAATATGCAGATTCAAGTACTATTTTTTATTTTTCTTTCACTGTAGGGAGATATTTAGATTGAGATAACCTTTCAGGTCCATTTAGACTCGAGGCTTGGGTCCAACCAGCAAGACCCGAGCCAGCATGAACTAAACATCGGGTCCAGCCAGTGGGACTCGAGGCTCGAGTCTCGAGTCCAATCTATAAACCCAAACCCAGGGCGGAACCGAGGTTCCTCGGGTCTACTCGGGTTGGGTAGGGATCCAAGGCTTAGGTCTTGAGTCCCATTGACATGCTTACCCCCAATTTCCCCGTTTCAAACCGTCCAAATTTGATTTCTTCAAATTGGCCATCCAATCAGGGTTATTTGCTTCAATTGGATGTATAAACCAGTTCCTACACTTCCATAAGATTCAATTGAGCTTTGAATCGCTTGAATTGAGGTTGGAACGAGCTCAAAAAGAGCTTCACTGAAAAACTGTACATAGAGAGAGAAAGCTTCGAAAGCTTACAATAGGGTGTGCAGTGGTTCGAGCTCTCTATCTAGCAGGTAGCTCTCATCTTGAGGTTACTCCTAGGATCAAGAATCGCTACAATTAACATCGAATTGAGGGAGAATTCTATCAGTGAAATTTTGCACTTTCTCTCTCTAACTCCGACCAGAAATGACAGAGGAGGCCAAATTGGCTTACCTTTCAACTCTGTTGCAGTCGCGTGAGGGCCATGGGGGTGTCTGGAGGCTTGGTTTGGCTAAAGGAGGGCTGAATTTGGCTGAGCTGAGCTCGGCCAAAATAGGGCAGCTTTAGTCCTTTGGAGCTGCTTTAATATTTGATTCCACTAGTGCTTTTACGGCAGTCCTCGGGTCAAACGGAGGTTGTTGTTCGGCAGCTGACTTCCCCCGAAGTCTAAAGAACCCAACCTCATCTTCTACGGCTGTGAAAAATGCCTATATTGAAGCTCTGGTTCGATCTTCGCCAAAAATTGGAGCAGTTGAGAGAGAATGGAGATTTGAGGTGTGTGGAGGATGAATGGAGAGTAGCTCTTTATGTAGGGAGCTCGAGGACCCTTTGCTCGACAACTTTCCTTCTTGATCGAGCTTATCCTCATCTTGAAATGGCCTAATCGGAGCAATTAAAGCTTCACTGGAATTATCCATTTTTTAATTGAATGAATAGTGTTGTCATCTGAAAGAAGAAGATGACATGTTCCGAACCAGACCGGACCGGTCCGACCGGATTCAATGCATAAATTGGCCAGTTCAGGCCCAATTCGATCAATTTTCTCAAAATTAAAAATTTCTAAATTCATCTAATTTCTTTCTCTATCTAATGTGGCTTTAATTCCCAAATTTGAATATTTTAAGCCTACTAGAAAAATGAATTTAACAACTAGTTCAAACCAGTTCAAGTCCGATTCACCTGAAATGGTCTGGTTTTCTCTTCCAATTCGTCCCAAGGTCCTTTTCCATGATTTTTATGACTCTTTGAGTCACTTGGTGTTTGTCGATTTCTCATTTCGCCCTTTCTCTATCGATTAAGGTTCATGAATTGGTTTAGTTTTCTCTCTTGTTTTGATCAATTCTTTGCCTAGTTTTCTTATATTTAAAGGACAGGATTTACAACTCTCCCCTCCTTTTATGGGTTTTCTCCCCCAAAACATAGTCATCCATCATTTGCATTAGAAGTGACTTTCCTTGATGTCCTCCTAGGGTTTGCTCGGTATGCTATCTCTTTGGATACTCCTTTCATCTAGTCCATTCACTTCCATGGAGTGTATCATGACTAGTCATGTTCAATTTACCTATCCCATGTTACTTCCTTATGTCTCCTTCTTACTCCACTCAGGGTACGACTCTTCTTCTTAAGTGTTTTTATTTGTGTCATTGGGTTAGATATTCCATATACATTCGATCGTCCCTATTTTCCTTTCATTTCCTAGATTATTGATGCTTTTCATTTAGTATCCTTTATGACTCTTCGTCCTTAATCCCGTGGATTTTGACATACTTTCTTTCTTATCATATTTTGGTACTTCCTCCATTTTGATTTAGCATAATTCTAGTTCCATTTCTTAGGTTTGACAATTGGACTCCGTCCTACTTGGGCCACCTTTGTTAGAACTGTTGGCACTGCATGTTTCTTACAGCGTGATCTGTTCCAGAATTATCCTTACCCAATATGGTCTCCAAAGTGTATATCCTTGATAACAGTTTATGCCCTTTGCATCTGTTCAGATGTGATAGATCTTTGTTCCTTCCTACTACTCAATAGTGTTTTCCAACTACTTCCTATATTGTCCAATTTTCATTTAATTTTCTTAATATCAAAATCGTGTCGGTTCCTTGTATCTACCCATTCTTTACCAACTTTCCTATGATTTCCCCTAGTTCCAACCGTTGGTTTTCTAGCTTATCGACACATTGAGATTCTTTCTCACTCACGTCCTTCCTCATTTACACTGGCATATTTTTCTCAAGTCTTTCCTTTCCTTCGTCCTTTCTTGCTTACTTATGACCATTCCCCATTTCTCACCCGAGTTGACCCTTTTTCCAGTCTACATAATGTTCACTTGTCTTGGAGGAGGTCTCCCCTTTTAAGGTTTCCTTTCTCTACTATGTCCTTCTAGGTAAAGTCTTCCACTTTTAAGACTATACCCTCGAACTTCTTACTTATTCCTTGAAGGTCTCTTCCCCTTACTTCCTACACTTCCTTTATTTTGGGACATGTGCCCATTTTGTATTCCTTCGTTGTCTTTAGATTCAATTTCATCCCTTATCCCATATCAAATGCACTTTTAGTTTTCAGGTCATATTTTGTGTATTCCACACTATGCCCAACCATCATCCTTTAAGCTCCATTAAGTGAACATAGACCACAACAAGTTTTGATGTATGTGGTCATTTCCTCATCCACTTCTTAATTTGAGGCCTATTTCTCCCAAGATTTCTCAATTAGTCCTTCCTCTATGTCCTTATTATGGGCAATCCACCCTTTTTTTTACTTATACGACATCTTTCGAGGCTATCTCCTTCTCTACCCGTTCCTTGAGTTTTAAATTACTCCTTGGGTTCTGGGTAAACTTCCTTTGTAACTAGTCTTTTATTCCCAACTTGCATTCTTTTTGAAACTTTTCTCCTCTATCCCCTTTAGTTGGGTTCATTACATCTTCGTTGGAATATGTATGCCTCGTTTGAGCTCCTTTCCTTAGTAAGCTTCTTCCTCTTTTTCCTAGATTTCATCTTACCTTCGTCATGTTGGTTATCTATCTTTAAGTTGACCTCTTGACATCCTTGGTGTCATCCTATCTGACTTATCCTTACTTGGGGAGTTTTGCTAGAACATCCCTTATCCTTGTCTTTACCTCAACTTGTTATTCACTACGACTTTTATTCCTATTGGTGATGGGTTCTCGGTCTTTTTCCTTTCGAGGTTGCTCCATCCCCTTTTGAAAGCATCCCTTTTATGGCTTGGGTTTGGTCGTCGATTCGTTCTCGACCATTTATTTCTTCAAGAATTTCTTCATTCTACCTTTCCAATATTTTGACCTTTACATCTTTCCCTTCCTTGCTGGTATCAAATTTACGGTCTTCTAGAGGGAATTCATTAATTACCTCATCTCCACTATTCTCCTTGTTTAGTTATCTTGGAACAATTGTCCCTTTTTCGGTGTAGTCCTTACTATTTTTCAGTCCTTTCTAGGGCATCATTTATTTTCTTTGATCATTTCAATTTTTCTCATTGTCTCCCACTTGACTACTCTTCTTTATCCAAAGTATATCACACCTGTCATTGAGGGACATCCTTAACTACTTATGCCCCTTTTTGGTTTTCTTATTTCGGGTTATGTCTCTTATGGTCCGCCCTTTAATTCCCTTAGCTTGGATATTTTCTTCTTGTGGTCTCACTTTTCACCTTCATCATTTTTCTTAGAGACTTCCGTCCTGGAATTTCTGCGTTCAACCTCCCTAATGCTCCTTGTGGGCTTTTCTTTCTTTCCTTTTGTACACACTTCCAATGTTGGTATGGTTATTTGCCCTTTCTTCCTTTCCGTCCTCTAATTTCCTTTTTGTTCCTTATCCTTCATTCGAGGAGTTCTTGATTGTCGGTGGGTTCCTAGCACTTTACGTTATGTCCATCTACCTATCAAGGGTACTTATACATTCCTCTAGAGTCCTCTTTCCTAACACCTTTCTTTTCCCCTTCCCTCTTACCATGTCCTTTCCTAAACTTGTTTGAAGAGGTTTTCTGCGTTCACCCTTTTTAGGGGTTCTTGTACCTTATCTCTCCTCTTGATTATCTCTCATACTATTGGTTCTTCTTGGAGGCAACCTAACTCCTCTTGGTTTCCTATCTCTTGTATGGGGCTTCTCTTAATCCCTTGTGGTCCTTAGGCTTTCCTCCACTCTTCCTACATCTTTTAATGTTGCCTTCCCTCTTTCCCAGATTCATCCCATTCTTTGACTCTTCTCTTATACTAGACCCCTTATGGTCATACTCTTTCCCTTCTACCTTTGGTTAGGGTATATCCTTTCTGGTAACTCTCTTTCTAGGTAGACTCTTGGAACTTCCTTCCTAGTCTTTTGTCCTATTTCTTTGTTACTTGAAGTTTCCTAGTTCTTGTGGGGGAACTATTTGGGCTATCTTAGGGATAGTCTTCCTCCTTAGGTGGCCTTCTCTCCCTCTACTACCCCAATCATGATGGTTATACTTCCAAGCTATTAGTTGTACTTGTCATTATCAGGAAGATTAACTTTTAATTAAGGAAAACTGAACTTTTATTCATTCAAAGAGATAGTTTCTTGCCGTACTCGGCTTATTATAGGAATTAACTACTTCCTAGTCTCTTGGAGTCATAGACTGGAGATTAGCCTCCGAATGGTTTCGGGATTCATGGTCCAAGGGTTCTGATGAACTCATTGATGTTCATCCATACTCCTGTTAGGCTTCTCTAATAGGGCAAACTTCATGAATTGCCTCGAGTCCGTACCTTCTTAACACCTCATCCATTGGGAAGGATTGAAGTTGGATTGAGCTGGTGGGGGTACTTGGTGGATTTCATAAAGGTGGTGTGGGCATCCCAATAGTTGTCCCAGGCCTCATTCTTAGTTGAAGTCCTTTTTGGCGGTTGTGGGGCTGGAGGGGTGTCGGGCTCATTGGAGGAGAGATAGGTTCTTCTTGCCTTGGAGGAGGATATGCGATGCCTTCTGGCTCTAATAGGGCTCCAACAAGTTTCCTATAGTCTTCGACCATATCCTTGATCACTCTCTTTTCACCCTCCAAGAACCGTTGGATGGCTGCATCTCTAGAGGTAAGCGTCTTTTTCACGATCTCATGTGGGGGTTTGGTTCGCACGGCGAACTTCCAAGGAACTCTACTTCTTACAGGGTAGTTAAGTTTTTGTTAGTGTCAGGGCATAGTATTGATAATGCTATCAAGGGAACATGACTCTAATACCACTCAAGTTGTTATGCCCTAAACTGGTTTAGTTGAATCTCCATGATCAATCCGCTTCTCTCTTGGTTTAAGAGGGGTTTTCCCCTTCTTTTAATCAAGAGGAGCCAAGCGTAATTCAAACCTTATTCCCTGGAATAGCATAAATCAATAAACATGCAAGCTTAAGAGTGATATTAAGTATACCTGACAGAGAATACATCTTGGTGTTTTCTTTTGTAATGTTTTTCCTACTCCTAAAAAGGGATATAAATGAGGGGGTGAGTTCTACAACTCAGTGAGTAGGGGTTAGAAGTGAATTTTCAAAATAAATAGTTTTAACTAAATTGTGTTAGGGTTGTTGTTTTCTTTTATAGGAAGTTTTCCTCATTTTCCAGTTTTTAAAACCCTTTTTCTCATTTCCACATTAGATGTGTTTAATAGATAACACACGCCCTTCATCAGGATGGGAACACACATTCGCAGGTGCAGCCTGTCCACTGCACCCACTTGTGGATCGGAACGTCTTTACCGGTCACCATGATAGAATGTAGAGCCCGTCCCTTTATAGCTATTAAAACCGGGAAAAGAACCGGTCGTTTCAAAAGATAAAATCAAGTCAGTTCACAAACCACAACCGATAAGGAAATGGTAAATTGGGAAATTTACAAACACCAAGTGACTCAAGCAGTCATAAAAATCATGGAAAAGGACCGTGGGATGAATTGGAAGAGAAAACCAGACCGGTTCAAGTGAACGAGACATGAACCAGTTTGAACCGGATTGAACAATCATTGAACTGGTTGCTAAATTCATTTTTCTAGTTGGCTTAAAATATTCAAATTGGAGAATTGAAACCACCATTGGATAGAGAATGAATTTATAAATTTTAATTTTGAGAAAATTGGTCCAATTGGGCATGAACCGACCTGTTTAAGCATTGAACCCGATCGGAACGGTCTGGTCCTGTTCGGAACAGTGGTGTCTTCTTCCCTCAGATGATGACATTGTTCATTCAATGCATGAACGGACAGCGTCGGTGAGGATAAGCATGACCAAACTGTGAAACAGTCGGGCAGAGAGTCCTCAAGCTCCCTATATAAAGAGCCCCTCTTCATTCATCCTCCTCACACATGGAATCTCCATTCTCTCTCAACTACTCCATTTTTGGGTGAAAATTGAACTAGAGCTCCGACTTGGGCAGTTTTCTAAACCTCAAAAGGCAAGGTCGGATTCTTTATACTTTGGGGCAAGTCAACTATCTGATAGTAACCTTCGTTCGATCTGAGGATCGCCGGAGAAGGACCGGTGGAATCAAACAATGAAGCAGCTCCAACGGACTAAAGCTGCCCTGTTTCGACCGAGCTGAAATCAGTCAAATTCAGCCCTCCTCCAGCCAAACCAAGCCCTCCTAACATCCCCACAGCCTTCATACAACCTCAACTGATATGAAAGGTAAGCCAATTCGGCCATTCTCAATCGTTGTAGGTCGAAGTTAGAGAGAGAAACTACAAAATTTCACTAACAAAATTCTCCCTCGATTCGAGGTCAATTGTAGGAATTCTTGATCCTAGAAGTTACCTCAGGAATAGAGCTACCTTTCCTAATAGAGAGCTCAGGCTGTCGCACCTCCGATGGTAGGCTTTCGAAGCTTTCTCTCTCTATACACAATTTTCCGGCAAAGCTCTGTTTGAGCTTAATTCGGACCCAAATGACGCGGTTCAAAGCTCAATTGAGTTGTATGAAAGAGTAGGAACTAATCCATACCTTCAATTAGAGCAATTAATCCCGATTGAATGGCCAATTTGAAGAAATCAAATTCCATCAGTTTGAAGGGGAGAAATTGGGAGAAAATATTGGGGATTTCATCAAATTGAAGGACCTCTTTGCAATTTCCCAAAATTGAAGGCCAATTGGCCATGGAAAAGATGTTGAGGGTCCAATTGGTCAATTTTTGGAACAATTGGGGTCAAATTTCCATTATTGGAAAATCAGGGCAAAATGGTGACTTTTGAAAAGTTGGGGGACCAAATTGGAAATTTGGAAAACTTGAACCCCTTATACAATTTTGAGTAAAATAATGATTTAAAAGGAATTTTGGAAATTTTGGGATTCAAATTGGGCAATGGTTGGCATTGGGGACCTAAAGTTAAGAAAAATAAACTTTAGGGACCTAAATGCAATTTATCGATAATTTCTGAACATAGGCGTTTATGCCAAACACTAAGTGAAAGGGCTGCCCAAATTGTATATGGACAAGTGTGATCGAAAACCAGCAAGAGAAATATCGCATCGACATGGAAAACCAACCGAGGACGAACATGTCACGGTTAGCGGGTGAATGGGCTTATTCACATCATACCCGGTTGGGATGATAAGCATTTTAGAAATGAAAAACCACTTATATGTGGAATTTTGATATTATACTCAGTCGGGGGTGATGGGCAAACGAAGTTAAAACCTACTTATTGGTTGTAAGTAGAGAAAATCATACTCGATGGGTATGATGGACTTCCTTGAAGATAGGAGAAACCCGCTTGCCGGTTGTAAGTGGAGGTATCATAATACCTGGTTGGTGTGATGAAGTGAAATTTATATTTTTGTCAAAGTGTTCTCCCCTGATTGTGTGCCAATGCTTAAACTCTTTGGGAAACCTTCTTGACAGGAGCTAGATTAGCTTAGATAGGCTAGAGGCCTCGGTTTTTAAACTTGTGGGGCTAAAGGCTCGGTTTTGGAAAATCACGGACAGTGGGCCCAAGGCCTATGGGCACGAGCAAGAGCTCTTAAACAAACATGTGATACGAAAGCCATGAAAATTTCTAATGAAATGAATGTGTGATTTTGTCATACCCCGACCCAGTTTGGTTAGATCCCCGTGAACAACCCGCCACTCTCCCAGTTTATTAAAGGGTTTCCCCTTATTGCAAACCTTAAAGAGTAAGGCATCCTTTAACCTGCACATTTTTCCTGGAATAGCATAATCAAAACTTCATGAAATTTAAAACTTTACATACCTGTCTTATAGGCATCTTAGTTGACAGTCTTTAAGAGTAGGCTTTCCGGGATTTCCTGAAAGGGATATAAGGGAGGGGGTGAGTACGACTACTCAGTGAATGGGTTTTTAAAGGTCTACTTTTATCTTTTAAGAAAAACATCTATATGGAGTGTGCCAGACTCCTTTCTTTTCAAAAATCCATTCATTTAAAAATTTGGGTTTTTCTATTATTTCTTAGTTACTGGTGTGTCATCACCCAACACACATCCTTCATCATGAAGGTTACACACATTCGCAAGTCAGTATCACTACTGAACCCGCTAGTGTCTTCGGAGCGACTTTTCCTACCACTCGGATAGAAGTACGACCACTTCTACCCTGGGAATGAGTGGATGTACGCGACATCCGACCCACAATCCCAAAATCACTTCTTCGTGTCCGTATGAGGACAGAGACCTCATCCTATCCCCACCCCGGTCTCATGCGCTTAGTGCTACTCCAGATTTCCCGGTTTTCCTTAACTCAAATGTGCGGGGTTTACAGATTTCGCCATGGTACCAAGATAGGACCGATAGTACTCTATGGACTGGTGGTAGTGCGTTAAGGCCAAGTTGACGGACCGGCCTAGACAAACAGTTGCAGGTCGAGTTGAGAGTCGGAGATGTTGGACCAGTAGCACCAAAGATAAATGGCTATGTGAAAAAAAACTATTATTTGTGCATGCACTTGACGTACAGGACCATCAAGATGCCCAAGAAGGGTAGTGATGGGTCTTAAGGGCTACTAGACAGCATGGTGGAGATAAGGGTAGTTTTTTGTGCCAGCAGTCGGAAAGCTCAATGTAGTTTCTTGCGCATGAAACCAAGGTGAGGTCAGGATGAGGTCTCTGTCCTCATGCGTACACGGAGTGTCACACCCCGATCCAGTTTGGTCAGATTCCCATGATCAATCTGCCACTATCCCGGTTTATTAAGGGTTTTCCCCTTCTTTTAAACTGTGAGGAGTAAGGTGTCCTTTAAACTTGTACCTTTCCTAAAATAACATTAATCAAAACTGCATAAAATTTAAACTTAACATACATGTCTTGCAGGTGTAGTTAACTGGAAATCTTTGGGTAGGTTTTCCCTTAATTACCTGAAAAAGGGGTAGAAGGGAGGGGGTGAGTTCAACGACTCATTGAATTGGTGTTTTAAAATTTTGACTTTTAGAAAATAGTTTGAATTAGAGTGTGCCAGACTCCTTATTTTCTTTAAAATATTTTATCCTCAAAATCTCAGTTTTCTTAGTCATATCTCATCATTAACCACCAATAGTGTGTTTATCAACCAACACACTCCCTTCATCAGGAATAGAACACATATTCGCAGGGCAGCACATCCACTGCACCCACTTGTGGCGTCGAAGCGACTTTATCGGCAACCTAGATAGAAGCCCATCCACTTCTACCCTGAGAATGAGTGGATGTATGCGACATCCGACCCTCAACCCTGTAAAGAAACTCTATGTTCGTATGAGGACAGAGACCTCATCATGACCCTACCTCGGTCTCATCCGCATGAAGCTACATTGAGCTTCCCTGACTGCTAGCATGACAAACTACCCTTATCTCTACCATATCGTCCATTAACCCCTAGGACGCATCACTACCCCTCTTGGGTGTCTTGAAGGTCCCATGCCTCAGTGCATGCACAAAATAACAATTTTTCTCAAAAGCCAATTAATCTTTGGTGCCACTAGTCCAATAGCCCCGACCCTCAACTCGACTTGCAGCTGTTTGTCTCGATTGGTTCGTCGACCAGTCATGTCGCACTACCACTAGTCCATCAAGTATGTCAGTCATGTCCTAGTACCATGGCCAAACATATAATTCATTTCAAATTTCGGTGGCTTAAACTCATGTTTATTTACGAGCTCCTGCTCGTGCCAACTGGCCTTGGGCCCAATGTACGAGATTTTCAAAATCGGGCATATTAGCCCCTCAGTTCCAAAATCGAGGCCTCCAACCTAACTAAGCTATTCGAACTCTCATCAATAAGGTCTCCCAAAAAGTTTAAGCAGTGGCACACAGTCAAGGGAGAGCACTTCCGACAAAAATAATCTTTCAGCTATCCATCACACCAACCGGGTGTGAAGACATCTCTGCTCATAATTGATGAAAGGGTTTTCTACTTCGTTTGAGTAAGTTCATCATACCAACCTGATCAATTTACAACCGGTAAGTAGTTTTTCCATATGTTTTTTCACATCACCCCATCCAGGTGTGATGTTAAAATCCCACATTGTAGCGAGTTTTCATTTTCGAGGTGCTTATCATCCCAACCGAGTATGATATAAAAATCCCACTCACCCGTGAATGCAATGAATTCCTCTCAACTGACTTTTTGCCTCTACGCGAGCTTGTCTTAGCTGGCATTCTTGATATTTCGTGTTCCTACACGATATGAACATCCTTGTTCATTATCCTTTGGCTCGATCGCCTTTATTCATCACAAATTAATAACATACCCAAACATATCAATTATTTCTAATTAGGTCCCTAAAGTTCTTTTTCTTTAACTTCAGGTCCCTAATGCCAATTTTCCCTCAAATTGAGTCCTGGAATTTCTAAAATTCACCTTGGTGGCTCAATTTATTCAAAATCACAAAAAGGGGTTAAAATTTCCCAATTTGGTCCCAAAATTTTCCAATATTACCATTTTGCCCCTTCTTTACAAAAATGGTAAATTTCACCACAAAATTTTCAAAAATTGACCAATTGGTCCTCCAACATCCTTTCCTTGCCCAATTGACCCTCAAATTTAGAAAATTGCACTTTAGTCCCTCGAATTTTTGAAATCCCCAAAATTTCAACCTTTCAACTTGGTCAAATTTGATTTCATCAAATTGACCGATCAAATGAGGTTAATTATTGAAATTGATGGTAGAATTAAGTTCCTATATATCCATACTATTCAATTTCACTTTTAATCGCATGAATTGACGTCGGAACGAGCTCAAATGCAGAAAAACTAAACGTAGAGAAAGAAAGCTTCGAAAGTTTACCATTGGGGGTGCGGCGGTCCGAGCGTTCAATCTAGGCAAATAGCTCTTGTCCTGAGATTTCTCCTAGAATCAAGAATCACCTCATTTCATATCTAATTGAGGGAGAATTTGGTCAGTTATGAACTGTGGGTTCTCTCTCTAGCATCGATCAGAATTCACAAAGGGGAGCCAAATTCGCTTACCTTTCCACTCTAATTAAACTGTAGAAGGGCTATGCAAGTGTTGGGAGGGCTTAGTTTGGCCTGCCAGAGCTGCTTCACTGTTCTATCACGTCGACGGTTCTCCTGTGACCCTCGAAGCAAATGGAGACTATAGTCGTGTAGATGACTTCTCCCCGAATCTAAAGAACTTGACCATGGCTTCTTTGGCATAGAAAAATGCCCATGTCAAAGCTCTAGTTCGAACTTTACCAAAAAAATGGAGCAATTGGGAGAGAGTGGAGTTTTCAAGTGTGAGGAGGATGAATGAGGAGGGTCTCTTTATATTGGAAGCTTGGGGACTTCTTGGCCGTCTGATTGTTGCCTTAATGGCTGTCATTCATTGCCTGAAACTCCCTAGCCAGAGACTTTTCAACTTTGTCAACGCTGCATTTTCTGGCGAGTGAATAGTGTTGTCATCTAAAGGAAGAAGACTACATTGTTCTGGACCGAACCGGTCCGAACCAGGTTTAATGATTAAACCGGCTAGTTTAGGCCCGATTCGACTATGTTTTTCAAAATTAAAAATTTGTAAATTCATCTAAATTCATTATCTATCCAATGATGGTCTAAATTCTCAAATTTGAATTTTCTAATCCACCTAGAAAATAATTTAGAAATCGGTTCAATAATGGTTAAACCCGGTCCAAACCGGTTCAATCCAGTTCAGATCTGGTTCATCGAAACCGATCTGGCTTTCTTTCCCAAATTTTCCTAAGGTCCTTTTTCACGGTTTTTATGACCCTTTAGGTCACTCGAGAGTTGTAAATTTTCCAGTTTTCCCATTGTTTGGTGATCGGGTTTGTGAACCAATTTAGTTTTTCTCACTCGATTTGACCAGTTCTTTTCCCGGTTTTCCTTAACTCCAAAGGGAGGGGTTTACAACTCTCCCCTCCTTTTCGGAGTTTTGTCCCCAAAACTTATTCCACATCCTTTATACTTGAATGAATCTTCATTGATATAAATTGTAATTTATCGACATACAACCTTCTCAGTCTTTTTTGTTTATCCCTTATATCACACACTTAAGATTTTCTTTTCATTCACATTGCTTACTCCTTCCATGAAGTTTATCATAACAAGGCATGTCTTGCCCATTAATCAAAATGTATATCCTTAGGTCCACTCCCTCCTCTACTTAGGGAAAGATTATTCCTATTGGGGTTCTTGCCCAAGTCTTCTGGTTTGGGAGTTCTAAAATGTTCAATCGTTCTCGTGTTTAGTTATTCTCTTGGTTGTTGAAACCCATACCTCAGTGTTCTTTCGAGCATTATGTACTTTTTTTCATGAGTCTCTATGTTATCACTTTTTTTTGTCTTATTTTGACCCTTCCCTCATCTATTATTTATGACATCTTTGGTCCAAATTTCATGTTGACCTTATTTTGCTTAACTAACTGGCTCTTCCTTAGTTGAGTCATATCCTTCCCTATGTTGTTGGGCTTGCGTGTCCCTTACAACACGACAATGCTCCATAACCCGTCTTTGATCATTAAAATTTTTAGAACACTTCCTTACTTGGTGTTCCCAACCTTCCAACCTTTCACGGATTATATAACTTCATCCCTCTTTTCATCGGGTAGTATTCCTCAACTACCTTACCGTTATCCATTCGTCCTTCATGCCTTGACAAAATGTCTTACACAACTGTGTCAGCTTTCCTTACCCACTCATCTTTTCTCAACTATTTTATTGGGTCTTTCTAGTGCAAATCATTGGATCTCCTGATGACTTACAGACACACTGGGATTCTTCCCTTCTTCTATCTTTCTTCCTTTATGGTGACGTCCTTTACTCAAGGATTTTCTTTCTCTTAAACCCACTCTTACTTGTTTGTGACCATTTCATAATTCCATTGTTTGGGGAGTTCTCCTTTAACGATTTTCCTTCTCTACTATGTCCTTCAAAGTAGAGATTTCCTCTTTACGCGCTATATGTTCGAATTTCTTACTACTTCTTTAAGGTTTCCTTCCTTTGCATTCTTACACCCTTTTGAACTAGGGCTTTTGCTCACCTTTAATCATTTTTCGACCATAATTTCTCATTTCACCTTTTACTTTCCTACTCAAGGTATCTCCGATTGTCAGGTCTTATTTTGTGCACTCACACTATACCCACTCTATTACCCTTCTTTAGAGTGTTGTCTTCACTACTTCTCGATCCTTCTTAGGGTCTCGCTTAGTCTCCTTTACCATTCTATTGTTACTAGTTGCTTCCTTCTGCTAGGTTCATCGGAAATTCCTAATTGGCATCTTTGCTCTTCCAAAACATGTAACACTTTATCATCCCAATATACCTTCAACCACTTATGGTTCTTTATGAGGTTCCTTATGTCAAGTTAAGCCTCTTAGGATCCATCTAGCGGTTCCTTAGCTTCAGAACTTCCCTTTTTAAGGTCTCACTTCCTACTTTTATCCTACTACTTAGGGACCTCCATCCTAGTTCAACCTCCTTGATGCTCCTTGGAGGCTCTTCTTTCCTTTCTTACACTTTTCTGAGATCAGTATTGTTGCTCGTTCTTTATCCTTTTTTCGAGGAGTTCCTACTGATAGATTGGTTCCTAGCACTCTATTTTATGTCCAGCCATCCACTCCTTGGGCTCTATTCAGTGAGTGTGGATCACGACCAGTTTTGATGTCATTGGTTGTTTTCTCCTTACCCACTTCAGAATTGGAGGGCTTACTTCTCCAAGGTTTTTTGGATGTTCTTTTATTTATTTCCTTATTATGGGTATCCCACCCATTCTTACTTGTCACTGCATCCTTTTATGTTATTTCTTACTTTCCCGTTCCTTGGGTTTAACTTTCTCCTTGGGTCCTCTTAGTATACTTCCCTCGGTTCTTTCAGCTCGGTGTGCACTTCATCTCCTCATCCTTCGTCACTTGGTCCATTACTTCTTAGTTGGAATGTGTATGCCTTCTCAAGGTCTTCTTCCTTGGGAAAGGTTCAGGCACTATTTGTTCCAAGACCTCTTTGTGCGGAACTCACTAAATCCTCCTTATGGCTTGCGTGTGGTTATCATTTCATTTTTTACTATTTATTACTTCAAGGATTTCCTTCATCCTTCCTTTTCACTGTTCTGGCCTTTCCACCTCTCCCTTCCTCGCTAGGTTAGTCTACAGCCTTACTTGGATGCTTTGTTTTTCCAAAGTAGATCATACATTGCAATCAAGAGACATCCTAGTAACCTCTCATCGTTCGACTTGTCTTTTATGGAGGAGGTGTTTCCTTCTTTGCTCCTAGGTGGCTTGTAGTGCTCCTTAAAGGAAAATCCCCCTTTATCTATATTATGCTATTTTTGAGTTTTCTTAAGGTCTTACCCATGATCTTCTTTTTGTGATCCTTCCTCAGGTAATTGAGGCATACAATCGTATTATTAAGGGACAGAGAAATTTTTAGGAACTCAAAATCTTATTCATTGAAGTAAGAATACAATTTTGGTTTTAACATCTCTTGAGGGGGATTGTTACAATGACGGTTTGGGGAATACTCAGTACTAAGCTTTTCTCTAGAAGGATTTTTTCCTAAGTGAGATTGGGTTCCCTAGCCGCAATTGTGGTTCTTGTAATGTTATCCCTCCGGACTTCTCTAGGAGTGGAGATGTCCTTATTGGAGGGTATCACTTAGATTCCTTGCAATGTGGGACAATTCTTTGCTATGTGTCCCACCCTCCTACACTCATAACAGATCATCTTGGGTCTTATCCTCTAAAATGTTGAGCATCTTCTAATGTAGTGTCCCCATTACCCGCATCTATAACAAGTCATCTCCATGCATGGACCTTTGAGGTTCCTCCTATACTTTAAGCATTGTGGAGCCTTTTTAAGGGATTGTTGATGGTTTGATGCCTTGCCGTCCTTGAGCCTGAATACCTTGAAGGCTTTCTTGTTGAATCCTCTTTGACCCATGGTTACTCTAAGGGTCCTTCTATACTCCTGGTTCATTTCCTCCCTTGGGATAGGGTTCTCTCTAGCTTTTGGGGTGGATAAGGTAGCGCAGGTTTATTTGGCTACTTTTCTTGGGGCCATCTGAAAATTTTAAAATTATTCCTATCAGTTACTATGTTATCTAGTCTTGATAATGTATTCAAGGAAATAGGCTATGATACCACTCAAGTTGTCACGCCCCAACCCAGTTTGGTTAGATCCCTGTGATCAACTCGCCACTCACCTCGTTTATTAAGGGTTTTCCCCTTCTTTTAAATCGTAAGGAGTAAGGCGTCCTTTAAACATATACCTTTCATGGAATAACATTAATCAAAACTACATAAAATTTAAACTTAACACACCTGTCTTATAGGTGTAGTTAATTAGAGGTCTTTGGGTAGGTTTTCCCTTGGTTACCTGAAAAGATGTATAAGGGAGGGGGTGAGTTCAACGACTTAGTGAATGGGTGTTTTACAATTTTGACTTTCAAAAAGTTTGAATTGGAGTGTGTTAAACTCCTTATTTTCTTTAAAACATTTTACCCTAAAAATCTCAGTTTTCATAGCCATATCTCATAATTAACCACCAACGGTGTGTTTATCAACTAACATACGTCATTCATCAGGAAGAGAACACACATTCACAGGGCAGCACATCCACTACTCCCACTTGTGGCGTCGGAGAGACTTTATCGGTCACCTAGATAGAAGCCCGTCCACTTCTACCCTAAGAATGAGTGGATGTACGTGATATCCAACCTTCAATCCCATAAAGAAACTCTGTGTCCGTATGAGGACAAAGACCTCATCCTGACCCCACCCTGGTCTCATGCGCAGAAGCTACGTCCAACTTCCCTGACTGTTGGCACGACAAACTATCTCCACCATGTTGTCCAGTAACCCCTATGACGCATCACTACTCCTCTTGGCATCTTGAAGGTCATGTACCTCAGTTTATACACAAAACAATAGCTTTCCTCATAAGCTATTTAATCTTTGGTGCCACTAGTCCAACGGCCCCGACCCTCAACTCGACTTGCAACTCTTTGTGTCGACTGGTCCGTCGACCTGTCATATCACATTGCCGCTAGTCCATCAAGTATGTTGGTTCAGTCTTTGTACCATGGTCAAACATATCATTCATTTAAAATTTTCATGGCTTAAACTCATGTTTGTTTACGAACTCCTGCTCATGCCAATTGGCCTTGGGCCCACTGTACGAGATTTTCAAAATCGAGTATATTAGCCCGCAAGTTCCAAAACCGAGGCCTCCGGCCTAACTGAGCTATTCGAGCTCCCGTCAAGCTCTCCCAAAAAGTTTAAGTAGAGGCACAAAGTCAGGGGAGAGCACTTCCGACAAAAATAATCTTTCATCTATCCATCACACCAACCGGGTGTGAGGACATCTCCGCTCATAATCGATGAACGGGTTTTCTACTTCATTCTAGGAAATTTATCATACCAGTCGGGTATGATCTACTTACAAATGATAAGTAGTTTTTCTGGGTGTTTTCTCACATCACCCCATCAAGGTATGATATTAAAATCCTAAATTGTAGCGGGTTTTCATATATGAGGTGGTTTTCATCCCAATCGGGTATGATATAAAAATCTCACTCATCTGTGAATGTAGTAAATTTCTCTCAACTGGCTTTTTGTCTCTATATGAGCTTGTCTTGGCTGACATTCCAAGTATTTCATGTTCCTACACAATATGAACATCCTTGTTCATTATCATTTGGCTCGATGGCCTTCATTCATCATGAATGAATAACATACCCAAACTTTTCAATTATTTGCAATTAGGTCCCTAATGTTCTTTTTCTTTAACTTTAGGTCCCTAATATCGACTTTCCCCAAAATTGAGTCCTAAAACATCTAAAATTCACCTCGGGACCTCAATTTATTCAAAATCATAAAAAGGGGTTCGAGTTTCCCAAATTCCCAATTTTTCCAAAATTACCATTTTGCCCCTACTTTACAAAAATGGTAAATTTCACCCCAAAATTTTTAAAAATTGACCAATTGGTCCTCTAACATCTTTTCCATGCCCAATTGACCCTCAATGTTAGGAAATTGCACTTTAGTCCGTCAAATTTTTGAAATCCCCAATTTTTCCCCCAATTTCAACCTTTCAACTTGGCCAAATTTGATTTTATCAAATTGACTGATCAAACGAGGTTAATTATTGAAATTGAAGGTAGATTTAAGTTCCTACACATCCATAATATTCAATTGCACATTGAATCGCATGAATTGATGCCGGAACGAGCTCAAACGGAGCTTCACCGGAAAACTGAACGTAGAGAGAGAAAGCTTCGAATCTTACCATTAGGGGCACGGCGGTCCAAGCTTTCAATCTGGGCATATAGCTCTTGTACTGAGGTTTATTCTAGGATCAAGAATCACATCAATTCATTTGAATTGAGGAAGAATTTGGTCAGTAAAGATCTGTCGATTCTCTCTCTAGCACCGATCGGAATTTACAAAGGGGAGCCAAATTGGCTTACCTTTCCACTCTAATTCAGTTGTAGAAGGGCTGTGGAAGTGTTGGGAGGGATTTGTTTGGCCTAAGAAGGGCTCGAATTGGTTGTTTTCAGCTCGGAAAAAATAGGGTAGCTTCGGTCCACCGGAGCTGCTTCACTATTCTATCACGCCAGCGGTTTTCCGACGACCCTTGGAGCAAATGAACACTATAGTCGTGTAGCTTACTTCTCCTTGAATCTAAAGAATCTGACCATGCCTTCTTTGGCTCAGAATAATGCCCAAGTCAGAGCTCTGGTTTGAGCTTCACTAGAAAACGGAGCAGTAGGTAGAGAGTGGAGTTTTCATGTGTAAGGAGGATGAATGAGGATGGCCTCTTTATATAGGAAGCTTGGGGACTTCTTGGTCATCCGATTAGTGCCTTAATGGTGGTCATTCATTGCCTAAAACTCCCTAGCTGGAGACTTTTCATCTTCACTAGTGTAGCTTGATTTTTCGGCAAGTGAATAGTGTTGTCATCTGAAGGAAGAAGATGACACTATTCCGAACCGGACCGAACCGGTCCGAATCGGGTTTAATGCATAAACAGACCGCTTTAGGCCCAATTTGACCGAGTTTTTCAAAATTAAAAATTTTTTAATTCATCTAAATTCATTATCTATCCAATGGTGGCCTAAATTCTCAAATTTAAATTTTATAAGCCACATAGAAAAATGAATTTAGTAACTGGTTCAATAGTGGTTCAAACCTGTCCAAACCGGTTCAATCTGGATTAGATCTAGTTCACCCTAACCGGTCTAGATTTCTTTCCCAAATTATCCTAAGGTCCTTTTCCAATGTTTTTATGACTCTTTGGGTCACTCGAGAGTTGTAAATTTCCCAATTTACCCATTCTCTAATGATCGGGTTTGTGAACCACTTCGATTTTTCTCACTCGATTTAACCGGTTTTTTCCCGATTTTCCTTAACTCCAAAGGGTGGGGTTTATAGGGAGTGATATTCAAGTACGAGGGTTGAATGTCTTGAACATCCACTCAAACCTAGGGTAGAAGTGGATGGGCTTTTATCTTGGTGGCTGGTAAAGATGCGCCAAGCCATAAGTGGGTGCAGTGGACGGGCTGCACCTGCGAATGTATAATCCCTTCTTGGTTAAGGGCGGGTGTTGACTGTTAAACACACCTAATGTGGAAATGAGGAAAAAGGTTTTGAAAAAACCCAAATTTGAGGAAATATCATTCTTAAAGGAAATAAGGATTTAGGGACACCTTGACTTAAGCTATCTTATTTATGAAAACTTACTCCCAACACCCATTCTCTGAGTTGTAGAACTCACCCTCTCCCTTTACCCCTTTTTAGGTAACCAAGCGAAACCAAACCTAAAGACTTTCTTGTAGTTGAACCTAAAAGACATGTATATAAGATTTAATATATTCAGGTTTGTATAATGTTATTCCAGGAAAAACAGGTAAAAGGATGTCTTACTCCTCCAATTTAGAAAAGGGTGAAACTCTTCCTAAACCTAAGGGAGTGGCGGGTTGCTCATAGGGATCTGACCAAATCGGGTCAAGGTGTTACATAGAAGCCTATCTACTTCTACCTTGGGTTTGAGTGGATGTTCACGACATTTGACCTAAATGCCACTCCATGTCCGTATGAGGACAAAGACCTCATCTCGACCCCACCCCGGTTTCATGCGCAAGAAGCTACTCTAAGCTTCCCAACTGTTAGCATGACAAACTACACTTATCTCCACCATATCGTCTAGTAGCCTTTAGGACCCATCACTACCCCTCTGGGGCTCTTCCTTAACTCCTTATGGTCCTTAGGTTTTCCATTACTACTCCTGCACCTTTTGATGCTTACTTCCTTTACACCGGACTTCACACTCTTCCTCTTCTTCCTACCCTTAGTTAGGGTATGTCCTTCCTGGTGATTCTAGGCAAACTCCTCTGGAATTTCTTTCTCAGTCTTGTTGCCTTGTTACTAAATATTCTTGGTTTTTGTGGAGGAACTTATTTGACTATCTTAGGGTTAGTGTTTAACTAGAGGTGACTTGTAGTTTTCCTCCTTAGGAGGTCTTTTCTCCATCTACTACCCTGGTCATGATTGGTATACCTCCAATCTGTTAGTTTTATTGTCATTATTAAGGAAATTAAATTTTAACTAAGGAAAAAGTGAACTTTCATTCATTCAAAGAGATAATTTCTTGTTGTACTCGGCTTATTACAGGAGTTCACTACTTCCTAGTCCCTTGGAGTCATAGGCCGAGAGTTAGCCTATGAACGGTTGCAGGATTCATGGTCTGAAGTTTATGATGAACTAGTTGAAGTCCATCCATATTCCCTTTGGATTTCCCTAATAGCACGAACTTCATGAATGGCCTCGAGTCCATACCTTCTCAATACCTTAGCCTCGCACTCGTATGACCACTTCATCCATTGGGAAGGAATAAAGTTGTATTGAATTGGTGGGGGTACTTGGTAGATTTTCATAAAGGTGGCATGGGCATCCCAATAGTTGTCCTAGGCCTCCTTCTTAGTGGGAGTCCTTTTTGGTTGTTACGGGGCTGAAGGAGGTGTTGGGCTCCTTGGAGGAGGGGTAGGTTCTTCCTACCTTAGAGGAGGATAGGTGATGCCTTCTAGCTCTAATAGGGCTCCAACGAGTTTCCTATAAACATCGACCATGTCGTTGGGCACTCTCTTCTCACCCTCCAAGAACCGTTGAATGACTGCTTCTCTGAACGCTGGCTAAGATGAGTTCGAGTAAGGACAACAAGTCGGCTAAGAGGAATTTCACTACATTAACAAGTGAGTGGAGTATTTATATCATACCTGGTTGGGATGATAAACACCTCAAAAATGAAAACTCACTGTTAAGTGGTATTTTAAACATCACACTTGAGAGGAGTGATGTGAAAATCACGCGGAAAAACTACTTACTAGTGTAAGTAGATCATACCCGGTTGGTATGATAAAACTTCCTCGAAGGAAGTGGAAAAACTGTTCATCGGTTATGAGCGGAGATGTACTCATTCTCGGTTGGTATGATGGATAGTTGAAATATATTTTGTCGGAAGTGCTCTCCCCTGACTGTATGCCACTGCTTAAACATTTTGAAAAACCTTCTTGATGGGAGCTTGAATAGCTCTGTTAGGTCAGGGGCCTCGATTTTGGAACTTATGGGCTAATATGCCCAATTTTGAAAATCTCGAACAGTGGGCCCTAGGTTGGTTGGAACGAGCAGGAGCTCGTAAAAAACATGATTTATATGCCATGAAAACTTAAGTAAATGAAATGTTTGGCCATGGTACCAAGACAGAACTGACATACTCAGTCAACTAGTGGCAGTCTGAAATGACAGGTCTCTGGACTATTCAAGTCAAACAGTTGTAGGTCGAGTTGAGAGTCGGGTCCGCTGGACCAGTGGCATGACAGATTATATGGCATTATGTGAAAAATATTGATTGTGCATGCATTATGTTTACGGGATCTTCAAGACGTGCAAGAGTGGTAGTGATGTGTCCTAGGGCTCTCGATGACTTAGTGGATATAAGGACAGTTTGTCGTACTAGAAGTCTTACGAAGCTCAAAATAGCTTCAAGCGCATGACACCGGGGTGGGGATAGGATGAGGTCTCTGTCCTCATAAGGACATGGAGATTTATTACGATATTGAGGGTCATATATCATAAACATCCCCTCATTTTCAGGGTAGAAGTGGACGTGCTTCTATCTAGGTAGCCGGTAAAGTCGCTCTGACACCACAAGTGGGTTCATTGGATGGGTTGGCCTATGATTGTGTGTTTTACCTTCATGATGAAGGATGCGTGTTGGGTGATGACACACCGTGGTTAATAAGAAATGGTGATAAAAACCGAAACTTGAAATGAAAGGTTTTTAAATGAGAATAAGAAGTTAGGGACATTCCGAATCAAACATTTTTCATAAAAGTTAAATTTTGAAAATCCATTTACTAAGTCGTTGTACTCACCCCCTCTCGTATATCCCTTTCAGGTAACCCCGTAAAGCCTACCCCAAATACCACCAACTAATATGCCTGTAAAATAGGTATAATTAGTTTAAAATTTTATGCAGTTTTGATTTATTTTATTCCTGGAAAGGTGTAGGTTTAAAGGACACCTTACTCTTCACGGTTTATAAACAAAGGGGCAATCCTTAGTAAATAGGGAGAGTGACGGGTTGATCACGCGGATCCGACCAAACCGGATCAAAGCGTGACAACAATTGCACCATTCGTTCACCTCATGGATCGCTAGTACCACTATTCCTTCAGTCGTCTACAACCAGAGTAACTCAAGCCCATTTTAAGCTATCCTCGAGCCACCCTCGGTCAAACTAAGCCCTCGAGATCTTCCCTAGTAGAGTCTACATTACTTGCACCACTATGGTAAGTCTCCCTAGTTTTGATTTATTTTATTCCTGGAAAGGTGTAGGTTTAAAGGACACCTTATTCTTCACGGTTTATAAACAAAGGGGCAATCCTTAGTAAATAGGGAGAGTGACGGGTTGATCACGCGGATCCGACCAAACCGGATCGGAGTGTGACAACAATTGCACCATTCGTTCACCTCATGGATCACTAGTACCACTGTTCCTTCAGTCGTCTACAACCAGAGTAACTCAAGCCCATTTTAAGCTATCCTCGAGCCACCCTCGGTCAAACTAAGCCCTCGAGATCTTCCCTAGTAGAGTCTACATTACTTGCACCACTATGGTAAGTCTCCATCACTGCTCTTCGCCAAAAATTACTATTCATGGTGTGTTGTACTTGAAAACTTATATGATGAAATTCTTAGAGCTTAGGCCACCAATTAAAGTGCGGTTTGATCCAGGGAGGATCTCTAGGAAAAGAGCTATCTTCTTGTATCAAAAACTCTGACCATCGGCCCCTCACAGGTAAATAATCAAAGTTTTCTCTCTCTAAAACGATTTTCCGACGAAAATTCGTTTAAACTCATTTCTAAACCAAATTGGATTATTCAAAACTTGAAATGATACTAGGAATATAGGGAAGATAATTAGAATTGTGTTATGACTTAATTGAGAAGGTTTAAGATCGAATTGATGATAATCAATGATTGTGAACTAAATTACAATTTTTAAAAGTTTCAGGACTTAATTGAAATTTTTAAAAAAATTGTGATGTAACTAAAAATAGTGAGAAATCAAGTATTTAATTAGAAATAATTAGAAATTAGGTACTCAAATATAAGATTTGAGAATTTTAGTAACCTAATTAAAGATAATGTATAACTTAAGGAGCTAATTATAAATAATAAAAATTTAAATGTTTTAAGTATGAATATATTATGATTTGAAACTTAATTATCCAATTTATTGTATAAATCAATCACCTACAACTTTTGAAAATCACACAAGTTGTAGAAATTTTATGAGACAAGCAGGTTTCTAAATATAGGTAAATGAAATTCATCTTATCGACTCAATTGGATTAATAATGCAATAATACTCACAAATTGAATTAGTACATAAAATTTCTTAAAATTATTTTAGAATTTATGAGAAAAACAGGTTTCTAAATATAGGTAAATAAAATTTATCGTATGGAGTCAATTGGATTAATAACACAATAATACTCATAAATTAAATTAGTACATAAAATTTCTTTAAATTATTTTAGAATTTATTTATATTAAGAGTATGATTAAAGCACTTTCCACTATCGAGGGAGGACAATGAAAGGTCAACTAGTTTTGACAGTACAAGACCGCCATGTGGCATCCGCGGAGTGGAATTGAATACATGGAAAAAAATGAAGGGTTCGGCATAAAGTAAAATACTGAAATTTCAATAGAATTATAATAAAAATTTTATATGCGTATTATTTTTATAATTAAAATATATACTTTTAAAATGATAAATCTTATCCTATATTTAATTCTATATGGCACCAGAAACAGTAAAATAGATTTAAATTATATCAATAGAATTATAATAAAAAATTTTATATGCGTATTATTTTTATATTTAAAATATATACTTTTAAAATGATAAATCTTATCCTATATTTAATTCTATATGGCACCAGAAACAGTAAAATAGATTTAAATTATATCAATAGAATTATAATAAAAATTTTATATGCGTATTATTTTTATATTTAAAATATATACTTTTAAAATGATAAATCTTATCCTATATTTAATTCTATATGGCACCAGCAACAGTAAAATAGATTTAAAATATATATAATAGCTCTAAGAAATTTAGGTCAAAATTTTATTGATAATTCAATTCAAAGACAACGGTTAATGCATGTTTGATTTTTTATTTTTTTATTAATTTTATTTAAAAAACAAAAAAAAGACGAAAATAAAAAAGAGCGTTTGCCTCTAGGTTGCGGCAAGACTCTCCGAAAAAGCTGACGAAAGAATGGGAAATGGATGCAAATATATTGTTCTTTTTTCTCTTTTTACTTTGTTGAAGCGTGCACACACACACACGAAGGAAGTGTGGAGATCAATAATGCTTGATTAAGTGGGACGTTTATGTTTCATAGAGAGAAAAGAATAATTACAAATAGAAAAGTGTTAAGTGACCAAATATGTCGTCTTTAGAATTTTACTGCCTAAGTGATGGTTCTATTAACGGGAAAAGCATCAAGGCCTTCACTCGGGCAGGGGGTGGGAGCCGTAGTGGCGTTAAAGAGGTATACCATTAGCCTCAATCTAATAGGGTTGAGTCAGGCTAGGTTAATGTGCTGATTTAAGTATACCATTAGCCTCACCTATGACCAGATTATGACTGCAAGATTGAAGACTAAGGCTAGTTTTCATATTATGCGCTATTTAATGGATGCACAGGGCCACTATTTATCGATGTACAAGATACTGAAATTGCATAGGATATAGAATCTGAAAAGTTTTACAGGTGCTCTCAATCAAATTGTGTTTGGTTCATTATTTAGACATCTGCACTGCATCATCATCACATCCCGAAAGAAAGACAGGCCGGCCAAAGTAAATATCTGGTAAAGGTATGAAGAAAGTGCTCAAACGGGATCATGTGATCATAATTAATTATGATAGAAAAGCTTTCACGTAAGCCGTCAAATCAAACATGTTCCAGAAGTAACAATCGCCCAAGAAATATCCCAACCAGCTGTGTGAGAATATGAGCAGCCACCCTGCTTGATCCGTCCCCTTCAGCCGCAATATGCTCAGCCACATCAAAGTGACCTGAAAATGTTAAACCAGAACCCGCTGCCTTAGTTCAGCAATTACCCGACTAGTCGTTCTAATTTTGACTCAAGTTATTAGCAAAAATGGTACCAATTACTCTTATCCTGCACTTTCACAAGGCTGAATCAATAATTCTTACCTCTTTCAGGGCCGTAACTGCAGCCTGCACGGATAGTATCCCGAACATCCTTGAGGGTGGCTCTGTTGTAGAACAAGAATTTGTCAAAGATACGTTCGATGCAGCCAAGGACCAAGTTGGTCTCTCTCAGGCACGGACCGGTACAGTACTTGAAGGTGTACTCCGGTGGCACGTAGAGATCACCGCTCTTACCCAACCTGTAGGACTCTTCACAGCTCTTATAGATCTGAAGTCTCAGGTTAATAACAAGAATCAGGTCAATAACAAATGAACAGTATTTTTGTTAGAACATGATGCTTTGTTTCTTTATTTATGTCTTGAAAGGCATAAATAGAACTCTGCTTACATAATCCGCATTGAAGCAAAGCAATGATTTTGCAACAATCTGAGGCGGGTCGCGGAACCCGTCGACTCCTCCGGCTCCGTGTTTGTAAACTCCGCCGAGCTGAGGCACTCCTCCCTCCGGATTTTCTTGACAGCAGCACAAGTTCACTGAAATGTACAGGATAGCAGCAACGGAGAAGCGTAGTGTAGGGTTAATCAATGCAGAATCCATTGCTGAAGCCCGTGAGAGGACTAGGGAGTGTGAAACGAGATCTAAGGCAGTTGGTTTTATAGTTATTTCTCTAAAACTTCGTAGGTATATAAAAGTGTGGCTCGTAGTTGGGAAACTTTGTGCCTTGCTGAATCTTGAACCAGACTATTCAGCAAAAATATATTGTAACTAAAACTTATTACATAAAATCTATTTCATTATATTTATAAGATCAATGCACGAAATGCTATTTATGGAAAATTGAACCATACTTCCTTTTCCTTTTGTGCATTTCTAGTAAATTGTAGAGGGGAAGGAGGTTAAGACCAACAAGAGAGAAAGCAGATAGAGTAGAAGCCACCAACTTCAGGTGACATTGAATCAAACCTAAAAGATTTTCTCTAGGTTTATCGATTCTTCTACTTCAAGCATATGATGGCTTCTCTCATGCACTAAAATTTCAAACTCGAGCCTTCATGGCTCATGCAACCCTGCTATGAATTGTTTTTTTTCTTGATGGGTAACCATTAAACTCTAAATAATCCAAATTTAAGGAAAAAAACATTTATTAAGAGGATAAATTGTGAAATTCTTCATATTCTAAGGTGGTTTGTGGTCATTATTTTTTTTTACAATATTACGAAGGCTATATATTCCTGTCCATTATATTTTTCTGACTATATATTCCTGTATGTCATAATTTTGGTGGCATGCATCAATTAGAAGAGCAATAATTAAATTAATGACATGCAATATTAATTTCACATAAAATATGAAAAGTTTGGTGAAAAGATCAGTAACCGATACAGGTGACAGAAAGCTCAGAAAATTTCAAATCTGAAAAAAATTAAATCAAAATTGATATAAAATGGTCGATTTTTGTGCTTTCTATAAAATTTGGGTGATTGTTTACCAAATAAACCCAGCGCACTAGTTTTTGGGAGGATGACGACTCACATCAATTTTAAGTGAATTTATTGCATACATCATCAAATTACCATGCATATGTACAATATGTACAAATGAGTTGCTCAATAGACTCTAGCATAATCAATTGAGTACGGTAGAGAGTGTGTGATAGAAAAGATAGTTTTGATCTTAATTCTGTTTTTTTCACTTATAATAATACCTTCTTTTTAACCATAATTGTGCCTAACAAAAATAGAGTTTAAATCGTATATTGCATTCGTAATATCTGAACAAACTGGAGAAAGTACAATAGCGTTAATACTACTTAACCATGTCCGGCCCTATATTGACAATACTAAAACACATGGAAGTGAGTTAATCTCTATATTTATTAAGCTAACTTTAAACGAAATAAAAATTTGTGAAAATATTTCATTTGGTTTATATAAGATTTAATCTGCTAATAACATACTTGGGCAGTTCATTTAAACTTTTCAAATAGCGTATTTGAATCCATTTTGACAATGATAGCGGCCATCCGCATGCTTTGGCGTATTGCTTCAACTTGAAGAGAGGCTCTTGCTTGTTGTAAAATTAATTCTACTTGATCTCGTGCAACAAACTTACACATCTAAATTTAGATTAATAATTAGATTTAATGTGGTTATTTAAATGTTTGTAACTTATAATTTATTGTATATTAATTATATTATATTAATAATTCTATATTAATTTATTTACGTTTATTTATCATTTTCTTCCTATATAAATGAGATATTTAAATGTAATAATACAATACAATTTACACTTTTATATTTCTTTAATTTTGCGATCTTTCTATTCTATATTTCTTCACTTTTTTTATAGTATCAAAGCATTATTGCTAATATAATTTGATTCTACATCCTAGTAACGCTGGTCAGATTTATTTTCTTCAGTTCTTATTTACCTCAGAAAATTATCTAAATTTCTTTTATTGTTATTATATCTCCATCATTATTTTACCATCAACCTCACTTGCTCACTTTTATATTTTCTTTCGAAACATACATAATCAACATGAGTTCTTCAGCTGTAGCAGTTCAATTTCCAAGCAATATTATAGTATCTCCGGTTAAAATGGATGGAACAAACTATTTTCTATAGCGCAACAATATGATACCACTCTTGAAAATTTACGAATTTATAGGGTATGCCGATCGAACCATCCCGGTACCGCCAGAGTTCTTGTCTCTTCAAAAAGATGATAAATCTACTTTTATTCCCAACCCATCCTACAAGACTTGAAAGATTTGTGATAGATTATGTCTCACCACTATCTTAGAATCATTAGACACTCAAGTTAATCTACAAGTAATTGGAATTCACAATTCTGCAGATATGTGGGAGAAATTAGAAGTTCTATTTGCTCAACAAGTCCGAGCTCATCAAGATCTCCTTTACTCTCAATGGCATGACACGGTTAAAAAAGATCGAACAATGGAAGTTTACCTGACGTCCATCGCCAGTCTCGCCACCAGCTATGTATCACTGGCTGATACATTCCTATTCATCTACAAAATCCCAAATTTTGTCATTTTTCTTCTGGTTTATGTAGATAATATTATACTCACAAGATCTTGTAATGCTCATATGGACTCCATCCTTAGTGCCCTCAAACAAGAATTTTATATTAAGGATCTAGGCACGCTACATCACTTTCTTGGCATAGAAATTCATTCACATTATGGTGGGCTTATTCTAACTCAACAGAAGTATATTTCTGATCTACTTACTCGAGCTGCTATGGTTGATTGCAAACCTTCATTGACCCCTATTACTACGGGCTCTCGCCTATCTATTAATCATGGAACTCCTCTGGATGATTCTCGTCTTTATCGACAGGTCATTGGTTCTCTTCAATATCTCACACTAACAAGACCTAATATTTCTTATGCAGTTAATCAAGTATGCCAATTTATGCAACAACTAACTACATCTTATTGGGTGGCAGTTAAGCGAATTCTGCAATATCTCAAAGGCACATCAAGTCATGGTCTTTATTTTTGGAAGAATTCTCAATCTCAACTCCATTGTTTCTCCGATGCCAATTGGGCTAGTAATCTTGATGATCGGCGTTCTATCAGTGGTTTCTCAATTTTTCTTGACAGTAATTTGATTTCATGGAGTGCTAAGAAACAACGCACAGTTGCACGATCTAGCACTGACGCTGAATATAAAAGTTTGAGAAATGCTATAGCTGAACTAATATGGATTCAATCTCTTCTTCGTGAACTTGGATTCTCACCTTCAAATTCTCCTATTTTATGGTGTGATAATCTATCTGCAATTTATCTAAGTGATAATCCTGTTTTTCATGCGCGTACCAAGCACATTAAGATAGATTATCACTTTGTTCGAAAAAGTGTCGCTACCAAATAACTTATCATTTATTTTATTGGCACTGATACTCAAATTGCAGATATATTCACCAATTGACTATCTTCTCATCGTTTCTCTATAATTTATTCCAAACTTAATGTTTCGAGACCTCCCATTTGATTTGCGGGGAGTAATAATTAGATTTAATGTGGTTATTTAAATGTTTATAACTTATAATTTATTATATATTAATTATATTATATTAATAATTGTACATTAATTTATTTACGTTTGTTTATTTTTTTCATATATAAATGAGATGTTGTAAATGTAACAATACAATATAATTTATATTTTTATATATTTAATTTTGCGCTTTTTCTATTCTATATTATGATGTATTAAAATAGCCATTACTATTTAATTTAATTATACTGAATAGGGTGAAGACTATTATATAGAGCACTTATAAAACTTAGTTGACTTGCTCATAGTGATAATAGGAGAATCTCCCCTACAATTTAAGTATTAGATAAAATCAAACAAAACTGTTCATATTCGAATTCGTATAAATAAATCTACTTGAAATGTAGTTTTTCTCGTTTTTAATGCATTAAAATAATTTTCAAATTTTATAGATGTAGTGCCGCAAGATGATTAGTTTTAAAATCACCGGCACCAAATTAAATAACTCTAGTCTATTAGCATTCTATCAATATATTTTAAAAAGTTTCTAATATAACACACAGAATCAATAATTATTTTATGTTTAAAGAGCTGATATTGCATTGAAAGAGCATTTGTGCTAGCCCGCCATAAGAACATTTTAACTTTAGTAACACATTTAGTAATCCAAATAATTTTTCAAATACTAGATAAAAGAGAGTAAGGTGGATTCCTTGAATACTTATATCCAAATCATAAATGAAAGTATAAGTGAACCTAACAGTTGCTAAACCGGATTTTTCAATGGCCAGGCCGGTCTATATATATATTAAAGGTTCCCAAAAGTGACACATTCGGAATGGGTTCAATGTTCCAACTATTCAACTGGAGGTTGATAATAGAGCACACTCTAGATGGCTTGATTCTTCATTTGGAGGTGGAGAGAATAATTGCTTAGCTGGAAGAGACGGGAGCCACCGATCTCCTCGGACTTTAATTTGGTCACCATCCTCAATGTGTCATATTAGACCCAATTTAACAATGTCATTTCCCACTTACAAACTTCTCTACAAGGAGAAAGGTCTGGAACCTACAACAAAATTTAAAAAATCAAATGCTTAAAGTATAATCCCTTGAGAATTTTTTTTATCCATGGAGAGTCCAGTTTGTTATGAGGTGCAAAATTATTTTCACAATTAGTATTTTGTTGTACTTATTCAAGTCCTTTAACCCTAATTCTCCTCACTACTTCATGCCTCTAAGTTTTCCCAAGCTTAACCAATGGATATTGCTATGCCCATTTTCTTATCCCACTAGAATTTGGTAATTTTGGAAGTCACTTGCCAGCACCAATCCTGATAAATTAAAGAAAAATCTCATAAGATACGTGAGAATTGAAGTAAATGCGGATTTAATAATACTCTCACTTGCTTCATCATTGAATCTCTTTTTAATTCGTTCATAGAGTTATTGTAGTGTTTTCATCATACTTCTGCCTCAAAGGATTAGAATGTTGAGATATTTATTTCTCTCATTCCTTCTAGGATATATTGGTTAATAACTTTCTTTAATTTCTCATAACTTGTTAACTTGTTGGAGTTAAATAAACAGAAATTTTTGTAAGTTTAGCTATTGTCCTGAAATCATACAGTAGTTATGTAAAATCTCCGTTAGCTTATAAATATTTTGTATATTGGCCCCAATGAAAAATATAGAGTCAAAATATGAGATAGGTGGACAAGCTTTTGTAATTTTTAGAGGTCTCAATTCTTTCGACATGCACCAAAAATAGAGCTAGAAGACATATGAGCAGCCAAAATGAAGAGATAAAAGGAGATAAGGGATCTCTATTTCTAATGTATGGGGTTGATTGTATTACCTTATACCTCTAATATACAGAAATAACACATCCAATTTTGTAATGGATAAATTTAGCTTCAAAAGCTAACGGATTTAGTAATACCCCAAGTAAACTATAATTCAATCTATTATAGATTTAGTAATACCCCAAGGAAACTCTAATTCAATCGATTATAGGTTTTTGGCGTTTAACAACACAACACTATTTGGTTCTTAGAATTGAGAAAGTAAAAATACTGGCCGCATTTATCTTATATAACTTGGAGGGACAAATCACTTTACTATACAGACTACAAAATCCGTAAATAGTATAAATCTATTTCCTGTAAATTTAGATACAATTTTGTAAGAGTAATTACTGAATCATATATGCCTAAACTTGAACAATTGGTGAGTATGGAGTCCTTAGGCAACAAAACTATATCAGTCTATGGTTGAATAATAAAATTAGTATCTTGTTTTGGCCAAAAAAAACAGTTGCGAATAGATTCAGATTATTATATTGGACCCAGAAAAGCCCGAAAATTTATCTAATTCTTGACCCACTCCGTTTGCTCGCCATTTAGCATCTGCAGCAGACGCGCATCCTCCATGCAGCCGACCCTGACAATGTATGAATATCTTATTCCCTTGATTCTTCGAAAGATGAGTACGGTGAAGTTTTGCTGCGAATGGTTGGTTCTTGTCATTGCCATACTTCAATAAATCGGTTTATCAGTGTTTGGGACGTTTTATGAACGCAGCCGTGGTGCAACATTCTCTATCCCAAGGAAGAAAAGGAACAAAAAATTCTTCTGTATGCTTGCGGCAACTGTTATCATCATGTCACCCCCTTCGAAAACCCCATTGCTATGTTAAGGTTTTGGGTGTCGAACATTCATGTTATATTTTACTGATAAATGTTTTTGTCTTCCTTCATGCAATGCATTGCCTTCATTTTGATTTCTCTAATTCTTCTTAGCAAGTTATTTTTCCCTGCATTTGACATTCTCTTTTTGACGTCAATGCTGATTTTAGGAGTATTATTGCTCTAATTTCTCCGTATTTTTTAGAGCTATTGTATACTACCCCAAATCAACCGAACAAGATCTAATGGGGTATATAGATTAATGAATACGGATACGGATACGAATATAACAGAATAGAAATGATAAACTAATAAGTATTAATTATTTTGATTGAAACTAATGACTAGATAGGGTCCAAAGTGATTAATGTCCGGATTTAGAGTATAAATCTCTTGATTAAGTATCGGTACAAACGAATGCTTCGGGTACAGGTTTATAGGATTAATCTAATGGTCGGGTATGGGTATAGTAGTACACATTTATATTACCCGCCCTTTAATTATCTAATAATTAAATAAATTTTATTTTGCTATTAATTAAATTTAGCAAAACTAAATTTGAGAATAATAAAATTTTATTAATTAAATTGAAGTAAATTATATTATATATTTAAAAT
This sequence comes from Trapa incisa, assembly GCA_030064435.1. Lineage (NCBI taxonomy): Eukaryota > Viridiplantae > Streptophyta > Magnoliopsida > Myrtales > Lythraceae > Trapa > Trapa incisa. Next base: position 14,805,893 of record CM057780.1, on the reverse strand, counting down.
ATAAATATTATATTATAAAATAGAAATTTAATGTAAATATTTCATTTAAATAGAGTTTTTAAATTTTGTTATTTTAAATATATAATAAAATTAACAGTAAATTATCTTGTAAACTATTAATATTATTAATAATTTAATTATAAATTTAAATTTATTTATTAACAAAAATATATTTTAGTTATTAAGCTAAATCGAATACAGCTAGACGTAATAGGATCTTATCTTAATAGGTAGGGTCCATTGAGAAAAAAAAAGGTCGGGTCCAGTTCGTGTGCAATGGATTCTGTAGACGGACCCGGCTACAAACGAGTCCTGTTGCAATTATCTCTTGTCCGGTCCGGTATGAAGCCGAGGTCCAATTGCCACCTGTCAATACACCACTAGCTGGTGATCCCACCCTCCCTCTCACCAAAATCTGTCAAGCTGTCTTTTTTTGCAGGTACAGTTTTTGGTTCTTTTGTATTATTGAACCAGTGGAGTGGAATACAGATGAGTTGGAACTTTCAAGTGGATAAGACTCCAATTGCAATACCTTAGAATTACGTTCTATTTTCTCCACTTTGCCGTGAGGAGGGGGGCTGAAATGCCTTGTTGCTGACCCTAATTGATCTCATGGTTTATATTATATGATGAGAATTTAAATGGATTAACTATTGTGTATTAGTCAAATATTTAGTGGAAAGATGACAGTTGTACATTGAGCTTCTTTGGCGGGTCAATTTAAAGTGGCTAGCTTGCACCCACCTTCTTTCTGTTTGTCTAGGTGATCGATCGAAAACTTGTTCATGACCTCACTGTTTTGCAGTAGGATTTGAGATGTTTCTGCACTTCCTAGTCTTTTATCTTAACCAGCATTCTGCACTTTAGTCATACAGATCGTGCCCTTAGCATTTATGTTTTGGTTTTGTAATTCCCATAGTTCATGAATAAGAAACAACTAAGATCAAAGTCAACTTTTAGTAGGATCAATTCATATACTGGGTGATGATGGCATATAGGCCATTAGCTTTCTTTTATAGTCTCTTCCTTTTTATCAAGAGAGAAGAAAAAGTTCCCAAATCCTAGTAGCAGTAGGATAAGGTTGTCCAACTCTTATCCATTTGGTTTCTTTTATTTATGAATTTATCAAGGAAGATAAGCAGTAGCAACCAAAGCGCGGCGACTATTTATTTCATCCGTGATAAATTATCGGATAATACAAACTATCTGACAGAGACTTGATCATCTTATCTCCCGCGCAAACCAAGGAAGAGGAAAGACAATTTTGTAGGTCAAAGGTTGTCTTCTGGCGGCAAAGCTTATTCCGATTAATTTATTTTCGTATTATCTTATCCTATTCCTGATAATAAATAACTACGTTCCTATTTCCATCATAGGAAGCTTCCAGCCAGCAGCCCAGCTTAAAATTCCAATAAATAACGTGCATCCCAAAAGAAGCATATAAAAAGGACTTTCACCACCAGTTCCTCCCTATAAATGTCGAGATAAGTCCTCCATCATTTCTTCCACCACCATTTCTGAGCACCTTTGAACTTTTCCAACATGACCGAAAGAGTTTCTTCACGATGCGATGCGAGTTTCGATGACCCACATGATGATGTGATATGAACTACGTGACCCATTTCTTCCGGATCCTGCTCTTCCACTCGGTCTCGGTCGTGCTGCTGTACTGGTTTTACGTATTCTCTTGAATAAGTTCGGATCTCCGTTAAGGTAAGCAGGTGTCGGCTTCTTGACTCGGTCTCGTCTAGAAGTAAGTTGATCGTAAAGAGAAAAGAGAAGGAGATGGTGCTGAGGCTGCCGGCGGCGGCTGTGGGGAGTTCGGAATCGGAGGCGTCCGTGGACGAGAAGAAGATGAGGAGGAGGATGTCGAATAGGGAGTCGGCCAGGAGGTTGAGGATGAAGAAGCAGAAGCACCTGCAGGATCTGATTGTCGAGATGGGGAAGCTGGAGAGAGAGAAGAAAGAGATGCTGAGCGCCTGCCGTGACAAAGAGAGGGACCACCTCATCCTCCAGGGAGAGAACGGCGCCCTTCTGGCCGAGAAGGCGGCGCTGTCCGGTTACCTCCGCCGCATGAAGGCTCTAATGAATGGGAAGCCGGGGCTCAAAGCTCCGGCTTTCAAGAGCCGTGGCAAGTCCCCAGCCCGTCGCTGCACGTAATTGCTTCCACCACCGCCGTGTTCCCTATTTGAAGCATGTTTTCGGGGAATGTTTGAATTGGAGTCACATGGCATCCCTAGCATTTGGCCATTACTGTGTAATGAATGTGAATGAAGAAAAATAAGAGTATAATAATGTATGAAATTACATATAATATTATTTATGTTTTAAGTTATTGTATAAAAATTAGGTATAAAAAGAATCTCGTAACTTTGTTTTTTTATTACTCGATATCCCTCCAATATCTTTATTTAGCAAAAAGTTAAGTATGCAATTTTCACAATTCAATTCTCTATTTTAAAGAGAGAAAGAGTTGTAATAAGTCTTAATCGAATTTATAATATATTGATTATTTGATGAAGTGTATATCACGTTATGCTGTTACTCTTTAGAGGTTAAGGCAGAGAGATGGAATGAATATTATTGGATCCAGAAACCAGAAGCCAGAATCTCTTGATTTTATGAGATGATTCACATCACAATATTATTGGACCGTGGTATGTTGCTGCTGCTGGTGAGTTGATTGGCTTCCCATGGCTCTCGGTGGAAGCTCACGAAGTGGCTGCTCTTCCTCCATGTTGCCATCAGCATTAGCATGAACCAGCTGAGGCAGCTGGTTCACAGCTGGTAGAATTCACGTTCTCATCAACGAATGCAGTTGCTTGTTCCTCCTCAGCCTGCAAAGTTACCTCATCAATGAGCTTTTGACGCTAAAGAGTTCCAAATGTTGTATCAGCCTCGCGAGATTTGATGGCCAAGGCACGCTTTCCTTCCTTCTTGTAGTCCAAAGAGCCCAATGCTCCATTAGGCTCAGTTGGCATAAATGCAATAAGGGCTAGAAGAGCAGTCCCAATACCAATAGCAGCAATAGGGAACTAGGTAAGGTTGAGACATCAAGGATGTAGACTTTCCAAACTCCACAATAATGATTACATTTCCTCTTTCTGGCCAAGTATAATTCTGTAATCCGCAGCAAGTTGCAGGAGAAACTTTCTTCCATCTAATTACATATGCTCAAATATCTAACTCATATTGGAAGATTATCCATATTAGTGCACCAGTGTTCACACAATTAAATAGCCTAAACCAGGTATTCAAAATTTGAAGATGGCAGAGGACTCAAATCTCTGAGAGAACATCACAAATATGTAAACCCAACAATAGACAAAACACAATGAAGTTTTATATGACTTAAACATTTCTTAAATTCCTGAAACAAGCCAGAAAGGCCTACTCCTGAAAAGTTTTATATAACTTAAACATTTCTTAAGTTCCTGAAACAAGCTAGAAAGGCCTACTCTGGAAGCAAAAGTAACATTGAAGACAGATGAGAGACAATATTCACTTTCAAAGAGTCACATTCCCATATTACACCCAACTTAAACATTGATATGTGCAACATATAAGAGCTTACCACTCCAAGAAGGCTGCCAATGTTCAGGGTGATGGTTTGATATGCTCAGACATATCTTGGTTTGAGTTTCAAAGCGACCATTTGGCTGCATTAGATGAGAAATTAATATCAGCATGTCTTTTTATAGTGAGGAAATCTTCAGATGTAGGTATGATAAATCCCGTTATTGATGGTCTAATATGTCCTTTATGGTTGACTTCAGAAATTTTTGCATATAAATTAATGGCCTCAAGTAAGTCGTACTTTTGTTGCTTCCTCTTAGGTTAGGTGAATATGGAGGAGCTGAAAGGGGTTTAATGTATCTTCCAATAATTAGAGGAGTATATAGATGAGCATTGAACGGTCCTAAAACATTTCCATTTTTTTGTGTTGATCATGTTCTATAATAAAATTATGAGAGATTATTGAGATAATGTATCTCCCCAAGAAGAATGATTAGAGAAAAGTGACCAAATATTCTTTCACAATTTTGTCACTTAGCATGATGACTTAGCTTTTGTGAGATAGAGGGTGATTTGGGCAATCTCACTTAAAATATATATAAAACCTTTGACTATTTTTGTGACATTGAGTTACACGTGTAGTTATTGTATCACAAACCGCTTTACTAAGATTTTCACGTTGAAATATGTTCAAATAATATTAAATACTAATTCAATATCTTCATTTTTAGGAAATACTCAAAATTTCTACGTAACTTTTCACTATATTACATGAAAAAATATCAAATCCACACACTAAGCACAAAATATTAGACATTTCATAATTTATAAGTTTTTATTTATTAATTAATTGTGAACGAAACCGGTATTTGTCCGTATGGATATCTCTATACTAGACTTTTGGTAATCTAAATTAAATAAATGTCTAAACCATTTAGGTAGAGTAGTAAAACAACAACTTAACGTTTCCTAAATAGAAAAAAAAACATCGTTAATAAGTAAAAAAAATTGGACAGTGGCAAGTTAATTCTTATATAGAGGAATTTCATTTTTTGTTAAAACAAAAACTCATGATTCAAGTTAGTTTAACTAAAAGATTGCCATTTTTTTGTGTTAATGTAATTGCATGAGATTGGTTCATTTACTTTTTTTTGTATAATCAACATTTATTTTGATTAGACTAGGGTTGCTTACATCTCATAATTATCTTGTGCCCTTATATATTCTATTGCTCCTTTCACTATAGTGCCTTATAGACTTGTTTGAAATTTATCCGTAATGGGTGTATGTTGCATGAATCCGGACAATCTTTTTATAGAAAGTTTTTTAATGGACGTACCATTCATGTTAGTACAAAAATCATGAATTATCACACCATAACATTGAAAACGTACTAGTTTAGTGTACGAATAATCCAATAATATATCCTCTATAAATTTTATTTCACCGCAAAATAATCCTTCATTGGTTCAACACATAGAACAGACTGCATAAAGTTTTTAATATTAGGTTGACTTTGTACCTCCCAAAAGGAAGTCCACACATATTTCACAATCTCGTAAATGCAAAATAATTAATAGTATGTTTATAAAAAACTATGCAAATTTAACAATAACTTTATCAAAAAGGTTCTCACACTAGAGTAATATATCTTGCATTCAGAAACTCATCATATGGACAGTAATAATTGTCTTAAGTTTAGTATGCAAAAGATTACCTTGTATCTTGTCTAATTTTTGCATACTTGACCGATGAACAATGAGGGAGGATACTCGCAAATGGATTACGTTGTTAGGAGCAGTAAATATCCATTGCTTTGCTTCAAACATACATATTTATCCATCTTCCCCATACTTAAACATTCAATGTGTCCCCTATATGCCAAACTAACATTTTTTTCATGAGCTATTTGCATGTATGAATACTTCTCTAAAGTCAAGAAGGTCATAAATCTTAAGGAGCATCTAAAAACACGACGTTGTTAAAGTGCATGATTTTTAACTCTAGTTTAAAGTAAAATTGAACTGGAAAGATAACATGAATAACTGTTTATTAACATGAATTTATTGAAAGAATGAAGGTACTTGAACTCCATTCTCCCCCTTTCTTTTAGCTTTACAAGTTTTCTCCATTTGATATAATGAATTTTTCTTCCATTTGTTATTTGCCTAAATGAGAGTTTAATTTTTGATATCATTATTCTGTTAATAGAAAATAACTCATTACATTACATAATTAAGAATATTTTTTAGTGTGAACTTTCTTTCCACTTCATCCCCTTTCTTTTAAGTCTACTAGTTTTCTCCATTTAATCTAATGAATTTTCCTTTCATTTGTTGTTTGCCCTCATAAGAACGGAAAAATGAGAGTTTACTTT